>OZ012741.1:634329085-635825335 GCA_963859935.3 Lathyrus sativus
GTGTGCCATGTTAGTAGACTCTGAACCTATAAGTACAGAGGAGGCTCTTAAGCAGAAGCTCTGGCTGAAGGCCATGAAAGAAGAACTTGATGCTATAGAGATAAACAAGACTTGGAAGCTGACAGAACTTCCAAAAGACAAGAAAGCCATCAGCGTCAGATGGGTTTTCAAGCAGAAGTTAAAGCCAGATGGTTCAATTGGCAAACATAAAGCAAGGTTGGTAGCCAGAGGATTTCTACAAAAACCTGGGCTGGATTACTCTGAAGTGTTTGCACCTGTAGCAAGACATGAAACAATCAGAATGGTGATTGCAATAGCTGCTAACAGGAATTGGCCTCTGATGCATTTAGATGTAAAATCTGCATTTCTGAACGGTCCATTAGAAGAAGAAGTTTACGTGTCACAACCTACTGGATTTGTGAAAAAGAATCAGGAAGGGATGGTGTACAGATTATACAAAGCTCTATATAGATTGAAACAAGCGCCCAGAGCTTGGAATCAGAAGATTGATTCATTTTTCAAGAAGCAAGGCTTTCAGAAATGTGAGATGGAGTACAGTTTCTATGTTCAACATACTTCTGAAGGTAATATGACTCTGGTATGTTTATATGTTGATGATATACTGCTGACTGGAAATTCTGAACAGGAGGTAGCCAAGTTCAAGAAGGTTCTAATGAATGAATTTGAAATGACTGATCTAGGCAAAATGACATACTTTCTAGGGATGGAGTTCAGATATTCTGAGAAAGGTATCATTTTGCATCAGCTCAAGTATGAATTAGAACTTCTGAAGAGATTTGATCTGAAGAATTGTAAGATGGCTGTCACACCTTCTGATACAAATCAGAAACTAGATTCAGACTCTGAAGGAAAGGATGTGGACGCTACAACCTTCAAACAGTTGGTTGGTTCTCTGAGGTATTTGTGCAATACCAGACCTGATATTTGCTACTCAGTTGGGATGGTTAGTAGGTTCATGAGTAAACCTAAGTGGTCCCATTACCAAGCTGCTGTCAGGATTCTGAGGTATATCAAAGGAACTCTGAAGTACGAAGTGTTATTTCCCTCTGGAGGAAATAATGAGTCAGAACTTCTGAGTTATTCAGACTCTGATTGGTGTGGAGACAGAGTTGACAAAAGAAGTACATCTGGGTACTTGTTCAAATTTCTGGGAGGTTCCATTTCTTGGTGTTCCAAGAAGCAACCTGTTGTGGCGTTGTCAACCTGTGAAGCTGAATACATTGTAGGTGCTGTTACTGCATGCCAAGCTGTGTGGATTCTGAATCTGTTGCAGGATCTGAAGATTAAAGTAGACAAACCTCTGAAGTTGATGATTGACAACAAGTCTGCAATCAATCTTGTCAGAAACCCAGTGTTGCATGGGAGAAGCAAGCATATTGAGACCAAATATCATTTTCTGAGACATCAAGTTCAGAGTGGAGTGTTAGAAGTTGTACACTGCAGCACTCAGAAGCAGTTGGCAGATGTTCTGACGAAAGCTATCAAGACTGATCAATTTCTCAGACTAAGGGATGGAATTGGTGTTACAAGTTTTGATGGAATATGAATTAAGGGATGGTATTAGAATATTAATAGTAATTCATATTTATTTAGTTGTACTATTTTCTTAGCTCCTAAGTTTGTTAGAGGGTATTTTAGTATTTTATCTTATTCTAGTAACCCTAGTTTTAGTTTATAAATAGGGTGACAATCATGTTTGTGTAGCCGTCATTCTTAATAGAATATTTCCTTTGTTCATCATTTATTCACCTTTGCACCAACAGTTTGATTAATAAGCAGGTCGCCATTCCAAGAATCAATCCAAAACCAGATTCTGCTCCCAGAGTCCAAAGACCAGTTGGAGTTAGGAAATAAACACGGGATCTCAGTTTCATTACTTGACCATATAGAGGAAGAGATGCGGTGTGTAATAAAAGCGTGCCTAAGGATGACTGCCCAATCATCCATGTTGTTAAAAAGATCACCAAGAAGCCTTAGATTCAAAGCTGCATTCAAAACTGAGAGCGAACGCAGACCCAAGCCACCATTCTCATAAGGTTGACAAACTTGCTTCCAAGATACGGTGCAAACCTTCCTAACATTTATGTTGCCACCCCAAATGAAATTCCTTCAGGCAGAATCCATCTTTTTCAAGATTGAAACCAGCCAAGAGTAAACATTGATAGAGTATGAAACCGTACCATAAATGACGACTTTTATGAGAGTAATTCTTCCAGCCATAGAGAGGCACAAACCTTTCCAACTCAAAAACTTAGAAATAATTTTGCCGACAATAGGAGCCAAGTAGTATTTCCTCACTTTTCCTCTATAAAGAGGAATATCGAGATAAGTGATTGGAGCAGATTCTGGTTGAAATCTTGTGATACGAATGATCTTGCTTAACTTTCTTCTCGAAATCGAACTAGCATAAATATTGGATTTAGCAACATTAACAAATTGACCAGAGTCTAGAGCATAATATTTGAAAATAGAAACCAAACTCTTGACAATGGAAATATTGGTAGAACAAAATAGCAAAATATCATCTGCATACATTAAATGATAAGGAATTGGATTATTCCTGGAAGCATTAATAAGCAAGATTGTACCCTTTGCAGTAATGGTAGAGATGAGCCTACTTAGAACCTTCTCCACAATGCAGAAGAGAATGGGAGATAATGGGTCACCCTGCCAAACTCCCCTAAAACACTTGAAATAGCCATAAGAGGTACCATTGAAATTGATAGAGAGGTAAGCCGAGTTTAATATGCTATGAATCCAGTTGCAGAAGGTAGAACAAAAACCAAATCGATCAAGCGCCTTTAAAATTAAATCCCATTTGATTGTATCAAACGCTTTTGTGATAACCAATTTTAGTGTAATATTTCCAAATTTCGACTTCTCGTCCAGCACATCAAAAGATTCAGACACCAAACAAACACAATCCCGAATAGACCTGCCCCTGATGAAACCCTTTTTCTCCTTAAAGACAATGAAATGAGTGATAAAGACAACCTGGAAGTGATAATTTTGGTGATGATTTTAAATTTTAAATTTAACAGCGTAATCGGCCTGAATAAATTCATGAAAGTGGCTTATTGCAATTTGGAATGAGAACGATGTTGCTAACATCATAGTTTGGGATGATCCAGCCATGTTTGAAAAACTGAATAACTGCAGCTTAAACATCTTCTTGAATAATATCCCAAAAAGTACGAAGGAATGTGCTATGCTTGAATAAACATCTGCTTGAATATTCCTCTGAAACCGTCAAGACCAGGAGCGTTATGCTTCTTAAGATTGAAGACCGCACAACGAATCTCATCGAAAGAAGGAAGGCGCGTAAGAATGTTGTTCATACTTCCCGTAACTAACTTTGGAATGACGTTGACAATATCATCATTGATGGAATTTTCACCTACAAAACATAAGAGATTAGTGAAATAATCAACCGCAATGGCTGCCATAACAATTTGCTCTGTGACAACATTGTTCCCATCCATAAGCATCAATATTACATTCTTGGACCTTTTAATCGAGGTAACACGGTGAAAAAATTAGTATTTCTATCACCCGATTAATGCCAATTCATATTAGCTTTTTTAGCCCAAAATAACTTTTCTTGATCAAGCACCTACTCAAGATCTTTTTGAATCTAATTCTCTTTATGCCTAAGAGGAGGAATAGGACCTTCTCTATCAATTTGGCCCTGAACATCCAGCAACTGCTCCTTTTTGTTTTTCACCATCTCATGGATATTACGGAAAGTGCATTTGTTCCAAAACTTGAGCTTATCTTTGAGACTTTGCAGCTTCCTGGACAAAATAAACATTGGACATCCAACAACATTGACGACCCAACACTCTTCCAAAAAAGCTCTACAAGAATTATGAAGCGTCTACATCGCAAGAAATTTAAATTGAGATTTCAGAATAATCTGACCGAAAGTAAAGGTGACGAAAATAGGGTGATGGTCGGATTTGAAATGAGGCAGGACAAAATAAACCATGTTGGAACACACATTACTCTAGTCAACATTACAAAAGGCTTGGTTTATTGATGTTGGTACAGGCAAGAAAGTCCTCCATATGGGTACGAAAAGGGTTACAGGCACCTCGATGCTCATGAGCCCCTAGAATCGAATTATAGTCACCCATAAGACACCAAGGAATATTGGTAGAAGAGATACACCTAGAGAGATTATCCCATGGAGATCTCCTTTTGATGTAACAGGTAAAGGCGTATATAGCGATGATACCAATATTGACATTATCAATAGTGACACTAAAATCCACGTGATGATCAGAAGAGCTCTAAAAAAACCGGGTTGAGATTGTGGCTACAAAAACACCAGAGATTGCTCTCATCATCAGTGTCAATTATATTACCTTCACTGGGCAGATCATTAGTCTAATGAGGGTGCATAGGTTGTAGAATATCATTTGCAACCACTTTTGCAATTGGGTCGATTACCATTGTAGGGATGGCCTGAGATATTAAAAGATTCTTAATGTTGGAAATTCACCTCACACCCTATGAAGAATTCCCTTCAATCTTGATCTCAAGATTGATGAACAAACCCACAATATGATAATAATGGTAATAACAAGTAATTATCAAGAACAACAAAAGAGAAAGAAGAACAATCAAGAAAGAGAATAATGAGAGAAGAAATCTTTGGAGAGAATGTGTTACCCACAACGGTGAGATTTCTTATTGCTTATAGAACTTTCACTTGTTAAACACTGCAACTGTGAAATCTATTCTATGTTGTGTTGTGTTTGAATACAAAGCAAGGCACGCTATTTATAGTTTTAGGTTTACAAAAGCCCAAAACATAAAAGACCCAAAATATTAAAATCAAATCTAATCATATCAAATCAAATCTGTTTACACTATGAATTATATTTAACACACCACCTAATTCATTGTGTCTAAACTCTCTACATTCATCATGGCTCTTAGTCTTCTGAAGGCTTCGACCTGCACTTCCTTCGTCATGATATCTGCAATCTGATTCTCAGTTCTGCAGTGTTCCAACTTCATCTTCCCTTCTACTACCTGCTCTCGAAGATAATGGAACCTCATCTCGATGTGCTTGCTTCGACCATGAGCTATTGGATTCTTCGCCAAGTTGATAGCTGACATGCTGTCTATCTTCATGGTAATTGCTCCATGATTCTTCCTTGTGATTTCTTCGACCAAGTTCACCATCCAAGTTGCTTGACATGCACAAAGAGAAGCAGCTATATATTCTGCTTCACAGGATGACAATGTCACTACTGGTTTCTTTCTCGAATTCCAAGCAACTTGTGCACCACCTAACATAAACATATAACCAGCTGTGGATTTTCGATCCTCAGCATCACTACACCAACTGGAGTCTGTGTATCCCACTAACTTGCATTCTTTTCCTTCATCAGCTGCTGGAAACAAAATACCATAGTCGAGAGTTCCTTTCAGATACCTCAGTATCCTCTTCGCCGCTGCTAGGTGTGATACTTTTGGCTTCTGCATGAATCTACTTACCATACCAACACTGTATGCTAAGTCAGGCCTTGTGTGACAAAGGTATCTAAGTGAACCAATAAGTCTTCTGTATTGGGTTGGGTCGACATCATCTTCATCTGAATCCTTCGACAGTTGCAATCTGGGCTCAGCTGGAGTCGAAGTTTGGTTGCAATCTTGCATCTCAAATCTCTTGAGTATTTCGCCTGCATATATTCTTTGATTCATCATCAAACCTCTACTTGTCTTGTAGAATTCGATGCCAAGGAAATATGAGAGATTTCCCAAGTCTGACATTTCAAACTCCTCACTCAGGTCATGTTTGAAATCCGATCTCCTTCTTGCAACTCCCTGTTATCAACAAACCATCAACATAGAGACATAGTATAAGCAATTCGCCATTGCTTCTTCTTACATATACTCCTTGTTCAGTTGTACACTTCACAAATTCCTTCTTCCTTAAGAAGCTGTCGATTTTCTTATTCCAAGCTCTTGGAGCTTGCTTAAGTCCATACAGGGCTTTATGAAGCCTGTACACCTTTCTTTCTTCGCCTTGTTTCATAAACCCAGCTGGTTGTGCAACATAAACTTCTTCGTCTAAGGGGCCATTAAGGAATGCACACTTCACGTCCATCTGACATGTGTGCCAGTTGTTCATATTTGCTAGACCAACAACCAACCTGATTGTTTCGATTCTAACAACAGGTGCAAATACTTCATCAAAGTCGATTCCTTCCTTCTGAAGAAATCCTTTCGCCACAAGTCTCGCCTTGTGTCGAGTTACTTCTCCTTTAGGATTTACCTTCACCTTGTAAACCCACTTCACATCAATTGCCTTCTTGCCTTGCGGCAATTCGACAAGTGACCAGGTATCATTGACTTCGATGGACTCCAACTCTTCAGTCATTTCTTTCATCCACTTCGAATCTTTCAATGCCTTAGCTGCATTGACTGGTTCGGCATCTGCGTAGAAAGCATAGTGTACCAGCTCACCCTCTTCATCGACTACATCATCTGATGTAATTACACATTCTTGCAACCTTGCAGGCATGTGTCTTGTTCGTCGAGGTCTGCTTGAACCTGCTTCATCTGCAACTGGTTCTTGTCGAACTTCTATTTCGACTTCAGTGAATGGTTCTTCACAAGAGATTCTCACTGAATCCTTCTTGGCATTCTCAGTCCAATCTCATTCTTTAAGCTCATCTATGATCACGTCCCTGCTGATCACTACCTGCTTATTCACTGGGTCGAACAACTTGTAACCTCCTGTCGAATGATATCCTATCAAGATCATCTGATTCGACTTATCATCAAGCTTCATTCTCAACTGATCTGGCACATGTCTATGTGCTATAGATCCGAATACCTTCAAGTGACTGAGACTAGGCTTGACACCAGACCAACATTCTTCTGGTGTGATTCCTCCAAGCTTCTTCGTCGGACATCTGTTCAATATATATGTTGCTGTCGAAATTGCTTCTCCCCATAATTCTTTAGGTAGATGCTTTCCATTCAACATACTTCTCACCATATTCATGATGGTTCTGTTCTTGCGTTCTGCAATCCCATTTTGCTGTGGAGTGTAAGGTGGAACCACCTCATGCACAATCCCTTCTTTTACATATAGTGTATCGAACTCTTTCGACACATACTCTCCACCACCATCAGTCCTCAGAATTTTCAGCTTTCGGCCACTCTGTCTTTCGACCATGGACTTGAATATGGAAAATACCTCAATCACATCACTTTTCTTCTTGATGAGGTAAGTCCACAGCTTTCTACTGTAATCATCTATAAACGTGACAAAGTATCTATTGCCACCAATCGAATCCACCTGGATTGGACCACATACATCAGAGTATATGACTTCAAGTATTGCCTTCGACTTCCTTCCTGCATCCTTTCTGAAGTTACTCTTGTGTTGTTTCGACTGAACACACTCCTCACAGACTTCCCTTGGAATGTCGATTTCTGGTAATCCTGAAACCATATTTCTTCTCTTCAGTTCTTTGATGTCATTAAAGTTGAGATGACCTAGTCGAAAATGCCATAACCATTTATCTCTGCTGGCTGCAGTTGCTCGACACTTGTGCTCCATCACATTTAGTCCAATCTTGAAGGTCCTATTCTGAGATAATGGAGCCTTCAAGATTAATCTACCACCTGCGTCGAGAACTCTCATCATCTTGTCTTTGACAACTACCTTGTAGTTCTTTTCGACAAGCTGCCCTATACTGAGCAAATTACTCTTCATGCCTGGTATGTACAACACATTGGAAATTATTGACCTTTTGCCATCTTTCCTCATAATCAGAATATCACCAACACCTTCAGCTGCTAGAGTGTTATCATTTGCAAACTTCACTGTGTTCTTCGACGAGGGCTTCATGTTGACAAAACAATCTTTCCTTCCAGTCATGTGTGATGAGCATCCTGAGTCCAAGTACCACTGATCTTGGAATCTTTCTTCATATTTTGTTGTGACCATTAGCAACGTTTCTTCTTCTTCATGTTTTTCCAGCTTTGCATTAGTCTCTTGATTTATCTTCCTTTCTGGAGAATCACTAGCATAATAACCATACTTCTGGCAATTGAAACATTGAATGTGGCTTTTGTCTGGCTTTCGACCACCAACTCTTCCTTTACCTGCAGCACCACCTCTTTGGTTGCCTTGGTTCCAAGGTTTCTTATGATTCGACTGGTTTCCTCCTTTGTTGCCATTCCATCTACCTTTGCATTTTATTTCCTTTTTTGACTGCGCCTGTAAATCCATATCTTTCGACTTTCCTGCAGCTCTCTCATCCGTCCTCTGTTCATGAGACTCAAGAGTCCCTTGAAGCTCTTCCTTCGTCAATACTGATAGATTTTTTGACTCTTCTATGGCAACTACCACGTGGTCGAATTTTGGAGCCAACGATCTCAAGATTTTTGAGACAACTGCTTTCGTTGTCAGCGCTTCTCCACATACTTTGATTTGATTCACCAACTTTGTAACTCTGGTGAAGAAATCTCTAATGCTTTTGTTGTCTTCCATCTGAAGCAACTCATAGGTTCTCTTGTGAGTTTGTAACCTCACCTCTTTCACCTTCTCTGCGCCTCCAAATGACTTTTCAAGAATCTCCCATGCTTCTTTTGCTGAATCAACATCACTAACCTTTTCAAAATTATCAGGGTCAACACACTGATGAATTATAAAGAGTGCTTTATAATCCTTCTTCTTCAATTCTTTGTGCGCAACCTTTTCTACCTCCGTTGCGTTCTCCCGAAGCGATGTTACTCCGTCCTTCACAAGATCCCAAAGATCTTGATAATAGAAAATCACCTTAATCTGCTTGCACCAATTCTCATAATTGTCTTTCTTGAGAATTGGCAGGGTCGCCGGAAAGTTGCCGTTCGGATAGTTCATCGCCATCACTATCTTCCTTCCTTGAATCTCTCAACCGGAGCTCTAAATACCAGATGTTGGAAATTCACCTCACACCCTATGAAAAATTCCCTTCAATCTTGATCTCAAGATTGATGAACAAACCCACAATATGATAGTAATGGTAATAACAAATAATTATCAAGAACAACAAAAGAGAAAGAATAACAATCAAGAAAGAGAAGAATGAGAGAAGAAATCTTTGGAGAGAATGTGTTACCCACAACTGTGGGATTTCTTATTACTTATAGAACTTTCACTTGCTAAACACTGCAACTGTGAAATCTATTCTATGTTGTGTTGTGTTTGAATACAAAGCAAGACACCCTATTTATAGTTTTAGGTTTACAAAAGCTCAAAACATAAAAGGCCCAAAATATTAAAATCAAATCTAATCATATCAAATCAAATCTGTTTACACTATGAATTATATTTAACACTTAACAGGATTATCATGATTCTTGGAACTCGCCTCGACTTCCTTTGAATCCTCAGAACAAGTAGGAACATAAGGAAGATTCTTCTCATGGGCGTATTTTTTAGTAATGGTATTCGAGACCATGTTTTTCTTTCTTCTGCAGTTAATTTCTAGATGCCCTAAACATTTACAGAAGTTGCAAAATTCTTGGATCTTCTTGTATTCGATGTCAACAAAGAAAGAAAAACCAACACGCTCTACCAATATCTTGTCACGAAGCTTATTACGAAGGTCCATGTCAACGAGGACCCTAACAAAATACCAAACAGACGATCAAAAAGCGGACGGTTCAATGATGAATCTATACAAATTGGAGTGCCAAGACTGCTGGCAATAGCGAAGATAATCTTGGGCCTCCAATACTCCTGAGAAAGACATCTCTTTGCGACTATGTCATGTAGAAAAACTCTTACACAACAGTGAGGCAACAATTTTGTAAATAAAAAGAATAAACAAACCAATTTTTTTTACAGTTTGATTAAATTGATTACAGTGTAAACACTAACATAATTAAAACAACTTAATTGAATACAATTTAAAAATGCATTGTTCTTAAATACAATCAATAAACAGTAAGATCAAATTTTCAAGAAAGAATAATCAATGTCAAAAGAATCCTTAATTTTTCTTGTAATATAACACATTCTCTTGCAGCGTGCAAACTTTACTTCCTCTTTTAATTGTTAAATAATTTTAGTTGTAAATCTATGATTTCATTTTATTGCGTAAGGATGTAGTACTTATATACTTGTTATGTTATGTGAAATAGTTATACATATTATGTGAAGCGATTTTAGTTGCAAAGTGAGCGGTGAGTGTAGTTACTTGTTTGGATAACTTAAAGTGTAAACCTAAGGAGAATTGTTATCTAAATGGTTATGGAGATTTATAAAAGATGGAAAAGCTATTTGGCGTGGGATCTTAGAAGTTAGATATGGAAACATCATTAAAATAATAGTATCCAAAGATGTGTCAAGAGTTTCGAGTCAAGAATCATTGTGGTGGAAAAATTTGATGGTTTATATTGATTATGCGGAGTCTGTTGGTTTTTCTGAGTTGCCAACTTGCAGACTTGGGGACAGAAATCTTATGCCTTTCTGGTCGGTTAGATGGTTTGGGAGTATTTCTTTGAAGAGAATTTTTCTTAGTTTATTTGATGTATCTAATAGAAAGTTTTTGTTGGTGAGGGATATGGGGAGGTGAGAAGGGATGTTATAGATTTGAGACATAGGTTTGTTGAACTATGCAGTGCTTTGGAAGTACTTCATACGGTTAATTCAGATGCATAGATATATAATTTTATAGACCTATTTCTCGTTGGAGGTAACAAGATACGAGGGTTCGTCAAATAATTTTTTATGTCATCAAAATCTTGTTGATGCTTTGATTCCCATCTAAACCCTTCTTCTTTAAACGCAGTAGTGGCGAAAATATCTTTGTTCTGCCACTTAAATTTGAAATGAACCTTCTTAGGAAACTAATCTTGCCCAGTAAAGACAAAATTTGTTTCTTATTTAACTGTGAACTTGTATTGAGTATCGCCTTTGTCTTGTTTTGATTAATTTATATGCGTTACTTATGAACTACAAAGACTAGAGGATTTCACAACTATGACATCAATATAATTCTACATAAAGGTTTCAATGAAATCATGGAACATAGTATTCATTACTCTTTGATATGTTGCCCTGGCATTATTCAGGCCAAAAGGAATCATTATCTATTCTTAGGTTCCGAAGGCCCTAAGCCCCTAAGACATCGAAATTCCATTTTCAGCACATTCTTCTCTACAATAAAAATTTGGTTATACCCTAAATAACCATCTAAGCGACATAAACATTCAAACCCTGCTACTGAATCGACAAGCATTTCTATAATGGGAATTGGATGTTTTTCATTTGGAGTGGCGGCATTTAAGTCTATAAAATCAATACAAAATTTAAGAGTTCCATTTTTATTAATGGCAAGGACTATATTTGCTATCCACTTAATATACCTGACAGTTCGTATAAACTTGTTTCTCAGAAGTCTTTCAATTTCTTCTTTGATCTTTGACAACACTTTTGGAACAAATCACCTTGGCGTCTGCTTCACTGGCCTCTTATCAGGTTAAATAGGCAGCTTTAATTCCACCAAATTTTGGCTAAGTCCTTGCATTTCATTATAATACCAAGAAAAGTAGTCATTGAATTCTGTAAGCAACTTGATCATCTGGGTCTTCAGGCTTGGATCAATCTTTGTACTTATGTATGTTGGTTTATTTTATTGTTTCATCTCCTAAATCGACTTCCTCCAAAGGGTCTTGAGCTTGTATTTTCTTGGCTAAAACCGATGGATATTTTTAAAATCCTAAGGGCTCATAATCATAGATGCAATCAAACCTCTGACTTTGTGATTTTCTCCCTCAACCACTATTAAATGTTCTTTGTCTACCAATTTGGAAACAAGATTTTCACCATCCTCCTTTTCTTTATTTGTTTCAATTAGCTTGGCTTTGACACCCATTTTTTTTTGGAAACCGGCCTCTAAGGCCGCCTTTATTTAATTTTCGACCATATAGACCGCAATTCAAGCTAACATGCTCGACTCAGTCATTCACGTCATTTTCTATGAGCCATCCAGTACTTGTGGTGGTACCTTCGTCAGGCCCATCTCCCATGACTTCATGTTCCCACATGAAACCATGAGTGCGATGTAGCTTCACTAAATAGAAAAAATATCCTTGCAGAGAGAATTATTTTCCAGCATGAAAACATGGTGAAATGTTAGCCACCGATTTATCAAATATTTTCTTATCTATATGATTACTGCTTCGACATTTTCTACGATGCCATCAGACCTCCATATATAAATTTTATGGTGTAAAGTTGAAGGGACTGCCCTTACCCCATATATCCATTATTTTCCTAACAATAAATTATAATTTGCTTTGGACAAAATTACTACAAACAACGTTGGTCTTGCAATTGTACCTACAACAATTTCAACTTGAATAACTCCATAAGACTTGTTCCTCTTGCCTTCGTAATCTGATAAGACAATATTGCAAGGCCTCAAATATGTATTTTCCATTACCAATTCTCCTCAATAGAGACTTTGGCATTAAATTAATTACAGCCCCCCCTTCGGCTAAGACTTTACTAACACCTACTTCATCAACCTTAGCAGGTATAAAGAGGGGCTTAAGGTGTTGTTTCATTCATTCATTAGGCATGTCGAAGAAGATCTTTTATTCTTCTAGACAACCATGATTCATGACATAATAACTTAGAGGCTTATGCTTTGATATCTCTTAAGCAAGACAATCATCCTCTTCCTCTGTTACTTCACTAATTGTATCAAATTTTATAAGTAGCCCAGAAATGTTGTTACATATTCTATCAAGTTCATCTTTTGATCTAGATTAAAATTTATCAATAACTGTATCATCATCTTCAGTTGGCATGGGATCCTTACCATTGGGATTAACTATTGGTGGTAGAGAGGGGAAAATACGTTCCTTCATGGGTCTCTTTTCCACTCAATCATATGTGAACGCTGAGGATTCTTCTATTGTCACTTGACTCTTCGGCCTCAAAATCAAATTTCTTTTAACATTGGTGTCTCCTCCATTGGGTCTGGTCATGGGCTCTTTACCTAAGTAATTCTTAGAAGCATATGAGTAATTCTTCGACACTTGGGAATTATCGTGGTATGATGAACCAACACTAACTTTGATCACCTTCCATTTTTATTGATCAACATTGAGTTTGTTCGTGGGTCGTATCCATTCACCAAGAGGAACACCAATAGGTAGAACATAAGTTTTATTCTGACTTCTCCATTGACGTGAAGGTTTTTGGTACTTCTTGTAAGGGACTTCCCTTTTATCAAAGGAAAATAGTGGTCTCCTGTTATCCCTGATGCTCCTCCTTGGTTGCCGAGGCTTGATGTTTTCGAGGTTTTTTGTTACTTCTTTGTCAAACATTGTGCTACAGCGAGGGTATACCATCACCTCAGAACCTTTGATTTTGCACCAGTTCAAGAAGTCGATTAACTACTTATCAGCCTTTAGATATACCACTTATATCTTCTTAGTGTAATCCATCATGCTCACATCTTCAACCTCCGTGTTGAGGCCTTCAGTAGTCTCGACCATCATGATTTCTACAGGCTCGACGAGATATGCCTCCTAGACTTGTAGAGGGTTTGTGTCAATTTTCATTGACAACTTAGGTTGTCTCTAAACTTCAGCTTGTTATCCTTTAAAGCATCTTTCATAAAATCTCTGAAAATAACACATTGAGATGCTTTATGACCAAGGAAATTATAACATTTACCAAAACCTTTTTTCTTTCCTTATTCCAATGGTGGCGTCTTTAGACCATTTAACACTATGATTTGACCATCGACAACTAGAAGATAAAAAAATTTGTCACATTTAATTATATCAAAAGTATAAGTTTTTGTGATAACCTTTTCATTTCTACTTGGTTCCGCAGGATTCTTTCCATTAGAAGGTCTTAAGACCTTACAAAGATATGGGGGGTCCTGACTGCAACTCTTCTAGATTAATCTCATTTTCTTTGTCATATTTGAAAACTACGTCAAATTCTTGATTATTATCATATGTTTCTACGTAAGAAACTTTTTCTTTCCTAGGATGTCAATTTATTTTGGCCTTTTCTAATCTGGATTTTTCTTCCTTCAAGTCTTCAGCTTGTCTATCTCTATATGATAATTGAGACGTATACCTTAAATATTTGGCATTTAGGTTCTTCCTAATATAATATTCTAAACCACTTGCAGCCATTTCGACTAGCTCATGTTTAGACACTTAAGTAAAGCACCTTGACTTCATTAATCTGAACCTATTGAGAGAATCATTTATTGGCTCAGACGATTTTTGTTTCACATTCACTAACTCTTTAAGGCTAATTTTTGACTGCCCCATATAAAACTACTCATGAAACACTCTCTCTAGTTGATTCCAATTATATATGGAGTTTGGGAGAAGAGTAGTGAACCATATGAAAGCATTCTTAGTCAGAGATTTTGGGAAGAATTTCATCTTTCAATTTTCGTTATTAGTCAAATCACGAGCTTTTGTATGGTATCGAGCAATATGTCCGACATTAGACTGACTAATGTCACTTGCAAATTTAGTAATCTTAGGGATTTTCCAACTACTGAGAAATTCAGTTTGCAAGACATATTTAGATGATGCATAAACGAAATTTGGCCTATGAATACCAACATTAAGACCATTTTAAGTTAGGATTTGTTCAACCATATTAGTTATATTATTCCCCCCCCCCCCCCCCCCCAAAAAAAAAAGGTTTTATTGTACTCTTCTAGCTATGTGATATGCATCTTCATTCATGTTTACCAAAACTAAATTTTTTACTACCCTGGTCTAGGTTGTTCGATTGTTTGGGGAACAACTTGTTGTTGCACTTGGTTATTAGGGACTAGCTGAATTGGCATTGGAGAAACACCTAATCGACTCATTTGATGTATTATTTGTTGGTAACTATGATTGATATTTTGGATTAAATGATTGAATAATGTACCAATTTGTTGAGTAAGCATATTAACCATATCATGGTTACTGTCATCCATATGTTACCTCACGACCATAAGAAAATTATTAGTTAAGGGTGGCATAACCTGAGGAATGTATCCCAATTCTCCCTGAGATTAACCTATTCAATCAGAGTTGTTTATAGGAGATCCAGATGTCATATATGCATTGAAAGAAGATGCAACAACCATTGCATTATCTGCGTACATCGACACATTTATCCGTAGGTCTGCCATCATTGATGTTGGCATACCATATGGATATTCACTACCACTAGGAGGAGTGTAAAACTTGGAAGGAATGTAGGATTAGTACCTCCTAAAGTGGTTGGTGTAACCAAGGGGTTAACAGGAAAACTAGTTTGTGGTATTAGTGGTATCACTATTTTTGGTGTCGTATTCGAAATTAACGTTTGACTCACGACATGAGCAGTTACTCTAACGATTGTTGAAGTGTTTGCACCACCAACTGTCATTCCTATTTATTGTTCTTCTATATTTGGAGCATTATTTTGGGCGTGAGGAATTCCTTGAGTATGAATTTCCTGATGGTTTAGATATACTAACAAAATTACCACTCCTCTGACGCACAAACACTTAACAATTGATAACATTAAGAAGTGAAGAACGAAAACAAATGTAAAAGCACATACACTCTTTGTAAAAAAATTAAATTTCGAACAAAAGAGTCCCATTGGACATGCCAATTTGTTTACTAGTATTTTTTATTAACAAATCACGAGTTTTAATTCACTTGAAGGATTAAACTCGAAAAAATCATAAGGATATTTTGTGTGAAATGTTTGAGAAAGTATGATAGTGACTTAAGGTTTTATGTTTGAGCATAGATCAATTGAATAAATGTTTAAATAAGCAAATGTAGGAGTTCTAAAAAGGATAAAGTAAATGAAAAAAATAGCAAAATAATTGGATAAATATGTTCAAATTACGAATGAGACGCAAGTTTATACATTACTCAGAAATTCTTTATCTCTGTGACTCTAATGTGTGAATTTTATAGAAAAAATAATGAAATGTGAGCCGTCATTACAAACACTACGCCAGAAATCACTTTTAGCAGCGCATAGAAAGACAACGCTTTATACAAAAGCGCTGCTAAAGGGCCAGTAAAAAAAAAAAAAAAGCGCCTACCAAAGACAGCGCTTTTAAAAAAGCGCTGCTAAATGGTGGGCCTAAGAAAGCGCTTTTAAAAAGCGCTGCTAAAGGGGGGGCCTACGAAAGCGCTTTTCAAAAGCGCTGCTAAAGGGGGACCCTTAGAAAGCGCTTTTTATATAAAGCGCTGCTATATGGAATTGATAAGGCACCCTATGAAAGCGCTTTTAAAAGCGCTGCTAAAGGCCTTTAAAAGCGCTGCTATAGGTATTCATATTATAATTTTAAAATACCCTCCAAAATTTTAATAGAATCAGAACAGTCACGCAACACATTTCTTCTTTCTCTGGCGAACGAAAACGAACGAACGAACCACTGTTCATCGTCCGACCATCAACTTCTTCCGTCCGATCATCCTTCCGACCATCACCGACCGTTCACCGTCCGTTTTTGAGTTCATCCATCCGTCTGCATTGCCGGTCCACCATTGTTACGGTACGTGAAGCTTTACTCTGCTTTTCTTGTTTTTTTTTTTATCTTTTCACCATTGTTGTTCTGATGATATAGATGGTTTTTATCTTTTCAATGATGGTTTTTGTTGTTGTTGTGTTATTTGTTGTTGTGTTAATATGATATATGAGATATATATGATATTGTTGTTGTTGTTGATGTAAAATAGTTTATATAGATGGTTTGTATTTGATATAGTTTATATTTGATATAGATGGTTTGTGTTATAGTTTATATTTGATATAGATGGTTTATATTGTGTTATATAGATGGTTTGTATTTGTTATAGTTGATATAGATGGTTTATATTTGTGTTATATAGATGGTTTGTGTTATAGTTTATATTTGATATAGATGGTTTATATTTGTTATAGTTTATATAGATGGTTTGTATTTGATATAGTTTATATTTGATATAGATGGTTTATATTGTGTTATATAGATGGTTTGTGTTATAGTTTATATTTGATATAGATGGTTTATATTTGTTATAGTTTATATAGATGGTTTGTATTTGATATAGTTTATATTTGATATAGATGGTTTATATTTGTTATAGTTTATATAGATGGTTTGTATTTGATATAGTTTATATTTGATATAGATGGTTTGTGTTATAGTTTATATTTGATATAGATGGTTTATATTTGTTATAGTTTATATAGATGGTTTGTATTTGATATAGTTTATATTTGATATAGATGGTTTATATTGTGTTATATAGATGGTTTGTGTTATAGTTTATATTTGATATAGATGGTTTATATTTGTTATAGTTTATATAGATGGTTTGTATTTGATATAGTTTATATTTGATATAGATGGTTTGTGTTATAGTTTATATTTGATATAGATGATTTATATTTGATATAGATGGTTTATAGATGGTTTGTTATAGTTTATATTTGATATAGTTAATATGATATATGATATATATGATATTGTGTTATAGTTTATATTTGATATAGATGGTTTGTTGTTGTTGTTTAATATGACATTTATTGTTATTGTTGTTGATATTTGTTGTTGTTGTTGTTATTCTGAATTACAGGTATATTATGGCCAGCAACGAGGAAACATCACATGATGGAAAAGAAACACCCAAAGACGTTGAAGGCGAAATTAAAAGAGGCATAACGATAATGAAAAGTATCATCCGTGCGAGAGATAGAGGTGTAAAGTACGATGTCCATTGGAATGAAAGAGATCAGTTGGTTGAGCCTAATGGTGTGCTGCTGACAAGTTATATTGGAGCAGTTGTACGTTCGCAAGTTCCGATTACTTGCGATAACTGGAGAATTCCTGCATTAAAAGCGGCTAAGGATAAAATTTGGACCGAGATTCAAGTATGAGATTTGATCATTTTTAATTATGTTGACAGTTACATCTTTAAATTAATTATACTAACATGTTATATGTATGTGTATTTGTTTGCAGAGATCTTTTAATATTGAGGATTCTAGGAGAAAATATTGTATTCAGTTGGCCGGAAAACGCTTGAGGGGATTTAGAGTGTTTTTAACCAACAAATATCTTAAAGATTCTGATGGCAACTTTGTAGAGTCGGAGCGTCCAGCGAAGTACGCTGATTTGATTTCGGATGCAGAATGGGAGACATTTGTTGCGAAGCGAAGAACCAAAGAATTTGAAGTAAGTACAACTTATCATGAACAATGTATAGTATATATACCTATTCCACAAACAAACTGATATGACTTAAACTTGTTTTTTCAGGTTAAGAGTGGCGTAAATCGGGAACGGGCATCAAACCCTGCGTATCCATATAGAAAGGGGCGTTTGGGATATGCACGCTTAGAACAAAAATTAATAAGTGCATATATATGCTTTAATATGATCTATTTACAAAAAATAGTAAGTATACATAATAGGATATAATGCTTTATTGTTCGTCTTAATGCGTAGTTGGAAGAGGAGAAAAGTGATGCGACATCTCTTCCGGACCATGTCGTATGGAAGGCTGCCCGGGTGGGAAGAGATGGAGCCGTCCAAGAAGAAGTTCAACAAGTGTTTGAACAATGTGTAAGTACAACATTAGTTTTTGAACAAAGTGTATAAAATATTTAAATATGCTTTTATCTATATTTCAGGAGTCCCTATCCCAGACTATAACTCCTGCTGAAGACGATGATTGCAGGAGTTTATTGAGTCGGGTGTTGAATATTCCTGAGTACTCTAGGCGTGTGAGGGGCAAGGGATTTGGTGTCACTCCATCCAAACTGTATAAGCAACCAAGGAAAAAAAATCCAACCAATAAAGAAGTGATGGCTACTTTGGAGGAAATGAAAGCTCAAATTCGTGAATTACAGAAGGATAAGGAGAGATACATGTCCGAAAGGCGCGCTCCAGAGGCCGGTAAAGCTACTAGTGACAAAGATAGTATCGGTTGTCCGCAGAAGCTTCCAGAGGTAATTGTATATATTACATTGAAATTAATTTAGCACATTTTTCTTAATTGACACATTAACTGATCATTATTTGTTTAGGGCATTTCACCTTGTCGACTATATTTATCGTCGCCGACTTATCGCATGGTTGGCAAGGAAAAGGTGCATAACACCCTGGGAGACTTACTTCACCATAAACCCCTCCCTGCTGGATTTTTGAAAGTATCTGTTGATATTGCATTAGAGGGGGGGGCGTTGTTGCCTATGCCAGATGATGTATCAGACGCAACAGTGGTGGGAGACGCGATAGGAGCTTATGTAGCATGGTCGGCGAATCTCATTTTCATGGATGATGAGGTAGGTTGAACCTTGTAATATTCCAATATTTTATTACCCATACATGAAAGTTATTCTGACATTTACACTTTCTTATTGACATGATGATCTTAGACTCCCACAAAATCCAAAACAAAAGATGATAAAATTATTGTGCGGGATGCCGATTCAGCTGCATCAAAGTTACAGGTACTAGTACTACAGTTTAAGTGATTATTTTATTATAAATTATTTACTGAACTTATATATGACTTTTAGGTTCTTGATCAGCAGTCGCAACAAGTCAGCAAGGGAAACATGCCTGAAACTTCCAGGTGCCCAAAAAAAAGGTTGAGACAAAAAGAGCATTTGTTCCTCAATTTAGGTCGTGCCTTCAAACATATGTAGGGACAACAGACGTGCCTGAGGGCGGCATCCGTCTAATACATATGGATCAAGGTATTTTCGGTTTTGAATATTCCGAAACACTTGCTAAGGAGGATTTCGACCAGGTTTTCAAACATTTAGAATTGGGCGTCGGGGTTATGCATTCCTACATCAGGTACTTCGATCCATTTTAATTAGATAATTGAACATTTTAAAATTCGCTCGTTTAACTGAATAATCTAATGTTGATTATATTTTTTTTAGGCGCTTGTATGACAAGTTGTTGGTCCCCGCTGATTTGACTTCAGTATTCGCATTCTTATCTGCTAGCAGTGTCAACTCACGGACAATAGACCAGACACCAGAAGCAGTCAAAGAGTACACAGTCCAGAGATTTATGGGTGCGAATACGGAGAAGTTGTTTATGTTGCCATATAATACTGGTCATGGGTTAGTTTTTATTCTAAATTCATTTATTATAATTGTTCGATTTTTGCCATATTATATAACATTTCCGTCTAAACTGTTGTCTTATTTTATAGTGGTCACTGGTTGTTGGTCGCAATTAATCCGATTAAAGAAATAGTGTATTATATAGATTCATTGGATGGCGATACAAACAAATATGAAAATCTGAAGAACATGGTTGATACGTAAGTGATGATGTATAGTGTTCTGAATAATTATATATGTTTATTTATTATGTGACATTGTTCTAAATATGTGTTTATATTATGTTAGAGTTATACAAATATACAGAGCACAGAGAGATGCAACAGTGCCAAAAAGCAGGGCTAGCAACATCAACTGGATCAGAGTGGAGGTATATTTTCCCATGTTTGACTGTTATAGTGGTTCTACTTATAAAACTATTTAAACTATATATCCTGATAAATGTTCGTTCGCTTTTTTCCTAATACAGTGTCCTCGTCAGCGTGGTGGGATTGACTGCGGATATTCTGTATTGCGCTTTATGAAGGAAATCATTCTTTCTGGTCAATTAGAGATTCCAATCATGGTATGGATCAATTCATGAGTTATATGATTCATTTTGATAATTAACTAATATTTCATCTGAGTAATTAGTATTAAATCGTGCTTGTTCTGTTATATTATGTAGTATTTTGATGAATTCAGATGCGTTGCGTACTCGAAAGTAAAATTGGAAGAAATTAAGGAAGAATAGTGTCAATTTATGATTGAGTTAAGAATTCTATAATGTATATTGGATTTGTAATTATGTGTAAATTGTATATTGTATATTGTATATTGTATATTGTATAATGTACAATGTTTAAATTATGTGTAAATTATACTTGAGTTAATTATGTGTAAATTGCAAAGTGTTATTGTATAATGTACAATGTTTAGTTATATTGTGTTGAATTAAAGGTCAAGTGTTGAATTACAATGTTTAAAGGCCAAGTTATGTTTAAAGCCTGAATTATAAGCAGGGAATTTAATTGTTATAAGCAGGTTTGTCTAAAAATATATAAAAAAATGTGATTTTACAAAAAAAAAATTTTAAAAACGTGAAGTATAGACAGCGCTTTTACAAGAAAGCGCTGCTAAAGGGAGAAAAATAGGCATAAAAAAGCGCTGCTATAGGTTAGGAAAGGAGGGGTCTAAGAAAGCGCTTTAAAAAAGCGCTGCTAAAGGGTGGTCTACAAAAGCGCTTTCATAAAGCGCTGCTATAGGGGGGGAGGGGGAGGGAGAATAGGCAGCGCTTTGAAAGCGCTGCTAAAGGGGTAAAAAAGCGCTGCTAAAAGGGATGCCTTTAGCAGCGCTTTTTCCACACAAAAAAAAAGCGCTGCCTTTACCTTTAGCAGCGCTTTAAAGCGCTGCTAAAGGTGAAAAAAAGCGATGCTAAAGGCCATTTTTGGCATAGTGAAAGTCAAAATCTACATAAATACTAGTTACATCAATAATTGTCGATAAGAGTTATCTCTCCAACATTCAACACGTATCCCGTGACATGTATTTTTGTCTTTTGATGTGTTTACACGTGTCTTCGGTTCATGAACTGTTTTAAACCGTACTGTTGTCGAAAACGTCTTCAAATTATTTAATCATATCCATCGAAAAGGTCCACTTGTGAAAAACATCTTCAGGTTTTCATTTGTCAAATTTTTAATTTGGTGTTGATAATATAACTTACCTTTACACTTAGTATTTATATCTAATTCGTTTCTCCCATTCATATAGAAACAGTTAAGTCGAAAATTTTAATCTAACAAATACATTACTCAACTTAATTATTTATAAAAAAAAATATTTTTTAAAAAATATTTTAAATTTTAAATTTATTAAATAATCAATTATATAAACGATATAATATACCAGATTCATTAATTATCCAATTAATCTAAAAAAATCAATTTCCTCTTAATAGAAAAAATATATATCAAAATCCTCTAACAAAATAGAATTATTCACACTTGGTATTTAAAATGTGTAGTGCGAATGAGTTATTGACTGTGTTTGGTTATAGACTCCTTAACGATAAACCTATGTCTCTGCCACCGTCCACCGATAGTGACATTTAAATTGCCTTCTCTTTTACAATACGTTTTCTGTATATGAAAAACATGCATCAAATAAGCTAAACAGTTAGTGTATTGTAAATTGACGAGTCTAAACTTTTGCAAATCAGGCAATGACATGTACCGGAAACATACGTAAGTATGCATGTTTGCTTATCCTTAATTCGGTTTTTGTTTTTATGGATAACACACAAAGTGCTTTCTTATCATGTTTTACAGTAGAAACACTTTATTCCTTTTGATTTTTTTTGTATAACTAATAAAAAATAAAGCAAGTAAAAGTCAATCTAAAATAGTTTTAAAATTATCACACAAAAAAGTAAGTAAAATTAGAATAATATTCCGCAAACATAGATAGAGCAACATATGATGATTTATTGAAAATTTCACAAAATCACTGCAGTACCATGATTTTGTTGAAGTAAAGTAAATTGTGATAAATTATATGGTTCTCTTCTCATACTAGAAAGTTCACTACGCATAGATTATGCCAAGTGAATAATTGATGAAACTTTGAAAAATTAGCGTTCAGATTACGAATTTGCAATGACAAAGTTCTCAGCCCAACACAACACTGGATTATATACTTCCCCTTAAACCACTGGATTAAGAGAGATATTTTTCCATTTTTAATCTAATAGTTTATACTAGATTTCAACGTAGCATCCTGATTGCATGACACTTTTTGTTTGGCGTTGTAGCAGTGGCGGATTTTCGGTCTCCAACAGCTATGACAAGTTGGTGCATATAATAAACGAAGCGGATTCGAAAATCAATATTTCTACTTCAAATGGATTGACGTACTTATGGAAGTCCAAAGTTCCGAGAAGTGTCAATTGTTTAGAGAGAATTCTTGCTAGTAGAGATATTATCTATGGTAATCATAATTTGGTGTGTCTCATGTGTGAAGGTGTTGAAGAAAATGCTTCCTACCTTTTTATGTCTTGCTTCGTAGCTACTTAGATTTGGCTGTAACTGCTGCAAGTTACAGCTTGGATGGAAGTAGAATTGTCAAATGGGCCGGTTTGATGGACCAACACGTATATAAATGAGTTAGATTTAGTCGCCCCGATTATTTTATGGGCTATCAAAACTAAGTTTGCTTTAGATCCTAATCGATCATATGCCACGATAGGGCAGGCCGATCCGTATTTTAATATTTTGATTTTAATTTTTTAAAAAGAAATGCAATGGACAAAGACTAGATGAGTATAAAGTAATTATAAACTTAATTAAATAATGCTTAAAATATTCATCAAATCAATCCATATATATATATATATATATATATATATATATATATATATATATATATATATATATATATATATATATATATATATATATATATATATATATATATATATATATATATATATATATATATATATATATATATATATATATATATATATATATATATATATATATATATATATATATATATATATATATATATATATGTTCCGGATTGATTCAATGGCTAGACATAACTCAATCCACTTCTATTTTTATAACGAACTAATTGTCAAAGTCCATCCAATTTAAGGGGAGCATTTACCTTTCTGCCCCTCCAATAGGGGAGGGTGGCCAATTTATCCTTGGCCACAACGCTTCTCCTCGATAGTCCTTACCCGTCACGAACAGACCCACCATCCAGAAACAACCAGGACGCTTGTGATCGTAACTGCGCCTCTCCCCGTAATAACGGCTAGTTATGGTCACCATTGCTCGTTCCAACGACACGTTCTAACAGTTACATATTCTTCGAAAAACAGTTATCTCGCCGCGAATATAGGGACCAATGGTCAAGCGATTTGGGCACTATAAAAACCCTCTCACTTGAGAGGGTCAGGTATCCAATATTTACCATGATATACTCATATTCTGTACTTACTCTCGCCCAACATCACAGGCGTTTGTCTCTGGCCCATCTCAGGTTCTGATCAGCTGTCAAGATTAGTGGCGCCATCTGTGAGAAACTTGATATCCCCATGTTTTCTCCTTTCGTAGACACGATACCAAAACAGTTCTTCAAAATGCCGATCATGGCCAGCCGTGACAACACTCTTGATGCCCGCAACTCTGTTTTTCTCCCCGTCAGCAAGACTGAAGCCGACGGAGCAACCACCTCTCATGGCGGCGACGTCCTCCGACACAGAGACAGAGCCACAACTTCTCCATCCCCTGTTCGCACAGATCACAACGAGGTCCCACTCATCCCAGAGCACCTGCCAATTCCAATTCCGCCCAGTGCTGACCCGACCATGACGGTCCTTCTCGAGGTTCTCAACAAGACCAACCTCCTAATCCTCAATCAGAGTGCGGGGATTAGAGCCTTAGAAGAATCCAGTCGTCCAAGACCTCCTCCACCGAGGAAAGAACGTCAACGACCACGGAGCCCTCCTCCCTGGCGCGAAAGAAACCGCTGAACACCTTCGGAGCCAGAAATCCAGACCTTCAGAAAGCACGACCACATCTCTCCTCGGAACCAGTATTCACCACAACACAAGAGGACCAAAACAGATCACCGGGAAGAATCCATACGTTCGCCTCCAGCCAGATCCAAGGGTCGAGCACGAACCTCGTCTCCCCGTCGAGACCGCCATCCTACATACAGATGGGACACCTGCTTCCCGTCTTGGACCAGCAGCAGCAGTGACGACAAGCCTCGCAGCCCGTTGTCCCAGGAGATTATGGCCATGCGCCTGCCAAAGGGACTGGAGAAACCCCATTCTCTGAGCACATACGACGGTACAACGGACCCCAACGAGCACATCGAAAATATCGATGCACTACTCGATTACTGCGGCATCCGAGGTGCCATCAAATGCAGGTTATTCCCGGTCACACTCAAGAAGGGGGAGATGACTTGGTACAAAAGACTCCCCGACGATTCCATTACCTCATGGAGGCAACTTGGGAGAATATTCTCCCTACACTTCACGGCTTCCCGCCGCCATCCAAAGACCGAAGCCTCCCTCGAGGCCATTATTCAAGGGAGAGATGAACCCCTGCGAGCCTACATCGAAAGGTTAAATAAGGAGGTCGTCCAGTTCCACCAGGTGGGGGTCCAGTTCCCGAAGCAGATACCATCCAAACCAAACACGTACAAGTCAAAATACTGCCAGTTCCATAAGATCCACAGACATATGACCGACACCGCATCCACTTGAAGGATGCCATTGAAATACTCATCAGGGATAGACATTTGAAGCAATTCGCCGAACGGAAGGAGGCTCCTCGGCAAGACGCCCAGGAATCCAAGAAGGTCGAGGAAGAGGTTCCTTCCTCCGAGGAAGCCAGCCTTCAGATCGCTATGAGTATCTCGCGACCTGAAGATTTCTACATCCTCAAGGGGCTCAGCGCCCCTCCATATTTCGCCGCGCACAGCCTGTGGGAAACTTTTCCCTCCGTCATGGTCATCTCCAGAGGGGGCTTCAACAAAGTCATGGTAGGGTCCGTGAAAAGAAAATTCGAGCACCTTATCAGCAACAACTAGAACCAGAACTCCACCCTTGATAGAGTCCGGGGAGATGTCTTTTCTCCACATGATTTCATCTAATATGTCAAAGCCACAATCTTTGAGAAAAACTCAATAATGGTTTCATCATCTTTCATCTGCAAGTTCTCTTATTGCTTCCTCAAAGATTGTAGTTTCACTTTCTTTAAGTTTTCATCTCCAACATATATAGCTTCTTGAGTGTATCCTAAGTCTCCTTGGTTTGAGGTTGAGGATCGAACCAATGCTCTTGATAACAATTTGTTGGATAACATGTATCACAAGTTACTTGACGAATGATGATAAATTGAGAAAAAATTAGAGAGTGATTGAGGAAGTTTATTCATTATTGTATATTTTATGTATGTTTCAATTCCAATTAAAGGTGGTATTTATAAACGTACTAGTCACTCAAACCAAAATTAAAACAAATTGTTTAAAAAAAACAAAACTAATATATTCATTCGGATCTATGATATACCCCTCTGAATATATTCCTAAAATAATTTTACTAACTAAAACTAATATATATATATATATATATATATATATATATATATATATATATATATATATATATATATATATATATATATATATATATATATATTTTTTTTTTTTTTTAAACGCAATATGAATTACCCACAGTTCTTTTCTTCTTAGATCTTGCATATAGTAAAAGAACAATTAGTATGTATAAATTTAATGTATGAAATTAGGTATTCTAACTAACTTTTCTAAAGATTTTTAGTCAATTTTCTAACTGGTTTTTCAAAAGTAATTATATTCTTTTAATTATCTCTAATTACAGTTAAAAATTAGGACAGTTTTAAACAATACCACAAAATATTTTAAAGAAAGCAAATCAATAAACTACTAAACTTAATAATCTTTTTATGACAAAAAATATTTTTAAATAACTTCTTTACAAAAATACTATATTATCAAAACCACACATTGACACTTTTATAATATACATACTTCTTCTAAAAAAGTTCATACTTGCTAAATAATATATATATATATATATATATATATATATATATATATATATATATATATATATATATATATATATATATATATATATATATATATATATATATATATATATATATATATATATATATATATATATATATATATATATATATATATATATATATATATATATATATATATATATATATATATATATATATATATATATATATATATATATATATATATATATATATATATATGACAAAATCTATTTTAAAAATATTTTTATAAAAACATTTATAAAAATTATATAATTTTTTTAAATTTACTTTTTATAAATTAAAGAGATTAATTTTCATATTTTATAACATGAATATACATTATTAAAGATCAAAATATAATCAAAATAATAATTTTTTTCAAAAAGATATTACTCAAAAATAATTTGAAATAACATTAAAGTTAAGTGGTTTTTCAAAATTTTAATACCAAATTTTTAAAATAAAATTATTAAATATTTAAAATAATATTTAAAAATAGCAAACCAAATTTTATATTTTTTATTAAAGAAAAATTATATAAATATAAATTATACCATAAAAATCATTTTTAAAAAAATTGAAAATAACGAGACCCCATATGTCTCTTGCGAATGAGTTATTGGCTGTGTTTGGTTATAGACTCCGCCACCGTCCACGGACAGAGACATTGAGGTTGCCTTCTCTTTTGGATTAAGTTTCTGTATATTAAAAAACGCCTCAAATAATCTAAATAGTCAGTTTATTGTAAAACGAAGATTCTAAACTTTTGCAAATCACGTATATCGACATGTTCCAGAAACATACGTAATTTACATGTTTGTTTATACTTATTTAATTCAATTACCAGGGAAGAATTTTGGTGTTTTCTAAAAATACAATAAGCAACGCAACAATCAGATAATTTTCGGTTTTTGTTTGTATGGATAACAAATAAATTGCTTTCTTATCATAACCAAATAAAAAAACACTCTATTGCTCATGTGTTTCTTATATTAGTAGCAAAAAAATAAAGCAAGTAAAAGACAATCTAAAATAGTTTTAAAATTATCATACAAAAAACTAAAATTAGAATAATATTCCACAAACATAGATAGAGCAACATATGATGATTTATAGAAAATTTCACAAAATCTCTGCAGTACCATGATTTTGCTGAAGTGAAGTTAAATTGTGATAAATTATATGATTCTAATACTAGAAAGTTCACTGCGAAATCATACATAGATTTCACCATGTGAATAATTGATCAAGCTTTGAAAATTCAGCTTTCAGATTACAAATTTCCAATGCCAATTTTCAGAGAGATATTTTTCTATTTTTAATCTAACGGTTTATACTAGATTTCAACACAGCATCCTGATTGAACAAACCCAGAATAACAATCAGGAACATTACTTATCTTATTTAATTTACGCTTTTGCCCTTCGTCATTTTCTACCATATAAAATCCATACGGTGCTCCTTCGTATTCGGATCCAGTCACCAAGTTCTTCGACCCGACCCCAACACTACATACACCAATTCGGAGCCCCGGATCTACTACTTTCCCATTTTCTCGAATATCAGCACACGATCTGGGGCACCGACCCGCTTCCCATATTCCTTCAACTTTCCTCCACTGACCCGACTCAATATCCAATACTTCCGCCGACTCATCAAACATCCCTTGACTCTCTGTAGCGTAGCCGCTGACCACCCAGAACTCGCCGCCGACAACCACTCCTTCACACTCGTCTCGTTCCTGACTCATCGGAGCCAACGCCGTCCATTCATTGCTTCTTGGGTCATAAGTCCAAGCAGTACTCAAGGCGTTCTTATTCTCATCGTGACCACCGGCAACAAAAACCCGACCCTGACCCGATCCAGCAGCAAAGAACGAACGCTTCTCCGGCATATCCTTCCCTCGCCTCCACAAGTTCGTTCGGAAATCATAAACGAACACTGCAGTCAAAGGTTCGTAACTCGCCGGGTTCCATCCACCCATAACCACGAGCTTCCCTTCGCAACTGATTAACTGACAAAACAACGGCAACCCAAGCGGGTACTCTGGAACCGGGTCAACCCGATCCCAAGACATACTCTCCGGGTCAAAAACAGTGATATCGTAACTCGGTGGCGTTGACCCAGTTGTTTTTTCCACTTCAGCGTGAAGCAGCTGTTCACGGGCTTGGACCAAACAAGCAACCTTTCTGGTGTGACCGGTTTTTTTCCTGTGACAGTAAAAGTCATCACTCTGAAACAAGTGTCGCCACTGGTTGCAGACACGGAGCGCGACTCGGTGTGCTGAGTGAGGTAAACGAGTGAGACATTCTAGTCCGAGTTCACTCGGTAATCCGGGAATCAACTCAATGAACTCGGAATTAGATTGTATGTCCATTGATTATGTGTATTGATTTTTTTTGAATTTGGTTCGTAAATTGTAAAGTGAGAGTGAGTGTGAAATATTGAGTGGCTTTTGGAGCTTTTTATAACGATACGAACCGTTATAAAATAAGTGTGGATAACTCAGAAAAAACGTGTCAAAATCTAATTGGTTGATAGCAATGGATTTTTTAGTTGCAGACATATTCATATTCATATTTTATTTTTATGGTACTTGTTGTCGACGCTTTAAAGACTTAAAGTGGCATAATTCATTCAATTCTTTTTATTTTTTCATATGAAATTAAGTTCTTTCACATTTAAAGACTGTGTTGGGTTTTTGCTTTGTATACTGATATTATAGGCTCTCTTTTTTTTCTTTAAAAAATAATAAAACATAATAAAGCTTTTTAATGTTCTTGTACAAAATTAATATAGTAAAACATGATTAAATATTCATATAAAAATATAATGAAACAATATATTAATGTTTTATTTAGATGATAAACTAACCGATAATTTATAGGTTATGAGTTATGATGATAGTTGATAGTTTATAATTGATGGTCGGTGACTTATGACTGATAAATTAATTAAAATATTTATTAAAATTAGCGGTTCAATTAGATTTTATATTAAAATGACATAAAAATTATTTAATATAAAATTATTTTATTTTAAGTTACATGGATAATAGTGAATTTTAGTTAAAATAATGATAAAAATAAAAAAAATAATAATATATAAGATATAAGCTAAAATATTATTTAAAATATCATTTAAAAAATAAACTATAAATTAGTTAAATTAGCTATAAACTCATAATGATAAGATCATTATTAAATATCTCTTTTATTATCGTACAAATTTATAAACTATAAAATATAAAATAAAATACTATTTAAAATAGCATTTGAAAAATAAACTCTAAATTAGTTAAATAAGATATAAACTTGTGATAAAAATATCGTCACCAAATATATCTCTTATTATTGTAAGAACTTATAAACCATAAGTTAATTACAATATGTTTTAATATCATCCACTATATACATATAAGAAAAAATATATGTTTTATATTTGGCTTAGCCCTCTTTTATATTCAAAATTTGGATCAATTATATATTATTATTGTTTCGGGTTGGTCAAATGGTTAGGCATAGTCCAATTCACTTCTGCACCCGGGTCAGACTCAATAGCCTAGGTCCTGTCAGTTGAGGACAAAGGAAAACACTTTCTCTTCTGTCTCTCAGCCGAGGAGATTTGGTCAGCTGATGCCCTTCATTCCATCTCTTCCCGTCACGCACGGTTCATCCATCCAAGAACGGTCACGACGCCCTTACCCGAAACCACGCCCCTGCTCGAAGCAATGACTAGTTTCGAGCATGTCTTCCCCGTCTCAACGGCTAGTTTCTGGCAATTACTATTCTTGGAGGCACGAATATCTCACCCCAAAAATATGGACCAATGACCAAACGCTAGGGGCATTATAAAACTCTCTCCCTTAAAAGGGTCGGGTATTCAATATTCAATCCAATAATCACCCTAAAAAACACTTACTTTGTACTTGCCTTCTCATCTCCCGATTCTTACTTTAGCATCAGAGTGTCTTACAGATATATCCCCTCCTTCTTAATTCTAGTATCGCAGACAAAGTATCTGATCCAATTCAGGTTCTGATCAACCGTCAAGATCAATTATAAACTAGTATATTATTGTACCTCTAAAGTTAACTTACTTTTTTATAAGGTCAAATAGTTTTTAATATAATTTTGTATTTAGCTCTTTAATTTAAAAATGATGTAAATTATAAATTATATGAACTCAAAAATAAAAATATAAGTGTAGTTGGACATTTCGCTTTTAGAAACTTATCTTTAATGATAATAATTTATTTTTTAAAATCAAATTTAAAAATATTTAAATGAATATTAAACTTTAGACAGCTAAAAATTTAGATTTAATTTACTTATAAATATATTTTCAAACTTAAGAATTACATTTTCGGAGGGCATGAATGCATGGCTAGAAAATATAAAACACTTTTTTCACAATCAAAAATTAAATATTTTATTATTATTTGAGTAATTTATTTTTCCAAATTATTTTTTGAATTCTTGAAACAAACATCCAATAAATATTACAAAAATTAACATAAATGTTATAAATAAGACACAATTATATACCGTATAGATAATACTAGAATGCAAGGAAGGAGTAAGGATTGGAAACAAGGTTTAATTTTTTACGAATATCCGCATTCGTGTCATGTATTGATCAAGTCATCAATTACAACGTGATATTGTTGTTTCAACTAAACATTTAGTTGGGCATTCATCCCCCACCCCATCCGATTATTGTATATGCATTTATGAGTTAAGCTTTTATTCAAATCAATATCTCTTTGGATTAGTTTATGCAAAGATATTTATTGACATAAATAAATTAATGAGATTGTTTTGATCATGTTGTCAACCTAGTTTTGATGACAACAACATGTTAAAGTTGGTGCTAATAGTTTTTCAATTCTCTTGATTATGCTGATATATTTCACTAAGTAAGAGATTTAAGATTTATTGAAGTATTTATATGATGGATGTATTTGGAAAAAGATTTTGGAAGTTTTAGAGTTGTGAAGGAGAAGAAGTGCGAAAGTTTGTCAAGTCGCGTCTGTCTGAGTGACCAAAGTTTTGTAAAGTAAGAGAGTAACTCTTAAAATGCTAAGACAATTCTCTCTCGCTCTCTCTCTCTCTCACACACACACACACACTCACACACTTTCTCTCTCAGACGCACACGCACACACACACACTTAAAGCTCTTTTGAAATCCTTTTTCAACTATCATAACTCACAAATATTTTCAAACCTGAGTCATCTGATTAGGAAGTTGTCAAGCTTTTTATGAAGCATTTTTTGAACTACCCAATCGATTGGGATCTTAAGCCAATTGATTTATAGAAGGATAATTGATTATGTAATTGATTATGACACCATCTTAATGACGAAAAACGACTCCCTATCCAAACTTTTCAAAATGAGAATAACTAATTATTTTGCCCATCCAATCTATTGGGATAAAAAGTCAATTGATTGAGCCATTAAAATCACCCATGGATCGTTTTATTTTTTTGATTTTTTCATCTCTTATATGAAGGATACATCTCTCCTCCTCATTTCACACTAAATCTCCAAAGTTATCCCTTTCTTTGGAATTTATCTCACTTCTTTCTTTCTAGAAATATTTTTCTTTCACTTTAGTTGTCTTAGTGCCTTTGAGTGAAATTCTACTTGTGAGAAAAACGTATTGGTGTCGTGTTGTTGTTATAACTCTTAAAGTTGTGATATTTTTGGGAAATAGAGTTTGTTTCTTGAGATAATCCAGTCTTAAAATCTTTGTGTGGTTCTAGAGCTTCATTGGAACACGCTTTGCTTGGTTATTGAGATTAGCCTGAAAAATCTCTAATTGATTCGTTAGTTTAGCCTGGGTAAAAACTTTTCTTTTGGTTGGGGATTCGCCATTGTGAAATCTCTGAATTCGGTTGTATTGAAGGTTCGTGGGCATAACCTGTAAAACCTCAAGTTTATAGTCAAATTCTTAAGAATATCTTCTGGGGACAGATGTATGTCAATATTTGGCCGAACTTGGATAAATCACTAGTGCAATCTCTCTTAACCCTTATCTTTTTATTTCTACAAATTACTGTATCATTTTTACTTTCTGCTTATTGTTCTTACTCCGATCTTAAGGAATACTAACACAATTCTTTTCTTAAGTAACTAAAACCTAAAATTAATTGCGATTTTTTAATATGTTCTTACTTCGATCTTAAAGAATACTAACGTAATTCTTTTCTTAAGTAACTAAAACCTAAATTTAATCGCGATTTTTGAATACCACAATTCACCCCTCCCTCGTGCTTGAAGTCACTTATCCAACATAAATAATAAAGAAGATTTTTTTTATAATAATTATTATAACATAGTTACGATTATCCTTTTTACTTATTAGACATACATTATTTAAAGGTAATTTATTAAAATTAATCTATAAGTATTTTCACTTTTTCTACTCGAAAAAATAGTTTGTTTGTTTTCAAATTTTCAATTTTGCATATAGACGAATTGAACATTATTTCATTACCTTTGTTGTATAATTGATTTGTACTTTGCAAAATAATGCTTTAAACCATCAACAAATAAAATATCCTCAAACATTGAATTGAGATACTTATCAATAATACTAGAATCCACAATTCTACTTTTGTTATTATCACCATAAGAAACAAAACCTCATTTTTAAGAGTAAAAGAAGAGAAAATATTTTTTTAATCTTCAGTCATATGCTTTAAACAATCACTATTAATATATTATTTAGCATTTGAGATTGGAATTCATAGTTGTATCAAATGCATAAGTTTTAACTTTTAATAGCCAAATTATTTTGGGTCTTCTAGCACTAGTGAAATGCATGTCATTTTTATGAGTTCATTTCATATCATTTTCATGATTTTTCTTCAAGAAGAAAGATGAAGAATTAGGAGTAATTTTCATATTAGAATCATGCTTTTTTCCCTTTATAAAGCAAGATGAGGATATATGACTATTTTTGCAACAATAGTTACATTTAGGCATCTTACAATCAAAGATCCTATTTGCATGACAACTTTTTAAAGGGTTTAAGTTATTTTTTAGAATGATAGTCTAAATCAATTTTATTATAGATTCATCTTTGATTACCTAAAATGATATTTAAGTTATATCTCCCTTTGATAAATTTATCAAGTGTGTTATACAAATCTTCAACTTTATTTTTTTAAACTTCACATTTTGCACACTTGATAAATTTATCAAACATATCAGAAAAAGTAAAGGGATAGTCTTGAATTAAAACATATTGTTTTTTTTTCTCTAAGACAATCTATTTTCTCTTCGAGTTTTTCATTTTTTTATAAAGAGACAATAGTCATTTTAGAGACGGAAATAGTTTTTTTTTTACATACGATGAAAAGATCAAAATAACAAAATTGAGAAGTTAGATTATTCGTCTCGTTTTATTTGTATTTTTTTCATGATACATATGTTGGCTTCTTCCTTATGTTCGGAGGAGTGCATGTCGTTTTCCTCCCATGCATTGTTAGCATTTTTTATTCTTTTTGAGGTATTTTTCTTCTTCTGGATCTTTTATTGAGGATAATTTGACTTCGTGACATCTCATTATGCACTGGAAGCATGTTGGCAAAATGGAAGATCTTTAATCATTTTTATATGTTGTGAAAGTTGATACCGAAATAACAAAGTATAATTGATTTCTTGATCAACAAGAAACCCACAAGGGTAGAAAAATAAGGAAACAAGAAGAACACAATGAAGTTGGTTATAAACTATTATTCTTTATTTTCTCTATGAAATAAGGTTACAAGTGTTACAGAATAGCAAATAACCTCTCTCACCCTAATTAGGATTTGCATCACACCCCAAAGATGAGATACTAGCATGCTATTTATAAGAAAACTAACATACTAGCCTAATGGGATTTTACACACACGCTCATTACACAAGCTAACTTAAACAATTAAGCTTACAACCAAGGCCCAATTCGACATGCTAACACTTCTAGCATACTCGACTACAACATGTGAACAGACTTCGATGCCATGCTAAGATACTTTTGAATTGTCGAACCAAGAATCTACCCTTCGATGATGAAATCAAATCCACCCTTCCACTTCTAGTCAAGTGAAAGGGCGCGCAAAGGGCCAAGAACAACATCCTCGGCCTAAGCCCTACTCAAATGACACAACTAACGAGGAAGTGCTCGGGAGTTCTCCCTAACACATTCGAGGAAAACTTCTCCCGCATAAAACCCAGAACTCTCATGAGGGAACAACTGGAAAGTTCATAAGCACGCCGAAATCCATGGTTCCCTCTGGCGGCAAACACCATCATGCCATCGATACTCCGAGATCAACTAAAAACTTATGACTTGCTAAATTGTTCTGCCCTAAAACGACCATTATGGCGCCGGCAGCAGAGAAAATGGTCAAACCATCGTCTGCCACTAACAGCCACCACAAAAGGCCCTAGAACTATTTCATTTCAGCCATAGCCACATGCATTCTAAAGCGTATTAACCATAAAAATAAGTAACAAGAAAAGGATCAACATACTTACTTGGTAGGGGAAGAAACTTCTGGGTTTGAGCAGCTCTGGTCGGACTTGGTACGGTGGCTGAAACGAGACTTGACGGTAACGAGTGGCGAAAAACGAAGAACAGAGAGCAAGAAGGGAGAGAAACAAAAGTTCTAAATGAGTAGACTCTCTCACTATTTTTAGGCAAACCCTAAGCATGAGCATGCGCGGGTAGGGCATTATCATGACCCTAGCCTAGCCATTATCATGCATTTAATGCAGCACACGGCTCAAGGCATACGTGACACTCCCACTCTTCAGATCCTATCAATCGTTGGCTTCCACGGACTTAGAGCTCCCCGACAAGCAACATTTCAGATGTCTGGGCACAGATTTCTCCGAGCACAAATTAGCTTACGATGACTATGCTCAAAAAGCAGAATATCCTTAAGTCATCACTACCATGCTCGGTAGCAACGACTTGGAACTGTTCCGGACTAGCCCAATGTCTAGGCATGGCCCAATCCACTTCTGCTCCCAGAACGACCCAATTGCCTAAGTCCAACCACTTTGGGGGAGAATTTATCTTTCTGCCCCTCTAACAGGGGAGGCTAACCAATTTACCCTTGGTCACACCACTCCTCCTCGCCAGCCTCTTCTCGTCACGCACAGTTCCACCATCCAGAAACAGCCAAGACACATGTGTCCGTAACTACGCCCCTGCCCGTAGCAACGGCTAGTTATGGGCACGTCTGCCCGTTACAACGACTAGTTCTGGAAGTTACCTATTCTTCAGGAAACAGTTATCCCGCCCCGATAATAGGGACCAAGGCCAAGCGTTGGGGGCACTATAAAAACCCTCTCACTTGAGAGAACACGTTTTGAATTCAATATACCAAACTTGTCAAGAATCTTCTTCAGGTAAGCCTCTTGAGATAAGCATAATCTCAAGTGTTGTCTATCTCTCTAGATGTCAATCTCAAAAATCCTGGATGCAGCTCCCATATCCTTCATATCGAACTTCTTATTGAGTTCAACCTTCATTTCCATTACATCCTCGACATTCTTGCTTGCTATTAGAATATCATCCACATAAAGTAACAAAAATAACAAATGAATTTTCAGGTCAAAATCTGAAGTAAACACAATGGTCAAACTGACTTCTAATGAAACCTATGTGTGCCATGAACTTGCCGAATCTCATATTCCACTATCGAGGAGATTGTTTTCGTCCATATAAAGATCTATTCAACTTGCACACATAATCTTTCTTTCCCTTTTCTGCATACCGTTCAGGTTGCCTCATCATAATTGTTTCATCTAGATCTCCATACAAGAAAGCAGTCTTCACATCTATTTGTTCTAGTTCTAGGTCGAATTGTGCCACCATGGTAAGTAACATTCGAATGGACTTGTGCTTCACAACAGGAGAGAACACATAATTGAAGTCGACACCTTCTTTCTAAGTGAAACCCCTTGCGACCAATCTTGCCTTGTATTTCTTCAACGTCACTCCTTCGATTCCTTCCTTAACTTTTAAAATCCACTTATATCTGACTAACATGGATCCATGAGGTTTCTTGATTAGTTACCAATTGTGGTTATCATGAGGAAACTTTATCTCATCATCCATGGCCTTCAGTCATTCTATCTTATTTTAACTTCTCATAACTTCCTTATAATCTCTAGGTTCTTCGCCCAGAACCTCACTTGTAGAGATTAAGGCATGAGCTATAAGATTTGCATACTCAAGTCTTTGAGGTGGCTTGATGACTCTTCTCGACCTATCTCTTGTCAACAGGTAGTCATTGACAGTTCCCTTAGTTTTGACAATAGCTTTTGCATCTTCTTCGACTTCATCTAGGTCATACAATTCAACATCACTATGATCTACCTAAACAAGTCTCTCTTCATGTTCTAGCTCTTCTTCAAATATTTGTGCACTTCGAATAACGTCGTTTATTTTCTTGAAAGCAATCTCAGCTTCATTGAAAACTATATCTCGACTGGTGATACACCTCTTGTGACCTGGCTGTAAACACCATAACCTATAAGCTTTGACTCCTTCAGGATATCCCATGAACATACATCTCAGAGCTCTTGGTTCAACCTTGTCTTTCCTAATGTGAGCATAGGAAATTCATCCAAATACTCTAAGTTTATAGAGATTTGGTGGATCCCCCGACCAAAATTCTTCAGGTATCTTCATATCTAACACAGTTGAAGGACATTTGTTTATCATATATGTTGCTATCGAAACAGCCTCTGCCCAAAACACCTTATTCAACCAAGCACTAGTCAACATGCATTTAACTCTTTCCAAAATGGTTCGATTAAACCTTTCAGCCAAACTATTTTGTTAGGGAGTATCTGCAGTAGTTATGTGCCTTGCAATATCAGAGGCTGCACAAAAATTGTCGAACGCCTCATTGCAAAATTCAAGGCCATTGTCGGTTCTCAACCTCTTGACCTTTCTGCCAGTTGGATATTCGACCAGAGTCTTCTAACTTTTGAAATTCTCAAAAGTTTCATCCTTAGTCTTCTGGATGAATACCCATAACTTTATGGAATAATCATTAACTATGGATAGAAAATACCTTGCTTCTGAATGTGATGGACACTTTGCAGGCCCTTAAAGATCAGCAAGGATGTAATAAAGGGATCCATGTGTTCTTTGTTTGCCTTTTTTGATTTTCACTCTGCAAGATTTTCCAAGTACACAGGATTCAGAAAACATCAGCTTTTTGAATTTGTCTCCACTAAGCAGATTTTGTTTCCACAGTTCGACCAGGCCCCTTTCACTAACATGGCCTAATCTCATGTGCCAAATTTCTGTCTTCGACAAAGGTTTCGTGGATACAACATCTACAGAACCACTTATAACTTCAACCTCAAGGGTATACAAGCCTTATTTTTTCACGCCTCTTAGGACTTTCTTCGACCCCTTCATGACTTTAAGAATACTTTTCTCTCCTTTGAAAACATATCCTTTCTTGTCGAATTCACCAAAAGAAATCAAATTTCTCTTCAAATCAGGTACATACCTGACTTCAGTCAACAACCTTATTGACTCATCATGGAGCTTGAATCTCACAGATCCAACACCTGCAAGCTTGCAAGCTTTATTGTTTCCAAGCAATACGGATCCACCATCTTGATTACATAGTTCCTCGAACAAGTATTTGTTTGGAGTCATAGTCCAAGTGTAACCTGAATCCATAATCCACTCGTTACTTGAGACGCCGCTTGAAACCACAAGAACATCATATGAGTCGAAATCATCTTGAACAATGGCTATGTTGCCATTATCCTTACCTCCATGATGTTTCAGGCGTTTAAGGCACACTTTTCTTGTATGACCCTCCTTCTTACAGTGATAACATCGAGCACGAGATGCATCACCACTATAAGACTTCTGCTGACTTTTAGCCTTCTTCTTATCGAACTTGTCATCTCTCTTTGTGAATTTCACCTTAACCGACAGACTTTCACCAGTCAAAGATGGATTGTGCTCCTTTTGTTCGTTCAGATCTTTAGAATACAAGAATGATTAAACTTCTTCAAAGGTCAGAGACTCTCTTCCATACAAGAGAGTTTCTTTAAAGTGAGCATGTTATCTGGGCAAAACACACAGCAACAACAACGTTTGATCTTCATCCTCGATCTTGACATCAATATTTTCAAAATCAAGAATCAGCTTGTTAAGCATATCCAACTTCTCATCCAGAACTTTGTCTTTACTCATCTTGAATGAATATAGATCTTGCTTCAGGTAGAGGCGATTGACCAAAGATTTGGTCATTTACAAACTTTCGAGTTTCACCCATAACCTAGACGCCGTTGTCTCCTTCGAAACTTGTCAAAGAAACTTATCACCAAGGCTCAATAAGATGGCATTGTGGGCTTTCTCTACCATAGTCATTTTTTCTTTGTCCATTAACGCAACGTCCATGGCTGCGGCTCCCTTCAATGCTTCTAAACAACCATGTTGAACAAGTAAGACTTTCATCTTCAAGCGCCATATACCAAAATCATTCACTCCGATGAACTTTTCAATCTCATACTTTGTTGACGGCGTCTTCTCCATGCTCACCACACCGATTTGTTATGAAAAATGATACCGGAATAAAAAAGTATAATCGGTTCCTTGATCAGCAAGAAACCCACAAGGATATAAAAAGAGGGAAACAAGAAAAACATAGTGAAGTTGGTTATAAACTGCTATTCTTTACTTTCTCTTCGAAATAAGATTACAAGTGTTACAAAATAGCAAATAACTTCTCTCACCCTAATTAGAAATTGCACCACACCCCAAAGACGAGAGGCTAGTATGCTATTTATAAGAAAACTAACATACTAACCTAATGGGCTTTTACACACAGGCCCATTACACAAGTTAATTTAGGGAACAAACTAACTTAAACAATTGGGCTTACAACCAAGGCCCAATTCGACATGCTAACATTTCTAGCATACTTCGACTATAACATATGAACAGACTTCGGCAACATGCTAAGATTCTTTCGAATTGTCGAACCAAGAAACTACCCTTCGACCATACTAGAGTTCGATCTAATATCTCACATTATGTTTGAAATTTTGAGTATTATTTTCGTTACGAACTTCTTGGATTTGTTGACTAATAGTTTCATATCTTTATCACTTTATGATTCCTCGACTTGTTCAATTTTGAGTGTAAGGATTTCATTTTTCTTATCATCTTCTTCATTTTAAAGCAATTCATTTTAGCCCAATTTCATGCTCCTGCAATTTTCCAAATAGAGTATTCAAATTCATAGAAGACAATTCTTTAAATTAAAAAGTTACAATGAGATTAGGTTGCTAACATCGATTTAAGCATCTAAGAAATGTGTTTATTAAATACTAATTTTGAATAGATTTACTTAGAGTTCTTAAATTATTTACAAAATGAATAAATCGTTTTTCCATGTCCTTAATAATTTCTTTACGATTTATTTTAAACAGTTTATACTCATGGGTTAATGTTTCATCTTAACCCTTTTATCTCAGTTGTACTTTCATGGATAACTTGAAGAAGAGTGTCTCACATTTCTTTAGCAGTATTATAATGTGAAACAACAAAAAAAACTCATTGATACCTAAAGCGGTAGTGACAATGATTTTAGATTTCAAAAGATGTTTCATTTTTTATTTATTATCTTTGATCTATGGATCTCTAAGTTTGTTTTCCATATCATCATTAACTTGAATTATGGGGAACAAATAGACTATTTTCAACAACGGCTCATATATCAGAATTCATCTGTTTGATAAAAAATTCATTTTCTCTTTTCAATAAGCATTCCCTTTACTAATGAAAGATTCACGTTTGTTTAGAAAATCATTTGAAGTCATTTTACCTCTTGAGACAATTATTCTTTCAACATAAGTTAAATTAAGATGTCACTTCTTACACTTGTGACTTCTAACACAAGAGGGGGAGGTGAAATGAATCGTGATAAAATATATTTTAAAAAACATTAAAGAAATTTTAATTTATTTTATGAATGATTTTAAGAACGGGGAAGAATAAGAGAATTAAATAAGAAAGAACACACAAGAGTTTATACTAATTTGATTTAAAACCATTAAGCCTACTCTAGTTCGAAGGGTCACTCTTTTAGATTTCCACTATCGCAGAGGTTTTTTTTTTTGGAGTCCGAGGAAGTTGGGAGAACCAACGGGACTAATGCTCCAGGACCACAAGAGAGTAAAACACCGAATCTCAACCCAAAAACTTAAGGTGTTAGGTAAATGGATCCCCTCTCTTATGAATCCAACATTCCACCCATTTTTAGGCAACGTGAGACTTTAACCACTCACATTGCACTCAACATTCTCCCTCAAAAGTGTGAGTCCCCCACATTCTATAACAGGATCCAACACTATATCTAGCTCTCGCTCCCCCACAAAGTCGAACCAGACTCTGATACTACTATTGGGGAGTCTGAGGAAGTTGGGAGAACCAACATGACTAATGCTTCAGGACCACAAGAGAGTGAGACACCACATCTCAAACCAAAACCTTAAGGTGTTAGGTAAATAGATCATCTCTCTTATAAATTCAACATTCCGCTCATTCATAGCCAATGCAAGATTTTAACCACTCACACTTGCACTCAACAATTTTAACATATGCTCAACCCTTAACCTTGTGATATCAACTTTGAGTTTAAGAGAATTATCTCTCTTATTTACAGTTTCAAATTAAAGTGATAAGGTTGTGGTTACACACAAAAAATTGTACTAAGTATTTTCTCTCAGCTGTGAAGGTAAAAATTCTAAGAGTAAGGGCGAAAGTATAAGAGAGGTAATATTTAGAATTATTGTATGTTTTGATCATTAATTGTACTAAGCATTCCCTCTGTTAATAGTTAAACTTTTGATTAAAAAAAACATTTATAGAGTTTGACCATCTTCATAATTGATTATGCTAAGACCATAGACAATTATTAGATGGCAAAATGACTTTTTAGTTGAATCTAAAAGATAATTTATTATAAGGCTTTTTTAATTGATTATTAAATGAGTTCATTTCATAATTGTTGGACTTTCAACTAGGGAGCATTGAACATAGTGGAACTTTTTTCTAGAGCAACCTTTGTGAGAGACACACCACATACTCACCCAAAACCTTAAGGTGATAGGTGTATGGGTTCTCTCACTTATAAATGCTCAAGTCACCACATTTCTATCCAATGTGGGACTATTATCCACCCTACTCACACTTGTTAATACTTAACACTCTCCCTCAAGTGTGAGTCTATCCCAATGCTCTCCCTTAAGCGGAAACTTTAACTGTGCAACTGCACCCTTGTACCGCCGTTGATATTCTTCAACGAGACACTCAACCCACGACCTATGGGGATACTTTCGATACAAGTAAGTCGTTCCCTTTATTCGAACCAAAGGCTCTGATAAGTCGTTCCCTTTATTCGAACCAAAGGCTCTGATACCACTGTTGGACTTTCAACTAGGGAGCATTGAACATAGTGAGACTTTTTCTAGAGCACCCAAAACCTTAAGGTGATAGCTAGAGCACCCAAAACCTTAAGGTGATAGGTGTATGAGTTCTCTCACTTATAAATGCTCAAGTACCGCCGTTGACATTATTCAACGAGACACTCAACCCACGACCTATGGGGATACTTTCGATACAAGTAAGTCATTCCCTTTATTCGAACCAAAGGCTCATGATACCACTGTTGGACTTTCAACTAGACCCACGACCTATGGGGATACTTTCGATACAAGTAAGTCATTCCCTTTATTCGAACCAAAGGCTCATGATACCACTGTTGGACTTTCAACTAGGGAGCATTGAACATAGTGGGACTTTTTTCTAGAGCAACCTTTGTGAGAGACACACCACATACTCACCGAAAACCTTAAGGTGATAGGTGTATGGGTTCTCTCACTTATAAATGCTCAAGTCACCACATTTCTATCCAATGTGGGACTATTATCCACCCTACTCACACTTGTTAATACTTAACAATAATCAATTATACAACTACCATAATTGATTAAAAGGTTAGTTTTTCTATATAATTGAGTAAGTAAACATCATAATTAATTATAAAAAAACACTTTTTAAAGATATTTGTTCAAGGTAAAGTGATTTTAAAATAATTTTTAAAATTAAAATGAGGTTTAATAAATTCAAAATAATTTTTAAAATAAAAATAAAGTTTAATAAACTCAAAATAATTTTATAAGAATGAGTTAGACCAAACTCTAATATATCACACTACTAATTTTTAAATTTAATTATGAAAAGGAAACTGAAACTAAATAATTTTAAAATTAATAGATCAGTTCAATGATATTGTTTACCATGAGACACCTAGGTCTCTTATCGCGAGACCAAAAACAATTCTTTTTGTTTTTCAACCATTTAACGAGAATTATTTTGTTTTAAACTACTACAATTTAAAAAAAAAACTTTAAAATGATGAAGGTTATTGACCTCTAATACAACATATTGTAGCAGTTTAAAACTTCATCAAAATAAACTCCACAAAATAACTCACGTTAAATGGTTGAAAAAAGAACAAAATGAAAATCTTGGTCTCCCATTATATAAGTCTCTCAAGAAACACAATGCCCAAGTTAATCATCATGGTGAAAGGAAAATATTAAAACTCTAAATAAGCCTAATATTTTTATTTTCTCTGACTATTTTTTTAATAAATTGTAAAAAAAAAATCATAGTATAAATTATATTTATACAGTCAACTAATAACAATTATGTATTCTATTAAATCAGTTTATAAAATTTAAATTAATTATATAATTTAATATTTTAAAATATTTTGATTAGGCATATGTATTATTAGAAGTAATTCATATTTAATTGTACTATTACTTAGCCCCTAAGTTTGTGAGAAGGTATTTTAGTATTTTATCTTATTCTAGTAACCCTAGTTTTACCTTATAAATATGGTTGCAATCATTGTAATGTTTAGTGAATTGTGTAGCCGTCATTCTCTTTAATAGAATATTTCCTCTGTTCATCATTTATTCACCTTTGCACCAACAATTGGTATCTAGAGCTTCAGTTCAGATTCATTTTGAAACACGGGAAACATGAGTGAACGTGAGACCTTGTGTGTTTGATTTTGTTTCTTAGATTCGTGTTGAATCTTGAACAAAATCTTATCAGAATTTTAATTTTGTGGGTTGGGAAACACTGTGTGAAAAATCTGAATGTACTGTGCAAGGTAGAAGATGAACGGAAACGGCAACATGAACACCAAACTTCCAGTATTTGATGGTAAAAACTAGAATCGTAGGATGATTCAAATGCATGTACTGTTCGGTGCTCAAGATGTTCTAGATCTTGTCACTGATGGTTATGTTCCGGTAGCAGCAGATGCGACGGATGAACAGAAAAACGCGCAGAAGGAAGTAAGGAAGAAGGATCAAAAAGCATTGTTCTTCATTCATCAATGTGTGGATGTAAATGTGTTTGAGAAGATTGCAGATTCAACGGCATCAAAGGCTGCGTGGGACACACTGGTGAGATGTTATGGTGGTGACGCATCAGTGAAGAAGGTGAAGCTTCAGTCCTTGAGAAAGCAATATGAGAATCTCAACATGAAGAATAATGAGAAAGTCTCTGAATACATCTCCACAATGATTCTGATCATTAATGGGATGAAGGCGTGTGGAGAAACTCTTTCTGAAGAAGCAATCATGGAGAAAGTATTGAGATCCCTTACCTCTCAATTTGATTACATTGTGGTAGCAATAGAACATTCCAAAGATCTGAGCACCATGAGAATTGAAGAGCTGCAGAGCAGTCTAGAAGCGCAAGAGTTGCGTTTGACTGAGAGAACTTCTGAAAAGGAAGTAGAGCAGTAGGCTCTGAAAGTAACTTCTGATAGGAGGTATCATAAGCAATTAGAAGCCAGGAGAAGATCTGATGGTTGTCAGAAGTCAGAAAGCTCAACCTCTGATAGACAAAAGAATGCTCAGAAGGGAAAAGAGAAGTATGACAAGAAGAAAACCCAATGTTACTGTTGTAAGAAGTTTGGTCACTTTGCTAGAGATTGTTGGTCAAACAAGGAGAGAAAATTAGAAGAAGCAAATATAGCCAGAAGTTCTGATGACGAATATGTGCTATTGATGGCCTCTGAATCTGATGATATGGATCTGATAGACTGGTGGTATATGGACACTGGCTGTTCAAATCATCTTACTGGAAACAAGAAATATCTGGCTGACTTTGACTCTGAAAAGAGAACAAAGATCAGATGTGCTGATGACAAATATCTTAACGCAGAAGGTATGAGAAATGTCAGAGTGATTATGAACAATGGGAAAACAGTATTGATTCAGAACGTGTGGTATGTACCTGGCATCAGAAGCAATCTGATGAGTGTGGGACAATTAATTGAGAAAGGTTTTTCAGTTACCATGAAGGACAATCTTCTGAAGCTGTATGACTGCAATCAGAAGTTGATTATGGAGTCAGAACAGAGAAGAAATAGAATATTCAAGGTGAATGTCAGAACTGCAGACTCAGAATGTCTTAGTGCAACAAGTGCTGAGAAGGAGAGTGAGTTGTGGCACAGAAGATTCGGTCATTTGAATTTCAGAAGCTTAAAACATCTGAATCCAAAGAAGTTGGTACATGGAATTCCTGCAATTAAGAAGCCTGAAAAGTCACGCAAAGTTTGCATGGAAGGAAAACAACCACGATTGCCATTTGCGTCAGAAGCTGCTCCAAGAGAAAAAAACATGCCTTGGGAGTTGTACATTTTGATGTGTGTGGTCCATTTCCAGTAACATCGATTGGAGGGAATAAATACTTTGTGTTGTTTGTTGATTAATTCACAAGAATGACATGGGTATCCCTTATTAAGTTTAAACACGAGGTGTTTGATGAATTCAAGAAGTTCAGAATGAAAGCTGAGAATCAGAGTGGTCAGAAGTTGAAGATCCTTAGAACTGACGGTGGAGGTGAGTATAACTCTAAAGAGTTCCAGAAGTTCTGTGAGGAGAATGGAATTGAGCATGGGGTTACTGCTCCTTATACCCCTCAATACAATGGTCTTGTTGAAAGAAGAAACTGCACTTTGCTTGATATGGTCAGAAGCATGCTAAAGGAGAAGAAGCTTCCTCAGAAGTTGTTGCCACTGCAACGTATGTACTCAACCGATGTCTTACGAAGAAGTTGAAGGAAATAGTTCCAATACAGAAGTGGACTGGAGATAAGCAAAGTGTTAGTCATCTAAAGGTGTTTGGTTCTGTTTGCTATAAACATGTTCCAAAAGCCAGAAGACAGAAGCTGGATGATAGAAGCAAAGTGATGATTCTGATAGGGTACCACAGTACAGGTGCATACAAGCTCTATTTTCCAGAAACCAATAAAATTGAATACAACAGAGATGTGATTGTGAAGGAATCAGAAGTTTGGAATTGGGATAAGTCTTAGTCTGATTCTGATGTTAGAACTTCTGAAGAAAGGTCAGAGTTAAGAATTTCTGAAGTTGGAGTAAACTCTGACGTTGACTCTGACTCTGATAGTGATTCAGACTCTGGAGAAGACTCAGAAGATGAAGGTGACTCTGATGATCCAAACTCTGATGGCAATCCAGATTCTGGTGGCAATTCAGACTCTGGAAATATGCCAGACTCTGAAGATGGTCAAAGCTCCGGAGGAAGTCAATCATCTGAAGCTAGAAACTCTGAAGCTCAAGACTCTGAACAAGTTCAGAGACCACAAAGAATAAGAAATGTCCCCAGAAGATATGCAGAATTTGACATGCTGCAAGACACTGAAGTAGCCTCTGAAGGAGAAGTTATTCAGTGTGCCATGATAGTAGACTCTGAACCCATAAGTACAGAAGAGGCTCTTAAGCAGAAGCTCTGGATGAAGGCCATGAAAGAAGAACTTGATGCTATAGAGAGAAACAAGACTTGGAAGCTGACAGAACTTCCAAAAGACAAGAAAGCCATCAACGTCATATGGGTTTTCAAGTAGAAGTTAAAGCCAGATGGTTCAATTGGCAAACATAAAGCAAGGTTGGTAGCCAGAGGATTTCTACAGAAACCTGGGCTGGATTATTCTGAAGTGTTTGCACCTGTATCAAGACATGAAACAATCAAAATGGTGATTGCAATAACTGCTAATAGGAATTGACCCCTAATGCATTTAGATGTAAAATCTGCATTTCTGAACGGTCCATTAGAAGAAGAAGTTTACGTGTCACACCCTCCTGGATTTGTGAAAAAGAATCAGGAAGGGATGGTGTTCAGATTATACAAAGCTTTATATGGACTGAAACAAGCGCCCAGAGCTTGGAATCAGAAGATTGATTCATTTTTCAAGAAGCAAGGCTTTCAGAAATGTGAGATGGAGTACGGTGTTTATGTTCAGCATACTTCTGAAGGCAATATGACTCTGGTGTGTTTATATGTTGATGACATACTGCTGACTGGAAGTTCTAAACAGGAGATAGCCAAGTTCAAGAATGTTCTGATGAATGAATTCGAAATGACTGATCTAGGCAAAATGACATACTTTCTAGGGATGGAGTTCAAATATTCTGAGAAAGGTATCACTTTGCATCAGCTCAAGTATGAATTAGAACTTCTGAAGAGATTTGAACTGAAGAACTGTAAGATTGCTGTCACACCTTCTGATACAAATCAGAAACTGGATTCTGACTTTGATGGAAAGGATGTGGACACTACAACCTTCAAACAGTTGGTTGGTTCTCTGAAGTATATGTGCAATACCAGACCTGATATTTGCTATTTTGTTGGGATGGTTAGTAGGTTCATGAGTAAACCTAAGTGGTTCCATTACCAAGTTGTTGTTAGGATTCTGAGGTATATCAAGGGAACTCTGAAGTATGGAGTGTTATTTCCTTCTGGAAGAAAAAATGAGTCAGAACTTCTGAGTTATTCATATTCTGATTGGTGTGGAGACAGAGTTGACAAAAGAAGTACCTCTGGGTACTTGTTCAAATTTCTGGGAGGTCCCATTTCTTGGTGTTCCAAGAAGCAACCTATTGTGGCGTTATCAACCTGTGAAGCTGAATACATTGCAGGTGGTGTTACTGCATGCCAAGCTGTGTGGATTCTGAATCTGTTGCAGGATCTGAAGATTAAAATAAACAAACCTCTGAAGTTGATGATTGACAACAAATCTGCAATCAATCTTGCCAGAAACCCAATGTTGCATGGGAGAAGCAAGCATATTAAGATCAAATATCATTTTCTGAGACATCAAGTTCAGAGTGGAGTGTTAGAAGTTGTACACTGCAACACTCAGAAACAGTTGGCAGATGCTCTGACGAAAGCTATCAAGACTGATCAATTTCTTAGACTAAGGGATGGAATTGGTGTTACAAGTTTTGATGAAATATGAATTAAGGGATGATATTAGAAGTAATTCATATTTAGTTTTACTATTACTTAGCCCCTAAGTTTGTTAGAGGGTATTTTAGTATTTTATCTTATTCTAGTAACCCTAGTTTTAGCTTATAAATAGGGTTGCAATCATTGTAATGTTTAGTGAGTTGTGTAGCCGTCATTCTCTTTAATAGAATATTTTTTCTGTTCATCATTTATTCACTTTTGCACCAACATGTGTAATATTTTTTATATTGACAATATACTACCGATACATTCTAAATTATAATTAAGATTTTTAAGCGGAGGTAAGTGCCTTAAGATATCCCCACATTTTAATACATTTGAATCTTTTAAGCGATTAATTTTCGAGTAGACTACAAAACATATGATTTTTTTCTAAGAAGGATGATCATGTGGTTAATTCTTCCAGCAACATATTTGATCTCTTTTCTCAATATTTAAATATTTTTATTTTATCAAATAGTTTGATAAAAATATAAAACTACAATTCAAATCACACACGAATTTAAATTTAAAATTTGCTGTTGATATAAAAACTTAGTTGATAGATACTACTAATATACATAAGTATTTAAAAACATTTATTGAATGTTGGTACTTTCTTGGATTATGATAACCTCTATTTAACATTTTTCTAGATGCAAGTTATTTATTTATTTATAAGAAAAATATTACAATTTTTCTTATTTTACCCGAATCAAATTTTATCCATTAATTTTTTTGATTTTTTCACCCAAATAACCAAGTTTCTAAATAAATATTTTCAAATTACCCATCTTTCCAATATATTATCTAATCTACCTTAGTTTGGTATTTTTTTTATTTTTTTTTACAAGGGGACGCCATGGGGGTTGGAGTCTCCCTTATAATTTGTATGGGGGCGCCATGGGGGTTGGAGTCACCCTACAAATTATAAAGGAGGCGCCATACCCATTGGAGCCTCCCTTAAATGCCCTAAAGGGGGGCGCCATGCCCCTTGGAGCCTCCTTTATATGAAATTAATTTTTTAAATGTATTATAATTAATATAATTAAAATATTATATTATGGTTTTCCAAATTTTTTTTTATAAATAGGTAGACATGTTGCTAACATTGTTTCATCCAAATTTAGAAGAGTGAGTCATGTTCCTTAGAAGATATGGGCATGTAATTTTTTCTCCGACGAAGCCTCCGATAAGGATGTTGTTTTGGAACATTCAGAGTTTAGAACAACTACGAAGAAATTTGAATCGGTGGCTAGAAGGAGACATTCCAAATGGTGAAAGAATTAGGAGTATTGAAAGACTTGTCTCGTACTTCTCTGTTGAAGACGGAAACATACGGCGTGACTGGGTGCGAATTAGAGATGACAACGAAGTTAGGTCTATGATGTTCGGAACTGATGATATTACTTTGATTGTTGTTATATCTTAGGTTATGTTGTAATAATCGTTGTATTTTAATGATTTGCGTTTTATGCTGTAGAAGTAATTCAATTCGTTTTTGTGGTAATGAAAAGTTGATATAAATATTAAATTGCACGATTACACAAATTTTAAAGACCAAATTAAATCTACCTAGAACTTGTTCCAACATTTGGACAGTTTTTCCTCGTATGCCCTGGAAGACGACATATTCCGCACAGTCTTTCCATTTTCTCAGCTGTATCCATTTCAGTTGTGATTCGGGTGCTTTTGGGGCGGCCCTTTTTGTTTCTTCTCATATTTTCATTGTGGTAGATTGTGTCTCCATGATAGGTTGGCCAGTAGTCCTCACTAGCTACCACTGGAAAACTGCTACTGTAGATACCGAATAAGTTGACGACCTTGTAAACTTCTGATAGCTGCAAGAATGGATCCTGACGAGCAGTTGAACATGCGGCAATGACATGTGAACAAGGCATGCGGAAGGTTTGAAACTTTCCGCAGTCGCACCAATTTTTATGAAGTTCCACCCTGTAGTGTCCCATTGGCCGACCCTCGTTGTGATCCATTGTCTCATCAACAATGAAGCTGTAATCGTGACGATCAAATGGTCTAACTCGATGTGAGGCCGCCTTAGAAGTTTCATCCCTCATATACTTCATGCTTGATTCGCTGAATATTTGCCCTGATTGCAGTACAGCGCTCCATTTTTTGCCTCTTGCTGCAAATAGTGACCCCAATCTGTAATACGTTGCCCTTACCAACGCTGTGATGGGGAGGTTCCTAGTTCCCTTAAATACGCCGTTTAGGGATTCTACAAGATTTGTGGTCATGTGACCCCATCTACACCCTCCATCAAATGACCTAGTCCATTTCTCGACTGGAATATTATCCACCCACCTTAATGCGTCCACGCTTGACAACCTTATTTCTTCTCGGTAATACATGAACGATGGTTGGTTTAAGGCATACGCAGCGTTCACAACTTTTTTACGGAGGTTTCTGTCTTTAATGTCCCGCATAAAATTCTGAGCAATGTGTCTTATGCAGAAGACATGGACAGAAGGAGGGTTGTGCCAACCATTAGCAGGATTGTCGTAGGCGCTCACAATAGAAGCATGTCTGTCAGAAATCAGACATAAGTTGGGTTGTGGTGCGACATGTGTTCTGAGATTTCTGAGGAAGAAACTCCAAGCTTCGCCTGTCTCACCCTCGACCAGGGCAAAGGCAATCGGAAATATATTATTATTTCCGTCTTGTGCTACCGCCATCAACAATGTTCCTTTGTATTTTCCATACAACCATGTTCCATCGACTTGTATAACTGGTTTGCAGAATGCAAAACCTTTGATACATGGTTGAAATGCCCAAAAGAGGCGAGAAAATATCCTACTTCCAGCAACACATGTTTCTTCAGGAGTGTATGCTGGTAGTGACTCCAATATTACAACCGTACCAGGAACATATTTCTGAAGTGCTAGTAGATACTGTGGAAGTTGATGGTAAGAATGCTCCTATTTCTCATATACATGTTCCACCGCTTTTATTCTACCTATCCAAGCTTTCCTATACGATGGGGTATAGTTGAACGTGCAACAACATGAGAGATAATTGTGCTCACCTTCACAGATGGATCCGCGCCCACAAGATGCAAAATCTCTTGGGATATCAATTGAGAGCTTAGTTTTCCATGATCTTGCCGATTGATGTTGGTTGTGCAACTATGAGGTGGATCCATCGAACCTATCTCCCAACAATCACTTCTTTTCCGATAGGACGCTGCTAACTGAAACTTGCAACTTGCGTTACGACAAACTACGACATAGCGTTTTGAGTCGTTCCGATTGATGTAAAAATCAACAAAGTTATCCATATGAAACTTTCTTATGGCTTTCATGCATTCCTCTTTCGTGCGGTACAGGTTTCCGACTTTCAAGACACTTTCAATTTGTTGAGAAGGATTGTAGAAATAATCTGAGGAAGTATCGTCGCCACTGCATTGCAAGTTCGTCATGTGTTGAGGAGGACAATACACTTGATTTAATGGTAGGGCCTCTTCATCTATGTCTTGCAGGGGAGTCATTGCAGAGTAGTCCCCGCTCCCGAACAAATTAACCATTTGATCAACCATGGTCTCTGGATCTTCTTCCTCCTCGTCCACAACATCAATTTCATCTATATCCGTTGTTTCACCAACCTCATGTTCAGTTTGGCAGATTAACAGATAAACCTCGATATAGTCGAGGCCAGATTGTTCGTGACTATCGAACATTTGATCAACATCGCTGTTGTCAAGTATTTTCTCTTGAAAATACTTGACCTCATTGTTATAAAAAAAAACAGGACTTCTGTAAATGATCTGGGAGATTTGACCAGACAAAATCTTCGACTATATGCGCTCTTTGAAATGCACAAAATTTGCTTTTCTACTCATGGTTAATCGGGTAAGATCTGTATTTTGAAACCCGAAACCGGAATTCTCAGAGATGAAAGTCTCTCCATTATAATGGGCATGAACAATGTAATTGGATGTTGATCAAATGTAATGGGAATATAATCCATGGACCAAGTATGCAAAACACGAGTGTCGTGAATGGAGGCATCGCAACAACTATGTTTTGTCCGACAATGTGTTTCCATACGAGATGAAACAATCTATACAATACATGACTTGGTATAAGTCTGTATCAATTGGTTTCATTTCACATCCAAGGTATCTTAATGACCCACGCCAACAAGATTCATCATCAAGGCCCCAACAACCAACCCAACCCTATTTCCAACCGCCAACCCAACCTCAATGCCAACCATCAACCCAATACTATTTCCAACCGCCAACCCAACCCCATTTCCAACCGCCAACCCAACCCCATTTCCAACCCCCAACCCAACCTTATTTCCAACCCCCACTCACACAATCACAGCCATATGAACATACTCCTAACCATTCACTCCATTCACACAAACTCATTCACAATCCGAATACCAACAACATCCACCACAATACCACACATACTCCCAGTTTCAAACACCCAATCAACCAATACCCACCCAATCATTTACACCCATCCCACCCTACGATCAGGCAGACTATCGTCCTGACATTGCCTCGTCTAGCCAACCACCCCAAAATAACTATGAAGGCATGGACAACTCTTTTGATTTGGATGACTTTACGGATATGGATCCGTCTTCATGGGCTGAAGTGATGCAAATGCTTGATGACGACACAGTGGACCCGACTCCACCACAAAGACCACCAAGAAACGTACGTAATCGAGGATGCGGTACGGGCGGACATTTAAATCGACCGAGTCGTAGAAATTAGTGTACAAGATCTTTCAAATGTAGCCATTTGTATGTGATTAAATTTATTTAATCCAAATTAATTTTTATTTGTTGTTTGGAATTTATTAATGAAAATATTAATTATTATTTATTTATAAATTGTTAAAAATATGAAACAATTTCAATATTAAAATATGAATTGTTAAAAATTATTCAGAAATTATTATTTACAAAATTATTATTTTTAAAAAAATTTTAATTTATTAAAAATTATTTATTAAATATTTTTAAATTAATTAAACATTAAAAATAATTTTTAATTTTCGTTTAAGGGAGACTTCAATGGGTATGGCGCCCCCTTTATAATTTGTAGGGTGGCTCCAACCCTCATGGCGCCCCCATACAAATTATAAGGGAGACTCCAACTCCCATGACGCCCCCTTGTAAAAAAAAATAAAAAAATACCAAACTAGGATAGATTGGATAATATATTGAAAAGATGGGTAGTTTGGAAATATTTGTATTGAAACTTGGTTATTTGGGTGAAAAAAATCAACTTTTTGATTTGAAAAAAAGTGATATTTTCTATTCATTTTCTTTTACAAAAACCAAAAAGAAGTTATGCAATCTTACGCGACAGGAAAGTTGTTCCTTTAATTGAATACATCAATAAATGAATGTAAAAAGTACTGATATGTTTTAAAGTAAAAGTAAATTTCTTTAAAGAAACAAAATGGATATACAAGGCGTTATTGGATTCTTTACTTTTGTACTACTCGTTGTTTGGCCATATAAGGACATATAAGTTGCCCTACATGTGACAGCCAGGTGAGTACAGTGAGTGGATAAGGTTGCATACGTGTAGAGAAACTCGTATTGATAGAGTACGACAACACTTCATTATGCTATTTTTATCACCCTCATAAAAGGTATTTCATTTTGTACTATTTTTAAATAAATAAAAAAACAATGAGTTGGACCACAATGCTTCATCAAAAATCTCAGCTTAAATTTTTTCTTTTTACATTTCTTGTACATAAATTAACAAAAATAATTATTGACTAATTAAATATAACAATTCTAATATAATTAATCTTAATTTAAATATTAATTATATTATTTATATAAAATATAATAAATTAATTTATTTACAAACTACATTGATTATATATATTATATTATTTACATAGAAAATTACATTTGTTTCTTATCGCCATTATTATCAGTGAAGAGCAAATGTTGAAGATTGTTAAGATTATAATTCTTTGTGTCGAAGCAGTGTAACTCGGCAGAAATAAAGATTAGTCGAATTAGCCTAATGTGTGTGTGTCGAGTTGTTTAGATGTTGAAGTGTCGAAGCAGGTTGTTTGACACAGAATTTCGACTTAGATCAAAATTAATAATTTTGGACTTTTATAATTTTGGGCTTTCTTTTATTATAAATAGAGGGAATAACCCCTATTTTGTAATAACTAGTATTCACAGATTTTTGTAGTTGCAAAGTAAATAAAGAAGTTTTTCACAGTTTGTGGGCGAAGACTCTGTAGTTGAAAATCATTCTCTTCTTCCTTTAATCTTGTCAAACTCTTTCTTTCTTTCTCGTTTTTCATTAACAGTTGATGCACATAATCATTCTTGAGATCAAGATTGATTAGGTATTCTCAAAAGGTTTTTGGTTAATTCCAACATCTGGTATTTAGAGCTCCGATTGTGATTCGAGGGAAGAAAATCATGATGACGCTGAATCACTCAAACGGGCATTTTTCGGCGAACGTTTCAATTCTCAAGAGCAATAGTTATGAGAATTGGTGCAAACAAATAAAAGTGGTTTCTATTATCAAGATCTTTGGGATCTTGTGAAGGGGAGAGTAGCACCGCTTGCAGAAAATGTGACGGATCAAGAAAAAGTTGTATACAAAGAATTGTGAGATATTGGATCGAAGTCTGTTCGCGAGTAATACGTGTTGTAGTCGAAGTTTGTTCTAACATGCATTAGTCAATATTGCTAGGTTGATTAGCATGTTGAATTGAGTCTTGCTTGTAAGCCCAATTGTTTAAGTTAGCTTGTATCCTAAGTTAGCTTGTAATGGATAATTGTTAAAAAGTCCATTAGGTTAGTGTGCAAATTTTCTTATAAATAGCATGCTAGTATCTCATTTTGGTATAATAAAAAATAGGAAGATAAAATCCTAATTTCAAGAGAGAGAGTGTTAGCTCAGAAATTCGACGCCCATATTAAATTGGAAGTGTTGGTTGGGATATTGAATTCTTGATGTAGTGAGGAAAGTTTCCAGGAAGAGCACCCATATTGAATTCGACGCCCATATCCAAAACAGGAAGAGACCATTGTTGAATTCCTTCATCGCTGCCAAAAGAAAGGGTTTGGTGTTATGCTATGCCCCAGATGTAGCGCAATCTTCGATCAGAAGGCTTCCTAGAAACTTGAAGGGGTGCGAAAGGTGAAACAGAAGTGGGAGAAGGCCAACCATGGCCCTTGAAGCTTCGACCCAAGAAGATCTGAGTCGAATGCTAGAGCACCAGGAGCAAGGCCTGCTACCTTTAAGCCATTTGCTGAAATTTCTAACGGCAAATGGGTCAGACCAAATGAGGACAAGCAGAAAGGGCAGCAGAAATGGAAGAACTTCAATGTCAATCGGGGCTCTTTGATCACCTAGCGCAAGGAATTTCAATCCTCTAAAACTGCTCACATTTCTGAGAATTACAAGAAAAAGAACCCGATGTCGCGATCTCAGTGGAGGAGAGAACAGCGTAGGAGGAAGGCCCTCAGGGAGGCCTAATCGAAGAAACTGGGAGAATCCAATACTAATGTCCCTACTAATAACAGAGGGAATCAACTCAAGATTACTGAAAAAATGTCTGTGGGGCAGAAATTGTTCCCCTCTCAAAAGGGTGAACATAAAAAGACGATTGAGGATGATGAAGAGATGACGGACAACTTCGACTCTGACTCTGACGCTTCTTTAGATATCCTAGTCAATATGGTATCTGTAATGCCTAAGGACTTCGACCAAATTAAAGAGGTCAAAAATCTAGATGCCTACACTAAAGTAGAAATGGCAGCACACAAGCCTGTGTGTTACTATATTATGAACAACAGGTGCATTGAAGAGCAGAACGCCTTCTTCGAGCGACCTACAGAGGCAATGAAAAGCCACCTGAAGCCTCTTTACATCACTGGGAAGGTAGAGAATTTACCAGTGAACAAAATTCTGGTGGATTGTGGCGCAACGGTAAATCTGATGCCATATTTCTTACTGAAAAAGATTGGCAAGTATGACACTGACATTAAGCCACATAACATGGTTCTTTCAAATTACGAAGGAAAAGTTGCCTCTACAATGCGTGTGATACAAGTTGACTTAACAGTTGGCACAACCACTAGACCTATTGTCTTCATGGTGGTAGAAACAAAAGCCAATTAAAATCTACTCTTAGGACGTGAGTGGATACATGGCATTGGTGCAGTGTCATCTTCGATGCATCAACGAATCACCATTTGGAGGCCAGATGGCATAGTGGAGAACATCAAAGCTGATCATGGGTATTTCAAGGCACCTGTAAATCATGTCGGCAGAAGACAATTTGACAAGCTTCTGGCAAATATTATCCCTTGTGCTCCAGCAGATTTTGAGTTTTTCCCAGATGATGAAACATTCTGCTCATTATACCTACACCCCGTTGATGGTTTCCGGTGGGATAAGGAAGTTCCAGGAGAAAGGCTCCCATACCTTGGCAATCTTGTAGTAGACCCCACAGGACGGAGAAGCGAATTCAGTGACAATGACTGAGTTCAAAGTACTGAGAAGAATTTCGGCCTATGTGGCTGAAACCAAATTACAGGAGGCTTTGGAGGCTGCTAATGAACATATGGCCATCAAGGCCAATTCTGATTTTCACCTAGAAGGTCTTGGTAAGGACTTCGACCCAGAACCACCTGATAAGGTTCAGGGTGTAAAACAAGACCAGAGGCTTGATGCCATCTATGATGAAGTGCCTTTGGGATTTGAAAAGGATCCACTGGTGAACAACATTAAGATGCTAGCGCATGACCCATTGGAAGAAATCGACCTAGGAGATGGGGTGACCAGAAGGCCAACGTATGTCAGCGCCAATCTCAACCCACAACTTAAGGTCGAAGTCATCCAGTTACTACAAGAGTTTAAATATTGTTTCGCCCGGGACTATGATGAGATGCCTGGTTTGAGGAGAGATTGGTCGAACACAAATTGCCAATCAAGCCTGGGAAGAAGCCAGTCAAACAGAATCTAAGACGGTTTGCCCCCAGAATTCTCTCAAAGATAAAAGAGGAAGTCGAAAGACTCCTCCGATGCAAGTTCATCCGCACTGCCAGGTATGTCGAATGGTTGGCTAACATTGTGCCTGTCATTAAAAAGAATAGGTCTTTAAGAGTTTGCATAGACTTTAGAGATCTAAATTCTGCAACTCCAAAGGATGAATATTCTATGCTTGTGGCAGAAATGCTAGTCGATACCGCTGCAGGACATGAGTATCTTAATATGTTGGATGGATTCTATGTTTATAACCAAATACTAATTGCTGAAGATGATGTCCCCAAAACAACTTTTCGATGTCCAGGAGCCTTAGGCACCTACGAATGGGGAGTGATGCCTTTTGGCCTTAAAAATGCTGAGGCAACATATCAATGAGCAATAAAGTCAATCTTCCATGATTATATAGAGACTTTCATGAAAATATATATATTGATGATATTGTAGTTAAGTCTATTTCAGGGAAGAGTCACCTGGACCATCTTCGACAATCCTTTGAGAGGATGAAAAGATATGGTCTTAAAATGAATCCTCTTAAGTGTGCGTTTTGTGTGCAGGCATGGGATTTTTTAGACTTTGTGGTCCACAAGAAGGGGATCGAGATAAACCAGAACAAAACCAAAGCCATCATGGAAGCGAAAGTGCCATTGATAAAAAAGGAGCTGCAATCACTGCTGAGCAAGATAAACTTCTTGATAAGGTTCATATAGAGTCTAAGCGGAAAAACACAGGCCTTTTCACCAAAGATCAACAGGGAGCCTTCGACAAGATCAAGGACTACCTAAGTCATTCTCTAGTTCTTTCAGCGCCTTGTAGGAATAGGAGTATGAGGTTGTACATAGTTGCGTTAGGCAAAACTTTAGGGATCATGTTGGCTCAAGAGGATGAGAATGGCGTCGGAAGGGCCATCTACTACCTCGGTAGAGTTTTGAATGACGCAGAAACTAGGTATAGCATGATAGAAAAATTATGCTTATGCTTGTATTTCTCTTGTACAAAATTGAAGCAATATATAAAACCAGTTGATGTTTATGTTTCGTCTCATTTTGATGTTATTAAACATATGTTGTCTAAACCTATCTTGCATAGTCGAGTTGGTAAGCGGGCACTAGCATTGACTGAGTATTATTTAACGTATAAGCCTTTAAAGGCAGTTAAAGGACAAGTGGTAGTGGACTTTATAGTCGACCACTCCATAAACAAAAGCACTTTGAATTACGTTGAACTGGAACCTTGGAAGTTATACTTCGATGGCTCCAGCCACAAAGAGGGAACAGGTATTGCCATGCTAATTATTTCGCCTCAAAAAATTCCAACACAATTTAAGTACGAAGTCGAAGGACTTTGTTCCAACAACAAGGCTGAATATGAGGCCTTAATAGTAGGACTTGAAACTTTGTTGGAATTGGGGAAAACTCGAGTCGAAATAATGGGAGACTCAGAGTTGGTTATAAAATAGATTACAAAAGAGTACAAATGTGTTAAGGAAATCTTATCATGTACTTTGTAATAGCCAACATACTACTGAAAAAATTTGAAGTGGCAAGCATTCGACATATACCCCGACTAGAGAATCAAGTGGCTAATGACTTAGCTCAGGTTGCCTCTGGGTATAGGGTTTCGAAGGAAAATTTACAAGAGGCAATCGAAGCTAGAGGTAAAGTCGTGTCTGTTGGATTATGTCCATCAGATTTGGAAGTGACGAAGATTGGATACACTGATGAAGAAAATTTTGAGATCTTCGCAGTAGATAGCCTGACAGATAAAGACTGGAGGAAGCCTTTAGTCGATTACTTACAGAACCCAACAACATCTACAGAGTGAAAGGTCAAGTATCAAGCTCTGAGTTATATTTTTCTAGGAAACGAGTTATTAAAAAAAACATGAGGGAGTCTTACATAAATGCCTTAGTGAATCAGAGGCATATCTGGCCCTTTCGACGATCCATAGTGGGGCGTGTGAAGCACATCAAGTAGGCCATAAGATGAAATGGCTATTGTTTCGACAAGGCATGTATTGACCTACTATACTAAAGGATTATATTGAATTCACCAAGGGCTGCCAAGAATGCCAAGTTCACGCTGGCATACAACATGTCCCTGCAAGCAAGTTGCATTCCATAGTCAAACCATGGCCTTTTAGAGGATGGGCTTTAGACTTGATTGAAGAGATCCGACCTGCATCCTCCAAGAATCAGAAATACATTTTGGTAGGAATAGACTACTTTACAAAATGGATCGAAGCGATACCCCTACTAAATGTGGATCAAGAGGATATAATCGAGTTTATTCAAAAGTACATCATTTACAGGTTTGGAATCCCAGAGACAATCACAACAGATCAAGGATAAGTTTTTACTCGTCGAAAGATGTAGGAGTTTGCTAAGGAGATGGGATTCAAACTCTTAACCTCTACACCTTATTATGCTCAGGCTAATGGTCAAGTCGAAGCAACTAATAAAGTGGTTATTGGTTTGATAAAAAAGCATGTGGGAAAGAAGCCTAGAAATTGGCATAAGACGTCGGACCAGATTCTCTGGGCATGTCGAACCTCTCCTAAAGAAGCAACTAACACTACTCCATTTTGATTGACTTTTGGTCATGATGCAATGTTACCCGTTGAAATTTACCTGCAGTTGACCAGGATTCAGAGACATCATGAAATTCCTCCTGAGCCTTATTGGAATATGATGTTGGATGAGTTGGTAGACTTGGACGAAGAAAAACTTAAAGCTCTAGAACTTTTGAGGATGCAAAATAAAAGAGTAGAGAAGTCTTACAATAAAAAGTTAAGGTTAAGAACTTTTTGCTTGGAGACTTAGTTTGGAGGGTAATCCTACCTATGGATGGAAAGGTCAGAGCCTCGAGCAAGTGGTCCCCAAAATAGGAAGGCCCATTTCAAATTACGCAAGTATTTTTTAATGGAGTCTATGAAGTCGAAGAGTTAAACAAGGATAAGAGAATCTTGAAAGTAAATGACAAGTATTTAAAAAAATATAAACCAGTGCTTCAAGAAATTAAAATCTCTAGAGAATAATTCAATGTAAAAGAAAGAGCCAAAAATGGTATTCATAAATGCCAAAATCGTTTAAGATCATTACATAATAAAGTCTGAAAGACTATGGCACGTGATGGTCAAAAGTAAATATTACAAAGAAATTAACAACATAAAATGGGAAATTCTCTTTCATCTTCAAATATCTCGACTTCTGGAGTTCGAGGCACCTTTCACATAAGGTTTTGTCAGATCTCAGACTAGAAACTTCTTTCTCTAGTTGTCGAGCTTCCTCAGTGAAAGTTATGGCATTGTCAAGCTCTTTCGAGAGGCCAAAATCATCAAAGGCAGATAACTCGACATTGCATTTTTTAGCCTTCGAGATCTTGGTTCGAAGCTTCTTGATCTTTCGCTCCTAAGAAGTAATATTTTGTTCAATAGAGGCAATCTCTTGCTTGTTCTTTTCTTTGTTTTCCTCTAATTTTGCTACCATGTTCTCAGATTTAGTGGCAGAAGCCCAAGCAGCAGCCTCACTACCGGTTTTGGTCGAAATGACTTTTTCGATCTGAGGCAGGCGCTTGAGATCACCATAAACTTAGTCAATCATAGTGCCAAGCTCTAGAATGATGGTGGCAGATTCAGGGGAAACATCAAGGATATCTACTTGTTAGAGAAGATTCTTCAAAGAGATGTGGGTAACGTGATCCATCTGTAAGATAGTGAAAAGGTCACCCTTAAAGATTTTTTATTTAATCTTCAGGAGGATGTTGTCCTCAGGCTTTCTCGAAGGTTGGTCTTCAGAGGTAGTTGAAGCACTAGGAGTTTTTCCATAGGAACTTCCTCGACTGCCAAAAAGGATCTTGATGTATTGTCGAGGGTTGCTGACCTTCAAGGTGTCGAACTACCTTTTAGAGAGGCCTGCCCTATACAGAGTGGATGTTGCCTTGCCTTCAGTAGCAGTAGTAGTGGTTGGAGTGGCAATGACCTCGACTTGGGTTGGCTCATTGTCAGGTCCTTTCCCAGTTTTCTCCCATTCACTTTGGCCCTCATCTTCTTTGTCTTCATCCATTTCGTCACCAGCATTTTCATCACTATGGCCATCAAGTTCAGACTGATGCATAGTTTCATCATCTTCCTCCATCTACTCACTCCCTTCTGGATCAGCATTGGTGTCACCAAGAGTATCGTCTACTGGGGAATTGTCTTCATCATCAAAAGTTGGGTTTTCCTCTATGTGGACGTCTCTTGGATCTTGTGTCACAAGATTTTGCTGCTCATCATCCTCCTCATGGTCAAAGCCATCAGTTTGAGACTGCTGGGTAGCAGTCTTTATAGGCGAAGGGGGAGTTGTTTCAAAGCCAGGTTTATTAATTTCACCATGTGAACTCATTCCAGAGCCCAAATCATACGTGGGATGGTATGTAGGCTCACCTTGGCTATTCAAGATGGTGGCTGGAGAATGAGATTAGTCCATGGTTGGCTTTGAGCCACCTGCATCAGCCTGAATCGAAGGGGAGAGGATTATGGTAAAATGAAACAAGGTATGAGTAAATAGGAATTTCAAGAAATTAAAGTGATGAGTTACCTTGACACCCTCAGCAGTAGGGCTAGAATTGTCACTCTCAACAAGAACTCTGGCTGGTTGAGAGGCAGCCTTAGTAGAAGTTTCTATAGCACCACTAGTGGGGGAGGTCTTTTTGGAGACCTTAGCCGTTCTGGGATCAGATTAGCTGTCAGCAGCACCTGTCCCTTGGCTGGCTCTCTTCCTCTTCTTCAGCTTTAAGTCTTTAGGAGGAGATTCGTCATCATGCTCTGAGTCAATATTAATTTGGGTAGTGGCTCTTTTCAACTTCCTTGGAGGTGTTGGAGGTAGTTTGCGGGAAGCCTGAGTTAATAAGAAGCATTATAGGAAACCAAGACTAATTAATGAAAGAAAGAGGCATGTGAAGTACCTTGCTGCCTATAGACTTTGTCTCTACCAGTTGTTGAGGTGCACTCTTCTTGGGTGTAGCTACAAAACAAATGGAGTGCCACAAGTTAGTAATAATAAAGTTCAGATGAAGGAACATAAAATCAAAGGATGACGACCTTCAAGGATTTTGGATTCGATGCGAACATCTTCGATACCGACATGAAGGTGCCCTTTGAAACTGTCGAAAGTATGCTTAGTCAGAACCACCCGCTAGGCCTTAGTTTTCGATTGTTGACGAAGGATATTTATAGAATCCCCAAAGATGAGCCAATTTGGAAATGGAGGGGCAAGGGCCGCTCCAAAATCAGCAGATGACAGTCGAGGAGTCTTCGGGGGAAATAGGGAGAAATCCACTTCATAGCATCTCTCAGCAGGAACATATGAAGGGAGTTTTAAATTCTCCATTTTTTTAAAAAAATTTCTTTCAGCGTAACAACGGCTTCACAGATGGTTCGACTAACATCATCTGGTTGATAAGCAGTTTCAAAGTATTTCTAGAATGCGTGAATCTCTTTGATGTGAGTAGATATACCTTTCTTGACCTTCCCCTTCACATCAACAAAAGCTTGGTCAATCAAGCGAATAAAACTAGAAACATCGAGGAACTCTATAGTGTAATGCCTCGACCACCAGTTGTAGAATTCCTGGGTGCAGAGGTGAGAGGGCTCGAAGTAAACAGGGGTAAGGAGAGATTTGTGGGCATGTCGAGCAAGGTGTATCAAACTCTCTATGCCATTATAAATAGTATGAGGGAGGATCACATGAAACTTCTTGTCATACAGACACTTGGGTAACGTTTGGACCAGACCAAATTGTCGAGAGACATGATTTGGTTGGTAGGCCATCAAAGCTGTTTGGCCCCTTAGAAGGTTGAGTCTGTGGACAATGAGTCGAGGGATCAGAAAACCCTCCCATAAAAGTGTTGACTCTGTCTCATGTTTTTTGAATATAGGAGGGAAGGCCCTAGTAAACCATTCAGGACCATATTTCTTTTCTGCAAACTGGGCCACCCTTGGTGTAAACTCGTATGTTTTGGAAAACATCTTGATGAAGCCTAGAATAGATGCCCTAAGTGTATGTCCCTCTTCACTAGGGGTTAGCTTGACTAGTCGAGTCCATTCAACTCGCCTCTCCTTTATTTTTGAGTCTTCTTCATCGACCGTCCCTTTGTTGGGAAGGCTAGTCTTGAATGTGGCATTAAGCCAGAGTAGGAGTAGCCAGAAAGGTCCCGACAGCAAGAGATTCACATGACTCTCTTGGTCCTTCAGTCGACCAGCACCTTCACTCAGAGATTCATACAAGCTGGCTAATATCATTTCAATTAGACAAATGCCTCGATTCAGATGTAGTTGGTTGGCTAGAGTGAGATACTTCCTTGCCACCTACAGAGATTTGGTACAGAAAACACAACGAGAAAGCCACATAGCCAGAAATGCTATGTGTTATTGGTCTTTGACCGTGTTTATTTATTTATTATGGTAATGGTTGATGAAGTAGGTGTACATGTTCTTGGTGGGTGAAAACTCTATAGTGTCCTGATTATCCACTTCGGGATCATAGACCAATCCATGAGGTTTTAGCCCTGTGATAGAACCTAAGTCAAAAAGGGTGGGTGTCATCATCCCACAAGGAAGGTGAAATGTGTAATGGGTACTATTCTAGAAATACAAAGAAGAAGCCAGAAGAATGGGGCAGTAGGTGGGACATGTCTTCGACATCATGATCAAGTAATAAATCCCAGTTTTCTTCCAAGCTTCTGCCTTGACTTTCTCTACCTTGGTCAACCAGTTCAAATAGAGGTTAGAATCCTTGAAGTATGGAGTTGCTTTAAACAACCTGGACCCATCATTTAGATACTTTAGGTCTACGTTTTGTAAGGCTATACTATCAGGATCTTCAGTGGCTACCTTAGTTTGATCTTTCTGCCCTAAAGGTTTAGTCTTACGGTAGGAAGGGAAGAAGTCGTTAATAGTTGAATAATCGGCACCTAAAGTGGATAGAGGACCAGCTAAAGCTAGGGGTTTATCAGAAACAGTCACGTGAATTATTACTTGAGATTTGTAGATGCGTCTCTTCTCTTCTCTGAGAGGTTCAGGAATGAACTGTTGATTCTTCACCACCTTGGATCCGCTTAGTGTAGCAAAGGGAGGAAGCAACGACACACTTTTTGGCCCCTTGACCTTTGGGTTTTTCTTTTGATCCTGAGCAACATCGGTGGATGACACCATTGTTAAGGGTTTAGAGAAAATGGGTTTACTGAAGGTAAAGAGTTGAGAGTGCTTGAAAGAGATGCTTAGTGATTGCTTTGGAGTGAAAAAGAGTAAAAATAGTTTCTGAGGAGATTATTTATAAAATGTATAGAAGTAATAAAAGGTCATTATTCATCATTAAAGGCTAAGGGGTAATGGGGCACATGGCATCCCAGGAGCAAAAGTGAGGGCGGTGGCAGTTATTGCCTATGCCCACGATCTCATAGATCCTAGGAGAGGTGATGATGGTCTGGGATTTGGTGGAATTTCCAAGAAATTGTTTTCATAATTGCCCATGACGTCATGGACGTGTCTTAAAAGAAACTGAATAGTTTCTTAAGTCGTGGGTTGGTCAGTTTCGTTGACACTTACATAGGGTCGAAATATGGCATCGAATGAGACACTTCAAAAAATGACCTTTTTCTTTAGCACTGTCGAAAATGACATTTTTTGGGGGAAATTTGTTAGCTAAGAAATTTGACGCCCATATTAAATTGGAAGTGTTGGTTGGGATATTGAATTCTTGATGTAGTGAGAAGGAGTCTTCGACTGGGTCTTTACAATAAATAAAATCGAAGGCGCTCACATAAGTAAGGAAAACTTTTTGGGACTTAGAAAATATTTCTAAGATTGAAGAAGCTACCTTCGACCGAGAATGTTGCCCAATACTAACAGAATTTGAAATTCAAATAAAGGAAGGAGTAGTTATTCTTTCTCACTCCTGAATAAGACAAGTGACGCACATCCAAGAGGCAGATGCATGCAACACGACACTTGTCAGGTTTTGATTATCTTAGGAAGTTAACAACAATTACTTTTATTATTATAAATAAGGGTTCTAGCAATAGGATTCGGTGTGTTGTGTTCAGTATTGTACAAGTCACTCCAAATTTACTCAAAATATTCGTCTGTAAAGAAAAGATTCTTGGGAGAATATACGTGATGTAAAACACCATTTAATGCTTTAATGAAATTTATTTTCACTTTATATTAAAAGAGTTTATCTTTTACTTTCTTGCAATTTACATCTTCAGCGTTACATTTTGTCTCTTTTAAGCCTTTCCATTAAAGTCTTTAACCCTTTCCTTCAATTTAACGCTCTTACATTCCTGTCGAACCATGCACTTGAATTAACTTTTCTTTATAAACATTGTCGAAGTGTTCAGTCTTTAGAACTTTCTTTGAATTAAAATTTAGCACATGTCCTAGGATCAATCTTATCGATCCTGTGAGTCACCAAAGTTAGATTTGGAAGACTAGCAGTTGTTTTCCAATTTTCACGGGAAACAGAGAGGTTATTTTTTTATACTTGTATACTTGATCGCGACTTTCTATGTCTAATACAACTAACTGCAAGTGCACAGTCTATCGCGTAGTAATAAAAGATATCGATCCCACAGGGACTCGTAATCAAACTAGTGTTCTCGGGAGTTACTATGTTTAGCTAGGTAGAATATGTTTTAAGGGGATAAGATTGTCACTAAAAGGGGAAACTAAGATTACTATTTAGATTTTAATTAATTGAATCGATACGTAGTAATTGTGTTCTTCAGGGATTTGATAAGTTACTGGTGTATGAAAGAGTTTTCGCAGTTTATTTAAGCAGAAAGTGGAGATTTGAAGACTCTCGTCTCACGATGGTTATTGACGCTAATCATAACCCTAAGGGCCTAACGTACACTTTCGTGTTCCGTTCGGGGTTAAAATTACTTTTTGGAAATCTCTAAGTTCTAATTTGTTTTAAAGTGCTTTCGCTGTTATTAAAACAAATGCCTAGTGTTTACTATCTGACCTTACCGCAGCTTTCGCTTGTTGGTTCGTATCTTAGTTAATTTCCCACTTTCGTGGCAAAACTACTTTAAAACAAGTTCTCGCTTTCGCGACGAAGTTTATTTCGTAAATCAATTTTTAAACACTTAGACCATAAGTTATTTTTGTGAAAAGAAAGTTTTCAAACAAGAGTTATCAAATCCCATTCGAATTATTACTACATATCGATTACCTAAGTTTAGCTAGACACGGAATTTGGAAAAGCAAAACATAAATAATAATAATAAATAATAAATTGCATTATGATAAAATAGAAGTCGATCAAAATGAAAACCTGTAAATAATGCCAATTGGCCTTTGGGCAGATCCTCCACAGATGTTGGCAGGATTCTGTCTTTAGTTCCAATTTGATCGTACAGTGCAGTAAGTATTACAGAAGAGCGGAAATGGGAATGAATAGAATGGAAAGGGAAATAAAGGAAAGGGATACAATTGAAACTGGAGAAATGGATACAAATGATAACTGAAAATAAATTTTGCTCTTGAAAATAAATTTGGCAGCACTTCGTGGTATGAATGCAGCTCTCTTTTTGAAGTCCCCTGCTTCTCTTTTTATAGAAGTGGAATTCCAACGGTTACCTCTGAGGATGATGGACCTTGAGGCAGATAATTTAGGGAGTAGTGGACCATTTAATGGGAATTGGAACTGCCCTTTTGACGTGTAATCTGAGTGGGGCGTTTTTGCCTGCATGACGGTCGTCACAAGGTGTGACGGTCGTCACCCGTGTGACGGTCGTCATGCATCTGTGACGGTCGTCACATCAGCAAAAATTGTCTGTCGCGCTTTTCATTGTGTTTTCACTCCTTTTTCGTCCATATTTCATCTGGGATTGCTTCTTTTCTTCATGTTGCCTTGTTTAGACGTGATCGTTGAATACCTGCAAAAACATCAGACAAATACATGGAAATAACCCGAAATCGGATCGAAACGGTTAGCTTTTAGTCGAATTATGCATGAAAATATCTATATGATTTCGTGTTATCAAACTCCCCTAAGCTTGAATCTTTGCTTGTCCTCAAGTAAAACGTGGAAAAGTTGGCAAGCACGAGGCTGCTTCTTCGTTCGCAGCGTTTGGAAAAACCGGGATTCTTGGTAGGAACAAGACGAGTATCACGACGACACTGGACTACAAGTCTCCGGAGGTCTCCCTTTTATTGCAAATCGGTCTCAGTCATGCTACTGTATCTTGGTGTCAAGGTTCTCGTGGCAAGTCCACCCTGTTTGTTCTAGCGCAATCACATTAAGCCCGTTGTCCGCACACTCTCATGACAAGTCGACCTGTTAGTGAATATGATCTCGTTTTTTTTTGTTTTTGATCTTCTTCATTGATCATAATTTGGTGTCATTGATCTTTCAATGGGTTTTTCGTGCCGTTGGGCTAAATGCTCGGGTGAGGAGCACCTAACTTAGAAGGAAACGAATCTTATATTCTTGGGCTTTTTAGCTCTCTTTTCATGATTTTTCATCTTTTTGGAGATCATACACTTATTTGCATCGGTCGCTCGCTTAGAAGTGTTTTAAGGATGGTGCTGACTGCTAGTATAAACTACTTGGGGTTGAGTTTGCGTAGCCACTTGAGACTTTGGTACACGTAGGTGGTGAAACCGACTCGCATAAACTAGAGATCTAAGGTGTCTGGACGATCCTGGTTTTGTTAGAACTGTCGTTTCCTCGGAGTTTCAAAACTCGGTTTGAACTCAGGTGCATTCTCGTGATGCTTTTGCTTTTGAGGAACAAGTGAAAGTTTTTGTTTACGTTGAATAATGTGGGGATAGTTTGCGTAACGTGAAAAATATATAGATGTGCTTTATTTGCTAGAAATAGAAAGTGTAAAAATAGAACTTACTAAAATTCAAAAGTGCAGTGAAATGGAAATACGGTGAATAAGGGAAGTTCTGAATACAGTGGAAATAAGGCTCTGCTCCCACACTATCTCGATCAGTGTCCTCACTGATTCTTGAAGCATGCGAGAGGGAGATACAACTGAAAATGAAAATACAAAATACTGACATATAGTAAACAATAAAGGAAAAAATGAAAATCTAGTCCCGGGGTCTGTCACGTCCACGCTGGCGTCCTCTGGCTCTAGCAAGAGCGACTCTATCCTCATAGCTCATGGCTCCGGTGTGGTAGACCGTGTCGCGGAGTCCTTCGACCTGCAGGGTCAGATTCGCTAGACTCTCAGTGATCGTAGCTTGGCTGGTGTGAAGTTGTTGCATTTGAGTCTGGTGCCAAGCTTCGAACTGGTCAGCTCGCTGGTTCTGCTGCTGCAGCATCGTGAGTATCTGTGCCTGCTGGTCTAGGGAGCGACGGAGGTCCTCTTCAGTGTAGTCGGGCACAGGATGGTGACGGCGGCGGCGGGATGATGTACCTACTGAAGGAGGAGGCTGCGATGCGTCTGGCTGCTCGGACCTGTCCAACTCAGCTTGGATTTCATCTTCAGAATCATGAGTGGGTTCCTGAGTAGGAACAGCGGCAGCAGGAGGGGCAGTGAGGTCGAACAACCAGTTGGTACGGTCCTCAGGATGGATGCGGGTGCGGGACGGAAGGATGATGCTTCTGACGGTCTTGCCACGCACAACCGGATGATATTTCCCGTCAGCTCGGGAGCAGATGAGATGGGAGGCCCTGCAGTGGTCGGTGTCAAGGAACACCGATGGGATGGAATGGAGGTGCTGAAGGCGGTCGCCCAGGTTCAGCCCAAGTGCAATGGCCGTGACAATCCCGCCAAAGTAGAATGGCTTCGAGCCACGGTTGCAGTTGGCCTGAATGTGGGCCAGCAGGAACGGGGCGGCGTTGACCGGTTCATTGTTGAAGATGCAATGCAGAAAGAAGAGCTCCTTGGAGTTCACCTTGTGGTTTCTGTCTCTGGCGAAGATGGTGTTGCTCAACGCCCTGTGAAAGTATCTGATGGCGGGGTTATGGATGTGAGTGGCGTGTAGGGAGTCCCAACCATCGACATTTAGGCCGGTCAACTGATACCACAGCGCGAAGGCTTCGTGCTGGAACTGGTCAGTGATGCGGCGATGAGCGTTGTCGCCGCGGGGTAACTGGAGGATGCCGGCAATCTGGTTCTGGTGCATCTGATAATTAACGCCAAACATCTGGAAACAAGCGGCGCCTGAGTGCTGGTTGAGTTCGCCGCTTCTGGTGATGTAGGAGAACAAACTCAAGAACTCAAGGGTGAGCTGTTCGTAGGTCGGCTGGGGGTTGGAGCAGAGGTTCCAGATGCCTTCTCGTTGAAGCATCCAGGTTACACCTTCGAGGAGTCCGAGCTCCGTAAGTGATGGAAGGTGCGGGTAGTGAGTTGGCTGGAGAGACCTCTGATGAAATGCATTGTACTGTGCTCGTTGTCTCTCGCCTAACTCGCCCTCAGGGAAGGAAATGTTGTTGATGTCTGCGTCTCCGGCCATTGTTGAAGATGGAGAGGTTTCGGAGGTTTCGGGGTTTTCGGCAGAGATGGAAATGTGACAGAATGGTGGTTTGGAGGTTGAATTTGGAGTTGGGGTTTATAGTTTAAATGGAGAGGACGAAAATCGTAGTGGGGTATGAATGTTGGAAGTTTGAAAGTGATAATGGGGGGAGTGGAAGGGTACACGACCTCTGTTATATCAGTTTGCAGTTCTGGGCTGCGTGACGGTCGTCACAAGGGTGTGACGGTCGTCACCCGCGTGACGCTCGTCACAGCAGCAAAATCTGCAGAACGTAGAATTTTGCTCTGAGGGCGTATTCGGGGTGATTTTAAAGCCTAGTATTGCTACGGTGATGTAATATAATAACCAACAATCAATAAATAATGCGAAAACAGAACAATTGAACAAAGCTAGAATTGAAATAACATAAAATGGAAACAATTGTATGTAGTACATAATGAAACGAACAATGTGAAAATTCCAAATGAGTAAATTAAACTAAACTAGACTAGACTAAACTGAAACTACTGCTATGAGCTAATAACTAATCTTTTCGTGCCTTCAATTCCTCGAATTTCTGTGAATAGTAGTCGAGTTGGTCGCAGACTAGATCCATGAAGCCTACCAGGTCACTGTGCATGCCTGCGATATCGGCTTTTACATTAGTTAGAGCTTTATTAACGTCGTCCAATCTGAGTAACACGGTATCCATTTTGTCGGTTGTTTCCTCAGGGATAGGCTCAGGATACGTATTGTAGTGTGGAGGAGTCATAGGGTCTACTTCAGTTTCAGAGGCGGCGTCCTCATAGTACATGTAGTCGTGTGCCTCAGAGATGTGGTCACTGTCATACTTATAGTCCTGGGGTGTTGACTGTGGTGAAGGAGGTCCCATAGGCTCATCCAATTCATAGAGCCAGTTATCCTTGTTGTGGATGCTTGTCATCAGATGATCAGGCAGTGTGAATAGCTGTACTAGTTTTTCGTTAATAAGGTACTCATACGATCCAGGTCCCATATTCCCTAAGATGCGCCTGTTAAAGCAGAATTGTATGTTCATGGGTCTGATGTTACCAAAACGAGTGCTGGCATTTAGATGGAATCTAAGGCCAAGCTCGTGGGCAATCATTGTTACTAGTCCTCCTATAAGGATAGGTGTCTGAGGTTCCAGCGTGAGGCGTTTGAAGGATCTCATCATGAAAGGCACTGCATTTACTGTCCGTCCCTGAGAAGCACAGAACATGATGAATAACTCTTCCTTAGACACTATGGTAATATTTTCTTCCTTTCCAAACAAGGTGTGAGCTAGTATCTTATGGAAGTATCTAAAGGCTGGGTTATGAATGTCATCATTGTACATTCTGTCTGGTTCAGGGTGATAGTCGCCTGTGATTCTACCCCAGAAGTGCTCGAGTTGCAAATCAATATCGTCATCTTCTGCACTGATGAACACATGCGGTCCGCTAGGGAATCCTAGGAGGTTAGCTAGTGACATCCGGCTATGAGTTTGGTCCATTCCAAACAATCCGAAGGTAATCAATTCTGTGCTGGATCCAAAACCATAGTTGGGTGTGTATCTGAAGGAACTGAGGAATTCGTAGGTAAGATCCTTGTAGGTAGCAAAGCGTGTTTTCAGAGCAGTGTTCTCCCAACCCAGTTGATTGAACAAGTATTGAATGCTATCCGTGATCCCTAGTTTATCCATAGTAGCCTTATCATAATACAGCGTTAAGGCGAATTCTCTTTCGGTCAGTGCTGCAAATCTTGCCTTCTGAGCGAGTCCTCTGAAGTGAACCTTTGTGAAATCGTACTCGACCATATTCGCAGGTAATTCAGAGAAAACAAAAGAAATGTTTTTGAAGGCTTTAAAAATCCTGAAAAGTTTAAAACAAGAAATTGAAGTCAGGATTTTTAGAAACGTAAAGTGGTAGAAACAAAAGACAAAAAAAGGGGAAAAAAATAAAATAAGAAGAAAAGTACGAAAATGAACGAAAGTAGAAAGTAGTAGTAATTTTAGGATTTTTGTTGGATTTTTCAAAGTAGAATTTTAAAGAAAAATGAAATGCAATGACGAGGGGAATTTGGGTTGCCTCCCAATAAGCGTTGTTTTTAACGTCTAAAGCCTGACGATAGCTTGGTGAGAAGCTATTCTTGTGTTTGAGCCGGAAGCTCAAGCAATGTTATATTGCTGACTTGAGGACTATTGTCGTTCTTATTGTAATGTTTTAGACGTTGCCCGTTTACGATAAACGGTGCATTCGTCTTGTCGGTAATTTCAACAGCTCCACTCTGAAGTACTTTAGTTACTTCATAGGGTCCAGACCACCTAGATTTTAGTTTTCCTGGGAAGAGTTTTAATCGTGAGTTGAAGAGCAATACAATGTCTCCCACACTGAATTGTTTCCTGATTGAACGTTTATCATGCCACTTTTTAGTTCGTTCTTTGTAGATACAGGCATTTTCGTAAGCGTCTAATTGAAGTTCTTCCAACTCGTGTAAGTTCAGGATTCGCTTTTCTCCTGCCTCGGTGTAGTTGAAGTTGAGTGTCTTAATGGCCCAGAAGGCCTTATGCTCTAACTCTACAGGGAGATGGCAGGATTTACCGTAAACTAATTTATAGGGGGTAGTACCTATCGGTGTCTTAAATGCGGTCCTATAAGCCCATAAAGCTTCTTGTAGCTTTGATGACCAATCTTTTCTCGAGGTAGCGACAGTCTTTTCCAAGATCTGTTTTATTTCTCTGTTTGAGACCTCTACTTGTCCGCTAGTTTGCGGATGATAAGGTGTAGCTACTCGGTGCCTGACTCCATATCTAGAAAGAAGTTTATCGAATATTCGTGATATGAAGTGAGATCCTCTGTCGCTAATGACGAGTCTGGGTACACCGAATCTAGGAAAGATTGTGTTCTTGAAGAGTTTGATTACTACTCGTGCGTCATTTGTTGGAGCAGCTATGGCTTCTATCCATTTAGACACGTAATCGACAGCGACGAGTATGTAGTTATTTCCAAAAGAAGGTGGGAAAGGTCCCATGAAATCTATTCCCCAGACGTCGAAGATTTCTACCTCTAAGATTCCTTTCTGAGGCATTTCATCGCGTCGTGAGATGTTGCCAGTTCGTTGGCATCTATCGCACTTTTGCACAGCGATGTGAACGTCTTTCCAGAGATTAGGCCAGAATAGGCCGGCTTGGAGAATCTTAGCGCACGTCTTGGATGTACTAGCATGACCACCATATGGTGCTGAGTGGCATTGGGAAATAATATTTTCTATTTCTTCCTCTGGGACACAGGGACGATATATGTGGTCGGCCCCTCTCTTGAAGAGTAGGGGTTCATCCCAATAATAGTGTTTCAGATCGTGGAAGAATTTCTTCTTTTGCTGATAAGTAAGATCTGGTGGAAGCACGCCCGCAGCGAGGTAATTAACGATGTCAGCATACCAAGGTAATGTGACTTGGGCATAGACGGCTTCTACGGCTTTTTCGAATTCTGGATCTTCCGAGATTGCATTGGGTGTGTCACTTTCTAATTTGGCTATCAGACGTTCGTACGGGAAATCGTCATTTATCGGTACTGGTTCGTGTCTGATGCCTTCTATTCGGGATAAGTGATCTGCAACAACGTTCTCGGTTCCTTTCTTATCTTTGATTTCTAAGTCAAACTCTTGTAATAACAGGATCCATCTCAATAATCTTGGTTTGGCATCCTTTTTGCTTATGAGGTACCTTATGGCAGCGTGGTCTGTGTATATTATAATTTTTACTCCTACTAAGTAAGAACGGAATTTGTCAAGCGCAAATATAACTGCTAGAAGTTCCTTTTCTGTGGTAGCGTAGTTCATTTGGGCAGGATCTAAGGTTCTACTAGCATAGTAGATGGCATGGAGTTTCTTGTCCTTTCTTTATCCTAGAACTGCGCCTACAGCGTAATCACTCGCGTCGCACATGATTTCAAACGGTAGTCTCCAATCTGGTGGTTGCATGATTGGTGCGGTGATAAGGGCTGATTTCAATGTTTCGAATGCTTTTAAACAGTCGTCGTCGAAGACGAACTCAGCATCTTTCATTAACAGGCCGGTCAGAGGTTTTGTGATTTTCGAGAAATCTTTTATAAATCTTCTGTAGAAACCGACATGTCCTAGAAAACTCCGTATTTCTCGTACGGATTTTGGAGGTTGGAGATCTTTTATGATCTCTATTTTGGCTTTGTCTACCTCAATCCCTCTATCTGATATGACGTGTCCTAGAACTATTCCTTGTCGGACCATAAAATGGCATTTCTCCCAATTTAGGACGAGGTTTACTTTTACGCAACGTTCTAGTACCATTTCTAAGTTTTGTAAGCATCCTTCGAAACTTTGTCCACATACCGAGAAATCGTCCATAAACACTTCCATAATGTCGTCTATGAAATCTGCGAAGATTGCCATCATGCATCTTTGGAAGGTTGCTGGAGCGTTACAGAGTCCGAACGACATTCGGCGGTAAGCAAAAGTACCGTAAGGACATGTGAATGTAGTCTTTTCTTGGTCATCAGGATGGATGGGAATTTGGAAGAATCCTGAGTAACCATCTAGATAGCAGAAATATGAGTGTTTGGCTAATCTTTCCAACATTTGGTCTATGAAGGGTAGCGGGAAGTGATCTTTGCGCGTAGCCTTGTTAAGCTTCCTATAATCAATACACATTCTACTTCCAGTCACGACTCTTTTTGTTATCAATTCGCCTTTTTCGTTTTTAACTACTGTGACTCCTCCTTTCTTTGGTACGACATGAACTGGGCTAACCCATTCACTATCGGAGATCGGATAGATGATTCCTGCATCAAGTAATTTCTTTACTTCATCTCGGACTACAGTGCTCAGGATGGGGTTTAGTCTTCTCTGATGCTCTCAAGAGGTTTTAGAGTCTTCCTCTATTGTAATTCGATGCATACAGATCGAAGGGCTTATACCTTTTAGATCGCTTATGTTATAGCCTAACGCGATGGGGTACTTCTTTAGGACTTCTAATAACTTTTCGGTTTCTGGTTGTCCTAGGTCGGCGTTGACTATCACTGGTCTTTTTAGTTCATCGTCTAGAAATTCATATCTGAGGTTTTTGGGTAGAGTTTTAAGCTCTAAAGATGGGTTCTTCGGACCTGGCATATGATTTGGTGTCAGTGCTAAGCTTTCGCTTAGGCTGTCGTCTTTATACGGTTTACGCCAATTGTCGTCTTCAGAAATGTCGGGTATTTGAATCTTTATTATTTCTGAATACGTTGTCTCTTCATTTTCAAGTTCTCTTATGCATTCGTCAATTTCGTCTACTAAATAGCAGGTATCGTCTATTGCTGGTGCTTGTAGGAACTTGGTGAGAATGAACTCTATCTTTTCTTCTCCTACTTCGAATGTTAGCCTTCCTTTCTTCACGTCTATAATCGCTCTGGCTGTAGCTAGGAACAGTCTTCCTAGGATAATTGGGGTTACAGTGTCCTCCTTGATGTCCATGATTATGAAGTCGGTTGGAATGTAGAATTGTCCTATGCGTACTGGAACGTTCTCCAGTATTCCGACGGGGTATTTTACTGATCTGTCAGCTAATTGTACGGACATTTTGGTTGGCCTGAGGTCTCCCATATTCAGCTTTTTGCATATAGATAAGGGCATAACACTGATACTGGCTCCTAAATCGCATAGAGCTTTATCTATTACGAACTTTCCTATGACGCAGGGTATGGAGAAACTACCTGGGTCTTTTAATTTAGGAGGCATGCGGTTTTGAATAATAGCGCTACACTCTGCAGTGAGTGTAACTGTTTCGTTATCCTCGATCTTTCTCTTATTTGACAGGATCTCTTTGAGAAATTTGGCGTATGACGGCATTTGCGTTATCGCTTCTGTAAAAGGAATAGTAATATTCAACTGTTTAAGGAGCTCTACAAATTTCTTAAACTGTCCTGAAGTTTTAGAGTTTATTAGTCTTTGCGGATAAGGGATAGGTGGTTTATATGGCGCTGGAGGTGCTTGAGTTTTTTCACTTGCGGTATCCTCCTTCTCGTTGTCTTCCTTCTTCTCTAACTCAGATTCCTTTTCTGCTTGTTCAGTTGGTTTCTGTTGCATGGCTGAGTTTTCGGTCCTCGGATCGATCGGTTCGTCCAATTCTTTTCCACTTCTTAGTATCACAACATTTGCTTGGCCTTTGGGGTTCTGTTCGGGTTGTCCAGGAAATGTGCCAGCAGGTGCGGCAACAGATGCTTGCTGTTGAGCCACTTGCGATATCTGAGTTTCTAACATTTTGTTGTGGGTGGCTAAAGCGTCTACTTTTCATGTCAACTGTTTAATTTGCTCGCTAGTGTGTATGTTTTGATTCAGGAACTCTTTGTTCGTTTGAGCTTGAGTAGCTATGAACTTTTCCATCATCAATTCGAGGTTTGATTTCCTAGGTGCATTCTGAGCAGCTGGTTTTTGATATCCTTGCGGAGCAGTAGGCATTTGCAATGCATTTTCGCTTTTGTAAGAAAAGTTTGGATGATTTCGCCAACCTGGGTTGTAGGTATTTGCGTAGGGATTTCCTTGAGCATAATTTACCTGGTCTGGCGGGATTCCGGCTAGCAATGGGCATTCGGGTGCATTATGAGTGGTGCTTCCGCATAACTCGCAATTTGGAGTTACTGCTGTAGAAGCATGCTTCAGTCTCAAGTTTTGATGATGTCAATACTACTCAAGGTCATCTCTTGATTGCAAAAAGACAAGCCGTTCAAAGTCATCAAGATCAAGTCAAGCTATCTTTCAAGTCAAGCTACATATGGAACTGATTCTTCCAGACTTGGCTGCATTACTGGTATATCAAATCCACCTTTATAATTTGATATACAAGTGTTCAAAAACATCAATCATTTGTGCATAATTCATAAGCATGTTTTTGAAACCTTAGAATTGGTATAACATTAATTTTAAAAAGCATTTTTTGAAAATTAGCAGTGTTAACCGATTAACCATATAGGTTAACCGGTTAACCAATTTGAATTTTGAATTTTCTGGGCTAACGTACCAGTGTTAACCGATTAACCATATGGGTTAACCGATTAACACTGAACGTGTAGTGAAAAATTGCTTTGTTTCAAGTTCAAAAATTATTTTAAAAACATACCTTTTCATGGTTTGAATCTTTTAAAATCATACCTTTTCTGAAAGGTTATTTTACTGATATAAATTCTAAGTTTTTTCATTTTTGAAAAACAACCAATAGAACATAACTCAAAAACTTTTCAACCTCCAATACTCATTTTAAAATTGTCTTGAAATCAAATTCATTTTTCAAAAGTGTTCATACTTGCATTGAAAATTTCATATTCATTGAACACTTGTATTGAAAAATTACAAAGAGTGAATTTTGATTCATTGGAGAAGATCACTTTGATAGTTATTCTCAAACCAAATTCATTACAATTATTTTATTTTTGACTTGTGATCCAGGATTGTTGGACACAAGGGTAAGTGTTTACAAGAGGATTGTTCTTGTACACTTGTGAGTTTTATTGTTTGATAGTAGGCCTCACCGGTTGATGGTGTGATAGGTTGTACTGTTTTAAACAATAGTGAAAACTCTCTTTCATGTTGAAAGGGGAGTGGAGTACTCTCGGATTGTGAGGGGAACCACTATAAATTCTGTGTCTTTTTCCTTTATGTTGATTTACTGCTTTCCATAACCAAGAACACCATCCAGTATATTTCCAAGAACCATATAAAAACCGGAAAAATTTCAAAAGTCCTAATTCACCCCCCCTCTTAGGCATACTCTGTTCTTACAATTGGCATCAGAGCAGGTTAAGGTAACCTGTTCCTAACGATTTAGTATGGCTTCCGCAAGTACCAACCTGGTTTTCAAAGATGGTGGAAGCAGTAACAAACCACCACTCTTTTCTGGAGAATACTTTGATTTTTGGAAAATCCGTATGAAGGCACATCTTGAGGCTCAAGGAGATGGTATATGGGAAACCGTTGAAACTGGTCCACATGTTCCTACAAGTGTGGTAAATGGTGTTGGAACCCCAAAGATCAAATCCTCATATGATGAAGATGACAAGAAGAGAATCTTGAATGAGAAGAAAGCAATCAACATACTTCAAAGCGCTCTCAGTATGGATGAATTCTTTCGCATATCACAGTGTAAATCGGCAAAACAGATTTGGGATACCTTGGTAGAAACGCATGAAGGAACAGCAGAAGTAAAAAGATCAAGACTTAGCACGTTAAGTCAAGAATATGAGATGTTCCGTATGCAGCCCGGTGAATCTATTGTTGCCTTGCAAAAGAGGTTCGTTCATCTAACAAATCACCTGATTGCTCTTGGGAAGACCTTCACCAACGATGATCTCAACTTAAAAGTCCTAAGATCCTTGACAAGAGAATGGCAACCAAAGGTGACCGCCATTTCGGAAAAGAAAAGTCTTTCAACAATGACATCCGCTTCATTATTCGGGAAACTTCAAGAGCATGAACTGAAACTTGGAAGGCTTGAGAAACATGAAAGTCAAGACAAGAAGTCCAAAGGAATTGCCTTGAAGACTGACACAAAGGATGACAAAATTGACGAATCTTCCGAAGACGAAAATTTCATGCTTCTAGTAAAGAAGCTCGGTAAGTTTTTCAATAATAATAAAACTTCTTCTTTTTCTAAAAAGAATAGACATTTCAGGAAAAAGGAGGCATCCACATCAAACCAAGAAATTACATGTTATGAATGTGGAAAACAAGGTCACATAAAGCCAGACTGCCCAAAACTCGCAAATAAAGGAAAATTCAAGGGCAAGAAGGATTTCAAAACAAAGAAGGCTTATGTCGCATGGGACGACAACGAAGTGAGTTCATCATCGGAATCAGTTAGCGATGAATGCGCAAATATTGCCTTAATGGCCTCTCACCATTCTGATGACGAAAATGAGGTTAGTAGTAATTTTTATGTCTATGATAATGATGCACAAGAAGTTATAGATGAACTTCTAAAAGAGTGAAAGACTTTGTATAAAGACATCTCATCACAAAAGAAAAGAATTTTACTTTTAGAAAAACAAAATTCTGATTTCTTGAAAAATATTGAAGATGAAAAACAAAAAGTGATGGATGAAAAACAAAGTCTTGTATGTAAGAATTGTGAGTCTTTGTCTTTTCAAATTGTTCAACTTAAAAGAGTTTTAGAAAGATACGAAAAAGGTCAAATTGGCTTGGAAGAGATTCTTAAACATCAAAGGTATCCTAATGATAAAAGTGGATTGGGATATTCTAAATTTTCAAAACCAAGCACCAATAAGACCATTTTTGTAAGAGCAAGTGAACAAATTGTGAAGGAAGAGACAAGCACTTCTAAAACTCAGCATCAAAATCATAACAAGAAAAGAATTAATAAGAAAAAGAATTATATTCCTAGATATAGAAGTCATTTTCAACCTACATGTTTTTATTGTGGTATTAAAGGGCACACACCTAATGCCTGCTATGTACGTAATATTGGTGTTGCAAAGGGGCATTATGTGTGGGTGGAAAAAGGTACTAACTATCAAGGACCCAAAGCAACTTGGGTACCTAACACTACCTAATTTTGTTTTGTAGGTATGCTTGAAGACAACCACAAATCATTGGTATCTTGATAGTGGCTGCTCGAAGCATATGACGAGAGATATAAACAAATTTTCAAGTCTATCATTAAAGGCCAAAGGATACGTCACTTACGGTGATGATAATAAAGGAAAAACTCTTGGAGTTGGAACCATTGGTGCACCTCCATGTACAATCATCGAAGACGTTCTTTTTGTTGAAGGCCTTAAGCATAACCTACTTAGCATCAGTCAATTGTGTGACAAAGGGTTCAAAATCAACTTCACAAAGGAGGAATGCTTGATCGAACACGAAGTCACTCATGAGATTCTGCTAAAAGGTAAAAGATATAATAATATTTTTATGATTTCTTTTGATGACTCTTCCTTGAAGGTAAAGTGTCTTATGGCGAACAAAAACGAGGCATGACTTTGGCATAAGAGATTTGCTCACATTCACATGGAGCATTTAAACAAATTAATCAAGCATGATCTGGTTGTTGGGCTTCCGAAGATAAAATTCATCAAGGATAAATTATGCGATGCATGTCAAAAGGGAAAACAGACCAAGACAACTTTCAAATCCAAGCAAGTGGTTTCTACATCAAGACCACTTCAATTGTTGCACATGGATCTTTTTGGTCCATCAAGAACGAAGAGCTTTGGAGGTAATATTTATGCTTTAGTTATTGTTGATGATTTTTCTCGATATACCTGGACAATGTTTTTAGTGCAGAAAAATGATGCGTTTAAAGCATTCAAAAAGTATGCAAAACAAATTCAAAACGAGAAGTCACTCACTATAGCCTCCATAAGAAGCGACCACGGTGGAGAATTTCAAAATTCAGACTTTGAAGAATTTTGCGAAGAACATGGAATTTCTCATAATTTTTCGGCACCAAGAACTCCTCAACAAAACGGCGTCGTAGAACGAAAGAATCGTTCACTAGTTGAACTTGCTAGAACAATGCTCAGCGACACAAATCTTCCAAAATATTTCTGGGCAGAAGCAGTAAGCACGACATGCTTTGTAAGCAACCGCGTCAATATTCGACCGCTACTCAAAAAGACTCCGTATGAGTTGTTCAAGGGAAGGAAACCGAATATATCATTCTTCCACATATTTGGCTGCAAATGCTTCGTTCTCAACAACAATAAGGACAATCTCGGTAAGTTCGATGAGAAGTCCGACGAAGGTATATTTCTTGGTTACTCTCTTTATAGTAAAGCTTTTAGAATTTTTAATAAAAGAACTCTTACCATTGAAGAGTCCATTCATGTTTCGTTTGATGAGACTAACCCCTCGAAAGAGGATAATATTGTTTTGGATGATGATGATGATTTTGTAGATACTTCACAAAATGAAGAAATTGTTTCAAAAGATCAAACAATATTAAAAGAAGATGTTACTCAAGAAAATCAAGATCTTCCGAAAGAATGGAGAACACACAGAGATCACCCAATTGATAAAGTTATTGGTGATATTAGTCAAGGCGTTGCAACTCGACTTAATTTAAAGGATGCTTGTCTCAACATGGCATTTGTATCTCAAATTGAACCATCAAAGATCGATGAAGCTTTAGGCGACGACCAATGGATTATAGCAATGCAAGAAGAACTTAATCAATTTGAAAGAAATCAAGTTTGGACCCTTGTACCAAGACCGGACAATAAGCATATTATAGGAACCAGATGGGTGTTCAAGAACAAACTTGACGAGAATGGGATTATAGTTCGTAACAAGGCAAGATTGGTCGCTCAAGGCTACAACCAGGAGGAAGGAATTGATTTTGATGAAACATTCGCTCCGGTAGCAAGGTTAGAAGCAATTAGATTACTACTTGCTTACGCATGTTCTATGAATTTCCAGTTATTCTAGATGGATGTCAAAAGCGCTTTCCTGAATGGGTACATTAATGAAGAAGTCTACGTCAAACAACCTCCGGGTTTTGAAGACTTCAAAAATCCCTCACATGTTTTCAAACTGAAGAAGGCTCTCTACGGTTTAAAACAAGCACCACGAGCATGGTATGATCGCCTTAGCAACTTCTTATATGAGAAAGGATTTACAAAAGGAAAGGTTGACAAGACGCTGTTTATAAAGAAGATCAAGGGTAACACCTTGTTAGTACAAGTCTACGTCGATGACATCATATTTGGATCAACAAACAAAGAACTGTGCGAAGAATTCTCACTCATGATGCGAGAAGAATTCGAGATGTCCATGATGGGAAAGTTAAATTATTTTCTTGGACTTCAAATCAAGCAAACCAAGGATGGAATCTTCCTCAACCAATCCAAGTACTGTAAGGAATTAATAAAGAAATTCGATATGGATAGTTGCAAGATGATGTCTACTCCTATGGGATCCGGAACGTATGTTGATCAAGATGAATCTGGTACTCCAATTGATATTACTAAATATCGAGGTATGATTGGTTCATTACTATATTTGACGGCAAGCCGTCCTGACATTATGTTTAGTGTTTGTTTGTGTGCGCGCTTCCAAGCAAATCCGAAGGAATCGCATCTCACTGCTGTGAAGAGAATTATCAAGTATCTCAAAGGAACGACCAACGTCGGATTATGGTATCCTAAAGGTAGTACTTGTTCTTTAGTTGGTTATTCTGACGCTGACTATGCAGGATGCAAAACCGATAGAAAAAGTACAAGTGGTACATGTCATATTCTCGGAAATACTCTAGTATCATGGGCCTGCAAGAAGCAAGCTTGTGTAGCACTCAACACCGCCGAAGCAGAATACATCGCCGCAGGAAGTTGCTGTGCACAGATTTTATGGCTGAAACAACAACTTCTGGATTATGGTGTTGACCTCGGATGCATTCCTCTACGATGTGACAATACTAGTGCCATAAATATCACAAAGAATCCGGTTATGCATTCCAGAACAAAGCACATCGATATTCGGCATCATTTCCTTCGAGATCACGTATTAAACAGAGATGTTGATGTTACTTTTGTCGACACACACAACCAACTCGCCGACATCTTCACCAAGCCTTTGGCAAAAGAATCATTCTACAAAATTTGGAGAGAACTTGGGATTCTTGATGAAGGTGACATCTGATCTTTGTCTCTATTATATGTATGCATTATTTGTGATATGTTTTCATGTGTATGCATTCTGTTTTTATGTATTTTTCAAAAATTCGAGCATGTTAATCGATTAACCATATGGGTTAACCGATTAACACTGTTGAATTTTCAATTCTGATTAAATTTTTTAATGTGTTAACCGATTAACCTATATGGTTAACCGATTAACACTGTTAACTTTTCAAAAAAATCAGAAACGAAAATTAACTAAAATTTTTGAAAATCTTATTTTTTTTTAATATATTTTTTTAGAGAATATGCTGCTGCTGTTGTTTTTATTGCTTTGCTTTCTAGTTTTAAGTTTTTATGCTTTCATTTGAACTATGTTTTATTGTAACAAGTACAATTTCTATTTGCTGCATTTTATATGTACTACTGTTTGTGCTTTGTGTTTACTTGGCTTTGCATGTGCTTATTACTATATATGCTGCTATCTTGTGATTTCTTTGAAAGCTCTTCCTTTTTGCTGATGTCAAAGGGGGAGAAGAGCTTGGTTCTTTTAATGTCTCTCTGTGTGCGGATTTCTTTTCCTCTGTTAAGATAGGGGGAGTTGCTAGACATAGGGGGAGAACCAGATCAAGAACCAAGAGATATCGCACAACATTTTTTGATTGCCATCATCAAAAAGGGGGAGAATGTAGAAGCATGCTTCAGTCTCAAGTTTTGATGATGTCAATACTACTCAAGGTCATCTCTTGATTGCAAAAAGACAAGCCGTTCAAAGTCATCAAGATCAAGTCAAGCTATCTTTCAAGTCAAGCTACATATGGAACTGATTCTTCCAGACTTGGCTGCATTACTGGTATATCAAATCCACCTTTATAATTTGATATACAAGTGTTCAAAAACATCAATCATTTGTGCATAATTCATAAGCATGTTTTTGAAACCTTAGAATTGGTATAACATTAATTTTAAAAAGCATTTTTTGAAAATTAGCAGTGTTAACCGATTAACCATATAGGTTAACCGGTTAACCAATTTGAATTTTGAATTTTCTGGGCTAACGTACCAGTGTTAACCGATTAACCATATGGGTTAACCGATTAACACTGAACGTGTAGTGAAAAATTGCTTTGTTTCAAGTTCAAAAATTATTTTAAAAACATACCTTTTCATGGTTTGAATCTTTTAAAATCATACCTTTTCTGAAAGGTTATTTTACTGATATAAATTCTGAGTTTTTTCATTTTTGAAAAACAACCAATAGAACATAACTCAAAAACTTTTCAACCTCCAATACTCATTTTAAAATTGTCTTGAAATCAAATTCATTTTTCAAAAGTGTTCTACTTGCATTGAAAATTTCATATTCATTGAACACTTGTATTGAAAAATTACAAAGAGTGAATTTTGATTCATTGGAGAAGATCACTTTGATAGTTATTCTCAAACCAAATTCATTACAATTATTTTATTTTTGACTTGTGATCCAGGATTGTTGGACACAAGGGTAAGTGTTTACAAGAGGATTGTTCTTGTACACTTGTGAGTTTTATTGTTTGATAGTAGGCCTCACCGGTTGATGGTGTGATAGGTTGTACTGTTTTAAACAATAGTGAAAACTCTCTTTCATGTTGAAAGGGGAGTGGAGTACTCTCGGATTGTGAGGGGAACCACTATAAATTCTGTGTCTTTTTCCTTTATGTTGATTTACTGCTTTCCATAACCAAGAACACCATCCAGTATATTTCCAAGAACCATATAAAAACCGGAAAAATTTCAAAAGTCCTAATTCACCCCCCCCCCTCTTAGGCATACTTTGTTCTTACAACTGCAGCGACAGTTGCAGTGGGGTTAACGGTCAGACTATCGATCTTTTGTGTTAGAGCATCTACTTTAGCATTGAACTTTTCAAGGCTGCTGATTTCGTACATCCCACCTTTCGCTGAGGTTTTCTCATTTGGAGCGCGTTCACCTCCCCATTGGCAATGGTTTTGTGACATGTTTTCTATTAGTTGATAGGCTTCATCGTATGGCTTATCCATAAGTGCACCGCCCGCGGCAGCGTCTATGGTTAATCTAGTATTGTATAGAAGCCCATTATAGAAGGTATGGATTGTCACCCAGTCTTCTAGGCCGTGGTGAGGACATGTTCTCATCATATCTTTGAATCGTTCCCATGCTTCGTAGAGAGATTCAGTATCTTTTTGTCGAAATCCGTTGATTTGAGCTCTAAGCATAGCAGTTTTGCTTGGTGGAAAATATCTCGCTAAGAAGACGTTCTTCAATTGCTCCCATGTTGTAACGGAGTTGGATGGTAACGATTGTAACCATGTCCACGCTCTGTCTCTAAGAGAGAATGGGAAAAGACGAAGTCTTATCGCGTCTGGAGTTACTCCATTTGCTTTCACTGTGTCTGCGTATTGTACAAACTTCATTAGATGTTCGTTCGGATCCTTAGTTGCGTTTCCTGAGAATTGGTTTTGTTGTACAGCCGACAGCAATGATGGTTTCAGCTCAAAATCATTTCGGGTAATAGCTGGGGCAGCAATGCTACTTCTAGGCTCCATCTGAGATGGTGTAGCGTATGCCTTCAGCGGTTTGTTCGGAGGTCCTTCAGCCATCTTTGGTTCTTCTTCGGATTTGGGAATGGGAGTGAGAGGATCGGGAATGTTATGTTTGAGTTGGTACTCAATGATTCGGCTTCTTAGGTGTAAGAAGCGTTCTAGTTCTGCGACTGAAGGTTTCAAGATATCGCTTTGTGGGCGATCACTTGGCATACAATCGACAGCACTAGTAAAGGAAAAATGAAAATTGTTTACCTAGTCTATACGGCGTAACAGAAGGTTACACTATTGACTAAACGGGTCCCCGGCAACGGCGCCAAAAACTTGATCGCGACTTTCTATGTCTAATACAACTAACTGCAAGTGCACAGTCTATCGCGTAGTAATAAAAGATATCGATCCCACAGGGACTCGTAATCAAACTAGTGTTCTCGGGAGTTACTATGTTTAGCTAGGTAGAATATGTTTTAAGGGGATAAGATTGTCACTAAAAGGGGAAACTAAGATTACTATTTAGATTTTAATTAATTGAATCGATACGTAGTAATTGTGTTCTTCAGGGATTTGATAAGTTACTGGTGTATGAAAGAGTTTTCGCAGTTTATTTAAGCAGAAAGTGGAGATTTGAAGACTCTCGTCTCACGATGGTTATTGACGCTAATCATAACCCTAAGGGCCTAACGTACACTTTCGTGTTCCGTTCGGGGTTAAAATTACTTTTTGGAAATCTCTAAGTTCTAATTCGTTTTAAAGTGCTTTCGCTGTTATTAAAACAAATGCCTAGTGTTTACTATCTGACCTTACCGCAGCTTTCGCTTGTTGGTTCGTATCTTAGTTAATTTCCCACTTTCGTGGCAAAACTACTTTAAAACAAGTTCTCGCTTTCGCGACGAAGTTTATTTCGTAAATCAATTTTTAAACACTTAGACCATAAGTTATTTTTGTGAAAAGAAAGTTTTCAAACAAGAGTTATCAAATCCCATTCGAATTATTACTACATATTGATTACCTAAGTTTAGCTAGACACGGAATTTGGAAAAGCAAAACATAAATAATAATAATAAATAATAAATTGCATTATGATAAAATAGAAGTCGATCAAAATAAAAACCTGTAAATAATGCCAATTGGCCTTTGGGCAGATCCTCCACAGATGTTGGCAGGATTCTGTCTTTAGTTCCAATTTGATCGTACAGTGCAGTAAGTATTACAGAAGAGCGGAAATGGGAATGAATAGAATGGAAAGGGAAATAAAGGAAAGGGATACAATTGAAACTGGAGAAATGGATACAAATGATAACTGAAAATAAATTTTGCTCTTGAAAATAAATTTGGCAGCACTTCGTGGTATGAATGCAGCTCTCTTTTTGAAGTCCCCTGCTTCCCTTTTTATAGAAGTGGAATTCCAACGGTTACCTCTGAGGATGATGGACCTTGAGGCAGATAATTTAGGGAGTAGTGGACCATTTAATGGGAATTGGAACTGCCCTTTTGACGTGTAATCTGAGTGGGGCGTTTTTGCCTGCATGACGGTCGTCACAAGGTGTGACGGTCGTCATGCATCTGTGACGGTCGTCACATCAGCAAAAACTGTCTGCTGCGCTTTTCATTGTGTTTTCACTCCTTTTTCGTCCATATTTCATTTGGGATTGCTTCTTTTCTTCATGTTGCCTTGTTTAGACGTGATCGTTGAATACCTGCAAAAACATCAGACAAATACATGGAAATAACCCGAAATCGGATCGAAACGGTTAGCTTTTAGTCGAATTATGCATGAAAATATCTATATGATTTCGTGCTATCAATACTTGTAATCTTATTTCTAAAAGAAAGAAAAGAATAGCAGTTTATAACCAATCCTTGTTGTTCCTTGTTGTTTTACCTTGTTTTCTTTGTTAACCCTAACCCTTGTGTGCTTCTTGATCATTATATTTTGTTTCAAGACATTCAATTCACAATAAGTTGGTGCGGTGAGCATGGAAAAAATGCCTTCAAAAAAGTATGAGATTGAAAAGTTCACGGGAGTGAACGACTTCGGTCTGTGGCGCTTGAAGATGAAAGCCCTACTGGTTCAACAAGGTTGTTTGGAAGCGTTAAAGGGAAAGGCAACCATGGACGTTGCGTTAATGATCGAAGAAAATACGACCATGATTGAAAAAGCCCACAACGCAATATTTTTGAGCCTTGGTGATAAGATTCTTCAATAGGTATCAAAGGAGACTACAACATCGGGATTATGAGTGAAACTTGAAAGTTTGTACATGCTCAAATCTCAGGTGAATCGACTCTACCTGAAGCAAGCTTTATATTCATTCAAGATAAGTGAAGAAAAATTGTTGGTTGAGCAGTTGGATATGTTCAACAAGCTGATTCTGGATCTTGAAAATATTGATGTGAAGATCGATGATGAAGATCAAGCACTATTGTTGTTGTGTGCTTTTCCTAGAACACATGCTCACTTCAAAGAAACTCTCTTGTACGGGAGGGAGTCCCTGAGCTTTGAAGAAGTTCAATCAGCCTTGTATTCTAAGGACTTGAACGAACGAAAGGAGCATAAACCTTCAATGGTGGGGAAAGATTTGGCCGTTAAGGGAAAATTCTTGCGAAAGGATGGTAAGTTTGACAAGACGAAAGGTAAAAATTAGGAGAAGTCTTATAGTGGCGAAACATCTGGTATTCGATGTTATCATTGTAAGAAGGAGGGTCACACAAGAAAGGTGTGCCATGAACACTTGGAAGATCATGGAGGTAAGGATAATGGAAACACAACCATTGTTCAAGATGACTTTGACTCATCTGATGTTCTTGTGGTTTCGAGTGGCGACTCAAGAAAAGAGTAAAGTATGGATTCAGGTTGCACTTGGCACATGACTCCAAATAGAGAATTGTTCGAGGAGCTATGTGATCAAGATGGTGGATCGGTGATGCTGGGAAATAAAAATTCTTGCAAAATTGCAGGTATTGGATCTGTGAGATTCAAGCTCCATGATGAGTCAATAAGGTTATTAACTGAAGTCAGGTATGTACCTGATTTGAAGAGGAAATTGATTTCTCTTGGTGAATTCGACAGAAAGGGATATGTTTTTTAAGGAGAGAAAAATATCCTAAGAGTCATGAAGGGGTCAAAGGAAGTCTTGAGAGGCATGAAGAAACAAGGCTTGTATACCCTTGAGGCTGATATTGTAAGTGGTTTGACAAATTTTGCACCCACAAAACCTGTGTCGAAGATAGAATTATGGCGCATGAGATTGGGCCATATCAGCGGAAGAAGCCTGGTCGAATTGGGGAAGCAGAACCTGCTAGGAGGTGACAAAGTCAAAAAGTTGGAGTTTTATGAATCTTGTGCATTTGGTCAATCCTTTAGGGCGAAGTTTAACAAAGGCAAGCAAAGAACACATGGATCCCTGGATTACATTCATGCTGATCTTTAGGGGCCTAAAAGGAATCCTTCACACTCAGGTTCAAGGTATTTTCTATCCATCATTGATGACTATTCCAGAAAGCTATGGGTAATCATTCAGAAGACGAAAGATGAAACTTTTGAGAATTTCAAAAGTTGGAAGGTTCTGGTCGAAACTCAAACTGGGAGAAATGTCAAGAGGTTGAGAACCGACAATGGCCTTGAGTTCTGCAACGAAGCAGTCGACAATTATTATGTTGAGTCTGGGATTGCAAGGCATAAGACTGTAGCAAGTACTCCTCAACAAAATGGCTTAGCTGAGAGATTCAATAAAACAATCCTTGAAAGGGTTAGATGCATGTTGGTTAGTGTTGGATTGAAGGTGTTTTGGGTGGAGGTTGTTTTGGCCGCAACCTATTTGATAAATAGATGTCCCTCAACTGCCTTGGGAATGAAGACACCTGAAGAATTTTGGTCAGGATATCCACCTAGTCTCAACAGACTGAGAGTATTTCGTTGTGTGGCCTATGCTCATATTAGGCAAGACAAGGTCGGACCTAGAACTCTAAAATGCATGTTCATGGGATACCCTGAAGGAGTCAAAGCTTATAGGTTATGGTTCCTAGAGCCAGGTCACAGGAGGTGTATCACCAGTCGAGATGTAGTTTTCAATGAAACAGAGATGGCTTTCAAGAAAACTGATGATGCTGACGAAGAGCTGGAATAGGGAGAGATTCCTGTTGAGGTGGAGCATGTTGATGCTGAATTACGTATCCCAGATGAAGTCAAACAAGATGCAGAAGATATTGTTGAAGATGAAGAGACTGATAATGACTACCTGCTAGCAAGAGACAGGTCGATGAGAGTCATCAAGCCACCTCAAAGACTTGGTGTTGCACCCCAAAATTTGCCCTCACAATACAAGACTTTGTGTTCCAAGAAGGTTCACAAGGTTCATAAAATTCATAATTGGTCAGAAGAGTTGACAATTCCCTCAGACAATGCACCTCCTAAGCAGTGCATCCAAAACTAGGGTTTTGACTTTAATCAGGCTAAATGGACTTCCAAGACTTCAAGTGAGCTTCATAACATCTTATATGTGTATAAGAACCCCCATGTCAAGTTTCAAGACTTTTCTCAAAAGTTTGCTCAGTCAGATGATCAGATAAGTCAAAAGCAGTCAATGCAGTTAAAAGGTCAAACTGAGGTCAACTGTGGTCAAACCAAAGTCAAACTTCATGATTTTTTTTGCCAACATCAAAGAGAGGTTGGGTGAGAAATATTATCATAATAACTGTAATTCCCCAAATTTTGCCCTAAGATTTGTCGTCGCATTTCATTGCATTTAATCAATTACTAACAAATTTGTGTAGTCGTTTAACTTTTTGCAGGTAAATATCATATGGCATGCACTTTTTTTCTAAAAAGTAAAAAATGGCACAATTGGCAGGAGGACATGTGTAAGGAGTTATGAGTGTGAGAGGTTGAGAGTTCGAATCTCACCTTTGGCACTTTTTGTTGTTTTTATTATTTTTACTCTAAATTTTTCTATCTTTCATTAAAAAAATAACAAAAATAGTTTTTTATTATTATTTAATTATTATTTTCGTATTTTAATTAAATCATTTTTTAAAATATTATTTTTTTCACTTTTTTCTAAATTATTCATAAAAATATCCAAAAAATCATAAAATAAAAAAATATTGAAAAAAATTTTGTTCTTTTTATAATATTTTTTATTTTAGGAATCAATAGGATTATTAGTTTTTATTTGAAGTTTATTTTAATTATTTTAAATTATTTAAATTTTATTTTTTCTTAACTAATTATTTAGTTTGGGCTTTAAAATGGGCTTTAGGGACATTATTGACAATTTGGTGTTAACCCTAATTTGTTCCCTATATATACATGTGTTGCCTTGTTGGAAAAGGAGAGAGAATGAAAAAAACCTAAGAGGAGTGAGTGCCGTTGGCCGTTATTTAGTTTTCTTCTTCATCCATTACTATTGTTTCTTTTTCTTCATCGTTTACCGTTATTTCTTTTCCTTCATCTATTACTGTTATTTCTTTTTCTTCATCTTTTACCGTTATTTCTTTTTCTTCATCTATTACTGTTGCGTTTATATATATATAATTTTTAAATTGTTAGAGTTTATATATATAAGATTTTTGATCGAATTATGTCGATACGATGTTTGCACATTTGTGTGCATGACGCGTGACATTTGTGTTAGTTCGATCTGGTTGCGATGATCGCATTTTTGTGTGAGCAATAATACTATTTTTTGCTTAATTTTTTTTTCTTTGCGATAAATTTTGTTTCGTCCGATTTAGATCTGGTTGCGATGAGCGCATTTCTGCGTTAGCAACATTGTTGGGTTATTTGGCACATTTAAAATTCATTATTGCTTTATTATTATTATTATTATTATTATTATTATTATTATTATTATTATTATTATTATTATTATTATTATTATCATTATTTATTATTATTATCATTATTATCATTATTATTATTATTGTTATCATTAATTTATTAAAATTTGTTGTAATATAAAAATCTGTTTTTTTTTAAATAAATGACATTAACATCTTTTTTTCAAATTAATATGAAAACCTAATTTTAATTTTCTATATGATTCTATGTATATATTTATTATAATTCTTGTAAATTTTTGTAAATAAAATTAAACCTTATAAACACTTAATGTAAAATTTTGGTGAATGTGATTATTGATTAGTTAAAATTTGTTTTCATCATAATGTGTAAATATTTTTCTTAATAATTGTTAATATATAATTAGAGATAATTAAATTTTTGTAAATGATTAAGAAATTTATAATTATGTTATATTTAGAACTTTATATTATAGTAATTATTTAATCATTTATGTTTCTAAATAAAAATCAAATCTTATGATATTTAGAACTTTATATTATAGTAATTATTTAATCATTTATGTTTCTAAATAAAAATCAAATCTTATGTTTAATCACGTTATTAATTAATTATTATTGCTAATCATATTTTGTTGCTTATTATTATTTTGAAATTTCTATCTTATTATTTTTTCTAACTTTGTCTATTTTTCTCATTATTATTGTTTCAACTAATTATTTTCACTAACCTTATATTTATACTAACCTTATTTAATTTTTCTTATTATTTACTAACCCTAATATTTTATTTGCTTATTTGTTATTTTTTTTATTTATTATAATTTTGTAATTGCCTCTTGGATGTAAATTGTAATTACTTAATTATTATTATCATTATGGTTAGTAATTAGGGAGTGCTAATATGTATGATATTTAAAAAAATAAATTAGATCATTTTAATATAAGATAATTAAATTAAACATTTCACACACGTAAGTCGATTTTAATCGCCGTTTCACTTCCTAAGGATATCCCTCAAGTTGCCTACGAATAATGGTTAAGTGGGGTGTATAAAGCAAGTCCCTCAAATAAAAAAATCATCAAAGTCCCTTATGGTTGCCTTTACGAATCAAGTCCCTTTCGAAAAATGATGATGGTCCCTTATATGTGCTTATTACATCCCACAATGGCCTTCAAAGTCAAATTGTCCCTCACATGTCCCTTAACATCCAAAGTAAGGACTACCTACTCCATTATAGTAGGGATAGTCTTACTAAAGGAAAGGATAAAGAATAAGAAAGACCTTAAAACATTAGGGTAGGCTACTCCTAGATACTTGCTCACTTCAAAACTTTTTCACACTTAAACAAATTTCCAACAAAATTTTCAAACAAGTTCTTAACACATCCTTACATGGATTATTTATTAACTATTCTGAAAATTCTCTATTCACACACTACAATTTCAAAACAATTCAAAAGTAAGCTTAAGTACCTAAGAGCCCATGGATAACCATGGATGAAAAGGATGCTAATACCTTCCCTTTTCATAACCTACCCCCCGGACCCAAAATATTCTCTAAGGTCTTTCCTGTTCTTTTATAACCTTTCCTTATGGATAAAATAAAAGTCGGTGGCGACTCTTGCTATCCGCAACATTGTTTAAAGTCAGTTCTCCCACCGTGTTACAGAACTGGCGACTCTGCTGGGGATCTATTCAAGAGGGGTACCCTTAGGAATTAAGATCACTTTAAATTGTTTGCCTTGTTTGCTTTATTATTATATTGTTGGGGTGCTCTTATGTGTGAAAGGTCCTAACCCGGATCTAGTGTACCTTAGGTAAATGGCAATAGACCAAGGAAACTGTACGACGTATATCGATACGGTTGATCTGGTGGCCATAGTTAGTGCGACTTCTTGGTTGGTGCTTATATTCCTTAAGTCAAGTTGAGGATAATATTGAGGCTGCCATATGTTGTCAATGCACTAACTGACTTTTAGAACCCTAGTTAACTCATCTTGGCCTTTAGAAAGTAGTGAGGTAACCGGCTTTGGTGCAGACTGAAGTTGGTTGACACTCGATACTACGCTCATTGAGATCTTAAACTTGGAGGGTTTTGGTTGGCAAGTAAGTTGCCTTCTGAACAACCACCCTTGTGAAGGATCAATGATATTGAGATCCCTTAGAACCTGGTTACTTTTGTAGGACAGGATGAACCATCTAACTTCAGGGGAGGGTACTTGCCTTTGAACCTCATGCAAGCCTCTAAACCTAGGGCTATGGTGTGACTTGTTTGTGTGTGCCACATGTTTGTGATTGAGCATGACATCATGCCATCATCATGTATCATAAGCATATCATTTTCCCTAACCATTTCAAGGACCAAAGGATTTATCTTTGTTCTTTGTTGCAGGTCATGGCTTCTGCTCGTAGAAACACCATCAGGATCAACTTTGTAGGGATACCTGCTAAGCTCAAGGAGTTGGTTTCCCTAGTGCCTGATCATTCCCAGTTCAACAAGAGACATGGTCACTTATTGGATCTAGTTACTTCAGGGTTCAGTGAAGACACGATGAGTGTGCTGTTTCAGTTCTTTGACCCTAAGCACCATTGCTTTACATTTCCTGATTATCAGCTGGTTCCAACCATGGAGGAGTTCTCTAAACTTCTGGGTATACCTGTTCTTGATCAGAAGCCATTCACGGGCTTAGAGAAGGAGCTTAAACCAGAAGTTATTGCTGCAGCTCTACATCTGAAGAAGTCTGACATTGTTCTAAAGACGAGAAGTGGAGTTAAAGGTATTCTCGCCAAGGTATTAGTGGATAAAGCTCAAATGTTCTTGAAGGCTATGAGCTACGATGCTTTTGAGGAGATCTTAGCCTTATTGATTTATGGCTTAGTGTTGTTCCCCAATCCTGATCAGTTCATAGATGTTCATGCCATCAACATTTTCCTGAGTCACAATCCAGTGCCTACATTGCTTGGAGACATCCTACATTCTCTTCACACCCGTACTACAAGGGCAAGAGGAACTTTGATGTGCTGCATACCTTTGCTCTCTAGGTGGTTTATTTCTCACCTTCCTCGCTCAGTAATGAAGAATGAGCAAGGGTTCAGATGGTCCGAGAGGGTCATGTCACTATCTCACTCAGACATTCATTGGTGCTCCAGATCTATGGAGAATGTCACCATCATTGACCGTTGTGGGGAGTTTCCTAATGTACCACTTCTAGGCATAAGAGGAGGCATCACCTACAACCCATCTCTAGCTTTACGACAGTTTGGTTACGCCCGAAGTGACGGTCCACATGACATGTTGATTCAGGGCATTGTGTTTGACTACGACAACGATCTTCAGGGTTACCGTCAGAGATTCATACGAGCTTGGGAAAAGGTAAACAGGATTGACAGCAAGACACTGGAGCCTAAGTACCCCATTCCTATGGAGGCTTATCTCAGATGGGTACGATTTCGTGCTCAGACACTCATGATGCCATATCCTGCCATCCTACCGGTTACCATGGAACCTGTTGCTGAAGGAGACACAGCTTATACCATCCTTCACCCAGACATGCCTACTGATATGGAAGACTTGCAGAGATCATGGATCCAACTGAAAGAGCAAAGGGATACTTTCGAGGCTCATTACAAAGCAAGCCAAGCAAGGATCCTAGAGCTAACAGAGCTAGTTCATGAGGAACGAAACCTCAATTCATACCTCAACACAAAGAGGAAGCCTCCCACTGGGAAGAAAGAATCTAATGCTGTGTATGGTCAGCCTGATCGTAACAGAAGGCATCAGTTTGTTAGTGCAGTTCATATTTCAAATCCAACTCCTGCAACAACCGAGCAGCCTCAAGGCAACCAACAGAGGGCTAGAAGACAGTTCACGAAGATCAACATGTCAATGGCTCAGGCATTGCAACACTTGTTGAAGGCTGAACTTATTACCCTGAGGGAGGCTCCTCAGAATCCCAATGTTACCTCTCCCAAGTACAATCCCAATGCACGATGTGCATATCATTCAAACTGTCTAGGACATGATACTAATAACTGCTGGGTCTTGAAGAACAAAATTAAGGATATGATTGATGCTGGAGAAATTGAGTTTGATCCACCAGGTACTCCAAATGTGATTACAGCTCCAATGCCAAATCATGAGAAGACTGTCAACGCCATTGATAAAGATATTGATGAAGATCTGCATGTCTATTCAGTTATGGAGTTGAGCACACCATTGTCTGTTATCAAAAAGAGGTTAGTACAAGCTGGGATCTTTCCAGGTTGTCATGAAGATTGTCTATATTGTACCTATAAGCCGGATAGTTGCTTCATTTTGAGAGATGGGATTCAACGTCTCATGGATAAATATACTATAGTGTTTGAAAGAAGACCAGCATCTGTAGAAAGTATGGTGGATCATCTGACTCAGGGTAAAAAGATTGAAGAGGTTGACATGGTCGACAAAGTACCACTAAGAATCATTTCAAAGGGTCCCATTAAAATCACTCATCAGGGCCCAATCCAGATCACTGCTGAAGGTCCTGTGAAAGTTGTTGCTGAAGCCAGAGTAGTTCCTCTGATCATTACCACTCCTGGTCCTATTCCTTATACATCTGACAAAGCTGTGCCTTGGCACTATGGGTCTGATGTTTACATCCATGGTGTCAAGCAGGAGCCTTTACCTGATATGCCTGTTGACATTGATAATATTGCTGGATCTAGCAAGATCACCCGTAGTGGAAGAGTCTTCTCTCCTCCAGTTGCTTCTAAGAGTGCAGTTACTCCTGCTGTTACTTCCACCACTGATGCTCGGGGCAAGGGTCCTGTTATTGAGCCTGTATCTACTAATGTGCCAGCTGCTGATGACCTCTCTAAGCAGATGGAAGAAGTATTGAAAATCATTCGCAAGAGTGATTATGATATTGTTGATCAGCTGGGGCATACTCCCTCAAAGATTTCTATGCTCTCCCCGTTATTATGTTCTGAGGCTCATGCCAAGTCATTGATCAAGTTTCTAAAGATGGCTCATGTACCCAGTGCAATTTCTGTGGACCAGTTTGAGAATTGTGTTGCTCACCTGACCTATGACAACGGATTAGGATTTTCTAATGCTGGCTTGACCCCTGCCAAGAGGGATCATAACAGGGCCTTGCATATTTCAATTGAATGCAGGGGCACTACCCTGTCTCATGTGCTGATAGACAATGGTTCCTCTCTGAATGTGTTGCCTAAGGAAGTCCTGAACAAGCTGAGTCCTGAAGATACGGTATTGAAGCCCAGTAATATTGTGGTAAAGGCTTTTGATGGTTCTAGAAGAGTAGTGCATGGGGAAATTGATCTTCCAATCAAGGTTGGCTCTCAGGTGTTTACTGCTACATTCTATGTGATGGATATTCGTCCTTCATACTCATGTCTGCTTGGTCGTCCCTGGATCCATGGGGCAGGTGCTGTGACCTCCATATTACATCAAAAGTTGAGATATCCGGTGAATGGAAAAGTTGTTACTGTCTTTGGAGAGGAAGAATACTTTGTCAGCCATGTAAACACTTTCAACTTGGAGGCATGGATTTTTCCTACTGTGGGTGCTGGACTCAATAATTGGACAGCTGAAGATGTTATCCCTATCTCCTTTAGTCAGGAGTAAATACTATTACTGTGTTATGTTTTTAAATTTGCAATTTTTGGAACAATTAAAACTTTCAAGCCATGTGCCTTACCCGGGGCACAATGGTGTGCTTGTTACGGGTTGTCATTTCATTTGCATACTGCATTCAATAAAATCAGTGGACGTTTCGTTTTCGTAAATATTGTGTTCCTTGTCTTTCTTTTTCTTTTATTTTTGCTTTATCAGCTATGTGTTCTTACACACACCCACGTCACTAAAATGCCGATCCTCATCCACTCTGGATCCAGTTGATAACAGTTCTACTATTGCCAATTACAATTTCGAGAATCCGATCTATCAAACTGAAGACGGAAACGAGGACGATTGTGAAATACCTGTGGAGCTTGCTAGGTTGTTACAACAAGAAGAGAAAGCTATACAGCCACATGAAGAGCCAGTCGAAGTTGTGAATCTGGGAACTGAAGAAAACAGAAAAGAGATCTGAACAAGGCTAGCCCTAAAGATGACTTTCCACTGCCTCATATTAATATTCTGGTAGACAACACTGCTCAGCATAAGGTATTCTCTTTTATGGATGGTTTCTCTGGTTACAATCAAATCAAGATGGCACCTGAAGATATGGGGAAGACTACATTTGTGACACAGTGGGGCACCTTTTGCTATAAGGTAATGCCATTTGGTTTGAAGAATGCAGGGGCAACATATCAGCATGCTATGGTGGCTTTGTTTCATGATATGATTCATCATGAGATAGAGGTATATGTGGATGATATGATAGCCAGGTCTCAGAATGAAGGACAACATCTTGATCATCTGCACAAGTTGTTTGAGAGGTTGAAGAAATACAGGTTGAGATTAAATCCAAACAAGTGTACTTTTGGAGTTAGATCTAGAAAGCTCCTGGGTTTCATTGTCAGTGGAAAAGGTATTGAAGTGGATCCTGCAAAAGTGAAAGCTATACGAGAGATGCCAGCTCCCCGTACTGAGAAGGAGGTTAGAGGTTTCTTGGGACGATTGAACTACATTGCAAGATTTATTTCCCAATTAACTACCATCTGTGAGCCAATCTTCAAGTTGTTGAGGAAAGATCAGGTGATGGAATGGAATGATGAGTGCCAGACTGCCTTTGATGAAATCAAGAGATATTTGCTAGAACCTCCAATTTTAATGCCACCAGTTAATGGAAGACCCTTGATTATGTATTTAACAGTATTAGACAACTCAATGGGGTGTGTATTGGGGCAACATGACGAGTCTGGTCGAAAAGAGCAGGCAATATACTACCTTAGCAAAAAGTTTACCGACTGTGAAACAAGATACTCACTGCTCGAGAAAACTTGCTGCGCTTTGGCATGGGCTGCTCGCCGACTAAGACAGTATATGTTGACCCATACTACCTTGTTGATTTCAAAGATGCAGTTCAAGATTAAGCATCACAACTCTTCTCCGTATCGTCCAAAGATGAATGGGGCAGTTGAAGCTGCTAATAAGAACATTAAGAAGATTGTACAGAAGATGACTGTTACTTACAAGGATTGGCACGAGATGTTACCATTTGCTCTGCATGGTTATCGTACTACAATACGTACTTCAACAGGGGCAACCCCATTCTCCTTAGTCTATGGTATGGAAGCAGTTCTGCCTATTGAAGTTCAGATCCCCTCCTTGAGAATTATGAAGGATGCAGGCTTGGATGAAGATGAGTGGATTCAGACTCGACTTGACCAGATAAATTTGATTGATGAGAAAAGGTTAGCAGCAGTTTGTCATGGCCAGATGTACCAGAAACAGATGATCAAAGCTTTTAACAAGAAGGTTAAGCCAAAGGTATATCAGGCTGGTGACTTGGTAATCAAGCGTATCATATTACCACAGGGTGACCCTAGGGGCAAGTGGACTCCAACATATGAGGGACCATTTGTAGTCAAGACAGTGTTCTCAGGAGGTGCCATGATACTGACTACAATGGATGGTGAAAACTTCCCACAACCTGTAAACGCAGACATAGTTAAAAAATACTACGCATAAAAAGAGACCCGCTAGGTTGACAGGCCTAGGCAAAAATAAGGGCATCCCGGCAAACCAAAAGGGTTTGGGCAAAAATTAGGGATATATATATAAAAAGATGTACACCCGGCAAGTCGAAAACCTGAAAAGGCGGCTTGGGCAAAAAAGGGTATCCCGGTGGATTGAAAACCTGAAAGGGCAATCCAGGCAAAAGTTAGGGATTAAAGCGTATGACTATGTCTTGTTTGGATCACTCATGAAACTGCAACCAGTTGTACTACTTACTCAAGCTCAAACAGATAAAGCTCAATCCAATCGTTTCCGTCTCAACAGCAAGAAGATGAGATACTTGAGTGGCAATAGTAGAATTGAAACTCAATAGGATTATTTCCCACATAGCTGATTCTTTTTGTAAAGCTTCATGACAAAATTCTCTTACTAGGGTTTATGTCTCCTTGTACAAACTTACCCGTGTATGGGTCACTTTTGATATAAATAAATTCCATCTTTTGAATCCAGATTCACTTTTACCCTATTTACATAAGCGAAACGTCCATTGGTTGTGTTTGAATGTATGTATGCCTTTGAATATGATTGATGTTTACCAGAAACGCATGTATGCTTTTAATATGATTGATGTTTACCAGAAATGCATGAAAATGCAGTAATAGTATTTACTAAGGACGAACGAGGGAAGGATTTCAACGAAGCTTCGCCGGTTCATCTTTACAAGACAGTTACAAACCATCAGTAGGACTAATCCATTTTCACAAAGTCTAATCTCCCCTGGAATTTATATCCATCTCTTTTATCCTCATACGGATATACGGGAAATTACTTTCCAATAAGGGCACGATGAACGAAGACGGGATGTTATACTTATCCTACTATCAAACGAAAACGGGAGGTTATCTATACCTTGTTATCCCCAGCAGACGGAGGGTTATATATTCTTCAACAACGAATCGGGATTTATTTTCCTTGGCCAGCAGTTGTTATACAAGGATATCCAGACACTTCCAGCAGTGTCATAGCATACATACATCATTTACATCATACCATAACATATATGTCTATAGTACATTACCTAAGTGCATCATGTCATACATGCATACATAAAGCATAAACTAATGTTGTTATACAGAATGCTACCTTGTTTTCAGGTTAATTATCCAACAAACAAGCTTATGATCTTTGGGACTGCTTTATCGTAACCTCAGGGTTACTTTATCCTCCTGATGAGCTTCTCATTACTTTGGGACTGCTTTATTGTAACCTCAGGGTTATTTTATCCTCCTGATGAGCTTCTTATTACTTTGGGACTGCTTTATTGTAACCTCAGGGTTATTTTATCCTCCTGATGAGCTTCTTATTACTTTGGGACTGCTTTATTGTAACCTCAGGGTTACTTTATCCTCCTGATGAGCTTCTTATTACTTTGGGACTGCTTTATTGTAACCTCAGGGTTATTTTATCCTCCTGATAGCCTCTCATGACTTCAAGATTGCTTTAGAGCTACTGATTGCTCTATCCTCCTGAAATCATCCTATTACTTCAGGACTGCTTTAGAGCTATTCATTGCTTTATCCTCATGAGGTCATATTACTACTTCAAGACTGCTTTAGAGCTATTCATTGCTCTATCCTCCTGAAGCCATCTAATTATTTCAAGACTGCTTTAGAGTTATCCATTGCTCTATCCTCCTGAAATTACATTATTATTTCAAGACTGCTTTAGAGCTATCCATTGCTCTATCCTCCTGAAATCATTACTTCAAGACTGCTTTAGAGCTATTGATTGCTCTATCCTCCTGAAGATATATCACATTATTATTTCAAGACTGCTTTAGAGCTATTGATTGCTCTATCCTCCTGAAACTACATTATTATTTCAAGACTGCTTTAGAGCTATTGATTGCTCTATCCTCCTGAAACTACATTATTATTTCAAGACTGCTTTAGAGCTATCCATTGCTCTATCCTCCTGAAATCATTACTTCAAGACTGCTTTAGAGCTATTGATTGCTCTATCCTCCTGAAGATATATCACATTATTATTTCAAGACTGCTTTAGAGCTATTGATTGCTCTATCCTCCTGAAACTACATTATTATTTCAAGACTGCTTTAGAGCTATTGATTGCTCTATCCTCCTGAAACTACATTATTATTTCAAGACTGCTTTAGAGCTATCCATTGCTCTATCCTCCTGAAATCGTTACTTCAAGACTGCTTTAGAGCTATTGATTGCTCTATCCTCCTGAAGACATATCACGTTATTATTTCAAGACTGCTTTAGAGCTATTCATTGCTCTATCCTCCTGAAATCATTACTTCAAGACTGCTTTAGAGTATTCATTGCTCTATCCTCCTGAAATTACATTATTGTTTCAAGACTGCTTTAGAGCTATTCATTGCTCTATCCTCCTGAAATCATTACTTCAAGACTGCTTTAGAGCTATTGATTGCTCTATCCTCCTGAAGACATATCACGTTATTATTTCAAGACTGCTTTAGAGCTATTCATTGCTCTATCCTCCTGAAATCATTACTTCAAGACTGCTTTAGAGTATTCATTGCTCTATCCTCCTGAAATTACATTATTATTTCAAGACTGCTTTAGAGCTATTCATTGCTCTATCCTCCTGAAATCATTACTTCAAGACTGCTTTAGAGCTATTCATTGCTCTATCCTCCTGAAATCATTACTTCAAGACTGCTTTAGAGCTATTCATTGCTCTATCCTCCTGAAATCATTACTTCAAGACTGCTTTAGAGTTATCCATTGCTCTATCCTCCTGAAATTACATTATTATTTCAAGACTGCTTTAGAGCTATCCATTGCTCTATCCTCCTGAAATCATTACTTCAAGACTGCTTTAGAGCTATTGATTGCTCTATCCTCCTGAAGACATATCACATTATTATTTCAAGACTGCTTTAGAGCTGTTGATTGCTCTATCCTACTGAAGCCATTCTATTACTTCAAGACTGCTTTAGAGCTATTGATTGCTCTATCCTCCTGAAGCCATTATTACTTCAAGACTGCTTTAGAGCTATTGATTGCTCTATCCTCCTGAGGTCAGATTTATCACTTCAAGACTGCTTTAGGGTTATCATTATTGATTGCTCTATCCTCATGAAGACATGCTGTTACATCAGTATTACTCCAGACTCCTGACAGCTCTCATTATACTACTGAAGAACTTTCCCCTAGTGGCATCTTTAAGCCCACTCAATCATGTTCAACCAACCATCAATATCACTCCATGCACTGGTGAGTGCAAATTTTTGGGCTTTTGTGTTCAATCCCCTTCAACCTTCCAGGTTACGACTGGCAAATATACCAATCTAACCCCTCAGGTTTCAGAAAATTGAACAGGGGCAGCTGTTGCACCCCAAAATTTGCCCTCACAATACAAGACTTTGTGTTCCAAGAAGGTTCACAAGGTTCATAAAATTCATAATTGGTCAGAAGAGTTGACAATTCCCTCAGACAATGCACCTCCTAAGCAGTGCATCCAAAACTAGGGTTTTGACTTTAATCAGGCTAAATGGACTTCCAAGACTTCAAGTGAGCTTCATAACATCTTATATGTGTATAAGAACCCCCATGTCAAGTTTCAAGACTTTTCTCAAAAGTTTGCTCAGTCAGATGATCAGATAAGTCAAAAGCAGTCAATGCAGTTAAAAGGTCAAACTGAGGTCAACTGTGGTCAAACCAAAGTCAAACTTCATGATTTTTTTTGCCAACATCAAAGAGAGGTTGGGTGAGAAATATTATCATAATAACTGTAATACCCCAAATTTTGCCCTAAGATTTGTCGTCGCATTTCATTGCATTTAATCAATTACTAACAAATTTGTGTAGTCGTTTGACTTTTTGCAGGTAAATATCATATGGCATGCACTTTTTTTCTAAAAAGTAAAAAATGGCACAATTGGCAGGAGGACATGTGTAAGGAGTTATGAGTGTGAGAGGTTGAGAGTTCGAATCTCACCTTTGGCACTTTTTGTTGTTTTTATTATTTTTACTCTAAATTTTTCTATCTTTCATTAAAAAAATAACAAAAATAGTTTTTTATTATTATTTAATTATTATTTTCGTATTTTAATTAAATCATTTTTTAAAATATTATTTTTTTCACTTTTTTCTAAATTATTCATAAAAATATCCAAAAAATCATAAAATAAAAAAATATTGAAAAAAATTTTGTTCTTTTTATAATATTTTTTATTTTAGGAATTATTAGTTTTTATTTTAAGTTTATTTTAATTATTTTAAATTATTTAAATTTTATTTTTTCTTAACTAATTATTTAGTTTGGGCTTTAAAATGGGCTTTAGGGACATTATTGACAATTTGGTGTTAACCCTAATTTGTTCCCTATATATACATGTGTTGCCTTGTTGGAAAAGGAGAGAGAATGAAAAAAACCTAAGAGGAGTGAGTGCCGTTGGCCGTTATTTAGTTTTCTTCTTCATCCATTACTATTGTTTCTTTTTCTTCATCGTTTACCGTTATTTCTTTTCCTTCATCTATTACTGTTATTTCTTTTTCTTCATCTTTTACCGTTATTTCTTTTTCTTCATCTATTACCGTTATTTCTTTTTCTTTATCTATTACTGTTGCGTTTATATATATATAATTTTTAAATTGTTAGAGTTTATATATATAAGATTTTTGATCGAATTATGTCGATACGATGTTTGCACATTTGTGTGCATGACGCGTGACATTTGTGTTAGTTCGATCTGGTTGCGATGATCGCATTTTTGTGTGAGCAATAATACTATTTTTTGCTTAATTTCTTTTTCTTTGCGATAAATTTTGTTTCGTCCGATTTAGATCTGGTTGCGATGAGCGCATTTCTGCGTTAGCAACATTGTTGGGTTATTTGGCACATTTAAAATTCATTATTGCTTTATTATTATTATTATTATTATTATTATTATTATTATTATTATCATTATTTATTATTATTATCATTATTATCATTATTATTATTATTGTTATCATTAATTTATTAAAATTTGTTGTAATATAAAAATCTGTTTTTTTTTTAAATAAATGACATTAACATCTTTTTTCCAAATTAATATGAAAACCTAATTTTAATTTTCTATATGATTCTATGTATATATTTATTATAATTCTTGTAAATTTTTGTAAATAAAATTAAACCTTATAAACACTTAATGTAAAATTTTGGTGAATGTGATTATTGATTAGTTAAAATTTGTTTTCATCATAATGTGTAAATATTTTTCTTAATAATTGTTAATATATAATTAGAGATAATTAAATTTTTGTAAATGATTAAGAAATTTATAATTATGTTATATTTAGAACTTTATATTATAGTAATTATTTAATCATTTATGTTTCTAAATAAAAATCAAATCTTATGATATTTAGAACTTTATATTATAGTAATTATTTAATCATTTATGTTTCTAAATAAAAATCAAATCTTATGTTTAATCACGTTATTAATTAATTATTATTGCTAATCATATTTTGTTGCTTATTATTATTTTGAAATTTCTATCTTATTATTTTTTCTAACTTTGTCTATTTTTCTCATTATTATTGTTTCAACTAATTATTTTCACTAACCTTATATTTATACTAACCTTATTTAATTTTTCTTATTATTTACTAACCCTAATATTTTATTTGCTTATTTGTTATTTTTTTTATTTATTATAATTTTGTAATTGCCTCTTGGATGTAAATTGTAATTACTTAATTATTATTATCATTATGGTTAGTAATTAGGGAGTGCTAATATGTATGATATTTAAAAAAATAAATTAGATCATTTTAATATAAGATAATTAAATTAAACATTTCACACACGTAAGTCGATTTTAATCGCCGTTTCACTTCCTAAGGATATCCCTCAAGTTGCCTACGAATAATGGTTAAGTGGGGTGTATAAAGCAAGTCCCTCAAATAAAAAAATCATCAAAGTCCCTTATGGTTGCCTTTACGAATCAAGTCCCTTTCGAAAAATGATGATGGTCCCTTATATGTGCTTATTACATCCCACAATGGCCTTCAAAGTCAAATTGTCCCTCACATGTCCCTTAACATCCAAAGTAAGGACTACCTACTCCATTATAGTAGGGATAGTCTTACTAAAGGAAAGGATAAAGAATAAGAAAGACCTTAAAATATTAGGGTAGGCTACTCCTAGATACTTGCTCACTTCAAAACTTTTTCACACTTAAACAAATTTCCAACAAAATTTTCAAACAAGTTCTTAACACATCCTTACATGGATTATTTATTAACTATTCTGAAAATTCTCTATTCACACACTACAATTTCAAAACAATTCAAAAGTGAGCTTAAGTACCTAAGAGCCCATGGATAACCATGGATGAAAAGGATGCTAATACCTTCCCTTTTCATAACCTACCCCCCGGACCCAAAATATTCTCTAAGGTCTTTCCTGTTCTTTTATAACCTTTCCTTATGGATAAAATAAAAGTCGGTGGCGACTCTTGCTATCCGCAACATTGTTTAAAGTCAGTTCTCCCACCGTGTTACACTTGGGTATGCAGATCTTATAGCTTATGCCTTAATCTCTGTAAGTGAGGTTATAGACGAAGAACCTAGAGACTATAAGGTAGTTATGAGGAGTCGAAAGAAGACTGAATGGATGAAGGCCATGGATGATAAGATGAAATCTTTTCATGATAACAACACCTGGGAACTGATCAAGAAACTTGCTGGAGCCAGGTTAGTCAGCTATAAATGGATTTTCAAAGTTAAGGAAGGAATCAAAGGAGTGGCATCGAAGAGATACAAGGAAAGATTGGTGGCTAGGGGGTTCACTCAGAAAGAAGGTGTCGGCTTTAACAATGTGTTCTCTTCTATTGTGAAGCATAAATCAATTCGAATGTTGCTTGCCACAGTGGCCCAGTTCGACCTTGAACTGGAATAGATGGATGTGAAGACTGGGTTTTTGTATGCTGATCTAGATGAAACAATCCTTATGAGGCAACCTGAAGGGTATGTCGAAAAAGGGAAGGATGATTATGTGTGAAAACTGAATAGATCTTTTATGGACCGAAACAATCTCCTCGACAGTGGAATAGGAGATTAAACAAGTTCATAGCACACATAAGTTTCATTAGAAGTCAATTTCACCACTGTGTTTACTTTAGATTTTGACCTCGTAATTCATTTGTTATTTTGTTACTTTATGTGGATGATATTCTAATAGAAAGCAACAATGTCGAAGATGTAATGAGGGTGAAGGCTGAACTCAATAAGGAGTTTGACATGAAGGTAGTCAAAATCATGCTTATCTTGAGAGGCGTACCTATAGAAGATTCTCGAAAATTATGATATGTCAAATTCAAAGCCTGTTGTGACTCCGACAAACCCTCAATTCAAGTTGAGTATAAATTAGTGTCCCAACATTGATGTCGAAAGAACTTATATGAATAGCATCCCATATACTGATATAGTGGGTTCTTTGATGTATGTTATGGTTTGTACTAGACCCGACATAACATATGCAATAATTCTTGTAAGCAGGTACATGGTGAATCCTAGAAAGGCTCACTGACAAGTATTGGAGTGGATTCTAAGGTACATGAATGAGTCTCTGAATAAAGTCCTAATTTATGGTGGAGCCTTGGGTGAAGATAGTAAAGTAACAATTGAAGGATAAGTCGACTCTGATTATACAGGTTGTATGGATTCCAAAAAATCTATTTCTGGATATGTGTTCACTATGTTTGGGACAACAATCTGTTGGAAAGTTACACTTCATAAGGTCGTTGCCTTATCAACCACTGAAGCAAAATATATTTCCCTAACTGAAGCTGTGAAGGAATCATTATGGCTTGAAGGTTTTGCAAAAGATCTGAAACTTCAAGGTCGAGTTATCACGGTTAAATATGATAATCAAAATGCAATACACCTGTCAAAGAATTCAGCCTATCATGAGCGAACCAAGCATATTGATGTGAGGCTTTATTTCGTCAGAGGGGTAATCGAGCATGGAGAAGTCCAAGTGCTGAAGGTTTCGACAAATCATAATGTTGCTGATATGATCACCAAGATGTTGTCCAGTTGCAAGTTTTTCCACTGTATGCAGTTGATAAAGCTGCATGAAGAAAGCTAGTTTCTTGATGTTATAGAGTTAGATCTAAGGTGGAGATTTTTGAGATATTGGATCGAACTCTAGTATGGTCAAAGTCTGTTCGCGAGTAATGCATGTTGTAGTCGAAGTTTGTTTTAACATGCATTAGTCAATATTGTTAGGTTTGTTAGCATGTTGAATTGGGCTTTGCTTATAATCCCAATTGTTTAATTTAGCTTGTACCCTAAGTTAGCTTGTAATGGGTAATTGTTAAAAAGCCCATTAGGTTAGTGTGCAAATTTTCTTATAAATAGCATGCTAGTCTCTCATCTTGGTATAGGGAAAAATAGGAAGATAAAATCCTAATTTCAAGAGACAGAGAGAGGTTATTTTGTTATTCTTGTATACTTGTAATCTTGTTTCTAAGAAAAAGGAAAGAATAACAGTCTATAACCAATCCTTATTGTTTTACCTTGTTTTCTTTGTTAACCCTAACCCTTGTATCTTTCTTGATCATAAAGAAACAATTTATATTTTGTTTCAAGACATCTGATTCACAACAAGAATTGAAGAAGAAATATTATAAAGCTCTCTTTATATTCCATCAATGTGTATATTTAGATAACTTTGAGAAAGTTAGTGATGTAGAATCAGCAAAAGAAGCACGAGAAATCTTAGAGAAATTGTTTGGAGGCGCAGAGAAGGTGAAAGAGGCGAGGTTACAAACTCAAAAAAGGACGTATGAATTACTTCAGATGGAACAAAGTGAAAGCATAACTGATTTCTTCACTAGGGTTACTAAACTGGTCAATCAACTTAAGGTATATGGAGAAGTGTTGACATCAAAATTAGTTGTTGCAAAGATCTTGAGGTCATTGGCTCCAAATTTCGACCACGAGGTAGTAGCCATAGAAGAGTCGAAAAACTTGCTAGCATTGACGAAGGAAGAGCTTCAATGGACGCTTGAGTCTTATGAACAAAGGATAGATGAAAGAGCTAAAGGAAAGTCGAAGAGTGATATGGATTTGCATGCACAATCAACAAAAGAAAAGAAAGGCAAAGGAAGTTGGAATTGCAATGAAGGTATATGAGGATACAACAATTCATTTGGTCGAAATCAGCAGAAAAGAAACTGATCAAATAAAAGAAAACCCTAGAATCAAGGCAACCAAAGAGGTGGTGGTGGTGGTTGAAAACTTGAAAAAAGTCACATATAGTATTACAATTGTTAGAAGTATGGTCATTACTTTAGTGATTGTCCTGAAAAGTAAAAGAATCAAGAAACTGATGCAAAGCTATCAAAACATGAAGAAGAAGAGATGATGTTGATGGTCACTACAAGGAATGAAGAAAGATTCCAAGACCAATGGTACTTGGACTCATGATGCTCATCACATATGATTAGAAGTAAAGATTTGTTTGTCAACCTAAAGTCCTCAATGAAGAACATGGTGAAATATGCAAATGACAATACTCTATCAGCTGAAGGTATTAGTGATGTTCTGATTATGAGGGAAGATGGAAAAAGGTCAGTAATTTCCAATGTATTGTACATACCATGCACAAAGAATATTTTGCTCAGTATAGGGAAGTTAGTTGTTAGATGTAAATCTTGCCTTAATTTAATCATGTATAATGGGAATTTTTCAAACTCTTTTGTGTTGATTTGTTGATATTGCTACTTGAAAGTTTTCCATTCTTCAATTGTTTGAAAATACCTTTGGTACTTTTGATTTTTGTGTTATCATGCAGAAAACAGGAATTAAGTCATCAAAGTATGAGACATAAGGAAAGCGAACAAAGTTTCCAAAGGAAAAGAAGAAAATTAGTAAGTTCGTTGGGCGAACTTGATAGCGAACATTCGCTTTGTGAACAACTAGCGAAGAACCAGTGAATGTTACCAGATTTGAGGCAGTAGCAAAAGGCATGTAAGTTCATTGTGAGAACAAGCCAACAAAGGTTCTTTGTGGTAACGCTTCAGCGAAGAGCCTGCGAAGCATCCCAGACTTGAGGCAGTAGCTAAAAGGGTATAAGTTCGCTCTGTGAACTTGTAGGTGAAGTAGTTTGCAGGGTGAATAATCAATTACACAGCAAACTTCAGAGTTGTCTTAGAGGCGGTTTAATTGTGCAGAGGTACATCATGTGCCTAATTTGATGTTCTCTAGGCGAATAATCTATTTGCAGTGCGAACCTGACAGATTCTAAATGTACTTTATAAGTACTTTTGACCAATTTTGGGGATCATAACCCCACTTTACACACCAAAACCTATTTTTATGAGTTTTCTTCTCCAAAGAGTGAGATTTTTCACATAGAAGATGAATTCGCATCTATGTTTGATTCTTCGACGTGGATGCTCATTCACCTCCTCCTGAAACTTGTGAAGTAAACTACCATGGTTATGGGTAGCTAAATCACTTTTCTGTCAAGATTAGAGGTAGTTAATCTTGTTATTATGTATTTATTTTGATCTTTTGTATGTGAATAAGGTTTATGATTAATAGATGATGAAAATATTTGCTTTTAATGATGTATTTATGGTTTAAATCACTCTAGACATAGATTTTCCAAGTCTTGACCTAATTTCTTCATCTATTAACCAACAAACTCTAGACATATATTTGAAACTTAATATTTGCTTTATATCCATCTTTATGTTTATTGTTTCAATTGTTATTTCGAGAAATAATCTAGCGATTAAAACAATAATATTCATGGAGCCGCTTTAGAAATAACAGATTCGCGAGGATACGCGATTGTATTAGTTGAAACTAAGTTCACATACTTGATTAATCAGATACGTATGAAAAGGATTAACGAAATCTAATCTTGATATGCTTTTCTTAAAACAAAACATCTTTTCCCTAATTTACTCTTTGCAACAAACTTATGTTAGAAAACAAGAAATCTTTTGAAAACTCTTTACTTAGAACTTTAAACTATTGAACGACTATCATTGAGATATCTTACTTATAATCCTTGTGGATACGATAAAACATCCCTGAAATACTTTTCAACATTGGTCGAAAAGAACTACAAGGTGTCGATTAAAGACAAGATGATGAGAGTTCTCGACACAGGTGGTAGGTTGATCTTGAAGACTCCAATATCTCATAATAGAACCTTCAAGATTAAACTTAATGTGATGGAGCATAAGTGCCTTGCAACTGCAGCCAACAGAGATGAATGGATATGACATTATATACTTTGAAATCTTAATTTCAAAGACATCAGATATCTAAAGAGAAGAAATATGGTTTCAGGATTATCAAATGTCGACATTCCAAATGAAGTGTGTGAAGAATGCGTTCAGGCGAAACATCACAAGAATAGCTTCAACAAGGATGCAAGAAGCAAGTCGAAGGCAATTCTTGAAGTCATATTCTCTGATGTATATGGTCCTATCCAGGTGGATTCGATTGGAGGTAACAAATACTTTGTCACATTAATAGATGATTTCAGTAAAAAATTATGGACTTGCCTGATCATGAAGAAAAGTGAAGGGATCTAGGTATTTGCCAAGTTTAAATATATGGTCGAAAGCGAAAGATTTTGAGGACTGATGGTGGTGGAGAGTATGTGACGAAAGACTTCTATGCATTATGTGAGAAAGAAGGGATTGTGTATGAGGTGGTGCCATCCACACTTCACAACATGATGGAACTGTAGAAAGGAATAATAAAACCATCATGAACATGGTGATAAGTATGTTGAAAGGCAAGCATCTATCTAAAGAATTATAGGGAGAAACTGTGTCGACTGCAACATATATTTTGAACAGATGTCCGACGAAGAAGCTAGAAGGAATTATGCCAGAAGAATGTTGGTCTGGTGTCAAGCCTAGCCTAAGTCACTTGAAGGTGTTTGGTTCTATAGCACATAGACATATGCCAGATCTGTTGAGAAGAAATATTGATGATAAGTCAAGTTAAATGATTCTGATAGGATATCATTCAACTCGAGGATACAAGTTGTTCGACCCTGTGAACAAGCAAGTTTTAATCAACATGGACATGATCATAGATGAGTTTAAAGAATGAGACGGACTGAAAATGTAAAGAAAGATTCAGTGAGAATATTATGTGAAGAACTAGTAAGTGAAGTCAAAAGAGAAGTTCGACAAGAAGAAGTCAGAAGTGAAGCAGACCCAAGCAGACCTCAAAGAACAAGACGCGTGCCTGCAAGGTTGCAAGAATGTGTGATTACATAAAATGATGTAGTCAATGAAGAAGGTGAGCTGGTACACTGTGCTTTCTCTGCAGATGTCGAACCAATCAATGCAGTTGAGGTATTGAAGGATTTGAAGTGGGTGAAAGCAATGAATGAAGAACTATAATCCATCGAAGTCAACAACGAATGGTCACTTGTCAAATTGCCTTAAGGCAATAAGAAAATCGATGTGAAGTGGGTATACAAGGTGAAATTAAATTATAAAGTAGAAGTAACTTGACACAAGGCGAGACTTGTGGCGAAAGGATTTCTTTAAAAAGAAGGAATTAACTTTGATGAAGTTTTTGCACCAGTTGCTGGGATCAAAACAATCAGGTTGGTTGTTGGTCTAGAAAACATGAACAATTGACACATATGTCAGATGGATGTGAAACATGCATTCTTGAATGGCCCATTAGATGAAAAAGTTTATGTTGCATAACCAGCTGAGTTTGTGAAACAAGGCAAAGAAAGAAAGGTGTACAGGCTACATAAAGCCCTGTATGGACTTAAGCAAGCTCCAAGAGCTTGGAATAAGAAGATCGACAGCTTTCTAAGGGAAAAAGAATTTGTGAAGTGCAGAACTGAGCATGAAGTATATGAAAGAAGAAGCAATAATGAATTGCTTATACTATGTCTCTATGTCAATGACCTGTTGATAACAGGAAGTTGCAAGAAGGAGATTTAAGATTTCAAATATAACCTAAGTAAGGAGTTTGAAATGTCAGACTTGGGAAATCTCTCATATTTCCTTGGCAACGAATTCTACAAAAGTGGTAGAGGTTTGATGATGAACCAAAGAAGATATGCAGACAAAATACTTAAGAGAATTGAGATGCAAGAGAGTAACCCAACTTCTACTCCAGTTGAGTCCAGAATGCAACTGTCGAAAGATTCAGATGAGATGATGTTAACCCAATCCAATATAGAAGACTTATTTGGTCACTTCGATACCTTTGTCGCACAAGGCCTAATCTAGCATACAGTGTGAGTTTGGTGAGTAGATTCATGCAGAAGCCAAAGGTATCACACCTAGTAGTGATGAAGAGGATACTAAGGTATCTGAAAGGAACTCTCGACTATGTAATTTTGTTTCATGCAACTATGAAGGAAAATAATGCAAGTTAGTGGGATACACCGATTAAAGTTAGTGTAGTGATGCTGAGGATAGAAAATCCATAGCTGACTATGTGTTTATGCTAGGTGGTGCACCATTTGCTTGAAGTTTGAGATAGGATCCAATACTGGCATTGTCGTCATGTGAAGCATAATACATAGTTGTTTCTCTTTGTGTGTGTCAAGTAAAGTGGATGGTGAATATGATCAAAGAGATTACAGTGAAGAGTCATAGAACAATTACCATGAAGATCGATAGCATGTCAGCTATCAATCTGGCGAAGAATCCTATAGAACATGGAAGAAGCAAACACATCGAAATAAGGTTTCATTATCTTCGAGAGCAAGTAGAAGAAGGGAATATCAATTTGGAACACTACAGAACTAAGAATCAGACTGCAGATATCATGACAAAAAGAGTGCAAGTCGAAGTGTTCAAGAAGCTAAGATGTATGATGAATGTAGATAGTTTAGACATAATGAATTAGGTGGTGTGTTGAGATTATAATTCCTTGTGTTGAAGCAGTGTAGCTCGACAGAAATAAAGATTAGTCGAATTAGCCTAATGTGTGTGTGTGTGTGTCGATTGTTTAGATGTCGAAGCAGGTTGGTTGACACAAAATTTTGACTTAGACCAAAATTAGTAATTTTTGGCTTTCTTCTATTATAAATAAAGGGAGTAAGTCCTATTTTGTAATAACTAGTATTCACAGATTTTTGCAGTTGCAAAGTGAATAAAGATGTTTTCCACAGTTTTTTGGGCAGAGATTCCGCAGTTGAAAATCATTCTTCTTTTCCTTTAATCTTGTCAAACTCTTTCTTCATTTATCGTTTTTCATTAACAATTGTTGCACATAATCTTTCTTAGGATCAAGATTGATTAGGAATCCTCAAAAGGTTTTGGGTTAATTCCAACAAATATTATCGTTTCATTGATCTTGAGGAAGATCAAATGTCTAATATAGAAAAAAGATTAGATAAATAAAATAAATATTTAGTTATATAATTACTTAAGAACACAGACTCTGAACCCAAATAATTTTCTTCTCTTGCAATCCATCATTGAGAACTTTTCCCAAATAAAATAAATGTTTTTTAAATTTCAAAGTTTACATGTCAAATGTTCCATTATCAATTTTTAATATTCAGAATGTTTTTATATTGAGGATTTTAGGTTTCCCTATGATCACTAATGAGAGTATCTTGAGCGATGATACTCATTAAATGAACGACAAAGATTTGTTTAAGGACAGTGAAAAAACTAAATAAACACACTTATATTTTACCTCGGTTATTACTCAAAACTGAGGTAAAATGTGTTTTTTTTTATATATAAAAAATACTATAAAATATGTTCCACCCCAAACGTCACATACCTCTCGATTTTTATTAAAAACCGAGGAAAAATAGTTTTTTATTTATTTATAATTACATTATTTACACATAATATTAAACAAATTAAGATTTTGACAATGAATTCTTGGAGAACAACATATTTTTTAAAATTTCTGATAAGTTATTTGTTCCAAATAAGAGGATTTTTTTACGTACTTGCAATCCATCCCAGAGTGATTTTATTATCTTGAGCGAATATTTTCATAACAAATGCTTTCACATGAAGAAAACATGAAAGAGAAATGGATGATTCTGTTTAAGAACAAATTTTTCAATGTTGTCAATCGAGAAAAATAATAAATTTCTCATTTTTTTCTTTGATTGACAAAATAGGAAGGTTATTCCAAAAACACAACAACAACATCAACATCATTACATGAGATAGATTGTAAGGGCAGAAAAAATATTTTGTTCAAGATAGAAGAACATTGAAGATTTTTTCTATCTTGCAATTCATCCCAAAGAATGACGCGTACGACTTTGGAGTGGCTGTATAAGTTAGAATTAAAGTAAATTTTGATTAACGAGTGCTTTTATAGTAAAATATGATAATCTAATTTCTCGGTTATTAAATATAACTGAAGGAATAAATCATTAACTAAAAAATAAAAAATAAATGCACCACTTTTAAAGAAATAAAAACATAAATTCTTGTTGTTGAGATTTGAAGCATGTTCTAAATTATTTTTTTCCTTCGATTATATTTAAAATCTGAGAAAAAATATAGTATTTATTTAAAAAAATAATAAAATATTATGCACTTTGGTTTTACCATCGTTTTTGGTTGGGTGAGATGAAAGCTTTGTTATAAAATATATTATTTGTAGTAGTGAATCAAATAAAAGAACCAAAAGAGTATCCAAATTGAGAGGATAAAAATAAGTTAACAAGGAAAAATTGAAACTTTCACTACTATAAAATAGACTTTTCGTCACACTAAACTACAACGGTCTGACTGCTAATCGTGGTAATACCTCATTTTTTGACGCGCTTTGTTTATTTATACATTTATGGTGTGACACGGTTCGAATTCCAACTCCAACAATTTTCTCCTTTTTTGTTATAGTGAATATTGTCCTTATAATTGTAGTATATAAATTAAAATTAAAATACCTATCACCACGGTTGCTAATGTGAACCATTGTTAAAGTCATATGTTTTATCACAGTTTTTGAATACGACCACAGTGAAATTGTTTACTCATATATAATATAAGCGAATTAGCTCTCGCTTCTTGACAGTATCGCCATATCTACCACAAAAACCCTAGCACACATTTTCTCTCTTCTTCTTCGTCATTAGCTCTGGCTTCATACATAAATGTATTCTTCTTCTTCCTTGTTCTTTCTTTTTTGTGTATGTTTTTGTTATGTTTCACATGATTTTCTTCTTGTTCGAGAGTTTATGGTTTTTTTGTTGTATGTCGTTGTTGTTTATTGTTATTGGTGTATGTTATTTTGAAAAAGGGTTTTTTTTCTTGTTCTGATTTCAGATTGTTGTGGTGAGAATCATATATCAAGCTATTATATTAACTTGAATCACAAAATATGATTTCACCACCAAACTTTTGTTTTATCCAAGGGAAGGGAGAAAAGGTCGAACAAAAATCCTAAGTAAAAAACGTAAAGCAAAAAGCAAGGCCTAAAGCTAAGCAAAGAGAGAGATCAAAGGTACGGGGGTTGGTTATACTAAGGGAAGGTACTAGCACCCTAAGCATTTGTAGTACTCTACATGAACCTCTTAAAATATTTGTGTTTTGCTAAAATTGTTTGTTAAAGGTAAGGATGGGCAAAGAAAAGAGAAAAGAAGGAAAAAGAAAAAGGTAGAAAAATAAAAGGTAGCTCACTAGAATCTTGCAATTCAATGCCTACATATCCTTAATAGGAATTCAGAGCAATTGTAGTTCAGAAACTACGTGAGAAAAAGGAAAGGATGAAAAAGAAAGAGTGTGAAATAAGAAAAGGTTGCTCGCCAAGGATCAGGGCCTTATGCCTACGTATTCTCAAAATGATCTTGAGAAATTAGAGGATATGTATTTCGTGGTATATGAAGTGATTTCTTGATGGTAAAAGGGTGGTTTGTGGTGAAGGTAATGAAGGAATAGTTAGTCATTATGAATAGGAAGAAATGGCTTTTACGTGTGTGTGTGTGTGTGAAATATACAGCAGTTCACATGAAAAGGTTGTGTTGGTTTTTGCTTCAAAAGTGAAGGAGGTCAATAGCTATCTGGAAAGAAATGTCAATCGTTTTATTCTTTTTTAATTCAAGTGAAAGAGATCCAAGATACAAGATGCTTGTTATTCGTGCCAGTCTGATGCACAACAAATATTTTTCACAAAAAATAGATCCAAACAAAACTAACTTATAAACTTAAATATTAAGTTATACTAAAAATAAAATGAAACAAAAAACTTATATTATTTTTCTTTTCAGAGCCAAAATAGAAAAAAATAAAAAATAATAAAAGACATAAACTAATTTTAAAAAATAAAAATCTAAATTAATAAATAACTGATTAATAAAATGAAATGACTATTAAAGTGAAACAAAACCGGTTAAAAACGAGAAATTAAACTGGTATCGAAGTGCTCGAAAAAATAAAATGAATACACCAAAATAATTAGCAAAAAATATACTATTCGGAAAACTACAGTATTTGGTCAAATTTTGAAATAAGTTTTATCCGCTAAAATGACTTAAACTGTCAAAAAAATGGTCGAAAAATTCAAATGAGCATGCCAGGTTAAAGTACGTGAAGCATAGATTAATACGACTAACGTTTGCAGACTCGATTTTAAAAATTTGTGTCCACTGATTTTACGCACAGTTGACTTTTAGTTTGATCGATTCGACTGTAATTCCAACAAGTTTATTTCAGTTGATAAGTTGAGTATTATGAAAAATGCAAGAGATGATAAACTATATAGATGATACAAAAAGACGTGGGATCTTAGAGTCAAAAATTAGGGTATGATAGATGCCCATATTCAAGTTTCTTCGATCTAGAGATGTGAAGATTGAAATCTTCGTCTCGACAAGATTGGAGAGACTTAAATACAAATATGCGCAATTTTTGGCCCTAAGATGCCACAAAAACGCTTATGATATGATATGGATGTAAGACTAGAAAAAACGAGCAAAGAACAAAGGGAAAACCATAAGAGAATAAGAAATTATAGAAATCCGTCAAGATGACATAGAGTATCCAATAATACTTGAAAAGAGAGGGGCAAACACTAAATAGAGATACAGACTTCCTGAAAAGCATCAGATGCTAAAGGTAACACATTCTAGAAAACAAATCAGAAACATCTAGAAAAACATTAAATATGGAATGAGAGTAGAAATTTGAGAATATAACAAAGATTTCCAAGAAAGCATTCAACTTTACTGTGGAATAACAGAAGCATCCAGAAAGCAGAAGCAACTTTACTGGGGAAAGGGTCACAGTCATCCGATATTTTGTCAGAAATGCATTGAACGAAACTCTGGAAAAGAACAGTAACAACTGTCAAAGTCATTCAGAAGAACATTGAATAAACCTTAGAACATAAACAATTATCTAAAATATACAAGCAACCGACAAAGATATTCAGAATAGCATTGAATAAGCTCCACTGGAGAAAACATCGGAGGCATTCAGAATAACATTGAATAAGTTTTGGAAAACATCTAAGCTATTCAGAAAAGCATGAAATAAACTTTGAAAAACATCAGAGATATTCAGAAGAGTGTTGAATAAACTCTAGAAAACATAGCAAACATCAGAGATATTCATAAAAGCATTGAATAAACTCTGGGAAACATCAGAGATATTTGGAAAAACATCGAATAATCTCTTGAACACATCAGAGATATTTGGTAAAAACATCGAATAAACTTCTGAACACATCCAGAAAAGCATTGGATGAAGAATGGAAGCAGACTTGAAAACATTCAACAGCTGTTAACCAAAGTCAAAAACAAATTGAAAACATTCAGAAGAGCATTAGATGAGGACAAAAATTCTGAAGCTACGTCCGAAAATTTTAGAAAAGCATTAATGTATGGGAAAAGATTTTGAAGACATGTCTGGAAGAACATCAGATAAGCAACATCATATCTTGGAAAAACAAAAAATAAACAAGGTCGTATCTGGAAGAACGTCAGATAGACACAGAAGGGGTTCTGGAAAAACATCAGAAGCAAATCGTATCTAGAAAACTTCAGATAGACACAAAGGTGTTCTGGAAGAACGTCAGAGTAACAGATACATCTGGCAAAATATCAGGCGATAAAAGAAATAAAATTATGGAAAGGCGTCAAAATTAAAGACACATCTGGAAGAACATTTGATGGTAAAAGAAATTAAATTCTGGAAAAGCATCAAAATTACAGACACATCTGGAAAAACATCAGACGACAAAAGAAATGAAATTCTGGAAAAGCATCAGAATTACAGACACATCTGGAAAAACATCAGACGGAAAAAGACATGAAATTCTAGAAAAGCATCAGAATTACAGACACGTCTGGAAAAACATCAGACGACAAAAGAACTGAAATTCTAGAAAAGCATCAAAACTACATACACATCTAGAAAAACATCATACGGTAAAAGAAATGAAATTCTAGAAAAGCATCAGAATTAAAGACACGTCTGAAAAAACATCAGACGTAAAAGAAATGAAATTCTGGAAAAGTATCAGAATTACAGAGGTATATATCTAGAAACTTACTGGAGAGTAAAACAAATTCTGGAAGGGTGTCAAAATCACAATAGAAATATGTGGGAAAATATCAAATAGATTCTGAGAGAATATCAGAATAAAAGACACATCTGGAAAAACATCAGACGGTAAAAGAAATGAAATTCTGGAAAAGCATCAGAGTTAAGGGAACTATCCGAAAAGCGTCAGATAGGTTCTGGAAGAACAACAGAACAAGAAACTCAATTTGGTAAAACATTAGAGAGATAAACATATCCGGTAAAACATCAGAAAGATTATGGAAAAGCTTCAAAATCACAAAGGCTTATTTGGAAAAACATCAGATAAGTTTTGGAAGAACATCAGAACAAAAGACTAAATCTGCAAAAACATCAGAGAGAGAGAAACATATCTGAAAAACCTCGGAAAGATTATGGAAAAGCATCAAAATCAAAGGGAACGTCTAGAAAAACATCAGATAGGTTCTGATTGAACATCATAACAAAAGACTCAATCTAGAAAAACACCAGAGAGAGAAACATATCTGGAAAAAACTTGGAAAGATTCTAGAAAAGCATCAGAGTCAAAAGGAATATCTGGAAAAACATCAGATAGGTTCTGGAAAAACATCAGAACAAAGACTCAATCTGGTAAAATATTAGAGACATACAGACTTATGCAACACCCAAGAATGGCATTGGATGAAAAGACACAGACATATCTGGAAAAATATCAGACAAGAAAGGTCATATCTGGAAGAACATCAGATAGACACAACAATATATGTTTGGTAGGTGCCAAGTGAGTTGGACTTTGACCACAAGGTAAGACGTGGATAACAAGACGACCTAAGGATAATGAAAATGAGGATGAAACACCCATGTTATGCATATGTATATTAATTTTACTATGATATATGATCAAACGCAAGTGCAGATATCGACAATACAACTCGACTCTTTTGGTGAAAGACAAGACTAGAAGACTGACTCCTCAACACGAATATCACTGACATTCTTCTTGGGGATTAAAAATGCTACCATTGAGCACATCTCTGTCACGCTGGTGAAGTGTTCCAAATTGATAATCCTTGTAGGAAGGATAAAGAGCTGCTTGGGAGTTTTCAAGTAAACTGCCCCAGATTTGCCGACTGTTTGATAATTGCTTCAACTTGATTGATGCTGGAAATGACTGTTTTTACTGTATGCTTGAAAAGCTTGCCCCAGTATGAGTCTTTAAAGGTCATATGGATAAACCAATTTTGAGGAGGACTTGCACTGAACAACCAACCTTGAACAAAATCTCAACAGGATATGGAAAGAACTTAGCCCTGATAGGATCACTGACCAAGTTTCTCAACTGTTTAAAAGTTTCTTGAGAGGAAAGTCATTTTTCAAACAAATGTGTCTATACAAACATGGTAAATGCAAAGTACATGCAACTTTTTGAAATCAAATCATTTTTTCGAATATGCAAAGTATAAGAGTCATTGGTCAGAACACGACGATTTAAGACACTCAAAGTGGAAATTAAAGCAAAAGGTGTGATGCCAAAACAAATGATCTGCAAAGATCTTTTTGGAGTCTGTTTACGCAACTTTGATGTAGTATACTTTCAAAATAACCTTGCTTTAGTTCGTTCTTGTGAGGGTTGTAACATGACCTGGTTCGCAGCTTATGAAACAAAGGATAAAGACTGAAAGTTTATTTGTTTCCACCCAATCTATATGATGATCTTCAGTCCTATGCTCAGTTAACTCAGACTATATGCTCAGGTTCCCATAGGTTACGAATTATACTGATGATAATGATGATGGTTCCGAAGTCAAGGGACCATTGAGATGGTAGTCACTGCTTCCTTATAACACTTGGTTGTTTTTGTCATTTGAGGATTTTCATGGTGAGGATTTGAAGATCTCCACTTTTTATCATCCATAACTTTTGCCTGAACTGTTTATTTTGAAGCTTACAGTCAGCGGGATGCCCCAGTTTTGCCGAAGTCTCCTTCATAGGTTTTGACTTAGCGAGCTTTTTCTCTTGATTTTTTTGGAAGAAAGAAATTGACCGTCAGGTTTAATGATTACGGTGAACCATCATCGGCTTTTGACTCGAAAAACATATTTGACACTTGCTTACTGTGTGCGAAGGAAAATTTGTGAGTGCAACCTTTATATGAAAGGTGTCTTGCATGAACACATAACTAATTTAACTGAGAACTACCCTACCCCAGGTTATTGATTGCAGGTTTTTTATAAAGAAATAAACTCCAACTTCTAGGCTCGAACGGGTTGACAAGGAATAACTTCCTTATTTTTCCAGTGTTTGGAAAATTGAACCAATGACTTACATCGTTAGAAAAATTTATTTGAAAGCATACCAGCAATTATGAGTATAGTATTTTTGTCATCTTTGCCCCAATCTTTGCACAATCAAAAAGAAATTGAACAAGAGAAAATTTTGAAAAAGAAAGCATAAAGATGTAAATAGCAAACACAAATGAATTGAATCAAAAAGTTGCAATGCTTATTTCATTAATCATGAAAGTAAAAACATAATTTGAAAGCAAACAGTTGGTACAGAATATAGGAAAATGCAAACAACAAGAAACATGGCCTAGTGAATAATTAGTAATAAGGATGAGCTGTCCTGTCTGGAACACTAGATTTTAGGAAGATAGTCTGCTGAAGTCAACTGAAGCTTCACTTCTGATGCGCTGGCAGAGCATTATTGTTAATTATAGAGTTGGAGTCTTGAAATCTAAGGATTCCGACCTTAATCAGATTACACACTCTGAATTTCAGTGTTGTTGGCGTGAAAATTGGTGAACAACCGTTGGTCTTACAAATCAAAAAGAGATTTGTTTTACTTGCAGGATCAACCACACAAATCCTAAGACATGTGTTAATTGATCTTAGATGGAATTTATGAAAACTATGAACACTTTGACAGAGTCCATGATAAGACAACTTATTTTGAATATAAATGAATTTAAGTGACAATAAGTGAAATCAAAAAGCTCGTAAATTACAAAGATAAGAACTTGCATAAAGAAAAGATAAATTCTTAAATAATGAGATTTGTGAAATTGCATTGAAATGAAAACTGGTGTTTAGTCAACGTACATTCTTACAAACTCGTTTCTCTCAATCACATGGATACTTGGAGTAAATGAAGATTTCGTACACAATTGAACACACACTAATCATAACACTAAGACCTCCTCTTTATAACAATCAAAGGTAACTGCCATTAATGGCTAACGAACGAAATCAAGACAAGTGTCATTGTGCATGCCTTCGAAACATAGGGGCGCTCCACGTGTCTTTCTTAAAAACAGAGTTTTCTTCTTTTGTTTAAATTTAAACAAACTCGTCGAAATACCCCTAGCAACGCTTTTGTCGAATTGGCTCTTCCAACTGATGAGGAATATCTCTAAGTCCATAACATAGACACTCCTGGCGAAAGGATGCCTTCGACTCTCATTTCAAAATATGTCTCTAGTCGAAGTAGTTTTATTTCTTCGAAGAACTCTATTTGTTACTTTAACTTCATTCAGGCGTCGAAATTAGGGGCCAACAAATTGCCCCTCAAAAATATCATTTTCAACATCAATGAAGAGCAAGACATTTTTTGATAGTATCATTCGACGCCTTGAACGAATTTCGCATTTATTTTACTATTCCAAGGACTTATGAAGTCAGAACCATCATGGAAATTTCTGCAACACGTCTCCTCAAAGCACGCCATAATCCCTAGTCATCATCACAATCCCTAAATACTAGGAAATCGTGCACTAGGCATTAACTGCCCACATTTTGTCAAATGGTCATTGTGGTACACGTGCCCCACTACTTATCAACTCTTTAATGTTGATTTGAGGTCCTTTGACCTCCCATAAGCCTATAAATTGTTCTAAGCTTACTTATTTTAACTTTTACGCTCCCAGAAATCTTCAAACAACCTTCTTGCCTCTTCATTTCCAAATTTCTAAACACAAACCCAGATTCTCAAAGTCTCAACAATGGTATCTTAAACTAACAATGTCAAGGACTCTAAGAAAAGTCACAAGTCCAAAGACCCGAAGAAGATTTCTCAACTTCCCTCTTTTGACATGCTGTCAGCACCGATGATGATGGAAAACCAGCAGTTCCTCCCTGAGCCACTTGTGGAAGAGAAGAGGAAAATATATGAATCTCAGGTACTCATTCCTCTTATTGTTTCTGGTAAAATGCATGCCCTATGTGGCTCTCTGCCTTCCTCTAGTTTTGATCATATTAAAGCTAGGGACTTCTTCCCCTCTTACCATAAATCAAAACCCATAGGACAAGCCAACAAAACTAGGTTTGAGAATGCTTCTGCTGATGCGGTAGTATTAAACAGTATAGATTTAAGTACATGAACAATAACTTTAGAGTTTTTAGAGTGACACCCTCCTTCAAAGAGTCAGATGATTATATGAACTGGCTAGAAAAGATAGAAAAAGTAAAATCCCAAGCCTAGAAGAAATTGGGAATTTATGACTTAATCATGCTGTCGAAAATAAGTCTCGACTATAGTCAGACTTTTTAGTCTCTTCCTTGTACTTCTGGGACAACACCCATTACACTTTCCATCTCCCTTGTGGGATGATGACCCCCACGCGTTTCGACATAGCCGCTATCACAGGGCTTAAACCCACTGGGAACCTATATGGTCTTGACCTAGAATCCGACGATTCCATAGGTTTTGCCTCTGCCAAAGCCACATACTTTCATTTCATAACACACTTTTTCGATAAAACACTACTAATATTTCTGATCAAGAACATATAGCTTTTTTAACTGTGTGGCTATCCCACTGCGTCTTCTACTCAAAATCCCTTCAAGTATCTAGGAGATACTTAACCTTGGCCACTCAACTTCACAAAGGCCACGACATTTTCCTAAGCAAAATGATCTTGGGGAACCTTTATGAGTCTCTAATTAAAGAGGTAGCCCAACTCAAAGACTTAGAAGCAAAGGGAAACCTGTTGCTATCTGGTCCCTTCTGACTTTTACAACTCTGGTTGAATGCCTCGTTCAAAGCCAGCCTCCCAAACAAAAATTCAGTTGACGAAGCTGCTGAAGACATCAGAAATAGGAGAATCAAAGGGACACATTTGGTCCAACTTACTCCCAACGAAGAAGGACAGACCCTCAGGCCAATGTTCATAAGCTATGTCATGATGTTTGCCAAACGTCACGAGTTCACATCGAACATGGCCCCATTTACTATAAGAAAACATGGTCCTGAGTGGTTCACCATGTAACACCCTAAATTTATTGGAATATTTATTTAATTTATTTAAATATGATATTCGTATTTTTGGTGATTTTCGGTGGTTGGTGTGAATATTGGGAAATATGGAGTTTTGAGTTATTTATTTAAATAATAGTATATAATATGAATATATTTGGTATTATTATTAATTTAAATAAATATAAGTTAATTTAAGGGCAAAATGGACATTTGAGGAGGAGTTAGTGAGGGTGAAATTGGAAAGCCCATTTTAAAGGCCCAAAGTTAGGTTTAACAAAAAGGAATTTTGAGGGAATTAGGATTCATTCTTCTTAGACTGTGAAAAGAGAAGAAAAAGAGACCAGAGCTCTGAGGGAAGAGGATAGAGGCAAGGTTTCGCGAGGTTTCCAATAACTCAAAGGAGAAAGGTTTGGAATCAGCAAATTAAGGTATGAGGAGTATTACCTTCATTGTTTTCAATATATGATTCAATGTATTTAAAGTCGATTTAAGGATTTAGGAGGTTTTTGAGTTTGAGGAAATTAGGCCTTCGTGGTCAAATCTGTTTTTGAAGTTATTTATGTATGGGGAGTATTACCTTCATTGTTTTCAATATATGATTCAATGTATTTAAAGCCGATTTAAGGATTTAGGAGGTTTTTGAGTTTGAGGAAATTAGGCCTTCGTGGCCAAATCTATTTTTGAGGTTGTTTAAGTATAAGGATATTACCTTCATTGTTTTCAATATGTGGTTCAATGTATTTAAAGCTGATTTAAGAGTTTAGGGATTTTGAGTATTGAATTGTTGTTGCCTTTCTGGTGAGTTTGAGGGATTTGAACTGATGGTCTGATAGGTTTGTGGCTGATTTGGGAGTAAGGGAAATTAGGCCTTTGTGGCCAAAATCTATTGTTGAGGTTTTAACTGTATAGGGTAATTAATTATGAGAACTCTAATGAAGGTGGGAAAATTGTAAGGATTTTATGGGAATTGGAGGCGTAAATATGATACGGGGATTGGCCTAATAAGTCGTAGGTTTTGTGCCCTTATCGCCATAATACCTTAGGAATGACATAGAGATGTTTTTAGGGCATTGGGGAAGGAAATCGTAAGGACTTTTGAGCTGGTTTGTACTGGTGCATAACAACATTTTGCTGTAATCGCGAGTTTGCACAGCGAACAATCCTTCGCATGGCGAACACTCGCCCCAGACTCGCACGGTGAACTGTCCAGTGAATGTAGCAGAGTTTTGCGAATTGTGTTCTTGTGCAGTGTTGTATTGATGCTTTGATGCTATGATTTTCTGGATGAATTACCTTAAGTATGACTGTGATTTATATGTGATTAATACACGATTGTATGATGATTCCTATGAGTAATGATGATGAGTTAGGATGTTGATTCCATGAGTTTTTGATGTTTATATGATGACATGATTATTATTATGATTTTAATGAATGATGATGCACCTAATAAGTTTATTATGAGGATGATATTGACGTGTGCATCATGCATTCATATGCATTCCAGACTTCGGTCTAGTGTTTGATTCTTGTGGCTTCAGTCCCATTGTGCAGATGTGAAGTATTTTGTTATGCTCTGGTTCTTGTGTAGAATCGATCCTATTGATGGATCTATGGAGGGTTGGTGGCCCAGTGTCCATCGAACTTTGATGAATTGGTACCACATGCATGAATTTTGTTGCATTTGCATTTATGTGACAATTTGGTGTAATTTATGATATTATGGCTTTTTTATGTTTCCTTGATGATTATGATGATGTTGGATACGAAAATGACGCTATTTTATATACTGATTCCTATATTAATTATTATGAATCATTTTACTCACCCTGCCTGTTTGGATGTTTCCTCCACGTGGGTAACGTGCAGATGACCAGGTTTAGTTGTGGATACAGTCGATAACTTTTTGGAGTTTTTGACTTTTGGTTGACTTAGAGGGTCTTACTCTGATAGTGTAACATCGGGTTGGGGTATTTGAGTTAAACCATGTTTTATTGATTATTGTTATTTTGATTATGTTACTGCGCAAGGAAAACTTTGGATTTTGCCTTTTTGAGCTCTGCTGCCTTTTGAGCAATTTTTGAGTAATTTTGGGAAAACCCATTGTTTACGGAGCATTGACTTTTATTTGAGTTATTGAGAAATGTACGCCCTTTCAAGTGAGTTTTATTGTGTTTAATATTTTACTCTGATAAATGCGATTGATTTGGCAATATTTGTGGGGTAGAAAAGGGTGTTATACACCAGACCTTTCCCAACTCCAAACAAGGCTTAAGAAGTAGAATCTTCACAGATCTGGGAAGCCTTCCTGATTCCAAGGCTGATAACTCTTTGACTGAATCTGTCAAAGTCTCAAGTTGCTTTGGTTGCTTACCAACCAAACTTGGTGGCTCAATATTTTTGGTTGGTCTAAGCTCTCCCCAAATGCCTCTTCGAAAAGAAATGTGCTCTTCTACTTCATAATGTGAAGTACACTGGCTTCAACACACCTTCTTCTATATTCCAACAAAGCTCAACTCATCTCCATTGGCTTCGATCCCTGTTTCTACTGTACCTCAGAGTTCAACCACTGGTGGTCAACGTACTATGCAGAAGAGTTCTTTGATGCACCTTGTTTTACTCAACTTATTAATTAAGCTTTCCTCTCTATGCAAGAAAATATCAAAAAAGATACTATGACACACATCAAAGAAATCCAAGCATTTCAGAAGTACTTTGAAACTGTTTATCGACCAGATGATTTTAGTCAAACCTTCTGTGAGGCAGCTGTTACTTTAAAAGAAAAGTCTTTAAAGAAAATGGAGAATTTGGAACTCCCTTCGTTGGTTCCTCCTAAGGGACGGTATGCAATGGCTTTAAAAAAAATTCCTCTTAAATTTCCTCGACTACCAAATGCTGACTTTGGAGTCGCTCTTGCCCCTCCATCTCCAGACTGGTTTATCAATGGGGATTCCATAAAGATCCTTTGCCAACAGTCAAAACCGAAGGCTCAACGGGTGGTTGCAACTAAGCATACTCTAGATAGTTTCAAAGGTCCTCTTCATATCGGTATCGAAGATGTTCGCATTGAATTTGAAATATATGAAGGTGTGGAATGGGAGGTTTTTGAACTAAATTCCTTTATTTGATTTTTTTTATCATCTTACATGTATTATTTTTGTTTAACTTTCAGCTGTTAAAGTTGCCCCTGAAAAAAAGAAGCAAATCGAAGAACAGACAGAAGAAAACACTCAAGCTACTAAGGTAGATTTCTTACTTAATTATCCTTTACTACAAAATCTCACGTTGTCTAATACTCCAATTTTTCTCAGAGTTCTCGAAGGCCACCCCTTACTCCCAAGAAACAAAAATCAAGGGGAGCTTCCCACCAAATCATCATTGAGTCAGATGAGGAAGATCAATCTCCTCCTGAAGAAAAAAATTTGAAGAGGAGGAGGAAGCAAACAAAATTGCTGAAGCCTTCAACCAACCAAAACCAAAGGCTGGTGAACTCTCGACAACAACAACTCCTACTAGTCATGCATCATAGACTTAAAGTGATAATTCTAATCCTAGGGCTAATGATCCCAAGGTAAAAACTTCTCTTGCAATCTTGCAAAATTTCTTTACCATTTGTTCCTCTAATTCTTTGTATTTTTCCTTTACAAGTTACCACCGACACCATGGATCAACCCATGGTGAAGCAGCTAATTCTGACAACAAGCAGTGACCTTAGTTACCACCCAACAACTCCTTCTGGGACCTCTGCAAAAGGCTCGACAAAAGGTTCTAAGGATGGGATCCAATCTACAGGTGCTCTCAAGAAGACGCCAGTCATTCCTGTGCTAGAGTTTCCTCATGTCGAAGCGCCTATTCTAAATGAGGATGACAAGCCCGTCGAAGAGGAAGAAGATGAAGAAGATAAAGAAAAAGAAGATGAAGAAGGAAAAGAAGAAGAAGAAGAAGAAGAGGAAGGAAAGCAAACTGCATTTGAAGTAGAGATTGAAGTTGAGGTTCTGGAAGACCAAGTGAACCAAGAAAACCAATCTAAGGATCCTCCAACCACCGCTTCGATTGGAACTCAATCGACCAATCTTTCCCATGAAGAGTTGGAATCTTTGAAAGTCCAGCGACCACTGGAGTATTCAAAGGCTATGCTCAGTTCTCAATACAGCTTTGGAGATAAGAGTATTACTACTTCGACTGCCTCAGGGAACACCCTAACTGGGAAAACTGACAGTGACTTGCTGGTGCAGATAAAAGAAAAAATCTTTGTAGTAGACTTGTTTCAAATCCTGGAACAAGATGTTTCTGCCAACTTTAGTCTTAAGAAGCTTCTGAAACAAATCAATGTCTTGGGAGTTTCCGGAGAAGTGGCTGATATCATTATGGAGCTGAGCACGATGATTGACCTAGTTTCCGCTGATCTCAACCGCCTTCGAGACTTCTCAAACAACCTTTCCAAGAAAATTGGCAGTCAAAAAGCTGCATGGGAGGCTATCTCTACATCCACTGAAAACTTTTCGACACTTGAGAAACTTTCTAAGCATAATAAGAAGGAGGTCGAAAAGTGTGACAAGAGCATTGCAGAATGGGAGAGACAAATTGTCACTCCACGAAACAAAATCTCTCAAGCTAAGAAACGCATGACTAATCTGCTCAGCTCTGTCGAAGATGAAGTAGCAAAAGAGGTCCAGGTTGGCCTTCAACATCTCGAGAAAGCTCAAAAACTTGGAAAAGATATCGAAGCTCTCTCAACCAACAAGACTCTCTGTGAACGCCACCTGTTCCTTCAAAAGTTGAAGTATGAAAAGATGAAAAGCTCCCTTTCCTTCTAAACTTGCTTTGTAGTATTTTACTTCTTTACAAATTATGACTTTGGGCCTTTGTGGCATTTTTTGTAACGGATAAAGCCATTCTGGCATATTTATTTACCATTTTAGCTTTTCTTTTCTCGCATAATTATTATTTGGTAATCTTTATTTCTTGAAGTGTAGGCTTATATTTTTTCAAATATTTCTCATTTACCTTCAAGATTCTTCTATCTTGATCTAATTCTTCGATCTCGTATGCACCATTAGAAAAGACTTGTATAACTTGAAAAGGTCCTTCCCATTTAGGGGACCACTTACCTAAGGTCTTATCCTTTTGATCCATAGGCAAAATTACTTTCCAAACCAATTCTTCTGGCGAAAATGTTTTGACCTTAAATTTTTTGTTATATGATTTCTTTACTCTTTTCTTCTGCCTTCTTAACAATTCTAAGGCATTAAGTCTTTCTTCATCCAAATCAACCAATTCGTCCAACATCATGTTCCAATAGGATTCTTATGGAATCTCATGGTGCCTTTGGATCCTTGTTGACTATAAGTAGATCTCCACTGGAAATATTGCATCATGCCAAACGTTAATCAAAACGGAGTTACGTTGGTCGATTCTTTGGGAGACGTTCGACATGCCCAAAGCACTTGGTCCAAAGTATTGTGCCAATTTCTAGGCTTCTTTACCACATGTTTCTTGATTAAATCTATCACTATTTTGTTTGCTGCTACAACCTGAACATTAGCCTGGGTATAATAGAGCGTGGAAGTCAACAATTTGAAACCCGTTTCTTTAGCGAAACATTGCATCTTTCAACCAGTAAAAACTGATCCTTAATCTGTTGTAATGGTTTCTGGGATTCCAAACCTATAGATAATATGTTGTTTGATGAATTCAATTACATCTTCTTGGTCGACATTTGGCAAAGGTATAGCTTCGATCCATTTTGTAAAATAGTCAATACCTACCAAAATGACCTTTAACTTTTGGATGATGCTAGTCAAATTTCTCCAACGAAATCCAAAGCCCAACACCTAAAGGGCCATGGTTTAACTACAAAATGCAATTCACTTGCAGGAACATGTTGTATGCCTGCGTGTACTTGGAACTATTGGTATCTTTAGCAAATTCGATACAGTATTTTAATATGGTGGGTGTAACACCCTTCTAACCCCACGGAAAAATACATAATTAATCAGAGTAAATTAACATGCTTTCACAAAAGGGTGTCACACATAATTTACAAACCGCAACATTCACCTATCATACTCATGTAACATTGAAATAAATAGTCATGCTATTAAATTTTCACTTTGCATGTAGCAGCAGATTCAATTTATTTACATGATTCTTTTCACGGAAGATTCATGTTCATCACATAATCATCAACACTTAGGCACATAGGCCATCATCATAATATTTCAAATACAATTAAAACACAACTTAGAATACATAATATATCTCTAAGGCATAAACCCAGCGATCCCAGTATTACATAACCAGAGCATGACTCGACCCAACATAACTAAAATACTAAATAACTGCAGCAGCAGAGACCTCGCAACTACTAGCAGTACAACTCCAAGATACTTGCACGATGTCATATAGGACATCATTCCAGCAGAAGGGTGAGAAATATTACCATAATAATCAAAGCACATAATCATATATAAATGCACAAGTACATAATACATATATTCCACATTTTCTCACCACAATGCATATTAACACAATAATAATGCATATAATAGATTTCCATAGCATCAAATACACATATTATACTTCTCACCACAATACCTCACAATCCACTAACATACATCGCAATGTATATATGTATAAAACCAAGCATTTCATCATGCATACATTCACAATTGCAATAAATCAACATAAACATATACATTATGTTTAATTCTCTACAGTTCGTATAAACATATTCAATCATGTTTAATCATCAATTCATTAGTCAATATCTTTCACAATTACTCATTCGCAAGCCACATTTCAACAATTCATACACACATGCATACTTTCATATAACAGTCGTAACCATGCCATGTGACTCATATAAAACTCATCAATTAAGCACCAATCCCATTTCAGGATTATGGGTACGTCACTTATACCCTACCAGGAACAACATCTCAGTTATTCTACCCCGGTGATTATTCCACTAGGAACGACATCTTAGTCATTCTACCCCAGTGAGTACGAATCGTTCACATATACATTATTATCTACATCATTCTCACATTTACCAATCAGTGCATATATATATATATATATATATATATATATATATATATATATATATATATATATATATATATATATATATATATATATATATATATATATATATATATATATATATATATATATATATATATATATATATATATATATATATATATATATATATATATATATATATATATATATATATATATATATATATATATATATATATATATATATATATATATATATATATATATATATATATATATATATATATATATATATATATATATATTTACTATTATATTCGCAGGCATTGTTCACAATTCATCATGTACATCACAATGCATATCTATGCACACAACTAAGCATATTCATCAACATGCTTCTACAATTCACATCATTTTCACATAAACATTTACAAATATGTTTATTCATAAATCTCAATTATACAAATGATAAATGCAACTCATAGAGACCGACTCACGACTCTATGCAGATGCAAATGCGGTACCGACTCATTCAGCAGGTTCAATTGAAGAACCAAATGGAACCATCGCTCGTTACCGAAGTAACTCCCCGTCGGGCCTACGATGTTCACCCATTGCTCACACCTCACATGGGCACACGATGTTTCAGGATTGCTCACACCCCACACGGGCACACAATCTGATTGCTCACACCCCACATGGGCACACAACCGTTCTGCAAATTCTACACGGAATCAAAATATAAACCATCACTCACACCCCACATGGGCACACGAGGTTTCTGCAGATCCTACGCAGGATCAATCAACACAAGAATGCATATCATGATGCTTCACATGCCAAATGACTCAATCAATTATAAACTATCGCTCACACCCCACATGGGCACACGAGGTTTCTGTAGATCCTATGCGAGATCAATCAACACAAGAATGCATATCATGATGCTTCACATGCAAAATGACTCATGATATTCTTGAAATGCATACATATTCGCGAATATACCTTTCATGCATTCTTCACATTCATCACATACAATAATCATACATTCACAATGTATATTGTATTCATCATTCATCACAATTATCATGCATTTTCAATCAATTCTAAACAATGCATATAATTTGCCCAAGGGCCACGATTCACAATCAAAACATAATCTAGGATTCACGCCATACAGCTACCCACATCACAACCACCAACAACACATAAGTTATTCATACAAGACGAGGCCAATCGCAACCGGACGCTCTAGCTAATTAAGCTTCGCTCACTCAAAATTGTTAATTCCGATTAATAAGTAAAATTGGCTAAAAGTCGGCTAAAATAATATTTCTCTTCACCAAATTGTAGAACATATTATTAGCTTCAGTTTGATATAAAGAACGACCGAATCCGATAAATGGTGAAAAAGTTATGAATTTTCGAAGTTTTGAAAAATAATATTTTCTCACACTTACAGTGTTAATCGGTTAACGTATACGGTTAACCGGTTAACACCTCCAAAAACTCAGTTTTTAGGCCCCCAACACTGTGTTAATCGGTTAACGCATATGGTTAACCGATTAACACCTGAAAAACTTGGAAAAACAGCTACGGATTTGGGCTTAAAAGCCCTAAAAAGTCAGCCGATTAAATGGTTTTCACCCGATTAAATGCCTATTCATCCTTACTAATCATATAGGGACATTTTAGGGTCATAAAACTCGGATTTCGCGACATCCGATTTCCACTCAAAATCTTAACTTCAAATTAACCGAAAATGGTGAAACTCACAATATCACCCAATTTTCGCCAAACTAGTTTCAATAATCTTAGCCTAACATATCCCGACTAAACTACAAAAGTTATTCTTGATTCTAACTGTTTAAACATTGGTTTTTATCGATTAATTCCAATTCCGACCTAGAATAGAAACTATACAAGAACACCCAAACAATCCAACACACATACACATTGATTAAGATAGTAAGATTTCACACCCTTACCTTAGATTAATCGAAGCCAGAGGATGTTCCTGATGAATCCAAGCTTTTCCTCATCTCCTTCTCTTTTCTCTTTTTCCTCTTTCTCTTCTCTTGTCTTCTCTTATGTTTTCTATTCTTTTCTTTTCTTTCCACTTCCTCATATATATAGCTTTCTCTTTATTTCTTTCCAATATATTTCCTTTCTCAAAACATCTATCTATCCATTTAAACAATCATCTAATTATTCAAATAATTAGAATAATCCAAATAAATCGATTAATTAACACAAATAATTAATTATTGAAAATTGGGCTGTTACAGTGAGCCAATACATGCCTTTGTTGCACCCCAAATTTTGACCCCTTAGATCCTCATCATAATTGTAGCATCATACTCACTTGATTAACTAACCTTAACCCATTTCAAGTTTATCTTTGTCAAGATGCAGATGAATCAGGGTTCCGTACCGTCAAAAATCGAGGCTTCAATGGTTTGATAAATCAATGTATTGGATTGATTCAACTATAAACAAGATCAAGAATACTACATTGGATCAAGTATGAATCCAATTCGAGGTTGTCACCCAGGAATTAAGAACAGTGCAGTTCAGGATACCCGATTAGGGTTTTCGATCAGGAAAAGTCAACTGTAGTTTGAATTTTAATTTAAAAGGCGTTCCAATGGTGGGATCATGGTCCATGAAGTTCCTATGGCTTAGTAAAGTCTACTCAAGAAGTTTCAAGGCCTCAAAATACCCGGAACATCAACAGTCGACTCGGTAGCCACCGATCGATCGTTCGGTTGACCGAAAAGTCAACTCTTCACTCATGAGGAATTTGACCTAAAGATGGGAATAAAAAATGGTCCTAATGACATATTACACCTACCCATGAAGTTTCATGACCATTGGATCAAGGGTTAGGGAGTAATCGCAAAAGTTGGGAAATTAAGGTTTTGAAAAGGGCAAAGCCATAACTCCTTAACCACACAAGGGTTTTTGACCTAGTTTCAAGCGGAATGAGTTCCTAACACAAGCATAAATATTTTAGTACCTAATTGGGGCTTTCTAAAAAGTACAAGTGGGTTCCATAACTCTTCCTGGTTAGAGAGAACCGAGGTCCACAAGTTGGCAAAAACTCACATTGGCAAAACCAGGTCAACATGAGTTTTTTTTATTCCAAAACCTCTCCAAATTGATGCTAATCAAAGACTAAGCCTCATTTATGATGTTTAAATTGCTAATAAACATGTTTAACATCAATTACCACAAAAATGGACCAAAGATCAAAGGAAATCATTATTTAATGCAAGTTGTAAAAGTGAATAGTGAAGAAAGAGAAAAAAGGTGGCTACCCTTGTCAAATCATCAACTTTAATTCAACAAGTCACCTTCTATCCTATCAAGCATGATGAAAAAAATCTATGGGGCATGGAGAATATCTTATTAGAGTGTCTTAAAGACAAAGATGAAGATTGCATTGGAAAACTCAAAGATTTTCATGATGGAAGGTTAAAATTGGCAATTTGCTTCACTTTTGCCCATACCTTGATCCAAGGCCTTTGGCTATAAATAGAATTCACTTACTATATCACAAACACACCATTTCCATGCTAGAAACCATATAAAACTCTCTCCCTTACACAATCACCAAATTCTGGCAAAATCTCACTAACTCTCCAAAATCCCTCAAAATCTATTTTTGCAAAAAACACCTTCCAAAACCATTTCCAAACTTTTTCCAACTCAAGAAACACTTCAAACACATCAAATATGATGTATTGAAGCTATCCAAATCACTTCCACACTTATGTAACAAGGTTTGAGTGAGTTGGTCTTTGAAATCTTTGGATTTTAGAGTTTTTCCTTCATTTACAAGGCATTTCGTCCACTAGCTTGCTTGGAGGTTGTTTGGAGCATCTATTCATCAACCTAGGAACATTTGAAGATCTTGTAAGAGCTCTCAATATCTCTGGTTTTCTTATTTCTTAAGCTTGCTTCAAGAGGTAAACCTAAAACTCATAAATGTGAACTTTCTACTTGCATTTCACATGCTACCATGAATGTTTTTAGGGTTTTCACCTTCCTATCTCTCATTTATTCATTTCAAAACTTTAATTTCATTCTCTTTTGAGTTTTATTTTAAAGTTATGATTTTGGCTTGTTAGCATCCTTGTGTACTTGAGTTTGACTAAAACTCTTGCTTGTAAGCATTTGTGTTTAATCATCATTAAAACTTGAAAGTTTTCTCCCATGAAGTATTGAACTTCTCCCTTACTTTGTTGTGACATTGTTTGTTTAGGCGTGATGCCTGTAAGTATACACGTCATCTTGTAAGCCCTATTGAAGCCTCATCTTTGTTAAGATGCATCTTTGTTAAGATCCCCTTCCATCTTTATTAAGATGTACCCCATTCTTCGTTAAGATATGTTTTGGTTTTCACCTTTCATTAAGTCTTGAAAGAACTTTCCCCTTCTAGATATTATAATATCTTGATGCTTGCTTTGGTCGTAACCATTTACCTTGATTGAAATCGTTGATATTGTAACATCTTGATGTTTGCTTTGGTTGTAACCATTTATCTTTATTGAAATCATTACTTGATATTGTAATATGCATGCTTGCTTGGTTGTAACCATATTCCTTGTATTCATCATGCCTAAATGTTTTTTTTATTGCTTTGTTAAGTAAGTCTTCCCCAAGTGATGGAATTCTTTAGTTCTCATCCATGCTGCCTCATATTTCTCCTTCCAAAGGAAAAGTCTCTCTATTGACCCTTGGGTCATAGATAGCTCATTACTCTTTTAGGTCTGGATATAACCTTCCTCCCCCCTTTTGGTCTGGATAAAACCAATAGGATTTAAACTCATAGGTCTGGATAGAACCTTCTCCCCCTTTTGGTCTGGATAGAACCAATAGGATTTAAACATCATAGGTCTGGATAGAACCTTCCCCCTTTTGGTCTGGATAGAACCAATAGGATACCCTCATAGGTTTGGATAGAACCTTTCCCCCTTTTTGGTCTGGATAGAACCAATAGGATAACTCATAGGTCTGGATAGAACCAATAGGATTTAAACTCATAGGTCTGGATAGATCCTTCACCCTCTTTTGGTCTGGAAAGAACCAATAGATCCTTATTCTGTAGTTCGTGCCTGAACTGCGACTGCTCTGATTTCTCATTGGACAATGAGAATACGTAGGCACAAGATGCGATATCTTGACGAGCAACCTTTCCCTTTCTCCCACCTTTCGGTCTGGATAGAACCAATTGGTCTTATAACGTAGAACTTTAGGATAGAGTTTGGTTAACTCTATGTAAGAATCATGGAAATGATTACTTACTCCCCTTTCTTGAGTGTTTAACATAGATCTAGAGAGTTTTGTGAAACTCTACACAAGCAGGGATATGCTTGTTCCCCTTTGAACCTTGATCATAATCAAGTGTTCTTCAACCCTTGTGAGGTGAACTACGATTGCTCTGATTCTATCCTAGTTAGGATACGTAGGCAGAGGACGCGACGTCTTTGCGAGCAAGCTTAGAAACTATCTTTAGGTTTTAACCTTCATCCTTTACCCAATCCCAATCCATAGCAAACATTTACCAAACTTAGCATGCAAACAAACAAAAGGTTCCTGTAGAGTACTACAGATGTTTAGGATGTGAAACACCTACCCTAGGCATAACCAACCCCCGATCCCCGAATCTCTTAGCGTTGTTGTTACATCGCGAAAAAGGTTCTTTCTCTCTTTAGACCTTTCCTTTGGATAAATTAAAGTTCGGTTGTGAATTTAAGAATTAAGATTCAAGTTAATCAATAGCTTGGTATCACGATTCTCACCGCAACAGAAATGGTGACTTCACTGGGGAACAATTAACCTGAGGGTTTAGCCTATTTTGTTTAATTGCATGCTATATTTGTAAATATTTGCTTAACATGTATATTTGTCAATATATTTGTTTAATTATGGATATTGGGTGTTTGAGTGGTGAGACGGTCCTATACCCGGACTCGAGTGAACTTATGATAGGATGGTGGTATATTCAAGAAGGCTTATAGGGAGTTGATTCCCGACCAAGCTAACTTGAGAAACCACCGCTCAGTGTAGGCCCTCTTGAAAGTTTAGTATTGTTGATCGAGTATTCGTGAAAACAATGCTACTTTCGACGAAGGAGCCCATGACACTGTGGACTTTTAGATTACATTCTACCCCACTTTGGCCTTGTTAGGACGTAGTGCAATGGCTATAAGGAAGTATTTCCGAAATAGTTGATACGCGATACTACACTCGGACGAGACTCTCTTGAGAATACAATCGATTACCAAGTGATTTGGGAAGTTGATAATATCCAAAAGATGGATTGATGACTCTGGGAACTTTGTTAAGAACCCATTCGGCAGGTACAAATCAACCCACAGTATAAATCCTTGGGGATGGTTAGACCTTTGACTCATTGCTTTGATCTTGAGCCTAGGAGGTCTTTGTATATGCTTTGTATTTATGAATACTTGCCTTTGTGTTATGTGTGCATCATCCCATCATATCACCATAAGCATATCATGTTGCAACTAGTTTTGTAAAACTCAGTTGATCTCTGGTATTTTTAAAAGTTGTAACTTTTCTAACGATTGATGAAATGAGGGTTTTGACCTAGTCAATCTTCTGAGTTTTGTAAAACCAGTTTGCTTTTGCATTGCATTTGCATTATGCATTTGCATTTCTCAGCCTTGCGTCGCTTTTGATCAGAGATAGAGAAGGGATACCTAGCACATATCCAGGACAAATGGCAACAATGGAGGGACTTTTGACAGCTCAGGAAATGTTGAAAGAGGACATCAGAATTCTCAAGTGTCAGATGAATTGGGTTCTAGAGACATTGTAGAACATGATGAAAAAGGAAGGTCACCTTGAACATGTGACGTCCAAAGAAACTAGGGATGCATTATCTCCGATGATTCCTCCAACTCAAGGACATTCTCGGTATCAACCACCAGATAACCGTCAATCGCGTCAGCACGCCCTACAAAAACCAAGGAAACCAGAAAGTCTGTTTCCAATGTCACACAATCAGATATTGCCAGACTTGATCCAAGGCGAATTGATAATACCAAAGGAGCTGAAACCAGTAATTCCTCCTTACCCTCTGAACTGTGGTACCAACGCTAAATGGGACTATCATACTGGAGCGCTAGGGCGTTCAACTGAAGTCTCTCACCAGTCGGTGTTTGTTCCTCCTCAAGGTTCTCAAAGCCGGAGATTGAACAAGAAAAATCATGTCAGAAAAAATAAGACTTGCGATAGACCAACTCCAGTACCGTTAAGCAAACTTTACCCGCTACTGATTCAGAACTCACTAGTGACTCCACGATTATCCAATCCTATGCCAGGACCATGGCATAATGCGAACCTGAACTGTGAATTTCACAAAGGAGCTGAAGGACACAACTTAGATGCATGTATAGCATTGGGTTATCTTGTACAAGAGCTAATCATTGACAAACACTTGGTCCTCGAGGAAGACCACCCAAAAGTAGAATGTGGATATCATACTGGGACAACAGGGCACCTAGTTGAAGAGTGTGAAGGTTTTAAACTGAGACTGCAAGAGTTGCTGAAACCTCAGGAGGATAAATCAAATGACAGTGCTGCGATTCATAAATCCAAGGGCAAAGGACCCGCGAGACCCCTCATAATTCTATATCACAAAGAGCATGTGGTTGTTGAAGGTGTTTCCCTGCATGGGCCTAAAATTTGAAATTTGTTTTGTTAAACAATTTTAATTCCCTAAGGCTGGCAGCTGTAGACTGTTTCAGCATTTTGTTGTGTCTTCTTTGCATTCGAATTGCTTGTAAGCTGTTGTTTATTTAAATTGGCAATATTTAATGAAATGTTTGTGCATCTTTTGATTAAGTCCATTTGTTTCACTCGTTCTTTTTCTTTCATTGTTATGAAATACCAAAAATGCAAAAATTTCTTTTGTTTACTAAACTGTTGTTTAAAGCAAAGATTGGGGAGGATGATGAAAACTATACCCATGACTGTTGTTGATATGCTTTCAATTTAACTTTGCCGATGATGTAAGGCATTGTTTCAATCCCTAAACACTGGAGAAATAAGGAATATAATCCCTCATTAACCCCTTCGAGCCTAGAAGTAGGAGTTTTCTTTCTTTACAAAAAACAAAACCTTAAATCTCAAACCTGGGGTGGGTAGTTCTCGGTTAACTTGAAGATATGTGCATACGAGACACTTTTCATATGAAGGTGGTGCACTCAGGTTTTCCTTCGTACACAACAAGCAAGTGTCGAAGATTCTTTTCAGCATAAAAGACAATGATGGTTCACCGTATCCATTAAACTAGGTAGTCACATGCTTTCTCAAAAAAAAGGGAAAAGTAAAAAAAGAAAGAAAGAAAAAGCCCGCTAAGTCAAAAACTATGAAGGAGACTTAGGCAAAAATGGGGCATCCCATTGACTGTATATTCGAACAAAGAAGTTCAGACAAAAGTCAGGGATAAAAAGAGAAGAATTTTGTAAGATTCTTCACTCTAAAAATCCTCAAATAGCAAAAAGCTATCAAATACTGCAAGGGAGTTGTGACTACCCTAGGTTTGTAAACCATCACCAACTATCATCAGTTCAAGTCTTAAGCCTGTAAGAACCTGAGTGTATAGTTTGAGTTAAATGAGCGTAGGATTGGAGTTCATCATGGAGAGTGGGTGGGACCAAATAACTTTGAGCCTTTATCCTTTGTTTCATGAACCATGAACCAAGCCATGTTACAACCCTTAAAAGACCTAATTGAGGCAAGGTTGTTTTGAAAGCATATTACAGCAAGGTTGGATAACCTGACTCCTAATGATCTTTGTTAATTGTGTGTGTTCATCACTTTATCCATCATTTGTAAATGATTGGACCGCTTTCATTTTGATCACTTGATCACTCCGTCGTGTGTGTGTTATCAAAAAATGTTTTCAAAAGATTGCATGAATTTTACATTGAAAATTGCCAATTTTAATGAATAATATTGCGTGCAAGACGATCTAATGCCAAAAGAATCCCAACAAGCACTGTCAGCTAGGGAATTTGACTTGATAAAGGAAGCTCAGCCTGGGGCAACCAATTTGAAGGATTTGTTAATCATTTATTACAACGTTCAGCTAATCAGAGCCAACCAGGTCGAGATCAGATGAAGCTCTCAATGAGCAGTTTAGTCTGGGGTAAATCTTTTGCAGTTACCAACTAGCAGGGGCAAGTCTGTTCCCCAGTCGTTACTTCCACAGTCTGAAGACTTTGTTGTACAAATACCGTTAAGCTGGGGCAATCACGTCGAGATTTGTAAATCTCTCTCTATAAAAGTTTGAAGACAGTTGAAGCATCTTTATGCCAGTTCTTTTGTAAAAGCATCCTTATAACTTCTTCTCACAAACCATGAAATCTGGGGCAGAAAAGGTTAAAGATTGTTTGTCACAAGAGCCGTTGCTCACTTGAAAAGGATTATTACCATCATGGGGCTTAAATATTTTGTTCTCATGGTACCTTTTTCCAAGCTCTCTAGTTAAGTTGTTACTTCAGTTGATCTGAGAATCTCTCGTTGTGATTTTCCTTCAGCAAAGAATTCAAGCTCATGATGGCAATCCAAGTGAAGTCATGATGTTTTGGCCTAAGAAGATTACTCTCTCCCAAAGAAGGTGGTAACCTTGAAGTGGAATTGTTGTTCTTCATGATCATCCCTTTGATGTCCAATCTTGGTGAAGTTGGTTGGGTCTCCGTGTCGAGATGTTTATTTCATCTCCAGTTTTGTTTTGTCTGTTTCGTCAGCATAAACATAAGCATGGCATAAAGTATATGCATAGCATCCGTGCATTTGTTGCTATCTCTGGTTGTTACGTGGTCCCGTTTCACTTTGGTTCCCTCCTTAGTGATTGGGTATGTTGTCTCTCTACAATAGAGTTGTCAGCCCCTTAAGCATAAAATGTCCATCCTTTATCAATTCCCCACAGAGTTTAATCCTCGTGGATGATGGTTGCTTCAGTTATCTTTTTCCATGATTGGATAAGGTAAGTCACCATTCGAGTTCATTTCTCAATGGTTGGAGTCTTGTTTGACAGTTTCTTTTTGGCTATATTCTAGATTGAACTTTGGTCCCTGTCGGTCGCTGAACCTACCTGGATGTGCATTTATTTTGCACTATCTATCAAGAAGGACATTTTTGTATCATCTTCAACGATAAATGGCAGTCTCTTCGGAGAAGTTTAATAGACCTCAGCGATAAATGGCAGTCTCTTTGGAGAAGTTTAATCGTCCTCAGCGATAAATGGCAGTCTCTTTGGAGAAGTTTAATCGTCTTCAGCGATAAATGGCAGTCTCTTCGGAGAATTTTAATCGTCATCAACAGGTGAGTGGCAGTCTCTTGGGAGAAACTTAACCTTCATCAACGATAAATGGTAGTCTCTTCGGAGAAGTTTAGTCATCCTCAGCGATAAATGGCAGTCTCTTTGGAGAAGTTTAATCGTCATCAACAGATGAGTGGAAGTCTCTTGAGAGAAGCTTAACCTTCATCAACGATAAATGGCAGTCTCTTCGGAGAAGTTTAATCGTCTCCAGCGATAAATGGCAGTCTCTTCGGAGAAGTTTAATCGTATTCAGCGATAAATGGCAGTCTCTTCGGAGAAGTTCAATCATCTTCAACGATAAATGGCAGTCTCTTCGGAGAAGTTTAATCGTATTCAGCGATAAATGGCAATCTCTTCGGAGAAGTTTAATCGTCTTCAACGGTAAGTGGCAATCTCTTGGGAGAAGCTTAACCATATTCGGCGATAAATGGCAGTCTCTTCGGAGAAGTTTAATCGTATTCAGCGATAAATGGCAATCTCTTCGGAGAAGTTTAATCGTCTTCAACGGTAAGTGGCAATCTCTTGGGAGAAGCTTAACCATATTCAGCGATAAATGGCAGTCTCTTCAGAGAAGTTTAATCGTCTTCAGCGATAAATGGCAGTATCTTCGGAGAAGTTTATTCGTCTTCGACGATAAATGGCAGTCTCTTTGAAGAAGTTTAATCGTCTTCAGCGATAAATGGCAATCTCTTCGGAGAAGTTTAATCGTCTTCAGCGGTGAGTGGAAATGTCTTGGGAGAAGCTTAACCTTCATCAACGATAAATGGCAGTCTCTTCGGAGAAGTTTAAATCGTCTTCAGCGGTAAGTGGCAATCTCTTGGGAGAAGCTTAACCTTCATCAACGATAAATGGCAGTCTCTTCGGAGAAGCTTATTCATCCTCAACGATAAGTGGCAGTCTCTTTAGAGAAACTTATCATTCTTCAACGATAAATAGCAGTCTCATTTGAGAAGTTTATCTTAAGGATGTCGACGCACGGTTGTGACCAGCATTGTTTGAAAATCCAGTGGATATTGGTATAAGTAATTTGGTGGTGACCAATCATATTTCAATCCAAACTAAGTCACGATTGTTTCTATCCCAAGCTCAGGTTTTGTACCTTTGGAGATGTATTGTTGGATTCCAAGCACAGGTTTTGTACCTTTGGAAGATGTTTGTTTCTATCCCAATCAGGTTGTGTACCTTTGGAGATAGATGTTTCTTGCCATCCCAAGCTCAGGTTTTGTACCTTTGGAGATGTACTGTTTGATTCCAAGCACAGGTTTTGTACCTTTGGAAGAAGTTTGTTCTATCCCAAGCTCAGGTTTCGTACCTTTGGAGATATATTGTTTGATTCCAAGCACAGGTTTTGTACCTTTGGAAGAAGTTTGTTCTATCCCAAGCTCAGGTTTCGTACCTTTGGAGATATATTGTTGGATTCCAAGCACAGGTTTTGTACCTTTGGAAGATGTTTGTTTCTATCCCAATCAGGTTGTGTACCTTTGGAGATAGATGTATTGCTATCCCAAGCACAGGTTGAGTACCTTTGGAGATAGATGAATTGTTTCATCCCAAGCTCAGGTTGTGTACCTTTGGAGATGTATTGTTTGATTCCAAGCACAAGTTTTATACCTTTGGAAGATGTATTGTTGGATTCCAAGCACAGGTTTTATACCTTTGGTAGATGTATTGTTGGATTCCAAGCACAGGTTTTGTACCTTTGGGATTTTGTTTGTTGACATCCCGAGCACAGGTTGTGTACCTTTGGAAATGTATGCTTTGGATCCCGAGTTCAGAAGTTCCCAGAGACTAAAGTGGTTGCGTTTGCATGAAGTGTTCTATATCCTAATGTATTGAGGATGTTCATCTTTCATATCCTAATGTATTGAGGATGTTCAGCTTTCATATCCTAATGTATTGAGGATGTTCAGCTTCCATTCCTAATGTTTTGAGGATCTTCGTCCAATCCTAATGTATTGAGGGTTGTGTCTCTTCTATAACCTAATGTATTGAGGATGTTTGGCTTTTGTTCCTAAGGTATTGAGGGATATATTTGTGCTTCCTGGTCGTTACCAAACTCTGTGAAAATCCAATGGTCATTGGTCTCCTGGGACTCGGTCGTTACCAATTTCTCCATTTATGTCTAGTGGTTACTAGCATTATCCAGAATTATTTGTTATTGGCATATCCTGATTTGGTCATCACCAGTCTCCTCTAAGTCCAGTAGTTACTGGCATTGCTTGAAAGCTAATTGTTACAAGTTGATCGTTACCAACTTCCCCAACCGAAGTCCTGTGTTTTACCAATATTGTTTGGAAATTCCCAATTTAAATTGGAACTTCGATTTGCTTGTCACCATATGCCTAGGAAGTCTAGTAATATTTAGCACATTTTGGAAACCGAACTTTGGATTGGTCATCACCATCCTGCCCAGTAAGTCTAGTGGAAACTAACACTGTTTGAAGCTATTTATTATTCTGGTCGTCACCAATTTCCCCGGTTGAAGCTTTTGCTTTTCCAGTCGAGTCTCGGAGAACTAGTGGGTACTAGTTTCCCCGGCACGTCCGGTCTTGTTTCTAACCTTTTTCTTGAAGATCCCGTTTGAACTCTTCGTTATAGGAAATTTCTCATCTGGTTATCCCTAGTGAGACTCGTGTCTCCATTCTGTCTTTTCCCTGTTGAAGCTGTGCTTCCCCAGTGGATTTATTCCCCAACGAAGTTTTCCCCATTGGGTTTCTTCCCCAGTGTGGTTTGCGTTTCTTTTCTTTCGTTTCCCCAGTGAAGAATTGTTATCTTCCCCGGTGTGGAATTCCTCATCTGGTTATCCCCAGTGAGATTCGTTTCTCCTTTCCCCAATGAAGATGTGTCTTCCCTGGTGGGATTTGTGTCCCCTGTGTGAAAGATTTCCTTGATAAGCATCTTTAGTCATGTCTGAACTATCTTGCTTACTTGGTCTTGAATCTTTCCCTAATGTGTCGGGTCCCTCGTGAGTGGTTACTCGTCGTATTGCCGTTCTTTTATATTTGCTCGTGTGTCTGCATCTGTCTTGCATTCAAGCATCATAAAACACCATTTAGAACTCATTGCATTTCAGTATTGGTCCTTTTGCATACCATCGGATCTAAGGGACAAAATTTTTGGTTTGCTATATTTAAATACATTTCACTATGATTCTATGAGGATTGTCATCTCTCATTGCCATCTAGTGAAGATATTTAAATAGGGGCAACTGTTGCACCCCAAATTTTGACCCCTTAGATCCTCATCATAATTGTAGCATCATACTCACTTGATTAACTAACCTTAACCCATTTCAAGTTTATCTTTGTCAAGATGCAGATGAATCAGGGTTTCGTACCGTCAAAAATCGAGGCTTCAATGGTTTGATCAATCAATGTATTGGATTGATTCAACTATAAACAAGATCAAGAATACTACATTGGATCAAGTATGAATCCAATTCGAGGTTGTCACCCAGGAATTAAGAACAGTGCAGTTCAGGATACCCGATTAGGGTTTTCGATTAGGAAAAGTCAATTGTAGTTTGACTTTTAATTTAAAAGGTGTTCCAATGGTGGGATCATGGTCCATGAAGTTCCTATGGCTTAGTAAAGTCTACTCAAGAATTTTCAAGGCCTCAAAATACCCGGAACATCAACAGTCGACTCGGTAGCCACCGATCGATCGTTCGGTTGACCGAAAAGTCAACTCTTCACTCATGAGGAATTTGACCTAAAGATGGGAATAAAAAATGGTCCTAATGACATATTACACCTACCCATGAAGTTTCATGACCATTGGATCAAGGGTTAGGGAGTAATCGCAAAAGTTGGGAAATTAAGGTTTTGAAAAGGGCAAAGCCATAACTCCTTAACCACACAAGGGTTTTTGACCTAGTTTCAAGGGGAATGAGTTCCTAACACAAGCATAAATATTTTAGTACCTAATTAGGGCTTTCTAAAAAGTACAAGTGGGTTCCATAACTCTTCCTGGTTAGAGAGAACCGAGGTCCACAAGTTGGCAAAAACTCACATTGGCAAAACCAGGTCAACATGAGTTTTTTTTATTTCAAAACCTCTCCAAATTGATGCTAATCAAAGACTAAGCCTCATTTATGATGTTTAAATTGTTAATAAACATGTTTAACATCAATTACCACGAAAATGGACCAAAGATCAAAGGAAATCATTATTTAATGCAAGTTGTAAAAGTGAATAGTGAAGAAAGAGAAAAAAGGTGGCTACCCTTGTCAAATCATCAACTTTAATTCAACAAGTCACCTTCTATCCTATCAAGCATGATGAAAAAAATCTATGGGGCATGGAGAATATCTTATTAGAGTGTCTTAAAGACAAAGATGAAGATTGCATTGGAAAACTCAAAGATTTTCATGATGGAAGGTTAAAATTGGCAATTTGCTTCACTTTTGCCCATACCTTGATCCAAGGCCTTTGGCTATAAATAGAACTCACTTACTATATCACAAACACACCATTTCCATGCTAGAAACCATATAAAACTCTCTCCCTTACACAATCACCAAATTCTGGCAAAATCTCACTAACTCTCCAAAATCCCTCAAAATCTATTTTTGCAAAAACACCTTCCAAAACTATTTCCAAATTTTTTCCAACTCAAGAAACACTTCAAACACATCAAATATGATGTATTGAAGCTATCCAAATCACTTTCACACTTATGTAACAAGGTTTGAGTGAGTTGGTCTTTGAAATCTTTGGATTTTAGAGTTTTTCCTTCATTTACAAGGCATTTTGTCCACTAGCTTGCTTGGAGGTTGTTTGGAGCATCTATTCATCAACCTAGGAACATTTGAAGATCTTGTAAGAGCTCTCAATATCTCTGGTTTTCTTATTTCTTAAGCTTGCTTCAAGAGGTAAACCTAAAACTCATAAATGTGAACTTTCTACTTGCATTTCACATGCTACCATGAATGTTTTTAGGGTTTTCACCTTCCTATCTCTCATTTATTCATTTCAAAACTTTAATTTCATTCTCTTTTGAGTTTTATTTTAAAGTTATGATTTTGGCTTGTTAGCATCCTTGTGTACTTGAGTTTGACTAAAACTCTTGCTTGTAAGCATTTGTGTTTAATCATCATTAAAACTTGAAAGTTTTCTCCCATGAAGTATTGAACTTCTCCCTTACTTTGTTGTGACATTGTTTGTTTAGGCGTGATGCCTGTAAGTATACACGTCATCTTGTAAGCCCTATTGAAGCCTCATCTTTGTTAAGATGCATCTTTGTTAAGATCCCCTTCCATCTTTATTAAGATGTACCCCATTCTTCGTTAAGATATGTTTTGGTTTTCACCTTTCATTAAGTCTTGAAAGAACTTTCCCCTTCTAGATATTATAATATCTTGATGCTTGCTTTGGTCGTAACCATTTACCTTGATTGAAATCGTTGATATTGTAACATCTTGATGTTTGCTTTGGTTGTAACCATTTATCTTTATTGAAATCATTACTTGATATTGTAATATGCATGCTTGCTTGGTTGTAACCATATTCCTTGTATTCATCATGCCTAAATGTTTTTTTTTATTGCTTTGTTAAGTAAGTCTTCCCCAAGTGATGGAATTCTTTAGTTCTCATCCATGCTGCCTCATATTTCTCCTTCCAAAGGAAAAGTCTCTCTATTGACCCTTGGGTCATAGATAGCTCATTACTCTTTTAGGTCTGGATATAACCTTCCTCCCCCCTTTTGGTCTGGATAAAACCAATAGGATTTAAACTCATAGGTCTGGATAGAACCTTCTCCCCCTTTTGGTCTGGATAGAACCAATAGGATTTAAACATCATAGGTCTGGATAGAACCTTCCCCCTTTTGGTCTGGATAGAACCAATAGGATACCCTCATAGGTTTGGATAGAACCTTTCCCCCTTTTTGGTCTGGATAGAACCAATAGGATAACTCATAGGTCTGGATAGAACCAATAGGATTTAAACTCATAGGTCTGGATAGATCCTTCACCCTCTTTTGGTCTGGAAAGAACCAATAGATCCTTATTCTGTAGTTCGTGCCTGAACTACGACTGCTCTGATTTCTCATTGGACAATGAGATTACGTAGGCACAAGATGCGATATCTTGACGAGCAACCTTTCCCTTTCTCCCACCTTTTGGTCTGGATAGAACCAATTGGTCTTATAACATAGAACTTTAGGATAGAGTTTGGTTAACTCTATGTAAGAATCATGGAAATGATTACTTACTCCCCTTTCTTGAGTGTTTAACATAGATCTAGAGAGTTTTGTGAAACTCTACACAAGCAGGGATATGCTTGTTCCCCTTTGAACCTTGATCATAATCAAGTGTTCTTCAACCCTTGTGAGGTGAACTACGATTACTCTGATTCTATCGTAGTTAGGATACGTAGGCAGAGGACGCGACGTCTTTGCGAGAAAGCTTAGAAACTATCTTTAGGTTTTAACCTTCATCCTTTACCCAATCCCAATCCATAGCAAACATTTACCAAACTTAGCATGCAAACAAACAAAAGGTTCCTGTAGAGTACTACAGATGTTTAGGATGTGAAACACCTACCCTAGGCATAACCAACCCCCGATCCCCGAATCTCTTAGCGTTGTTGTTACATCGCGAAAAAGGTTCTTTCTCTCTTTAGACCTTTCCTTTGGATAAATTAAAGTCCGGTTGTGAATTTAAGAATTAAGATTCAAGTTAATCAATAGCTTAGTATCACGATTCTCACCGCAACAGCCTTGTCGTAACAACAATCATTTCATCTTATGGCCTACCTAGTGTGCCCCATATTCCCCACTATGGACAGTCGAAAGGGATAAATAAGCCTCTGATCACTAAGTCACTTAAGTAAAACTCCCTCATGGGTATTTTTAAACAACTCATTTTCCAAAAGAACATAACTCAAAGCTCGATACTTGACTTTCCTTTCTGTGGATGTTGTTGGATTTTGCAGATACTCCACTATTGGTTTTCTCCAATCTCCATCCACCAAGCTATCTATTTTGAGTATTTCAAAGTTCTCTTTATCTGTGCACCCTAGATTTGTCGTTTCCAAATCTGATGGGGACAGTCTGGCTGATACAACCATTCCTCTAACTTCACTGCATCTTGTAGTTTTTCTTTTGAAATTTTATACCCTAAAGCAATCTGAGCTAAGTCATTAGCCACTTGATTCTCCAATCGAGGTATGTGTCGAATACTAACCATTTCAAATCTTTTCAATAATCGATTGGCTATTGCAAAGTATATAATAAGATTTTCTTTGACGCGTTTGTACTCTTTTATAATTTGCTTTATTACTAACTCTAAGTCTCCCATTATTTCGACTCGAGTTGCCCCCAATTCCAACAATATTTCAAGTCCGGCTATTAAAGCCTCATATTCAGCCTCATTATTAAAATAGAGACCTTCGACTTTATACTTGAATTTTGTTGGAATTTTATCAAGATAAATGATCAACACTCCTACACCGGTTTCATCTCTATGACTAGAGCCGTTGAAATATAATTTCCAAGGCTCGAGTTCGAGATAGGTTATATTATTTTTATTTATGGAATGGTCGATTATAAAGTCTGCTACCACTTGTCCTTTAATAGCCTTTAAAGGCATATATGTTAAGGAATACTTAGTCAAAGCTAACACCCATTTACCAATTTGACTATGCAAAATTGGTTTGGAAAACATATGTTTAATGACATCAAAATGGGACGAAACATAAACATCAATTGGTTTTATATAATGCTTCAACTTTGTACAAGAGAAATACAAGCATAAACACAAATTTTCGACTATGCTATACCTAGTTTCTACGTCATTTAAAACTCTACTAAGGTAGTAAATGGCTCTTTCGACACCATTTTCATCCTCTTGAGCCAACATGCTCCTTAGGGTTTTATCTGATGCAGATATATACAACCTCATGCTTTTATTCCTACAAGGTGGTGACCTAATTGGAGGATGACTTAAGTAATCCTCGATTTTGTCGAAGGCTTCTTGCTGGGTCTTCCCCCACTCGAACCCTTCCTTGTTGAGTCGAAGCAGAGGTGAGAAAGCTTGCGTCTTTCTGCTGAGATTCGATATAAAACTCCTTAAGAAGTTAATCTTGCCCAACAGTGACTGTAATTCTTTCTTTGTCGATGGCACTTTCGCTTCCATTATGGCTTTGGTCTTATCCTGGTTTATTTCGATTCCCTTTTTATGGACCACAAAGCCTAAAAAATCTCCCGCCTGCACACAGAAAGCACATTTGAGAGAGTTCATTTTCATACCATGTCTTCTCATCCTTTCAAAATATTGTCGAAGATGGTCAATATGACTCTTCCCTAAAACAGACTTAACAACAATATCATAAATGTATATTTGTATAAAAGTCTCTATATAATCATGGAAGATCAAATTTGTTGCCCTCTAATACGTTGCCCTAACATTATTTAAACCAAAAGGCATCACTAACCATTTGTAAGTGCCTAAGGCTCCAGGATATCGAAAGGTTGTCTTCGAGACATCCTCTTCAGCAATAAATATTTGATTATATCCATAATACCTACCAAGCATGCTAAGGTATTCGTGGCATGTGGCAGAATCGAATAACATTTATGCCATAGGCATTGAATATTCGTCTTTTAGAGTCGCAACATTTAAATCTCTAAAATCTATACATACTCTCAAAGAACCATTCTTTTTAATAACAAGCACAATATTTTCTAACCATTCAACATAACTGGTTGTGCGAATGAAGTTACATTGGAGAAGCCTTTCGACCTCCTCTTTGATCTTCGATAGAACTGCCAGTGCAAACCGTCTTGGATTCTTCTTGATAGGCTTCTTTCCAGGATTGATTGGCAACTTTAGTTCAACCAAATCCCTTCTTAAACCAGGCATCTCGTTGTAATACCATGCGAAATAGTCTTTAAACTCCTTCAGTAGTTGGATTACTTCGACCTTGAGTTGTGGGCTGATGTTGGCACTTATATATGTTGGCTTATTCGTTTTCCCCTCTCCCAGGTAGGGGTGTTCATGGGTGCGGGTCGACCCGCAAACCCGCCTACCCAAACCGAACCAACCCACTAATTACCCGGACCCATTCATTTACGGGTATACCCGACCCAACCCGTAACAATCTATATAGATTTGGTTCGGGTATTGGGTTTTAGTTTCTAAACCCATGAACCCGTTGACCCAACTCGTTGACGTGGCATAATTAATTATTATTATTATTATTATATTATTATTTATAAATTTTAAAGTTGCTATAACTTTGTAAATTGTAACGTACACAAAGATCTTTTGCACTTTCCTTCCAGTTTCCAATCACACATTAAATTATTATTATTATTATAATTAAATATTATTATTAATATTAATAATGCTTGCTTGACTTATGCACTTCTAGTTTACACTTTACTGCCTTTTTATTTTTTTAATGAATCTTTATTAACTAATAATAATTAAGTATATATTAGAAACTTACTAAACTAAAGACAATACCACTTAACCTAACCCTATTTTTTTACTACGGCAAATCTCAAACGTCACCACTCCTCTTTCTCTCACGATTTTTTTTTCATTTTACTCTCTCACATTCCAATTCCATCTTGCTTTCGAAAATCCACAGTCTATACTTTGACTCTCTCATAGTTTCGTCTCCATATTGAATAAGGTTTTATACTTTTTATAGTTCTACAATATATTTATTTCAATGCAATATATTGTTTTTACAGTATGTACTTCAATAGTTTTATATCAATGCAAAATATGATGATAGGTTCAATGTAATGTACTATTTTGTTTCATATGATGCAAAGTACTATTTTGTTTCATGTGATGAAAATATATTTTGATGCAAAGTCCTGTTCTGTTTCATATTATTAATTTAAATATATTTTGATTAATGTTGTTTTAATAATAATTTATATTAAAAATTATTTTTTTATAGAAAATGGAAGTGGAACAATCACAAATTGTCAGTGAAGATGTTGCTCATCCACTTGAACAAGAGCAAGAAGTTCAACAAATACAAGGAGAAGGGTTGTCATCATTGCCACCAAGTGCACTAATAGAGGTAAGCAAAAGAAAACCCTCTAGAAAACCTTCTACAGTTTGGAAAGATTTTAAAAGGGTTAATGATAAGGCTATATGTAAGTATTGTGGGAAACAATATGCTGCAAATAGTGGTAGTCATGGCACTACTAACATGCATAAACATTTGAAAGTGTGCCTGAAAAATTCAAATAGGGTAGTTGATAAGAAACACAAAACTATAACTATTGGAAAAGAAAGTGAGGATGATCCTAATAGTGTTAGCTTGAAACTTGTTGATTTTAATCAAGAGAGGACTAGATTAACACTTGCAAAGATGATAATCATTGATGAGCTCCCTTTTAAATATGTTGAAAATGAAGGATTTAATATGTTCATGAAAGAGGCTCAACCAAGATTCAAAATTCCATCTCGTGTCACTGTTGCCAGAGATTGTTTATGCTTGTACTTCGATGAGAAAGAAAAATTGAAATCTATGTTGTCTGCTAATAAACAAATGGTGTCTCTTACCACTGATACTTGGACATCGATTCAGAATATGAATTATATGTGTGTTACAACTCACTATATTGATGACGAGTGGAATTTAAAGAAGAGTATATTAAGCTTTGGTATAATTGCTGACCATAAAGGTGAAACTATAGGGATAACATTAGAGAATTGCATGAAGGAATGGGGTATCAAGTCTATATGTTGTGTGACTGTTGATAATGCAAGTGCTAACAATTTGGCAATTGATTATTTAAATCGAGGCATGAGTTTTTGGAATGGTCGTACTTTGTTTAATGGGGAGTACTTGCATATGAGATGTAGTGCTCACATATTAAACTTGATTGTCAAAGAAGGAATAAAGGATATTGATGAATCTGTTAAAAGAATTAGGGCTGCATGTAAGTTTGTCAAGGCTTCTCCTAGTAGGTTGGCTACTTTCAAGAAGTGTGCAGAAGCTGTTGGTGTATGTTCTAAAGCATTGGTAACACTAGATGTAGAAACCAGATGGAACTCTACTTATTTAATGTTGAACATCACTGAAAAGTATGAACATGCATTTTACCGCTTAGAACATGTTGATGTTGCATTTTTAACTAATCTTCGTATTGAGTCGAAAGGATGTCCTAATCGAGCTGATTGGGAACGAGCTCGTATTTTTGTGAAGTTTTTGAAAACTTTTTATGATGCCACACTTTCTTTTTCTGGGTCATTGCATGTTACTGCTAACTCTTTTTTCAAACAGTTGATGGATATTAAAAAAACGTTGAATAAATGGAGGCACAATGTTAGTGATCCAATTTTGAAAACCATGACAGCAAATATGCAATTGAAGTACAACAAGTATTGGGAAAGCAATACAATAAATTATCTTCTCTTTGTTGCTATTTATCTTGATCCTCGTTATAAGCTTGACTATATTGAATTTTGTTTTACTCGGATGTATGGTGAAAAATTGTCAGAGGATATGTTAAAGAAATTGAAATCTCTCATTGCTAAATTGTTTGAGCACTATTTATTTTTGTATCCTGTTTCTCATGATGGTGGTTCCAATGCCTCATCTTCAAACATTGCCTCTCATTCTAGAATTGAAAATGGTGAAGATGATGAAGATTGGGACAATTTGTTTAGAATGAATATGAAGAAAAAACAATGTGAAGTGCAAAAAAATGAGTTGGAAAGGTATTTGGAGGATGGTGTTGAAGATGATTCTCCTACATTTAATATTCTCACTTGGTGGAAAGGAAAAACAAATAAATATCATGTGCTTTCCCGCATAGCTAGAGATATATTGGCTATCCCTGTATCCACTGTATCTTCTGAATCCGCTTTTAGTACAGGAGGTTGTGTCCTTGATTCATTTCGTAGTTCCTTGAATCCCTCTACCGTTGAAGCTTTGATTTGTACTCAAAATTGGATCAAATCTCCTAAGGTCATTGATTTAGAAAAAGAGTTGGTTGAATTAGAAAAGGTTGAGTCAGGTATGAATTATATGTTTGAATTTTAAAATCTATTTTATTTTAGTATTACATTACATTATTCTTATTAGTTGTTTATGTTTACATATATAGAGTTAGCTGGATTAGTTTCTATTGATGTTGGCATTACTGCGGTTGAGCTCAATACAACTGTTACTACTAGATTTTAAGGTATTTTCTAGTGTTGTTTTTTTTCTTCTTCTTTTGACTATTGTTGCTTAAACTTTTAACTGTTGTTGCTGGATTTTATGTTGTTGCTAAACGTTTCATTGTTGTTGCTGGAATCTTTTACAGCTACTGTTGCTGGATTTTCTGTTGTTGCTAAACCTTTCACTGCTGGTGCTGGAATCTTTTATAGTTGCTGTTAGATTTTGGTGCTATTAGACCAATATTGGACCAATACATCTATGTCATTTTAAGACTAAGTGATGTTTATTTGCTTTTGAATTATTTAGAATTTATGAATTTTATGGAAATGATATTTTATGGAATTTTATATATTATTAAGTGTTAATATATATGATAGTTTACGGACCTACTTTTAAGCATGTGCTAGAAAAGGTAACATTTGAGTATCAAAACAACTAATATATACTGTATATTATTATATATTTGTTTTACATATGTTGATATATATTTGTAATGGATAACATTTGAGTATCAAAATAACTAATAAACTTTTATAAATTAAGGTATATTAATGAAAATATATAAATAATTAATGGTGTATATGTATCTTAATATTTTTTATGACAAAGAAAATACATTTCAAAATTTTAATTGTTATATTTTTAATTATTCTATTTTATATGTAGGATTTGTCTCCACTACGTAAATAATTTAATTGTTTGAAATATGCAAAATTATATTGAATTGTGTTATAGATTTTTTAAATTGAAAATAATAATTATTATATACACAACCCGTGGACCCAACCCTACCCAACCCGTAAATATCCGGGTTGATTCGGGTCGGTTTTTAAAGTAGAATTACGGGTTTGATGATAAACCCAACCCATTGAAAGTTGAACGGGTTGGGTAACGGGTTAAGGTGAACCCGATCCAACCCAACCCGCGTACACCCCTACTCCCAGGTCAATCTCTTGAAGTGGATCTTGCGCTAGCATCTTGATGTTAGATGCCAACGGATCCTTCACAGAACCAAAAGGCTCACCATCATGGATTGTATCGAGCCTTTGGCCTTGTTTTTCATTAATCCTATCAGGAGGTTCTAGATCGAAGTCCTTACCAGGACCTTCTTGGTGCGAATCTTGATTGGATTCTACAGCCATATTTTCCATTTCAGTCTCTAAGGCCATCTGTAACTTATTTTTGGCTATGTAAGCCAAAATATTTTTTAGTACCTCGAATTCAGTCATCATCACTGAATTCTCTTCCCTAACCTGTTAGGGTTATCCCAGATACATCATGGTATGGCAGACTGTTATCTCCTACCACTCCTTTGTTCCATCGAAAATTCTGAACAGGATGCAGATACAACGAACAATAAACATTGTTGTTTGGGGTGAAAGCAAAATTGGCCGGATTTCACGGAGCAATGTTGGCCAAGTGTTTTTCGAAACTACGCCTATCGACATGGTTAATTGGGGCTTTAAAATAGCCTTGATATGCCTCAATATTTTCGACGATACCATCTGGTCTCCATATTGTGATTCTCTGGTGCATGGAAGATGGCACAACCCCAACTCTATGTATCCACTCTCGACCCAACAACAAGTTGTAGTTGGCCTTCGTTTCGAAGACCAAAAAAACAATAAGCCTTGTTACAGTCCCCACCGTTAAATTAACTTGTATAACACCCAGAGTGGTGCCCACCTTTCCCTTATAATTGGAGAGTACCATCTTATGAGGTTTGGTATATGTGTCGTACTTGCAATTCTTCTCAGCATGAAGTGCGACATTAGATTCACTGTGGCGCCACAGTCCACTAAAACTTTGTTAACTGCAACATTCTCCACCTTTCCAGTGATAAACAGAGGCTTAAGATGACTCTTCATTGCCTCGTCTGGTCGTTCAAAGAATGCATGTTGCTCTTCATCTGGTTGTTCATGACATAGTAGCACACTGGTTTGTGTGCTGCCATTTCTGCTTCTGTATACATATCTAGATCTTTGACCTCCATGATCTAGTCGAATTCTCTGGGTAGAACTGATACCGCATTTACTATGATATCTAAAGAATATTTTGACCCAGAGTCAAAATTATTTGTAAGCATTTCGTCTTCTTCCATTTCTCGATCATGCTTCTCTTTAGTCTCCTTTCCCTGGGCAACAAATAGTTTTCTCCCCATAGGCAATTTGTCGAAATGCTTCAGTTCCTCGTCTTTTTCTTTCATAGCAGGTAGGTTAGGTTTGGTTTCAGGCTTAGCTTCAGCCTCTCTTTGAGCTTTCTCCTACGTTGTTCCCTTTTCCATTGAGATTGAGACATTGGATTCTTTCCCTTGTAATTTTCTGAAACATAGGCCATTTTCTTCGAAGCCTCGAACTCCTTATGATAGGCTATTGATGAGCCTTTGTCAACGTCGAATTTCTTCCATTTTTGTTGTCCCCACTATTTGCCCTTAGCTGGCCTCATCCAACTTCCTTTGGAAGTCTCCGTCGTTGGTTTGAATGTGGATGACTTAACCCTCGACACCCTTGGCCTAGTTTCATCTTGCCTGTAAGCAGATCTTCGTGGGTCAAAACCCCGTTGGTTATAAGAGGACCTTTTCCTACGCCTCTCTTTTGCTTTTCTTATGCCTTCTATGTTGCATGCCATTTTTTTTATCAAACATGTCACTGCACCTGGGGAACATCATAACCTCATATTTTTTGTTTTGGCACCTGTGAAGAAAGTTGATGAGGATTTCTTCCTTTTTGGGTAAGCCACTTTGTTGTATTCCTCTTGTCGACACTCCCGTTCGACTTCCATGGGAGTTCCCTGTGAAACTTCCACCATGTTAATGTCCATGTTGACATCATCAACAATGTCTAACTTGCAGAACTGCATTTGAAGGCCATCAGTAGCCTTATCTATTTGAATGAAACCATCAGCGGTTTCCTTCGTTATTATCATACGGTTGGAGTCCTCAACAACTCCTTTGGCAAAGTCATCAGTAACTTCGCTGTTGAAATTGTTAGTAGTTTCCTGGGTGAAGCCCTCAGTTGCTTCTTGAACAAAATTTGTCTTAAATTTCTGGCCAAGCTCTTCAGTGACTTGAACTAAAACAACTTTATTGACAAAGTCCTCAGTGACTTCAACCATGTTGACAATGTCGTTGAAACCCTGAGCAACCTCGACCATGTTAACCTCTTTAGGCTCAGTATAGTGAGCATCAACAATTTGTTGAGGCTCGACATCCACGTTTGTCTGGATTTTGGGCTTCTCTCCGAATTTCAATCTCCCCTCTAGGATAGCATTTTATACAAGATCCCTGAAAAGAAAATATTGAGAGGTTTTATGGCCCAAAAAAATATGGTATTTGCAAACTCCTCTTTTCTTTCTTTGATCTAAAGGGGGCATTTTAGCACCAGGAGGTACTATCATTTTCCCATCTTTAACTAATAAATCAAAGATTTCATCACACTTGGTGACATAGAATGTATAAGTTCTCTTAGGAAACCTATCATTCTTATAAGAATTAGTAGGGTTCTTCCCATTCGAAGGTGCTAAAACCTTGCAAGAATAGGGTGAACCCTTTTTCAATTCAGTGAGATCTACTTCATTTTCGTCGAAACTTATAGACTCACTACACGACCCTTCGTCATCTTGAACTCATACTTGAACTGTTGTAACACTTTTTGCATTCTTACTTGCTTGATTGTCATCAATGCATGTTAGTTGGTCTTATGTTGTTACATTTGATCTCATTTGATTCCTATAATATGCTTGCCTCAAGTTGTAACTTGTTAACATTAAACTTGTTTGAATTTTATAACTGAACTTGTTGTTGTTACACATGTTCTTTTGTTTGCCTTAATGGTTGTCACCTCATTGCTTTTCATCTTTGTTAAGATGTTTAAAGTTATTCTTGACTCATATATTTTGGTCTTGCAAGAACATCTTTAGATATTGTAATATCTTTGTTCATTAATGGTTGTAACCATTTGATTTGATTGTAGCCTTGTTCTTTGCTTGATGTTGTCACATGCTTGCATATCTTTCTTGGTTGTTACTATGCTCTTTCATATCTTCATCATGTTTGAATTAATGCTTATGTGTGCTTTTAACTTTGTTAAGTTATTACCCAAGTGATAGAACTTGTTAGTTCTCATCCAGTTGCCTTATCTTTCTCCTATTCCAAAGGAAAGTCTCTCTATTGACCTTTGGGTCATAGATAACTCATTACCCTCCCTTTGATTTTGTTAAGTCACTTTGAAACCCTAGCTTAGTTAAGTTAGAACCTATTATCCATTAGACTTTTTCTTTAAGTCTAAAAGACCTACCCCTTGTTAGGAGTATCTTTCATTTTGAACTTTAAGATAGAGTTTGTTAACTTTATGTAAGAATCATTGTCATGATTACTTACTTCCCCTTTGGCTTTTGTCAAAGTCAAACCCTTTGAGTGTACAACTTAGATCTAGAGATTTTTGTTAAACTATACACAAACATTGTTATGTTTGTTCCCCTAGAGTCTTGACCATAGTCAAGTACTTTTCTATCCCTAGTAAGGTGAACTACGGTTGCTTTGATTTTATCCTAGTTAGGATACGTAGGCAGAAGATACGATATCTTTGCGAGCAAACTTAGAAACTATCCTTAGATCTTCACCTACAAGTTAATCTTATACCCTAAATCCCAAACCATAGCAAAATTTTAGCAAGCTTAGCATACAAACATACAAAAGGTTCCTGTAGAGTACTACAGATATTTAGGATGTGAAATACCTACCGTAGGCATAACTAACCCCCGGTCCTCGAATCTCTTAGCGTTGTTGTTACATTGCGCAAAATGTATTTCTTTCTTTAACCTTTCCTTTGGATAAATCAAAGTCCGGTTGCAAATTTAACGAATTAAGATTCAAGTTAATCAATAGCTTGACATCATGATTCTCACTGCAACAGTAAAGTTGTAGCCTTGTTGTCCAAGATTGTTGGAAGCAAGAGGTCCATTTTGAGAGGATTGTTCTCATTTGACTTAGTGAAAAATCCATGAGGATTGTTCTTGGTGTTTTGATTGGTTAGAGTCTGTATAAGAAAGACTAGGTAGAAGTTTTGTCTTAGGATCTAACAATATTGAAAAATCTCTTTCGTGTTGAAGGGGGACTAGAGTACTCTCGGGCTGTAAGGGGAACCAGGATACATCGTCGTGTCTCTTTACTTTCCGCTTTTACTGCATTCAACACTTAGTAACTTTTAGGAAAGTAAAACAAGAAATTTTCATTAAGACCGGAAAAAGATTTTCAATACCTAATTCACCCCCCCCCCCCCTCTCTTAGGTGCAACTCTACTTACATGATACTCCAAAGATTTGATTTTCACTTCTTCTTGAGTTTCTAAGCTTTTTTTTTACCTAAAAACCCTTTCTAATCTCCAAAATGCTGAAAAGTGTTAAAGTTGTCCAAAATATCTTCTAAGGTAATTATTTATACAAAGTGGAAAAAGTAGCGGTAAGTGGCACCGCGCTAAGCGCCATCAGGAGCGTGCTAAGCGCGGTTAGCAAAACAGAGGCAGAAAACCAGAAAGCGCGCTAAGCATGACTGGAGGCTGCTTAGCATGGTTGAAGGCCATTACCTACTGTCTCAATAATGAAACTGCACTGGGACCACACTAAGCGCAATTTACCTACACGATCGCTCCAAAAATGCTCATCCAGACCTTCTTTCCTTCACCATAGGTTCCAAGCATTATATACCAGCAAAAAGACCTATCAAAAAGCATCAAAATGATCATAATTTATAATATTTGCAATAAAATCGAAAACTGGCATATTTACACTAAGACTTATAAAGTTACTATTAAAATACCAAGGAAACCATTGGAAGGGCCATAAAATACTATCAAATGTATGCACAATTTTGCCCTCGACAGATGTGAAATTTTGCCTGGTGCCCAATTTGGTGACGAATTTCTGGAATTTTGTTGGCAAACTGCGTCATGTTGTCGGTGACGAGCGCTTGTGGTATGCCGAATCAGACAAGTATGTTTCTCTTATAGAAACAGAGTATATTATGTGTCTTGATTTTGGCAAGCTCTTCCGCCTCTATCCACTTCGTGAAATAATCAACGTCGACTATCAGGTATTTGTTCTGGTTTGACTCTGTGGTAAACCGCCCGAGGATGTCCATTCCCCACCAGGTGAAGGGCCATGAGGACGAGAGAGTTTTAATCTCGTTGGGTGGCGCCTAATGCATGTCTCTGTGGCATTGGAATTTATCAATTTTTATTAACATATTATTTTTCATCGTGTTGCATGGTGGGCCAGTATTATTATGCTCGCAGGGTCTTCCGGGCGAGGGATCTTCCTCTGAGGTATTGGGTGTTGATTCCTTCATGAATTTCGTGTAGGATGTGTGTGACCATGGATTCCTCGATACACTTGAGGAGAGGAATGGACAATCCCCGTCTATACAACTTGTCCCCGACCAAGACGTAGGTGCAAGCTCTGTGCCTGGTCATGTTAGCCTTTTTCTGGTCGGGGGTAGTTCTCCAGCTACGAGGTAGTTGTACACCAGGGTCATCCAGCAGTCGCTGCCGCTGATAGTGTTTACGTCGATGGTTGTGAAGGGTTTTTTGATGCTCGGGTGAGAAACTATATCTTGGATGACGAACTTATTTTCGCCTTTCTTCTTTGTGCTCGCGAGTTTTGATAGGATATCTTCTCGGGTGTGGTGCTCGCGAGGGACGTGTTTTACTTTAGTAGAATCAATTTTTTTAATTCTTTCTCGAACCAGAGCTAAGTACTCAGAGAGATTATCGTTTTTGACTTGATATTCTCCTAGTACTTGAGAGGTGACGAGCTTGGAATCAATGAATATTTTTACCTTTTAGCTCCCAAGTCTTCAGTTAAACGCATACCTGCTAGGAAGGCTTCATACTCTGTCTGGTTATTTGAGGTTGTGAAGGATAGGGCGAGGGAAACTTTGATCAGGATTCCCTCCTTGTTTTCAAGGATGGTGCCTGCTCCGCTTCCTGTCGAGCTGGACGCTCCGTCTACGAAGATGGTCCACTTATGAGCTCCATTTGTTGGGGAGGCAGGAGCGACCATCTCTACCACAAATTCAAATAGTACTTGAGCTTTAAGAGACTTTCTGCTTTCATACCGGATGTCAAATTCAGAGAGTTCCAGTGACCATTTCAGCATTCTACAAGCTATGTCGGGACGACCGAGCAACTGCTTTACGGGTTGGTCAGTTGACACCACAATCGTGTGAGCTAGGAAGTAGTGTCTCAATCTTCTCACTGCATTGATGAGGTTCAGTGCTACTTTTTTGATTTGTTGGTATTTGAGTTATGGGCCTTGTAGGGCATTGCTAGTGAAGTATATATGTTTCTGCCCCTCAGGGGTCTTGCGAATGAGAGCTGCGCTGACAGCCTCAGCTGCGACGACGAGGTAAAGGTAGAGAGTCTCCCAGTTGTCTGGTCGCGAGAGGACCGGTGGTTGCGAAAGATCTTGTTTGAGGTGGAGAAGGGCTTGTTCACACTCCTCGGTCCATTAAAATGTTGCTTCCTTGCGAAGAACTATGAAAAGGGGAAGTGCGTGCTGGAAGATTTTGCTACGAAGTGGGATAACGAGGTGAGCATCTCATTTAGGGATTGAATTAATTTCTTTGAGTTTGGTTTTGGGAATTCAGAGAAGGCCCTGCATTTTTCAGGGTTCACTTCGATTCCTCGTTCCATTAGATAGAAGCCAAGGAACTTACCTGCTCAAACGCCAAAAGATGCATTTCTCCGGATTGAACCTCATCTTGCATCTCCTCGCCTGGTTAAAGACTCTTTTCAGGTGGAGCGTATGGTTGGATTCCTCTTAGGATTTTATGATCATGTCGTCCATGTAGACTTCGAGCATGTCTCCAATCTCACCTCGGAAGACTTTGTTCATCATCTACTGGTATGTGACACCGACGTTTTTCTAGTCGAAGGGCATTATGTTGTAGTAGTAATTTCCTGACTCGGTCATGAAGGTCGTGTATTTTTTGTTGCCTTTTGCCATGAGGATCCGGTTGTATCCTGAATACGCATCCATAAAAGACAATAATTTAAATCCAGCAGAATTATCAACTAGTCTATCTATGTTAGGTAAAGGGTAAGCATCTTTAGGACAAACCTTGTTGAGATCGGTATAATTAACACACATCCTCTATTTTCCATTAGATTTTTTCACAAGTACAACATTTGAAGCCAGGTTGTGTACTGGGCTTCTGAAATAAAATTTGCCTCTAGGAGTTCTTGTACAACATTTTCAGCAGCCACTGCTTTCTCGGGAGATTGCATACGCCTATGTTGCACTACATCCCTAGCAGTAGGGTCAATGGTCAACTGGTGGTAGGTCACTTCGGGGTCTAGTCTGGGAATCTAGGCAACACTCCATGCGAACAAGCCAACAATCTCTCTTAGACAGACTTTCAGATGCTTTCTTGCAAGTCTGGAGAGTTCAGTGCCAATTTTTACCCATTTGTTTGGGTCGTTGCCAAGGAGGATAACTTTGAACTTGCCGTCTAGAATGGGGCGCCTAGGATGGTTAGGATCCTCATTGTTATTTGGCGTTGAGGTGATTTTTGTTGCTAATCGAGTTTCTCTTTCTTTATTCTTTTTCTCTTTCAAGTCATCTTTGGTGAAGCGACTCTCTAGGTTGACCGAGTCGATATGAGGCATTGGTTTTGGCTCCTCCAAGCCGTTGGGTTGTGCTGGCTTGTTGACAGTTCTGGGCGATACGTTGATGGAGTTCTTCCCCTTTGAGGTCGCTTCAAAGCATCTCCTTGCAGCTTCTATGTCCTCGTGAAGAGTGGCGACGGGCCCCTGGCTGTGTAATACTTTATCTTCAAATGGACGGTGGATGGCACGACGACCAGTTTGGCCAAAGTTGGCGTTCCCATGATGCACTGGTATAGAGAAGGACAATCTATTACCAAGAATTGGACTTTGACTGATTTGGAGGTCTCGGTTGCTCCGACTATGATAATCAAATCTACATACCCCATGGCTTTGTGGTCGCACCATTGAAGCTCTTCAGATCAGAGCCCACGTAGGGTGTCAAATGTCTTTCGTCGAGCTACAAAGTCAGGAATAACTGAGAGTACATGATGTTGACCGAGCTTCCATGGTCGACCAGTATGTGGCGAACGTTAAAGTTCGCCATTCATGTTCTCACGAGCAAAAGGATGTTGAAGTTGGGAGATCCACTAGGGAGCTCCTCGTGGTAGAATGTGATAGGAACTGAGCTTCCCCGATATTTGTCGAGGGTAGAATTTTGGCCTGAGCTTGCATCAATGAGTTTCTAGAATCTTCTTTTCACTAATCCTACGGTGAGTTTGTTGAATCCCCCACTAGATATGACCATGGTGGAGGGGAAGGTTTCCCGTGTGCTGTGCGCTACAAAATAGACAGGGTTTTCGGCGTCGTCGAAGACATAGAAGTCCTCAGATTGAGAGATGGACATGGCGATTTGCAGGTTGGTGTCGTCGTCAGAGGGTGACTTTTCCTCCTCGACCTTCTTTGCTTCCCAGACGTCTTGTCGAGGAGTCTCTCTTTTCTTGGTGTATTGCTTCATGTGTTCGTCCTTGATGAGGATCTCAATCGCATCCTTTTAAACAATACTTCATTATGCTATTTTTTCACCCTCATAAAAGGTATTTCATTTTGTACTCTTTTTTTGAAACAAAATTATAGATGAGTTGGACTACAATGCTTCATCAAAATTTTCGGCTTAAAATAAATTTTTTAAAAAAATTATTGTACATAGATTAACAAAAATAATTATTGACTAATCAAATATAACATTTTTGGTATAGTTAATCTTCAAATTTCTTAAATTAAATACTAATTATATGATTTATACAAAATATTAATAAATTAATTATTTATAAACTACATTGATTACACATATTATATTATTTACATAGAAAATTATATTTATTTTTCATTGTCATTACCATCAGTGAAGAACAAATGTTGGATATATTTGAGAAGAACAAACACTGAAGATCCTCGTTTCATTGATCTTGAAGAAGATCAAATGTCTGATATATAAAAAAAGATTAGATGAATAAAATAAATATTTAGTTATATAATTACTTAAGAACACAAATTTTGAACACAAATAGTTTTTGCTCTTGCAATCCATCATTGAGAATTTTTCCCAAATAAAATAAATATTTTTTTAAATTTCAAAGTTTTCATGTCAAATGTTTCATTATCAATTTTTAATATTCATAATGTTTTTATATTGAGTATTTTAGGTTTTACTAGGATCACTAATGAGAGTTTCTTTAGCGTTGATACTTACTAAATGAACGACAAAGATTTCTTTAAAAACAGTGAAAAAACTAAATAAACACAATTATATTTTGCCTCAGATATTACACAAAACCGATGTAAAATGTGTTTCTTTTTTTATATAAAAAATACAATAAAATATCTTCCACCCCAAGCGTCACATACCTCTCGATTTTTGTTAAAATCGAGAAAAAAAGTTTTTTTATATAATTACATTGATTACACATAATATTAAACAAATCAAGTTTATGACAATGAATTTTTGGAGAACAACATATCTTTTTAAATTTCTGATAAGTTATTTGTTTCAAATATGAGATTTTTTTTTTCGTACTTGCAACCCATCCTAGAGTGATTTTATTATCTTGAGTAAATATTTTCATGACAAATGCTTTCACATGAAGAAAACATGGAAGAGAAATGGATGATTGTGTTTATGGACTAATTTCTCAATGTTGTCAACCGAGAAAAATAATAAATTTCTCAATGTTTTCTTTGATTGACAAAATAGGAAGGTTATTCCAAAAGCACAACAACAATATCAACATTATTACGTGACATAGATTGTAAGAGTATAAAAAATATTTTGTTCAAGATAGAAGAACATTGAAGATTTTTTCTGTCTTGCAATCTATCCCAAAAAATGACACGTATGACTTTAGAGTGGCTATATAAGTTAGGTTTAGAGTAACATTTAATTAACAAGTGCTTTATAGTAAAATATGATAATCTAACTTTCCGGTTATTAAATATAACTGAAGGAATAAATCATTAATTTTAAAAATAAAATAAAATAAAAAGAAATGCACCACTTTTAAAGAAATAAAAACATAAATTGTTGTTGCTGAGATTTGAAGCATGTCCTAAATTAATTTTTTTCTTCAGTTATATTTAGAAACTGAGAGAATATGTGGTATTTATTTTTAAAAAATAAAATATTGTGCGCTTTGGCATTTTACCACCATTTTTGGTTGGGTGAGGTGAAAATTTTGTTACGAAATGTATTATTTGTAGTAGTGAATCAAACAAAAGGACCAAAAGAGTATCCAAATTGAGAGGGTAGAAATAATTTAACAAGTAAAAATTAAAACTTTCACTACTACAAAATAGACCTTCCCGTCACAATAAATTACAACGGAACTGTTAATCATGGTAATACCTTATTTTTGGATGCACTTTGTTTATTTATATTTATGACACTACGATCAAACTAAAAATTGTGATTGTACATTTATGAAGTGACACGATTGGAATTCCAACTCCAATAATTTTCTCCTTTTTCGTTACAATGAATGTTGTCCTTATAATTATAATATATAAATTAAAATTAAAATACCTATCACCATGGTTGTTAATGTGAACCATTGTTAAAGTCATTATATTTTATCACAGTTTTTGAATACGACCGCAGTGAAATTGCTTACTCATATATAATATAAGCGAATTAACTCTTGCTTCTTGACAGTATCGTCGTATCTATCACAAAAAAATCATAGCACACATTTTATCTATTCTTCATCGTCATTAGCTCTCACTTCATACATAAATGTATTCTTGTTCTTCCTTGCTCTTTCTTTTTCGTGTATGTTGTTGTTATGTTTCACATGATTTTCTTCTTGTTCGAGAGTTTATGGTTTTTGTTGTTGTATGTCGTTGTTGTTTATTGTTGTTGTTGTATGTTATTTTGAAAAAGGGTTTTTTTTTTCTTGTTCCGATTTCATATCATTATCTCAGATTTCAAGTCCTTCTCTCAACATGAATAGTGGGAGAAACAAACTTATCCACAAGATTTAGGTTACAAATAAGGTTATTGATATGGTAAAGTTATGGTTGAACAAATGCAAGGAAGTTGAATCTGATAGAGATTACATTACTGTTGTTGAACTGTCTGATAGAATATGCTATAAGATGATCCATTTCAAGAATCTTAACCCTGAAAATATGAAGAAGGTAAAGGTTGTTATGAATGACCTAATGAATATGGATACAATTGATTCAGAATCAGATGAAGATCTTGAGAACTGCACAAATTCAACTAGGCATGAAGATTGAAGACCTTGTTATGTCTCACATGATTTATTGTTAATTGTTGTTGACAAGTTTTTGTATGTTGTGATTGTTGTTACTTGTTCTGTTACAATGTACTGCTAGTTTATGTTAACATGTTACTTTTTTTTGTGGCGTGATTTACTTTCTTTTTGCGTTATGTTTTCGGGTATGTTAATGCTAGTTTATATTTTCAAAATAGGTTAACATTCTAAAAATTGTTTATATTTCGAAATCTGGTTTAAGAGAACTCATACTATGAGTGTGGTTTATAAATGGTTTGTTTTGCTATGGAGAAACAGTATAAGAAATATGAAGCTATTTTGGAAGCTTCATCTGCTTTGTATTTTTTCTTCATGGCAACATAAGGTAGATCAACTTCAGATCATTACTCGGATCTTTTCAGTAAAAGGTATGTTGTTTCCGTTTTGTTGATAAATATTAATGTTGTTGTTGTTGATAAATGTTGTTATTTGTGATGTATGTTGTTGTTGAGTTTATTATAATGTATGTTGTTGTTGAGTTTATTATCATGTATATAGATTGTTTGTTTCACTAACCCTTCATTGAGCATGCATTCACTTAAATTAATTTAGAAAATAATAATCTAAAAAGTAAGTTATATTTGAAATGCAACTTAGATCAGACATGTTTTTCGAATTGCATCCATCTTGTAATTCATCTATATCGCTCTTTAACGCGTAAAACTTAGTTTATTGCCCCAAATTCTTCAAATCAACGGTTCACTCTCTATTAATTTATATTGCAAAACATCAAATTTATTGAGAAATTAAATCATCTTCATTGTTGTCATCATAATAATCTTCATCATTGATTAAAATAATGATGATGATTCCGAATTAGTCAACATATTGATGCTTTGCAAAATAAACTAGGAATGAACCGCTGCTTTGAAATTTTTATGGCATTGAATAAAATGCTACATGTTAAGAAGCAAAAGATGAATTACGGTATGAATGCAATTTTAAAAACAGTGGTTCGCTTAAGTTGTTTTTCAAGAATAATTTAGTTTTTCAAACTATTATCTTCTACATCAATTTTAATGGTTGTATATATTTAGTGAGGTGTAAGGAAAAACAAGCAATTTACATATTTTATAATAAACTCAGGGTACTTTTCACAACGGTTATCTTTTGTAATCGTGGTGAAATGTTAATTATATTTCAAATAAATTATTGTTATTGTTGTTGGGTTTCGAACTCATGACCTAAATATATATCACAACGGTTGTTTAAATAATCGTTGTGATAGGTGGTGCGCTACCTAGCTTATAAACACGACCACATGTCTGTTGTGGAAACCACCATACATACAATCACGCACACTACCTAACAACGGTCGTGAAACCATCATTATATGTGTTTTACAACCGTCATTATATGTGTTTTCGTAGGAGTGTTTACAACATGATATTGTGTAAACGAACTGGTGTTGAAAGTGGAAGAATGGAGAAAAAGATGGTTGGGGTTGGAATGGTTGAGTGATTGCATGGAAGAGAGGGTGAGATCTGAGATGATGAGGAGAAAGATGGCACTTTGGAATTACCAGAGAGAGAGAGAGAGAGAGAGAGAGAGAGAGAGAGAGAGAGAGAGAGAGAGAGAGAGAGAGAGAGAGAGAGAGATTAGATGTGAATCCAATGTAGAGGGTGTTGGAAATAGAAAGCAAGGAGAGGTGGGGCAAATATGCATCTAAGCTAAGTCAGATTTGAAATATCCAATAAAATAGTAAAATTTAATGTTTTTTCATAAAACTAACCGTAGGGACCAATTCATATAATAGAATATTAGTTAAGAGACTACTTTACAATGTTTTTTAGTTAAGGAACTAAAGTGAACGTGTAAATTAAATGAAGGGATAAAAAAATGCATTAAACCAACAATTTTACAAAACTATTCTTATTTAGTGCATATTATGAAATTCTCACATCAAAAGTGAAATTTGAACACACATTTTACTGTATGAGTCAACTCCTTATCAATTCTTCCTTTAAATCTCATATATAAATGGTACGGTTTTTAAAAAAATAATTATAATTAGATGATTTAAAATTTAATAAATAAAATAATAAAATATATATTAATATTTAAAAATAATTATTATTTAGAAACAAAAAATTATAAATGTGATATTTCTTTTATAAAAATAAAACATTATTTAAAAATATTAGTGTTATATTTATTTTTATTCATTAAAATTTTCTCAACTTAAAATTTTCAGTAATTAGAATAGATTAGTTTTGGCCGTTAATTCAAAGTTTAACCCTTAACATAAACATTTTATATTGTATTAACCTAAACAAATTGATAATATTTATAAATCAATAAGATAAAAAAATAATTATGTTACTTATAATTAATATTTATAAAATAAATAATACTAATGTATAATTAAAATCAATATAATTATATATTTTTTAACTATATACGGTTTAATTATGTATTAATTCTAGGAAAAAGAAAATCGATTTTAATATAATTAATTTTAATTAAAAATGAGTTGAATTCTGAATACTTTCAATGTGAAATAAAACGTACACTAAGGAAAATATTTTCGAAAGACGGAACAAGTTGGAATATAATCATTATAGTCTCGATAACGTTAAAGATTGTTCGTTTTCTAGAAGTAATGTTACTAAGCCCCGTCTACACAAAATATGCACATTCAATATGTAAGATTTTCTGCTATTCTTTTATGGATAAACACCATTTATGGTCTTGAAAGTGTTATAATTAATTATCTCTAGCCTTTGTTTGGTTTATGCACTTGTTTGTTACGAGAGTAAATAAAAAAATAACATTAATATAAAAATTACTTAAATATTTTTTAACGCCCAATAGTATTATTTATATATATATATATATATATATATATATATATATATATATATATATATATATATATATATATATATATATATATATATATATATATATATATATATATATATATATATATATATATATATATATATATATATATATATATATATATATATATATATATATATATATATATATATATATATTGTGTTTTGATTAATTCCTGAGGTACCGGTTGACTCTACTCTTTCATCAATTCATATTAGAGAATAATTTTCAAATTTTAGATTTCAAATTTCTTTCAATTGTATTATACTTGATAGTATAAAACTCTAAATTACATTCTGTTATATGACTCGGTTGTAAGTGTTGTTGGTGCAAAGGTAGAATAAATGATGAAAGGTAGAAATATTCTATTAAGAATGACGGCAGAAGAAACAGGATTAAAAGTTACAATGATTGTCACCCTATTTATAAGTTAAAACTAGGGTTACTAGAATAAGATAAAATACTAAAATACCCTCTAACAAACTTAGGGGCTAAGAAAATAGTACAACTAAATAAATATGAATTACTATTAATATTCTAATACCATCCCTTAATTCATATTCCATCAAAACTTGTAACACCAATTCCATCCCTTAATCTGAGAAATTGATCAGTCTTGATAGCTTTCGTCAGAACATCTGCCAACTGCTTCTGAGTGCTGCAGTGTACAACTTCTAACACTCCACTCTGAACTTGATGTCTCAGAAAATGATACTTGGTCTCAATATGCTTGCTTCTCCCATGCAGCACTGGGTTTCTGGCAAGGTTGATTGCAGACTTGTTGTCAATCATCAACTTCAGAGGTTTGCTTACTTTAATCTTCAGATCTTGCAACAGATTCAGAATCCACACAGCTTGGCATGCAGTAACAACACCTGCAATGTATTCAGCTTCACAGGTTGACAACGCCACAACAGGTTGCTTCTTGGAACACCAAGAAATAGAACCTCCCAGAAATTTGAACAAGTACCCAGATGTACTTCTTCTGTCAACTCTGTCTCCACACCAATCAGAGTCTGAATAACTCAGAAGTTCTGACTCATTATTTCCTCCAGAGGGAAATAACACTCCATACTTCAGAGTTCCTTTGATATACCTCAGAATCCTGACAGCAGCTTGGTAATGGGACCACTTAGGTTTACTCATGAACCTACTAACCATCCCAACTGAGTAGCAAATATCAGGTCTGGTATTGCACATATACCTCAGAGAACCAACCAACTGTTTGAAGGTTGTAGCATCCACATCCTTTCCTTCAGAGTCTGAATCCAGTTTCTGATTTGTATCAGAAGGTGTGACAGCCATCTTACAATTCTTTAGATCAAATCTCTTCAGAAGTTCTAATTCATACTTGAGCTGATGCAAAATGATACCTTTCTCAGAATATCTGAACTCCATCCCTAGAAAGTATGTCATTTTGCCTAGATCAGTCATTTCAAATTCATTCATTAGAACCTTCTTGAACTTGGCTATCTCCTGTTCAGAACTTCCAGTCAGCAGTATATCATCAACATATAAACATACCAGAGTCATATTGCCTTCAGAAGTATGCTAAACATAGACACCGTACTCCATCTCACATTTCTGAAAGCCTTGCTTCTTGAAAAATGAATCAATCTTCTGATTCCAAGCTCTGGGCGCTTGTTTCAATCCATATAGAGCTTTGTATAATCTGTGCACCATCCCTTCCTGATTCTTTTTTACAAATCCAGGAGGTTGTGACACGTAAACTTCTTCTTCTAATGGACCATTCAAAAATGCAGATTTTACATCTAAATGCATTAGAGGCCAATTCCTATTAGCAGCTATTGCAATCACCATTCTGATTGTTTCATGTCTTGCTACAGGTGCAAACACTTCAGAGTAATCCAACCCAGGTTTCTGTAGAAATCCTCTGGCTACCAACCTTGCTTTATGTTTGCCAATTGAACCATCTGGCTTTAACTTCTGCTTGAAAACCCATCTAACGCTGATGGCTTTCTTGTCTTTTGGAAGTTCTGTCAGCTTCCAAGTCTTGTTTCTCTCTATAGCATCAAGTTCTTCTTTCATGGCCTTCAGCCAGAGCTTCTGCTTAAGAGCCTCCTCTGTACTTATAGGTTCAGAGTCTACTAACATGGCACACTGAATAACCTCTCCTTCAGAGTCTACTTTAGTGTCTTGCAGCATGTCAAATTCTGCAAATCTTCTGGGAACGCTTCTGATTCTTTGTGGTTTCTGAACTAGTTCGGAGTCTTGAGCTTCAGAGTTTCTAGCTTCAGATGATTGACCTCCAGAGCTTTGACCATCTTCAGAGTCTGGCATATTTCCAGAGTCTGAATTGCCACCAAGATCTGGATTGCCATCAGAGTCTGAATCATCAGAGTCTGGGTCATCTGGGTCACCTTCATCTTCTGAGTCTTCTTCAGAGTTTGAATCAGTATCAGAGTCAGAGTCAATATCAGGGTTTACTTCAACTTCAGAAATTCTTAACTCTGGCCTTTCTTCAGAGGTTCTAACATCAGAATCAGATTGAGACTTATCCCAATTCCAAACTTCTGATTCCTTCACAATCACATCTCTGCTGAATTCAATTTTATTGGTTTCTGGACAATAGAGCTTGTAAGCACCAGTACTGTGGTACCCTATCAGAATCATCACTTTACTTCTATCATCCAGCTTCTGTCTTCTGGCTTCTGGAACATGTTTATAGCAAACAGAACCAAATACCTTTAGATGACTAACACTTTGCTTATCTCCAGTCCACTTATGTATTGGAACTATTTCCTTCAACTTCTTCGTAGGACATATGTTGAGTACATACGTTTCAGTGGCAACAGCTTCTCCCCAGAGCTTCTGAGGAAGCTTCTTCTCCTTTAGCATGCTTCTCACCATATCAAGCAAAGTACGATTTCTTCTTTCAGCAAGACCATTGTGTTGAGGGGTATAAGGAGCAGTAACCTCATGCTCAATTCCATTCTCCTCACAGAACTTCTGGAACTCTTTGGAATTATACTCACCTCCACCATTAGTTCTAAGAATCTTCAGCTTCTGACCACTCTGATTCACAGCCTTCATTCTGAACTTCTTGAATTCATCAAACACCTCATGTTTAAATTTAATAAGGGATACCCATGTCATTCTTGTGAATTCATCAACAAACAACACAAAGTACTTATTCCCTCCAATTGATGCTACTGGAAATGGACCACACACATCAGAATGTACAACTCCCAAGGCATGTTTTGCTCTTGGAGCAACTTCTGACGCAAATGGCAAACGTGGTTGCTTTCCTTCCATGCAAACTTTGCATGACTTTTCAGGCTTCTTAATTGCAGGAATTCCATGTACCAACTTCTTTGAATTCAGATGTTTTAAGCTTCTGAAATTCAAATGACCAAATCTTCTGTGCCACAGCTCACTCTCCTTCTCAGCACATGTTGCACTAAGACATTCTGAGTCTGCAGTTCTGACAATCACCTTGAATTTTCTATTCCTTCCCTGTTCTGACTCCATAATCAACTTCTGATTGCAGTCATACAACTTCAGAAGATTGTTCTTCATGGTAACTGAAAAACCTTTCTCAATTAATTGTCCCACACTCATCAGATTGCTTCTGATGCCAGGTACATACCACACGTTCTGAATCAATGCTATTTTCCCATTGTTCAGAGTCACTCTGACATTTCCCATACCTTCTGTGTTAAGATATTTGTCATCAGCACATTTGATCTTTGTCCTCTTTTCAGAGTCAAAGTCAACCAGCCATTTCTTGTTTCCAGTAAGATGATTTGAACAGCCAGTGTCCATATACCACCAGTCTATCAGATCCATATTATCAGATTCAGAAGCCATCAATAGCACAGATTCGTCATCAGAACTTTTGGCTATATTTGCTTCTTCTGATTTCTTCTCCTTGTTTGACCAACAATCTCTAGCAAAGTGACCAAACTTCTTACAACAGTAACATTGGATCTTCTTCTTGTCATACTTCTCTTTTCCCTTCTGAGTATTCTTTTGTCTATCAGAGGTTGAGCTTTCTGACTTCTGACCACCATCAGATCTTCTCCTGGCTTCTGACTGCTTCTGATACCTCCTATCAGAAGTTGCTTTCAGAGCCTGCTGCTCTACTTCCCTTTCAGAAGTTCTCTCAGTCAAACGCAACTCTTGCGCTTCTAAACTGCTCTGCAGCTCTTCAATTCTCATGGTACTCAGATCTTTGGAATGTTCTATTGCTACCACAATGTAATCAAATTGAGAGGTAAGGGATCTCAATACCTTCTCCATGATTGTTTCTTCAGAAAGAGTTTCTCCACACGCCTTCATCTCATTAGTGATCAGAATCACTCTGGAGATGTATTCAGAAACTTTCTCATTATTCTTCATGTTGAGATTCTCATATTGCTTTCTCAAGGACTGAAGCTTCACCTTCTTCACTGATGCGTCACCACCATAACATCTAACCAGTGTGTCCCACGCAGCCTTTGCTGTCGTTGAATCTGCAATCTTCTCAAACACATTTACATCAACACATTGATGAATAAAGAATAATGCTTTCTGATCCTTCTTCCTTACTTCCTTCTGCGCGTTTTTCTGTTCATCCGTTGCATCTGCTGCTACCGGAACATAACCATCAGTGACAAGATCTAGAACATCTTGAGCACCAAATAGTACACGCATTTGGATCATCCAACGATTCCAGTTTTTACCATCAAATACTGGAAGTTTGGTGTTCATGTTGTCGTTTCCGTTCATCTTCTACCTTGCACAATACACTCAGATTTCTCACACAGTGTTTCCCAACCCACAGAATAAAATTCTGATCAGATTTTGTTCAAGATTCAACACGAATCTAAGAATCAAAATCAAACACACAAGACCTCACGTTCACTCGTGTTTCCCGTGTTTCCCAATAAGTCTGAACCAGAGCTCTAGATACCAATTGTTGGTGCAAAGGTAGAATAAATGATGAAAGGTAAAAATATTCTATTAAGAATGACGGCAGAAGAAACAGGATTAAAAGTTACAATGATTGTCACCCTATTTATAAGCTAAAACTAGGGTTACTAGAATAAGATAAAATACTAAAATACCCTCTAACAAACTTAGGAGCTAAGAAAATAGTACAACTAAATAAATATGAATTACTATTAATATTCTAATAAGTGCGAACGTTGCGGTGACAAACAGATTATAGAAAATTCGTTACATAGTTTCCATGATAATGATTTCTATAACTAATACTTAATTTTTTTTCTTCTAAATACCAGTCAATTACTATTGAATCATTATAATGTTTTTGGTAACAAATGATTAAAATCTATATTTGGGTCAAACGTGAACCGGTTTAGGAAGATGTTGGGTAAAGGTTATTAATGATGATAAATCATGTATTTTTGTTTCTTGGTATTTATATTCTTGATTATTAATTATTATCAATATAATTTTCGTGAAATTTATTTGAAATAATTAATTTATCATTATTTTTTATTCGTAATTTACGTAAATCATATTGATTTATTATTAGCATTTTATATTTTGCATAATGATTTATTTTTTGATCATTAATTAATTTTGAGATAACAGGGTAATACTCTAAAATAAGTTATTAGAGTTCAATAACTCTATCTACAAAGATGAACCTCACATTTTTTTAGATGTTTTATTTTGATTATTATTTTTAAATTTTTTTTATGATTATCATATAATTGCATATAAGAAGATTTGTTTATTTATTTATAAATATTGTAGTGTTATAATGACAGAGGCCGCGTCTAAGACGATATCTCTATACGGTCCAAGGACAGACGACAAGTGAGTGTCGTCCAAAGAGAGGTATCCCCTCGTCCCTTGGAGTTTTCTATCGCCCCGTCTTGAGAAACGTGGGATAAGTTGGATAGAGGAAAAGTCAAGGTCATTACTGACTCACCTCCCTTGGAAATAGGCGTTCAACGGTTCACCATTGATTAGGTAGACAACGACATTTTTCAAGGAAATCCTAGGCACAAGGAGCCTCTATAAATATATCTCCCCTAAAAAGGAAGACAAACTCTAAGTGATACACACTCCTCATAACTAAAAGAACACCACACTCGTTTCAGCCTTAAGACACATGACTAACCTAACTGCCCGCCTGCAATTAAGTAGCTTCGACCAACAAGGTCTCTCACCTCACGTGAGTTAGTCCCTTAAATAGCCTTAAACACAACCGTACAGGACTACTCGCCGTCGTGAGGAAGTCTCCACCTTAAAAACATGTTATACACATACTAAGGTCTCTAAGTCTCATTGCTCTTGCAGGGGGAACACGCACAACTGTACTTTTTTTACCAATATAGTGGCGTCTACCATAGGGCTCTGATAAATTAACCTTGGCCACATCTCCACCATAACCCTTTCATCTCCTTATTGAAGATGACTAACAGGGTCATACCTTATGAAGTAAACACCATCGTCGGGGGTATCTTTGGGAAGGGCAACTTCAGAGCCGCCCAAAAACGATACGCGAAACAGGTGTCTGTGGCCAATGTTATATCTTGTGGCCTTCCCATAAGTGCCCTAGGGTGAACATGGGTGACATTGTTTTCTCTTAGGAGGATGTTGTCGACGTTAACCCCCATGACGACGATCTCTTAGTCATCACTGTTCAGCGGGAAAATTTGGACATCGAGCGTGTCCTAATAGATTCGGGCAGCTCTGCCGATGTTCTGTTTTAGGATGTCTTTCAAAAACTACAACTGAATATGGTCGACATAAAGAGGTTCATCGGCTGTTTTATAGGACTATCAAGTGAACATGTACAAATAATGGGCCATGTGACCCTAAAAACATACGAAGAGGGAGAGAACACCAAGGTCATTGTCGTCAACTACCTCGTTATAGATACCTTGTTACCTTATAACATCATCCTAGGGTGCCCTGCAATCAATGCCCTAGGAGCAATCATATCCACTTGGTATTTAACTTGGAGATAGTCATAGAAGAGCTCGCATTGGTTGATGTCCGTCCTTCCAAAGTTCCAAATACTGACTTCGAGGGTTGGGACCCTGAATTCGGCGCTAAGGTGGAAAGATTCACGCCTATAAAAGACTTAAAGGAAGTCCAGATAGTTCTTCACGCCCATCAAGTTACAAAGATAGATGCTTTTTTGTCTGTAGAGGAGGAACATGAGCTAGTCGACCAACTAAGAAAGAACGCCGATTTGTTCTCATGGGCCCCCTCAAACATGCCAGGTATAAACACAAAAGTTGTAATTCATCGCCTTACCTTCCATCCTTATGTCAAACCAGTAGTACAAAAGAAACAAAAAGGTAGCCAAGGAAAAGAGAGTCGCCATTGATGAAGGGGTGGAAAAACTATCCAACACCGAATTCAACATTGAAACAAAATACCCACTTGGATGGCCAACGTAGTCCTGATACTAAAGGTCAATAATAGACGGTGCATGTGTATAGAATTCACGGATCTGAGCACTGCCTATCCCAAAGATCCATATCCACAGCTAAACATCGAGCGTCTATACGACGGGTCGTCAAGCTACCACACATTAGGTTTTATGCCTACTCAGGATACAATTAGATCTAGATGGATCTCCTGGATGCATCCAAAACTACTTTCATGTCAAACCATGACAAATACTACTACAATGTCATGCCCTTCGGCCTCAAGAACATTGACACTACATACCAACGACTCATGGATGTAGTCTTCGTCCATCAGATTGGATGGAATCTGGAGGTATACATCGTCTATATGATTATTAAAATTGGGGAAGAACACAACCACACTGATGACCTGAAGGATACCCTACAGTCAGTGAGAAGGTATGATATGCGCCTAAACCCCTCCAAGTGTTCTTTTTGGGTTCAAGCGGGGAAATTTTTGGGTTTTATGCTAACAAGGAGATGTATTGAAGCAAATATAGACACATGTTAAGCAGTCATTGATATGAGAAGTAATATAAATGTGATGGAAATGTAACAACTTACTGACGCCTTGCCACTCTTTCTCTCTTCCTCTCCTGTGTATGCGATAAAACCCTCCTTTTCTTCACCGCCCTGAAGAAAAATGAGAAATTCGAGTGGACCGCCTAGTGTGAAGAGGTTTTCACCAAGGTCAAGTAGTTCCTCACACCACCCCCAATCCTTACTTGCCCGAAGGAGGACTTACCTTTGCTCCTCTACCTCTCGGTTATAAAGAGGATAATGAGCTCAATTCTCATCCGAGAAATAAACAGGGCAAAGAGACTTATGTATTTTTTAAGCAAGGTGTTCAAAGACGTTGAGACACGCTACCAGAAGATTGAGAAACTTGCGTTGGCCATTGTTATTACAGTGAGAAAGGCAGATCATACTTCCAGGGGCACACCATCCTGGTAAAAACCAAATATCCCATCCAACAAGTTTTGAAAAAACATGACCTGACAGGAAAAATGGTATCTTGGGCGGTAGAACTCTCAAAATACGACATTCATTACGTCTTGAGGGGAAGCATCAAACCTCAAGCCCTAGACGATTTCGTAGTTGAACGCAACTTTCCCATAGACGAGAACCCCCTTCAGATTAGGCGTTATATGTAGATGAAGCCTCTAATGTAAAAGCAAGTGGGGGCAAGAATGGTCCTCGAGGGACTCGTCAATATAGTTATCGAGTAGGCGCTGAGTTTTGGGTTCACTTCCAGGAACAACCAGAAAGAATACGAGGCCCTTATCGCTGGCATAATCTGTGCCTTAGAAATGTGAGCCACCGAATAAAAGGCTAAAAGTGACTCCCAACTGGTTTCCAACCAGGTCTCAGGGCAATATTAGGCCAATGAGCCACAACCGATAAAATATCTATTAAAAGGTATGAAATTGATCATTGTGTTTCCTTTCTTTTGAAATAGAGCACATCCCCTGCGAGTAGAACGTTAAGGCGGGCCTATTTTCCAAACTAGCCACCTCTAAAACCACGAGGATTAATAGAACAGTCAAACATGAGACTCCAGTCTATCCTAGAATTGAGATTGATGAAGTATAATCTTTAGAACTCGTCCCCACCAACTGTTTGGATGTCACCCATACTACATTACCTATATCTGGGCGAGCTCCCACTAGACAAGGGAGAAGTGAGGAAGATCAAAAAGTAGGTTGCCAAGTATACCTCACTCTTGGGGAAATTTTAGCGAACGAGAAAGGATACCCCATGTCGTGATGCCTAAGAGAGGATGAAACCGCCCTGGTACTTGCAGAAGTTTACAAGGGAGCCTGCAACATCCACATCGGCAGGAAAGTCCTCGCCAACATGTTATTGAGAGCAGGATATTACTGGCCCACTCTAATGAAGGACATCATCGCTTTCGTCAAGAATTATAGTTAATGCTAAAGATATGCTAACCATCACCACGCCTCAGTATAACTTCTCTAGTTGATGGCCTCGCCTGACCCTTTTACCAATGAGGCGTGGACATCCTAGACCCACTCCCCGTGGAGTCGAGCCAGTTAAAATTCTCGATAGTGGGATTCAATTATTTCAACAAATGGATAGAATCAAAAGCGGTGGCCAAGGTCACGGCGGAAAGGGTGCGGAGTTTCTACTGGTATAAGATTATGTGCCTATACGGACTCCCTAGGGCCATTGTCTCTAACAACGAGACCCAATTTTCTAGCACCATGGTCATTGAATTTTGTAAAGAATTAGGTGTGCAGAAGAAATTCGTGTCTGTGGTGCATCCTCAAGCTAACGGTCGAGCAGAGTCAACAAACAAGGTAAACCCTTAAGGACTTAAGAAAAAACTTGATGAAGACAAAGGCCAATGGGCGGAGCTACGCCATGAGATACTATGGTCATGCCATACCATACCATATTTCACTACCAAGGAGACCCTGTTTTCTAAGGTCTATGAGGAAGACACAATGTTGCCCATAAGATTGGGACGCCTTCGTGGCGACGAACGCAGTTCAACAAGGAGGCGATTGAGATATGCTTGAAAAGAGTAGCATATATGATTGACAAGTTAAGATAAGTTTTCCATTTTTGATATTTCACCGCCAAAAACAGGGCCTTGAGGAGATATAACTCCAAGGTTAAACTAACAGAGATGTAAGAGAGTGACCTTGTCTTGAAAGAAGTAGTTCTACTTGCACAACAGAGGAATGTGCAACCTAATTAGGAAGGACCATATTGCATCTATCATAAGCTCTTATATGAAGCATACAAGTTTCAGAAACTTGAAGTGTTACTTCTACCTAGGACCTGGAATGCTCTTCATCTTTGATATTATTACAAGTTAGAAAGACAAATAGGGTTCCAGAAGCACTGGAGCAGACAAACACAAAGGAACATCTTATGGCGAGGGCAGCAAAGTGGCACATCAAACGCTTAACACCATCATGGGAGGATTCATCGGAGGCGGGGAAACTAGCTCCACCTGTAAAAGGTATGCCCGCCAAATTTTGAATGTAGAAGACCTTCCTGAGGTCAAGAACATGAATATACCAGAAGTTGTGATTGTCTTCTCATTGAAAGATGAGTTTGGCATCCATCCCCAAAATAATGACCACATGGTCATATCAGTCAAGTGCAAGGAATGATAGATTATGTGAGTTCTGGTAGTTCAATGAGGTTTCACCGACATCATGTATTGGGACGTACTCAGTGGATTACGCCTCGATCCCAAATACTTAAAGCCTTTTAAAGGGTCACTGTTCATATTCTCAGGGGAACAAGTCCAAGTGAAAGGGTACCTAACCATGCGAATTACATTTGGAGAGCAGGACCAGTCCAAAGAAATAAAGGTTAAGTATCTCGTTATTGACCCCCCCTCTTAGTATAATATGATCATCAGACAACCACCCTTTAATTGAATGGGAGCCGCTTTATCTACTTTGTATTTATGCATGAAGTATCCGCTCCCTAATGGGAGAGTAGGATTCGTTCGAGGGGACTAGGAGATCGCTCGGAAATGTTATGCAGAAAGCCTTAAGTTAAAGAGGGTGCACTTTCTGGGCCGAAAGGTAAAGTAGGACAACTATGGGATAACGTCGCCCGATGAGGCTTGCGAGAGCGATGAAGATTCCCATTCGACCTCACAAGACGATGAAGCATGAAAGCATAAGGGAATTTCCATTTTCAAATTGTTGATGTAGTCATTTTGTTTTTGTTATTCGTTTATTTAGTTGACAATTTTTCATAGGCGACCATTAAAATTCTGCTGACTGTAAGGACAAGTTGTTTGTTGAGGTGCACTCTTTTATCTCCGTGTTTTCCATGGAGCAAGGGTTTTTAATGAGGCATCCCATATTTATTTATCCATATCTATTAGTTATTACATTTCTTTGCAGGAAGTCCAGGCTCATAAAGAAGCCTCCCATGGAGAAACTACATGCGCTGGATCCCCAAGATGAGACCCTTACTGCCCATAGACGAAATTACATAAACTAGATCTCTAAGATAGGATCCTTGTCGCCCAAAGTGGAAAACTAAATATGTTGGATCCCCAAGACGGGATCCTTGCTGTCCATAGTGGAAAATACACATGATGGATCCCCAATATAGGATCCTTGTTGTCCGTATGGACAAATTACATATGTAGGATCCCATAGATGGGAACATTGTCATATATAATAGCAAATACTCGTGCTAGATCCCTAAGATGGGGTCCTTGCCACCCATAGTGGTAGGCTACATATGTTAGATCCTTCAGACGGGATCCTTACTATCCATAGTGGCAAATACATGCGTTGGATCCCCAAGATGGGAACCTTGTCGCCCATAGAGGCAATTACATAGGTTGGATCCCCAAGATATGATCCTCGCCGCCTATAGTGACAAATACGTGTGTTGGATCCTCAAGATGGGATCCTTGCCGCCCAGAGTGGCAAATGGAGCAGTTGAATCCCCAAGACGGGGTCATTACCGCCCATAGTGGCAAATACACACGCTAGATCCCCAAGATGGGATCATTGCCTCTCATAGAGGCAATTACATAGGTTGGATCCCCAAGATTAGATCATTTCCATCCATAATAGAAAATACATTTTATGGATCCTCAAGATGTGATCCTTGCTACCCAAAGTGCCAAATACAAGCACTGGATCCCCAAAACGGGATCCTTGGCGCCCAAAAAGGAAATTAAAAATAATAGATCCCCCTAAAGAGAGATTTTGGTCGTCTTAAAAATGGTGACAACAATAAATGTCTTAGGACTAAGGCAAAACAACGAAATAACTAAAAATAAAGACAACTAGCATAAAAAGGCCCCCCGGGAGACGTCGTTGTTCAAAATGATTACAAAATGGTGCATCCCGTCTCATACGGGAAGAAGATTGTGGAGTGGCCAGAGATGTAAATGGAGTGGCTTGAGGTGAAGGCCGAGCCCTAGGAGTAGGTTAGTAGACTGAGCCCTAAGAGTAGACTGTTCCCCAAAAGTTGACTCCTTTGCCTGAATAGAAGTACCTGCTACCTTCGGAACCTGCTGGCTTCATTCCCGTCGAACATATGCGTGCTGGGAAACCCGTCCAAGTCCTAGTTTGTCGACTCTGTCAGCAATTATGCTTGTAAGGTAAAATTACTCATATAATTAGTTTACGCAAAAGAACGGCACAAACGAGAAAATTATATAAAAAAAACATATTGAGGAAATTTTGGAGATATGTCTATGGAAACATTCCGGAGATGTACCTCTGGAATTTCCCAAAGTATATGAAACATTGAACTTTTTCAGAGATGTATCTCTAGAAATTTCTGAGATTCAGAGGTCGCGACAATGACGTCATCTGCTATTCAGAATGTGAAAAATGAAGCACTGATCGTCCATTTGAGCCAACAAACAATACATACACTTACTCTAAACTATTTTTCATATGATTTCTAAACATTTCTACATCTAACAATTGATTCTAACTCGTTCACAACAAAACTCGAATATTTACCAAAAAATCGAAAAACTTACCCGAAACACATGATTTGGAAGATGTTGAATGATAAAATGGATGATGCTTAATGTTTACTTGAGCCTCCTATTGATGAAATCTGATTTGGTGAAGTTAGAGAAATTTGAAAATGAGAGAGCAAGAGTTATGTGAATGAAAATGAAAAATGTGAGAGGAAAAGAGTCTGATACAATAATAATTTTTAAAATGTTTTAGAGATATATTTTAACGTTCATTTAAATTTTAGAGCGTCTAAAAATATATCTCAGAAATATTTTAATATTCAATAGAGTTTTAATGCGTCTGGAGATATATCTCTAAAATTAAAAAACACAATTAAAAGTGGAAGAAGTATATAAAAAAAAACCAAAAAACTTGAGTGCCGAACATGTAGGAATCTAATCATTATAGTCTCGATAACGTTAACGATGGGTCGTTTTCTAGAAGTAATGTTACTAGGCCCCGTCTACACAAAATATGCACATTCAATACGTAAGGTTTTCTGCTATTCTTTTATGGATAAACATCAATTAATTATCTCTAGCCTGTTTGGTTTATGCACTTGTTTGTTACGACAGTAAATAAAAAAATAACAAATAACATTAATATAAAATGACTTAAATATTTTAAAATAAAAATGCCATTGACAGTCTGAATTTTATTACGAATAACTTTAATTAATTAAATAAAATTAATATTATATCATTTTTAATTATTATATTTTATTTTAATTAATAAAATATTATATCAGATCTTATTGTTCAACAATGCATCGTGGATTGAATTGTTCTTATTAATAGACTAACACATTCTTTTATATGACTTGAGTGGTATGGTTGCGGGGTCAGGGAATATGGTGATAAAGATATTATAGAAATTTGAGTATATATTTTCAAAGATAATAATTTTTAGGTTTAATTGTAATTATGATTTTCTATTTAGTATTTTTTTGGGTTTTGATTCTCCCATTTTAAAAATTATGATTTTGGTCTCTTTTAATTTTGAGTTTGATTTTAGTCTTCTCTCCAATTTTAAATTTTTTTTAATGATGTGACATTGTCTAAGATGACGTGTTTAATGTTAGGTCATTTAAAAAAAATTAATTTAAGATTTTATTATTGACTAGGATAATTAACTTATTAATATTATTTTAATTAATTAATTAATTAATAATTATTTTTTTATTATTATTATTTATAATTAATTAATTAATCAAAATTTTAAATGAAACACTTTGGACTTTTAGTTATTGGCTTTGGTCCATTTTTCTAACCCACAGTTAGATTGTTGTATTTGTTTCAGCTTTATAAACACTTTTATGTCTTATACAAAAATCAACGTGACACTTCTAAAAGACATTTTATACTACAACATTATCTTCTTCTTCATTGCAGTAATTTCTCCTTCTTTCCAAACTTGTGTCCATTGCAGAAGGCTAAAGAAAATTCCAAAATTTTTACCTTTTGTTCTTCTATTCATCTGATACAATGGACTTGTCAGAAAATAAAGAAAACCAAAGATTCTAATCCATGTGATGCATTAATTATGTTTTATAAAAACAAAAAGAAAATCTTAATTGAAAAAGCTATAATTAGAGGTCTTTGTAAAACATAAATAAAATAGTAGAATCATTTTCATAAGTTAATTATATGTTTGAGAACTAAAAGTTATTCAACATTGTTTATAGACTCACAGATAGTTATGAAACTGCCAAATAGTTATGAAACTGCCACATCTAGCCAAAACAAACAGGAAAATTGCCAATTGCAATTTGTACACACAAGTGCCAACATAAGCATTATAATGTTTGTGAATAAAATGTTGAAATGCTAAGACAGTATTTTTTTTCCATTAATTAGGCTTGGAATACTGCAAACTTCAACAATGAAGTTGGCAGCATGATACAAAAGTTTTGGGATTTGGTCATGACTTTCAAATAGGTTAGACACGTGCACAAATGTTTGTAGGAAAAATTATTTTTAATATTTTTAATACAATTACACATTATGGGTATGTATTGTTATTAGAAAGTTTCCCCTCTCTTAGGTTCTTAATTCTAATTAATATGATTTTTGGTTTAAGGAATGGAATGGAGGAAGCTGAATGACAGATGGTGCAAAAGAAAGGAAACCGGTTAGTGAACGGGCGACCTTTTTATGTAAACGGATTCAACACTTAAAGCATAGCCAATTGTTGAATATTAATAGGAGAAGTATAAGATTGTGAAGTATATGAAATTTTTGCTAGTAAAATATTAGCCAACTCAGTAGGGTGAAAAGCATCCCAAAACAAATACTTGCCACGCTCTTCACAAGGTAGGATATGAAAGAAATTGTTTGAAATCAATAAAGAAAGATTAATAGCTCTTTTAAAAGTGAGAGAACAATTGAGTTGTGAGTTTCAAAACTGTTCTGGCCTGGGCCCGGCCTCGCGACCCAACCCACTAACGGACAAGGCCCAATAAGTGAGGCAGCTTGACCGGGCACGCACCCCCCCGCCGAACGGGCCGGACACGCTCCCTGTCAAGCAGGACGACGCGCTTCTAAGAGTCCTTGGCGCTCCCCCTAGCCGGACAGAACGCCCTCTGCGGGCGGTATTCCCCGTGCCGTCGGGCAAGACCCCATGTCTCTTCCACGTCTTCGCGTGCTCTCCTCCGCAGGGAGAACAACGTACTTACGGAGAACCTCGCTAGCTCCCCACCGCGGGGAGAACAACGTGCCACGCGCACGTTCTCCACGTGCTCCCCTCCGCGGGGGCACGTCATCCTCCCAACTGCCCACCTTCGAAAGAGCAGGTCAAGCCCACTTTCCGGAGACCACGGGACAGTTGGACTAGGGCGAAGACCACGTCCTGGTCTTCACTACGTCACGTAAGCCCTAGCAGTCACCTGGGTTGGCCCTGGCCATCCAGCCTAACACAAGTGACAGTTGGCCCAGCGATGGGGTCTCTCTATAAATACCCTCTTCCTCAAGAGGGTCAGGTAATTCACTTCTTGCCCCATTTCTGTACTTTGCTCTCACTCTGCCTAATTCCTTACTTTGGCATCAGAGTGTCTTGCAGGTACACCCCCCTTTTCCTCCTCATCAGCGGTGAGCAGGTAGCAGTCCAATAGCGTGTGGCCATCCCGTGATCCCCTTCTGATCAGGTCAGATCAGTGGCGCCGTCTGTGGGAACATAAACTTCCCTGTTATTCCGAGCAGAAAACCAAAGTTTCACCAGCCCTATACGGTCATGGCTAGCCCACACCACGACGATACCATGCACGACTTCGTGCTCAACTCCGCCGCCAATGGAAGCAAGCAGATGGAGACGTCACGTCCGACGGATACCAACGAGAGAGACGGTCAGACTGCTTCCCCGTCATCCGCAGAACTGCTGCGCCAGGCCGACCACTGGCCCCCGAGCCCAGCGGCGTTCCAACCCGTTCCTATCCCAGCGGGAGCGGACCCAACGGTGGCCGCCCTCTTCGCGGCCATCAACCAGACGAAACAGTTGTTGTTCCAACATAATGCATGAATTGGAGCGCTGGAGCGGGAAGGGCCCCCAAGATCCCCCCCCCCCCCACGGGGAGACCAGAATGGGGGATCGAGGAGTACCTAGCCTCAACCCCGAAATCGCCGACCTCGACTGGAGAGGCCCCAAACAGAAGTGGTGCGAGAACGCACCAGATCCCCAACAAGACAAGTTCGCGGGAGGCGCCAAAACACTTCGGCGATCCCGGCCAGGAATCTGCGCGTCAAACCCCCGGTCAGGAGGCCGAGGACCCGAAACCAGGTGCCTATTCTAAACGGCTTGTCTCCTCCTCAGTCACCCGCTCTCAGTGACGAAGACGACTACCGCACTCCGTTGTCCCGGGAAATCATGGCCGCCCCCATTCCCCACGGGATGGAGAAGCCCCCGACACTATCGACGTACGACGGCACATCCGACCCAGATGATCACTTGGAAGACATCGAGGCCATGCTCGATTACCGAAACGTCTGAGAAGCTATCAAGTGCAGGCTATTTCCGACGACCCTGAGGAAAGGCGCCATGACGTGGTACAAAAGTTTGGAGCCCGAATCGGTCACGTCGTGGAGAGTCTTGAAGGACCTGTTCTCAAAACACTTCACAGCGTCCCGGCGCCATCCGAAGACGGAGGCCGTTCTCGGGGCGATAATCCAAGGCCCCGACGAACCTCTCCGAAAGTACATCGAAAGATTCACCCGGGAAGCGGTGCAGGTAACAACGTCAGACGAGATGAAGCGCTACCTAATGGAGCAGGGCCTACGCCATGACTCCAAGTTTTACGAGGCCGTAGGAATACACCGACCAACATCCCTCCAGGATTTCCTCGACAGAGCCGCGCATTATATCCGATTCGAGGAAACCCAAGCAGCCAACTCCGCACGAGACACCCGAGATAGGGAGGCCCCTCGCGGGCACCGAGATGACGGAGCCTCAAACCATCGACGGGGAGGTGATCGTCGTCGGGAAGATCGCCCTCGCGAACCTCGTGAACAACACGAACAACGCGGCCCTGCCGGTCGATTCACGGAATACACGGCCTTAGTCGCTTCCCGCGAGCGCATACTGGCTGAGTGCGCCAAAACCGAATTTGTCCAGGGAGGTGTCCGCCTCCCTCGGCCGACACCCCCCAAACCCAACATGGACAAATCGAAATACTGCCAATTCCACAGGAGCCACGGGCACGTGACCGAAGACTGCATCCATCTCAAGCACACGATCGAAATCCTGATTAAAGACGGCCACCTAAAGAGATACACCCGGGGGGTGAGCCCCCGAGGGAAGAGGCCCCTGAGGCCAAGAAAATCGAGGAACTCCCCTCTTCTGATGGCGATAACAGACTCCAGGTCACGTTGTGTGTCAGCCGCCCCGAGGATTGGTTCGCGGATAGAGAGTTCGGCCTCCCCAAAGGCCCCGACCTACCCAGCGAGCCAGTCCGGCCAACCAGCCGATGGGAATACATTGCCAGAGCCATGGTCATCTCGGGTGGCGCCACGAGGAGCCTGTCCATAGGATCAGTGAAAAGAAAGTTCGACGAGCTTATCACGAGCAACTCCGGAAAAATGAGCACGCTCGAAAGATTCCGCAGTCGATCCAATACGATCACATTCTACCTCGAGGAACTCCCCGGGGGATCCCCCAACTCCAACATTCCCCTGCTCATATGGGCGCGGATGGCGAACTTCGACGTCAGGCGCATCCTCGTCGACGGAGACAGCTCGGTGGACATCATGTACACACACCTGTTCACAACCCTCCAACTCGACGAATCCAACCTTTCCCCCTACGTAGGCTCTGACCTTCAGGGGTTCAACGGGACGACGACGAGACCTTGGGGTACGTAGAGCTGAAAGTCACTTTTGGAGAAGAGGAAACGGCCAAGGAGATCAGCATCCATTTCTTAGTCACCGAGTGTCCGTCCCTCTACAACTGTATCCTGGGCAGAACAACGATAGCAAAACTCATCGCGGTACCTTCCACCGTCCACCTGAAGATGAAATACTACACGAAACGGGGGGCCGTGGTGACCCTTAACGGAGACATCGAGGCCGCCCGGAGGTGTTTCGGGGCCGCGCTGAAAGGCTTGGACACCATCGCTCCAGCAACCAAGAGGGTGACTCCAATCATAGCGCCAAAAAGCGAACCAAAGGAGCTGGTCGGATCCGTGGACCTCGACAGTCGCTTCACCGAGGAGCGCGATCATGAAATAAGGACCAGCGAAGCCAACGGGCAGCCCGCCCACCCGACACGCCCCATCCTGAACGGAGAATTCGAGATCATCACACTCGGGGAATACAAGAGCAGAACCGTGAAGATCAGCGCCGCACTCCCTGACTTCGCGAAAAGACAGCTGCAAGCCTGCCTCCGCGAGAACGCCGACCTCTTCGCATGGAGCGCCGCAAAAATGCCCGAACTCGACCTTGAGGTCGCCTGCCACCAGCTGTTCATCAGCCCGACCGCGAAGGCCGTAGTTCATCGTAGGCGTAGACAGTCCCCCGAAAAGTCGGCAGCAGCCGAGAAAGCTGTAAAAGACCTCCTAGAGGCAAATTTTATTTCGGAAGCCCGATATTCAACCTGGCTATCCAATGTTGTACTCGTTAAAAAGAATAATGGAAAATGGCGCATGTGTGTTGACTATACCGATCTCAACCGGGCATGTCCTAAGGACGCCTACCCCCTCCCCAACATCGACAAACTCGTCGACAACTCCGCGGGCTTCAGGCTCTTGTCCTTCATGGATGCATACTCGAGGTACAACCAGATCCCGATGGCCGAGCACGATAAACAGAGCACGGCCTTCATGACGGCGTCGGGCAACTATTACTACAACGTAATGCCCTTCAGCCTAAAGAACTCCGGAGCCACATACCAACGGATGATGAACAGTGTCTTCTGGGGAGAAATCGGCGACATACTCGAAGTATACATGGACGACATGATCGTCAAATCCTGCACAGAAGACGACCACACGGCCCATCTCAGGAAGGTCTTCGATACCGCGAGGACATGCCGAATGCGCTTCAACCCGGAGAAATGCACCTTCGGTGTCTGCGCAGGCAAGTTCCTCGTCTACTACCTGACCGAGCGTGGGATCGAGGCCAATCCGGACAAATGCCACGCCTTTTCAGAAATCACCGCCCCCACCACGAAGAAGTCCATCCAATCTCTCAACGGCGTGCTCGTCTCACTTTCCCGGTTCATCGCCAAGTCCGCCCAGCACGCCCTCCCCTTCTTCAAACTACTCAGGAAGGAAACCACGTTCGAATGGACAGAGGAATGCGAGCAAGCCCTCCGCCACCTCAAACGCGTCTTGTCCGAACCACCGGTGCTGACACGTCCCGTGATGGGCGAAACCCTATACCTATATCTGGCCATGGCTAACGAAGCAGTCAGCGCCGTCCTCATCAGAGAAACCGAGGAGGGCCAAAAACCAATCTACTTCACGAGCAAAGCCCTCCACGGTCCGGAAGTCCAATACTAGATGATCGAAAAAGTCGCCCTAGCCCTCGTCACCGCAGCGCGACGGCTCCGACATTACTTCTTCGTGCACACCTATGCTCCGCACCGATCAGCCCATCCGCCAGCTCCTCGGCCGACCCGACATGGCCGGACGCATGCTGAAATGATCGTTAGAACTATCTGAGTTCGACATCGTCTATGAAGGCCGGAACGCTATTAATGCTCAAGCCCTGGCCGACTTCATCGTCGAGATGACCCTGTCACCCGACCCCACCACCAGGAGCCACATCTGGACCATTTTCGTGGACGGCTCCTCCAACTCCACAGGAAGCGGCGCCAGCATCATCCTTGACAACGACGAGGGCACCCTCATCGAGGTCTCCCTCACGCTGGCCTTCTCGACGACTAACAACCAAGCCGAGTACGAAGCGTTCCTGGCCGGACTTCGCCTGGCATCAGACCTTGGGGCCAGAGACATTCGAATCTACACAGATTCCCAACTAGTCGCTTCGCAAGTACGAGGAGAATATCAAGCGAAAAACGACAACCTCGCCGAGTATTTAGCACTTATCACCAAAAACCTGCAAAGTTTCGACTCCGCGGAGATTCAGCACGTCCCGCGCGAGCAGAACACCCGCGCTGATATCCTCTCCAAGTTGGCGAGCACCAAAAATCGAGGAGGCCACAAGTCGGTCATCCAAGAAGTCTTATCGTAACCGAGCACCAAAGCGACCACCGCCCTTCTCGACATCAACGCCATCCGAGATATCGACTGCTGGATGACACCACTACACACCTACCTTAGCACCGGCCACCTACCAGCCGACTCTAAAGAGGCAAGCACAACCAAGCGACGAGCCTGCTCGTACGTCCTCCTCGAAGGAAAATTGTATCGCCGAGGCTTCGCGATCCCACTCCTCAAATGCATCGATAACTCCCAGAGCACAGCCGTCCTAGAGGAAATCCACGAGGGCATCAATGCACAACACCTCGGAGGACGATCCCTGGCGCGAAAGGCTCTACGAGCAGGCTACTACTGGCCCTCGATGCAAACGGGCGCGAAGGAACACATCAAACGATGTGACATATGCCAAAGACACGGGGACATGCACCTCACCCCATCAATCGAACTCAAATCCCTCTCCTCCCCGTGACCATTCGCCTGATGGGGGTTGGACATCCTCGGGCCCTTCACCCTGGGGTCCTATCAGAACAAGTACCTCATCGTGGGCATAGATTACTTCACCAAATGGATCGAAGCCGAAGCCCTGGCCAAAATCACGGCCCACAACATACTCCGATTCTATAAACAAAACATCCTCGTAAGATTCGGGGTCCCGCTCGCCATCGTCATTGACAACGACACACAATTCACGGACAAAAACTTCCGCGACTTTATCACCAAGCTCGGAATCACACACCATTTCACCTTGGTCGAGCACCCTCAGACAAACGGCCAGGCAGAATCCGCGAACAGGGTCATCCTCAGGGGACTCAAACGACGACTCGGTGACGCAAAGCGAGCATGGGTCGAGGAGCTCCATAGCGTCCTCTGGGCATACCGCACTACTCCTCACTCAACCACGGGGGGAACCCCATTCCACCTCACGTATGGAACCGAAGTCGTGATACCGGTCGAGATACGCGAGCCATCCAGACGAACTGAAGCTCCCCTCGACACCGACGACAATGACGACGCCTTACGTGAAAAGCTCGACCTCGTCGAGGAGATTCACTCAGGAGCAGCCCTCCGGGAAGCCCGGCTGAAACAGCAAGTAGCATTTCGCCACGACAACAAAGTCCTCAAACGCGACTTCCAAATCGGTGACTTAGTTCTGCGCAGAAACCAGAAAGACTCACACGAGGGCACACTGGCTGCGAATTGGGAAGACCCCTACCGTGTCCGCAACAAGACGGAGCACGGGGCCTATTACCTCGAAAACCTGCACGGGGAACAACTAGCTCGACCATGGAAGGCCGCGAAACTTAAGCGGTACTACAGTTAAACACTGCCCGCGACGACCCATCGTCACGACCACTGAGGAGGCGACATGGTACCACCACACTTCCTCGCGTCTACTAACGACCAGAGAAAAGCAAGCACTGCCTCCTGTGTGCGCAGGCAGAAGGCCTTGCTCGGCGGGGAACAACTCGACCGAGATTCCCCACCGCAGTACTAAAACCGGTAGGACGCCCAGCTCGCGATGGGACGCCCACGCCACGGGGAGAACTACCCCCGAACCGGTCAGGCAACAACGCCGGCCAAACTGGCCAGTTCCCTTCAGCGCCGGTAACAAGTTTTGTCGAGCTACCACCCTAGACAGACCCAAAGGCATACTAACACATGCATATCAAACATATATAACTCAAGCATACAAATATGTGCAGAAATAAGATGAGCATAAACATCATGCAAAAACCGAGCACACACTTAGAAAATTCTCAAAAATATATTAAGCAAAAGTGGGCACTAGCCCAGTAGCCAACATTACATGAACAAGGGCACGCAGGCCCAACAAAGAAAACAAGAAGTTACAAAACATCAGCGCGCAGGCCAGGAAACTACAAGCATGCAGGCCCGGAAAACCTATACATCCTCGCCCTCCTGCTCAGCATCCACGGGGTCAGCGTCAGGGACGACAAGCTCGGGGTCGACCACCTTCTCGTCGACGATCTCATGATACGGCCCAATCCCGTCCACGACCAGAGCAGCGCCGGGGTTGACAATTTGGATCTGCGCAACGACGCTCTTGAACCCGACCTCGACAGCGTCCAGGCAATCGCTCTCCAGCACCCAAATCCGGGCGACCAAATCAGCATGCGTAATCATCCGTCGATCTTCCTCAGTCTCGTCCTCAGCCGGACGAAGAAAGCTATCCAGAACTTCCAGGTGAACTGTCAGCGCCTGCACATCGGCCGTTTCCGCCCCCAGCTTCTCCTCTACCGACGTCAACTTCTCCTCAGCACCTTCTGCCCGCTTGCGCTGGTCAGCAGCATCTTTCCGACTCTTCTCCAGCTCCTCGGTGAGTTTGTCCAGGCGCGACTGCATAAAGGTGAGGTCCCCCCGCAATTTGGCCAGCTCAGCAGCAGAGCAACCCTCCTCGTTCAGGACCATAGCCGTGGTAAAAGTCCGCATCATCGCGGCCAAATCCTCCGCCAATATGTGTCGACGAGACTCTCGATCAGCATCACAGACAGCCTTCACTTCGCCAGCAGAGACAGTAGGAGACCGGGCCCCATGAAAATAACCAGGATGTTGATGGCACGGCGGGATGATGTAGCCCTCCTCGGATGAACCGGTCGTCAGATCAATCAAGCCACTGGGCTCCTCGGACCTTGGCCTCTTCGCAGCTCCCTGAGACGTAGGAGACTGGCTCTCCTGGGGAGAAGAAGACGAACTCTGGCCGCCCGGGGCCACGACTTCCTGCCCGACCAATTGGCCCACCCGCGTCTTCGGGACCGCGACATCCCTCGAGGCACGCAGCTTCTTCACCCGCTCTTCGACGGAAGACATGTTCGCTGCAAAAAACAAAAAGAGTCAGCAACGTACAAAACATACGATCACGAGAAAGACGAAACATCCCTACCTAGGTAGTCTAGAGCGTCCGCCCCCGAGGCGCAACCGAGCAGGGTCTTCGTATTAATCAGCCTTTTCTTCGTTCGCACGTTCCCTTGCGCGTCGAGGATATACCGACCGTCAGGCGTCACCAATTTCGATGGAGGAAGGTCCCGCACAAACGCCATTATTTTCATATAAGCGGCCATGTCTCTCTCGTCGAGAGTCCCAGCCCGCACTATATATCAGTCAGTACCGCAGTTGAAATGCTCTGAGGTCCACAGTAAATGCACCTTGGGGAGCCACGCGACGAACCGCTGATCGTCTACTATTCGCTCCCCCTCAGTAAAAAGAGTGTCTGATCCTTCCCGGGTGATCGGCCACACGAGGAAGAATCGACCATTGAAGTCTCGGACAGAGTCGCTGTACGTCTTAAAGAGCTTGGTAGGCTGCTTAAACGAGACCCAACCCTGACGGCCATTCACCGATTGACGTTGCAGGTGGAAGATGCGAAAAAACAAGGGCACCGTGGCCTCGACCTCGAGAAAGTGGCACACCACCTCGAACGCACGGATAAAGGCCAGGGCATTGGGATGCAGCTGAGACGGGGCCAAACGTAACCAGTCAAAAAGACCCAAGTGGAAGGCGGAGAACGGCAGTCTGAGCCGAGCCTCTTTAAAGTAGAATTCGTGCATAGGAAACATCCGCCGCCCATAGCTCGAGCAGATGCGATGGTGCTCCTTCGGACGATACATATGCCAGTGTTGCGGCTCCCCCTCCACCCGATCCTCCACGGTAGCATAGGCGCCGGACACATCGAGCGCGAAGCAAGAAGGGGTGGACAAGGGCTCTTCGGCCACCCACTCCTCGACGGGGAGGACCCGCTCGTCAAAATCTGGGATCTCGGGATCACTGTCTTCGACCATCGTCCCCGGTATCAAGGCCGACATGTACACCTAAAAAGCAGAGGATAATGGTGAATTCGATAGCCAGGATCAAATCCACCCTTCCACCGCAGGTCAAGTGAAAGGGCGACGATGACGGGCGAGCGAGCAAAAGACGAGCACGCGGGCGGCCCCCGAGGGACGCTCCCCGCCGCGTCTCCACGGGGCATTCAAAGCTACCTATCGCCCCTCCCCGGGGTACTCATCGGAGAAGACACCCGTCCCCGGGGAATTCATCGGAACAACCGAACCTCCCCGGGGCATTCATCCAAACAAACCTAAAAAAACCACCAGACATGGCAGAAACTCGCGTCTCTCCTCGGGGCATTCATCGCGCCCCGACCACGGATCCAAATCAAACGGCGGAAATAAAAGAAGAGAAGAAGGAAACTCACTTTGTGACGGCGGCGAACGGGGTGCAAAACTAACGGCGCGGTGGCGATTCACAGCAACGGCGGACGGGGAGGAATTACAGAACTTCGCAGGTGAGAAAGCAAGGTGAAAAGTAAAAAATGCTCGGGGACCCCCATCTTTATAACCCGGCGCGGAACTCAAAGCGACACTAGGCCTTTGAGTGTCCTAGGGTAGCCGCCCTAGTGCCCACTCAGCACGTGACACGTGGCGGTAACCTGACGATCGCGTCCCTTCATATGCCTTTGCCCCGCTCACCCGGCGACAGGAAGACCTTCGCGCACGCACGCGTCCCGCCGAACACAAAACCGACGAGCCACCCGCCTCGCTATCCCTTTTCCCGAAGCGTCGACCTTAAGTCCTCGCTCTTTCACCTCAGAGCTTCGACTTGGGGGGCTCCTGTTCTGGCCTGGGCCCGGCCTCGCGGCCCAGCCCACTAATGGACAAGGCCCAATAAGTGAGGCAGCTTGACCGGGCACGCACCCTCCGCCGAACGGGCCGGACACGCTCCCTGTCAAGCAGGACGACGCGCTTCTAAGCGTCCTCGGCGCTCCCCCTAGCCGGACAGAACGCCCTCCGCGGGCGGTATTCCCCGTGTCGTCGGGCAAGACCCCATGGCTCTTCCACGTCTTCGTGTGCTCTCCTCCGCGGGGAGAACAACGTACTTATGGAGAACCTCGCTAGCTCCCCACCGCGGGGAGAACAACATGCCACGCGCACGTTCTCCACGTGCTCCCCTCTGCGGGGGCACGTCATCCCCCCAACTGCCCACCTCCGAAAGAGCAGGTCAAACCCACTTTCCGGAGACCACGAGACAGTTGGACTAGGGCGAAGACCACGTCCTGGTCTTCACTACGCCACGTAAGCCCTAGCAGTCACCTGGGTTGGGCCTGGCCATCCAGCCCAACACAAGTGACCGCTGGCCCAGCGCTGGGGTCTCTCTATAAATACCTTCTTCCTCAAGAGGGTCAGGTAATTCACTTCTTACCCCATTTCTGTACTTTGCTCTCACTCTGCCCAATTCCTTACTTTGGCATCAGAGTGTCTTGCAAGTACACCCCCCTTTTCCTCCTCATCGCCGGTGAGCAGGTAGCAGTCCAACAGCGTGTGGCCAGCCCGTGATCCCCTTCTGATCAGGTCAGATCAAAAACAATATTGGAAATGTGTGTTTTCTAATAATATGAAGGTTTTGAGAGAAAATGGTATTTATTTGTCCTAGAGATCTAGCACAAAAATGAGTGAAAATAGTGTATGATTCAAGTCATAAGCAAAAGGTATAATTTGAATTAGAGAACCAATTGATTTAAATAAAGAAACGAGAAATTTATGAAAACTCATTCATGAGATATGAGTCACATGATTCAAGTCATGAATATATGTGATTCGAGTCAGTGTTCCAGAAGCAAAATGGAAATATTTAACTTCATTATGATTCGAGTCAAGTTGTCTTGTGATTCGAGTCACGCAATTGTAACTCAAGTCATGAAGTCTATGACTCGAGTCATGAAACTATGAAATGAATCATTTAGCTCCCTTGAAGTCTGATTCAAATAAGATCAATAATATAATTCGAGTCACATTGGCAGAACCTCAAATTTTCAAGAGCTTTTTGAGATTTTACCATAGTCATGACTTGAACCATTTTCACACATAGTTCTTGATCCCAAAACTCAATAGATTGACTCAAAGCATATTACTTAAACTTAGATCATACACTCTGATTTATTCATGCTTAAACATAGATTTTAAAAATTAATCCAGAAATGCACAAACAACCAAAAACTTAAAAAAAAAACAAGCAATCAAAATCATAATGATTGAGGTATCAGAGACATGCAATGCAAATTCAAGTTATAGACTCTCAAATCACTATTGATCTCGCGTGTATCTCTACTATTCATGTTGGCTTATTGAATATTAATTTCTTATTTGTAAAGAAAAGGTTAAATAGAATTTTATTATCTCAAATGTTTCTAAAAGCATGCACATTTAGAAAAGATGCACATTAACTTATTTCCGTCAAACAATATACTTGATTCAAAAATCAGAGTATAAGATGTTGATTTTAACATTGTTTCGAGCTCTAGTCTTAGTGTAATTAGGTTTTTCTATAACAGTTGTGGTTTTGTTTTTTACTATCCTTCGTGTTTGAAGCTACATGTTTTTTGTCGAGTTTTTATTTTTTATTTTATATTAGGACATCTCTTGTGTTTTGTGCTTATTTGTTGCCGTGTTTTAAAATTCGAACCATTTCGGCTGATCGAATAAATTAGACCGTGAATCGGAGGATAGAGCGATCTGGTAAGATCATCGAATTATAGTTGCAATTGACTAGGTGAAAACCGGTGTGACCCGTCAGATTCAATGAACTGGTAGATTTCTTGATTCGGCGAGTTTATCTTTTATGTTTATTTTTTAGCTTAATTATTATTTTAATCTTATGTTTTCATTTTTCTTAAATTCTGGTGCCTTTGTTTTAAAATTTTTTTATTAATATTTATAATTATGTTAATTATTTACAATAAATAAATGTTAAAATTACAAAAATAAAAAATTTTGTTAAATTTTAAATTCGAATTTGTAACATTTCAAAACTATTAGGATTGTAGTTTTATCAACGGCGCTATAATTCTTTTTGATGTTTAATTTGATCAAGAAAAAAAGAGTTATATGTTTTACATTTACTATATTTTTTTTCTAATGTATTCTCATTAAACTTATTTATTATTAATAATACAATATAATAAATTCAAAAAATTTAAAAATTAATTATATGATATAATAATATTATAAATTAATAAAAAAATTTAAAAAAATCATATTACCAAAAGTATATATTTTTTCATATTATTTTCAGTATGATCTTATTATTTGAAGAAAAAAAAAGATTTATGTTATCAAAGAAAAATGGAATTAAATTTTTATACTATTTTCAGTGTAAATCTCATTATTGTTTTTATTTTTTAAGTAAAAATCACGTTATTCTTACTAACTTTTTATTTACAGATCTATTCTATGTTTTATTTTTAATTATTCATATATAACTTAATATTTATTTATATTTTAAATTAATTTATTAGTTTATGATATTATTATATCAAATAATTATTTTTTTCAACTTTTGTTGATTTATGAGCATTGTTATGTCTGGAAATTGTTATTCAAATTATTTGTATAGTTAAATTTATAGGTTTTTTTTATAGATTTTATAGTTATGAGATTGTGTCAAAAGTTTTATTTCATTAATTTTTTTAATAATTTGTATAAATTGAATTAGAAGTTATGTACCGGTGACTCATTAGTCAGATCGATAATCAAATTATTCAATAATTTGATTGGATGGATGATAGACTTGAATTTTAAAAGATTGATTTGTTGACTTAATTTTCTTTTTTATTAATATATTTATTTTTGTATAGTAAAACTTGGTCTATTAGTAATTTTGATTAAAAATTTATTGACAGTGCTGTGATGATGACTCTATGTTAAAAGTGTTCAAGATACTAACAAAAATTGATTTTTTTAAATAATTTATTTTTCAATTTAAATACGAAAATAAATATATGTTTAAGTTATTTTACAAAATAACATAATTCCATTGAGATTAAAAGCATTGGCGCCATTGATTTGGAGTGTCCTCATAAAATCACACCTATGCGCCAAATTATTTGGAGTATGCATGTATGTGTAGCCATTTCAAATGGCGCATACCCACATGTATGGAGTGCATGCGTCATTTGAAAACATACATTAAAGGTTACAACAATTGATTAAAAAATCAATATTTTGCTCGATTGAAACGTCCCTCGGTTCCACATCTCGGCGCATTAGCTTGCCTCCGAGGTCTACCAAGATTTTGTTGAGCTATTTGTGTTCTTTGCGTATTGGTCTGCGGAAAAGGTAATTGGTGCGAGGATCCCGACGTATTTGACATATTTTCAATCATTTGTCCCTAATAGCCAGGGGATTGTTGTCGTAATTCAGTTCCATGCCCATGTTTTTGAAGTTAGGTCGTAGTGGTTGGGTTAGGTGAGGACGGTATAGTTGGTTGAATTGGTACATTGAATCATTTTGAAAATGATGCAATGGTTGTTGTAGGGTAAAGAAGTCAAATAATGGTTGGGTATTTTGGTGGTGGAATGTCTGTGTGTTTATTTGTGGGAGGCTATGATGGACTGGTGTGGAGTGAAATGAGTCATTGGGGCTATAGGTAGACGTGGTGTCGGTGTGTGGATGTTAGCGGTAAGGGTCATGCTCTTGTTGTTGTGTTTGGGTAGGTGGCATGAATGGGTTGCGGGTTTGGATGTTTGATGGTTTAGTGTACATGGCATGTCGATGGTGTGAGATGGGTAGTTGGGGTTGGGTGTGTGTGTGTGTGTATATATATATGTGTGTGTGTGTGTGTGTGTGTGTGTGTATGTGTGTGTGTGTGTGTGTGTGTGTGTGTGTGTGTGTGTGTGTGTGTGTGTGTGTGTGGTTGGTTGAATTGGTACACTGAATCTTTTGAAAACGATGAAATAGTTGTTGTGGGGTAAGGAAGTCAAATAGTAGTTAGGTGTTTTCGTGGTGGGATGTTTGTGTATTCATTTATGGGAGGCTATGGTGGGCTGGGGGTGAAGTCGAATGTGTCATCGGGGCTATAGGCAGAAATGGTGTCGGTGTGTGGATGTTAGCGGTAAGGGTCAAGCTCTTATTGTTGTGTTTGGGTAGGTGACATGAATGGGTTGCAGGTTTGGATGTTTGATGGTTCAGTGTACATGGCATGTCGATGGTGTGAGGTGGGTAGTTGGGGTTGAGTGGCTAGATATTGTTGTTGGGTGTTGTGTAGGGTTGGTTTTTGGGCAGGTGTTTGTTGATGGATGTATGATGACGAAGCATGTTGGCTCGGATCTATCAAATATGTTAGCTCAGATACAAATTGTTGCGTTGTAACCGACCTAAACCAAATCATATAGTGATGACTTGGTCTAGCCTCTTCCACGACAGGCTCATTTAAGATGTGGTGACGTTGATTCTTCCAATTTCGACGCATCTCTTTAGTAAAGTCTCTCTAATCATCGTAACCCCATTGTGCATCTACTCTCAATTGATGTTAGACTCCTAAACACGTCAGATGGACTGGAATATCTTGTTGCATGCCAAACTGCAGTTTCACTTGATCACTTTGGTGCATCTCCACTATAGTGAACCGAATGATTGTTGTTTTTGTTGTCCATACTGCAACCATCGGGGTTAGGCTGATGGTCGAGACCCAGATACGACCTCCAGAAAAATTGCATAATAAAAATACATAATGAGAAGAATTATGGTATGTTATATAGAAGAGGATGGATCTGCACGTGATAGGTTATGTGATATAATTTTTGCATGGCAATTTGTACTTATAAGCCATATAAAATGGCGCATACGTTGGGATTACAAGGCATACACCATTCCAAATGGCGCATAGGTTGGAAGCTACATGCAATTAGCCATATGAAATGACACCTTCTTTTTGCATGGTGTTGTGAGGGAAATGTGCCTCAGTCCTTATTTTAATGATGTCAAAACGTGTATAACTCGTACCTTGTAATTTGGACAGTATCATCGAGTCTTAGCTTGCATCCATAATTTACAAATGCACAAAATATTTCAAAACCATGCATCTATACATATAGGAGCATCTCATATATGTTTTGTTTGTACTTGATCATGTTAGGAGTCTTAGATATGCATAAATATAGCTTAGGTAGACCAAACTATGAGCAAAAAGTCAATTTTGGAAGTTTAGAGTGTTTGAGTCGACTCAAAGCTCTGCTTAGGTCAATTCATATAAGTTGATTTCAACTTTTTGCTTTCAAGAGTGCTTGCGTCGACCTTCTGGTCGACTCATATTATTTGTGTTTGTGTTTGTCTATTTTAGGCAATTTTGCGTCGACGCATGGACCCTATTCCGGTTGATGCACAACTTCAATTTTTGCATAGTCTTGCTCTCGGGTATGCTCAGGTCGACCCCCTACAAGCTTAGGTCGACCACTCACTAAACATATGTTATTTTTCTGATCTGTCTTGTGTCAAACTGTTATTATGTTAGTTTATTTGTTTATAGCATCATATATATTCATTTTGTCTCATCATTTTGACATAACAAGAAAAGTGAAAGATATACACCAAATTGTTGTCATCTTCTTCATCCTCATTGTTGCATTTTCTCAACAATTACACATAACAATTTTTGTTGATCTTTTGCATCATTGAGGTGATAATGTCCAAATGTAGGATTATGTATCTCATTTTGGGTTGAGATTTTGGTGGATTTTTCTTGAATAAAACCGTTAGGATTTTGTCCTCCAAGATCTTGAGGATTTTGGGGTTTTTGCACAAATCTTGTCTTCACAGATTCAGCCGAGCGAAGGGGATTGAAGAGCAGAGGGCTCGTTCAATCAACTAGCGTTAACCGGAGGATTGTGCAAGGAAAATTTGGGTTCGAACGGTGTGTGATCGAAATCAGCTGAGTGAAAGGTTTGAAGACCGGTGGGGTTGTTCAGATAAGTAGCGGTAACTGGAAATTTGTTCAACACGTTCGAGGCACTTGATTCATCTTGAATCAAGGGGAGAGAAGACATAGTATCAACATAAATAACTAGGTTTGAGTGCATGGTGTCTATTAATTCTCTTGTATAAACTTTTGCAACAAGATAATACATATCTCAATTCTAGTTTTAGAATTGGGGGCAGACGTACCCTAAGCAAGGACGAAAGCGGAACTGCCTAAACAAATTTAGTGTTATTCTCTATTTCTCTATCTCTTTAGTTAACGTTTGTGTAATATCAATTGATCGATAAAATTTTGTTGTAGTGTAGTGCTGGAAATCTGATTTGAAAACTCATTGCAATCACTTGGATTGTAATTGTAAAAATTATGCACTCACATTACGTAGGAAACAACACTTGGTGTGTTTTGTACACCAAGTGCTCGATGAATTGATCGCACACAAACTGTTTGCTTTATTGTCAAATTAATTTTACATTTTACAAGCCATTGAAAATTGGATACTCTAAAGTGTTGTTATTCGTATTGATTAATCATCAAGTTATTGATTCGGTGTCTCGTTAGAATCGTTGTTCCATTTAGCTTATCGCATATCTGATCTTTTTGGTAACAGTTCATTTAGACAACTTGGTTCCTCGGCCGCTTCCGCACAAATTTTTAAAACCTTATTTTAAGTGCCGACTCTTGTAATAAATTTGTGATCTATTTAACCACCCTTCTAGATCATTGCCATCGTCTAACATGTGTAAGAAGTCATTAAGGAGTCATGCAAAAGGAATCGTGTAAGGCATATTGTAAGGCATCTTGGAAGGTATGCAATAAGAAAACAAACAAGTTATGTAAGATAAGGCATGGCTTTAAAGATAAGGAATCTTGTAAGACTAGGCAAGTGTGATAATAGTGCCTTGTAGTTATAAAGCTAACACGTGAATAATGTAAGACTAGGTAGATTACTAAATAGTGTAATAATAATATCTTGTAAGCCTAAGCCATAATGAAGGAATCTTGTAATGTATGCATAAAGGAGACAGGACTAAAGCATACAATAAGAAGACAATAATAGAGTCTTAGTAGTCATAAATAAATGCTTCCAATAAGAAGACAATAATAAGGTCTTAGTAGTCATAAAGGAGACAAGACTAATGCATGTAAGAAGATAAGAAGATATAATTGAGACAAGACTAATGAATGTATAATTGAGACTAGACTAATGCATGTAAGAAGATAAGAAGATATAATTGAGACAAGACTAATGAATGTATAATTGAGACTAGACTAATGCATGTATATTCTAAATAATAATATATACAAAATTCAATTAGATAAAACTAGAATTCTATTAATACACATGAATCTAAAATTTTATTGCACCACAATTCTATCATAAACCAATACACTAAAATATTGCATCATAATTCTATCAAACACCAGTACACTAAAATATTTGGTATGGCTTAAACACCACAATACATGATCAACACACATATCAATAGTGAGATATTTGATTGTACCATAACCGGTTTCAACTTTCGTAATACCGATGTTACTCGGTTTTCAATTAATAGACGATCAAATTTTTTCCATTTGAAAGCAAGATTAGAAAAGAAATTGCAGTATGGTCCAGAGGGCCAGATCATCTACAAGAATCCAGTGTTTTTTGCCGACAACCAAGTCAATTTTTCAATTAAAGGTTCGAGACAATGAAGATGTTCATAATATGTTTCTCATTCATGAATATTCTGGTTTCGATGATATTGAGCTTAATATTATACTACAACAAAATCAAATGTCTCAACTTGTTGATCCTTCTCAAGTTTTTTGCAAATCTGACGACGAACAAGTGGAAGTCAATGTCGTAGACGAAGAACAAGAAGAAGTTGAGGTCTTGGTTGATGAAATGGTAAACGATACCACTGCCGCTACAAGGAAGACCCATTACCGGCCAATCATGTTTATTGTCCACCTCAACACATGATAAACCTGAACTTGGGTGCAGATGAACTATCTTCAGATATTCTTTTACAATTCATATATACAAACATAAGGAGTATTAAAAGAGGGAGAAATTTTTTGAACAAAAGAAGACTGTCTCTGAGCTATAAAACAGTATCACATGGAATTATTAGTTGATTATAGGGTCAATCGAACGGATGTGGCTTGGTATAAGATCTATTGTTGTAACAAGGTCTGCCTACTCCAATTGACAACATTTTACTAGAAGAGAAGCGATTCTTGGAAGATAGGGTCTATGGGTCTAGATCGGGCACACTTGTATAATCACCAATACGATGCAAGACCATTGCAAATTCAACTCTAAGTTAATATACAATGAAATCATGTCTGTCATTAGCGACAATCTGTTGTTAAAGGTGAGTACCTGTTAGCTCTCATTTTCGACGCTAGTAAAAGTCAGAATCATCTTAAGTCAAAATGTCACTTTAGCACATGTGAAGGTTTCGACACGACTATGAAGAAGTCCAAGTCGAAGGAAGGTGAACAAAGTTCCTAAAAAATACTAAGTGTTGGAAACATTCTCGACCAAGATCATGCTGAAGAGAACACAAGGCAGTTACTATCAAAATTAGAGGGAATTCTTAATGTCTAAATTCAAAATGATAGTGGGTGAGCGTGGGAGAAGTTGAAGGCTGAGAAAAGCGCCAAAAAGACACGTTGTGAAGCCTCAACCGTCATCTAAGTGGTTACTTTCTAGTACTATAAATAGGTGTTATTTTTATGTAATAAGGGTGTTCATTCATTTCTGTACTAGTCACTCCATACAACTCAAAGTACCCGCGTGTAGAGAAACGAGTTAGCGAGAATGTACGTGATACAACACCAACCCCTTTTCCTTAATGCAATTTACTCATTCTTTCCATTTACTTGTTTCCCTTTAACCTTCAGCTTTTACATCTAAACTGTTTTACAAGCTTTCTCGCAACTTAAAAAATTCCTTTACTTTCCATGCCATTTAACTTTTCTGCACCTTTATTTTCAAGGATCCTCTAGTCGAACGTGGAGTTCAGAGTAGAGTCTTTTGCACATTTATTTTCAAAGAACTTTACTTTCTTGCACATTTATCTTCAACGTCATTTATTTTACGAAGATGTTATAGTCGAACGCGGAGTTTGATTGTAATCTCTCACCCTTTACTTTACAACATTTACTTTTAAAAGCTTTTATTTTCAAAGATTCCATAGTTGAATGCGGAGTTCAAATTATGGTCTTTTCCATATTTACATTATTGCCTTTATTTTCAAAGCCATTTCCTTTTAAAAGCTTTTACATTACTGTACTTTTACATTCTTGCCTTTTAATCTTCGACGCATTACTTGCTTTCTTTTAAACTTCAAGTCATCTTACTTTCCAAAAGATTTCATAGTCGAACGTGGAGTTCAACTTAGGGTCTTTTTGCATACTTAGCACATGTTCTAGGATTTAGTATGGTCGATCCTGCGAGTTAGTCAATTTTACCCTAAATTGATAGGCCAACGGTTGTTTACCAAAATTCACAGTAAACAAATTGGCACACTCGGTGGGACCCAGTGCTAAGTATTTCAAAGTTTACATTACTTTTTTTTGGGCGAATACTTCGTTGTATGTTATTACGGAGTGGAAAGCTAGCCACAACACACGAAGGAGTACCAAAAGGAAGATACATTAAAAAAATGGCAACAAATGCTAACCAACAAGTTGATCCTCAAGGAAGCATTTCAAATGCTCAGTCGAGCATGGGGTCTCAGAACACTCCATATCCAAGTTTCTTCGACGGGAGAACAGATGTCGCCACCAGTAGTGGTGTCTGAACAAGTGCAGCCCATGGCGAGTCTAGGATCAACATGTGTATGAACGTACATTCAACGTGTGTTGGAATATGTAGGACCCAAAGTCTTAATTCGCCAACACCCCCAAGAAGCTCAATATATAGGCAAATTCCTCCTCCAGGTTTCTCACAACCATTATCAAGGAACCAACCATATGGTATGCCTACGACAATAATGCAGAATTTGCATAATGCTCCATCCATATTCTCAGAAAATGTGGCATCTTTGCCAGTACAAGGAGCTGGGTTAGGTGGTCGAAACAACCAGAGCATAGGTGTTGGTTATTCTGGGCAAGCGCCTGGTCTTAAGAATACATCTATAAACTGTTTAAGACAACAAATGGATGAAAGTAATATGCAAATGGTACACACGTTGTCCCAGACAATGGGAGAGATCTTTCAACCTCTAATTCAGAATACTACTCAAACTAATCAGCAGGTGGCGACACAATTAGCCCGTATGGATGATTTTATGGGAGTACCAGCATTTGAGCAAAGAGCAACAGCTGTCGAGAATGTTCCACAATATCATCAACGGAACGTACATGAGGCGAATATAGAGGACCAAGAGATGGGCGGACCTTTTAGAGTCGAACCACTAAGGAACCAGGTACCATCCCATATGGAAGAAGAACCAGGAATAGCCATGGTGAACAGAAATCAGAATGTTGACCAAATACTTAGACAAGTTCGACATCATGATGCAGTAGAAGAGAATAACCTTGCAGCTATGGTCGAAAGGATAATGACTAGAAATGGAGAAAACTTTGGCTTTACAAGGCCAAATTATACTTCACCTATAATGGATTATATTTTGCAGGCTGAATTACCTTCTAGGACGAAGATTCCAAAATTTAGTAAGTTTGCAGGGGACACTACTGAATCAACTGTCGAACACGTGGCTAGGTACATGATCGAAGCAGGAAAGATAGCTGGTGACGAGAGCCTTAGGGTCAAATACTTCCCAAGTTCTCTCACAAAAAATGCTTTTACATGGTTTACTATGTTGCCTCCCAATTCAGTTTATAATTGCGCCCAATTAGAATGTTTGTTTCATGAACAGTTCTATATGGGGAAAACCAATATTAGTTTAAAAGAATTGGCTAGTATCAAACGTAAGGGTACTGAGCAAATTGATGATTACCTGAACAGGTTTCGACTTCTTAAATCCAGGTGCTTCACGCAAGTTCCAGAGCATGAACTAGTCGAAATGGTCGTAGGGGGCCTAGATTATTCCATTAGGAAAAAATTGGATGCCCAGTATCTTAGAGATATGGCGCAGCTAGCTGACCGAGTTCGACGCCTAGAAAGACTAAGAGAAGAGAAAACTAGGTTCAACAAGGGTAAAAAACTAGCATCCGTCATATGTAACGAAGATGTAGAGAATCTGTATGATGAAACACTTTACTTCGACGAGCATGAGGTTGACGTTTCTGAATTGAAGCAGGGTCCACCTTATGCTTGTAAACTTTTAGCTCCTTCAAATGGGAAAAACCCCATTGAGTCTAATGACAAATTTCCCAAAAGAACATATGTGAGACGATGGCTCGGATCTAGAAGGGGGGTTGAATAGATCCCAATTAAAATTTGAGTCGGCGCTTACCAATTTAAAATTGGTTTTAAAAATGTTTTTAAAATGCGGAAGCGTCCTTGGAAAAACACGTCTAAAATGAACCGTTATTGGAAGATCGGATATGCGTTAAGCTAACGGATATGATAATAAAAGAATAGTAGATTTAATACACTAGGCACACTAATCAATTTGTTTCACCACTTATTAGTAGTGCTAGTTCCAATGCTCAACACAACCCACCAAAATATAGCAAGTATACTAAGTAAGTTTTTGGTTCAGACAATTTATCGAACACTTGGTGTGCACAACACTCCAAGTGGGTTTTGACTTAGGTAAGAAACTTTAGAATCCTTGTACAATTGTTTATTATACACAAGTTGAAATAGTTCTAGTTACTTACTAAATTCAATGTTCAAATCAATAAAATTGCTTAAACTAAAATCACTTAATTTTTAAGCTGAAAGTGAAAATGCTGAAAATAAAAGAAGACAAAGATTTGTTGAGGCAGTTCCCCCGCCGTCCTCGCTTCGGGGTACGTCTGCCCTCAATTCTAAAAATAGAATTGAGATGATTTATAATAGATATCACCTGAAAAGTTGTAGTAGTTTATACAAGAGTTGATAAGCAATAATACAAACAATCCCTATAGATGTTGATGTTGCTATCACTTCTTGCTCCTTGATTCGAGTTGAATCAAGACCTCCGATCATTGTGAATTGACCTCCGATTCCAGCCCCTTTGTTGAATACCTTTCAGTTCTTCAAACCCTCGGCTCGACTGATCTTTAGATACCAACGAATCAAACTCGAAACTCCCTTCAACACTTCACAGCCCCAACTACTAGGTTGATGAAAAACGTTTCTCAATCACCTTCGCACCACTGAATGTTGATGGAGAATATCCGTACCAAAAACCCCCAAATTCGTAGAATCTTGGAGGGCAAAACCTTCAAGGTTTTATTCAAGAAAAACCTGCCACAAATCTCCACCCGAACCGGATTTTCCCTCAACGGATTCGAATCTTATCACCTTGAACGAGACACAAAGCACTCCAAAAATGTTTGTGTGTAGTTGCAGTGTTGTGTGTTGTTTGAGGATGAAGATGAGGAGAAATGTAGCACCTATTTCACTTTTCTTGTTTTCACAATATACTCAAAATGTAATTGTTAGTTTATTGTAATGAACAACCTTCTATTTATAGTAGTAAGACAAATAACTAACACAACAGGATTTCAAACAGTGAAAAAAAATACTTAACAACGCGCGAACGGTCGACCATAACAGGTCCATGCGTCGACGCATGACCTGCAGATTTCAGCAATATTAAAAACTCAACAGTATGCGTCGACCATAGGTCGGCGCGCACTGACCCGTGGGAATTATGAAGACTTCATGCAACGACAGATGGTCGACTCATGGTGTCCATGCGTGACCCGTGGAAAAATTAACTGGGTGTACGCTGACTGGTATGGTCGACTCAGAGCTTCAAAACCTGCAAAAAATCATCACTTGTTGTTTCGTGTGTTTTGCCACGACTGAATATTTATCACGTGTTTTGCCAATGATAATATGATGAATTAAAGAGATATAGGAAGGATATGATATGTTAAATATTGCAATTGTCCTTTGGATGAAATTGACAGCTCCTATTGATCCGAGGTTGTACTTTGTCATCATCGAAACTTGAGAACATATGTTGTGTGGCGGCTTGCCCTCACATACTCCCCCTTTTTGATGATGACAACCTGCGCGAAGTTAGTGAGAACAACATTGCAATATTATTAACATAGTAGCATAAACTCCCCCTTTCTTTTGTAATCCTGCACTTTATGTGGAAGAGTTGTTGTGATCTACTTGGCTTTTCTCCCCCTTTGACAACATTAAAAAGAGATAGAGAATATAAAGATTGATAGAATAACGATTAACAAAACATTCAGCAGGTGATAACTAGTCATTTACCAAAATTCACACATAAGATTGATAATGAAAGAGTAATGGAATTAATAGATACAGAAATGAAAACATCCAAATAGGCTTAATATTCCAACAACCATAACAAAAACAACAGATTATAGACAATGAAAATATGCAATCATGCAACTAATATCCCCGGCCCCGGCCCCTCCCCCTGTACGCGACATCCGGATTGCAGTAGGGATCAGAGAAGTCCACAAATGCTTCCACATACATATTGAGGTGATTGAGGTTGTGAGTGATTTCCATGTCTTGCCTCTCACTGGATGCAACGAGAGCTTCAAAGCGGGCATCCATCCTAGTGGAAAAGGAATTTAACCGTTCATTTTGTGTACGAATCTCAGCTCGGATCTGTTCCATCCGCGTATCTTGACTTCTCTTAAAGGTCTGTTGGTCCAACTGCATGGACTGCAGCATGTTGAGGATTTCAGAGTTGTCTGACGGTGGAGGAGATGGTGAATATTGAGGAGGTTGATGATCTTAAGGATAGCCATGGTACGGATCATAATATCGACCCAGAGTGGTCCAGCCTGTGTACTGCCACTCACCCCATCCCTGATTTGTGTATCCTTCTTCTTGTTCGTCAGGTGGAGTTGTGTGATGGAGCCAATCAGTATTTGTGAACTCATGTTGGTCTGGCGGTTAGTAATTGTCATGCGTCTCATATGCTGGTTTTTGTACCTATTCCGCTTCATTTTCGTCTTCATCTACCTATTCGTCTTGTTCTTCGTCTTCCCGTTCAGAACTTTCATCAGAGTCGTCAGCAACCCGAGGAATATTTGCTCTACGAACAAACCTGTAGGATCGTCGTTCATCACACCAAAAATAGCCCATCATAGAAAAGGTTTTAGTGCTGAATTATTTGTCGGAAGATATGGAAACACAAGGAAATGATGGATACACGACATTAGCTGCGGTGAGAACCTCCGAAATAAAAGACCCATAAGCAAGAGCAGTTTCTCTGCCTGAATCTCTCAAAGCAAAAATTCTGCTTGCGATATAATAAGGCCAGTTGATTTTGATCCTATTTTTCAAGATGTAAATAAGATGCACCTCAGCCTGTTCAACTCGGGACATACCACCTTTCTTCGGCCGCAGGATGCGAGCCACAATCCATTGAAGGATGCGTTCCCCTGTTTGGAGTTTACCACCCGTAACAGTTCTGGGAAAGGCATCATTGTTGACAATATTATTCAGATAAGGCCTTTTGAGCATATCATTTAAGGCACTGTTAAACTCATATCCAGGCACAGTGCGAGAGTCGGTTACCTCATGAGGAGGTTGTTCAACAGCAGCCACAGTCAAATCAAAATATTTATTCCAAACTTCAGAATTCAAGTTTACCTGTGTATTTCCGACAGTGGTGTGGAAATTTTAACCTTGAAACTTGTCATGCAGGCAAGTATAGAACACACGGACTAAATCTTCACTGTATTTGGTGTTGCACTCCAGAAAGTTTACAAACCCTTGAAACTCCAGCAGAGCCATGATTTGAGTGAGATGCATGCGCTCCGCTGTTGCTTTGTAGAATGCATGTTGCGGAACAACTGCTCTCTTGCCAATATCTTTGTTGAAGTTGTCAACAACAGGTGGTGGAACCAGAGATACAACAGTAATGGGTAGGGAAGCAGATGTCGAAGCCCTTGATCTTTTGCCGGTATTTTTGCGGAATAGTGAGGCCATGGATGATGATTTTGGAGATTTGGTAGAGGTAGACTGCAATGATTTTTGAAAGGATAGTTGAAGATGATTTTGGAGGAGATGAGGATTAACCCTTTTTCTAGCAGGAGATTTAGGGTTTTGGGAAGGAGGAGGAGACAAGGGGACACTAGGAATGACTAGATGCAGGTTACTAAAAATGCAATTTCAAAGCACAATTAATGTTGACTGCACATTTAATATAGAGTGTAGGAAGATGGAACAGTTTTCAAACGAAAAATCTGAGTTTTTACGCGAGCCGTCGACCGTACTACTGCATGCGTCGACGCATACTATGTGATTTTTGACAAATTTAAAAAGTGTACAACATGCGTCGACCTCTGCCCTGTTTTGGTCGACTCATAGTGAGCAAAAATGCAGATTTTCACTTTATGTCATATATAATGCCACATTTGATGCCTGCTTACAATGCCACAACATAATTTGCATCCAAAACACATAATACTCGTAGCAAATGTCATGTTTATAAATACCATGTTAGTCAACGATATACCAATTTAATCATGAATATTTAGAGAGAGAAATAATATGGAACAACATCACCTCTATCCCGGAAACACTTGATAATAATATACTTGTGCTTGCAACAAAACTTAACTTGTTAGAAGTACAAGAATGTGGTTGTAAATAAAGTAAGATGAAACTAGCAATTATTATACCCAATCCGAAATGTCGAGAATACCAAGTTCTCGACGGATATGAAAGAAAGGTTTAGTGGCTAGCGGATTTGTGAAAATGTCCGCTAGTTGATTTTTGGTGTCAACGTGTTCAAAGACAACGTCACCTTTCTCTACATGATCCCTCAGAAAATGGTGTCGAATTTCGATATGTTTGGTGCGAGAATGTAACACGGGATTTTTGGTGAGGTTAATAGCACTTGTATTGTCACAGAAAATGGGAACACGTTCTAATTTTAGATTGAAATCCAATAGTTGCTGCTTAAGCCATAGGACTTGAGCGCAACAACTACCGGCGGCTACGTATTCCGCTTTGGCGGTTGACAGAGCAACAAAAACTTGTTTCTTGTTGTGCCAACTGACCAAGGAGTTTGAAAATAAGTGACAAGTACCGCTGGTGCTTTTCCTATCCGATTTGCAACCGGCAAAATCAGAATCGGAGAAACCTACCAATGAGCAATCATTACCTTTGGAGTACCATAGTACATACTTCGGAGTACCAGATAGGTATCGAAGTATACGTTTGACAGATTTTAGATGAGATTCCTTAGGACATGATTGGTATCTTGCCACATACACACGCTAAACATAATGTCAGGACGAGAAGCAGTAAGATAGAGAAGAGAGCCAATCATACCTCTATACCTTTTTACCTCTACGTCCTTACCACTTTCATCTTTACTCAGGTTTACACATGTTGGCATAAGAGTGTCAATGGCCTTCGAATTTGCCATGTCAAATCTCTTGAGAAGCTCCAAACAGTATTTTGTCTGGCTCACGAATGTTCCTTCTTTAAGTTGCTTGATTTGCAATCCGAGAAAGTATGTGAGTTCACCCATCATACTCATCTCGAATTCGCCCTGCATAAGGTCAGAAAACTCTCTCACGAGATTCATGTTAGTAGATCTAAATATAATATCGTCAACGTAAATTTGTACAAGAATCAAGTGCTTTCCTTGATGTTTAATGAAGAGAGTAGTGTCAACCTTTCCTCTTGAGTAAGCTTGATCAAGTAAAAATTTACTTAGTCGCTCATACCAAGCTCTAGGAGCTTGTTTGAGACCATATAAAGCCCTTTTTAGTTTGTAGACATGATCAGGATACTCATGAGACTCAAAGCCAGGAGGTTGCGCAACATAGACTTCTTCATTTATGTACCCGTTAAGGAACACACTCTTAACGTCCATTTGAAATAACTTAAAATCCTTCACACGGGCAAAGGCAAGCAAAAGGCGTATAGCCTCGAGTCGGGCAACCAGCGCATAAGTTTCCTCATAGTCGATGCCTTCCTCTTTGTTATACCCTTGCGCGACTAAACGCGCCTTGTTACCAGTTATTACTCTGTTTTCGTCCAACTTATTTCTAAACACCCATCGGGTGCCAATTACTCGATGTCCTCGCGGAGGAGGGACAATGTCCTATACCTCATTTCTCATGAACTGATTAAGTTCATCTTGCATTGACAAAAACCAGTTTTCATCGAGTAAGGCCTCTTTAGGGTTTTTAGGTTCCATTTGTGAAACGAAAGCGAAGTGATAACAGAAATTACTTATCTTAGATCGGGTAGTAACACCCTTTGATATGTCTCCTAGAATGTTGTCTATTGGATGATCTTTAGAAGACTTCCAAGCTCGAGGGAGAGCATCACTTGTAGAAGGATGATCTACTTCAGTTTCTTCAGGTTGGACATCTTTTTCCTCCTCAACTTTTGCTTTGTCGAACTGATCAATTTCCGGCTCTGCATCCTTGAGTATGTCTTCAGTAGATGTACCTGCACCATGAAGCACACTACCTTTTCCGACATTTCTCGGATAAGATTCATCAAATGTTACATGTACCGATTCTTCGACAATAAGTAATCTTTTATTGTAAATCCTATATGCTTTACTCGACTGAGAGTATCCAAGGAAGATACCTTCGTCATCCTTAGAGTCAAATTTACCCAAATTTTCCTTTCTATTATTTAAGACAAAACATTTGCAACCGAAAACATGTAGGTGAGACAAGTTTGGCTTGCGCCCTTTTAAAAGCTCGTAAGGTGTTTTGTTTAGAATGGGGCGGATGAGCACCCTATTCAAAACATAACAAGTCGTACTTATGGTGTCGGCCCAAAAATACTTTGGTAGTCCACTTTCATTGATCATTGCCATTTCCAACTCTTCTAAAATGCGATTTTTGCGCTCCACCACCCCATTTTATTGAGGAGTTCGTGGAGCGGAGAAGTTATGATCAATATCGTAGTTACCGCAATACTATTCAAATAAATGGTTTTCAAATTCACCTCCATGGTCAATTCTAATTGACACAATGTTTGTACTTAATTTATTTTGAGAAAGTTTGACAAAATTTTCAAAGGCGGCGAATGTATCGCTCTTGCTAGCCAAAAAGATAGTCCAACAAAATCTAGAATAATCGTCCACTATTACGAAACCGTAATAGTTTCCGCCTAGGCTCTTGATTCTAGAAGGCCCAAATAGATCCATATAGAAAAGCTCGAGAGGTCTTGTGGTAGAAACAGTATTTTTAGATTTGAAAGATATTCTCGTTTGCTTTCCCATTTGGCAAGCATCATAAAGGTGATCCTTGGTGAATTTTATTTTGGGAAGACCTAGGACTAGATCTTTCGAAACTAATTTATTCAGCAATTCCAAATTAACATGTGCTAAGCGCCTATGCCATAACCATGAATCTTCACTCATTGTTATGAGGCATTTGTCACTTGTTAATGATACTTCATTTAAGTCAAGCATATAGACGTTGTTTACTCTAAAGCCATTAAACATATTCTTCTTGTCATTATCATGCACAATTTTGCAACACTCTTTTGAAAATGATACATTGTATCCTTTGTCGCATAATTGGCTAATGCTAAGCAGATTATGTTTAAGACCCTCGACAAGCAACACATCGGAAATCATAGTGGAAGAGGGGTTACCTACAGTACCTTTACCAAGTATTGCTTCACGATTGTTATCACCATATGTTACATACCCTTTCTTCTTAGCCACGAAGTCTATGAATAGGGATATGTCTCCGGACATGTGTCTTGAACATCCACTGTCGAGAACCCATCTTCTCTCAGTGGTCTCGACACATAGTACCTATTAAAACATAATTAGCAAGAGGATGTACCCAATGTCATATTGGGTTCTAATATGTTAGTGACGAGGTGGTTGCATTTGGGCAACCATTGATAGATTCCTTTAGGAACCAAAAATCTTCTAAATCGGCATTTAGCAATGGAATGGTCTTTCTTGCAACAATATAAGCATGCAAAATCGACTTTAGAATTGCTTTTACTCTCTTGATCCCTAATTACATATGTATATTTTTGATATGGGTTCACCATACTTTTTCTAAAATCCGCTCTATCAATAGCAAATGTAATTTTAGGCTCAAGAGCCTTGTTTAATTTGGCCTTAAGGTTTCTAACTTCACCTTGCCAAATATAACAAGTAGCACATCCAAAGTCGAAAGGATTTCTATGGTCCTCACAATCCGATTTATTACTTTCCATAATGGAAGCCTTAAGTTCCTCAAGTTTCCTTTCGGACTCTTTAATTTTCTGCTATAAGTAAGTAAAATTTCTTTTATTAGAGGCAAGTCTCTTAAAGGCTTCAGTTGCTTCATTGTGTAAAGTATTAAATGCGGCTTGTAATTCTAAATGCGACATATTTGAGGAATTCTCATATTTAGAGTGACGTACCTGCTTTTTCTTATTTTTTTGATGTATGGAAAGGCATAGGTTCACAGACTCTTCTTCATCACTAGAGCTTTCATCAGAGGAGGAGGAGTCGCTATCGCTTTCCCAAGCTATATACGCTCTTCTTGGCTTTGACGACTTCTTGTGTGATTTAATAGATTCCTTTTCTTTGCCCTTTTTGTTCAAAGGACAATCTGGCTTGTAGTGACCGGGCTTTCCGCATTTGTAGCACGATCCTCTGGTTTTAATTCCTTTGGTGTCTCTATTTCGAGAGTTCCTTGATTGTTTTCTAAAGTTGACAAGGTTCTTTTCTGAGTGTTGAATGTCGTTCTTTCTCACATACCGATTATATTATTTTACGAATAGCCCGATATCCTCAACCTTGTCCTCTTCTTCATCGTCACTAGATGAATAATCACTATGCTCCTTGGATTGAGACTTCGAGAGCGATTGATTTCTTCTCAACATTCTTTGTTTTATCCTTCTTTTCTTTCTTTTCATGCTGGTCAAGGCTTAGGAGCACTTGTTCTTGCTCTTGTAGCTTTCCAAATAACGTTGTTAGGTCCAAAATAGTAAGATCATTTGCTTCTTTTATGGTGGTCACCTTGGGCTGCCATTCCCTGTTTAAACATCTTAAAATTTTATTAGTAGCAACGTCATTGGCCACCGACCTACCAAGTGAATGTAACCTATTGATGAGATGAGTAAACCTTTTCTGCATGTCCGCAATGGTTTCCCCTTGCTCCATGTAGAAAAGGTCAAACTCTTATGTTAGTGTATTGATTCTAGCTAACTTCATACCGTTTGTCCCCTCTTGAGCGATTTGAAGTGAATCCCACATGTCTTTCACCGTAGGGCAATGAGACACACGGTAATCCTCATCAACTCCTAATAAGGATATTAAGATGTTTTTAGCTTTCCAATCATAATTGTATTTATTTTCATCATCATCGGTCCATTGTGCTTCGGGCTTAGGCACAACCACATTATCCGCATTGGTCATAGTAATTTCTATTGGACCATTGAGGATAACGTTCCATATTTTTCTATCTATGGAGTTTATATGCACCCGCATACAATCCTTCCAAAAAACGTAATTTTCACCGTTAAAAACGGGAGCTCTATTATAAGCCCCTTTAGGTTCGTTTGCCATTTTTTATCAAAGTTATACTTGAAGTACGGAGTGAACCGGTGCTCATGATACCATTTGTTAGACGATGGCTCGGATCTAGAAGGGGGGTTGAATAGATCCCAATTAAAATTTGATTCGGCGCTTACCAATTTAAAATTGGTTTTAAAAATGTTTTTAAAATGCGGAAGCGTCCTTGGAAAAACACGTCTAAAACGAACCGTTATTGGAAGATCGGATATGAGTTAAGCTAACAGATATGATAATAAGAGAATAGTAGATTCAATACACTAGGCACACTAATCAATTTGTTTCACCACTTATTAGTAGTGCTAGTTCCAATGCTCAACACAGCCCACCAAAATATAACAAGTATACTAAGTAAGTTTTTGGTTCAGGCAATTTATCGAACACTTGGTGTGCACAACACTCCAAGTGGGTTTTGACTTAGGTAAGCAACTTTAGAATCCTTGTACAATTGTTTATTGTACACAAGTTGAAACAGTTCCAGTTACTTACTAAATTCAATGTTCGAATCAATAAAATTACTTAAACTAAAATCACTTAATTTTTAAGCTGAAAGTGAAAATGCTGAAAATAAAAGAAGACAAAGATTTGTTGAGGCAGTTCCCCCGCCGTCCTTGTTTCGGGGTACGTCTGCCCTTAATTCTAAAAATAGAATTGAGATGATTTATAATAGATATCACCTGAAAAGTTGTAGTAGTTTATACAAGAGTTGATAAGCAATAATACAAACAATCCCTATAGATGTTGATGCTTCTATCACTTCTTGCTCCTTGATTCGAGTTGAATCAAGACCTCCGATCATTGTGAATTGACCTCTGATTCCAGCCCCTTTGTTGAATACCTTTCATTTCTTCAAACCCTCGGCCCGACTGATCCTTAGACACCAACGAATCAAACCCTAAACTCCCTTCAACACTTCACAGCCCCAGCTACTAGATTGATGAAAAACGTTTCTCAATCACCTTCGCACCGCTGAATGTTGATGGAGAATATCCGTATCAAAAACCCCCAAATTCGTAGAATCTTGAAGGGCAAAACCTTCAAGGTTTTATTCAAGAAAAACCTGCCACAAATCTCCACCCGAATCGGATTTTCCCTCAACGAATTCGAACCTTACCACCTTGAACGAGACACAAAGCACTCCAAAAATGGTTGTGTGTAGTTGCAGTGTTGTGTATTGTTTGAGGATGAAGATGAGGAGAAATGTAGCACCTATTTCACTTTTCTTGTTTTCACAATATACTCAAAATGCAATTGTTAGTTTATTATAATGAACAACCTTCTATTTATAGTAGTAAGACAAATAACTAACACAACAGTGTCGCTTGCGCGAAAATAAGGTGCCGGCATGACAGAAGAGTCGCCACCTTTCGTTATTTATCCCTCAGAACGGGAAAGGAAACGATCGGAAAAACCTGACGAATAAGGGTAAGACAAGGTCATCGCAACCATTGTCTGGGTTCGGGAGTCGGTTACGCAAGGGGAAGGTATTAGCACCCCTCACGTCCGTCGTACTCGACGGGATCCTCGCTTGTTTGTTTACTTGGACGGGTTGGTTTTAATCTATCTACCTATCAAGGCTGGCTGAAAAAAGAAAAGAAAATGACTCGGCAAAGCGTCGCACTTTATGCCTACGTATTCTCATCAGAGAATGAGAAATCAGAGTCAACGTAGTTCGGCTAACTACGGGTGAAGGTGGGGAAGGTTGCTCGCTAGGACATCGCATCCTATGCCTACGTACTTTCATCTGGTATGAAAGATCAGAGCAAACGTAGTTCAGGAAACTACGGGAAAAAATGGCTCAACTAGGAGGGAGACTATCAAGTCCTACTGTTATCATGCCATGGATTCATCCTATGGTTGAGGTTTGAACAGGGAACTCCTAGATGTTGTCATGCATAGGTTTCAACCTAAAAGTCTATCATCAAATCCTTATCAAAGGAAATGAGAGTCCTAAGGGATCATGTCAATGATACACCAAAACAGACAAAAAACATCAGCTTTAACAGTAAAATGCATGCAATGCAAGTGAGGGAGGAAATGTGTGTGGGGCTTCAACCTCCACAAGCTCGTCTCAACCTCAAGCCAGTCATGAAATAACAGTAATCATGCTGAAGATAAACAACATACTATCAAGCAATGAACAGATAAAAGGAATGAAGTGCCAACAGGCAAACAAAACACACATGCTTGAGAAAGAAAGAATCTACTCTCTAATCCTAACCCTAAAACAAAATCTAAATCAAATCTAAGCAAAGCACTAAAGCAAGACCCTGAACAAGAGAAATCAATCCCAGTCTCCAAGCTTCAGAACAAGCTTACCAAAGAAAGGGAGCTAAGCAAGCAGACTCATAGTGTCTTCCTCAGGAAAGCACTAGGAGGTGTATACTCAGGAGTCATACCCTATGTGGCTCAACCACTGTGATCAGTTTATATTCCTCCTCAGGAGAAATTAAACTCACAAGCAGGCTCCAACATCACTGGATATTTAGGAAATCCTATCTGAACTAGTGGAGCTAAGTGAATAGACTCATAGGACCTTCCTCAGGAAAGTACTAGGAGGCTTCCGCTTAGGAGTTGTATCCTATGTGGCTCAACAACTGTGATCAGTTTATATTCCTCCTCAGGAGAAATCAAACTCACAAGTTGGCTCCAACATCATTGGGTACTTGAGAAATCCTAGATAAACTAAGGGAACTAGGTGAATAGACCCATAGGACCTTCTTCAGGAAAGTACTAGGAGGCTTCCACTTAGGAGTCGTATCCCATGTGGCTCAACCACTGTGATCAGTTTACATTACTCCTCAGGAGAAATTAAACTCACAAGTTGGCTCCAACATCATTGGATACTTAAGAAAGAGGTGAGAAGAAAGAATGAAAGTCATTCATAGTGCCTTCCTCAGGAAAGTACCATGAACTTCCTTCAAACTTCAGGATCTCAAACCTCACAGACAGGGGACAAACCAAGCTCTGGGTCTCTGAGTCTTGATCTACAATCTTCTCTTCATGATGCTCTCCATCAAGGTCTTCAAGGCAACACAAGCCCCTCAACAAATTCCCCACAATGAACCCCAAAGATGAACAGATAACCACAGGGTAAACAAAAACATCAGGCAACTTCAGAAAATACCTAAAAATACTAAACCTATGGGGAAAAATCTATCAATTATTCACAAGGGTCCTCAACACCTACTCATAACATCTACATAGGCCTCTACCTAAAAATCAAGACAAAACTTAATCAAAGAAAGATGATTCTTCACCTAAGCACAACCTAAACCCTAATTAGGATACCCTACATCTACCCTAATTAAACTAATCAAAATTTAATTCTAAAATTCTAGAAAAAAACCTATGGGAAACTATGATTCATCATCTAATTGCACAAAAAAGAATGGATAGAAAAACCTAAGGGAAGGTCCTAAAACAATTCTTACAAAATCATGATACAAAACTAAACATTATAAAAGCTACTTAAAAGAAAAATCTATTAAAAATACTAAACTTAAAAATAAAATCCCATTTTTATTTTTAATATTTTCTACACAAAACTATCTACTCATAGAAAAAAGAAGAAGTCAAAAATCATTTTTTATCATTTATTTATGAATTAATCAAAACAGAAAAATATTAAAACAATATTAAAACAATTAAAACAAATAAAGGGAGGGGGGGTTGGAATAGCACACGCGCCAGTTGGTTTTGGAATGGGCCAGATAAAAGGGGGGTGGGGATAGGAATTAAGCCCAGAACGCTGGTTTAATGAAACGACCGCGTTTCAATATTTGAATCTTTCCCTCCCTTTCTCAGACTCACTCACAGCCGCTGGATCTGATTAAATTGTCAAACTTTGGAGCCAATCCAACGGACCCTCTTCATCGTCCCAAACATACCTAGGGTTTTCAGAAACCTCTCCTCCATGCCCTAATCTTCCTCCCCCTCGTTCTCTCTGCTCAGGCCATGGTTTAACACGATTCCAAAATGAAAAATCCTCTACTACTCAAGAGCAACACAACCATACGCGCACTTTCCCCTAACTCTCCCTAGATAACCCTAACAGAAGACATCAAGATCATGGTTCCACCATGATCACCTGAGATCAACCATGGTGAAGCTTCAACCTAAGGATCTAACCCTGCTCTACATGCTACCCTAGTCAATCTAACCTAACTCATGCTAATTAAAACGCCCTAAACAACTAGTTCTTGAAGATTAAAGAATCACTCACCTGCCATGAAACCTCACGCAGAGCTCTCAAACTCTCAGAAATTGATCTTTTATCCTAGCATATTAATTCTACACCTAAAGAATGAACTAAAACTAAATAAATCAAGAGGATTAAGGAGGGGAAAGAACCTGTCAAGTAATGATGGAAGGTGCTCGTGGGGATGCTTGCAGGCCTTGGAATTGGTTCAAGATGCTCCTTGGATGATCCCCAACCTTCTGTTTGCAAGAGTTGTTGATGGAAGATGCTTGTGATGGAAGAAAACTCAAGTTGCTTGATTGTGAAGGTAGCTCTTTAATGGCAATGTATCTCTCTCTTTTTCCTCTGACTTGACTCTCTATCACCAACCTTGAACACTATGAAGATCATCCTTCTTATAATGATGGATGGAAGAAGCTGGATCCTTCTAGAATCATCTAGAAAAGTGTGGAAAGTTCTTGAAAATCTCATGTGGGGACAAGTTGAATTTCTCATCTTCCATGCCTTATGCCTTGCCATTTGGTCTTAAAGTATCTTTACATGAGATATTGAGAAGGGATGAGTGAAAAACAAGCTCATCTTTGGCTTGTGTAGGGTTTTTCAACATTGCCTTCTTTTCCAAGTAACAACTTTTCAAAGCATCACCCATTTTAAAGCTTCAAATCAAAATTCTAGCTAAACCAATGTTCTCAAAATGATTTTTCCAATCAAAATGATATATTGGATGACCTATTTTGGATTTGTGGATCTTCCAAATCACTTTTCAATTTCAACTTTTCAAACTTATATGCCATTTTTAGTTCATTTTTGACCAATCATGCAATCTCATGCTATGAGATTTTCCAACAATTTGTGACCTTCTTTCTAGACTTAAAATCACATTTTGAACAACTTTCATGTTTTGAGTTTTTCCATTTGAGGCTTGGAAATAGGAGTTTTAGGCATTGGATAAAATGACCTATAACTGACAAATGACCAAAATACCCCTGCCTTGTTCAAACCATAAGTTGAGTTCCACAAATCCAATCAAGGACTTCTACCACTCAAATTAAAGCTAAGAAGATGCTCTTCAACATTCATGTTGACCAAGAAATCATAGGAATCCTCCTACTAGGGCAAAAGTTGTCTGCAAGTTGGGTGACTTTCAAGGACCCAGATTCACACACCTCTGCTGACCTGTAATTTGTCCAAACCATAACTTGAGCTCTGTAACTCCTATCAAGGACTTCCACCACTCAAATTAAAGCTTAGAACAATCTCTGCAACATTCATGTTATGGGGAAGGTGAGATATCAATCACATCTTGAGCTAAAACTGCCTGGAAGATAGGGATCAAATTAGGGTTTTTCACTGACAATCCTTGGAGACCCTGACTTGAAACTTCTCAAACTCCTCAATCATGATGAGTTGGTCTAGGAATCATCTTTATATCATCTCTATGCATCATTCCATGATCTCATGGCCCTTGGATTGGGTCTCAACCTTTCCCAAATCTTTAGTTATCCTAGGGTTGACCCAGTCAAAACCCTAATTCTATCATTCATGGTTGAATCTTCTGAACTCTTGCATAATGACTTCTCTGGGCTTCATGAAGGCTATCAAGACATCTCATAGGCTTTCCCAAAACATCAAGTTCATTCTCAAAGTCTCAGAATCATCTGAGGGGCACCCACAACTCTCAAGCTATGAAGCACACAACCCTGGTTTCAATCCACTTCCTCTGAGGATCTCTTAAACTTTCTGATGAAGGTATCCACTTTCAAACACTCAATGAATAAATAATTGTTGGTCAAATTTTGGGGTGCAACAGCTGCCCCTATTCAAACGGCTTGAACCTGACTGGGTGAGAAGCGAACGGCTCTCAACCAATCAAGGTACGAGACGGTTGAATATCGGTAAACCCGAAAATTTGCCAACTGCACGAGCACACGGTACTCTGCGGGGAACAAATCTTTGAATACTGCAACACTAGCTGCTCAACAACTAGCTGGAGAAATATCGACCTGACATCACCGTCAGACAATCAAAATACCCAACATCACCGCTGAAGAACTAAATCTGACATCACCGTCGGACAATCGAAATACCCTGCATCACCGCTGGAGAACTAAATCTGACATCACCGTCGGACAATCGAAGTACCCTGCATCACCGCTGGAGAACTAAATCTGACATCACCGTCGGACAATCGAAGTACCCTGCATCACCGCTGGAGAACTAAATCTGACATCACCGTCGGACAATCGAAGTACCCTGCATCACCGCTGGAGAACTAAATCTGACACCACCGTCGGACAATCGAAGTACCCTGCATCACCGCTGGAGAACTAAATCTGACATCACCGTCGGCCAATCGAAGTACCCTGCATCACCGCTGGAGAACTAAATCTGACATCACCGTCGGACAATCAAAATACCCAACATCACCGCTGGAGAAACATCTTCGACTTCAGTCAGAAGAAATATCATTCACTTGATCGCAATCAATCATCACCTCAGGATAACTGACTTGGTCTTCAGACCCACACGAATCGCTTTGTTATATCTACAAACTCTGGAACCTTGTCTTCAGCCACCCGTTGATTCATCAACACGGAAATCTGAACTCACAGGAACTTTCTGATATCACCTTCAGGCGCTCACGAAATCCATCTTCAGATTAGACATCATTGTTGGAGCAGACATATCACGCTGCTGAGGACTTCAAGAATCATCTTGAACAAACAGATCTGTCGGGCATCTTCAAGAATCGTCCTGAACTGATAACCTTTCTGGAGCAAACATTCTGTTGGGTATTCCAGGAATCTTCCTGGGCAACTCTTGCTGGGGACGCTATTGGGGAGCTCAAGTATCACCCTAGGCAAACAACTCGGGAACCTGCGCTGAGGTATTAAGAATCAATTTAAGCAAACGGCCCTGCTGAGGAGTTCAAGGGTCGTCTTGAACTGAAAACTTCGCTGGGGATCTCAAAAATCATCTTGAGCGAGCGACCGTGGAGATCACACCGGGGTCTTTAAGAATCATCTCGCAAGCGGTCTTGCTGGGGAGAACATCAAGAATCGTCCTGAGCAACCGGTCTTTTGGTGGTACGCCCGTACAACAAGGATGATAATGACCTAGGTCATGCTTATGATGCGTATGCTTCGGCGTCATGCCCCACACAGTGGGAATGATATGCATTTATGCTAAATGCCATGCAATCATGCACAATGCCATGCAGTCATGCACAATGATGCGATCCCGTCAGCAAAATAAATGCCGAAGGGGGAAATCCTCCCGTCAAGGAGAAAGAACCGCTCAGATAGAGGAATCATCCTGCTGAGGAGAACGTGAACACGCTAATATCAATCAGGCTCTGGCGGGAATTGATCTTCCGCGAACTGCTGCAGGGGACGAAGCTCTATGAGAACTTGGATCTGCTGATATCAATCGCGAGAATGAACTGCGCGGCCGTCTCGGCTACTCTTCTGGGGATAACAACTCTGTGGGGAACCAACTTCAGCTGCTCCACACTCCACTGGGGAAAAACCAATCATGATCTGATCAACTTCCAAGGATTCGGATCTCTTGGACATCTGCAAACTCGGCTTGAGGGAGGAGAAATCATTCTGCTTCGATGGAGAGAGTGCGATGCTGAGGGAACACAACATTAGTTGCCCCACGCTCTGCTGGGGAAAATCAATCATGATCTGATCAACTTCCAAGGATTCGGATCTCTTGGACATCTGCAAACTCGGCTTGAGGGAGGAGAAATCATTCTGCTTCGATGGAGAGAGTGTGATGCTGAGGGAACACAACATTAGTTGCCCCACGCTCTGCTGGGGAAAATCAATCATGATCCGATCAATGTTCAAAGATTCTGCTTTTCTGCGGACTCAACCGGGGAGGGAAATCATTCTACTTCATTGGAGAGTGCGACTCTGATGGGGAATTCAATTCCACTGGGGAAGAAAGGATCATCTGACTTCGGGGGAGAGTACAACTCTGCAAGGGAGTACAACATCAGTTGTTCCAACACTCTACTGGGGAAGAAGGAATCATCGAACTTCAGGAGAGAGCCTGACTCTGGTGAGGAATCTCAATTCCGCTGGAGACTTCAGTCTGGCACCATCAGTTACTGCATCCTTCGGCATACGAACAGCTTCCTACGAGACCTGCACTTGTGACCCGGTGCGGGGGAGACACCTGCTTCGGTGACTTTACTGGGGAAAACACGAGCTTCGGCACCCGAACACTTCTATGAAGTCTGCACTTGTGACCCGGTGCTGGGGAAGACGACATCATTCTTCGGTGCTCGACTCAGCCGATGAGGTGACATTCCTTCAGGATGCGTCTGCTTGGGGAAGAGAATCACCTCCACCCGGGGAAGACATATCAATGCTCACCATCTTGCGTTCAGATTCTGCGGAGGAGAGACTACTGAACTCTGCTGGGGAAGGAGGACTCATCCTGCTTCGGTGATACGCACGGCCCATCTTCCGGCAAGGTGCTACACCTGTAACAACACAAACAAACAGACAAGATACCCTCCTCAAAGGGGCCTATCCAGGTTATTATCTCGTGACAATGTTCAGTTAGTTAATTGTTTCAACAATCAATGGGCTTAGGCCCGTAAGTTTATGTATGCGCATTTTATCAAAAACACATCGGCGTTCTCATTCGCAAACAAAACAGATAAATGCTAAACAGACAAGTAGAATTGCTGAATAATGTGCATTTTATTGATGATGAACCCCTGAATGGGCAAAAATGTTTTACAACAGAGGCAAGCTCCTGGAATGAGGAAGCCGCGCAAAAAGAAAACATAAATATACATCAGTATATACAAATGTCGGCAATCGAGGCGTAGACGAACACCATGAGTTGATCCCTCTAAGACCCACTCGACTCCGATACTTCTCCGATGCTTCAGCTTTGGAAGAGATTGATTCAGATAAACGGCCCTCAGGTCTTCCGAACCACTAAACAATGAAAGTCCATACGCGGAACGCAGTCATTTGCTTATTCAAATCCCTAACTTTTGCGTGAACCGCCCTTCACGGGTTTTCGGTTCACCGGGATACCCTTTTTTGCCGAAGCCGCCCAGGGTAGGTTTTCGACTTCGCGGGTGTACATTTTTTCAATATATCCCTAATTTTTGCCCGAACCTTTTATTCTGTTTTTGGTTCGCCAGGATGCCCCTTTTTTGCCTGGACTCTTTCTTTTTTGTCCAGCGGGTCTCTTTCAAGCAAAGTATTTTTTAACTGCATCCGCGTTCACCGGGGATGCAAAATCTTCACCATCCATCATGGATAACAACAAAGCTCCTCCTGAGAAGACCTTGCTGACGACATACGGCCCTTCGTAATTCGGAGTCCACTTGCCCCGGTGATCGGAGTGTGGCGGAAGAATCTTCTTCAGGACGAGATCACCCGTCTGAAAGCTTCGAGGACGCACCTTCTTATCATAAGCTTTCTTCATTCGGCTTTGGTACAGGCGACCAAATGCAATCGATGCTAACCTCTTCTCGTCCATCAGGCTGAGTTGGTTCAAGCGATTCGTAATCCATTCTGCCTCGTCGAGTTTCACATCAACCAAAACTCGTAAAGAGGGAATCTCCACTTCTAGCGGTAGGACAGCTTCCATACCGTACACCAAGGAGAAAGGAGTTGCCCCGGTCGACGTACGCACCGTCGTACGATAACCGTGCAAGGCAAACGGCAGCATCTCGTGCCAATCTTTGTACGTCACAACCATCTTCTGAACAATCTTCTTGATGTTCTTGTTGGAGGCTTCGACGGCACCATTCATCTTCGGCCGGTAAGGCGATGAGTTGTGGTGTTCGATCTTGAAGCTCTGGCACAGCTCCTTCATCATCTTATTATTCAAATTCGAACCATTATCAGTAATGATCCGCTCGGGAATTCCATAGCGACAGATGATGTCCCTCTTTATGAACTTAGCTACCACCTGCTTGGTCACATTAGCGTACGAGGCTGCCTCCACCCACTTGGTGAAGTAGTCGATAGCTACCAGAATAAAACGATGACCATTGGATGCGGTGGGCTCGATCTTGCCTATCATGTCAATGCCCCACATGGAGAACGGCCAAGGGGAGGACATGACATTCAATGGGCACGGCGGCACATGAACCTTATCAGCATAAATCTGGCATTTGTGACATTTCTTCGCGAATCTGAAGCAATCCGACTCCATAGTCAACCAGTAATATCCTGCTCTCAGGATCTTTCTCGTCATGGCATGCCCGCCGGCGTGCGTACCAAATGTGCCCTCATGGACTTCTTCCATGAGCATACTTGCCTCTTTCTCATCTACACATCTGAGTAGCACGAGATCGTGGTTTCTCTTATACAGTACTCCATCAGGGTTGAGGTAAAAGTTTCCAGATAACCTCCTCAGGGTCTTCTTATCCTGGGTTGACGCACCCGCAGGATACTCCTTGGTCACAAGGAAGGTCTGGATATCGTGGAACCACGGCTTGCCGTCAGTGGCATCCTCGATTGCGAACACATATGCTGGTCTGTCAAGACGCGAAAGAACAATGCTTGGAGCTTCATTCCAAAGATTGACCTTATACATTGAAGCCAGGGTGGCTAAAGCATCAGCCATTTGATTTTCAGCCCGGGGTACATGATGAAGTTCTACTCGGTCGAAGAACGGAAGCAGCCTCCTGGCATAATTCATGTACGGCACTAGATTCGCTTGACGAGTTTCCCACTCCCCTTTGATCTGATTGATTACAAGCGCTGAGTCACCATATATGTCTAGATTCTTGATTCTCAAATCAATTGCCTCTTCTAGACCCATAATACATGCTTCATACTCGGCTTCGTTGTTGGTAACTGGAAACGTCAGTCTTGCAGTAAACGGGATGTGGGATCCGTGAGGAGTCGTAATGATAGCCCCGATACCACTTCCATAGGAATTAACCGCTCAGTCGAATATCAACTTCCACTGAGACTTCCTATCTGGCCCCTCATCGGGCAATGGCTCATCGCAATCCTTCGCTTTGAGAAACATAATGTCCTCGTCAGGGAATTCGAACTTCATCGGCTGATAGTCTTCGATTGGCTGTTCGGCAAGGTAATCAGACAATACGCTCCCCTTAATGGCTTTCTGAGAGACGTACTGAATATCATATTCTGTTAACACCATCTGCCATCTGGCAATCCTGCCCGAAAGAGCCTGCTTCTCGAAGACGTACTTGATCGGATCCATCTTCGAAATTAGCATAGTGGTGTGATTGAGCATATACTGTCGTAGACGTTTGGCAGCCCAAGCTAATGTACAACACGTCTTCTCCAGCATCGAGTATCGAGATTCACACTCAGTGAACTTTTTACTCAAATAATAAATGGCATGCTCTTTTCTGCCCGTCTCGTCGTGCTGACCGAGAACACACCCCATGCTATTCTCAAGAACTGTCAAGTACATGATTAATGGCCGTCCAGCCACTGGGGGTATCAAGATTGGAGGTTCTTGAAGATACTGCTTTATCTTATCGAATGCCTTCTGGCAATCCTCATTCCAAGTAATCGCCTGATTTTTCTTTAACAACTTGAACATCGGTTCACAAGTGGCCGTGAGCTGAGAGATAAACCTTGCAATGTAGTTTATTCGGCCCAAGAAACCACGAACTTCTTTTTCTGTTTTCGGCGCTGGCATTTCTTGGATAGCTTTTATTTTCGCAGGATCCACTTCAATACCTCGTTCACTAACGATAAACCCCAATAACTTTCCGGACCGCACTCCGAAAGTGCACTTGTTAGGATTCAGCCTCAGCCTGAACTTCCTAAGCCTTTCAAACAGCTTCAGCAAATTGACCAGATGCTCCTCCTCCGTTTGGGACTTTGCAATCATGTCATCAACATAGACCTCGATCTCATGATGAATCATATCATGAAACAAAGTTACCATTACTCGCTGGTAAGTGGCCCCTGCGTTCTTCAGACCGAAAGGCATTACCTTGTAGCAAAACGTGCCCCAGGGGGTAATAAACGTCGTTTTCTCCATGTCATCCGGCGCCATCTTAATCTGATTGTAACCGGAGAAGCCATCCATGAACGAAAACACGGAAAACTGGGCTGTATTGTCGACCAACACATCGATATGAGGCAACGGGAAATCATCCTTAGGGCTCGCCCTATTCAAATCCCGATAATCGACGCACATGCGTACCTTACCGTCCTTCTTCGGTACAGGCACTATATTGGCGACCCACGGAGGGTAAGTGGTAACGGCTAGAAATCCTGCGTCCAACTGCTTCTGGACTTCTTCTTTGATTTTTACAGCCATGTCTGGTCTCGTCCTCCTGAGCTTCTGCTTGACCGGAGGGCAATCTTCTCGCAACGGCAAGCGATGAACCACGATATCAGTGTCAAGTCCGGGCATATCCTCATATGACCAGGCAAAGACGTCACTATACTCTCGAAGCATCTCGACCAGTCTATGCTTGACATCCTTCTGCAGCGCAGCCCCTACTCTGACATTTCTGACGAGCTCCTCAGAACCCAGATTTATGATCTCAATATCCTCCTCGTGAGGCAGAATAACCTTCTCTTCTTGTCTCAACAAGCGGGCCAACTCTTCCGGAAGGTCTTCGTCTTCATCAATCTCGTCCTCGGCTTGATAGATCGGGCAATCAAAGTCGTAGTGAGCCGTAGAGGGTCCAGAGTCGATGTCATCTGTTACGTGGATCCTGCAATAACAAGGGTTAAGTTTAAAGCCAGAATATGCAGGTTAGCACGAACCTCGTTGCCATTTTGCTGTTTTTCGAAACAAACATAAAGCATGAATAACAGAGAACACAACATTTGATTACGAAGAAAACGCCTTTTATTTATTAACAAAATGCATACACATAATCCAACAAGGCCCTGACAGTAAAACCACTATGCCCCGGGCAGGACATAGGGTTGTACAAAGATTGTAAAAAGCAAATCATTACTCTTCACTTGTCAGCTCGATAATCTCCTTGATGGTCCAGTTGTGGAGGCGCTCGCCTGGCTTGCTCGGTTGAATCCAGGCGTCAAGATCACAATCACTGTCCCCGCTGTCCTCTGACGCAGCGTTGATACTCTCGAAGATTACTCCCCCCTTGGTGAATAAGATCGGCCCCTTCCCATGAGACGAACTGCCAGAAGAAGATGAAGCTTCAGCTCCAGGAGAATACCCTAATCCAAACTTATCCTGTTTGATTGGTATATCCAAGACATGCCCCCAGCCTGGGGTGGAACCAGCTTCGACAACGACTCTAGCTTCCTTAAACGAGGAGAGGTTCAAATCTTGCTTCTCTGCAACAACGGGAGCTACTTCCTTCACCCTGACTGTTTCAAATGCTTGGCAAAGAGTCTCATGGATCTCACCATCCATTTCAACGTATTTAAAGGACGACAGGTGGCTTACCATGATGTCCTCTTCTCCACAGACTGTCACTATGCTGCCCCCAACATCATATTTAAGCTTCTGATGCAGCGTGGACGTTACGGCACCAGCAGAATGGATCCACGGCCGACCTAAGAGGCAACTATAGGCGGGCATGATATCCATAATATAGAAAACCGCATTAAACGTCTCTGGTCCAACTTGAATTGGCAGGGTCAATTCTCCGAAGACGTGGCGCTTGGTTCCGTCAAAGGCCTTCACGACCAGATCACTGGGCGTGCACAGCAGTCCCCGGGTATCCAACTTCATCAGTGCCTTCTTCGGAAGCACGTTTAGCGAGGAGCCCGTATCCACTAGGACATGTGACATAATCGTGCCTCTGCACTCTATCGAGACGTGCAAGGCGCTATTGTGATCTCTTCCCTTGGGAGTCAGCTCCAGATCTGTAAATCCCAGCCCATTACCAGCATTGACATGGGCTACTACTTCCTCAAGTTGATTTACTGATATCTCCTGTGGCACGTATGCAGCATTCAGTACCTTTAGTAACGCGTTGCGGTGCGCTTCAGAACACAGCAACAAGTTAAGAATCGAGATCTTTGACGGAGTCTGATGAAGATGATCTACAATTTTGTAGTCACTCTTCTTGATTAGTCGCATGAACTCTTCAGCATCTTTAACCAGCAAGTCTTTTTCTGCCCCTGCAGGGACCTCTTCAACAGCTTTACCTTTACCCTTATCCACAGCGTCAGCCCGGACCACTTTCTCTACTACAACCTCTGCTGGTGCGAACACTCTTCCGCTTCTAGTGATACCACTGACCTCGGTAAGATTCTGCATAGTTGATCCGAATGGCTCTAGCTCTATCTTCTGACCATTACAATAAACTTCGGCGCCATAATGCCATGGAACTGCATTGGTACTCTCGAATGGGATTGGTCCGGCCCTGGTGATGGTGATAGTAGGCGGACGGGGCGCAGAAATAGTGATAGGGTGGCGAGGAATGGTAATGGTAGCAACTTCGTCCGCCTGCTTCAGCACGACTTCCCCTGACGCATTCTCAACGCTTCGACTGAACTGCAAAATACCCTCGGTCATCAGACTTTGGATACCTTCGATCAACTGCTCACACCCATCAGGAAGTGTAGCACAAGCCATGCAAAACTCTCCACATCCAGGAAAGAAGCCTTTCTTTAGCAACTTAGCTTTAACAAAACTCAACGGCGTCTTCAGATCTTTGACATCAGTCAGCAAGTCTGAATTCTCTTCAGTGATAACAGCATTCACTCCGCCCCCCCTATGATGAGGCATTGGATTTTTGGTGACGTTGGGCACGCTGTCAGAAAAGTTGATAACCTTGGCGTCGACCAAGTCCTGGACTTTGTGCTTAAAAGCTTTACAATTCTCAACCGTATGGCCAGGCGCCCCCGAATGAAATTCACAAGTAGCATTAGCATCATACCCCGGTGGTGGTGCCCCTGTCAAGGGAGCCATTGTCCTTTTTTGAACTAATTGGAGCTGAAGCAACGTCTGCAGAAGCTGTGCATACGGCATAGGAGGAGTTTCCAAATGACGGTTTGCCAGGGGACCCCGATTCTGATATCTCTTATATCCCGGATTATTCTGTTGCTGGGGCTGCTGCTGCGGCTGCGGGGGAGCAGCTGGGATATTTATGCTAGCAATCTGCTGTTGAGGGCCCTTGCCCTTTCTCCTAGCATTAGCGATAGCACTGGCATCTCCCTCTCGACGCTTGCCAGTATAGGGTTTCTTGCTAGCTCCTCCAGCTGAGGATGATTCGCCCTGAATTTTTCTGATCTTTATACCGTTTTCAACATGCTCGCCCAAAGTGATGAGGGCCGAGAATGTTCCGGACATGCCACTGATCAGCTTCTCATAATATACTCCAGGAAGGGTAGCCACGAACATTTGCACCAACTCACGCTCAACCATCGGTGGTTGAACCCGAGCAGCCAATTCACGCCACCGCTGGGCGTACTCTTTGAAGCTTTCACTGCTCCGCTGCGAGAGATTCTGAAGCTGAACTCGGTTGGGAGCCAAGTCGCTATTATATTGATAGTGGAGAACAAACGCTTCTGCAAGATCTTTCCAGGTGCGCACAGCAGCGGGCTCCAAACCCATATACCATTCGAGCGATGGACCAGAAAGACTATCCTGAAAGAAGTGCATCAGCAGCTTCTCATCGTCAGAATAAGCGGACATCTTTCTATAATAAGATCGGAGGTGAACACGGGGACAAGTAGTGCCCCTATACTTCTCAAAGATAGGCACCTTGAACTTGTAAGGTACTTTAAAGTCAGCAATCAACCCAAGTTTGGACATGTCAACGCCCAATGTGTTCTGATTTTCTATATCTCTCATTTTGTCTTCCAGCGCCTTGAACCTGAGTCGAGCCTCAGCAGTCAATTCAGCCTCTGCACCTCTCTGAGAGAATATGTCATCCTGATGGTCCTCCAGCCACGGCTGAGGCACCACCATATTCCCTGTACCAACATTGCCGTTGACCGGCCCTATGTTAACATTGGCTCCCAAACCACCATTGACGGCGCCCGCCGCGTTAAGTCCGAGATTAGTCATAAGATTGCCGTTAGCACTACCGTTGCCCCCGGCAGCAGGAACAACGTTCTGTGGAGTATCCCCTTGAGGAGGAGTGGGCACGGCCCCGCCGTGAAGTATTCCATTACTGTCAACCCTGGAGATGAGAGGTTGAACCAAAGTACGAAGCTGGTCTTGCCCATTCGCAACTACTTGCATCAGCTCCATAAAACGATCCATCAGTTCACGAAGCTCTTGAACATCTGACTGTACCTGGTCCATGATTCTCGTTTGATTGGCGCGAGTTGAGTAGCGGTGGATGAATCTTTGATCAATCCTGGAGATCGAAAGCAGCTCGGAACCTGAGTACCTGAAAAAACCCTGTCAACATCAAAGGTTAGGAAAAGCCACAGAATATATGTCATGCAAGAATGCTTCATGCAGATGCATGCGTATGTCTGTGTGCTTGAGAGATTTCCCCCGATCCTGGCACCTGCTGACAATAATAAGGAGAGGAATCTGGGCCCAATCATGGAAACAGTAACCTCACATAGCAATAGTCAGATTCGACACATCAAGGACCGATAACTCATACACATCAGTCTTTCTGAGAACGGCTGCAGTAACACCATAAGAGGCGAGAAATCCTGGATCGGGGAAACGGTACCTGTCACAGACACACGCTAATGGAATGATTATGCAAGCTAATGCAAAATGCAGGTATGCAACAATATATCCGGGTGGCTGCTGCGGAGATTCGATGTCAACAGTCGCTGATGAGAAGGAAACCCCGGTGTAAAACCACTGATCTGATCTGCTGTGAATAACCATCTGGTAGGATCGAGATCAAAATTCTGCTCTGACAAGAACGAAGGCCTGATAATAAAGACCCCGGATGCAGGATCAAGGAATATCTGTTGATGAAGTCTTCGGACCCCAAATCACAAATCTGCCCTCTCTAGAACAAACACACAGCTGCTGATGAGATCTTCAAACCCCACTCAAAATCTGCCCTATCAAGAACAAACAACAACTGCTGACGAGATCCTCAGACCCCACTCAAAAATCTGCTCCATCCAGAACAAACCTCTGATAACAATACTCTGATCGGAACCTGCTCTATCAGGAACAGACATACACCCGATGATAAGATCCTCTGACCAAACTCTTGCTCTGTCAAGAACATCTCTGCAACTGAGAACCCAACATAACTGATTCACTGTCAAGAAAACCAGGTAGTCTGGAGGTCAAAGTTTCCTGCAATATCCCAACCCCACTCACAGGCATGATGGACCTAATCCACGGACAAAGGTACGACATCCTATGCGGTCGTCAGCGTCACAGACTTTCACGAGTGACAATACGATTCCCAGAAGGAGTGGCATCGTCAAGTCATGAAGAGGCCTCTCTTAGCTGACTTCCAAATGATCGGTCCCCAGAGTCGACAATCCTCACGTCTGGACTCCCCTCAGATCCTCAGGACCGGAAAGGAGCACCTCTGCAAGAATCTCGTCTGAGCGCAGATTTTCGTAGGGAACTGTGCCTGCTCAGCAGACAGGTTCGTCTACTACTTCTCCGCAACTATATCTAGGTGTATACTCAAGCCCAGGTCCGGCTTTTCACTCACAGTAACATCCCTCTCCCACAGCAGCACACATAATCATATCAAACTGGAAATAAAATGCGGGAAATAAAATGCGAGAAGTAAAAATGCGATAAATAAACGCAACCCAACAAGCAAACACACAAACGATAGGATTGACTCTCATAGGGAACCGGAGAACCAGAGATTCTGGGTTCGTTCCCCAGCAGAGTCGCCAGCTGTCGCTTGCGCGAAAATAAGGTGCCGGCATGACAGAAGAGTCGCCACCTTTCGTTATTTATCCCTCAGAACGGGAAAGGAAACGATCGGAAAAACCTGACGAATAAGGGTAAGACAAGGTCATCGCAACCATTGTCTGGGTTCGGGAGTCGGTTACGCAAGGGGAAGGTATTAGCACCCCTCACGTCCGTCGTACTCGACGGGATCCTCGCTTGTTTGTTTACTTGGACGGGTTGGTTTTAATCTATCTACCTATCAAGGCTGGCTGAAAAAAGAAAAGAAAATGACTCGGCAAAGCGTCGCACTTTATGCCTACGTATTCTCATCAGAGAATGAGAAATCAGAGTCAACGTAGTTCGGCTAACTACGGGTGAAGGTGGGGAAGGTTGCTCGCTAGGACATCGCATCCTATGCCTACGTACTTTCATCTGGTATGAAAGATCAGAGCAAACGTAGTTCAGGAAACTACGGGAAAAAATGGCTCAACTAGGAGGGAGACTATCAAGTCCTACTGTTATCATGCCATGGATTCATCCTATGGTTGAGGTTTGAACAGGGAACTCCTAGATGTTGTCATGCATAGGTTTCAACCTAAAAGTCTATCATCAAATCCTTATCAAAGGAAATGAGAGTCCTAAGGGATCATGTCAATGATACACCAAAACAGACAAAAAACATCAGCTTTAACAGTAAAATGCATGCAATGCAAGTGAGGGAGGAAATGTGTGTGGGGCTTCAACCTCCACAAGCTCGTCTCAACCTCAAGCCAGTCATGAAATAACAGTAATCATACTGAAGATAAACAACATACTATCAAGCAATGAACAGATAAAAGGAATGAAGTGCCAACAGGCAAACAAAACACACATGCTTGAGAAAGAAAGAATCTACTCTCTAATCCTAACCCTAAAACAAAATCTAAATCAAATCTAAGCAAAGCACTAAAGCAAGACCCTGAACAAGAGAAATCAATCCCAGTCTCCAAGCTTCAGAACAAGCTTACCAAAGAAAGGGAGCTAAGCAAGCAGACTCATAGTGTCTTCCTCAGGAAAGCACTAGGAGGTGTATACTCAGGAGTCATACCCTATGTGGCTCAACCACTGTGATCAGTTTATATTCCTCCTCAGGAGAAATTAAACTCACAAGCAGGCTCCAACATCACTGGATATTTAGGAAATCCTATCTGAACTAGTGGAGCTAAGTGAATAGACTCATAGGACCTTCCTCAGGAAAGTACTAGGAGGCTTCCGCTTAGGAGTTGTATCCTATGTGGCTCAACAACTGTGATCAGTTTATATTCCTCCTCAGGAGAAATCAAACTCACAAGTTGGCTCCAACATCATTGGGTACTTGAGAAATCCTAGATAAACTAAGGGAACTAGGTGAATAGACCCATAGGACCTTCTTCAGGAAAGTACTAGGAGGCTTCCACTTAGGAGTCGTATCCCATGTGGCTCAACCACTGTGATCAGTTTACATTACTCCTCAGGAGAAATTAAACTCACAAGTTGGCTCCAACATCATTGGATACTTAAGAAAGAGGTGAGAAGAAAGAATGAAAGTCATTCATAGTGCCTTCCTCAGGAAAGTACCATGAACTTCCTTCAAACTTCAGGATCTCAAACCTCACAGACAGGGGACAAACCAAGCTCTGGGTCTCTGAGTCTTGATCTACAATCTTCTCTTCATGATGCTCTCCATCAAGGTCTTCAAGGCAACACAAGCCCCTCAACAAATTCCCCACAATGAACCCCAAAGATGAACAGATAACCACAGGGTAAACAAAAACATCAGGCAACTTCAGAAAATACCTAAAAATACTAAACCTATGGGGAAAAATCTATCAATTATTCACAAGGGTCCTCAACACCTACTCATAACATCTACATAGGCCTCTACCTAAAAATCAAGACAAAACTTAATCAAAGAAAGATGATTCTTCACCTAAGCACAACCTAAACCCTAATTAGGATACCCTACATCTACCCTAATTAAACTAATCAAAATTTAATTCTAAAATTCTAGAAAAAAACCTATGGGAAACTATGATTCATCATCTAATTGCACAAAAAAGAATGGATAGAAAAACCTAAGGGAAGGTCCTAAAACAATTCTTACAAAATCATGATACAAAACTAAACATTATAAAAGCTACTTAAAATAAAAATCTATTAAAAATACTAAACTTAAAAATAAAATCCCATTTTTATTTTTAATATTTTCTACACAAAACTATCTACTCATAGAAAAAAGAAGAAGTCAAAAATCATTTTTTATCATTTATTTATGAATTAATCAAAACAGAAAAATATTAAAACAATATTAAAACAATTAAAACAAATAAAGGGAGGGGGGGTTGGAATAGCACACGCGCCAGTTGGTTTTGGAATGGGCCAGATAAAAGGGGGGTGGGGATAGGAATTAAGCCCAGAACGCTGGTTTAATGAAACGACCGCGTTTCAATATTTGAATCTTTCCCTCCCTTTCTCAGACTCACTCACAGCCGCTGGATCTGATTAAATTGTCAAACTTTGGAGCCAATCCAACGGACCCTCTTCATCGTCCCAAACATACCTAGGGTTTTCAGAAACCTCTCCTCCATGCCCTAATCTTCCTCCCCCTCGTTCTCTCTGCTCAGGCCATGGTTTAACATGATTCCAAAATGAAAAATCCTCTACTACTCAAGAGCAACACAACCATACGCGCACTTTCCCCTAACTCTCCCTAGATAACCCTAACAGAAGACATCAAGATCATGGTTCCACCATGATCACCTGAGATCAACCATGGTGAAGCTTCAACCTAAGGATCTAACCCTGCTCTACATGCTACCCTAGTCAATCTAACCTAACTCATGCTAATTAAAACGCCCTAAACAACTAGTTCTTGAAGATTAAAGAATCACTCACCTGCCATGAAACCTCACGCAGAGCTCTCAAACTCTCAGAAATTGATCTTTTATCCTAGCATATTAATTCTACACCTAAAGAATGAACTAAAACTAAATAAATCAAGAGGATTAAGGAGGGGAAAGAACCTGTCAAGTAATGATGGAAGGTGCTCGTGGGGATGCTTGCAGGCCTTGGAATTGGTTCAAGATGCTCCTTGGATGATCCCCAACCTTCTGTTTGCAAGAGTTGTTGATGGAAGATGCTTGTGATGGAAGAAAACTCAAGTTGCTTGATTGTGAAGGTAGCTCTTTAATGGCAATGTATCTCTCTCTTTTTCCTCTGACTTGACTCTCTATCACCAACCTTGAACACTATGAAGATCATCCTTCTTATAATGATGGATGGAAGAAGCTGGATCCTTCTAGAATCATCTAGAAAAGTGTGGAAAGTTCTTGAAAATCTCATGTGGGGACAAGTTGAATTTCTCATCTTCCATGCCTTATGCCTTGCCATTTGGTCTTAAAGTATCTTTACATGAGATATTGAGAAGGGATGAGTGAAAAACAAGCTCATCTTTGGCTTGTGTAGGGTTTTTCAACATTGCCTTCTTTTCCAAGTAACAACTTTTCAAAGCATCACCCATTTTAAAGCTTCAAATCAAAATTCTAGCTAAACCAATGTTCTCAAAATGATTTTTCCAATCAAAATGATATATTGGATGACCTATTTTGGATTTGTGGATCTTCCAAATCACTTTTCAATTTCAACTTTTCAAACTTATATGCCATTTTTAGTTCATTTTTGACCAATCATGCAATCTCATGCTATGAGATTTTCCAACAATTTGTGACCTTCTTTCTAGACTTAAAATCACATTTTGAACAACTTTCATGTTTTGAGTTTTTCCATTTGAGGCTTGGAAATAGGAGTTTTAGGCATTGTATAAAATGACCTATAACTGACAAATGACCAAAATACCCCTGCCTTGTTCAAACCATAAGTTGAGTTCCACAAATCCAATCAAGGACTTCTACCACTCAAATTAAAGCTTAGAACAAGCTCTGCAACATTCATGTTATGGGGAAGGTGAGATATCAATCACATCTTGAGCTAAAACTGCCTGGAAGATAGGGATCAAATTAGGGTTTTTCACTGACAATCCTTGGAGACCCTGACTTGAAACTTCTCAAACTCCTCAATCATGATGAGTTGGTCTAGGAATCATCTTTATATCATCTCTATGCATCATTCCATGATCTCATGGCCCTTGGATTGGGTCTCAACCTTTCCCAAATCTTTAGTTATCCTAGGGTTGACCCAGTCAAAACCCTAATTCTATCATTCATGGTTGAATCTTCTGAACTCTTGCATAATGACTTCTCTGGGCTTCATGAAGGCTATCAATACATCTCATAGGCTTTCCCAAAACATCAAGTTCATTCTCAAAGTCTCAGAATCATCTGAGGGGCACCCACAACTCTCAAGCTATGAAGCACACAACCCTGGTTTCAATCCACTTCCTCTGAGGATCTCTTGAACTTTCTGATGAAGGTATCCACTTTCAAACACTCAATGAATAAATAATTGTTGGTCAAATTTTGGGGTGCAACAAACAGGATTTTAAACAGTGAAAAAATACTTAACAACGCGCGAACAGTCGACCATAACAGGTTCATGCATCGATGCATGACCTGCAGATTTCAGCAATATTAAAAACTCAATAGTATGCATCGACCATAGGTCGGCGCGTGCTGACCCGTGGGAATTATGAAGACTTCATGCACCGACAGATGGTCGACTCATGGTGTCCATGCGCTGACCCGTGGAAAAATTAACTAGGTGTGCGCTGACTAGTATGGTCGACTCAGAGCTTCAAAACCTGCAAAAAATCATCACTTGTTGTTTCGTGCATTTTGTCACGACTGAATATTTATCACGTGTTTTGCCAATGATAATATGATGAATTAAAGAGATATAGGAAGGATATGATATGTTAAATATTGCAATTGTCTTTTGGGTGAAATTGACAGCTCCTATTGATCCGAGGTTGTACTTTGTCATCATCGAAACTTGAGAACATATGTTGTGTGACTGCTTGCCCTCACAACATATACTTTCGACGTAACAAAGTGCGACGAAATCTTTGACTTGTTAGTTAAGGATGGACAAATAATAGTGTCTGCTGGTGCTAAAGTGCCTCCTTTAGAACAAAGAAAGAAAAGAGGTTTTTGTAAGTACCATAATTTCTTGGGTCATAAGACTTCTCAATGTTTTCTTTTCAAGGATCTGGTGCAAAATGCCATTCAGGAAGGGAGGCTGAAGTTTGGAGACAATGGAAAGACTCAAATGAGAATTGATTATGACCCATTGCAAGTTGTAGAAGCTAACTACGCAGAACCTGAAGAAGTTCAGATGGTCGAGGCTATTGAAGATTCTCCAGTCAACATGGTGGAACTCATTGAGAAATTTGCCACCAAACTTGAGACGCCTGACGTGATTGACGGCTGTAACTCAAAATCAAAGAATCAAGAAAAAACTGATGTTCATAACTTGATGTTGGTAACCAAGAAGACTGCTGACGAATTTGTTCAGTTCGACAAAACTGCTAAAGAATCAGACGTGGCAGAAGAAGAATTGGGACAAAATGCTACTGAAGGCATTAATATGGTTGAAGCGGACGAAGAATCTGATGCAAGTACTAATAGTATCAGCACCAATGAAGCGTTAGGTAGAAACGTTCCTAGGGTACAAGTGATCAAGGAATTAGAGAATAACATGTTATTGGTGGGAGAAATGATTGAAATGGATGGTTGCCTGATAGAAAATTGGATATGCATGGCAGCAGAACAGTACTTCAACACCTCCCCTGATGTTGAGAGATTCAACACTGAAGATTCAAGTCAAATTAAAGACTCCAAGGATACTGAAAACCTGGGAGTTCACCTGTCTAAGATGAAGCTCGAAGATAAGGTTGATGTCAACATAGTTGAGATCACCAAAGGCGAAGAGATGGGTGAAGCAAGAAAGTCAGAGGAACCTAACAAAGTGGTGTACCCCATGCAGGAGGAAACTGTTGTTGACTTTCTCCATCGCTGCCAGAAGAATGGATCAGGAGTAATGCTATGCCCCAGGTGCAGCGCCATTTTTGATGAGAAAGTTGCTCACGACGTAGAAGAAGTTAAAAAGATCAGTGGAAACTGGGGGCAAAAAAAGAACCAGGGCCCAAGAAACCCCTCGATGAGGATAAAGACTTTAGCTAAACCTAGAACATTTAAGCCAACTGGAAACCTGCCAATAAAAAACTGGATTAAACCCGTCGAAGGGCAATGGCGGAGGAAATGGAAAAAGTTTGACGTGGAAAGGGGTTCCAATTTCGAGTATCTAAGAGAGAATCATACCATTAATAAATCAGCGTACGTCTCTCAGAGTTACAAAGGAAAAAACCCTATGACCAAATCTCAATGGCGAAGGGAACAACGCAGGCGAAAGGCTATTAGAGAAGCACAGGGACCAAAGCAGGGGGAGTCAAATACTAACATTGGCAATCAAGGCAAAAACACTGAGAAGATGCCTATAAGGCGAAAGCTGTTTGATAATCGAAAGAACCAGCCAGTCAAAGCCGTCGAAAACGATGAAGATATGACATATAACTTCGATAGTGAGTCAATAGCCTCCTTGGACATCATAGTAAATGTCATGTCTGTCATGCCTAGAGAGTTCAACCAGGTCACAGAGGTAGAAGACGTGGATCAAAATACTGAGATGGAAATGATGGCACACAAGCCTGTGTGCTATTATATTATGAATAATGGGTGTGTAGAGGAGCAAAATGCTTTCTTTGAACGTCCTATAGAGGCAATGAAGGGTCACCTGAAGCCTCTTAATATCACTAGAAAGGTGGAGAACATCCTATCAACAAAATACTAGTGGATTGTGGCGCAACAATGAATTTGATGCCCCGTTTCCTACTAGATAAAATTGGAAAGTGTGACGAAGATACCAAGCCTCATAACATTGTTCTGTCGAACTATGAGGGAAAAGTGGGCTCCACATTGGGAGTGATCCAGGTGGATCTTACCGTGGGAACGGTCACTAGACCCACCGTATTCATGGTTGTTGAAAACAAAGCTAACTATAATTTGCTCTTGGGAAGAAAATGGATTCATGGCGTAGGCGTTGTACCTTCGCCAATGCACCAAAGAATTACCATTTGGAGGCCAGATGGTATAGTCAAGAACATTGAGGATGATCAAGGGTACTTCAAGATCCCTGTCAATTATGTTGATGGGAATCAATTTGATAAGCATCTGGCGAACATTGCTCCATTATACTTGTATCTCGTCGAAGGTTTCAAATGGGACAGTGAGGTCCCAGGGGAGAGGCTACCAGGTTTTGAGGGGCCTTTAGTAGAACCCACTGGGTGAGGAAGCGAAGTCATTGACCATGACTGAGTTCGAAGCATTGAAGAAAATTTCGGCCTATGTGGCTGAAACGAAGTTACAAGCAGCTCTGGAAGCTGCTAATAATCACATGGCTGGTGAAACCATTTTTGAAGTTCACCAAGAATGTCCCATGGAGGACTTCAATATAAAATCTCCCAATAAGATCCAAGATGGAGAACAAAGCCAAAGACTCGACACCATTTATGAAGATGAGCCTTTGGGGTTTGAAAAAGATCCGCTAGCAAACAATGTCAAGATATTGAAACAAGATCCTTTAGAAGAAATAGATCTTAGCGAAGGGAAAAGCAAAAGGCCTACATACATTAGCGCCAATTTGAACCCCTAGATAAAGGTCAAAGTGGTTCAGTTGTTAAAGGAATTCAAAGACTGCTTTGCCTGGGACTATGATGAGATGCCTGGTTTGAGCAGGGAGATAGTCGAACATAGGTTGCCTATGACACCTGGAAAAAGACCAGTCAAGCAAGGTCAAGACAGTTTGCACCAGAGATACTGTCAAAAATTAAAGAGGAGGTCGAAAGACTGCTTCGTTGCAAATTCATTCGCACAGCGAGGTATGTCTAATGGTTAGCTAATATAGTGCTTGTTATTAAGAATAATGGTTCTTTAAGATTTTGCATAGATTTTAGAGATTTGAATGCTGCAACTCCTAAAGACTAGTATTCAATGCCAGTAGAAGAAATGTTAGTGGATTCTGCAGCAAGACATGAATATCTTAGCATGTTAGATGGATATTCTGGTTATAACCAAATATTCATTGCTGAGGAAGATGTTCCTAAGACTGCTTTTAGATGTCCTGGGGATTTAGGCACATACAAATGGGTAGTGATGCCTTTTGGTCTTAAAAATGCTGGTGCTACTTACCAAAGAGCAATGAATTCTATTTTTCATGATTTTATAGACACTTTCATGCAAATTTACATTGATGATATTGTTATAAATTCTATTTATGGGAAGGACCACACTGAACATCTTCAACGTTCATTCTTAAGGATGAGAAAGTTTAGTCTCAAAATGAATCCTCTTAAATGTGCTTTTTGTGTATAGGCAGGAGACTTTCTAGGCTTTTTGGTCCACAAGAAAGGAATTGAAATAAATCAAAGTAAAACCAAAGCTATAATGGAACTAAAAGTGCCATCAACCAAGAAGGAATTATAGTCATTATTGGGCAAAATTAACTTCTTAAGGAGATTTATATCCAACTTAAGTGGCAAGACGCAAGCTTTTTCGCCATTGCTTCATTTCAACAAAGAAGGTTTCGACTGGGGGCAGTTACAATAGGAAGCCTTCGACAAGCTCAAGGATAACCTAAGTCACCCACCAATCCTATCACCACCTTGTAGAAATAAAAGTATGAGATTGTATATACCTGCATCTGATAAAACTTTAGGGAGCATGTTGGCTCAAGAAGATGAAAATGGAGTCGAAAGAGCCATTTATTATCTTAGTAGAGTTTTAAATGACGCAAAGACTAGGTATAACATGATTGAAAAATTATGTCTATGGTTTTATTTCTCTTGTACTAAATTAAAGCAATATATAAAGCCGGTTGAGGTGTATGTTTCGTCTCATTTTGATGTCATGAAACACATGTTATCTAAACCTATTTTTCATAGTCGAATTGGTAAATGGGCATTAGTATGAAAGGCAAATAGTGACAGACTTTATAGTCGACCATTCTGTTAATGAAACAGATTTGAATTATGTCAAATTAAAATCCTGGAAATTGTACTTTGATGGATCAAGCCATAGAAATGGAACAGGAGTGGGCATACTGATTATTTCTCCTGAGCAAATTCCAACAAAATTTAAATTCAGTATTGATAGGCCTTGTTCTAATAATGAGGCTGAATATGAGGCACTGATTGCTGGCTTTGAAATTTTTTTTAGAATTGGGGGCAACTAGAGTCGAAATAATGGGAGACTTGAAATTGGTGGTGAAACAAATCACAAAGGAATACAAATGTGTTAAAGAGAATCTCATTATGTACTTTGTGATAGCAAATAGGCTATTAAAGAAATTTGAAGAAGTGGCCATCCAACACATACCAAGAATAGAGAATCAGATTGCTAATGACTTAGCCTAAATTTCTTCTGGATACAAGGTGTCAAAAGAGAACCTTCAAGAAGTGATTGAAGCAAGAGGAAAAGTGATAGCTGTTGGATTATGCCCATCAGATTTGGAGACAACTAAGCTTGGGTACCTGGATGGCAAAATTTTTCAAATTTTTGTCATAGACGGTCTAACGGATAAGGATTGGAGAAAGCTAATAGTCGAATATCTGCAGAACCCAACAACTTCGATAGAGCGAAAAGTCAGGTACCAAGCCCTAAGTTACCTGCTAGTGGATAATGATTTGTTCAAAAATACCCCTGAGGGTGCCTTGTTAAAATGCCTTAGTGAAACAGAGGCATATTTAGCACTTTCGACAGTTCATAGTGGGGCCTGTGGAGCACACCAAGCTGGCCATAAAATGAAGTGATTATTGTTTCGACAAGGCATGTATTGGCCTAATATGTTGAAAGATTGCATAGAGTTCGCCAAGGGTTGCCAGTAATGTAAGGTCCACGCTGGCATACAACACATCTCCGCAAGTGAATTGCACTCTATAGTGAAACCATGGCCTTTTAGAGGATGTGCTTTGGATATAGTGGGAGAGATTTGACCAGCATTGTCAAAAAACCAAAGATATATCTTAGTTGGCATTGACTACTTTACCAAATGGATTGAAGCAATACCATTAGTAAATTTAGTTCAGGAAGATGTTATTGAGTTCATCGAAAACCACATTATTTACAGGTTTGGTATTCCAGAAATAATTACAACAAATCAAGGATCAATTTTTACTGGTCGAAAGATGCAAGAATTTGCCAAAGAAATGAGTTTTAAACTCTTAACTTCTACGCCTTATTATGCTCAGGCGAATGGGCAAGTCGAAGCTTCCAATAAGGTAGTGATTGGACTAATTAAGAGGCATGTGAGAAAGAAGCCTAGAAATTGGCACAAGACGTTAGACCAAATCCTTTGGGCATGTCGAACGTCACCTAAGGAAGCTACTAATGTTACGCCGTTTAGACTTACCTTTGGTCATGATGCAGTATTGCCTTCTTCCTCTGTAAAGAATTCTTGCAATAATTCTTCTGAACCTGATCTTTTCAAAAAAGCGCGTACAGTACTTTTGTGTTTACAAGCCAAAGTTTTAATACAAGAAAGCCGAAGTATATATTTTATTCGATACAAACTTTTTTTTTTGAGGATCCATTATAATAATGAGAAAGATTTCTGCATATTCGCAAAAATCGATCAATAATATCAAAATCGGATGAATCGGCCCAGACCGGCATACTAATGGGTTCCCCTAATATATTACAAAATTTCGCATTAGCCAATGATCTAATTAGCGGAATAATTGGAACTATTATATCCAAATTGTAGTCTGTGAGAATCCAAAGACATCATGAAATCCCTTCTCAATCTTATTGGGCAACGATGATGGATGAATTGGTAGATCTGGATGAAGAAAGACTTAAGGCCTTGGAGCTACTAAGGAGACAAAAAAGAAGGGTCGAAGAATCCTACAATAAAAGGGTTAGGTCCAAATCCTTTTTATATGGGGAGCTAGTGTGGAAAGTAGTTTTGCCTATGGATCGAAGAGATAGAACTTTAGGCAAATGGTCTCCTAAGTGGGAAGGCCCATTCCAAGTCATACAAGTATTCTCCAATGGGGCCTATGAAATTGAGGAAGTAGACAAAGATAAAAGAATCTTGGAAGTAAATAGCAAATATTTAAAAAATTATAGGCCCATTTTTCAAGAGATTCATATCAAAACTTAAATTTCATTAAAAGGCGCAAAGGCCAAAATAGGCCAACAAGGCTAACATGGCTATCCTGAAAAAAAAACAAAAAGGAAATCAATATAACAGTTCTTGATGCAATTAAGGATCAATCAAAATCCTTCAAACCAATGGATTTGAGAAATTCCATGTAATCCTCATCTGCCTCATCGTCGGAAGTGCTGGTTTCTTGGAAGCCTTAGCCTGCTCTTGGATGATGGGTGCTCCTGAATTGGTACTCATGATGGATTTTTGAGATGCCAAAACATGATTCAGAAGAGGAAAGGTTTTATAGAAGAAGTTCATGGTACAAATTGGTCATTCAAACGGTGGGAGTACAGGGGTTGGTCTTGGGAGTCTGCATAAAAAGGCTATACTTTTAATGCCATAATTAGGCTAATAGCCTATGTCGTTGGAGCATTAAATGAAAATAGAAAGACGTGTTTCTAGGAAAAGAAAAGGCCTTAAGTGAAAAGTGGATTTAGGCCATGAGTAGAATACGTCATACATACGCCATAAATATACATGTCAAAAAGATATGATATGGTGCAAATAATTAAGTTAAAAAAAGCAAAATATTGTCATTACATAAAAGGGATCAAAAGGCACGAAGCAAATGATGATTACAAAACAGAGGTCGATAAGATATCAGAGGGCACTAGAAAGGAAGCTTCGACTTCAGTTGAGCAAAAGTATTCGCATGATGATCAAGGCGAGCCTCGCACAAAGATTTGTCGAGTCTGGCTGCGACGAGCTCCTTTTCAAGCTTTTGGGCTGCGTCAATGAAGTCGATAGTGCTTTTCAGTTTTTGGGCCATATCAGGGTCGACGAAGCCTTGCAACTCAAGATTACACTTTTCAGCGTTAGAAATCTTCATTTGGAGCTCCTTGAGTTGTTGTTTCCACATATCAATATCCTTCTGATTAGAAGTTATTTCTTCTTGACGTTGTTTGTGGGCAGCTTCCGATCGTTCGACCCTAGCCTCTGATTCTTGTGCACCAATCCAGGCTGCACTTTCACGACCAGCTGTAGCCTCAATGGTCTTCACGAGAGAAGGGAGTCGTTGAACCTCTGAATATAAATCATCCACCACAACCGTCAACTCTAGCAAGAAACCATGAACTTCTGGACTAAGAGTGGTGAGATCCAATTTCTTGAGTTGATCTTTCAAAAAGAGACGGGTTTTGGGGTCTGAAGCCAGGATATTGGGGATATCGCCTCTAAAAAATTTCTTCTTGATGGATTGAAGAATTGGACTAGCAAAGTCATCTGAGGTTGGATGATTGGGATGGGTCGAAGAGGTGGAAGCAAAACCACACTTTTGCCCAAGGATCCTCTTAGCATATTCCCTAGGGTTCGGCCACTTGAGAACTATAAAGGATCTTTAGGAGTCACGATGGAAGCCAGAGGTTTCTTCATCATAGGTGAAGTATGTTGAGGCTCAGGACCAGTTTGGTCTTCTTCTTCTTCCTCTTCATCCTTTGCCTCCTCTTCTTGGTCTTCAGCTTCTCTATCTTCTTCTTCCTGTTATTCCTCCTCTTCTTTGACTCGCACTTCTTCGTCTCTATCGACAGTTGATGGATAAGTGTCTGAATTATGAGTGGGTTCAGGGGGCATGTATGTTGGCTCTTCATGAATATTTGGATTTGGGCTATCAAATATTAATGGGTCTGAAGGAGTACGTGCTGGTTCGACAACAACCTCATCAGTAACCATAGGTTCAGCCTAATTGAGGGGTGGAGGACTTGAAGCATCGTCTTCCCCAGAATTGAATCCATCAGCGTGAGCCTGCTACATGGTAGTTGGCACTAAAGGAGGGTTGTTTCCTGTAGAAGGTACAACAGGTTGGTTTACTTCACTCAAACCAAAGCCAAGATCAGAGGAGGGGTGATAAGTTGGCTCACCTTGGCTATTGAGGGGATAAGTGACAGAATTTCCTGAAGTGGGAAATGGCCTGTTGACAATGAACCTAGGAATTAAAAAGGCTTCCCAAATAGCAACAGATTCCTCAGAAGCGGGAAATGGCCTTTTGAACCATATAGGGCCATACTTCCTTGCAGCAAAAGGTGTCATACTAGGAGTAAATCCATGGCGCTTAGCAAACATCAGGATGTAACTGGTGAATGCTCCCTTGGTGGTTTCACCATCTCGTTGGGAGTTAACTGGACCAGACGAGGTCCCTCGATACTCCTCCCTACAATTTCAGCAGAGGCTTCATCAATTAAGCCTTTCCTAGGAAGGCTAGCTTCAAAAGTTGCTTTAAGCCACAACTGAAGCAGCCACAAAGGACCACTCAAAGATATAGAATCATGGGCCTCCATGCGCTTCACTCGAGAAGCTACTTCACTCAGGGACTCATAAAGGTTCGCCAGAATAAGTTCACTCAAGCAGACACCTTTGTTATGATGAAGCTGGTTGGCAAGAGGCAAGTACTTTTTGGCCACCTGCAAAGATTTGGTGCAAAACACGTATCTCGACAGCCATATGGCGAGAAACGCTATATGCTCTTCATCAGATACGCCGTCAATGGTTTGGTCTAAGTGGTGTTTGATGAAGTGAGTATACGTGATTTTTGAGTTAGGAATATTAATATAGTCTTCAGCGTCGACATCAGACTGGTAGGGGACACCATCAGGGCGAAGGCCGGTAATAGCGACTATGTCGAAAAAGTTGGGGTAACTATCCCACATGGCAAGTGGAAAGTATAGTGGATGCTATCCTAGAAGTATAAAGAGGCTTCCAGCAACTTCAGACAATACGGTATGGTCGTCTTCGACAGCATCAAAAGATCATAAATCCCTACGGATCTCCAATGGTTAGCTTTAACCTTCAACATCTTCGCCATCCAAAGGTCAAAGTCCTTAAGGGGACTGACGACTCTCACTAACCTTGTACCGTCAGCGAGATAGCCAAGGTTGAAATTTGGCAATGGAGATTCTTCAGCAGTAGTGGTGAGGGGTCTAGGGAAGCTCTTTTACCCTAACGACCTTAATCTCTGGTAAGAAGGCAGAAATTCACTCAGTTTCTCGTCAGAAGTTTCAACCTGAGTCAACGGACCTGAAAGCGTGTAGGGTTTATCTGAAACAATTAAAGGAATCATTACCTGAGATTGATAAATGCTCCTTGCAGCTTCAGTGGTAGGTTCCGGTACACATTGGTGGTTCTCCACCAGTTGAGGGCCAGGAATGTTGGCAAAAGGAGGGATAGCTTTTTTGAACTGAGTAACTCGGCCTTTCTGGGTTTTCTTGTCCTGAACGTTGGACTGAGAAGATGCCATTGTTGAAAGAAATGAAAGAAAATGGGTTTTTTCTCTAAGTTTTGGGGAAGAAAACTGAAGAAAGAGACAGGGTGCTTGAGATTCTGGAAAGTGTAAAACGTTCACAAAATGGTGAAGGAAGGTATGTATAGGCGTTTAGGAATCCTAAAGGTTTAAATCCACTATTGAAGTTAATCAGATAGTGGGACGCGTGTTTTGTTTTGAGAAATAATGCGTGTTGGCAGTTATGTTTAGATTACAAAACATACGTTTTCAAGACAAAAGTAATGATGAATACGGCTGAAAAGACGTTTAAGGATTTATCATGATGGCGTGATGTCATAAGCGTGGAAGAAAAGAGAGGAAACAGTTAGCCACTAAACAAGTAGTGGGTTGTTCAGGCAAAGCCATGCAAAGTAACACGCGTCGAAACGGTTAGAAAAAATTACCTTCCTACCAAGACTGGCGAAAGGACATTTCTTGGGGGCAATTTGTTGTCATACCCTAAATTTGTCCTACTTTTTTTCAAATATTTTTATATTTTTGGATTCTATTTTGATTTCACATTGTCTGCTTAACTTCAGAACATTTAGACACGTGTCCGCATGCAATTGATTGATTTTCCAAATTTTATCTTTTTTTTCTATCCAATTAAAGTGTGACACGTGGGCTAAAGTTTTTTTTTTGAAATTTTCGTTCTATTTTATTTTTTTTTAGTTTATTTTATAATAGTTGTTAATATATTAATTTAGTTTTTAGTTATTTTATTTAATATTTAGCAATAATTTTTTTAAATAGAATACTGAAAGAATTAAGGAAAAGAAGGTTGAGGATACGGTAGAATGGGTGGAAGGCCCATGTTCGTTGAGCCCATTAGGGTTAAGAATGAATAGAATAAAGAGAAGGGAGAATTTCTGATGGAAGGGGAGCACTGTTCACGGAAACCCAAAACGGCCGCCCCCTTTCGCAAACCCTAAATCGAAATACTGTTCACCATCTGAAAACGAAAAAACGACGCCACCCCCAATTAAAACCTAAAACGGCGCCGCAAATCTCCCACCGTAAACCACTCAGTCATAACCTTCAATCCAACACAACCCATCTCCTCGAAACCCTCTCACTTTTCTCGCCTCCGAACTTTTCAGCTTCTTCTTCCCTCTCATAACCCCTCTTGTTTTCTCCATAACACACCACCACATAAATGAAACCGGACTCGTGACCCTCTTCCGATTTCACATGAAGCCTAAATCATCCAACCACCAAATTGTAAACACGGTAGCAATTTTTTTGAACGCGCAACAGTCACAACGTGAATGCATCAGAGATTCACATAAGATTTTATGGAGTGGCATTTGAGCTTCAGATTTGTTTTGTCTCGACTATGATTCAACTAGGATCCCTTTGTTACCCTAGTAGTTCCATGGCACAACAATACGGTTTTTTTGGAGCTCGTTTAGTCAAATTTTGTTTTGACGGTTTTGAACCGGCACGAAAGTTAGGGTTTGTTGTTCTTCCTCTCCTTCACTCATCATGGGTCGTTTGCACTCTAATGGTAAGGGTATTTCCAGTTCAGCTCTTCCTTATAGGAGAACAGCTCCATCTTGGCTCAAGATCTCATCCCAGGATGTTGATGAAACCATCTGCAAGTTTGCCAAGAAAGGTTTAACTCCATCTCAAATTGGTGTTATTCTTCGTGACTCCCATGGAATTGCTCAGGTTAAGAGTGTGACTGGAAACAAGATTCTGCGCATATTGAAGGCTCATGGTCTTGCTCCTGAAATTCCTGAAGATCTGTATCACTTGATCAAGAAGGTTGTCTCAATCAGGAAGCATTTGGAGAGGAACAGGAAGGACAAGGATTCTAAGTTCAGGCTTATTTTGGTTGAGAGCAGGATCCATCGTCTTGCTCGTTACTACAAGAAGACAAAGAAGCTTCCACCAGTATGGAAATATGAATCAACAACATAGCTCCCGTGCGACATTGATTCGGAGCTCGTTACTACAAGAAGACAAAGAAGCTTCCACCAGTATGGAAATATGAATCAACAACATAGCTCCCGTGCGACATTGATTCGGAGCCAACATCAACGAGGCAACATTACAACAGTTGTGCAACAACGGTTTGGTTTAGGCGACACGACATCTCCAGCTCTTGCGTGAGGTCCTTTAGCAGCAACAGCTTGACTTGGAGGCAGTGCGATTCATTCTCAATTTCTGCCACAACCATGATATCCTCATCTTCCCGACACAACATTCAAACTCAAATTCAACGACGAGCTTCGAGCAGGTGGCTCAGCCTTCGAGATTATTTTATTATCTGTGACTGTTCTGTTATGCAGGTGTGAAGTTTAATCTAGGATTCAGACTCGTGATAGCAACCGTCTCATATCATCAACGGCGCACTCGAAACCATCACCGACCTGGGTCTCTCTCGGAGTGTCTCACATTCAGCTCAACGACTCTGACGACGACATCAACAATAATAGCAATACAACATGGATTTGTTACGTTATCGCCAGGCTCAGTTCCAAAGCTGGTATTTGTGGCCTTCTAAATAAGTTGCGGTTCATTATTTTACTAAGTGATTTCTGGTTGATTCTTGTGGGAAGTTGTTATTTCTGTTGGTTTGTATTTCCATTCTATATGCAGGGTTATTGTCCAGTTACTTCTACGAGCATTAGTGTCGTTTTCAAGTAGGCAACTCCACCATAATTGCCGCGACTCGATGACACTATTTTGGAATAGCAAGAAACTCATCGGATTCTCAGCTCGTCTTAAATAACAACTCATTTGCAAATCCGTAACTCAGAACCGTCACCTTTCCAACTGCAGAGAATCACGTGTGGATGTAGAGTTTGGGATGAGCACAAGCCATATCCTAGAGGAGGAAAAGTGGATAAATCACAAGTCTCACAAGTTCAAGTCTGTTGCTGTGATTTTCATTTCTTACCGCATCTGTTTTCTATTTTGGTGTGGGCTGTTGGTTTTATGCAGGTTGCGACACCGCCGAAAGAGAATCGTAAACAAGGATGAAGGAAGAAGGTTTGCATTTTCATCTTTAGCAGGCCAATATGTAGGTTTTCGGCAGCAATGTTGATGAAAGCGGCATCGGTAATCTTCAATTTGTTTTGACAGAATGTTTTAAGTGAGTTTTAGGGTCGTGTAACATTTCAAATGATTATTCTGAATTGATTTATTATTTTTGAAGTTCTTCAATTTGTGTGACAATGGTAGTAGTAGGTTCTTGCACTTATAATTGTCATTGGATTGGGTAAAGGTGTATATACTGCTTAGTGTTCGAATTTTCGTACTTGACTTGCGTTCCATCTTGCTTTGGTTTTCATTAAGATTTGATTAGAGTTATGTGTCTTCTTGTTGGTTGGTGTTGTGAATCTTATGAATAATTAGTATGTAATGTTGGTACTGCCACTGTTTCGGTTTACGTTTTTTTGTGTGAATGTGTACAATGTTGTTATCTAAGCCTCATGACTTCCCTTCTACTAAATTCCCCCCATATACTGAAGTGGATTTAAGTGAGTTAGATGTAAGCCAGAAGGTGTTCATGGGTGATCTCAATATTCAGCCTACATTAAAACTTCTTCACTCAAGAAATGTTGCTGTATTGACCGTCCGGTGTCGAGATAACAATATCTTAAAAGCACTGTTTCCAACGATAAACAACCGGCAACAATTTCAGATTTCATCTTTAAGTTGAGGCTCCGATTGAAGCAACGACGTAATTGTTTGGTTTTGCACCATTTTAACCCAGATTTGCAATAACAATTGACGTGTTCCAAATTAAATATCAAGTTTGCTACTTTGAGGGGGCTGTGTATATTTCGGTGATATGGCAACTGCTTGAAATTAAAGAAGTAATAGTTAATTTGATATTGATTATTATTTCTTTGGATTTGGTTATTTTAATTTTGTTAATAAATTTTAATTAACTTAATTATTTGAGTTAATCGGATAATTTAGATAATTAATTTTAATTAACATAATTAATTAATTAATTGAATTCAAATCATTTGATCCTTTTAATCAATTTTAATTAATTTAATTATTTGATCACATTAGTTGTCAATCAAATAATTCTAATAATTAAATTAGATTAAACTAATTAAGTGGTTCAAATAATCTTTTCTCTTTTGGCTTTGATGAATGAAGTGGGCCGAAGACCAAAATGCTTCATAAATTCAAGTCAATATTGATATGCACTTATGTTTGCGTTATTTCTTCCCATTCGATAGCAAGGTACTTCTTTTTCTCCGGTTGTAATAATTTTTATCACTTTTTCTTTAATTTTGTTTTATACATTAGAATCATTTTTAAGAATAATTCTCGATTAGTCGAGCCATTTTTTACCCTTTTAATAAGGAAACAAATCATCTTTGTATTGAATTAAACGAGAGGATTAAGTGTAGACTTTCTCCCTCTCCGAGTGTCGAGATACTCACTGTAGTGTGGGTGGTTTTAACACTCGTCTTTCAATACGAAGACGCTCGTATTCTCTGCACTCATCCATATCCTTCTCTTCTAAAACCTCGGCTCCGCACCGAGTATATTTTCAAACCAGTTTTCTCTTAAAACCTCGGCCCCGCGCCGAGTGCATTTTCAAAATCCCTTTCAGTATGATCAACTTCTCTTTGTATTGGACTAAAGAGAAAGGATTAAGTGTAGACTTCTTCCTTTTCGAGTGTCGAGATGCTCACTGTAGCGTGAATGGTTAAGACACTCGTCTTTCCAAACGAAGACGCTTTTCTCTTTTCAACCTTCTCTTTCAAAACCTCGGCCCCGCGCCGAGTGCATTTTTAAAATTCCTTTCATAATAATAATTCTTTGTATTGAATTAAAGAGAGAGGATTGGGTGTAGACCTCTTCCTCTTCGAGTGTTGGGATGCTCACTGTAGTGAGGGTGGTTTCGACACTCATCTTTCAATACGAAGACGCTTTCATCCTTTGTCTCCTAAAACCTCAGTTCCGTACCGAGTCCATTTTCAAACCATCTTTAAAATTAATTTCTCTTTGAATTGAATTAAAAAGAGAGGATTAGGTGTAGACCTCTTCTTCTCCGAGTGTCGAGATGCCCACTGTAGTGTGGGTGGTTTCGACACTCGTCTTTCAATACGAAGACGCTTCTAAACTTTTCCTACTAAAACCTCGGTCCCGTACCGAGCACACTTTCAATAATGAACTAATTTCTCTTTGTATTGAATTAAAAAGAGAGGATTAGGTGTAGACCTCTTCCTCTCCGAATGTTGGGATGCCCACTGTAGTGAGGGTGGTCTTGATATTCGTCTTTCAATACGAAGACGCGACTTTATCCACCATCTCGCTTTCAGAACTTCCTTCCACAATTTTCACACCTAAAACCTCGGTCCTGTACCGAGTGCATTTTCAAATCTTTTCATAACAAAAACTTGAATGGTCGTGGAGTGGTTAGGCGTAGGCCTTCTCCTATCCCGAGTGCTGACGTTTACCGTAGGGTTCTCTGTCGCAAAGCACTTACCATTCAAAACCAAAAACATCTTTAATAAGAGAATGAAGTTCTCTTTGCATTGAATTAAAGAGAGAGGATTGGGTGTAGACCTCTTCTTCTCCGAGCGTAGGGATGCCCATTGTAGTGAGGGTGGTTTCGACGCTCGTCTTTCAATACGAAGACGCCTCGTTCGCCACACCCTTTTATAACAAAAACTTTGAGATAAAGAATTGGGTACTACCCGTAGGGGTTACTATCCGAGGACCTATCTCGCCCCTAAAAAACAATTCAACCAATCAAACGTGACACCTTGCCTCGCATGGCGAAAACCAGTCTCCCAAAGGATATGTTACGTCCGTTCTACCGCAAACAGGTACGCATAAGTCTCCAAACGAGAGAGCAGCAAAACACCTAAACTGCTAGAACGCGTACGATAACATCATCCACAAAACACACCGGTTATCCGCACCGTAGGCACGAACTACGTTGCTCTGATTTCTATTGCATGTTGAGAATACGTAGGCATAGGATTGCAATATCCTAGCGAGCACCCTTTTTCTTTTTCACCCTTTCCCAGAAAGGCATGCTACGTCCGTTCTACCGCAAACAGGTAACGCCTAAGTCTCCAACGAGCGAGCAGCAATACACCTAAACTGCTAGAATGCGCACGATAGCATCGTCTACCAAAACTTCCCCGCACACCGTAGGCCGAACTACCGCTGCTTTGATTCTTTACTTTTTCAAGTAAAGATACGTAGGCACAAGGGCCACAATCCTTGCCGAGCACATTCCCCCATATTTGTAGTCCCCCGAACTACGTCGACTCTGACTTTCTCACATCTATTGAGAATACGTAGGCCTAGGACCGCGAGGTCCTACCGAGTCTGTTCTCTATCCTTTCTTCCTCGTTACTTCTCTTTCTCCGTTTCTAAACCTTTCTCTCTATCTTGTGGAACACTCTTTATAGCATAATATTTAAGCAAATATAATCACACATCGACAAACAAAAGGTTCCCATCGAGTACGATGGATGCGAGGGGTGCTAATACCTTCCCATCGCATAACCGGCTTCCGAACCCGTTCTTGGTTGCGAGACCATCTTATCCGTTCGTTTCTTAAGGTTTTCTCGATATTTTCCTTTCCCCTCATGGGATAAATAAAGTTCGGTGGCGACTCTTCTGTCTATCTTTTTCGCCTCCCCGTCGTTGCGCGATGTATTTTTCGAGTAGCGACAGCTGGCGACTCTGCTGGGGAACCCTAGCGAGCCAAACCTAGTTTGCTTGTCGCATTTGCGATTTATTTGCTTTTATTATTTGTTTGTGTTGTGTTCTTGCTAACCTGTTGGGTTTATTTGGGATTTGTTTGTAAGAATAAAGCTTTATACCCGAGCTTTCGAGTATACACTAAGTTTAGGAGGTGGGTTCTTTCTGATTTGCGAGACTTAGGACTCGTTGAGTTAGATCGAATTCCACCGCTCAGATGAGACCCCGTTGGGATGATTATGTCTTACGTGTAGTCGTAATGACGTTTTTATTTCCGACGTGGGAGTCCGTGACTCTGAGGACCTTTGTAGAACCTTATTCCGAAGGTTCCTAAAACATAACTCTGTGTTCATCCTTTGAAGGGAATACCGTCTTACGAGTAGTCGTTCTGACGGAAAACTTTTGAGGGTTAGTGCATGGGACTTTGTTTAAAGGCCTTTGGGATACCCTCTTATTAAACCAGTAGATTGCCCACCCGAGGGGAGAGATACCTTTTGTTGTTGTCTTGCAGGATTTGTGACTTAGATCCTTGATATGGATTTGTTCTCGTGTGCACTCATAGCATTGCATTTGCATAAGCATTTTTGCATCATTTTGCATTTTCTCTAGCCAGATACCAAGGCCTTACCCATCCTCTGTTCATAACCCGCAGTTGATTTCCCGACACTCCCGTTGAACTCGTGAGAGCTGTAAAGAGTTTGAAGCAAGGGGAACGTAGACACCTTGAAAGTTCAAGTCAGACAATGCAAGCCGAGGTAACTATGAAGCAGAAGTGGACTATGGAGCAGGTCCAAGCAGAGTTAAGGGAAGTCCGAAGCCAGATGGGACAATTCATGGTGGATATGCAAGCTTTGCGTCAGGATCAGAAAATGCTCAAGGAAGAAGTTCATCAACTGAAGACCCAGATGGGCCAGATTATGGAAGTCATGGAAAATGTGCTGAGAAAGGACAGAAATCTTAGGCCTGAGGTCGCAGCAGAAATGATCATTCAACCCGTACCTATGGAATATCTTCGAGAGCTCGATATGCCTCGTGGATCTTTTACACAACCTAAGATTCCAAGATTTCCCCGTCAGCAGCTACCTCTTATTTCCCAAGACAATCCTAAGGTTAGGAGGTATGCGCAGAGGCTGAAGCGGCCCGATAGAAGCTTCGACCAGATCCCTATGACTTATACTCATTTGTTGCAGATTTTGCTTCAACTTCGATTGGTTGAACTTCAGACTCTAGCTCCGTTTGTTGGTAAGCCACCACAAGGCTATGATGCAAGTGTCCATTGTGATTTTCATTCTGGGGCACCGGGCCATAATGTGGAAGAATGCAAAGCTCTTAAATACCAAGTCCAAGACTTAATCGATTCAAAAGTATTCGAGTTCACGCCAAGCGGTATAAAAGTGCCAGGTGGGCTTATTCCAGTTGCTGTAAAAGAAGTGGATATCCCTGCTTTATTCCCTGAAGCTGCATCAGGTCATGAGCGTATCTTACAATCTTTGGTTTCAGAATCCCCATGCCCACAGCTATTTCCTATTCCTGGGCAAAATCTGAGGATGAAAGGGCCTGCGCATGAGGAATGCCCTAGTCAGTGCCAACAACCTTATGTTCCTCAGCGACAGAACTGTCGGCGCCAAAATCAGAGAAGGCCTCGCAACAACTTGGAAAGAAGGACTGATCCTCTTCATCCAGTCCCTATGTCACAGAGTCAGCTTCTCCCATATCTGATTCAAAACTCATTGGTGGAGCCTAAAACTCTTAAGCCTGTGCCAGAACCTTACCCTCCGGGGTACAATCCCAATGTTCAGTGTGGATATCATGGTGGATCCATGGGGCACTCGACTGAAGAATGCAAAGCCTTCCAAGCCAAGGTGCAACAACTAATTGACAAAGGGTACATCTCTTTTCCAGAAGGAAGTTTGGTTGTCCATGTCAACCTCTCAGCTGTCTAAACTCGAATATTTCAAGGGTCATTTCTAGAAGCCAGTGGTCTAGACAGGCAGACGTCCTCAACATTGGCAGTCCTTGAACGCTTTTATCATTTGCATCTTGTAGTTTATTTCCTGTTAATTGCTACTTGTGTTTAAACATTGTTGTTTTGAATGGTAATATTAATGGAGTTATTATGCATTTTTCCGAATCAGTCACGTCGTATTCACTCATTATTTCCACTTATCACAGACACATACACTTTTATCCACTCCACTTCATCACTGTTGTGTTTAGCAAATATTGGAGGGAGGATGACGAAAACGAAATACCCATAATAGCAAACTGTATGCTTTCAGACATAATCTCGTCAATGATGTACAGGCATTGTTTCAAATCCCCTAAACACCGGAGATATAAGGAGTTAATCCCTAGTCAACCACTTCGAGCCTAGAAGTAGGAGTTTCCTTCGAATATTCAAACCCTTAACACTCAACCTGGGGCAGGGTAATGTTCAGTTAATCTAATCTCGCACTCAAATAAAAAAGCCAAACCCAAAAGACGGCTGTTCATCAATAACCTATGACATGGCAGTCACAACTTTCTAACAAAATCAAAAAAATCAAAAGCCTGCTAAGTCAAACACCTCAAAAGGGGACTTAGGCAAAAATCAAGGCAATCCCGATGGATCTGACAAGCAAAATCAGTCCATGCAAAAGTTAGGGATCAAAAACAAAAGCAAAAGAGGTCCTCAAACCCTCAACAAAAACAAAATAAGATTCAGTGGCCACCCAAATCAAGGAGCTACTGACATCCATCAAAACAAGGAGACTGCCATCTCAAGCAAACCCTTAACCATCAAGCTTACACCGTCAAGCAGGTGCAGAATTAACTGAACATAGGTATGGAGATCATCGAGAAGAAGGGTTGGGTACAAATAATTCTTTGAGCCTAATGTCCTTTGTTCTATAAACCGTGAACCATACCACGTTACAACCCTCGAAAGACCTAATTGAGGCGAGGTTTATTCTGAAAGCATATTATCGCAAGGTTGCGTAAACTGACTCCCCACATATTTGCTAATCATAAGTATTGGTGTCAATATCCTTGCCATATCTTTTGCACCAATCAATTTAGCACAACGTTTGGACTAAACGGTCCATTCGTTTCACTATCACGACACTTAAATAAACGACATTTCTTTCAAAAACTTACATGAACTTCGCATTAAGATTACCATTCGTGAATAAACAATTTCAAATTGCGAGTTAGTAGTTGGCATCAAGGAAATTCCAACACAAAGCAATCAAACAGGACTTGACCATTTCAGCAGTCTGGATCAGAATCGAGCATGCTTTGTAGTCCCTATGGAGCTGGAGCATTGTCATCCCGAGAATTTGGAATCAGTCAGTCTGAGGCAAATCCCCAAACATCAGTTGATTATGGGGCAAATCATTCAAGAAGCGGTTGATCAAAGATGAATCATACCAAGCAGGGGCAGGCCACCCAGAGTTTCTTTGACTTGAAGATAGATCCCTCCAATGTTCAATCAGGATAAGTTAAGTCGCTTCAACGCTCTTTCAAGAGCAAGCTACTCCCAATAGTATATTGAAGCCAATCACCACAAGAACCGGTTGAACAATGTTAAACCCTTTCGTGGTACAAACTCTGGGGCAAGCCATCTCGAGGTCTTCTCACGGCAAGTTACTCAAGCAAGTTCATCCTCATCAGCAACTGTTGAGTTCAAAATAAGTGTCAGGGAATTGTACCGTCACCTCACCCAATAACCTTAACCTTTCAAAAAGGCCTTGCTGTCATCGGATTTTCATCCCCACAACCTATTACCAGCCCAATTCGAAACCTTCAAAGTCCAGTTCTTGTCTGGCAAACCTTCAAACCAGTCCTCGTCTGGTCAACCTCCGCTGAATACCAGCTCCCGTCCGGTATATGTCAGCTTTTAAACCGGCTCCCATCTGGTCTACCCTCCGAATACCAGCCCCCATCTGGTACTTCCTACCCAAAGTCCAATCTGCATTGGCAACCACCAAAGACCGTCTGCATTTCCAATCACTTGCCTGCAATCATACGCATCGTACGCATCGCATTCAGCATCATAAGCACTTTGCATCATATGCACATCCATAATCATATCATACTTTCCTCAGCTCTTGCATCTCCGCGCATCAGCATTTGCATTTGCATTTCCATTTATGAAACATCATTATCATTAAGCATTAGCATATGCGAGCTCAGATCCAAGATCAATTTTGAAGATTTTCAAGATCATCATCAACCCAGTAAAGGGCATCCCTTGCAAAACCGTGGGTTTCTCCCACGAGAGTCAGAGGATATCAAGATCATAATCAGCCCAGTTAGGGGCATCTTCCGCAAGACTGTGGGCGTTCCCCACAAATTTGTTCAACATTTATTAGGCAAATCCAAGAGCTTCAATGCAATCAGCAGCCCAGTCAGGGGCGTTATCTGCAAAGACCGTGGGTCCTCCCATAAAACTCAAGAGCTTCAAAGCAACCATCAGCCCGGTCAGGGGCATTATCTGCAAAGACCGTGGGTCCTCCCACGAGATTCAAGCATATCAAAGTAAAGTTCAGCCCAGTCAGGGACATCTTTTCAAGACCATGGGTGTATCGCAGGACGCATTTCAACCTCGTGGTTAATCAGATCTTCAAATCAATATTTAGCCCAGACAGGGGATCTCTAGTAAAGGCACGGGCGATCCCCAGTGTTTTGTCTCCAACATACTTGACCCTTCAACGATAAGTGGCAATCTCTTCAGAGAAGCTTATCCATCTTCAGTGATAAGTGGCAATCTCTTCAGAGAAGCTTATCCATCTTCAGCGATAAGTGGCAAACTCTTCAGAGAAGCTTATCCATCTTCAGCGATAAGTGGCAATCTCTTCAGAGAAGCTTATCCATCTTCAGCGATAAGTGGCAATCTCTTCAGAGAAGCTTATCCATCTTCAGCGATAAGTGGCAATCTCTTCAGAGAAGCTTATTCATATTCAGCGATAAGTGGCAATCTCTTCAGAGAAGCTTATCCATCTTCAGCGATAAGTGGCAATCTCTTCAGAGAAGCTTATCCATCTTCAGCGATAAGTGGCAATCTCTTCAGAGAAGCTTATCCATCTTCAGCGATAAGTGGCAATCTCTTCAGAGAAGCTTATCCATCTTCATCGATAAGTGGCAATCTCTTCAGAGAAGTTTATCCATCTTCAGCGATAAGTGGCAATCTCTTCAGAGAAGCTTATCCATCTTCAGCGATAAGTGGCAATCTCTTCAGAGAAGCTTATCCATCTTCAGTGATAAGTGGCAATCTCTTGGGAGAAGCTTATCTATCCCCTTACATCCTTTTGGTGTTAAGGCTGATCTCATTTCGCTCCATCATCCTTTTGGTGATGGGTCTGACATCCTTTTTGGTGTCATGACTAGCGTTTTTTTTTCCCGCTATTATTTCGGTAGTGGGTCCCTTACTTTCTTTTGATGTCAGAACAGCGTGAGTGAGTGTACTATCATCCTTTTGGTGATAGGCTTGTCATCCTTTTGGTGTCAAGCTTTTCTCTGTTAACATCCTTTTAATGTTAGCGACCTTTGCAGGGTATCCGGTATTTCATTCCCAAGCTTTTTATTCGGACAAATTCAGGGTCTTCTATATTTAATCATCTTCTACCTCGAAAAATGAATGCCATGGCATTTCGTCTTACTAGGTTTAAGCCGATTAAATAGGGGCATCTGTCATACCCTAAATTTGTCCTACTTTTTTTCAAATATTTTTATATTTTTGGATTCTATTTTGATTTCACATTGTCTGCTTAACTTCAGAACATTTAGACACGTGTCCGCATGCAATTGATTGATTTTCCAAATTTTATCTTTTTTTTCTATCCAATTAAAGTGTGACACGTGGGCTAAAGTTTTTTTTTTTTTTTGAAATTTTCGTTCTATTTTATTTTTTTTAGTTTATTTTATAATAGTTGTTAATATATTAATTTAGTTTTTAGTTATTTTATTTAATATTTAGCAATAATTTTTTTAAATAGAATATTGAAAGAATTAAGGAAAAGAAGGTTGAGGATACGATAGAATGGGTGGAAGGCCCATGTTCGTTGAGCCCATTAGGGTTGAGAATGAATAGAATAAAGAGAAGGGAGAATTTCTGATGGAAGGGGAGCACTGTTCACGGAAACCCAAAACGGCCGCCCCCTTTCGCAAACCCTAAATCGAAATACTGTTCACCATCTGAAAACGAAAAAACGACGCCACCCCCAATTAAAACCTAAAACGGCGCCGCAAATCTCCCACCGTAAACCACTCAGTCATAACCTTCAATCCAACACAACCCATCTCCTCGAAACCCTCTCACTTTTCTCGCCTCCGAACTTTTCAGCTTCTTCTTCCCTCTCATAACCCCTCTTGTTTTCTCCATAACACACCACCACATAAATGAAACCGGACTCGTGACCCTCTTCCGATTTCACATGAAGCCTAAATCATCCAACCACCAAATTGTAAACACGGTAGCAATTTTTTTGAACGCGCAACAGTCACAACGTGAATGCATCAGAGATTCACATAAGATTTTATGGAGTGGCATTTGAGCTTCAGATTTGTTTTGTCTCGACTATGATTCAACTAGGATCCCTTTGTTACCCTAGTAGTTCCATGGCACAACAATACGGTTTTTTTGGAGCTCGTTTAGTCAAATTTTGTTTTGACGGTTTTGAACCGGCACGAAAGTTAGGGTTTGTTGTTCTTCCTCTCCTTCACTCATCATGGGTCGTTTGCACTCTAATGGTAAGGGTATTTCCAGTTCAGCTCTTCCTTATAGGAGAACAACTCCATCTTGGCTCAAGATCTCATCCCAGGATGTTGATGAAACCATCTGCATGTTTGCCAAGAAAGGTTTAACTCCATCTCAAATTGGTGTTATTCTTCGTGACTCCCATGGAATTGCTCAGGTTAAGAGTGTGACTGGAAACAAGATTCTGCGCATATTGAAGGCTCATGGTCTTGCTCCTGAAATTCCTGAAGATCTGTATCACTTGATCAAGAAGGCTGTCTCAATCAGGAAGCATTTGGAGAGGAACAGGAAGGACAAGGATTCTAAGTTCAAGCTTATTTTGGTTGCGAGCAGGATCCATCATCTTGCTCGTTACTACAAGAAGACAAAGAAGCTTCCACCAGTATGGAAATATGAATCAACAACATAGCTCCCGTGCGACATTGATTCGGAGCTCGTTACTACAAGAAGACAAAGAAGCTTCCACCAGTATGGAAATATGAATCAACAACATAGCTCCCGTGCGACATTGATTCGGAGCCAACATCAATGAGGCAACATTACAACAGTCGTGCAACAACGGTTTGGTTTAGGCGACACGACATCTCCAGCTCTTGCGTGAGGTCCTTTAGCAGCAACAGCTTGACTTGGAGGCAGTGTGATTCATTCTCAATTTCTGCCACAACCATGATATCCTCATCTTCCCGACACAACATTCAAACTCAAATTCAACGACGAGCTTCGAGCAGGTGGCTCAGCCTTCGAGATTATTTTATTATCTGTGACTGTTCTGTTATGCAGGTGTGAAGTTTAATCTAGGATTCAGACTCGTGATAGCAACCGTCTCATATCATCAACGGCGCACTCGAAACCATCACCGACCTGGGTCTCTCTCGGAGTGTCTCACATTCAGCTCAACGACTCTGACGACGACATCAACAATAATAGCAATACAACATGGATTTGTTACGTTATCGCCAGGCTCAGTTCCAAAGCTGGTATTTGTGGCCTTCTAAATAAGTTGCGGTTCATTGTTTTACTAAGTGATTTCTGGTTGATTCTTGTGGGAAGTTGTTATTTCTGTTGGTTTGTATTTCCATTCTATATGCAGGGTTATTGTCCAGTTACTTCTACGAGCATTAGTGTCGTTTTCAAGTAGGCAACTCCACCATAATTGCCGCGACTCGATGACACTATTTTGGAACAGCAAGAAACTCATCGGATTCTCAGCTCGTCTTAAATAACAACTCATTTGCAAATCCGTAACTCAGAACCGTCACCTTTCCAACTGCAGAGAATCACGTGTGGATGTAGAGTTTGGGATGAGCACAAGCCATATCCTAGAGGAGGAAAAGTGGATAAATCACAAGTCTCACAAGTTCAAGTCTGTTGCTGTGATTTTCATTTCTTACCGCATCTGTTTTCTATTTTGGTGTGGGCTGTTGGTTTTATGCAGGTTGCGACACCGCCGAAAGAGAATCGTAAACAAGGATGAAGGAAGAAGGTTTGCATTTTCATCTTTAGCAGGCCAATATGTAGGTTTTCGGCAGCAACGTTGATGAAAGCGGCATCGGTAATCTTCAATTTGTTTTGACAGAATGTTTTAAGTGAGTTTTAGGGTCGTGTAACATTTCAAATGATTATTCTGAATTGATTTATTATTTTTGAAGTTCTTTAATTTGTGTGACAATGGTAGTAGTAGGTTCTTGCACTTATAATTGTCATTGGATTGGGTAAAGGTGTATATACTGCTTAGTGTTCGAATTTTCGTACTTGACTTGCGTTCCATCTTGCTTTGGTTTTCATTAAGATTTGATTAGAGTTATGTGTCTTCTTGTTGGTTGGTGTTGTGAATCTTATGAATAATTAGTATGTAATGTTGGTACTGCCACTGTTTCGGTTTACGTTTTTTTGTGTGAATGTGTACAATGTTGTTATCTAAGCCTCATGACTTCCCTTCTACTAAATTCCCCCCATACACTGAAGTGGATTTAAGTGAGTTAGATGTAAGCCAGAAGGTGTTCATGGGTGATCTCAATATTCAGCCTGCATTAAAACTTCTTCACTCAAGAAATGTTGCTGTATTGACCGTCCGGTGTCGAGATAACAATATCTTAAAAGACTGTTTCCAACGATAAACAACAGGCAGCAATTTCAGAATTCATCTTTAAGTTGAGGCTCCGATTGAAGCAACGACGTAATTGTTTGGTTTTGCACCATTTTAACCCAGATTTGTAATAACAATTGACGTGTTCCAAATTAAATATCAAGTTTGCTACTTTGACGGGGCTGTGTATATTTCGGTGATATGGCAACTGCTTGAAATTAAAGAAGTAATAGTTAATTTGATATTGATTATTATTTCTTTGGATTTGGTTATTTTAATTTTGTTAATAAATTTTAATTAACTTAATTATTTGAGTTAATCGGATAATTTAGATAATTAATTTTAATTAACATAATTAATTAATTAATTGAATTCAAATCATTTGATCCTTTTAATCAATTTTAATTAATTTAATTATTTGATCACATTAGTTGTCAATCAAATAATTCTAATAATTAAATTAGATTAAACTAATTAAGTGGTTCAAATAATCTTTTCTCTTTTGGCTTTGATGAATGAAGTGGGCCGAAGACCAAAATGCTTCATAAATTCAAGTCAATATTGATATGCACTTATGTTTGCGTTATTTCTTCCCATTCGATAGCAAGGTACTTCTTTTTCTCCGGTTGTAATAATTTTTATCACTTTTTCTTTAATTTTGTTTTATACATTAGAATCATTTTTAAGAATAATTCTCGATTAGTCGAGCCATTTTTTACCCTTTTGATAAGGAAACAAATCATCTTTGTATTGAATTAAACGAGAGGATTAAGTGTAGACTTTCTCCCTCTCCGAGTGTCGAGATACTCACTGTAGTGTGGGTGGTTTTAACACTCGTCTTTCAATACGAAGACGCTCGTATTCTCTGCACTCATCCATATCCTTCTCTTCTAAAACCTCGGCTCCGCACCGAGTATATTTTCAAACCAGTTTTCTCTTAAAACCTCGGCCCCGCGCCGAGTGCATTTTCAAAATCCCTTTCAGTATGATCAACTTCTCTTTGTATTGGACTAAAGAGAAAGGATTAAGTGTAGACTTCTTCCTTTTCGAGTGTCGAGATGCTCATTGTAGCGTGAGTGGTTTAGACATTCGTCTTTCCATACGAAGACGCTTTTCTCTTTTCAACCTTCTCTTTCAAAACCTCGGCCCCGCGCCGAGTGCATTTTTAAAATTCCTTTCACAATAATAATTCTTTGTATTGAATTAAAGAGAGAGGATTGGGTGTAGACCTCTTCCTCTTCGAGTGTTGGGATGCTCACTGTAGTGAGGGTGGTTTCGACACTCGTCTTTCAATACGAAGACGCTTTCATCCTTTGTCTCCTAAAACCTCGGTTCCGTACCGAGTCCATTTTCAAACCATCTTTAAAATTAATTTCTCTTTGAATTGAATTAAAAAGAGAGGATTAGGTGTAGACCTCTTCTTCTCCGAGTGTCGAGATGCCCACTGTAGTGTGGGTGGTTTCGACACTCGTCTTTCAATACGAAGACGCTTCTAAACTTTTCCTCCTAAAACCTCGGTCCCGTACCGAGCACACTTTCAATAATGAACTAATTTCTCTTTGTATTGAATTAAAAAGAGAGGATTAGGTGTAGATCTATTCCTCTCCGAATGTTGGGATGCCCACTGTAGTGAGGGTGGTCTTGATATTCGTCTTTCAATACGAAGACGCGACTTTATCCACCATCTCGCTTTCACAACTTCCTTCCATAATTTTCACACCTAAAACCTCGGTCCTGTACCGAGTGCATTTTCAAATCTTTTCATAACAAAAACTTGAATGGTCGTGGAGTGGTTAGGCGTAGGCCTTCTCCTATCCCGAGTGCTGACGTTTACCGTAGGGTTCTCTGTCGCAAAGCACTTACCATTCAAAACCAAAAACATCTTTAATAAGAGAATGAAGTTCTCTTTGCATTGAATTAAAGAGAGAGGATTGGGTGTAGACCTCTTCTTCTCCGAGCGTAGGGATGCCCACTGTAGTGAGGGTGGTTTCGACGCTCGTCTTTCAATACGAAGACGCCTCGTTCGCCACACCCTTTTATAACAAAAACTTTGAGATAAAGAATTGGGTACTACCCGTAGGGGTTACTATCCGAGGACCTATCTCGCCCCTAAAAAACAATTCAACCAATCAAATGTGACACCTTGCCTCGCATGGCGAAAACCAGTCTCCCAAAGGATATGTTACGTCCGTTCTACCGCAAACAGGTACGCATAAGTCTCCAAACGAGAGAGCAGCAAAACACCTAAACTGCTAGAACGCGTACGATAACATCATCCACAAAACACACCGGTTATCCGCACCGTAGGCACGAACTACGTTGCTCTGATTTCTCTTGCATGTTGAGAATACGTAGGCATAGGATTGCAATATCCTAGCGAGCACCCTTTTTCTTTTTCACCCTTTTCCAGAAAGGCATGCTACGTCCGTTCTACCGCAAACAGGTAACGCCTAAGTCTCCAACGAGCGAGGAGCAATACACCTAAACTGCTAGAATGCGCACGATAGCCTCGTCTACCAAAACTTCCCCGCACACCGTAGGCCGAACTACGGCTGCTCTGATTCTTTACTTTTTCAAGTAAAGATACGTAGGCACAAGGGCCATAATCCTTGCCGAGCACATTCCCCCATATTTGTAGTCCCCCGAACTACGTCGACTCTGACTTTCTCACATCTATTGAGAATACGTAGGCCTAGGACCGCGAGGTCTTACCGAGTCTGTTCTCTCTCCTTTCTTCCTCGTTACTTCTCTTTCTCCGTTTCTAAACCTTTCTGTCTATCTTGTGGAACACTCTTTATAGCATAGTATTTAAGCAAATATAATCACACATCGACAAACAAAAGGTTCCCATCGAGTACGATGGATGCGAGGGGTGCTAATACCTTCCCTTCGCATAACCGGCTTCCGAACCCGTTCTTGGTTGCGAGACCATCTTATCCGTTTGTTTCTTAAGGTTTTCTCGATATTTTCCTTTCCCCTCATGGGATAAATAAAGTTCGGTGGCGACTCTTCTGTCTATCTTTTTCGCCTCCCCGTCGTTGCGCGATGCATTTTTCGAGTAGCGACATTTGTTAGCTCTCATTTTCGACGCTAGTAAAAGTCAGAATCATCTTAAGTCAAAATGTAACTTTAGCACATGTGAAGGTTTCGACACGACTATGAAGAAATCCAAGTCGAAGGAAGGTGAATAAAGTTCCTAAAAAATACTAAGTGTTGGAAACATTCTCGACCAAGATCATGCTGAAGAGAACGCAAGGCAGTTACTACCAAAATTAGAGGGAATTCTTAATGTCTAAATTCAAAATGATAGTGGGCGAACGTGGGAGAAGTTGAAGACTGAGAAAAGCGCCAAAAAGACACGTTGCGAAGCCTCAACCGTCATCTAAGTGGTTACTTTCTAGCACTATAAATAGGTGTTATTTTTATGTAATAAGGGTGTTCATTCATTTCTGTACTAGTCACTCCATACAACTCAAAGTACCCGCGTGTAGAGAAACGAGTTAGCGAGAATGTACGTGATACAACACCAACCCCTTTTCCTTAATGCAATTTAATCATTCTTGCGATTTACTTGTTGCCCTTTAACCTTCAACTTTTACATCTGAACTGTTTTACAAGCTTTCTTGCAACTTAAAAAATTCTTTTACTTTCCATGCCATTTAACTTTTCTGCACCTTTATTTTCAAGGATTCTCTAGTCAAACGTGGAGTTCAGAGTATAGTCTTTTGCACATTTATTTTCAAAGAACTTTACTTTCTTGCACATTTATCTTCAACGTCATTTACTTTACGAAGATGTTATAGTCGAACGCGGAGTTTGATTGTAATCTCTCACCCTTTACTTTACATCATTTACTTTTAAAAGCTTTTATTTTCAAATATTCCATAGTCGAATGCGGAGCTCAGGTTATGGTCTTTTGCATATTTACATTATTGCCTTTATTTTCAAAGCCATTTCCTTTTAAAAGCTTTTACATTACTGCACTTTTACATTCTTGCCTTTTAATCTTCGACGCATTACTTGCTTTCTTTTAAACTTCAAGTCATCTTACTTTCCAAAAGATTTCATAGTCAAACGTGGAGTTCAACTTAGGGTCTTTTTGCATACTTAACACATGTTCTAGGATTTAGTATGGTCAATCCTGCGAGTTAGTCAATTTTACCCTAAATTGATAGACCAGCGGTTGTTTACCAAAATTCACAATGAATAGTACCACAATTTCGTATATCGTTCAAAGATACATTTATACTCTGTCGTACATGAAAGCATAGATAGCTAGGACTAAGGCAGTTGAAATGGTGTTCGGAAATTGGGAGGAGTCTTATACAGAACTTCCAAAATATTTGGTCGTACTTAAACAATATTCTCCAAGGATTGTTGCCATTTTGGAGACCTTGTCGGCATATACCCTAGACGGGACTTGTGTTAGTGGAAATGGCAAATTCCACCAACTCTTATGGGTGTTCGAACCATGTATCAAAGGTTTTGCCTACTATAAACCAATTATACAAATTTATGGAACATGGCTATATAGGAAATATAAAAGAGTGCTACTCATGGTAGTGGCACAAGATGACAACAACAAATTTTTTCCAATCGCCTTCGCTCTAGTTGAAGGGGAGACTGCTGGGGGTTAGAGTTTTTTCCTTAAAAATCTCCGATTACACGTAGCTCCTCATCCTAACTTATGTTTGATTTTGGACAAACATGCATCAATTGAGAGTGCATATAAGAATCTTGATAACGGCTGTCAGGATTCTCCTTCAACGCATGTCTATTGCATTAGACACATCGCTCAAAATTTCATGTGGAAGATCAAAGACAAGACGTTACGGAAGAAAGTTATGAATGCAAGGTATGCATTAACAGAACCTTCCTTCAAATGCAAATGTATTAAGGTGGATCGACAATATTCAATTGGAGAAGTGGACAAGGGCATACGACAATGGCCAATGTTGGGGCTACATGACAACAAATCTCGTGGAATCAATGAACTTTGTATTCAAAGGCATCCGAAACTTACCGATAAACGCTTTGTTAAGGGCAACATATTTTAGGCTCGGGGCACTTTATGATATCATACGTTCAAAATGAAGTTCTGTCTTATAATCTAGGCAACTGATCAGTAATAGTTCAATGAAATTCATTAAGGAGGAAGCTGCCAAAGTTAATACATATGTGGTCATAGTATTTGACCGCAATAAATGTTGGTTCAGTGTTGATGATTCAATGGATCACAGTGAATGGAGGCTGAGGGGATCATACAGAGTGAAACTAGATAGAAATTGGTGCGACTGCGAAAAGTTTCAAGTCTTTCGTATGCCTTGCTCCCATGTCATAGCAGCATATTCAAAGGCTCGCCAAGACCCTTCCAATTTATTGTCTGTTGTTTACCAAGTTATTAGTCTATGTAATGTCTACAACACTAACTTTCAATGGTAGCAAAACAACACTATTGTCCTGCATATGAAGGGGAAATTGGTTGGCACAATAAAATCATGAGAAGAAAGAAAAATGGCCGCCCTAATAGCATGCATATTCGAACGGAAATGGATACAACAAACAAACTGGTGAGATTATGTAGTTCATGTCGTCAACCCGGATACAATCGTACAAAATGTCCCAAAGTTGGACCAAGCACAACATCATAATTTTAAAGGTAACCTTTTCTCTTTATATCAACAACAACTTTCATTCTATAAATATCATAACTTACAATAACAATAATTTAAAAACAACAAATAATAATAATTCAAACAATTAAACAACAGAACAAACAAGTACATCGACTAAACAACATAACTATGTGATTACAATCATCAAGACAATTTCCTGAGAACAATACATCAACATCTGAACATCTTTGTCAGTTGTAACATTCTCCCAGAAACGAACTTCTCCATTTTGGTTTAACGTGGTAACAAGCCTTTCAATTCTTCTTATCTTTTCTCTCTGGAATGTCTTCATCTAACCAGCAGTTCAGCCTCCTGTTAAGTTGTTCGAACGTCAGCGTATTCCAGAAGCGGATCTTCATCAAAGATTTGACTAGTGAGAAAATTAAATCGTCATTTCTCTTGTGGATATATGAAACCTTATAGAGATATGAAAAGGAAAAAGAGGAAGTCATTTTGAAAAAAAAAATGGAAGGAGATTATTAGAAATGGAATGAAAAAATTGCGAGAAATGAAGAGAAGATGATGCAGTATTTAAAAGAAATATATAGCGTAGTAGGCATATGAAATAACGAATAAAATATATATAAAAGAGAATGTGTCATATGAAATGGCACATGAGTTATGTGTTAAAGTGAGTGTCACATTTCATATGACTTGATTTACATGTACCATTCAACCCATATGGTACATGAGTACAAAAATAAGAACTTTGCGTCATTTCATTTTATGGTATTTACTTTAACGCTTTTTAAAACTATTTATTTTAATAATTTGATAAATAATTATTTTCATATTTAAATTAAAAAAATACGTCATCTTAAAAAATAATTCACAAAAATTCAATAAAGAGTAAGTTTCTAAAAATTAAGTATAAAAACATCTTATCCATTGTAAAATCTATAAACTTTACACTCTAACAAAAGAAAATCAACCAAATCTAGACCCAAAAAAATATCAACCAAATCTTATGTGGCCCCTGCAAAGCGCCACGTGTCAACGTAAGACAATATCAATCTTATCCATTCGGCATTCACTCGTTGATGATAGGTATTGCTACTTCTTTATCCTCACAAATATACATTTAGTTTACATAGAAAAATATGTAAAACTCAAACAACATTTAAAATCATTCAAACAAATATAAATCAGTTAAAAGAACAGTATTATTGAGAGTTGTTTAAGTGTAGTGGAACACTGATATTATAAAATTGAATGGGATTTGGATTGGGCAACTACCATTTATGGAAAACTAATTTCATTACGTTGAGACAAAATAATCCGTTACCATAAATAGCCTAACCAACTTGCAAATATGATAATTTTACACCTTCACGTGAATGAACGTAACAGAGACATATTTTCTTGTATTTATCGGATAGGATAAGGATTCAGGAAAATGTCGATATCATCTTTAATTTCATATGTTCAAACTGAAAGCGAAACATCTTCTAGAAGTTTAGGGGATAGATATTAGATATTAGCATCTTGCTATTACATGTGACTCTAACTATTTATAGGCATGCTATGCTGGCCTCTCAATTTATAAATTGACTAATCAGATGATAAATGTCCCCATTAGATCATAATAAATATCTAATATGGTTATTCATTAAATTTAGTTTACAGAAGGAATAATCTCAACCACATGAGTTTTTTTATACACAGTTCACTTATTAGTTGTGTCATTTTGTGTTTGGAATTTACACATTATTTAAAACAAAAAGAGAAAGAAGTTTTTCTTTCAAGTCCCATACAAAAACGGATCTCTCCAAATTGGAGAGAAACTTAAGCAAATTCTTTTTTTAATAGAAAAAGTATGGTATTCCTACACCTTTTTTTTACATTAAATACTTATATCAAACACTGTTCATCGTATTTATACAGTGAACAGTATTTTTTTTAATAAATAAAAATAATATTTATAATACGTAAACAGTACGAGAATAGTACGTAAACAGTAGATGAGCAGTACGTGATCAGTGCCTTTAAAATAGTGAAATAAAATTGGTTAATGAAATATAAAAAGTTGGTTAATGAAGTGATAAAGTTGGTTAATAAACGTCCAGATGTTAAAAATAATTTTTAGTAATAAATTAAAATTGATTAATAAAATGTAAAAATTTCGTTAATGAAATTATGAAGTTGATTAATAAGTGTCCAAATATTAAGAATAATTTTTAACCATCAATGAAGTTGATTAATACAATATAAAAAATTAGTTAATGAAGTTACAAAATTGGTTAATAAACGTTTAGATATAAAAAAAATAACTTTTAGCAACAAACAAAGTTGGTTAATAAAATGTATATGATTGGATAATCAAGTTATGAAGTTGGTTAATCACACAATTTTATATCAATATTATTTAATTTTAAAATTAAAAATATCAAATAATATTAAAATAATATTTTTTTTATTTTAAAAAAATATTATTAATTTTTCACTGTTCACCGTATAGGTGAACAATGAAATAGGTGTATGATTTTGGTGTAGGAATATCATTTTTTTTAAAAAAAACATGAACGTATTCTCCTTATTTTATAATAGGTGAAAATCTATTTGGAATTCTTTAGTCAATCTAAACTAGTAGTGTAATTCATGGTTAGAAAGCTTTTGTTATATTAGAGAAGTTAATAGTTTTTAAATTGATTCTAAAAACTTGGAATAGATTGGTGTTTGGTAATCTTGCCTCTTAGATTGACAATTTTAAAAGGATGTGAGTAATGTGCACTTTTTGGGTGATTTTAGAACTTTATTTACTGGGGGAGATTGAGACTAGATCTGAAATGAATGTAAATATGTCCTTCCTGTTAAGGATTAAAGATTTTCAATTGTTTCAAAGGTCTGGATCTAAGCGGCTTAGGAAAGACGACACTAACTATGACTATTTCCATGCTTTTGTAAAAAGTAGAGGAAGACAGAATGCTATCTTAGCTCTGAATGTGGGAGAAGATTGGATTGAAGGGGTATCTGAAATTAGACAAGAGGTTGTTAAGCATTTCTTTGATATTTTTAAAGAATCAAATATTTATAGACCCCGTCTCGATGGAGTTTTTTTCTTCTTTCTTTTGGAAGATGATAATCTTGTTTTGACGGATCTCGTTAGTCTTTAGGAGTGAGATTGTGCAGTGTCCCAGTGAGAGAGTATCAAAAGTCATGGTCTGGATGGATTCAGTTTCTCATTTCTAAAACGATCATCATATCTTATTGGGAAAGATTTGAGAACCATGTTTGATCAATTTCATTATTTTACATCTCTATCTCGTATTTTTGCAACCTATTTTGTGACTTTGATCCCTAAGGTTAAATCTCTCTCTCATTTGGGTGAGTTTAGATTACAAGCTGGTGGCTAAAATGTTCGCCAGTAGAGTTTGGCTAGTGATGGATAAACTTATTCTCCCTAATCAATCAAATTTTTGTAAAAGGAGAGATGGAGTGGTAGTTTTCAATGAGGTGGTTGACTTGGCCAAGAGACCTAAGAAAGTATGTGTCATTTTAAAGTTGGATTTTGAGAAAGTGTATGATTTAATTAGTTGCGGCTTTTTGGATTATATGTTTATCAAAATTGGTTTTATTGAGAAATGGAGAGTCTGAATGAGAGCTTATGTTTTGTCAGTAACTTTGTAGTGCTGGTTAGTGGATGTCCAACTCAAGAGATTAACATCCAAATCGACTTGAAACAAGGGGATCCAATAGCTCATTTCATTTTCCTACATGTGGATGAAAGGCTTAATGGCTTAGTTGTTGGTGCTGAGGAGATTGATCTTACTTTATGTTTAAGGTGGACAACAATAATCAAGTTGAGTATGAAGCTCTTATTTTCAGAATGGTCAACCCTTGAGATGGGCACGTGAAACTTGAAGGCCAAAAGTGACTCCCAATTGGTGGAAAATCAATTTTTTGGGGAATATTAGGCGAAAGAGCCCTACCTCGTCAATTATCTAAAAAGGTATGTGACTTATCATAATATTTTATAGCTTTCGAGATGATGTATGTGACCTGGGAAAAGAACTTCATGGCAAACCTTTTGCCCAAGCTCGTCAGCATGAAAAGAATAGAGTATAACTGCATTGTAATTCAGCAAGCTCTCACTGCCCTTACTATTAAGTTGAATGAGACCAATGCTCTTGAAGTTACTTAGACCGCTAGTCAGATGACGCCCATAATACATTATCTTCAGTAAGACGAACTACCATAGGATGAGTTAAAGGCAGAGAAGATTCGTAAGCATGCAGGAAAGTATATTATGATGTTGCAAAGGCTCTATAAAATGGGAATCCCCCCCCCCCCCCCATGCTAAAGTTCCTAGGGGAATGTCAAATCTCCCTAGTCCTCACTAAGGTGCACCAAGGAGCTTGTGGCAGTCATATTGATGAGTGATCCTTAGCCCACAAACTTCTAAGGATGGGCTATTATTGGCCCATCCTAATGAAGGAAAGTATGGTGTTCGTTAATAAATGAGACAAATGCAAGATGCATGCCAATTTGCATCATGCGCCAGCTGAACTCCTTCATTTTGTCACGAAACCCTGGTCATTCTACTAATATGGCATGGACATTCTAAGCCTTTCCCTTTGGCACTCGCCCAACTAAAGTTTCTGAATGTTGGAGTGGGTTATTTCACAAAGTGGATATAAACTGAAGTCGTCTCCAAGATCACAACGAAAAGGGTCTGCTGTTTTTACTGACACAAACTCATGTGCGGGTTTGGTTTTCCTGGCGTTATCTTTTCAGATAATAGAGCACAGTTCTCCAGTGCTACCGTAGTTGATTTTTTTCATGACCTAGGAAAGTAAACAAAGTTTATTTCTGTCCATTCACAAGAAAAATGGCAAGATGAATCAGCGGACAATGTGATATTGAAAGGGATCAAAAAAAGTAATGCCAAAGGGCTATGGGTTGAACAACTTCCCGAAGTTATGTAGTCATATCATCCAGCCTCATACAACCACCAAGGAGACTCCCTTCACCATGGTATATGGAGCGGACATCATGCTACTAGTCGATATCGACATTCCCTCTTGTTGAGGCTCTCATTTTAATACGGAAGAAAATAAGGTAGGGATAAGATGTGTTGTTGACCTAATTAACAAAATGAGAGATGTTTCCCACATACAAGAATTTTCCACCAATAAAAGGGCATCCAGAAGGTACAATTCAAAAGTGGTTTGAAGGGCATTGCTAAAAGGACACCTAGTGTTAAGACAAGGCATCATGCCCACCCATCTGAGGAAACTACAACCCAACTAAGAAGGGCCATATCGAATATATCATAAATCACCTCACAGAAACTACAAACTCAGGGAATTGGATGGACAACTCATTCTAAAGACTTAAAACTCAGTTAACCTAAGATATTACTATAGTTAATTGCCTTCCGATTGTTAAAAATGCAGTTTTCCTACTAGTGTATGAATCTTTTGAAATATCTTTATTGTTATCTGCAATAGGATATTCAGTTCTACAATCAATATAAATGTTAGACTTTTTGAGGAAGATCCTTGTCGCCCAAAAGAGGCAATATAAAGGATAGACTTCCACATAAAGATCCTTTATGCCTTTAAGAGGTTAAAAAATGTCGGGTTCTTCTAAAAAGATACTTTCCACCCTCAGGGTTAATATAAATGCTAAACTTCCATGAGACATCATCTGCATAGATCGCTCAACTTAAATTCTCGTTTGAGGGACTCAACTTAAATTATTTCCTGAGCGACTCAATTTAAAGTCACATTTGAGGGGTTCAACTTAAATTCTCTCCTAAGGTACATAACTTAAATTGTCATCCGAGGGGATCAACTTAAAGTATTGGTTGAGGGACTCAAATTAAAGTATTGCTTGAATGAATCATCATAGGTCTAACCTGAGGGACTCTAATTAATGTCTATATTGAGGAACTCAACTTAAAGTCTCTTCTGAGGGACATAACTTAAAGTCTCGCCTGGGGGACTCAGCTAAAATTCTCTCCTAAAGGACTCAACTTAAAGTCTCACATGAGGGATTAAAATTAAATTTTTTCTGAGGGACTCAAATTAAATTCTAGCCTGATGGATTCAACTTGAATCTCTCTTGAGAGAATCAACTTAAAGTCTCTCATAAGGGACTCAACTTAAAGTATTGCCTAAGGGACTCAACTTAAAGTCTCTCATGAGAAACTTAACTTAAAGTCTCGCATGAAGGACTCAATTTAAAGTTTTACCTGAGGGACTTAACTTAAAGTCTCTCCTGAGGGACTCAACTTAAAGTCTCGCATGAAGGACTCAACTTAAAGTTTCACATGAGGGACTTAACTTAAAGTTTCTCCTGAGAGACTCAACTTAAAGTCTCGCTTGAGAAACTCAACTTAAAGTATCACCTTAGGGATTCAAATTAAAGTCTCCCCTAATGGACTGAATTTAAAGTATAGGCTAAGGGGCTAACTTAAAGTCTCTCTTGAGAGACTCAACTTAAAGTCTCGCCTTAGAGACTCAACTTAAAATCTTGCCTGCGGGACTCAATTTATACTCTCGCCTGAGGGACTCAACTTATAGCCTCGCCTGAGAGACTTAACTTAAATTTTCACTAGAGCACTCAACTTAAAGTCTCACTTGTGGGAATCAACTTAAAGTCTCGCCTGAGGAACTCAACTTAGTCTTGCTTGATGGACTCGGCTTAAAGTTTCTCTGTGAGATTCAACTTACAGTCTTGTATGAGGAACTAAACTTAAAGTCTCTCCTGAGGGACTTAATTCATAGTCTCTCCTGAGGGACTCAACTTAAAGTCTCACTTGAGGGACTCAACTTATAGTCTCACTTGAGGGACTTAACTTAAAGTCTCATTTAAGGGACTCAACTTAAAGTTGTGTATGAGGGACTCAACTTAATGTCTCGTCTAAGGTGCTCCACTTAGGGCCACGTATGAATGCTTCTAAGAAAGGAAAATCAACTAACCACTTTGTCCTTTCCAAACCTTCGTGCGTGATGGACTGTGTATTGGTATATTTTAAAAGGACGCATAAGGGAAAACGTGGAAAGTGAGCCACGCCCATAATATATTCATGATTGTCTGTTTACTAGATCAATCTCTTGTTTATTAGATGCGGTGCCGATTTATCTAATATGATACCCACTCCCTGGAAAACTTAAGTGTGAGAATGTGGGAAGCGACATATCCCAAGTTCTCAACAGTGCAGAGAAGGATTTACAGGGAAATTAAACACACTCTCCCAAATAATAGGTGATTAACTACCCCATTTCCATGCTTCCTTGGAAGTGGTTACTACTTCCTAGTGGTCTGAGATGCAGGCCCAAAAATTCTAGAAATATCTCAACCATGAGGTTGAGGAGAAGGAATCTCATTTATGCAAATAACACATATATAGATCTTCTCACTCCCTCCGTGAGTTAGCTATAAATCCAACAACAAACTCTAAAAGACTACAACACTCATTAATCACAATGGGTTGTCGTGTATTATACTTTTAGCAAGTACAATCATATTTCTGTCCAAATTTTACCTCTACCGTACCATTAATGTAGACAATTGAAGTCTCTTTTGTCTTCCAGCATTATCGAATAGATTGGGATCAACATTAAAACAGTTACTTTTACAACACTAGAGCTAGCACTTACAGAACTTCTCATCATCTTGGCACGTGTATGATATTTTTTTTCTTTTTTTATTGTTCTAATGGTCAACATATATTTAAATAAATATTTCCAACAAAAAAAGGAATGTGGTAATCTGAATTCAAACATGTGATTTCATATAAAATGTCTTCCTAGATAAACCATTTATTGTAATAATGATGACCATATAACATTCTCATATCGGACACGAGTCCTCGCATTAGGAATGAGAGTTTAACTCATAACCTCTTTGTGTGTGAGCTTATCATCTGAGTCAATCTTCCTTCGTAGATAATGGTCGTTGACTATGTAACAACTAAAATTAGAAAAGATACAATATTTTTAAATAATTAAGTGACATCATCATTATTAAAATCCAACTCATAAATATAAGACAACTTTTTTTTAGGCATTCCATTATATTAAAATAAACACAATATACTACATATTAAGATTACTTGAGATGAATTTTTAGGAAACATGTAGAAAGTCTTTAGTATATGTGGAAGTTATACCCAACACTAGAGATTCTCTATTGATTTTTTTACTTATGATTTTCTGCAGGCTTTGACTAAAGTTTTACAGGAAATAATTTTCTTACAAAATTTTCATCTTAAAAGATATTTTTTAAATATAGCTACATCTGAATAAAATATAATCTTTTATTATTTTAAGATAGTTAGTTGTATTAGGCTTAAGGCAGTTAGAGGTTATTGGGTTTTTACCTTGATCCAATTGCTTATATAAAGCAATTGGTTCTTTTCTCTTGTAATCTACACATCACGTTTTACATTCATTATTTCAATATTTCATTCAGCCCAATGACCCCTTTATCCAATCATCATCATGTAATATGGTATCACTATACAAATCAAGACTTCATCTTTCTCTTTCAATATGCTTTTTTCTGCATTCCCTTTCTCTTCAACCTATAGTTTCTCTACATTTTTCACCCTTTTCATCATCTACCAACATTCACCATGGCTTCCGATGGCGAATTCGACCAGAGCAATTCCATTATCAAATATTCCTCCAACAACACCAACAAAAAGTACCAAATCTTGAACCATATATGCCCTTTCTATCTCTTCCCCCGATGAGAACCCTGGCGCTACTCTTGTTGCGCCACAACTAGATGACCACAACTATCAGAACTGGAGCAAATCTATGTGTCGAGATTTAACATTAAAGAACAAACTCGACTTCATCAATGGAACCATCATCAAACCTAACCCTTTCGATGCTGATTTTGAGCCATGGGATTGTGCCAACAACATGGTACTTTCTTGGATCAACAAAGCACTCTCACCGCATATTGCATAAAGTATAATTTGCATTGATTATGCGTTTGACCTCAATGATGATCTTCGCGATCACCTCACCAAAGGCAACCATTTCGGTTCTCCAATCTATTGCATAATCTCCACTCCGTCAAACAAGGTGATAAATCTCTCTTTGAATACTTCACAAATCTCAAGATTATTTGGGATGAGCTTGAAGACCTTTGTCTTACACCTTCTTGCTCATGCCCTATTTGATGCACCTCTGATTTAGCCAAGGTTATCAAGAATTACAAGCATATGGAGTACGTTTCATGTTTCCTCAAGGTTTTGAACGACACCTATCACAACATTTTCACCCAAATTCTTCTCCTTGATCATATTCCCAGCATCAGTCGCGTCTATTCCTTGATATCTCAACAATAATTTACTCTTTCATCTCCTTCGAATTTTCCTTCAACCATTCTTTATGCCAATAACCCTAACAACACAGGTTGCGGCAAAGGAAGATACAACTCCAAAGGTTCGATATTATGCACAATTTGCCACAAAACAAATCACACGGTGGAAACATGTTACTTTAACATGGTTTTCTCCCCAGAAATCGCACCAAAAATACAAATACATCTTCAGACTCCAAACCCATGTCCACTTCAAACAAAGAAGGAGTCATCTCGAAGGAAGATTACCAACACCTTCTACTTCTTCTTTAACAAACAAAAAAAGATGCTCAGAACTTGATGACTTATAAGGGTAGTACCAATACACACACAATCTCAGGTATCTTCAACTCAAGTACTGATTTGAAGCTTCCTTCTATGTGGATTATTCATTCAATGGCGTCTAACCATGTATGCCCCTACATCAAATGTTTTTCCTGATATTAAGATTATTGACCTTATCCATATAAATCTTCCCAATGGAAATATCATTGGTGCTAATTTTCCAAGCACCACCATTCTGGACTCTCTTTAATATTGCATAATGTCTTCTTTATTCTTGAATTTAGGTTTAGTCTTATTTCAATTTCTAAATTATGCCAAAATTTGCATTATTACATTTCCTTCGCACACAATTACTGTCACATTCAGGATGTGTCTACAAAAAGAGTTATTGGGAAAATGGTTCATCATAAGAATCTCTACATTCTCCAAAAAGCTCATTTACACAATTCTCTTTGTACCAACACACACTTTATCCACACCAATGTTTGTAACTATGATAATTTGACACATGATGTTCGTACTAGTAATCTAGATATTTGACACCATAGGCTATGTCATCCCTCTAATGAGGTTTTGCTACATATGTCTTAATCTATCCCATTTATCAAATATCATACAAAATTTATATGTCATGCTTGTCATCTTAGTAAACAATCTAGATTGCCTTTTCCTGTTAGAAATTCTATTACTTCTAGATGTTTTGAATTAGTTCACGTGGATATATGGGGACCTATTGTTGTGAATTCTTTAGATGGTTTTTAGTACATTCTCACCATTGTAGATGATTTTACTCGTTATACCTGGACCTTTTTAATGCATAGCAAATCTGAGACGAGAACTCATATTCAAAGTTTTATTGCATACTATCACAATAAATTATGTGTTAAGATAAAAACCATTATGAGTGACAATGGTAGTGAATTCATTGTGCCATCATATTATGTATCCTTGGGAATTTTTCATCGGAGAAGCGGCATAGAAACCCTTCAATAAAATTCCATTGTTGAAAGAAAACATAGGCACTTACTTAATGTTACTATATCTCAATCATTTCATGTTAATATACCTAAAATTTGTTGGCCTTTTTCTCTCTTTCATGCCACTTATCTAATTAATAGGTTACGTAGTCCTACTATACAGAACCATACACCCTATGAGCTTCTTTTTAAGGAACTTCCTTCTCTTACCCATCTCAAAACCTTTGGTTGCATAACTTATGCCACAACTATCAATAGGCTTTGAGATAAACTTGACTCTAGAGCTGCTAAGTGGATTTTTCTAGGCTATCCCATGGAAATTAAAGGCTACCTTCTTTCTGACCTTCACACAAGGTCCACCTTCATTTCTAGAAACATCACTCCTCATAACACTCATAAAACTCAAGACATTGATCAAACTAATACACCATTTCTCTTTGACTTTCAATCCTTTAAAGACCTTGCACCTGCAACTAATACACTTATAGATCTTGTCCCCTCCATCCAACCTCCTTCACATCAAATAACTAAACCCATCAATGAACTTGCTAATTCACCATCTGAAAGTGAACATGTGCCCTCCCTTGAATCTACCCATACTAGTTATCCTGCTTCCTTTACATACCTTACAACCCTTAGAAAATCCACCAGAAACAAAACCACAACTGCATATTTACAAGATTTTGTTTGTAATGCATCTTAGTCTGATATTACTTATAACATTTTGAGATTTCTTTCTTATAGCAATATATCTCCTAAATTTCACTCCTTTATATATGTTATTTATGCATCTTGTGACCCTACAACTTATAAGCAAGCCATTATCCATGCTCATTGGCTTAAGGCCATGGGCAATGAGATCCAAGCACTCATAGACAACAAAACTTGGATATACATAACACTTCCACCAAGTAAAAAGGCTATAGGCTGCAAATGGGTCTACAAGACCAAGTTCAATGCTGATGGCACTATTGAAAGACTTAAGGCATGATGGTTGCCGAAGGATTCACACAAATTAATGGTATTGATTTCTTTTACACCTTTTTCCCCCTTTGGAAAACTAACCACTGTAATACTTCTTCTTGCCCTAGCTTAATCTTTAAATCTTTATCTTCATCAACTTGATGGTCATAATGTTTTCCTTCATGGATACTTTGATGGGGAACTATACATGTCCTTACCCAAAGGCATTACACCTTTTTATCCAAATCAAGTTTTAAAACTTTTAAAATCACTATATGGATTGAAGCGATCTAGTAGAGAATGGTTTACAAAATTATGTGCAATACTGCTATCAAATGATTTTAAACAATGCCTAGCAAATCATTCTTTATGCACTCATCAATCTTCTAATAATTTCATTGCACTGCTCATTTATGTTGATGATTTGATTATTGTAGGAAATAACTTGGACATTATCAACAAAGTTAAAACCACATTGAAGCATCACTTTCACATCAAAGATCTAGGAGCATTATAATACTTTCTCGAATTGGAAGTAGCAAGGAATAGCTTGGGCATCAACATAAGTCAAAGAAAACACACCCTTGACATTCTTTCAAATGCTGGCCTCCTAGGATGCAAGCTTGTGACCAATCCAATGTCTAAAGACATAATATTAAAGTCCAACGAAAACACCCCCTTAAAAGACCAAACTGTGTATTGAATACTTGTCAGCCAACTCATTTATTTGCTCAACATATAACCAAGTCTAGTTTTCTTTGTCCAACAACTCAGTCAACACATGAGTCATCCCACCAACCTTCATCACAATGTTGCCATTAGAGTATTACAGTATCTCAAGAATTCTCCAACTTAAAGGTTTTTATTTTCTTCTAATTCATCTCTTTAGTTGAAATCTTTTCCTTAATTGTTAACTCTAACCGGGCTACCTGACCCGACACGCGCAAATCAGTAAGTGGCTACTGCATCTATTTTGGAGATTCCTTAATTTTTTTTGAAATCTAAGAAACAACTGACAGTTTCTCGCAGCTCAACTGAAGCGGAATATTAAGCCATGACATCAACGGTATGTGAAATCTAGTGGCTGACCAACTTCCTGAAGGAGCTACATGTTCAGTTAGTTCAACCGTCTCTGATCTTTTGTGATAACACATTTTCTAGCCATATCACCAACAATTCGGATGTCCATAGCATATAAAACATATATATTTTGACTGTCATATTGTTTGCGAAAAGCTTCAACTTGGCTTATTTCATCTTCTGCTCGTGCCCTCTTTAAAACAGGTTGTCGATATTTTCACAAAGCACTTGGAGCTCAAGTCTTTTTCCTCTAATATGTCTAAACTTGGTGTTTGTTTTATCTACACCCAATGTTTTTGGGGGCTATTAACATAATAACTATCTTTTATTACTTTTAGATAGTTTGTTATATTAGGCTTGAGGCAGTTAAAATTTATTGGGCTTTTATCTTGACCTAATTGCTTATATAAAGTAAGAGAATTTCTTATGAAACCCTAGATGTTTCTGATTCACCACGTGAATTTCCACAAATGCCCCCTATTTTTGGAGAAGCGTCTCCGTGCGCACCTCTTAGATACTCAAGTAAGGTCGTTCTGTGAGGCGCACTATATGTTGGGTTATTTTTATTTCAAAGATGCATCTCTGGAACATTTTAAGAAAAACCTTAAAAATTTACCAGTTCAGTAGAAATTTCGAAAATGCATCTCCGGAATTATGAGCGGAATTTTGAAACTTTTTGTCACCTTTGCATGTTAGATATTTTCGAAGATGCATCTCCCGAAATTTCTGACAAAAGAACCAGCTGCATGACATACAACCATTGTTGTCATAGTTAGTTTTCAACCAAACCTTTCACCAAAAAACCCTTCATTCTCAATCCATTTTTTGCCCCAAATCTCCATCCTTTTGGTTCATCACATCATAAGGAGCAAAAGAAGATACAATTTCAGGTAAAGATTCTTCTTTTCCCTCTGTGTTGCTCACATTAATCTTCCTTTTTTCTGAAAAAAGTTACGTCGTGTCCAGAAATGTATCTCCAGAACGTGTATGAACTTGTCCAAAGATGCATTTTTGGAAGTTGTATGTGTTCATTTTGAAGTCATTAAGCAGAAGTAGCGATAATGTACTATTTTGGTTTTAATTGTTTTCATTAGATATGGTGCACCCCCAATGTTTTCCCAAAACAAGTTGTTTCTCCGAATGTCCAAGATGTTGTTGTTTTTCTGAATGTCCAAGGTGTTGTTGTGAAGGTGGTAGATGTTGACAACTAATTTAAAAACAAGTAAGAGTTTGAATCTCGTGATCAAATGCTTCAATCGATTCGTATGGAAGCCTCTAAACTTGGATTGTGTGTGCTTATCGAAAGGTCCAATAATGGTTTGAATAGAATATGCAATTTTGTGACAATGACGTGTGAAAGAAGCAGGAAATATTGAAATCATCTCCGGAATTTTAAAAGAGACGACATCGGTACAAAAGAATGTGATTGTCTATTTAAGGTTCGTGGTTACATGTTGGCAAACAAAAATTGGAGATTTAATATGATATGTGGTTTGCATAACTATGATTTGAGTTTAAAATTAGTCGGTCATCCTAGTGTCTCTCAGCTCAAGTCGGAAGAGAATGAATGTGTTACTAACATGACCTTGAATCTTGTTCAACCGAAAAATATACTTGTAACATCGAAATGAAAACTATCCGAAAATATATCAAATATCCATCAAGTGTATAATATTTGGTACCTCACTAACAAGACGCTTAGGGGGGATAGAACTAAGATGCAACAACTCTTGAAAATATTGGATGATAACACTTACGTGTCTAAGTACCAAACCTCCGATGATGGAATTGCTATTAGAGAAAATTTTTGGGCACATCCTGATTCCATAAAGTTGTTCAACACGTTTCCTATGGTGCTCATACTTGATTCAACCTACAAGACCAACAAGTATATGTTAGAACACAGATTGGTGTTTAATATATCTCTATGTTTTGATGATAACACTAATGAAATTTTGTATTAAGAAAATATATACTCTAATTTTGTTCAAGTGTTTTTGTTTCAGATATTAAAATAAATATTCTTATGGAAGCAAAAATGCATCTAAACATTACTCTATCCAAAGCTCTGAAGCATCAGAAGCAAGTCATCAGAAGACTCTGAGCGCTGCCAGAAGAGACTCTGAAGCAGAAGTTGCAGAAGACTTTGAAGCAGAAGCTGCAGAAGACTCTGAAGCAGAAGCTGCAGAAGACTCTGAAGCGTAGTTGAAGAATTTGTATGAAGAGTTTCAAGCATTGTTTCAAGAAGACTCTAAAAGTACTTTTTGCTGCAAGTACAGAGGCTCTGTTATTCAAACTCTGCTCTGATTGATATTCACGTTGAAGCACATTGGCTGCAAAACTCTGATAACATTAAGACTCTGATGTTGATAACTTTGAGACAGAAGCTTGCTGAAGAAGATATTATTCAAAGATATATCCGTTGGCATATTCCAAACGACTCTTTCCTTATTCATGTATGGCACAGGAAATCAGACAAAAGGGATTTGTCTGAACATTCCTCTTCTGGGAAAGCTAAAGTCAATAGAAGACAAAAAGGCTACAGCTACCCTGCTACACACATTCTTCAAGCATTGGACTTTCGGCTCTATAAAAGGATATCTTCAACAATATTTCAAAGTTGATAAATTGACGAATTATTGAGAAATCAAATTGAAAACTACTCTCAAGCTCTCATACAAAATATTTCATAAGCTGAATAGTTTTTATTCGTTCTTAATCTAAGTGTAAAAATCACAGTTGTGATATAGCTTTTTAGAAGCATCTTAAACACTTGTTAGTTTACATTTATTTGTAAAAGGTTCCTTAAGAAGACCAAGTTGTGGTCAGGATTTCTTGAGAAGATTAAGAAAGTTGTTCTTAGTGGTTGAAACTGTAATCTGTTTGAATATAGTGGATTAAGTCCTTGTTGAGAAATGCAAATCACCTTGGTAGGGTGGACTGGATTAGTTGAGTTCAACGAACCAGGATAAAAATACTGTGTTATTTTTATTGCCATAATTATTTCAAAACCCTTATTCAACCCCCCTTCTAAGTGTTTTTCTCACCTTCAGTTGGTATCAGAGCTCCGGTTCTGTTAGTGCTCTCACTTAACCGTGACAGAAAAGATCAAGTTGAGAAAAACTCCATATATCTTGTTCTTTATTCATCATGGCTGCTGAAGCTTCTACTTCAACTTCATACAACAACATATACGATGATAAAGACAGAATCAACACCAAACCTCCCATGTTTGATGGTGAAAAGTTTGACTACTAGAAAGATAGAATAGAAAGCTTTTTTCTAGGTTATGATGCTGATTTGTGGGATCTGGTAACTGATGGTTACATTCATCCTACCAATGGTGAAGGGAAAAAGGTTGACAAAAAATCTATGTCTAATCAACAGAAGAAGGAGTTTAGAAACCACCACAAAGCAAGAATCATCCTATTAAATGCAATATCTCATACTGAGTATGATAAAATAACAAACAGAGATACTGCATTTGATATGTTTGAATCTTTGAAGATGACTCATGAAGGGAACTCCCAAGTAAAGGAGACCAAGGCTCTGGCGCTGATCCAGAAATATGAAGCCTTCAAAATGGAGGAATCTAAATCTGTAGAAGCTATGTTCTCTAGATTTCAGATTCTCATAGTTGGCTCGAAAGTTCTGGACAAGGGTTACTCCACTACTGATCATGTCAAGAAGATCATCAGAAGTTTTCCAACCAAATGGAGACCAATGGTCACAACTCTGAAGCTTGCAAAGGATCTGAACAAGATCACGCTGGAGGAACTGATCAACTCTTTGAGGAGTCATGATATTGAACTAGAAGAAGACGAACCTCAGAAAAAAGGTAAGTCTGTTACTTTAAAGTCTAACAAATCTGCCAAAGCTTTGCAAGTTATAGAAGAAAGTTCTGAAGAATCTTCTTCTGAAGAAGAAAATGAATTGTCCCTGCTGTCCAGAAGGATCCACAAACTCTGGAAGCATAAACAGAAGAAGTTCAGAAACTTCAAGAAACTAGATCAACATAAAGAGTCTTCTGGACACAGAAGATCTGAAAAGAAAGAGGTGGTTTGCTATGAATGCAAGGAACCTGGGCACTATAAGAATGAATGCCCAAAACTTATGAAGGAGAAGCCAAGAAGGAAGTCTGATAATAAAAAGAAAGTTTTGATGGCAACCTGGGATGATTCAGATGCATCTGAATCTTCATCAGAATCTGAAGATGAGTGTGCTAATGTAGCACTAATGGCTGACGTGGAGGACCACGAAGAAGCTGTTGGATCAGAATCAGATTCTGAGGAGGTATTTTCTGAACTCACTAGAGCAGAACTTTCTGAAAGTTTATCAGAAATTCTGGAAAACTACAGCAAAATCAAACACAAATACAAGAAGCTTCAAAGCTGTCTTGCATCTGAGAATGATCAGTTGAGGTCTGAGGTTGCTGAGCTTAAAGTAGAAAATCTTAAAATAAAAAATGATTTAGAAAATGCTCAGAAATCTGACTCAGAACCTATATCATGCTCTAAAAATATTTTAGAAGAGTGTGACTATAGCTTTCAGAAGTTTCTGGCTAGAGGCCTAGATAGAAGCAAGACGGCTTCAATGATCTATGGCGTAAGCAGAAACAACAGAAAGGGTATTGGATATGAATCATCTTCTGGGAAGGATTTAAATTCAAAACCTATTGATAAAATGATCATAAAGTATTCTCCTCTATATACTCATTTCAAATTTGGTCATTTAAATGATATTAAACACACACGTTCTGATCTGAACAAACCTGTGTTCAATAAATCAAAACCTCAGAAGAACAAGGATGCTTATAAGGGAAAGAAATTTAGAAAGAATTTCAAACCTACTAACCCCAGAGGACCCAAGAAAATATGGGTACCTAAGGACAAAATTATTTTTGTTGCAGACATCCTTAGCAGCAAAGTTGAAACACCAGTCTTGGTACCTGGACTCTGGTTGCTCGCGTCATATGACGGGAAGAAGGTCTATGTTCCAAAGCCTGGAGTTTAGATCTGGAGGTGATGTGAAGTTTGGAGGGAACCAGAAGGGCAAGATAATTGGCTATGGAACTATAGGTAATGGTAACCTCCCTTCCATTTCTAATGTTTTACTTGTTGAAGGATTAACACATAATCTATTGTCCATAAGTCAATTAAGTGACAATGGTTATGACATAATCTTCAATCAAAAATGTTGTAAAGTTGTCAGTCAAAAGGATGGCTCAATCCTCTTTAATGGAAAAAGGAAGAACAACATTTATAAAATCAATCTTTCAGAACTTAAGGTTCAGAATGTAAAATGCCTTATGTCTGTTAATGAAGAGCAATGGGTCTGGCATAGAAGATTGAGGCATATTAGTATGAGACGTATATCTCAGATTAATAAACTCAATCTGGTCAGAGGACTTCCTCAGTTGAAGTTCAACTCAGATGCTTTTTGTGAAGCATGTCAGAAAGGAAAATTTTTAAAATCTTCTTTCAAAACAAAAAATGTTGTTTCAACCTCAAGACCATTAGAGCTGCTTCATATTGATCTGTTTGGACCAGTGAAAACTGCATCCATCAGAGGCAAGAAGTATGGATTAGTCATTGTTGATGACTACAGCTGATGGACATGGGTAAAATTCCTGAAACACAAGGATGAGTCTCATTCTGAATTCATTGACTTCTGCAAACAAGTCCAGAACGAAAAAGATTTTAAAATTGTTAAAGTCAGAAGTGATCATGGTGGTGAATTTGAAAACAAATATTTTGAAAAATATTTTAAAGAAAATGGCATTGCACATGATTTCTCCTGTAACACCTGAGGTGAAAGAGGACGGTGGTTACATGTAACACCCGTGGGCGAGGGAGTGGTTGTCGGTGTCATGAGGCATGACAATGAGACACTCCTAGCAGCTTCTAGGGGAAAACCGAATTCACATCCGAATGAGAGGGATCCTGAGGCTATGCAGGTATGGGACTGCATGGTTGAATGAATGCTTATAAGGATTAATTGGTACTACCTATACCAACAAGATGCATCTTCTTTTCGGTAGCCCGTTCATAAGAACTCCACAGTTAAGTGTGCTTGACTTGGAGCAATTCTGGGATGGGTGACCTTCTGGGAAGTTTTCCGGAAAGCGTGTGATTGAGGACAAAGCATGCTGAAAAGACCCGTGTTGGTTTGTGGGGTCAGTCGGTAATCCTGAAAGCAATATGGGGCGTTACAAATTGTAACACCCCACTTTACCCATAAATATATAGAAACAATTCATGAAATTCATCAGAGTTCTCCAACACAGTGGGATATCACACTAAGTCACTTCATTTTATTAAAATAATCAATATTATTTACTTTTCAAGTAAGCAGCGGACGTAATCCCGTCATCCCATGTTACGTATCAGAGCGACTCCTAAGACTCAATCAAATAGCAACACACTCCAATACCTGGTCACCTGTACTCCCAAGAGAGCACAGACACAACAACAAAAAGGGTTGAGAACTACATTCAATAAATAAACGGTGAAATACACATGCTAAGGAGTAGTTACACACCACACATAAAATAAGCACAATTAACGCACATACACGTGCCACCTCAATCACTTGACTCGACACAATGCATGTGGTACCAACACAATCTCATACGGTTCACACTAGAACCCGATTCCCGTCGGAATCTGGATAAGTCGTATATACGTTCCTCTGAACTACAACTTATCTCCACAACGACTTCCACATTGAAGTCCGGATGAAACTAGGCACCCATCATGGATTCCCACCTAGCCATCTCCACAAGACACATGATATGAAATGCATGTCAACACAATTATGCAATGTAATACATCATGCATAATTCACGATCAATCTTGATCCACACGAGCCATCCGCTCACCATAATCCTCTCGGGAATTACCACAATCGCACAAGATTGTCCACATTCGACCATCTTGACCCACATCTATCAAAACACCAAGACATCATTGAACTAGAACATGATTCGTTACTAAAACATATACACAATTGACTTCTCAAACATAATTAGATATAAAAATATTGGGAAAACAATTCCATTATCTATCATATGTTATAGCTCTGTTCATTAGCTTTCCAACGCTTCGAACGGGGCTCAAAACAGACTTACGGATCCAAAGTTACGTCCAAAACAATTTCGACCGAAAACATGAACATCTGTGACGGACAGAAAGACGCTGTTACGCTCCGGAACTGGTTTTCACTCAATTATTCTTGCGAATCACTTGCTCAAAGCACCAAAAATATCACTAAAACATTCCTAAGGTTATACGGCAATAACGACACAACTTTTATGGTTTATTATGCTCATCTGGCAACATTTGCAACACATAAAACACTATTTCCTGCAATTGCTCTGAGTACTTCAGAGTTACCCACATTTGAATATTTCTATTCCTATAGGGACAACATATTACAATTTTCCCTTCAATTACACTCTACGACATTAAAATTACTCACTATCTAATATTCAATCCCTTCAGGGTCAGACATATAACAATGTCAAGGTTCTGGCCACGAAGGTTTAATTTCCCATACGTTTTTCCCACAATTAACCCAAATCTCTAAACCTTAAGGAAACCTTAGAGCATCGTACTAATAACGATATAACACATTCATTTCTACATATTTACCCAAATCCCTAATACACCAATCTACCACAATACACCGAAAGGTATACATAGAAAACTATGAAAAGCAATACTCCCCATACAATAATCATTCAAGAACAACAACAATTTTATGGAATTTATCATGCTACAAAAATTAGATCAAGAATCCTCAAGAACACATAATTCCTATGAGAGAAAGGACCTCTCACTACCCTCTCATATTAATTCACCCATATTGAAATTTATTCTCCCCCCTTACCTCGATTAATTGTTCAATAGTTGAAGAATCTTGAAGGATTGACAGCCCTAACCTCCTTCTCTTCCTCCTTGTTCTTCTTCTCACTTTTTCTCCCAAAACCTATCTCTGGCAGTTTATCGTGTTCTAATTCTCTTTCCCTAAAAAAAACTTCTCTATTTCCTTTAACCCCTTATTTCTTATTTTATTATTTAAATCCTATAATAATAATAATAATAATAATAATAATAATAATAATAATAATAATAATAATAATAATAATAATAATAATAATATTATTCTCCCACTAATAATAATATTCATACTAATAGTAATAATATGAATAATAATAATATTCCACCAAATAATATTATTATTACGAATAATAATAATAATAATAATAATAATGATGATGATGATGATAACCTCATTAACATTATTATTAATAATAGTTGGAATAATATTAATCACTATAATGCTCTCGATATCATAATTAACTTACTCTTTTATCTAGGTCCACAATATCCCAACTAAGGTCATCTCTCTCCCTTACTCCTAACCTCATACCCTTAATTAAGGACACCACACAACTACACCTCACAGAAAATACCAAAGCGACTGAATAATTTAAATGGGGTGTTACAACTCTCCCCCACTTAAAATATTTTCGTCCTCGAAAATGTACCTGATGAGAACGATTCCGGATAAAACTCTCGCATCTTACTCTCAAGCAAATTCATTTCTAAAATAACATCCAACTCGCTGAGTGGTAAACAAATCAAGTCCACTCCAAAATCCTTACCAAAGATCGACACTGGACAATTCAAACACACACATGACTATAAACATTCTATAGTCAGACTCTACTACAACACTGGCCGGACGGACCAACCAGGCTCTGATACCAATTGTAACACCCCACTTTACCCCGTACGCGTAATATAATAAATATATAGAAACAATTCATGAAATTCATCAGAGTTCTCCAACACAGTGGGATATCACACTAAGTCACTTCATTTCATTAAAATAATCAATATTATTTAGTTTTCAAGTAAGCAGCGGAATACAAATCAATTCTCAAATATAATTCTCCTCGACATGAGGTCATACAACATAAGTCCAATAAATGAAGATATGTAACAATAAACAAATAAAGTAGTCAAATAACAACGTAATCCCGTCATCCCATGTTACGTATCAGAGCGACTCCTAAGACTCGATCAAATAGCAACACACTCCAAGCACTACTCAGGTACCTGGTCACCTGTACTCCCAAGAGAGCACAGACACAACAACAAAAAGGGGTGAGAACTACATTCAATAAATAAACGGTGAAATACACATGCTAAGGAGTAGTTACACACCACACATAAAATAAGCACAATTAACGCACATACACGTGCCACCTCAATCACTTGGCATTCATAGCCCACATTCAATTACAATAATGCAATGTGACATACTGACTCGACACAATGCATGTGGTACCAACACAATCTCATACGGTTCACACTAGAACCCGATTCCCGTCGGAATCCGGATAAGTCGTATATACGTTCCTCTGAACTACAACTTATCTCCACAACGACTTCCACATTGAAGTCCGGATGAAACTAGGCACCCATCATGGATTCCCACCTAGCCATCTCCACAAGACAAATGATATGAAATGCATGTCAACACAATTATGCAATGTAATACATCATGCATAATTCACGATCAATCTTGATCCACACGAGCCATCTGCTCACCGTAATCCTCTCGGGAATTACCACAATCGCACAAGATTGTCCACATTCGACCATCTTGACCCACATCTATCAAAACACCAAGACATCATTGAACTAGAACATGATTCCTTACTAAAACATATACACAATTGACTTCTCAAACATAATTAGATATAAAAATATTGAGAAAACAATTCCATTATCTATCCTATGTTATAGCTCTATTCATTATCTTTCCAACACTTCGAACGGGGTTCAAAACGGACTTACGGATCCAAAGTTACGTCCAAAACAATTTCGACCGAAAACATGAACATCTGTGGCGGACAGAAAGACGCTGTTACGCTCCGAACTGGTTTTCACTCAATTATTCTTGCGAATCACTTGCTCAAAGCACCAAAAACATCACTAAAACATTCCTAAGGTTATACGGCAATAACGACACAACTTCTATGGTTTATTATGCTCATCTGGCAACATTTGCAACACATAAAACACTATTTCCTGCAATTGCTCTGAGTACTTCAGAGTTACCCACATTTGAATATTCCTATTCCTATAGGGACAACATATTACAATTTTCCCTTCAATTACACTCTACGACATTAAAATTACTCACTATCTAATATTCAATCCCTTCAGGGTCAGACATATAACAATGTCAAGGTTCTGGCCACGAAGGTTCAATTTCCCATACGTTTTTCCCACAATTAACCCAAATCTCTAAACCTTAGGGAAACCTTAGAGCATCGTATTAATAACGATATAACACATTCATTTCTACATATTTACCAAAATCCCTAATACACCAATCTACCACGACACACCGAAAGGTATACATAGAAACTATGAAAAGCAATACTCCCCATACAATAATCATTCAAGAACAGCAACAATTTTATGGAATTTATCATGCTACAAAAATTAGATCAAGAATCCTCAAGAACACATATTTCCTATGAGAGAAAGGACCTCTCACTACCCTCTCATATTAATTCACCCATATTGAAATCCATTCTCCCCCCTTACCTCGATTAATTGTTCAATCGTTGAAGAATCTTGAAGGATTGACAGCCCTAGCCTCCTTCTCTTCCTCCTTGTTCTTCTTCTCACTTTTTCTCCCAGAACCTATCTCTGGCAGTTTATCGTGTTCTAATTCTCTTTTCCTAAAAAAACTTCTCTATTTCCTTTAACCCCTTATTTCTTATTTTATTATTTAAATCCTATAATAATAATAATAATAATAATAATAATAATAATAATAATAATAATAATAATAATAATAATAATAATATTCTCCCACTAATAATAATATTCATACTAATAGTAATAATATGAATAATAATAATATTCCACCAAATAATATTATTAATACGAATAATAATAATAATAATAATAATAATGATGATGATAACCTCATTAACATTATTATTAATAATAGTTGGAATAATATTAATCACTATAATGCTCTCGATATCATAATTAACTTACTCTTTTATCTAGGTCCACAATATCCCAACTAAGGTCATCTCTCTCCCTTACTCCTAACCTCATACCCTTAATTAAGGACACCACACAACTACACCTCACAGAAAATACCAAAGCGACTGAATAATTTAAATGGGGTGTTACAACTCTCCCCCACTTAAAATATTTTCGTCCTCGAAAATGTACCTGATGAGAACGATTCCGGATAAAACTCTCGCATCTTACTCTCAAGCAAATTCATTTCTAAAATAACATCCAACTCGCTGAGTGGTAAACAAATCAAGTCCACTCCAAAATCCTTACCAAAGATCGACACTGGACAATTCAAACACACACATGACTATAAACATTCTATAGTCAGACTCTACTACAACACTGGCCGGACGGACCAACCAGGCTCTGATACCAATTGTAACACCCCACTTTACCCCGTACGCGTAATATAATAAATATATAGAAACAATTCATGAAATTCATCAGAGTTCTCCAACACAGTGGGATATCACACTAAGTCACTTCATTTCATTAAAATAATCAATATTATTTAGTTTTCAAGTAAGCAGCGGAATACAAATCAATTCTCAAATATAATTCTCCTCGACATGAGGTCATACAACATAAGTCCAATAAATGAAGATATGTAACAATAAACAAATAAAGTAGTCAAATAACAACGTAATCCCGTCATCCCATGTTACGTATCAGAGCGACTCCTAAGACTCGATCAAATAGCAACACACTCCAAGCACTACTCAGGTACCTGGTCACCTGTACTCCCAAGAGAGCACAGACACAACAACAAAAAGGGGTGAGAACTACATTCAATAAATAAACGGTGAAATACACATGCTAAGGAGTAGTTACACACCACACATAAAATAAGTACAATTAACGCACATACACGTGCCACCTCAATCACTTGGCATTCATAGCCCACATTCAATTACAATAATGCAATGTGACATACTGACTCGACACAATGCATGTGGTACCAACACAATCTCATACGGTTCACACTAGAACCCGATTCCCGTCGGAATCCGGATAAGTCGTATATACGTTCCTCTGAACTACAACTTATCTCCACAACGACTTCCACATTGAAGTCCGGATGAAACTAGGCACCCATCATGGATTCCCACCTAGCCATCTCCACAAGACAAATGATATGAAATGCATGTCAACACAATTATGCAATGTAATACATCATGCATAATTCACGATCAATCTTGATCCACACGAGCCATCTGCTCACCGTAATCCTCTCGGGAATTACCACAATCGCACAAGATTGTCCACATTCGACCATCTTGACCCACATCTATCAAAACACCAAGACATCATTGAACTAGAACATGATTCCTTACTAAAACATATACACAATTGACTTCTCAAACATAATTAGATATAAAAATATTGAGAAAACAATTCCATTATCTATCCTATGTTATAGCTCTATTCATTATCTTTCCAACACTTCGAACGGGGTTCAAAACGGACTTACGGATCCAAAGTTACGTCCAAAACAATTTCGACCGAAAACATGAACATCTGTGGCGGACAGAAAGACGCTGTTACGCTCCGAACTGGTTTTCACTCAATTATTCTTGCGAATCACTTGCTCAAAGCACCAAAAACATCACTAAAACATTCCTAAGGTTATACGGCAATAACGACACAACTTCTATGGTTTATTATGCTCATCTGGCAACATTTGCAACACATAAAACACTATTTCCTGCAATTGCTCTGAGTACTTCAGAGTTACCCACATTTGAATATTCCTATTCCTATAGGGACAACATATTACAATTTTTCCTTCAATTACACTCTAAGACATTAAAATTACTCACTATCTAATATTCAATCCCTTCAGGGTCAGACATATAACAATGTCAAGGTTCTGGCCACGAAGGTTCAATTTCCCATACGTTTTTCCCACAATTAACCCAAATCTCTAAACCTTAGGGAAACCTTAGAGCATCGTATTAATAACGATATAACACATTCATTTCTACATATTTACCCAAATCCCTAATACACCAATCTACCACGACACACCGAAAGGTATACATAGAAACTATGAAAAGCAATACTCCCCATACAATAATCATTCAAGAACAGCAACAATTTTATGGAATTTATCATGCTACAAAAATTAGATCAAGAATCCTCAAGAACACATATTTCCTATGAGAGAAAGGACCTCTCACTACCCTCTCATATTAATTCACCCATATTGAAATCCATTCTCCCCCCTTACCTCGATTAATTGTTCAATCGTTGAAGAATCTTGAAGGATTGACAGCCCTAGCATCCTTCTCTTCCTCCTTGTTCTTCTTCTTTTTTCTCCCAAAACCTATCTCTGGCAGTTTATCGTGTTCTAATTCTCTTTTCCTAAAAAAACTTCTCTATTTCCTTTAACCCCTTATTTCTTATTTTATTATTTAAATCCTATAATAATAATAATAATAATAATAATAATAATAATAATAATAATAATAATAATAATAATAATAATAATAATAATAATAATAATAATATTCTCCCACTAATAATAATATTCATACTAATAGTAATAATATGAATAATAATAATATTCCACCAAATAATATTATTAATACGAATAATAATAATAATAATAATAATAATAATAATAATAATAATAATGATGATGATGGTAATCTCATTAACATTATTATTAATAATAGTTGGAATAATATTAATCACTATAATGCTCTCGATATCATAATTAACTTACTCTTTTATCTAGGTCCACAGTATCCCAACTAAGGTCACCTCTCTCCCTTACTCCTAACCTCATACCCTTAATTAAGGACACCACACAACTACACCTCACAAAAAATACCAAAGCCACTGAATAATTTAAATGGGGTGTTACAACTCTCCCCCACTTAAAATATTTTCGTCCTCGAAAATGTACCTGATGAGAACGATTCCGGATACAACTCTCGCATCTTACTCTCAAACAAATTCATTCCTAAAATAACATCCAACTCGCTGAGTGGTAAACAAATCAAGTCCACTCCAAAATCCTTACCAAAGATCGACACTAGACAATTCAAACACACACATGACTATAAACATTCTATAGTCAGACTCTACTACAACACTGGCCGGACGGACCAACCAGGCTCTGATACCAATTGTAACACCCCACTTTACCCCGTACGCGTAATATAATAAATATATAGAAACAATTCATGAAATTCATCAGAGTTCTCCAACACAGTGGGATATCACACTAAGTCACTTCATTTCATTAAAATAATCAATATTATTTAGTTTTCAAGTAAGCAGCGGAATACAAATCAATTCTCAAATATAATTCTCCTCGACATGAGGTCATACAACATAAGTCCAATAAATGAAGATATGTAACAATAAACAAATAAAGTAGTCAAATAACAACGTAATCCCGTCATCCCATGTTACGTATCAGAGCGACTCCTAAGACTCGATCAAATAGCAACACACTCCAAGCACTACTCAGGTACCTGGTCACCTGTACTCCCAAGAGAGCACAGACACAACAACAAAAAGGGGTGAGAACTACATTCAATAAATAAACGGTGAAATACACATGCTAAGGAGTAGTTACACACCACACATAAAATAAGCACAATTAACGCACATACACGTGCCACCTCAATCACTTGGCATTCATAGCCCACATTCAATTACAATAATGCAATGTGACATACTGACTCGACACAATGCATGTGGTACCAACACAATCTCATACGGTTCACACTAGAACCCGATTCCCGTCGGAATCCGGATAAGTCGTATATACGTTCCTCTGAACTACAACTTATCTCCACAACGACTTCCACATTGAAGTCCGGATGAAACTAGGCACCCATCATGGATTCCCACCTAGCCATCTCCACAAGACAAATGATATGAAATGCATGTCAGCACAATTATGCAATGTAATACATCATGCATAATTCACGATCAATCTTGATCCACACGAGCCATCTGCTCACCGTAATCCTCTCGGGAATTACCACAATCGCACAAGATTGTCCACATTCGACCATCTTGACCCACATCTATCAAAACACCAAGACATCATTGAACTAGAACATGATTCCTTACTAAAACATATACACAATTGACTTCTCAAACATAATTAGATATAAAAATATTGAGAAAACAATTCCATTATCTATCCTATGTTATAGCTCTATTCATTAGCTTTCCAACACTTCGAACGGGGTTCAAAACGGACTTACAGATCCAAAGTTACGTCCAAAACAATTTCAACCGAAAACATGAACATCTGTGGCGGACAGAAAGACGCTGTTACGCTCCGAACTGGTTTTCACTCAATTATTCTTGCGAATCACTTGCTCAAAGCACCAAAAACATCACTAAAACATTCCTAAGGTTATACGGCAATAACGACACAACTTCTATGGTTTATTATGCTCATCTGGCAACATTTGCAACACATAAAACACTATTTCCTGCAATTGCTCTGAGTACTTCAGAGTTACCCACATTTGAATATTCCTATTCCTATAGGGACAACATATTACAATTTTCCCTTCAATTACACTCTAAGACATTAAAATTACTCACTATCTAATATTCAATCCCTTCAGGGTCAGACATATAACAATGTCAAGGTTCTGGCCACGAAGGTTCAATTTCCCATACGTTTTTCCCACAATTAACCCAAATCTCTAAACCTTAGGGAAACCTTAGAGCATCGTATTAATAATGATATAACACATTCATTTCTACATATTTACCCAAATCCCTAATACACCAATCTACCACGACACACCGAAAGGTATACATAGAAACTATGAAAAGCAATACTCCCCATACAATAATCATTCAAGAACAGCAACAATTTTATGGAATTTATCATGCTACAAAAATTAGATCAAGAATCCTCAAGAACACATATTTCCTATGAGAGAAAGGACCTCTCACTACCCTCTCATATTAATTCACCCATATTGAAATCCATTCTCCCCCCTTACCTCGATTAATTGTTCAATCGTTGAAGAATCTTGAAGGATTGACAGCCCTAGCCTCCTTCTCTTCCTCCTTGTTCTTCTTCTTTTTTCTCCCAAAACCTATCTCTGGCAGTTTATCGGGTTCTAATTCTCTTTTCCTAAAAAAACTTCTCTATTTCCTTTAACCCCTTATTTCTTATTTTATTATTTAAATCCTATAATAATAATAATAATAATAATAATAATAATAATAATAATAATAATAATAATAATAATAATAATAATAATAATAATAATATTCTCCCACTAATAATAATATTCATACTAATAGTAATAATATGAATAATAATAATATTCCACCAAATAATATTATTAATACGAATAATAATAATAATAATAATAATAATAATAATAATGATGATGATGATGATAATCTCATTAACATTATTATTAATAATAGTTGGAATAATATTAATCACTATAATGCTCTCGATATCATAATTAACTTACTCTTTTATCTAGGTCCACAGTATCCCAACTAAGGTCACCTCTCTCCCTTACTCCTAACCTCATACCCTTAATTAAGGACACCACACAACTACACCTCACAGAAAATACCAAAGCCACTGAATAATTTAAATGGGGTGTTACAACTCTCCCCCACTTAAAATATTTTCGTCCTCGAAAATGTACCTGATGAGAACGATTCCGGATACAACTCTCGCATCTTTCTCTCAAACAAATTCATTCCTAAAATAACATCCAACTCGCTGAGTGGTAAACAAATCAAGTCCACTCCAAAATCCTTACCAAAGATCGACACTAGACAATTCAAACACACACATGACTATAAACATTCTATAGTCAGACTCTACTACAACACTGGCCGGACGGACCAACCAGGCTCTGATACCAATTGTAACACCCCACTTTACCCCGTACGCGTAATATAATAAATATATAGAAACAATTCATGAAATTCATCAGAGTTCTCCAACACAGTGGGATATCACACTAAGTCACTTCATTTCATTAAAATAATCAATATTATTTAGTTTTCAAGTAAGCAGCGGAATACAAATCAATTCTCAAATATAATTCTCCTCGACATGAGGTCATACAACATAAGTCCAATAAATGAAGATATGTAACAATAAACAAATAAAGTAGTCAAATAACAACGTAATTCCGTCATCCCATGTTACGTATCAGAGCGACTCCTAAGACTCGATCAAATAGCAACACACTCCAAGCACTACTCAGGTACCTGGTCACCTGTACTCCCAAGAGAGCACAGACACAACAACAAAAAGGGGTGAGAACTACATTCAATAAATAAACGGTGAAATACACATGCTAAGGAGTAGTTACACACCACACATAAAATAAGCACAATTAACGCACATACACATTGAAGGTGTGAAATAAACACAAGAAAGGGGGGATTGAATTGGGTTTATGCCTTCTTATAAACCTTTTTGATTTCTTGTCTTCTTCTTAACTTGATGCTTTTATGCGCTTATATTAAATATATTGCGGAAGCATAAATAACAAAGCATACTGAAAGTAAAGAACACAACATATATCCTGGTTCACTTGAGCAACTCTCAAGCTAATCCAGTCCACCCTTCCAAGGTGATTTCGCCTTAATCAAATAAGGACTTAATCCACTATAACCGAACTGATTACAGATGCACAAGCTAACTGCAAGTGACTAACAACTTGACAATGACACGTTCAGGGATCCCTAAGGATATAACGTTCATTGACACCTTAATAGAATCCGATCACTAAAGATCTCCTATTAGGATTTCCACAAATGACTACTGTCACTTGTCATCTCAAGTATACTGATCTTAACAAGATCACTTGAGGAACCACTTAATTCTAAAAAGAATTTGTGTTGCCGGAGATTACATAAGTGTTTCTCAAATAAGCAGATTACTCCTAATTAAGTTCCTAGCAAGTATTGAGCAACAACTCCTTGCTTTCTAATATAGAAACTAATCTAATAATAAATCTCTAAGAGATTATTGAGTACAGTTTCCATATTGCTTAAAAGCTTTTCTGTGTGTGAGCACTAAGGCTTCTTTTCATTTTAAGCTTTTCTTCTTTCTTTCTTTTTTTTACACTTCATGCTTACAAGCATGCTAACATTTGAATGATTCAAATGTTATTCATTTATAGTACAGCTAATAGAGCCGTTGAGAGGATAAGGATGTTCATTCAAACTCCAACGGTCATATCTCAACGGATAGATAAGCACGTGTTGGATGACATCACTTTCTTGTCCTTTTCCATAAGCAACGGTAATATTCCATTTAACAGCTTGGACAAATTTGCTTCTGGCTTGGTTCTTCTGATGTGTTACAGATGAGTAGTTCAGAAACTACTTTGGTATAGATAGCATAGTAAACATCAGATTCTGACTTCAGCACTTTGTTCATCAGAGTTGATAGCAACAGCTCATCTGATTGAACACGTCTTGTCTGGTGAAGCTTCATAATCTTTCTTCTTCAGAGTCTGGTCTTCAGAGTCTTTTGCACTTGGTCTTCAGAGCCTTCAGCCTTCAGAACTTCAAGTCATCAGAGTCTTCAGCACAAACTTCTTCAGATGATTATATCTTCAGAGTCTTGACCTTCAGAACATGTCTTCAGAGTCTTCAGAGTCTTGACCTTCAGAACATGTCTTCAGAGTCTTCAGAGTTTTGTCCTTCAGAACATGTCTTCAGAGTCTTGACGCACTTGGTCTTCAGAGCCTTCAGCCTTCAGAACTTCAAGTCATCAGATTCTTCAGCACTTCAGTTCTTTAGAGGGCTCACTCTTCAAAGACGCTCGTTAGTTCTTTACTGAGCTTCATTTGCTTTCAGATCAGATGCACTTCTCCAGATCATAAACCACAGGAGCATTGCAACTGCAATATACAGCATCCTTGGTTCTTTACTGATGGTGATCAGACACATAAGCAAACTAGCTTCTCCCAGGCGCTTCATGATGTCACACATAGTAATTCCATATATTACTAGTTGTACACGTTGCTTTTGATTGTTTGATCTAATATATTTAATTTAATATGATCTGCACATAACAAACATTAAACCATAAAATGGTTCTTTCACAAATACTCAATTGTTATCATCAAAACATAGAGATAATCCTGTAGAGACAAGTCTTGCTCTTACAATCTCCCCCTTTTTGATGATGACAAAACCATGTATTTTGATAGAACATTTTATACAGGGTAATCACCAAGCATTAACCTATTCAGAGTTCTAAGCAACTGCTCCCCCTGAATGTGTTAATCTTAAAAACATTTTTATGCTTGTTCAGAGACATACTCTGATCCCAAGACTTACAAAAAAATAAATTTGATAAAACACAATCAAATAGAATAGAATAGAAGGAATACTTCCCTGTGATATAAGAGATCATAAGTCTTCAGCATCTGGACTAGTTCAGCAGAACTTCCATCTTCAGATCTTTAGAACATGTTTTCTCTAACCATCATATCAGAGTCATATGACTTCAGAATATTTGTTTCTTCTTCAGATGAGAAACTCCCCCTGAGTTTCAGACTGGGTGAAGATCAAATATACTGCCTTGTGAACCTTCCTGGGAGAACTCCCCCTGGCTACAATAGATCAGATATTTGGATCTTCTGAGCTTTATACAGTCTTGATTCTTGCTTTCTCAGATTTGCTTTCATCTATGATTCTTGCATTGATCAGATTCACTTCTTGATCTTTTGAAGCATAGTCTGGTCCCAATTAGCAAGCTTTTGAATCTGATACCAATGTTGGTTCTAAGACAGATACCAATACATGATACTCATGATTCTGAGTCTGAATCCAAATCTTGCTCTATGAAGATTTCTGATTCTTATGCTCTGACTGTCATTTTCACAGACAATTTACATCTTCTGAACATCATGATTCCAGATGACTTTAACTTTCAGATCTCTGAACAGTATTGGGTCCATCTGATTCTGAATCTATGTTCACGGAGTGTATAACTTCTATTATATGAACACCAGTTCATTTGAACTCAGATTTCTTTCATTTATCCTGTTTAGAATGCCTAGTGAACTTGTTCAGAGTTCCTTGGAAACCATCAAATAGATAATTAGTAATAAACGCAGATTATATGTTTTTGCATTCTCTTACAGGTTATAGAATATATCAAAGTTATATTCTATTTCTCAAAAACATTTTCCATTTCTCCCCAAGTTATATTTTATTCTTCCAGATAATATCAAAATCATCTTTCATTTCTCCCCCTTTTTGACATCATCAAAAAGTTTGAGTTTTTCATCAAAACAGATTTTTAAAAAAATTTCTCTTTTTAAAGGCAGAAATTAAAAAGATAAGAGTTGAGAGATAGCACCTGAGAACTTAATCATCTTTCATTTCTCCCCTTGAGAACTTAATTCTTACAGGTTGATACCAATTAAGGTAGGTTGATATCTTTTCTCAGATTTCATCTTCTATATCTCCCCCTGTTTCTTTGAGAGTGACAATTCTTCAGAATTTGTAGAAGCATGCTCTGACGAGGATTGTTGACAGGTTTCTATTCAACAGAACTTTCTCTGACAACTTGTTGTACATCCTTCATAGCTTGTTGATCTCCTCTAAACTTACTAATGTCACGTTCTCAACGTACAAAAGTAGTTTCACAAGAAAATCCAACTACAACATTTTCCTTAGTCTTCTTAGCATCTTCAGCTTCTTGTACTAATCTGGAAGTTTCGTTTCTGAAATTTTCCTCTGCTAGATTTAGACAAGAAGGTTGAAAACTCTTCTTCCTTCTAGCTTGATCTTGATACCAATAATTCCAGTCCTTAGAACAACTTGAAATGCATCCAATTTCAGAGTCTAATTACTTCTGAAAAATATCTCAAGAAGTCTCAAGTTCCAGAGTTGAAGTGCTTGTTCTGGCCTTTGCTTTGATTCTTGATTCTGCGCCCAGAACCTTCTGTATCTTCACTCAAACATCTTCTAAAGTTTTGCTCAGAGTTATCTGACGCTTTGCTTCATCTTCTAATAGAATCTTTTATCCAGATCTTCTGATGGTCTACAACTTCATATTTGCTCAGATCTTTAGAAACCATCTGATATCATTTGAAGGTGATGTACCAACTTTGTGCATTCTGATCCTTCAATCTTATGTGTATGAGAGTCCTTCAGCTGACTCTTTATCCAGAGCATCTGATACTTCAATTAGCATCTGATGTATTTTGCTTCTTTAAGGGAGAGTGCTATCCAGAGGTACTTTTGCAACTAACTTTGACTTCAGTAACAACAGCATAACAGAAACCTACTAAAAATAGTTATCTTGTTTTCTGCAACACAGAGTCACGTTAGTAGTACCTTTCAGATACCTCAGAAATCTCTTAACAACTGTTAAATGAGATTCTTTAGGATCTGATTGGAATCAAGCACATATACATATACTGAAAAGAATGTCAGGACTAGAAACAGTAAAATACAGAAGAGTACAACTTATACCTTTGTAGAGCTTCTGATCTACCATTTTACTAACCTCTTTCTTTCTCAGAGTGTACGTTGAATGCATGAGAGTCTTAGCTGGCTACTCTCTGACAGATTATTCTTCTGTCTGCTACATTCTTTATCTGATTCCTCCTTTGGTCTTCATCTTCTGATCATCCATCTTTGGATGCCGATGATCATGCTTCTTTATCTTCAAGATGACTTGTTTCCAGATGAAAGCTATATCTTCTTGCACCAAGAATTTATCCTTTGGACAGACGTGGTTGATCATCATAAATTATCATCAAACCAAGATGAATTTCTTGAACTGATTTGAATGACAATCTTGTTCTTATCAATCAGTATCTGAGGGTAACTTCTTCTTCTAGAATTCTCGTACCAACTGAAGGTGTGAGAACTTCTGAGTACCAATAGAAGGAGTAGGATCTTCTGCTAAATCACCTTAGGTTTCTCCACCTTTGGTTTCTGATTCCAAGCTTGTTATCAAAACTTGAATCTTAGCATCAGTGCTTCATTAGATAATACCTTATACCAATTGAGACAATGTTTCCTTTCTGAATTAGCTTCAGAAATCTTCAAAGTTTCTGCTATAATCTTCTGAAGAGATTCTCTACACCAAACTTTCTAACCATAACTATTTCTGTTATGTTAGTAAGTTCTTCTGATCATCAACAATCAGCCTTTGCCCAAAAGCACTTAATCAACAGATGTTAGCTCAATTAATAACATCAAACCCAGAAGTGCTTCTTCAGAAGGTTGGAGACTGATAAGAGTCTGATACCAACTTTATGATATCCAAAGTAGACTCTTCTGACAGTGAAGTTGCAACCCAACTTATCTTGATCAGCATCTATTAAGTGAACAACTATGGAAATGATTCCTTGCATTAGATCCTCTGCTTCAGATCTATGCAGCTTAGCTCTAGAGAATGATTCAACCAACCGTTCATCCAGAGGTATGCTTTAGATCAAACCAGATCTTCATTCTTCAGGTGTCCTTATTATCCAGAAGTGAGCTATGTTGCTGACATATCAACCAACTGCTCAGAGTCTTTTATAGAGTTGCTTCTCAACAAACTTTCAGAATCTCCTGTTAGCGTTGCTTCATCAGATTCTTCTGTAATTTTGCCTCTATAGCTTTTCTTCTGAGTCTATACTGATACCAACTTAAGTGTCTTCAGTATCCTGCCTCAGTTGCTTTGCTTTTAATGCTTTGAACTATCTTCTATAGCTTTGCTTCAGAGTCACCAACAATTGAAGGAGAGATGTCTTGATTGACGGAGCCTCTACAAAATCAGTGTTACAGAACCTTCTGTACAACTACTGATCTGACTTCACTAGCCTCTTCTAGAATGCTAGTTTTAGCTACTGCCTGCATACACTCAGCAAACTCCTTTCCAAGTGAAGTATATGGTTCTAAATAGAAGTATCATCAATGTAAATAAATCTGACAGATTTAAAATATCTTTCTTAATAGTCTTTAAGAAGAAGAGTAGTAACAACTTTACTTTTGACAAAATAATTTTCAAAAAGAAACCTGGGAAGTTGATAAACATATACTTCTTCTTCAATAAAACCATTTAAAAGTATTTTTAATATTCATCTGATTTATATTGATGTTATACTGATCAACGAACGAGATGAAAAGAATATGAATTCTAACCTTGTCACAAAAGCATATGTCTTCTGTATAGTCAAGAGTTTCTTGCTGACAATCTTTGAGAAGAAAGAATCTTGTTCTTCTGGAATCATCCTTCTTTCCAATGAACGTCTCTTCTGGAAAAGAAGATTTGATTCTGGGGGGAAACTTCTCAGAGTAGATTCTTCAGAAGCAGCTAATTGAATAGCATCTGGAGTAGCTTCTGATTCTTCAGCTGGAACACATTCTGCTTCTGATTCTCCAACATCTTGTGTGACAAACCAGTAACAGCAACTAAAGTAGAATATTCTGAATAACTCTTCTTGAACAGATCTCAATTCCTTTATTAGCATTCTGCAGCATCTTCATCAACACAACACCATCCATCTGATTTATGAGTAATATCTTCAGAGCACAGATAAACTGATTTTCATGATTGGAAAGCATCTAGCTTCAATTAGGCTTTAACTTCTGAATTTGTCTACTTGAAACAAATACAGATCCAAAACAAGATACACTTATCATCAAACTCAGATGTATCAAGAGACACAGTCTGACTGGAAATTTGCTCTTATAATGCTGAGCTAACTTGTAAATAGTTAGATCATCAGAGTTGACAGTACATCTGTTCTTGAAAAAGAATGTCTACTGAATTATTCAGAATGAATAACACCAGAGACTTAAATCCTTTTTACATCAGACAGAATGACTTCTGCCATTGTATCTTTCTTGATAACTTGTTTCTCAAAACATTTATCAAGAATTTCTGAAAAATAATGCCTAAAAACATCTGACCAATTTTAGTTTGTTCAACTGAGATAACATCTCAAGTTAACAGAACTTAATTGTCCATTCTGCTTCAAATTAGATCTTCTGAATTCATCATATCCATATGAGTTGATACAACACTGCCTTTCTTGAAACCTCTGCAGAATTCTTTGAAGCTCTTCAAGGAGAGCAACTTTCAAATGCTTTGAATCTAAAGAAACATTTCTTCCAGATTTGAATATTTTTCTGAACTTACCTTTTTCTGCAGACTTCATTCTGGCGTTCTGATGAATAGGATTCATTAGCCAACAATATATCTTTTCTTACTTAAGATAAATCCCAATGAGTTGTCATGAGAAAGTCAAGTGTGGACTAATCCGTTTCTTGAAAACATCTCATACTCACCAGAATTAATCTTTAGAGATCAAGAATTATTGCTTGCAGAAGATTTATCTTTGAGCAAATATGTTGTAAATCCAAACGTATTTTCAGATCAGCATTCAACAGATATATCTTCTTATCTGATGAATCTATCCTGTCAGCTGATTCTTCAATCTTCTTCTAGAATCTAATGGAGAAGATTTGTTGTTGAAGGCTACAACACTTCAAACTTCAAACTTCACAGAATCAGTGACTTGCTCAAGGTAACCCAATAGATTACAATTTTAGTACACATTATCCTCAAAAACTGATGTGAGGCTGAAATAGTAGGAACGGTAAAAAATACCCAAAAGTATTTCTTCACACAACCTATGGATCTTTATCTGACACTGTTAGGTGTTTGATATCCATCAATAACAGAACCGGAGCTCTGATACCAATTGAAGGTGTGAAATAAACACAAGAAAGGGGGGATTGAATTGGGTTTATGCCTTCTTATAAACCTTTTTGATTTCTTGTCTTCTTCTTAACTTGATGCTTTTATGCGCTTATATTAAATATATTGCGGAAGCATAAATAACAAAGCATACTGAAAGTAAAGAACACAACATATATCCTGGTTCACTTGAGCAACTCTCAAGCTAATCCAGTCCACCCTTCCAAGGTGATTTCGCCTTAATCAAATAAGGACTTAATCCACTATAACCGAACTGATTACAGATGCACAAGCTAACTGCAAGTGACTAACAACTTGACAATGACACGTTCAGGGATCCCTAAGGATATAACGTTCATTGACACCTTAATAGAATCCGATCACTAAAGATCTCCTATTAGGATTTCCACAAATGACTACTGTCACTTGTCATCTCAAGTATACTGATCTTAACAAGATCACTTGAGGAACCACTTAATTCTAAAAAGAATTTGTGTTGCCGGAGATTACATAAGTGCTTCTCAAATAAGCAGATTACTCCTAATTAAGTTCCTAGCAAGTATTGAGCAACAACTCCTTGCTTTCTAATATAGAAACTAATCTAATAATAAATCTCTAAGAGATTATTGAGTACAGTTTCCATATTGCTTAAAAGCTTTTTTGTGTGTGAGCACTAAGGCTTCTTTTCATTTTAAGCTTTTCTTCTTTCTTTCTTTTTTTTACACTTCATGCTTACAAGCATGCTAACATTTGAATGATTCAAATGTTATTCATTTTTAGTACAGCTAATAGAGCCGTTGAGAGGATAAGGATGTTCATTCAAACTCCAACGGTCATATCTCAACGGATAGATAAGCACGTGTTGGATGACATCACTTTCTTGTCCTTTTCCATAAGCAACGGTAATATTCCATTTAACAGCTTGGACAAATTTGCTTCTGGCTTGGTTCTTCTGATGTGTTACAGATGAGTAGTTCAGAAACTACTTTGGTATAGATAGCATAGTAAACATCAGATTCTGACTTCAGCACTTTGTTCATCAGAGTTGATAGCAACAGCTCATCTGATTGAACACGTCTTGTCTGGTGAAGCTTCATAATCTTTCTTCTTCAGAGTCTGGTCTTCAGAGTCTTTTGCACTTGGTCTTCAGAGCCTTCAGCCTTCAGAACTTCAAGTCATCAGAGTCTTCAGCACAAACTTCTTCAGATGATTATATCTTCAGAGTCTTGACCTTCAGAACATGTCTTCAGAGTCTTCAGAGTCTTGACCTTCAGAACATGTCTTCAGAGTCTTCAGAGTTTTGTCCTTCAGAACATGTCTTCAGAGTCTTGACGCACTTGGTCTTCAGAGCCTTCAGCCTTCAGAACTTCAAGTCATCAGATTCTTCAGCACTTCAGTTCTTTAGAGGGCTCACTCTTCAAAGACGCTCGTTAGTTCTTTACTGAGCTTCATTTGCTTTCAGATCAGATGCACTTCTCCAGATCATAAACCACAGGAGCATTGCAACTGCAATATACAGCATCCTTGGTTCTTTACTGATGGTGATCAGACACATAAGCAAACTAGCTTCTCCCAGGCGCTTCATGATGTCACACATAGTAATTCCATATATTACTAGTTGTACACGTTGCTTTTGATTGTTTGATCTAATATATTTAATTTAATATGATCTGCACATAACAAACATTAAACCATAAAATGGTTCTTTCACAAATACTCAATTGTTATCATCAAAACATAGAGATAATCCTGTAGAGACAAGTCTTGCTCTTACACATACACGTGCCACCTCAATCACTTGGCATTCATAGCCCACATTCAATTACAATAATGCAATGTGATATACTGACTCGACACAATGCATGTGGTACCAACACAATCTCATACGGTTCACACTAGAACCCGATTCCCGTCGGAATCCGGATAAGTCGTATATACGTTCCTCTGAACTACAACTTATCTCCACAACGACTTCCACATTGAAGTCCGGATGAAACTAGGCACCCATCATGGATTCCCACCTAGCCATCTCCACAAGACAAATGATATGAAATGCATGTCAACACAATTATGCAATGTAATACATCATGCATAATTCACGATCAATCTTGATCCACACGAGCCATCTGCTCACCGTAATCCTCTCGGGAATTACCACAATCGCACAAGATTGTCCACATTCGACCATCTTGACCCACATCTATCAAAACACCAAGACATCATTGAACTAGAACATGATTTCTTACTAAAACATATACACAATTGACTTCTCAAACATAATTAGATATAAAAATATTGAGAAAACAATTCCATTATCTATCCTATGTTATAGCTCTATTCATTAGCTTTCCAACACTTCGAACGGGGTTCAAAACGGACTTACGGATCCAAAGTTACGTCCAAAACAATTTCGACCGAAAACATGAACATCTGTGGCGGACAGAAAGACGCTGTTACGCTCCGAACTGGTTTTCACTCAATTATTCTTGCGAATCACTTGCTCAAAGCACCAAAAACATCACTAAAACATTCCTAAGGTTATACGGCAATAACGACACAACTTCTATGGTTTATTATGCTCATCTGGCAACATTTGCAACACATAAAACACTATTTCCTGCAATTGCTCTGAGTACTTCAGAGTTACCCACATTTGAATATTCCTATTCCTATAGGGACAACATATTACAATTTTCCCTTGAAAATCGGCGCCGGCTGACAGAAGAGTCGCCACCGTGCGTTATTTATCCCAACGGAGGGAAAGGAAACGCTCGAAGTAAACCTTGCGAAAAACGGGAAAAGGTATGGTCATCGCAACCAAAACCTGGGTTCGGGAGTCGGTTACGCAAGGGGAAGGTATTAGCACCCCTCACGTCCGTCCTACTCGACGGGATCCACGCTTGCTTGGGTTGTCTACAGGATGCAAAAACAATCTATCTACGGCTGCTAAATCTAAACAGAAGGGAATTGACTCGATAGAGCATCGCACTCTATGCCTACGTATTCTCAAGAGAGAAAGTCAGAGTCAACGTAGTTCGGGACTACGGGGAAATTGGCTCGCCAAGACCTCGCGTCTTGTGCCTACGTACTTCCACACTGCATGGAAGATCAGAGCTTACGTAGTTCAGGCTAACTACGGCTAAACAGGGTGTCCTCACACAGCAGTGAGAAATTAAACTGGTTTTAAGGGGTACGGGAACCTATGGGAAATAAAACTACGGTCTGGTCTCAAATGCACTCGGGCAAGAGAAAGGGGTAACATCAGTCGTCAGCGGGAAAGTCTCGATCGCACAGCAGCGAGAGAACAAAAGGTTAGTTGTTAGTGTGCTCGCTAGGATATCGCATCCTATGCCTACATATCCTCGTCTGGTACGAGGAATCAGAGCAGCTGTAGTTCGGCTACTTCCGGAACCACAACTCAAATCTCGTTTTATTGATATTCTGAAAAATGATTACAATGATTGAATACTGAAAGCTAAACTCCTAGGAAATACTATCCTATCCATCTATAATGGAAAATCAAATGGAAAATAGTCCCCTAACAAGTGGACTTCAAGAAAACTACCCCTAAAAGTGTAAAAAGCCCCCTAACAAATGGACATTTAAAACTATCCCTAAAATAAACTCCATGAAGAAAATATACTCTAAAAAATATTAAATCTACACTAATATTTTTTCCTCTTTTTCTCAACATTTCTTTTCCCTTTTCTTTTTTCAAAATATTCTTCATATAGTTTTTTCTATATTTTTTCTCTATTTTTCAACATTCTTTCACATATTTTTTCTTTTTTTCTTTTTCAAAATATTTCTTTTTCTTTTCTCCTCAATATTCTTTTTCAAATATATTTTTCTCTCTTTTTCTTTCTCTTCAATATTCTTTTTCAAATATATTTTTCTCTCTTTTTCTTTCTCTTTATTTTCTCAATATTCTTTTTATTGTATTTTTTCAAAATATTCTAAACAAATGAATACAAAAGAAAAATAAAAGAAATTCAAAGGGGAGGGGGGTACAGCAGTACAGAGGGGGTGCAGTAGTTAGTAAAGAAAAATAAAACAGAAATAACATGGGCCCAGCCCAAATAGCACTGAAACGGGGAGGGGGTGTTGCAAGAAAAACGCAGGGTGTAGTCAGCAACAGGGCGTTGGGCCTGGCCCATTGTCCAGCAAAAAGAAAAACTGAAACGGAGGGTGCACGTCCAAACGGGGGGGGGGGGGGGGGGGGGGGGGTTGTACGGACGAAAATCATGCTGATGGGCCCAAGGCCCAATCCACCTGGGGTCTCCTTCTTTCATTTCATCTTCTGAACAAAAAAAAACCCTAATTCTCTTCCTATCACTGTTCATGGCGCCGTCACCACCAACTCTCTCTCTCTCTCTCTCTCTCTCTCTCGTTTCCTCCTCCCAATCTCCTCCCTTCTCAACCTTTCTCAGCTTCACCCTCCTTCAACTCTCGTTCTTCATTTCCTTGTTCAAATCAAAAGACCCTTCCGAACCTTATAACACCAACGAAATAACAACGATACCATAATTGATATAAAACTGGACATGCAAACGAATCCACGGCTTGAAGATCGAAGGTTCATAGATCCTTTGTTCTCGAAGATGAATATGGTTAACAGTAGATCTGGACGATGTTGATGGTGGTGAATCTTGGAAGATTTTCGAACGTTGCTTGAAGAAGTTCTTACCTGGAATGTTTCTGGACATTTGTTGAAGATTGATGATGATGATTGTTGTGAAGACGTTCTTGAAGAAAGTTCGTTGAAGATCTGATCATGATGATTATTGTAAAGACGTTCTTGGTTGGAGATTTCTGGGAATCTTGATGAGCTTCTGGAAACGAAACTGAAGATGGACGAACATTCCTGAATATGGATCTAGCATGCTTTGAAGAGATCTGACGGATTCTTGAAGGTTGATGAAGGACGAAACAGACTCTTTGATGAAATGGATCCAGATTTGGTTGAAATTACCAGAAAATATCTTGATGAAGGGATGAACACGGATGAACGAGGGTGGATACTGCTGAGCGCCATTGAAGATCTGGGAAGATTTGCTGTAGCTGAAGCTTTTCTGGAAAACGCTTGAACATCAATGGAGATTTGAATGCAGATCTTAAAGCATATTCATGGCTGAACCGATGAATGATGAACAAATATGTTGATGAGGATCTTTTGAAGAATCTGGCTGAAGCTTCTTGATGAACGATGAGCAATTTCTGGAAAAAGTACTGATGCAGGTTGAAGGATTCTGGAGAATTGTTCTTGGTGAGATGATGAAGATGGATGAACGAACCTTGAATGGCGAGGAACTTCTGGAGAAAACAAGGAGGGGCACGGTGGGGATCGATCGGAGTTGATGAAGGTTGATGAAGAATCTGGGATGGATGAACATTGGTGATGAGGAAGATGAAGATTGAAGATTTTCTGGGGATTTGCAGTTTTCCGGCGGTAGTTTACGGCGGAGGGCGATGGTCGGAGGCAGTTGGAGGTTGGTTAGGGGTTACCGGAGTTGGTTGGTGGTGGCCGGAATCTGGTTGGGGACGGTGGTTGCATGGCCGCCGGCCATGCAACCGGTGAGGATCAGAGGTTGCCAAGTGTCACGGTGGGAAGGCCCGCATGCGTGCCGCGTGGCTTTAGGGAGGGATAGTGGGGGACGTATGTGGCAGATTCTGAGTCTTGGTGGAAATGAGGTGGCTGGGTTATATAGCTGACACTTGGCATCTTAATTTCTGGACAAAAAAAAGATGGACTGAAAACGGTTTTGGGCCTCCAACCTGCTATCCTGGGCCCACGAAAAAATGGCCAATACCCTGAAAAATCTGAATAACAATGGTTAAACCCAATTAAAACTAATCAAAAACTTAAACCTAATTAACTAGACAAAGATTTAAACCTAATTAGCTAATTAATACTCCACTAATTAATTCTGAAACTACAATTAACTGCTAACTGAAAATTAAACTAATCTAGTTAATTCTAACAAACTCTAATTAAAAGATTAAACTCCTAATTAAATCTAAAAGAAGAATTAACATCTAATTAAACCTATATTAAACTAAAACTAATAAAACTCTAATAACCTCTGTTAAAAAATCTATTAAATTTTTATTAAATCTCCAATAAAATCTATACTATTATTCTATAATATCTATTAAAATTCTATTTAAAACTAATAAAAGAAAAATCTATTATATTCTAATAAAACTATTTAAAAAAACTATTAACCTATTAAAACTCTATAAAAATCTAAAAAAAAAGATTTAAAGCTATTAAAATATTAAAAAACCTATTTAAATTCTAAAAAATCTAAAAAAGCCTATTAAAAATATAAAAAAATCTATTAAATCCTAAAAAATGTAGACAAATGCAAATAACCAATAAAAGAGAGCGCGAGACCAGATCGAAGCAAAACAGTAACCAGATACCAAGAATCTCAAAAATCACTGCATAAACTGAAAACACCCAGGAAGCGCGCGACTTCTCAAAATAACCTCCGATTATCCAAACCGGTCTGAAACCTGAAAAGCGACAGCAGGGCTGTAATCCCGATAACATCACCATGATTGAGGAAATGCAATATGTAAATGCTAATGCGAAATGCGTCGAAGCATAAACCGAAAGCGGCACCGGTTGGTCAAATTTTAGGGTGCAACAGCTGCCCCTATTCAAGCGACTTGGACCTGAAGGGTTGAACAGTGTGCAGCCTTCAAACATTCGGAGGTACGAGACGGTTGAATACCAATAAACCCGAAAATTTGCCAACCGCAAAAATAATCTGTACACTGCTTGGGGAATAAAATTCAGAAAACCGAGTCCAGTCATCACGGTAACAAACTGATCAATCATCTGATAAAGAACTCCTGATTTTAACGCCCGTCACCCGTGTGATACCACAAATAACAAACCCGAGGGTTGCAACAAAACACCTGATCCTCTCACATCGCCTACTGATAGACAGGAAGAGAAATATACTCACATCGTCTAAAGATAGACGGGAAGACACCCAAAAATCCATACTCACATCGTCTAAGGATAGACGGGAAGACACCCAAATCGATACTCACATCGTCTAAGGATAGACGGGAAGACACCCATCCCGAAGGAAAAATTCAATACTCACATCGTCTAAGGATAGACGGGAAGACACCCAAATCGATACTCACATCGTCTAAGGATAGACGGGAAGACACCCATCCCGAAGGAAAAATTCAATACTCACATCGTCTAAGGATAGACGGAAAGACACCCAAAATCCATACTCACATCATCTAAAGATAGACGGGAAGACACCCTGAATCCATACTCGCATCGTCTAAGGATAGACGGGAAGACACCCAAATCGATACTCACGTCGTCTAAGGATAGACGGGAAGACACCCTAAAATCCATACTCACATCGTCTAAAGATAGACGGGAAGACACCCAAATCGATACTCACGTCGTCTAATGATAGACGGGAAGACACCCAAATCCAATACTCACATCGTCTAAGGGTAGACGGAAAGACACCCAAAACCACTTCAACACCATCCATCAAATTTCAGAATCCTCTCGTCTACGGGAATTGATGGAAAGAACCATATCCTTAAAGAGGCCACATCATCAGTAGGGACCGACGGGAAGAAAACCACCTTTAAAGAGCCATGTCGTCAATAAGGATCAACAATCAGAAAATCGAACATTCTTCAAAGAGCCTCGACGTCAATAAGAATCGACGGTCAGAAAATCCCCTCTTGAAATGTCATCTCATCCAATAAACCGAAAGAAGACCAATATCCGAAGACTACCTTGAAACCCCTCACCGTCTAAAGATAGACGGAGAAAACTCGCTGGGGAAACACATCATCCGTATGAACTGACGATAAGAAACCCGCTGACAAAAACACCCAAAACTTCACATCGTCTAGTGATAGACGGGAAGAAAACCACTTGCTAGAGAAACCCATTTTGAAACCCGCTGAAAAAACACCCGAAACTTCACATCGTCTACTGATAGACGGGAAGAAAACCATATTCGAACTCAAGACGTCTAATAATAGACGGAGAAATCCACTTATTGGAGGAACACATCGTCAAAATGAATTGACGGGAAGAAAAGTCTGTCGATACCAGATGACTGATTGATCAAAGCATAACTATTGTATGATCTGAAATACAAATAAACCGCTGAATTGTCTGAACATTGCTGCTGGATAAATGCCCCTGAACTGATCACAGAGTAATTCACGCGCCATATGAAGCTGATAGAAAACCTGGCTTATGCTTCGTATGCATATGCGTATGTTTGAATCTTTCTATGGCGTAATGCTCCATTCAGGATGGAAATGCTATGCATCTTGAAAATGAAATGCAAGTATGATGCAAATATGATGATATGCAACATGCTAATGCAGGCTCGGGCTGCTGGAGAAAGTCGGGTACAGAAAACCACTTCAGCAAAATAAATGCTGAAGACGAAGCCAACTCCGCTGGGGATAAACCGGATATCACAAAATCATTCCAGCAAAATAAATGCTGGAAGAGTGAAATCAACTCCGCTGGGGAAATTGGGAACTTAACCAAGCACCTCGTTGAAGTAACACCCTGCTGTGGAATATAACTCTACTGGGGAATAGCAGATGTGCCAAGCATGATTGGACTCCTCTGGGGATAGCTTACCCGTGCCAATGAAAAATTGGACTTTGCTGGAGAAAACAGACGGAGTCTTCTTGCGTACTGATGACGATTGGATTTGGAAACTGATGCGCCAACACGGATGGGCCTCACAGTGACCGCCAACATGGATTTAGTCTTTTAGGCTATCTGCGATGGGTCAGGTGCAACTGACGCTGGAAAACATTCTGTCTGAATACACAGTTTTCTGGTTGAAGAGCCAAGGGATAGTAACACAACTCCCCGACATTCGTCTCGCACTCGAAAATTGGCCGAATCTGCTCGAATAACTCTGATGATACGGAGAAGAACAATCCCTTCGCTTCTGATATGCCCCAGCCTGCGGGATCTCTGTGGCGATGCTCCTCAAAAGGAAATCTGAAAATCTGCACCCTGATGGTCTGATATGAAATGCCCCCAGCATTCTGAACTTCGGAGAGATGCTTCACATCAAATGCTTCTCGAAATAAAGAACAACTTCTGCGCTCTTAAGATGGACTGCCCCTGACTGCAATGACTTTGCCCCTTATTAGCTGATTCAGAGTAGTGCCCCTGACTATGAGATATTCACCGAATCTCAACCTGATTGCCCCAGGATAACTGACTTCGAAAGGTTGACCTGACTGGGGATCACGATAATAGCTTGCTCCTGCTCTCGGAACATTCGGGCGTTCTGCGTTCTATCCTGACCACCCTTTCCATTGTAGAAAACTTTCCTGCTGTCAAGCGCTTACTCGCAAGTAAAACAAATTGTTCTGCGCAAAAGACATATTAATGCAACGCGTATGATAGTTTTGACATCCAATCTGTTCACTGGGAATAGGAAAAACAGTTTATGGCGTATAATGCACAAAACATTTATCAACATCGGTACCAACATGGTAAGAGGAACCCTTTCAGGAGTCAGAATCGACGCGACCTTTACCGAAGTATGCTTTCGAAATAACCTGCTTCAATTAGGACTTTTGAAGGTTGTAACGTGGTCAGGTTCACGGTTTTGAAAGAAAGGATAAAGGCTCAAAGTTTATTTTAACCCACCCATTCTCCTTGATGTTCTCCCATCCTACGTTCATCTAATTCGACCTTAGCGCTCACCTCTCAGAGGCTGAAAGATAGGAGTGATAGTTCGAGAAACCATGAGTTTTTGGAGTGACAGCTACTCGCTCTTCGTTTTTGACACTTAGGGTCACACGACTCGTATTTGATTTGAGGATTTTTCTTTTGTCATCCTTTCATCTTCTTCCTTTATCCCTAACTTTTGCCTGGACTGACTCCTTTTGAGTTTCTTTTGATTTTGAAGTCCAGCGGGATGCCCTTATTTTTGCCTAAGTCATTTGTTTTGAAGTTTTGACTTAGCGGGCTTTTGATTCTTTTTGCTTTCTCTTTTTCTGAACAAGTCGTGTGACACTGGTTGCCTGACTCATTGGGGGATGATGTGACTGTTTCACTCTTGATTTAACCATTGTGGTTTTTTAGGCACGACCTCTAGAGGTGTGATTGATCCTCGAACGATCACTCCTTTTGCAACTTGAACGCTCGGCCAAATTAGCTAACACCTACCCTGCCCCGGTTAAAAATGGAGGATTTTTCGTTTTCAGAAAGAACTCCTACTACCAGGCTCAAAGGGGTTGTCAAGGGATTATCTTCCTTATATCACCGGTGTTTAGGGATTTGAAACAATGTCTGTACATCATCAGCAGGTTTTATCTCAAAAGCATACCATATCGGAAGTTGCATGTCGTTCATTTCGTCATCCTCCTCAGATCCTTCTTAACCAAGCATTGGACATTTGTAAAAACAATTAGTGAACACGACTGGATTTAATCAAAACATGCATATTTATTTCCATTATCATCAATTGAATGAAAACAACAAGTTTTACGAACAAGATTGCAATTCAAACGGGAAAGAAACTACAAACGTAAAGAAATGACAAGATAAAACAAAGAAAAATGCCAGCTTCCGAGAACCGGGCTTTCACATCTGTCCTGCTACTGAACCAGCCATCTTCGCAATCAGTTATTAGAGGCAACCTGATGTTGTCCTGATCTGCTTTCGGCGACCCAATCAAATTATAGAGCCCCTCCTCCTCATTCAGATGATTTTGGGACCTTCCTGCCCGAAGTTGATAGCTGCACTGTCAAGTAGGTCCTGCACCTTGTGCTTGAAGGCCAGACAATCTTCAATGTTGTGCCCCGGTGCTCCTGAATGGAAATCACAGTGCTCACTGATATCATACCCTGCTGGAGGCGTACCCGTCGGCGGGGCTAACTTCCTCTTCTCAACCAACTATAATCGTAGAACCACCTGAAGAAGTTCGGCATACGGCATCGGAGGCACACTAAATACCTTCACCGGCCTCTGATTTTGAGCTCTTCGCTGATTGGGATGCTGTTGCCTCTGCCACTGTTGAGATCGTTGCTGTCGTCGCTGGTACCGGGTTGACTGTTGAACAACCTTCGTAGCAAATACAACATCGGTTTCTTGACTTTCACCGTACTGATTAAGGCACTCCTTATGCTTAGCCATTTTCTTTCTCAGATCTGCCCCAGGAATAGGCAACAGTTGTGGGCATGGAGATTCTGACACCATGGAGTCCAGGATACGTTTCTGACCTACTGCAGCTTTAGCAACATCCATCATATTAGCATCAACTAAGACAGGAGCAATACGTACAGCTACGCCGCTTGGCGTGAATTCAATATCTCTTGAGTCAATCAGGTCTTGAACATTGTGCTTAAAAGCATGACAACCCTCGATGTCGTGTCCGAGTGCCCCAGAATGAAATTCACATTGCTTACTGGCGTCGTACCCATAAGGAAGCGCTCCTGTGGGTAGTTCCATTGTTCTCTTCTCAACCAGATTCAACCTCAATAAAGTCTGCAAGAGCTCAGCATACGTTGAAGGTGGCGCCTCAAATACCCTCTTTGGCCTCCCCTCCTGAATCCTCTGTTGAGCCGGATGCACCCTTTGTTGTACTTGCTCAGGTTTCATAGGCACAGGTGGCACGAGCTTCTTCACTGCGGCTTCAAATAGCTGATCATCCTCTTTCTTAAGCACGTTCTTGACTACTTCCATGATCAAGCTCATTTGGGTCTTCAGTTGACTATTTTCCTCTTTGAGGATCTTCTGCTCCAGACGCATCTCTTGCATGTCTCTCATCATCTGCCCCAGCTGGCTTCGGACTTCAATCAATTCAACCTGACTCTGTTCCATATCTCTGAAGGAATTCCTGCAACAAACTGGACGATGAGGAAATAAGACCCACGGTTCTGATGTACCTATTAAACGATAATACAATGCAGAAAGCAAACACATATTCGAGACAAGACAAAGAGAAACTCAAGCTATAAGTACACAGACGAACACCTCCCACACATGTACAACCAACAAAAGCAGTACATAAGCACAAGTGAGTACGAATACAATGACCCCAGCCAACAATCCTGGTGATGGTCATCAACAATAACGCACAAAAGCTAAACGGGTTAGGCAGAGAAAACAGATGCGACACCCAGCACAGAAACCTCTAGAAACTTCTCCCCTATCCAACTGAACTCTCCGTTTGCCATTCTTCAGAACACACACTTCCCGTGGAGTCTTCCATGACATTAACTGACGAACCCACACAACTGGATGACGGAGAATCGCTAATCTGAACAAAACCCTGGGGCGCGATGAAAATCCAGTTGGAGTCTAACAGATCCTGAACTTGGCTTCTAAGCACCTTACAATCATTTGTTGAATGCCCCTGTGCCCCAACATGGTACTCACAGCGGGCGCTGGCATCAAAACCTGGAGGATATGGTGGAATCACTGGATTAGTCTCTTTCGGCACTATCAATCCACTTCTGACCAGATCTGGCAACAACTGACTGTACGACACCGGTAGCTGAGTAAACTGCCTTTCAGGTTTCCTTGGTCTTCGTTGGGCGTGCTGACGCGATCGACGACAGGATGACCGTTGACTTGAAGTGTCTGAAAACCGATCCTGAGATGCTAGAGATTCTGAGACGACGTCATTTCCTTCTTCCCACTCTTCTTGAGAACTGACAACTGACTCATTCTTATCAACTGGGATATAAGGAGCATCTCGAAGCTTTCCACTCTTGAGTCCTCTCTCAACAAGCTCCCCCATTCTCATCAGGCCCACAAAGCTTGTACAACCGAACAACTTGTCATAATAATGGCCTTTCAGAGTACCCAAGAAGATGTCAACCATTTCTCTTTCCTGAAGCGGTGGTTGAACACTAGCAGCCAATTCTTTCCATCTTTGCAAATACCCTCTGAATGATTCATTCTCCGCCCGAGATAATTCTTGCAGATGTACGAGACTAGGAGCCATATCCAGGTTGTAATTGTACTGCTTCATGAAAGCTCTGGCTAAATCCACCCATGATCGAATCTGATTATTCTCTAACTGCACATACCACCTCAAAGATGCCCCAGTCAGACTATACTGAAAGCAATGGATCATCAGTCTGTCATTTCGCACAAACAAAGTCATTCTTCGACAGAACATCATCAAATGTTGCTTCAGACAGCTATCTTCCGCATACTTCTCAAATTTCGGTACTTTGAACTGATAAGGCAACACCAGGTCAGGAACCAAACACATGTCTGCAGCATCCAGGTTAACAACATCTTTGACCTCCAAAGCTTTAACTCTTTCTTCCAATGCTCGGAACCTTCTATTATTTACAGTCCTGGCTACCGGGATATCTCTGTGTGGATTCCTCTCAGGGAAAATAGCACCTTGATTGTTAACAGGAGGAGGACGTTCATTTCGGGCAACGAATTGCTCATGTCGATCTCGGTTCTCAACAGTATGTTGTACAACTTGGTCTGCAGTAACGTTGTTCGCTTGCGGGAAGTCTTCCATAGAATCATACCGATGGTTGGACATCATAGTAAACCCTGTCAAGATGTTAGGAGACTGGAAATTGCCTTCAGACATAGCTATCAATTACCTTTAACTGACTACACTGCTTGATTCTCAAATCTGCTCAAGTCTGCTCCAACCCCTTGGTCGTCTTCTGACAATCAACAGTGGCTCAATCCAAACTCCGGGTACTCACCTTTAGGAAACAAAGGCTGGATCGGAACTCTGGCTAACTGGAGCAATGCTATGCAATATGATGCAAAGATGCTTATGCAAATGCAATGCAATGCAACAAACACGGGATCACAGCCCCCACAACAAGCTGAGTGCCACTGCACTGCTGACGGAGTACGTTCTCTCTAAAAGAGAACGCCAGGATAGCTGGTAGTCTGGAGGTCAAGGTTTTGCAAAAAAGAAAAACCCCCCCACTCACGGGTATGGACCTAAGATACGGCATCCTATGCGGTCGCCAGCGTCACAGACTTTCATGAGGAATGATACGATTCCCAGAAGGAGTGGCATCGTCATCTCATGAAGAGGCCTCACTTAGCTGACTTCCAATTGATCGGTCCCCAGAGTCGACAATCCTCACGTCTGGACTCCCCTATGATCCTCAGGACCTTAGAGAAGCACCTTGAAGAGAACCTCGTCTGAGCGTGAATTTCGTGGGGACGCTCTGCCTGCTCAGCAGACAGGTTCGCCCACTAATCTCCACAACTACGTCTAAATGCATACTCAAGCAGCCCAGGTCCGGCTATCACTCAAAATATCACCCTCCCCAGCACAACGGCAACAGATAAAAGCGATGGAAAAAATAAACACCCAAAATACAAGCAAACAAGCGCTAGGATTGACTCTCTTAGGGGACGTTGGATCCCACATGCATAAGGAACTATCGCAGTCCTTAGCAGCCAGGGGACGTTGGGTCCCCAGCAGAGTCGCTACGGCGAAAATCGGCGCCGGCTGACAGAAGAGTCGCCACCGTGCGTTATTTATCCCAACGGAGGGAAAGGAAACGCTCGAAGTAAACCTCGCGAAAAACGGGAAAAGGTATGGTCATCGCAACCAAAACCTGGGTTCGGGAGTCGGTTACGCAAGGGGAAGGTATTAGCACCCCTCACGTCCGTCGTACTCGACGGTATCCACGCTTGCTTGGGTTGTCTACGGGATGCAAAAACAATCTATCTACGGCTGCTAAATCTAAACAGAAGGGAATTGACTCGATAGAGCATCGCACTCTATGCCTACGTATTCTCAAGAGAGAAAGTCAGAGTCAACGTAGTTCGGGACTACGGGGAAATTGGCTCGCCAAGACCTCGCGTCTTGTGCCTACGTACTTCCACACTGCATGGAAGATCAGATCTTACGTAGTTCAGGCTAACTACGGCTAAACAGGGTGTCCTCACACAGCAGTGAGAAATTAAACTGGTTTTAAGGGGTACGGGAACCTATGGGAAATAAAACTACGGTCTGGTCTCAAATGCACTCGGGCAAGAGAAAGGGGTAACATCAGTCGTCAGCGGGAAAGTCTCGATCGCACAGCAGCGAGAGAACAAAAGGTTAGTTGTTAGTGTGCTCGCTAGGATATCGCATCCTATGCCTACATATCCTCGTCTGGTACGAGGAATCAGAGCAGCTGTAGTTCGGCTACTTCCGGAACCACAGCTCAAATCTCGTTTTATTGATATTCTGAAAAATGATTACAATGATTGAATACTGAAAGCTAAACTCCTAGGAAATACTATCCTATCCATCTATAATGGAAAATCAAATGGAAAATAGTCCCCTAACAAGTGGACTTCAAGAAAACTACCCCTAAAAGTGTAAAAAGCCCCCTAACAAATGGACATTTAAAACTATCCCTAAAATAAACTCCATGAAGAAAATATACTCTAAAAAATATTAAATCTACACTAATATTTTTTCCTCTTTTTCTCAACATTTCTTTTCCCTTTTCTTTTTTCAAAATATTCTTCATATAGTTTTTTCTATATTTTTTCTCTATTTTTCAACATTCTTTCACATATTTTTTCTTTTTTTCTTTTTCAAAATATTTCTTTTTCTTTTCTCCTCAATATTCTTTTTCAAATATATTTTTCTCTCTTTTTCTTTCTCTTCAATATTCTTTTTCAAATATATTTTTCTCTCTTTTTCTTTCTCTTTATTTTCTCAATATTCTTTTTATTGTATTTTTTCAAAATATTCTAAACAAATGAATACAAAAGAAAAATAAAAGAAATTCAAAGGGGAGGGGGGTACAGCAGTACAGAGGGGGTGCAGTAGTTAGTAAAGAAAAATAAAACAGAAATAACATGGGCCCAGCCCAAATAGCACTGAAACGGGGAGGGGGGTGTTGCAAGGAAAACGCAGGGTGTAGTCAGCAACAGGGCGTTGGGCCTGGCCCATTGTCCAGCAAAAAGAAAAACTGAAACGGAGGGTGCACGTCCAAACGGGGGGGGGGGGGGGGGGGGGGGGGGTTTGTACGGACGAAAATCATGCTGATGGGCCCAAGGCCCAATCCACCTGGGGTCTCCTTCTTTCATTTCATCTTCTGAACAAAAAAAACCCTAATTCTCTTCCTATCACTGTTCATGGCGCCGTCACCACCAACTCTCTCTCTCTCTCTCTCTCTCTCGTTTCCTCCTCCCTTCTCAACCTTTCTCAGCTTCACCCTCCTTCAACTCTCGTTCTTCATTTCCTTGTTCAAATCAAAAGACCCTTCTGAACCTTATAACACCAACGAAATAACAACGATACCATAATTGATATAAAACTGGACATGCAAACGAATCCACGGCTTGAAGATCGAAGGTTCATAGATCCTTTGTTCTCGAAGATGAATATGGTTAACAGTAGATCTGGACGATGTTGATGGTGGTGAATCTTGGAAGATTTTCGAACGTTGCTTGAAGAAGTTCTTACCTGGAATGTTTCTGGACATTTGAAGATTGATGATGATGATTGTTGTGAAGACGTTCTTGAAGAAAGTTCGTTGAAGATCTGATCATGATGATTATTGTGAAGACGTTCTTGGTTGGAGATTTCTGGGAATCTTGATGAGCTTCTGGAAACGAAACTGAAGATGGACGAACATTCCTGAATATGGATCTAGCATGCTTCGAAGAGATCTGACGGATTCTTGAAGGTTGATGAAGGACGAAACGGACTCTTTGATGAAATGGATCCAGATTTGGTTGAAATTACCAGAAAATATCTTGATGAAGGGATGAACACGGATGAACGAGGGTGGATACTGCTGAGCGCCATTGAAGATCTGGGAAGATTTGCTGTAGCTGAAGCTTTTCTGGAAAACGCTTGAACATCAATGGAGATTTGAATGCAGATCTTGAAGCATATTCATGGCTGAACCGATGAATGATGAACAAATATGTTGATGAGGATCTTTTGAAGAATCTGGCTGAAGCTTCTTGATGAACGATGAGCAATTTCTGGAAAAAGTACTGATGCAGGTTGAAGGATTCTGGAGAATTGTTCTTGGTGAGATGATGAAGATGGATGAACGAACCTTGAATGGCGAGGAACTTCTGGAGAAAACAAGGAGGGGCACGGTGGGGATCGATCGGAGTTGATGAAGGTTGATGAAGAATCTGGGATGGATGAACATTGGTGATGAGGAAGATGAAGATTGAAGATTTTCTGGGGATTTGCAGTTTTCCGGCGGTAGTTTACGGCGGAGGGCGATGGTCGGAGGCAGTTGGAGGTTGGTTAGGGGTTACCGGAGTTGGTTGGTGGTGGCCGGAATCTGGTTGGGGACGGTGGTTGCATGGCCGCCGGCCATGCAACCGGTGAGGATCAGAGGTTGCCAAGTGTCACGGTGGGAAGGCCCGCATGCGTGCCGCGTGGCTTTAGGGAGGGATAGTGGGGGACGTATGTGGCAGATTCTGAGTCTTGGTGGAAATGAGGTGGCTAGGTTATATAGCTGACACTTGGCATCTTAATTTCTGGACAAAAAAAAGATGGACTGAAAACGGTTTTGGGCCTCCAACCTGCTATCCTGGGCCCACGAAAAAATGGCCAATACCCTGAAAAATCTGAATAACAATGGTTAAACCCAATTAAAACTAATCAAAAACTTAAACCTAATTAACTAGACAAAGATTTAAACCTAATTAGCTAATTAATACTCCACTAATTAATTCTGAAACTACAATTAACTGCTAACTGAAAATTAAACTAATCTAGTTAATTCTAACAAACTCTAATTAAAAGATTAAACTCCTAATTAAATCTAAAAGAAGAATTAACATCTAATTAAACCTATATTAAACTAAAACTAATAAAACTCTAATAACCTCTGTTAAAAAATCTATTAAATTTTTATTAAATCTCCAATAAAATCTATACTATTATTCTATAATATCTATTAAAATTCTATTTAAAACTAATAAAAGAAAAATCTATTATATTCTAATAAAACTATTTAAAAAAACTATTAACCTATTAAAACTCTATAAAAATCTAAAAAAAATGATTTAAAGCTATTAAAATATTAAAAAACCTATTTAAATTCTAAAAAATCTAAAAAAGCCTATTAAAAATATAAAAAAATCTATTAAATCCTAAAAAATGCAGACAAATGCAAATAACCAATAAAAGAGAGCGCGAGACCAGATCGAAGCAAAACAGTAACCAGATACCAAGAATCTCAAAAATCACTGCATAAACTGAAAACACCCAGGAAGCGCGCGACTTCTCAAAATAACCTCCGATTATCCAAACCGGTCTGAAACCTGAAAAAGCGACAGCAGGGCTGTAATCCCGATAACATCACCATGATTGAGGAAATGCAATATGTAAATGCTAATGCGAAATGCGTCGAAGCATAAACCGAAAGCGGCACCGGTTGGTCAAATTTTAGGGTGCAACAAATAATAATAATAATAATAATAATGATGATGATAATCTCATTAACATTATTATTAATAATAGTTGGAATAATATTAATCACTATAATGCTCTCGATATCATAATTAACTTACTCTTTTATCTAGGTCCACAGTACCCCAACTAAGGTCACCTCTCTCCCTTACTCCTAACCTCATACCCTTAATTAAGGACACCACACAACTACGCCTCACAGAAAATACCAAAGCGACTGAATAATTTAAATGGGGTGTTACATCTCCTGCCCTAGAACTCCACAACAGAATGGAGTTGTAGAGAGGAAAAATAGAACATTGCAAGAAATGGCCAGAACCATGGTCAACGAGACTAATTTGGCAAAACATTTTTGGGTAGAAGCAGTGAATACATCTTGTTATATTCAGAACAGAGCGTCTATTAGACCTCTTCTGGAGAAGACTCCCTATGAACTGTGGAGGAATAGAAAGCCCAACATTTCTTATTTCCATCCTTTTGGATGTGTATGTTTTATGTTGAATACTAAAGAGAATCTGAACAAGTTTGATTCTAAAGCACAGAAGTGTTTCATGCTTGGGTATTCTGAACGCTCTAAAGGCTACAGAGTATATAATACTGAGACACAGATTGTGGAGGAATCAATTCATGTTAGATTTGATGATAAGCTTGGCAATCAAAAGCCAAAGCAGCTTGAAAATTCTGCAGATAGAGAAGTCATTCTCACAGACTCTGAAGACTCAGAGGCAAAAAAAGCTCAAGCATAAGCACCAGAAGCAACGCCATATGCTACTCCCTTGGCTGATCAGATGGATAGCTTGACAATTTCTGAAGGACCAAATGTTAAAAGATCATCCAGAATCAAAGCCTCTCACCCTGAGGAGATGATTATTGGAAAGAAGGATGACCCTATTAGAACAAGGTCATTTCTCAGATCATCTGAAACGTCACTGTTTGGGTTATTGTCTATTATTGAACCAACTTCTATGGATGAGGCTCTGAACAATAATGATTGGATACTTGCTATGCAAGAAGAGCTAAATCAATTCACCAGAAATGACGTATGGGATCTGGTTCCAAGACCACAAGGTTTCAACATCATTGGAACTAAATGGGTCTTCAGAAACAAGTTGAACGAGCAAGGAGAAGTGATAAGAAACAAAGCAAGGCTAGTTGCTCAAGGATATAGTCAGCAAGAAGGAATTGACTACACGGAGACTTATGCTCCTGTGGCCAGGTTAGAGTCTATACGCCTACTCATTTCTTTTGCTGCACAAAATAACATAACTCTATATCAAATGGATGTTAAGAGTGCCTTCTTAAATGGTATTATAGAAGAGGAAGTTTATGTTCATCAACCTCCTGGCTTTGAAAATGATAAATTTCCAGAACATGTTTTTAAACTTAAGAAATCACTCTATGGTTTAAAATAAGCTCCTAGAGCTTGGTATGAGAGATTAAGTAATTTTCTTCTGGAAAAGAATTTTATCAGAGGCAAAGTGGATACAACTCTCTTCTGTAAATCATTTAAGAAAGACTTGTTAGTTTGTCAAATTTACATAGATGATATTATATTTGGATCTATAAATATTACGCTTGGAAAGGAGTTTGCTCTATCTATGCAGGCTGAATTTGAGATGAGCGTGATGGGAGAACTCAGATTCTTTCTGGGAATTTAAGTTAACCAAACTCCAGAATGCACCTACATACATCAGACTAAGTAAGTGAAGGAGCTTCTGAAGAAGTTTAACATGACTGAAAGCAAATTAGCAAAGACTCCAATGCATCCTACAAGCACTCTGGGTAAGGAAGAGGTAAGTAAAAAGGTAGACCAGAAGCTCTACAGAGGTATGATTGGTTCTCTTATGTATTTGACTGCTTCTATACCTGATATCCTCTTTAGTGTTTGTCTGTGTGCTAGATTGCAATCAGATCCTAGAGAATCTCACTTAACAGCTGTTAAGAGGATTATGAGGTATCTGAAAGGTACTACTAATGTGGGTTTGTGTTACAAAAAATCTGATGAATTTAAGTTAGTTGAATTCTGTGATGCTGATTACGCTGGAGACAGAGTTAAAAGAAAAATTACTTCTGAAAGCTGTCAGTTTCTGGGGAGTAACCTAATCTCCTGGTACAATAAGAAGCAACCTACAATAGCTCTTTCAACCACAGAAGGAGAATATATAGCTGCAGCTGGTTGTAGCACTCAGATGCTCTGGATGAAGAGTCAACTAGAAGATTATCAGATTTATGAGAGTAACATTTCTATCTTCTGTGATAATACTTCTGCTATATGCTTATCTAAAAATCCAATTTTACACTCTAAAGCTAAGCATATAGAAATTAAACATCACTTCATTAGAGACTATATTCAGAAAGGAATTTTAAGTTTAAACTTTGTTGATACAAACCATCAATGGGCTGATATCTTTACTAAACCCCTTGCTGAAGATAGGTTTAAATTTATTCTGAAAAATATAAGTATGGATTTCTGTCCAGAATAAAATGTTTATCAGATGCAAAATGCTTAAACTCTAAAGTATTACTTCTATTAATTTCTTTGTTTATTCATTTGTGTGTATCTGAACTAACATGCCTCAGAGGATCTGAACGTTGGCTAACGTTTCATTTCTCAAAGAAGTTTCAGAAGCACATGCAAGAAAACATGTGTAACTCTGAATCTAAAAAGGTGGAGTGCACATTACTGAAATGACGTTTGAGGTACTGTTTTGAATTTTGAGTTTCTCGTTTTCCCCCAAAATTGTCAGAATCATTAAATGCTTGAAATGATTATATTCTTTTTATTAAATGCTAAGTGTAAACGTGCTGAACGTGTGACTCTATGTATGCCCTAATTTCTTCTATAAATTCCACAACACTTCACTTCTCACACTTTTCACTCTCTCACACTCTTGTATGCATTTCTGTCTGTTTCACTGCTTTCATCTCTCTCCCAAGCCCAAAACCATTCGTAACCCTAAATCTCTCTCAAGAACAACAATGGCTACTTCTTCATCAACTTCTGCTCAGTTTCAATCAACTATGGTTGCCATCTTTTCTGCAAATATGGGTATTGTTGCTTTCAAAGAACTAGTTAGAACCCTCCTCACACCAGTTGACAAACTTGAGGTATTATGTGAATCTATTGTGAACTTTGAACCAATTGCTGAAAATGGGTTTGATCTTCGTCCCATTGTTGATGCTCAAAGTTGGACTAATTTCTTTGATAGACTGATGGGACCAGTTTATCCATGTCTGGTGAAGGAATTTTGGATCCATGCAACCACATACCCTAAGTTCATTGTTTCATCTGGGTGAGGAAATCATCATAACTGAGGATCTGATCAGGAAGCTCATAAGTTATGAAGAAACTGATGGTGTTACAAATCTGCCAGCTGGGCGTGTTGACATGACAGAAGTTTATAGTGAAGTTTGCTCATCTGGAGAAGCTTCTAACAAAGTGAAAGATCTAAAGCCAAACTATAGGATCTGGGCTAAGATCTTTATGGGATGCATACACCACAGGAAGTCTTCAAACTCTCCTGATTATGTAAATACTGATCAGATGTACTTCATGTACTGTCTGAGTCAGAGCACAAAAGTGGATTTGCTTTATCTACTTTTCAATCATCTATGGACTCACGTGAAACAATCAAGGGAAGAAGTCAGAACTAAGCATTAGAAGATAAGGAATTGGATTCCAATGGGAAGACTCATTTCAGAAATTCTGACTAAGAATGGTCTGGTTGGACATCTAATAGAAGCTGGAATGCAGGAAGAATTAGCTTTTGTGGTAGGAAAACCTCTGAATGGGAAGAGTCTTCAGAGGATGAAGGTTGTAGAAGAACTCACTTCTGCATCAAAACAGATAAACTCTGAAGAGGTCAGCAAAAGAAGGATACCAGTGGATGATTTTCCTCTGTTCTATGCTAATGAACCAAGGGAAATTATTCTGAAGTACATAGCAACATGTTTGGCAGATGGAACTCCTCTACCAGAACATCTGATTCAGAAAGCAGGTGAACCTGAACCAGATGTTTATGGTGACAGACACAGAAAGAAGAGGAAAGTTTCTGAAGAAGGGTCTTTAAAACCAAAGAGGAAAGCTTCTGGTGAAGCAGCTTCTGTTAAACCTAAGAGGGTCAAGAAGCAAAAAGGTAATCCTCCTGAGGCCAGTTTAGATTCAATCTTAGAAACTGTCAAAGAGGTACTAACATCTGATCCCCCTATCTATGAACCCATATCTTCACCTTCACCTTCTCCTCCTCATGAACCAGAAACATCTGAACCTGTTCCTCCTACTCCTAAACCAAAACAACCTTTTGTACCTCAACCACACCCATCTGAAAAACAACCCTCTGAAATTCCCCCACCAAAACCATAAACTTCTGAACCACAACCAGAACAACCCATTCCCTCTGTTCCTCAACCAGAACAACATCAAACTTCTAAATCATTTATACCTGATTCTGATGTTCTTGATGTACAACCCTTAAAAATTATGTTTGATGTCTCTTCTACATCTTGTCATTCTTCTGCATCATCTGATTCTACTGAATCTGATTTACCCCCAGAAGTAACCTCACCCCATTCACTCCGTGGTTATGAACCAAGACAACCAGATATATTCATGTCATCTGAACCTATCCTTTCTCAACCCACTCCAAAACCAAAACCAAGATCATCTGCTTTTGTCTCTTTTGCTTCCTTAAAACCTTTTCCATCTGATGACCTTCCCTCTGGACTCAAACTTAAAAACGTTTATCCAAAATGTCAGGCTATCACTGAATCATCTGGCCAAACATCTTTTTCATCTTATCCTCGTCCTCTTTTCATCATTCCTTCCTTTTCCATACCATCCTCAACTGAAACCACCAAAACACCATCTCTAGAAAACTTTCTGAAACCAAAACCTAGAATGGATGTTAGTACGTTATTTGATGGCTTCAAAAAGGAACTAAACATGTGGATATCTTCTGTAAAGAAGGAGTACCTGTCTAGTGTGAATCCAGATGCTTCTGAAGCCACTTGGAACAGATTCATCTCAAGATTTAACTTTGTAGCTTCAAATCTTCGCACCATTTGCTCTGATGATGCAAAGGTGAAATTTGCTGAAGTTATTAGACATACTCTTCTGAATATGAGTATATCTCCAGTTCTTCCTCTGGGAAATGCACCTGCTGAAGAACCTAAGTCTGAAGATGCTCCTCCCAAAGCGGTTGTTGCTGAAGAAGCTCTTGTGCCAAACCAGTCTGCTCTGATGGTTCTGAATCAAGAATCTAATTATGTGATCCAAGAAAATGCATATGCATCTGCTATGGTCATTGATAGTGCTCTAGCTCCTGCATCTGCATCTGCTCCTGCTTCTTCTGAAATCAAGACAGAAAATCCAAATTTAGAAGAAAAGTTTGCTCAACTAGAAGCCAGCAACAACGAGATCAGAACATGGATGGTCAAGCAAGAACAAACCACAGATGAGATTAAAACTTGGATGACTAGACAAGAGGAATCTACTTCTGAGATTACAAACCTTCTGAAGATGATAGCCTCTCGCCAACCTTAGTTGTTTTTCTGTTATGTTTGTGCACCTGTTTGCTGTTTTTGTTGTTGATGTTGTTTTGTTGTTTATCTGAATGTTTTCTGGATTTTATTTATCAATAAAGTTGGTTGTTTCCTTATCTGTTTTTATATTATTTTCTTCTGTTATCCTTTATCTGTCTTTACAATTTTTATTTTTGATTATGACAAAAAGGGGGAGAAAAAGAAATTATGATTGTTCAAAAATAAATAGTTACTAAAATGGAATTCAAACATAATCAATTATAACTAACATTGAATTTTAGTCTTTTAGAACTATAACGTATCATCTGACAAAATTCATTGAAGTTACCCTGAGAATCCCCAAACTAGACCTTAATTTAAACCAGGTTCTGATTACCAGGCTCTGATTCTGGAAAGTAAATCAAGCTGATTACCAGGCTCTGATTCTGAAAAGTAAATCAAGATCTGATTCTGGAAAGTATATTCTAACCAGGCTCTTAATCTGAAAAGTATACTCATGCAAAAAGGGAAGTATTTTCTTCTATTAGAGTATTCATTTCAGGGGGAGATTCTTTATCTCAGGGGGAGTTATATATTTATCCTTTTATTGAACAAAATTTCCTATGTTTTTTTCATCATAAAAAAGGGGGAGATTGTTAGAACACAGATTGGTGTTTAATATATATCTACGTTTTGATGATAACACTAACGAAATTTTATATTAAGAAAATATATACTCTAATTTTGTCCAAGTGTTTTTGTTTCAGATATTAAAATAAATATTCGTATGGAAGCAAAAATGCATCTGAACATTACTCTACGCAAAGCTCTGAAGCAAGTCATCAAAAGACTTTGAGCGCTGCCAGAAGAGACTCTGAAGCAGAAGCTGCAGAAGACTCTGAAGCGTAGTTGAAGAATTTGTATGAAGAGTTTCAAGCATTGTTTCAAGAAGACTCTGAAAGTACTTTTTGTTGCAAGTACAGAGGCTCTGTTATTCAAACTCTGCTTTGATTGATATTCACGCTGAAGCATATTGGCTGCAAAACTCTGATAACATCAAGACTCTGATGTTGATAACTTTGAGACAGAAGCTTGTTGAAGAAGATATTATTCAAAGATATATCTGTTGGCATATTCCAAACGACTCTTTCCTTATTCATGTATGGCATAGGAAATCAGACAAAAGGGATTTTTCTGAACATTCCTCTTCTGGGAAAGCAAAAGTCAATAGAAGACAAAAAGGCTACACCTACTCTGCTACGCACAGTCTTCAAGCATTGGACTTTCTGCTCTATAAAAGGATGTCTTCAACAACATTTCAAAGTTGACGAATTGGAGAATTATTGAGAAATCAAATTGAAAACTACTATCAAGCTCTCATATAAAATATTTCATAAGTTGAATAGTTATTATTCGTTCTTAATCTAAGTGTAAAAATCACAGTTGTGATATAGCTTTTTAGAAGCATCTTAAACACTTGTTAGTTTACATTTATTTGTAAAAAGTTCCTTAAGAAGACCAAGTTGTGGTCAGGATTTCTTGAGAAGACTAAGACAGTTGTTCTTAGTGGTTGACACTGTAATCTGTTTGAATATAGTGGATTAAGTCCTTGTTGAGAAAGGAAAATCACCTTGGTAGGGTGGACTGGATTAGTTGAGTTCAAAGAACCAGGATAAAATTACTGTGTTGTTTTTATTGCCATAATTATTTCAAAACCCTTATTCAACCCCCATTCTAAGTGTTTTTCTCACCTTCAGTATAGACTTCTATTATTGAAGATGGTTGGTGTTACCTCAACTGAGAAGATATATTCTGTTGGTTTTGCATTTCTTGAGTGTGAAAAAAAGGACAATTTTGCTTGGGCCTTAAAAGTGTGTTGGACACTGTTAAAGGTCCAAGATGAGATTCCTAAGACGATTGTTATCGACCGTGATATCGCATTGATCAATTCGGTTGCAAAGGTATTTCCTTCTTCTTATGTACTATATTGTAGGTATCACATAACAAAGAATGTGAGAAGTCTGGTTAAACCTGCGGTAGGGATGAAATAAATAGAGTCCAAAGATGGAAAAATGGTGAAGGAGGATGTGGTTGTGGAAAAAATAATGGACGAATGAAATTGTATAATAAATTCTTCCACAAAAGAACTATATGCCAATTTCGTTATGCATTTCATTAAAGTGTGAAAAGTATCCAGATTTGTTGAAATATGTTGAAAGCACAATTTTTGACCAGGTAAGGAGAAGATATTCTGTGCGAGGGATGATAATGTTAGACACCTTGAAAATACAACAACTAACAGAGTTGAGTCAGCCCATGTTACTTTGAAAATTTGGTTGGGAAATAGTAAGGGTGATTTGTATAGAGACTGGGACCCCATGAACCACATGATTCAAAACGAGCATAATGAGATACAAACAACATTCGCCCGGAGCATCAAATTTTGGAACACATATTTTAAAAAAACACTTTATATTCTCAGTTGGTTGGTAATATTTCTCGGGCGGGTTTGAACTATATTTTTCACAAGGCTAAACGAGTTGATAATGTAGACTCCGATAGCGCAAAGTGTGGATACACAATTGTGAAAACATATGGTCTCCCATATGCCTATGTTATTGCTAAAAAGGTAAAACTTGGTGAATCAATAAGAATGGATGAGATTTGCACTCATTGGAAGAGACTTAGGTTCAATGATGATGGATGCATGGATGACGATAAATCGAATATCTCTATTTTGACCCAAAAGGAAAGTCATACAAGAGAGATTTTTGAAAGACGATAACAACATGAAACTCCACATTAAAAAGCAATTTAGGAAGATTTCCTATCCGGAAACCACCGACATGAAACCTCCATCTCAACCCGTAAAAACAAAAGGTGCTACAAAGTAAATGAAGCCTACATCGAATGACAATTCGACTACACAATCTACTTCATATCTTGAACATGTTGACAAAGTTTTTCTCAACTCACCGACTCCAAAATCTCAACAAAAAAAAGTGTTGTCAAATGAGCTCGCATTAGAAAACCACCTCTGATGTCGCATCAACCAAAGATTTAATTCATCGACGATATGCTAATTTTTATGCACAAATATATCGAGTGGGTCGTCAATGTTGCGGGGGACTGTAATTGCAGTTACCGAGCCGTTTCGGCTTTGGTAAAGGAAAAGATAGTCATACACTTATCCGCCATCAAATTATCCAAGAGTTGAAAACGCATAAAGAATCATACACAAGATTGTACGAAAAAAATAAAAAATTTGACGTGGTTTATGAATCTCTTGTTCCTTGCTTGAACGGTCGGGTACCAGAGAAAAAATGGACGTGCTTCCCTGAAATGGGTCACCTAATAGCATATGTGTATGATAAAGTGTGTGTTGACCTCACACGCTACAGTTTTTCTGAAACCTTTTACTCACTGCGCACCGCCCCACCCCAAAACCCAAATGATTGTATCATGTGTGTTAGGTGGGTGACTTTCAAAATTAAGTCATTTTCTTCAAGTTTACTTGAAACCGGAATGCCCTATACCACTTACATCACCAGAGTAGACGGCTCATTCAACCACAAAAGTCGAGACTTGATCGGATCATTTTATGAAAAGTTTGAAAGAATTTGAGAAATTGAACATCGTTGAAAAAGAATCAAATGCACAAAATTCCAAGGAGGTATCACCTATAGATTTAGTCAGCAACATTTGTTTCAATTTGTTTTAATTTCTTGTTTAACCAGACAAATAATTGTATGTTATTGTGTCTCAATATAAATGAAGTGTTATATATTCACCTTTTGTTCATATTTTGTCATTATGCATTTTTTATCTTCCCCGTGACAACATTTGTGTGTTTTGTCAATGAGAAAATAGGTTTTATTTTAGTGTTTTGTTCTGTTACTGATTCAGGACAAGTTCTGGAGATGCATCTTTGGAACAAGATAATAGGGTGTCGTTCCGAAGATATATCCCTGAAATCAATATGACAGTTAATGAGTGGTTCAAATTGATCTATGACTTCTATAAATTTAGATGTTCTTGTGTTATATTTCACACAAACTGAAAATGTCACAAATAAACATTTATCGGTATGTCGCAAATGTCTCCTTCTCCGGCTCTACACCTGGGCGAACGTTCAAGCTCACCGACTTCACCTCTCTTGAAGATATCAAAGACGAAATCCACCATCTTCTACCTTACAGAGACAATTGAAATATTGTGAAACTCGAGTACCGTTCACCGTCGGTTGACAACGGAGAGAATATTGAGTTCAACAAATTTGAGCTCAAGAGGCAAGCAAATGTTAGGGCTATGTGGAATGAATATTTTCGTTTCGAGTTGGAAGCGACGCTACAAAGATCGGTCGAAGATATTCTGAAGATGTGCAAGCGTCCACCGAGATATTGAAGTGTAATATTACATTTTATGTTGAAAACCATCATTGTAATACTTATTTTATATTATAAATGTCAATTTCATTTTGAAAAATTATTTTTCTTGAATTTGATGAATCTGATATTAGTTTGTTACTGTAAATGTAACTAAGGAATTATTCCGGAGATACATCTCCAAAATAAAGTAAACAAAAAAAAAGACGTAATTCAGAATGACGTTTGATGAGTGTGTGATAGAGTGCGTTCGAAGGTGCATTTTCGAAAACATAAAATATTTATAGAAATTCACGTGATGTATTAGAAACATCTAAGATGCCATAAGAAATTCTCTAAAACAATTAGTTCCTTTTCACTTTCTCTTGTAATCTGCACGTGACGTTTTACATTCATTTTTCCAATATTGCATGCATTGGACCCTTTATCCAATTATCATCATGTAATATATTGTCTATAAAGAATTCTCTTACAGATTTTTTATGAAGTTTCTTACTATAGCTACATCTGATTATTTCATTGTATTCTCTAAATAATTCTAACTTATTTGTTTATATATTTAATTCTGAATATTTTTCACATACTTCTTGAAAAGGTACTTTGATAATCACTACAGATATAAAATATAAATAAATCAGTAAAAATACTGATATTATTTCTTGCATATATAAAACCTCTTATGGAATAAACCAGGTATCAGTTCATTCACTGAACTAATTTCATTCATTCTCAATGTCTTGTTAGTAAAGACATTGTAATACTGAATATTATTTATCATCATCATCATCATAAATTTTTGCATATGAAATGAATCTTGACGCATGTCCTGTGACAAGTTAAGAATGTCTCTAAAGTCTGCTATGAACTGATAGCTCATGTTTCATTTGATCTCTCAAAACTCTCCTCAGTAACTTGTTGGAAGCTGTTCGAGGAAACATCGGCACGATCTTAACAAGGCTTATCTGTAATAGTAACAAAAAGAGTTGTCAACATCAAATTTCAATTTCCATTCAGAACTCAAAGGATTAAGGTATTGCCTTTATAATGTTTTCCATAAAGTAGCAAATGACATTGAGAGTTTGACCTTGAATAAAGGATTAAGGTTTGTTTGAATGGCCTTAGAGAATATCTTCTTTAGAGTTTCCGCATCGGAATTGTATCCGTTCTTTAAAACTACAAGTATGACCAGTTGTTCTGGACCTGCATTTGCAGGAGCAACACTCACTGCAGCTGTCTCCAAAACGCATTCATCAGCCCTATCACAGACACGCTCAATTTCTACAGAACTTGTCTGCAATATTAGAACAGAAGTTTTTTGCATAAGAATAAAAGTATACGAGGAGTGAAATCCATAAAACAAAATACACTCAATCTGTAAGAAGGCTAAATAAATATAAATGTTGTGGACGATGTGGCACCTTTATTCCGCCAAGGTTCATCGTGTCATCAGCCCTCCCTTGAACAACAAAATGGCCTCTTACAGTTCTTTTGATTATATCTCCGTGTCTCCTAAGAATCTGCTAATACAAAATATGACAGGCATTAGAAGACAGATAAACAAACTGACTGAAAAAGTCATTAGTCACATTGGCAATAGGAATAATAGTTAAAGTATATACTTTTCCTTTGTAAAGAGGCATTCCCTTAAAGTAAATCTCCTCATGGTCAGCGTTAAGCAATCGATCAGTTGCTCCCAAATATACTGGGAATAAACCCACTTCACCAACACAAGGAACATCATCGGGCTGTCATATTGGTCCAAGATATAAAATAAATTAGAACGATGCCAAAAGATAAGATTTATATTATACACGGTAATGAACATTTATATAGAAAGTGGCGGCATAAAATTTTACATAAGGAACTCCATTTTCATCAAGGATGACCAAACCAGTTGTCATTGATGCTGTGCTAAATGCTCCAAAAGCTTGAGGCTGTAGTTGACTCCCCGTGATGTAACAAGACGCAAGTTCAGTGCCTCCACAACATTCAATTATGGGTTTGTAATATGATTTTGAAGAGAGCCAAAGGTCATCATCAACATTTGAAGTTTCTCCGGTCGAACAAAATGTCCTGCGTATAACCACAGTTAATTCATTGTTCGCATAAGTGAATTGATTATTTAAATTTAGGAGACATTACTTTATCTTTGTCCAATCTAAGCTCTCCATACACTGTGAACTCTTCCAAGTTTTTACTAAGCTTGGAACTGTTCCCAAAATGGTAACACAGGCATCCTGAACATACAACATCCAATAATGTAATTATTATGACACACTATCTATTAAATTACTCTTTTGTCGAGTTTATGGACTATGCACTAAAGGTGTAATGTTTCACACTAACAGTAAGTAGTACATAGTCTTTAAACTCTCTTTTTCCAGTACAATATTTTCCTTTTCATCGAGTACTTTCTACTGTGTTTCCTTAGCCGGAACGCTCGTTCACATTACCTGAACAAATTTTCCAAAACCATGACCTAATGGAGATCCATGGTACAAAGCAAGTGTTGCACCAGATAGAAAGCATGAATATATAAGAGTTGGTCCCATCACCCATCCTAAATTAGTAGGCCAGCAATAGACATCTCCAGGTTGAATATTAATAGAAGCCCATCCATCTGCAGCACTTCGTATTGGTGAAAGTTGAGTCCAAGGAATTGCTTTTGGATCCCCTGAAGTGTAAAAGTGGAACATGAAATCATTATAATGGTAGTTCATAGTTGGTATAGTTTAAGAGAAAATATTTACCTGTGGTTCCAGATGAGAAAAGTATGTTAGTGACAGAATCAACTGATTGATAGATTGGAGAGTAATTATGTGACCTGCCAAGATTTAAATGTGAAGGAGAGACGAAAGAGAAGAGAAACTATGCATCTTCTATTCTTTTTTTTTGTTGAGATTTTTCAGCAATAACTAGCTTAGTATGGAAAAATTACCATTTGTCTATATGAAATATTACCATTGTAAAGAACATTACCTTGGATGGTGTTTGCCAGAAGAAAGAAAACTATTCCAAGAAACGTCATGTTCTCTTAACTTTACTCCTACATCGTTGCCTATCACAGGGAGCACAATAACTTTGCATGCAGCTGCCTCAACGACTCGACTGGAAGAAGAAATATGCATAATGAGGTCAGTGGTTTACTTATAAAAAGAACAATATTAAATTCAAACACAACTTCGAGAAGCCCAATATCTTTCATCTATTCAAGTTTTGGTGGTAAAATAGTTTGAGATGCATTCAAGCATCTAGAATACAAAATTTTGGTTAATGCGATATGGCTGTGCATTTGTTTCTAACATATATCTGCTTAGGAAAGTGAATTTCTAACATGATGAGTATAATGCTAACAATCTTATACCTGTACAAAGGGAATTTCTTGCCACCTCTTGCTATGAAATCCTGAAAAAAATTTAACCAAATGAATGATATCCTGCAGAGAAATTGGTAACTGAGAAATTACTAATAGCTTTAAAGTAAAGTTGTACTTGGTACTAATTATAGACAAACACCTGCGTGAAAATACCCTTGGCATCGGACACACGGAGGCGAGTTGCAATTTCTTTTGGTGCAAAGCTATCAGCTATTGATACTACAACACATCCTGCTAAAACAATTGCTAGATATATAATCACCGCATTGACCGTCATTTGCATGTCAATTGCGATTGCATCACCCTTCGAGAAATTGACATCTATTGCATTAGCCACCAACCTGGAAATAATATTGGCAAAAACAATAAGAAAATCAAAAGGGTAAGGTGAGACATGAGACGCAGGAGGTAGCATACATGACTTGCTGACGAAGTTGTTTGAGTGTGATACGATTAACCTCAGAGTCATCAAAACCTTCATCCCTCCAAACAATGGCTATACCGTCATCTTGTTTGTTTGGATGGGAGCTGGGTTGCAAACAGCAATCAGCAATATTAAGGACAGAACCAGGAAGCCAGGTTCCTCCATGTTTTGATGGGTTGGAAGATGTATCTAAAATGCAACTTGGAGGTTCAACAAAGGAAATAGAAAGTTCCTTGAGAACAAGAGACCAGTACACCTGTAGTGCAGTGCAATACAAATATAACAGATTGAAAATTGAGAAATAGAAAGAAAACATAAAGATAAAAGGGAACTAACTTTCACTTGCCTCGGGGTGTTGTACGGAAAATTTATGAAAAAGAGGAAAACTAGTAATAGGATCCTTGTAGGAGGATGCTCCTAAGAGCTCTGAACCATGAGCTTCCATGAGACGACCTAGATTGGTGTGTCTTGCCTGCTCTCTAAATGTGGAAACCAACAATAAATAATTACACGAACGACGAATACACCTAATAAGTGCTGGTAATTTCAAATATGCATTCTTTATGTTTAGATGACTGCTGTACCAACTTGTTTTTCCTTTTCATCTCGTGTATCTATATATGCCTTTGTAATCTGATATTGCAGAACACAAACAACAACAACAACCAAGTCTTATCTCACTAAGTGAGATCGGCTACATGGAACAAACGATGTCATAATGTCCTATCAAATACCATACTTCTATTCAACTCATTAATCTCGAGATCTTTTCTTATAGTTTTTCTAGGTTTTCCTCTACCTTTAGCGGTGTAACTACCCTCTATATGATTTACTCTCCTCACAACAGAAACCACAAGTTTTCTCTCTACATGCTCAAGCCATTCATTTATTGGAAACATATTTGATGCATCAATCATTCTATCTTTATCTTCATCATTTTGGACATTTTTGTTTCAAACAGTTACCTATTTAATCCTTAGACTTCCTTCCAACTCCAAATCTGTCGAAGTCAAAGGTGTTTGGTTGTCTCTATTTCCTTTGGCTTAAGCCTTATGATGTGTTGTTCTAATTTAACAACAATACCATACATTGCTTAAGTAAAAGGAACCATCACTTATATCACTCTAACGATAATGATACTAAATTGACATTTAAGATATCATGAAACATTAAATATATATCAAGCTTCCATTGAATTAGTATTTGCAACGGTACTGAACAAACTAGGCTCTCTACATCCGGTGGATCTAAATTTTTTGCAGTTTGCTTTAAATTTCATATATTCTCACCTTACGCGTGACTCCTACTTACCATCCTCACCTACCATCATCAAACTTCTAATTTTGACTAACCGACACAACGTCCTATAAGTTAAATTTATTCCTTAAACTGTGCAGTTTGGGCCCCTCTGGTATACGAAAATCGTGTGCAAAATTTCTAGGTTCAAACTCCTACCTGACTTACGGTGCAAAATTTCAGGTATATGCCTCCCTTCTAGTCCACCTAGTCGTCGTGTGCCTTCCATATCATATCACAACCTTCAAGTTCACGACCTGTCCAAAATTCTCCCATTCTGCCATCATATCAGTCCCCTACACCTCCAGCCCCCTTAGATTTAACTACCTCTTCTAGCTGTGTAGAGCCAACTTGTGTCACATGAGTCATGAAACACAGTACTTGGCAACAGGCTATGAGTGATGAATTTAATGCTTTTATGAAAAATGGAACATGGACTATTGATGCTCCTGAATAGCATTACAATGTGATTGGAAATAAGTGGAGTTTCAAGCTAAAGCAGAACACAGATGGCACCGTTGTAAAGTACAAAACCAGACTAGTTGCAAAAGATTTTCAGTCTTCATCAATGCCATAGCATTGACTTCAAGGATCTTTTAGACTGATTATTAAACCACATACTATAAACTTGTTCTCTGCCTTACTCTCACTAGTTTCTGGTTTCTTTGTCAAATAGATGTCAATCTTCACGGCTGCTAACTGACTTCATCCATCCAACCTTACCTCACTATGTTTGCAAACAACAAAAGTCCTTTTATGGCCTCAAACAAGCTCCTTGTGTCTGGTTTCATGCTCTCAAAGATTTCTTTCTTCAATTTGGATTAATAAATTCAAAGAGTGACAACCCCTTATTCATTAACAAGAATGGCACCACCGTTGCTTATTATTGGTGTATGTAGACGAACTTTTGTTTATATGGAATGATACCACATTTGACATATCACAGCATGATCATGAAATCCTTTGCTAAAGTTTTCTCTCTCAAGGACCTTGATTTTCCAAATCAATTATGGGAGATGATGCTAAACGCAAATCTACCGATGCCTAATCACTCCAATACTATCTCATTGCCCTCCCAGAAACAATAACTACTGCTATCCCTACTTCTAAAATATTAGCAGCTTCTACACGAGGCTCGCGCATTCACTCAAACAACATTGGTGCAACACATCATTGAGCTAACCCAATTTCCACTCCCGAGGAAAACAATTGACCATCAACTATAGACCTATAGCTTTGTGCATGACTTGGTCTCTCGAGTCAAGTTAAACTCAATTACTTAATAATAATCTTTGTGTGGGATCAGCCCATTCATCAGAGCTAAAGTCAGCTCTGACTTTAAATGGGAATCTGCTAATAGACGGTGAGATTGATCCTCATGGACGATCAGTGATCGCAAGGCGGGTGAGATTGATGAGATTGATCCTCGTGGACGATCAGTGATCGCAAGGCGGGTGAGATTGATGAGATTGATCCTCATGGACGATCAGTGATCGCAAGGCGGGTGAGATTGATGAGATTGATCCTCATGGACGATCAGTGATCGCAAGGCGGGATATCAAAATTTAAAATAAAATAAAAAATTACTATCAATTTAAATGAATACACACAATAATGAGTAAAAGCAGTATGTATGATAAAATAATAGTGACTTACATAGAAGGGAACCAATAAAGAGGAGGAAGAGAAGAAGAAGAGTGATGATTAGAATAGATGGTATAGTAGATAAGCTGATGCAAGGGATGAGGATATGATGGTTTGAGGAGTCTGCGGCTGACGATGCGGCGCCATGTGTGGGCGGGATCGTCGTCGGAGGAGAGTGAGAGGGAGAGGAGAAGTTCCTTGAATTGGTTGGCTTCAACCGGTGATAAGCCAGCGTTAACAAAGTCGTCGACTCCCAACTCCGTTATACTCTTTGGAACCATGTCACTCATTTCCTTCAAAATTGCAATGTAAAAAGCTTGAATCGCGGTAGTTAAGGTTGTGAATTGTGACCAACAACTCCCCCTCCAAGTTGAGGCTAAGTTCACCTAACTCAGTGTAGATAGCAACAAAATAAGGAGTACAACGTGCTTCGTTGACCGTGGGCTCAATTTGGTTAGTTACGCAATATTCGGACACTGTTCTGTTGGATCCTTTCCTTTTATATATATATATATATATATATATATATATATATATATATATATATATATATATATATATATATATATATATATATATCGTATCATTTCTTATATTTCTAATCTAACGGTTCAAAATTTATAATAAAGAAATTTCAAAAATAACAAAGACAAATTATTTATCAATTTCTCTCTCCTATTAAATGAATTTTTTTATTTAATTATTCATTATAAATTCTGAACCGTTAGATTAGAAACATAAGAGATGACATGATATATAAAAAAAAAGAGGATCCAAATTCCTATTCTATACTTCAATAAAATTGATATTTAATAAGTTTGTTGGAGATTCGCATCATTTACTTAGTCAGTTTAATCGAAATGTATTCTGAATTTTTTTTAAATAATCTATTTATTCAATTTAAATACTAAAATAATATGTCTTTTAAATTAATTATCAAACTAACATATTTTTAACATGCATACGTCAAATCAAATGGAGTTACGTCATTAATTTTATATTTCTAGGAGTGCACGTGCTATTTAATTTGGAGCATACATAAGATGTAGTCAAATCAAATGGTGTCACCTTTTAGTTGTGTCCTAAATGGAGTGTATGCGTCATCTCATATGGCGCATCCTTTTAGTTTCAGGCATTTCGTATGTCTTACTCCCATGTTATAGCAGCATGTTCAAAGGCTCGCCAGGACCCAACCAACTATCTTTCTGTTGTTCACCAAGTCATTAGTCTATGCAATGTCTACAACACTAGCTTTCGGTGGTAGCAAAGGAGGATTATTGCCCTCCATACGAAAGCGAAATTGTCTGGCATAATGATTTGATGCGAAGAAAGAAAAAGGGTCGCCCTAATAGCACATGTATTCGAACGGAGATGGATACGGCAAACAAAATGGTCAGATTATGTAGTTCGTGTCGTCATCTTGGACACAATTGTACAAAATGTCCCAATGTAGGATTAAGCACAAGATCATAGTTTCAAATGTAACCTTGTCTCTTTATATCAACAACAAATTCCATTTCATTGATAGCATAACTAAGCGATTATAATTAACAACGACATAACTTAAACAAATATAACTTAATATCTCAACAACAACAATTAACAACGACATAACCTAATAACAAAAGTCTTCACCATTCTCAACAATCGGAAAATAACAACAACATACCCAAATAAAACAACTTAATGCATCAACTTATCTAGGATATTACAACCATCAAGATAATATCCTTTGGTGTTAACATCATCATAAGGACACCAGCATCATTTACCACTTTTCTCCAAGCACGGGTAACTCCATTTGGGCCTGACTCCTCAACTTGCCTCTCAATTTTCCTGATCTTTTTACTTGTAGCAATTTCTCCTTCTAGCTAGCGGTTAAATTTTCTATGAAAATGCTCTAAGGTCTGCGTGTTCCAGAGTAGGACCTTCATCGGAGGTTTTGTTGCTAGAAACAAAAATAGGGCATTTCTTTTCATAAGTGAAAATGTTGGTAGCGGTTCCTCCGATGATGATGATGATGAACGTTGATTTAAGAATGCAGACATATTTTTAGATTGAGTTGAAGATATTGGTGATAATTGTTGTGGAGTAACAAATGAGCATACAATCTTATTTATAGAAAAATAGAATAGTGTAGTAGTCATATCATATGTCGTATCTACCCATTAAAAATATATAAATTTCGCACAATTTTAATTTAAAATAATTTTTAAAAAAAAACACATCAAGGCGACATATCAAATGACTTTTAAAAAGAAATAACTAAGGCACCAAATCATATGACACCTCCTCTCTAAATTTTTCAAAAAACCATTCATGCGTCATATGATATGACGTCTTCCCTCTAACTTTTTCAAATAACTATTAATGTGCCAAATCAAATGGTGCATGCACTCTAGCACAATGTTAATGACCTGATTCCATTTAATTTGGCACAAGCATGTTGAAAGTTGAAAGTATGTTAGTTTGATAATTAATTTAAAAAATATGTTATTAATTTAAATTAATAGATTATTTCAACAACAAAAATTGTATTCTGCGTATAAAAAGTATTACATATATTTAATTAAAATATTTTAAAATGTTAAATTATATAAATAATTTAAAATTTAAGAAACATTATTATTATTGACATTGTATGTGCATCATGCATTTCTTTTAGCTATAATTATTGTTATTTTATGTAAATTTTAATGGAAATATTTGTTAAAGTAATTTACAAACACTCATTTATTTTTGTCGGTAAGTAGTTTAATTATGCGTTAAATTAGTTTTAAATCAACAGAATTACAATTTTATCTACGATTTTATCGAGGCTATATATTCATAAAATTCAAAGTTTTGATAAATTTAAAGATTATAACTTTAACCACGGTTAAGACTTTGATAAATTTTTAAAAAATAGTCTCTTTGTCTCACACATTAAATGACTCAGTTAATAATTTAAATAAATTAAAAATAAATAAATAAATAATGATATTTTGTTACAGTATTTTTATCAAATATTAAAAATAATAAAAATAATATTAATTATATAATAAAATTAAAGAAAAATATATTAATTATTAAAATAAATTATTTATTCTAAAATATATTTATTCTAAATAAATCAATTATTATAAGACGGAGTATTATCAACTAAAATAATCATTAGCTTATTTTCTTAGTTTGACTCAGCATATGTATTAAAATTTTAAAATAACTCTTATCCTCCATGCAACATTTGACGCGTTTCATTAATGAGCGCATAGAGACTCTACCGTGTGAATTTTTCAATCAATATTACTGTTACTATAAATTAGAGGTGAAGAAAGTTATTTATAAACATTAATGCATAATTATCGCCTGCTGTTAAATGTTACTACACAAAAATCAATAATATTTTGCTAAGGTTGTTGGATAATTCAATAAAAGTATGGTGGTTTGGTTTGTGATGGTAGTTTACTGCACAAATGTTTTTAATTGCCAGCTAGCTTTCCAACAACCATTTTATATTATTTGTAACAATTGTTTTTTATTAGTTTTAATGTAAAAAATAACGGTAATATTTGAATCAAACATATGTCAAATTTTAAATGACTACTTTTTCATGATCAATATATGTGCTATATGCCATAATTTTTGGATCAAATATCTGCCAATTTCAACGGCTATTTTTTTACTTTTTAAAAATGTAACTGTAATTTTTATAATCTTATAAATAGTTACTAATTTTATTATAATTTACATTTACAACTACTCTATTCTTCTTCTACATATTTATTTGTCAATGGATCCCAATCAACATAGTTTTTGGTCTAATTTTATGCAAAATGGTGGTTGTCCTCCTTCTATTCCAAATCAATAAAACAACCCATATTTTGGAAATACACCTTTTATCGCAAATTCACAACATCTTTGGTGCACACTATTTGCGAAGGCCAAACGCCGAAGACATTGAACGGCTAATACAAATGGGAGAGGCACGGGGATTTCCAGGTATGTTAGGGAGCATTGACTGCATGCATTAGGAATGAAAAAATTGTCCAGTTGCATTGAAAGGGCAATACGTTCGAGGCGATCATGGGAAACCAATTGTTATGCTTGAAGCAGTGGCTTCACAAGACTTATGGATTTGGCATGCATTCTTTGGGGTTGCGGGTTCAAACAACGATATTAATGTTTTGAACCAATCCAATGTCTTCAACGATGTTCTACAAGGACGAGCTCCTGATGTTCATTATACAATCAATCGTACTGAATACAACAAGGGTTATTATCTATCAGATGGTATTTATCCTGAATGGGCCACGTTTGTAAAAAGTATCCCGATGCCACAGGGGGATAAGAGAAAATTGTTTGCCCAACATCAAGAAGGGGCGATAAAGAACATTGAACGAGCATTTGGAGTTCTCCAATCCCGATTTGCGATCATACGTAACCCATCACGTTCTTGGCACTTAGACACACTCCAACGCATAATGAATACATGCATCATATTACACAACATGATTGTTGAAGATGAACGTGCAACATATGGTGGAAATTTTGATTTTTCTTATGATCATTTGAGCAATGATGCGACAATATTGTCGAATGATTCTAGTATTGATTTTGAAGAGTTCCTACGTAGAAGATTTGATATGCGTGATAAACAAATTCATCGACAACTTCAACAAGACTTGATAGAACATATATGGCAACATTATGGACACGAGGATAACAACAATTGAATTTTTTTTAAATATATCTTTTTATGTATTTTGTGCTAATAATTTATTTTAATGTATTTTTTAATGAATTATTTGTGTGATGTATTGTATTTTTTTAATATATATTTGTTTTGTTTTGTTTTATTTTATTTTAAATGTATTATTTTTTAATGTATTTTGATATATTTGAATTAAATTGTTTCAATTATTATTTTTTATATAATATAAATGTTGGATATATTGTGAGATTTGATGGGATCCATTTAGAGTTTTTGATGAGTTATATGAATATTTAAAAAATGTAGTTGAGTTGTTTAGAAAATATAAAAGTGTAATATAATATAAAAAATTATGTGAGTCTCATTTAAAGAATCAAAATGTAGTTGATGAATGTGAATGCTTTTAGTAATTTGAAAATTCGTTATCTTTATTACCACCTCCACCGCATCATCTTCGTGAAGAGGACGAGCCATAATGAGATCTTAGTAGTGAGACAGTTTTGAAACAAATCAAGGTTTCATTTTCCTTCTCTACTGAAAAAAAATCTTAACAATTAAGGTAGTATTCACATCATATAATCTTAGTTCAAATTGAAGAAGAGATGTTACTTTGTTGAAATCTAATGGTCAAGTAAAAAATTGGCCCTTATTTTGGTCATTTTTTATAATACTCTTAATACTTTTAATGCACCATTTTAAAATTTATAAATATTCCCTATTTTTGAATATATATATATATATATATATATATATATATATATATATATATATATATATATATATATATATATATATATATATATATATATATATATATATGTATATATTTGGACGCACTCAAACGTATGTGAAAGTTGACATATTTCGAAAATATATTTTTAGAATAATTTTAAACATTTAAAACATGTCACTCATAAGTCATTTACATTTAAATTATTTTAGAGATGCGTCTCCGGTAATATTCCAGAGATACATCTCCGAAGTGTATCAAAACAAATATTTATTTATTTTAATTTGTGTATTTGTTTTTAGATGAAGTATAACGCACGATCCAAAATAAATAAATAGATGTACAAAATAATAAGAGACTAATATTGGATGAAGTATAACAATATATGTAGAAAATGTCGCACAGTCGAGATCCAAAATATAATAAAACTGTAAAAATAAAGTAGAGAATATAGTACTACAAAAAATAATAACAAACTACTATTGTGTGTGTCTGACAACATCTCATCTACCTCTTTTGTCTACTATGCCTCCTCGGCCATCAATCCCCCCGTCCTCCGACGATGTCTCTGATACAACAATATCCATTATGCCTCTGTCATGATGGCATCTAGGACTCGCCTAACACCTGACCCGTTAGAGAAGATATTCTCGTCAATATCTGCCCGCGCAATCTCCATTATGTGATGACACCTAAGCAAGACATCATCAGTATGATCTAACTGAGCCTGCTCCTCCTCTAATATCTCTTGATGAGCTGGTCTCGACAGATGTCTTGGAGCAGCATGCACCATGTACAGATGGGACACCGTGAAGAACCATCTGATGTACCCCTCAACGTAGCTCCAGTCGTTTGGGGCTATGGTAGCTCATGCCTTCTCTGGTACCAGATGAATTTTATAATCAGCAAACATCTCATTTATCTGTCTACGAGTCAAGGCAGGAGGACCAGGGACAGTAGGGTGTCTGGGAATGGTCTAGGTGTACCTGAACTACCGCATGACGCACTCGGGTGGATAAGGAGAAGTGATACGTGATCCGCAGGCAAACCATCTGGAGTATAGCATTATTTCGTCAAATGGTCGCGTTTGACAGTGATCCACGTAGTTGTTGAAGTGCATGTTCTCAACAACTAAACAGTCAAGATAGACTCTGAAAGGCTCGACCGCTTGGTTCCCTCTGAGTGGGATAAAAGCACAGGCACACGACATATCCTTAGTGTACTCAATCACACTCGCCCAGGCAGCAATGCACGAGAAGTGCTAGAGTATCCAAGCTTGGAAAAAAAAGTTTGGAACAAACGAATCATCCAGAATGGTTTTGCAAATAAGCAATGAAAATGACAAAAAAAAATATTCAAGGATCTAGAAATATTACCACCAGTAGTGCCACGCTGCCTGTGACATACTTCGTCTTTCACTGACATCCCTCTCTCAACTTCGATAAAAATAGGTCAGGAAAGCCACCCCCCAGTTGTACCCATGGCTCTGAGTGAGATCCAAGAAGTACCGGAGGTATGCAACGTTAGTATAAATGGCACTCGTGTCCTTAAAAATGCAAGTACCAACCAAAAAAAGAAAGTATGTCTTCAAAGCACGAGCCCTGTGTACCGCCACCTGTTCACCATCACCATGAGCCTGTTGTGCCCTAAGGATCTCATCATCATATATGTTCTTCAAGAACTCAAATCTAGCATAAACACCTCTGGTCATATCCACCTCCTTCACCGCCTTTCCTAGATCAGCCCCCAGATGCTCTACCATCATCTCGACTGCCTCGTCTTTGGTCATCCTGCCATGATCGATAAATCTTTCCCTGATCGAAAGATGTAACAAACACGAGACATCGTCGAGTGTGATATACATCTCATCGTGCAGAAGATGAAACGAAAAGGTATGAGAGAGTCATCTCTCCATGAATGCATTAAGCATCATGTGGTTGACCAAAGTGTAACTGGTCATGCATAGGTCCTTTAGGCCAAATAAGTTCAAAATCGACTTAAACCAATATGCCTCCTACTGAGGCAATGCAGCAATCTTCCTCCTATGGTTAAGAAACTTCTGGGGATCACGCTCCTGAAATTTGTCAGAAATAATCAATGAGAAATTATCAATGTTAGCAATTAAAATTAACGCATAAAAAAATAAAGAATCCAACTAATGCTACCTCTTCGTCCCAGATATGTCTGGCAGTGTGGTCCGGATACAGAGGAAGCAAGAACAAATCATATGGATCTCCTCCAAAACCATCTGACTCGGCAACTGCAGCAGCCTCACCCTCTGAAGGTTGCTTTGGATCAGCAGTGGGACATGGGTCTAGAACATCAGCATCATCCGTAGGAGGTGGCACTGGTGAATCCTAACGCTTATGGGAGGATGCGGGAAGTGACGCGTCAAATGGTAAGTATCGTATATTATAGGAAGAAGAAGAATGTGGAGTGTCCTGAGGTGAAGCACGAGCCCCAAGAGTAGACGGCACCCCAAAAGTTGATGTCTCTGCCTAACCAGAGGTACCTGGAGCCTCTAGAACCTGTTGGCTCCGCTCCCACCAAACGGATGTGTGTTGAGCAACCCTGCCATGTCTCAGTTTGTCAACTCTGTCAGCCATTATGCATGTAAGGTAAAGTAAGGCATATCATTAGTTCACACAAACAACACACACAAGCAAGAAAATTTATAAATAAATAAAAACTACAGGAAATTTCAGAGATACGTCTTTGGAAACACCATAAAATTATAACGTTGAACATTTCCGGAGATGCATCTCCGGAAACACCATTAAACTAAAACGTTGAACAATTCCGAAGATGCATCTTTGAAATTTCCTACAGCATATGAAACGTTGAACAATTTCAGAGATGCATCTCCGGAATGTTCTACAACACGTAGGTTGCTTTAATAGCGAATGTACCTCATGCAAGTTGAAAAAAACATGATATGATCGTCATTTTCAGCTAACAAACAAGTTACACACTATGTCTAAACTATGTTACATGTGATTCCTACACATTTCTAAGCCTAATAATTGATTCCTACTTGTTTACACTAAAACTTGAACATTAACCGAAAACTCAAAAAACTTACTTGAAATTGATGATTCATATGTTGTTTTAATATTAAAGATAATCTTTGATGTTCCTTTGAGTTCCTTTGACCCTTGTTTGATGAAATTTGATTTGGTGTAGGATTGTATTGAGAAGATTGTTGAAGTTGTGTTTAAAAAAACTGTGAAATAAGGAAGGAGAAGAGTTTGTCGCGACTTATACTTTAAAATGTTCCAGGGATATATCTCCGGAATATTTCAACTTTTACTTATATTTGGGTGCGTTCGGAGATATATCTCCGAAAACATAAAACATTTATGAAATTTTACATGGTACGTTAGAAGTATTAAGGGTGCTATAAAAATTTCTCCTTATTTTTAGGGGTGTACACAGGTTAGGTCAACCTACAAAATTCAATCAAACTCATCTAAAAAATTTCAAAAAGAATTAGTTCAGCCGAGTAATTAGATGAATATTGGTTTAAAAACTAAAAAATTGGATTTCTAGTAAAACCGGACTCAAACCCAAAAAAATCCATTAATTAAATATTTATTATTATAATTTTTATGATTTTAATAAATATTAACTTGCAATTTTATTTTCTTGAATATTTACTACGTTACTATAACTAATTTTAATATGTAGTTATTAAGATACTAAAACGATTTTATGTTTAGTTGTTGCCAATATTTTATAATGTTAATGTTTACGTAAATGAGAATGATGGTTCATAATAAACGAGGTAGTGTCTTATCCCAATTATTACAAGAAACTCGCAGGATGAACTTTAGACGTATTATTCGATGTTTGCTATCATAATCTAGTTCAACTGCTATTGTTTTGTATCATTACTCGATTAGCTGAATCATGTCTACAATGACTGAAACGCTCACTGTTTCCTGCATAATATATCTATGGCAGAAAATCATTAACATTCTATTTCCAAGGCAGTGAAATTCTACAACAAACTATTTCCAATGCAGTGAAATTCATTGGATAATAAAGTGCAATGCAGTGAAATTCATTGGATAATAAAGTGCATAATGGAAAGAATGTGAAATTGCTAACATTCTTCTGCCAAACAGATCAAACGGCTTTTATATCATATTCACTTGGCGAATCGGAGGGTCCACTCTGCAGCAATATCATCATGTTTCGCTCTGTCTCCCAAATATAAGTGAGCAATGCCAGGAACAACAGCATTATCTGCATCATCGACAACCACTTTACATTCCAAAAACATAAATGGCTACTTGGAGATGGAGTATTGATTGATTGTAAGTGTTGGAATTACTAATATTACATGTTAGAAACCAGAAAATAAATCAATTAAATCTAGTGTCAAAAGACATAATCATATTAGTTGGTGTCTTGTTAAACCATGCTGCTACTTTAAAACAGGGAGTTCCTTTTTTCTTGCATTAGGAAGCAAAAGACTGAAGTATAAAACTACAATTTAAACCATCACCAATTGACATTTTTAAACAAAAGATAAGACAAATGGGAGCAGTTATTGAAACAGTCATACTATGCAGACAAATATTATGGAAGAAAAGACTAGACAGACTTACAAGGGTCGGGATTTGTCAAAATCGATCTAACTGCAAGTAGCACCTTAGTAATTGTTAGTGCTGGACTCCAACCATCCTTCAATATTCCTATACTAACACGGCCATTAGGTTCTACATTGCAATGGTAAATGCGAGTTTTGAAGACTACCTGCAAGCTCAATTTAACAAGCCAACACAACAATTAAATTACTTTAACCTCCTCCATAAATTGGCCTTTTATTTTTAAAACCTATACCAAACGCTTTGAACGAGAAAGATTATGAAAATCAGAGCCAAGACATTTTGAAGGGTAACAGTAAATCGTGCGAAAAAATGCTCCATGAATATCATGTGAATACACTGCAACTGTTTAATGGTTTTTAAATTTTGTATGACTTTTACTTTTATTTTGATAAATATAAACCCAACGACTCATTTTCCTCCGTACATCTTAAGTTTCCTTTTCCTCCATACACAATAGCACCTCTCCATTTTTAATATGTTGCAGTTTGAAAATAGAGGGACTGTAGTTGAAGAATTAGAAAATAACAGGAATATAAGAATTTACTGAAAGAAGAAAAAACAAGCATTTTATACAAGTAGAAGCCACCAATCTAATAACCTAGACTTAAAACAACTGAAAGTTCGCATTGACCCAGCCAGCACCTCCAAATGATGTGATCTTGAACAAAGCAGCCAGCCAGTGAACTATCCCATTACAAAATCAGAAGCTAAAACATATACGCATTCAAGCCAATGAATAACCTTTTCCATTTTAATATTTGTTAAATAGTAAATACAACAAAAATGATATATTGCTTCAAAAGAGGGAGGGTAGACTCAAATAAGAGGATATATAATTCAGTAGTCCAAACTTCAAATTGTTAAATACAATAACAGACCATCCTTTCTTGGACTCAAAAACAGACCATCTAGTGATTGTATATCTTGTAATCTCAGCTACCATTATATTGTCAATAGTGGGGCGATCATGTGCAATAGTGAATCACGGCAATGCTGCTGCGACACTAATAGTTGGTGTGCCACATTTTACAAGAGTGGCTATCGCAGGCAGAAATCAGTGATTGCAACCTGACGTAGCATAACAGTGGGTCGTCATGCAAAATTCCCTTTTTACGCCACTTCCCCTCAGGCTTTGTTTGGGAGTTGGAGGGGAAGGGAGGAGAGGACTTTGAAAAAAAGGAATGATAGAGTAGAAAGAATTGAAGGAATTGAAGCTTTGTTTGAGAGTTTGGAGGGGAGGAGAAGGGAGGATTTTGAAAAACGATTTTTTTTAAATATAGAGAAATCTTAACATTTTTTTGAAAAAAAGATTTTGTATAGAACAATAAAATAATGCTTATCATTAATATATTTTTAATTTTTGAAATACTATAACAATAAAAATTATATTTGAAAAATTTGTCTAAGCCATTCAAAATCCTCCTCCAATACAAATTTGAGTTCCCCAAATTAAGGGGTTTTTGATGGTATGAGTTTAAACAAACCCTCCCAACCAAAATCCTTCTATTCTTTTCACTCAATCCTTCCCTTTTTTCAAAGTCTTCCCCTCCAAACTCCTAAACAAAGCTGAAAGGGGGAAGACTTTGGATGGCTTATTTTTCTTCATAACATAAAATCTCCCTAATTTTGGAGAGCTAAAATTTATTGGATGAGGGTTTTGGGGAATTTGGGAGGGCTTAAATAAATTCTTCAAATTCAATTTATATTGTTATAATAATCTAAATAACTAAAATATTTAATAATAAGTTTATTTATCTACTTTTCTCTCTGTTCATCTCCTCATAAAGACCTTTCCCAATTTGGAGGGAAGGGGAAGGGTGGGCTTCGAAAAATGTTTTTTTTTAAAACTATAGAAATATCTTTAATATTTTTTGAAAAAAAAAATTGTTTAAAATGATAAAATAGTACTTATCATTAATATATTTTTAATTTTTGAAATATTATAACAAGAAAAATTATATTTAAACAATTTGTCTAAGCCCTCCAAAACCCTCCTCCAATATAAATTTTGAGTTCCCCAAATTAGGGAGTTTTTGATGTTATGAATAAAAACAAACCCTCTAAAACCCTTCAACCAAAATCCTTATATTCTTTTCACTCAATCCTTCCTATTTTTCAAAGCTCTCCCCTCCCTTACACTCCAAACTTCCAAACAAAACCTTAGAGTACCGTATATCAGTAGCTTCCACCCTCTGCATTATGTGAAACTCACTTTCTCCTACCCCGGTTTTGTAAAAAGTGGAGGACCCACTGGCTCCCCTACCCCCTCTTCGTTTTCCGGCAATGACGGCTAAGATATCTAGTGACAACTACCAGGTTTCCCTCTGCTACTGATCTGGTTCTACTGTGACTCAACCCAACCATGACATCATCTCAACCATAAACTTGCCAGGGTGATGCTTCCTCAGCTATTTTAATATTTTCTAGTCATAGAGATTATCCCTCTATCTACTATCCCACTTCAGTGTATTGAGGTTGGCCACTCCCCGCGGCTATCCAGTTAGAAACTGGTTTAGATATGAAAAATACCAGTGTTAGAAACTGGTTCTGGTATGAATAAACACTGAAGAAATGCTACTATTTATTGAATAAACACAATATCCGCTTGGGGAAGAACTTGCACAGGAGTTACATGCAAGACAGCACTCTAACTGTCACAACTAAACAACCTCCAGGAATTACAGAGTCTATTGTCGCCCAACCCAACCAACATACAGAATACCCAATCCCTTCCCTTTTTCATTCAGCCTATATTTATAACTCTAAACTTTCTTCAGCAGTTTCTGACTTCCTGCAGAAGTTAGATAGCAGTTACTAAGACAACACTTAGTAAAAAAAAAAATCTGCCTACTAGTAATACATAATTTTTGTTGCAGCACTAACTTGATTTATGTGCTTCTTTCTAACATAAGGCATGCCTAATTTCTGTCACAGCACTAATTTGATTCATATGCTTATTTCTAACAAAAGTCCAAGTGATATGAGTCCTATTACTAACATATCCAAGATTGACAACATAAATTCTTTTATGAAAAAGGGAAGGATGAAGCAACCAAATTTATGCATTTCCCATTAATTATGCTTGGTATCCCTATTCTTAACTAAAGAGGTGATGCATAGCTGAAGAATGGTCCACATAACCAATTTGCCTTCCCTAAGGAAACACTATCCGAGTCTTGACACAAGCCTGTAATGAAAACCTATCCCAGAAGACCTATGAGATGAGAGATAGAAGAGGTGATTTGGATGAAGAATGGCCAGCATCAGCAAGTTGGCTTCCTTGAGGGGACTTAAGCCCAATCTTGATTTTAAGAGATATAACTCAAGCCCGTGAGAAAAACCATCACAAAAGACAAACCTATGAGGTGAAAGAGCACTCTGGCTAACCACTCGGAATCACACTCGTTCTTGACCTTCCAGTTTCCCAGTTGTTCCTTTTCAGGTTACGCTCTTACGCGACTCAATCCCCAGAGGAGTAGCCTATTAGGTGGGAGAGTCTTATGGCTTAAATATCTGTTTAGTTTCTATCTTTACTCAACATGCACAATGGTTAGACAAAGACAAGTCCGTCGCCTTACAGCACTGAGAGATAGCAAAACTAGTTCACACTGATGTAACTTTTGCAAATATATACTACTCAAAAAAGTGTAAACTTATATGAGAAATCATACACGGAGAGAAAAAAGTGTAATATGGAGGATGTAAGGTGACAAGTAAACAATACCTGGGGAGGCATAAAAGGATAATCAGTTGGAAATATTATATCAAGGAAGAATATGCCACCTTGGTAAGGTGTTCCTACAAAGAAAAACAGATAAATTTTTGAATAAATTGAATAACGAATATAAGCTAGGGTTTAGGTAAAGGGTTGAGATGATGGACCTGAGGTACCAATAATGGTGGCGATCCAATGATAGAGGTTATCACCCTTGGGACCAGCAGAGCAATGAGGAGGAGGGTCGTTGTTGAGTTCAACCATTTCCCTTTGAATTCTCTTTCCCGAAGCTGAGACTGAGGTCGTGGGTGCCCATGATGACGATGAACTTCTTCCTCCTCCACCGGAAATCATCGTCCCATAAACCCTATTCCCCCAAATCAATTCAATTCACTTCATATTTTCTTCATTCAACTTCATCTCTAGTAGTTTTTTTTTTTTAATGTTTAATATCCTTTTTATCTTTTAGTCAATTCATATTGGTCTCTTACTTAAAAAACATCTATTTTAGTATTTCAATTCTTCAAACAGAATCAACGTTTGTGTTAAAGGTATTAGTCAAAAGTCAACTTAAAAATGGAATAATATTTATTGAATCACATGTTTTCTCTTATATTTATAAGAAAATAATATTTTAAATTCATTAAATAATCATTGTATTTGATAAATATAATTTTCTTTGAATAATTAAGTTTTTCAAAAAAATTATTATTCAAATAGTTAAAAATTTTCATTAATTTTCAAAATACTTATGTTTCAAAAAAATGATAACAATTTTAAACCCTTGTCAATCCAATTGGCATTTGCATTTAAAGAAATAGAGTTAAGATCGATTGTGATTCCATATGGAGACATCAATGGAATTATTGTTCAATTTAAAGTTAATAGTTAATTTTAAATATAGATACGTATTTAAATATATTTTGTATCCTATCAAATAAATTCACGAATGCGGCCGCACATGTATCTAGCTGGTTTGTGTAAAAAGTGTAAGTCAAAACTCAATTTAAAATATCATTTGTCATTGAAATGGAATAATATTTGCTAAATCACATTTTTTTTATATTTATAAGAGAAAAATTGATTTTTTAAATTAATTAAATAATTAATGTATTTGGTCAAATATAATTTCTTTTTTTAAATAATTAAGTTTTTAAAAAAAAAATTCAAATAATCAAATTTTCTCACTAATTCTCAAAATACTTATGTTTCAAATATAAAAAAAATAACAACTTAGAGTACATGTCAATGCAATTGACGTCTACATTTTTAAAAAATAGAGCTAACGTCAATTGTGACTGCATACGAAAACGTCAATTGAATTGGTGACACTGCATAACTAGTAGATTGAAGCACCAATTGAATTGGCAACTGTGTATAAGTTAAATTGGCGCTTACACTTACTTCTTGTACACAATCGTCAATTTAATTTTCGCCTGCATCTATTTGTCATGCAGTGTCACCAATTTAATTTGTGCATTCATATGCAATTGGCAATTCAATTGGCGTTGCCTCTATATTTTAAATACATATGCCAATGGGATTGACATGTACTCTGAGTTGCCAATTTTTTTTTTAAACATAGATACTTTGGAAATTAGTGAAAAAACTTGTTTATTTAGGACATTTTTTTCTCCACTTTCACTTCACACTCTTCGTTTCTCTACTCTCCAAAAATTGATTCAATCTCTTTTTTGTTGGACTTTGAGCAACTTCAATTCAATTCCCTCAACTTTTTTTGTTTCTCTTTGCCCTCTGAGAAAGAAAAGAGAAAACAAAACAAATGTTTTCTTGTGTTTGCTTCATGTTTCTGTTTCATCCTATTAAATTATATGATTAAATAGTCATGTGGTACATGTAAGTTAGCGAGTTTTTGAATTTAGTCCTTGTATATTTTTTTGTCTGAATCCTTATATCTCACTTTTGTCTTGGCGTTAGTCACTAGGTTAGATTTCTGTTTAAAAAAATGATTGGATAAACGGTGCGGACGTGGAATTGTTTTACATTTTTATGTGATGAATACATGGAAAACCAAATGACCTTGAAAAGGAGGACTAAATCCAAAAAAACACCATTTTGCATCACTTCTTCTTCGTTGCTTCCTCTCTCCTTCCTCTCTTCCAAACTTCAAAACCTAACACAGATTCAAGCATGGCAACATCATCTGTCGATAACTTCTCTAAGTCTTAAATCCCATTTTGTGGTTGCAATAAAGCTATGAGAATGTTTATTTCAAACTCAACTGAAAACCTTAAAAGAAGATTCTGGAAATATTCTAATTCGGGATTAGGTTGCAAGTTATTCATCTAGAATTATGAACTTGAATACAACACATCAACTTAACACAAAAGCTCAATCGGATGCAATTGTTCAGAGCTAGTTTAGGAGTTAGGTTGCAGCATTAAAGATCTTGAAGTTAGGAAAAAAGAGAAGATGAAATTGAAGTTGGAAAATAAAAGGAAGAAGGCCAAAATGTTTAAGTTTCTTTTGAGTCTTTCATAGTGTCTCTTCTTTGTCTACCTGAAATGGTAGTGATTTTCATGTTCATGGAATTTGTAAAAAAAAATTGTTTTAGTCCCAAGTAAAAGGATAATTGTCGAATCGCATCCTTGTAATGCTACATTATGAAATGAATCAGAACCAATGATTTTTTTAATTTTCGTCCTTATATGTTTGTAACTTCTTGTTTTGCATCCCTCTTTCTTTATGATTTGTTTGTATTACATCATTGGTTATTAATGATATGTTTGTATGTCATCCTTGTTTTGCATGTGTTTAGTCAATATTGTAGAGCATAAAGGCATATAAAGTGATCTCCAAATATAGGAAAGACACACCATACATAGACCATAAAGATGTCTCAAAATCACATAAAGCCAAAAGGCATATAATTTTGTCTCAAAGTACAGTAAATACACACCATAACATAAACCATAATGATGTTATATGTCTCAAAATGACATAAAGCCAAAGAGCATGGACTTTTCCCTAACAATACAATAAAGAGACAACAAACATAGCCAAAAGGTATCAAAATACACCATAACAAGATGCTTAAGGACCTTTGCCCACATCCATAGGTTGTGATGGATTACTTCCTTCTTCTTTCAGGTTTTCGCATCTAAGGACCATTGTCTTGTCACTTCTCCTCAACTCCAATTTTCTTGAAACATGTGGTTTGTTTGTCTTCTTCTTCTTCTTCTGTGAAATATAGAGTATTAGAGGTGCAATACATCAACAAAATAATTCCAAATCATTAGGAAATGGTAGAATAAACTCAACTATTTTAAGAACTCTTGGAGTAGTAAAAATAGGTGTAGCGGGTACGTTATCAACTGATGGAACAGGTGTACTCAAAATATAATTAGGTATATCATCAGTTTGTGAAGTTGCAACAGGTGCACTATGAGTTGATGGAACAAGTGCAATATAATTTGGTTGACTTTGTGCAGATACAACAGGTCCATTAATAGTAAGATTTGGTTAAGTTTGAGTTGCCTTAAATTTTGCTGCAAGATTTGCAGCAAGCATTTCAAACTCGGGGTCAACTTCAATATGAGTTTGTTCTTGTCCTAATGCAATTTGAGTTTGAGTTTGTTCTTATCCTAATCTCAGAGACGATATCACAAATCTTAACACCTTCTGAAGATGCCATCCTAGTCGCCACAATTTTAGCAACCCACTTGGAAGTGGAAGAACTATTATTCAATACCCTACCATATGTATGTGTTTGAATCCATTTCTCCATTCTATATGTGTGCTTATTCCCAACTTTACTTACAAGTGCTAAAAACCCATATTTTCCATTGCAAATTACCCTTACTCTAACTTTATCATTTTTCACAGAATTTATTTGTCTTCTATTTAATACTGACCATTAAGTTATTGCTTCCTTAAATTCTTCAAGTGATACAAACTCCAATTCCACTTTGAACTTATAATTATGTCCAACTCCTGCATCTTAAACCTTGGATATTTTGGTTCTTTTCTCCATCAGAAGCATCAGAGTCACTACTATCAAGCTCATCACTAGTATAGTTGATGTCCATCTCATTATCCACATCACTAGACAACCCTGCATTATCAACACCAATTGGTACTTTCTTTGGAGTATGCTTGTACTTCTTTACTGCAACTTTTATCATACCTGTTTTGCCATTTTCTTCGTCTTGATTTTCAATAACATCAAAATAATTATCCAACCTAAGAGCCCTTTCATCCTCACTATCATCAAATGATAAACCATCAGCTTCAAAGCCATTATTCTCATTGTCCCCGGTGTCCTCACTATCCTCATTTACTTTAACTTATTCACCGCCACCAACATTATTACTTATGTCTTCAACTTGTTCAACACCACCTACAAGAGCTTCTTCAACTTGTTCAACACCACCAACATTACCTCCTTCAACTTGTTTAACACCACCAACATTACCTTCTTCAACTTGTTCCATACCACCTACATTATCTACTTCAACATTCTCAACACCACCAACATCATTACCTATTTCATCTTGTTCAACACCATTAACGTCATCTTCTTAAAAATCACCTACATCAGCTTATTGTGCATTGCATTTACCTTTATGCTTAACATATATGTGCATGCACATTTCATTTCCATGGCATATTGATATACCTTATAAGCATTTGTATCACTAACCATTATATTATACCTATTAGCACCATTATTATACCACCATAACCAATACTTGAAATGCTTAAGCTCAGTTAACTCTTTCACGATACCTGTTGCTTCAAATAAGCTCCACATATCCTTATCTATTTCTACTGCATGCTCATTTCTCCTTGTGTAATATACTAAACAGTCCCTATCAAAGTGACTAAATGCAAAAGCAAAATTCTGAATACTATTGCATTTTAAATGGAAAATAAATGAATATCCACATTATGTTATTAAATAAAAAACATACATAAGCAAAATCTACGGGGCATCGTTTGTTTAGTAAGCTTTTTTTAACAGAATCTAATGCCAGAGACTAACGCCAACATGAAAGTAAGATATAAGGACTCATACAAAAAAAATGATACATGGACTAAATTCGAAAACTCGCTAACTTACAGTGACCAAATGGCTATTTAAGCCTAAATTATATTCCAATAAATGTTTTTTTTTTGTTTGTTAATAGAGTTTGGTTTAGTTAGTTATTTGACCCTTAAGTTATCTAGCTATTTATTATATATACCTTATATTCATTTATTGTTTGGTTAAGCCAAATGTTATAATGAATCACCATTATTAATCTTGTATTATGGTATCAGTAGAATGAGCAAATCATAGGTCATTTTTCTCCCTCTTCATCACCTTCATCAGTTCTTCATTTGAGTTTCAACAATGGAAAATTATGATCATGATTATTCCACCATATCCAACAACAACACCACACAAAAACAAAAATACAAATCAGAACAACCAAAACATTATCAAGAACACTGCCCTCGATTAATCCAGTCCTTACTATCTTCATCTAGTTAAAAATCCCAGCGCAATCCTTGTTTCTCCATCGTTATTTGACAACAATTTTGAATATTGAAGTCGTTTGATGAAAATAGCGCTTCTTATCAAGAACAAGATCAAGTTCATCAATGGTAAACTTCCATCTCCTCAAGAAGACGATCATTTACTTGACACATGGGAAAGATGAAATAATGTCGTGCTTTCTTGGATTTCTACATCACTTTCTCATGACATCGTACAAAGCACCATTTAGGTTGAGAATGCAACCCAGCTATAAACAGGCATATAAAACTGCTTCTCTAAAGGTGATCACTTTTGTTTATCAGATCTTCTACAACAAATTCATTTCATGCCCCAAGGTGACAAATTTGTTAATGCTTACTTCAATGAGTTGAAAACCTTTTGAGAAGATTTGGAAACCTTTCACATCTTCCCAGATTGCACCTATTACACATACCACCATTAAGAAGCAAAGAGATATGGAATATGTGATATGTTTCTTGAAAGGCCTCAACGACAATTTTAACAATGTAAAGTCACAAATTCTCATAATGGAGCCTCTTCCTGATGTTACCAAAGTCTTCTCATCCATTTTGCAAGAATAACACCAATTATCCCCACCTATCACTTTTGAACCCTCAAAGATTCTCATGGAAAACACAAACACTTCTCAAGGGAATAATAGGTTTCTTCATAAACAAGGCAAAGGTCGTGGTAAACCAGACTTTCAAGAAAGATCCTCATTCAACTCCAAAATTTTCTCATTCTGTGGCAAAACAGGCCATACACTTGACACTTGCTATTTCAAGCCTGGATTTCCACCGGGTTTTAAGTTTAAAGATAAGATCAGCCTCTCCAACAATGTTGATGTATGTGATGAGATTCAGGCTCTAACCGAGCAACATGTTGATCATGATTCCAAAAAAGTTGACATATCTATTGACATGTACAACAAGTTAATGGCATTTCTCGACAAGAATGACTACCAACCTACTATTGATCCTCACATCATTACTGCATCTTTATCAGGTTTGAATTATTCTTTCATTTATGTCATGGGTAGCCTCTTAAACAATTAGTTGATCATTAATATAGGAGCCACATATGACATTTATTCCTCTCTTAGTCTTTTTTATTTTCATCATTTTATTTCACCTATTGTGATTAAATTGTCTAATGGATCCCACATTTATTCAAAAATCTCTAGAACAATTAAACTGGATGACCAACTGACCTTATATAATGTTATATTTGTTCCCCAATTCAGTTGCAATATTATTTTTGTTTGCTAATTATCATTTTATAACAAATGTTAACTTATCTTTGATCATTGCTCATGTATGCTTCAGAAACCACCTTCATTGAAGATGACTGGGAATGCTAAATTTTACAATAACTTGTACATTTTGTGTCAAGTTTCTTCTTTAGATTTTTCCTTTAATACTGATGTAATTGCAAATCTGTGTAATTCTGATGCTCACTGTATGTTTAGCCTTTGGTATCATAGACTTGGACATCCTTCAAACAATGTATTAAAAACATTTCAACAAATATTTTCAATGGTTTCTTATCATGTTAATTCTATATGTGAATGTTGCCACTATGCCAAGCAAACTAAACTTTCCTTTCCCTTGAGCAATATTAAAACTACTTATTCCTTTGAACTAATCCACATGGACATTTAGGGCCCTTACACGCCCTCATTTGTCCATGGCCACTCTTTTTTTTTTTACTATTGTAGATGACTTCACAAGGCATGATGGGGCTTTTCTCATGAAAAAAAAATCTAAGACAAGACCCTTGATCATGCAATTCATGAACTTAGTCCATAATCAATTTGGCAAGCTCGTACAAATGATTAGATCAGACAATGGCAATGAATTCTTAATGGATAATTATTTCAAAGACAATGGTATAATTCATCAAAGGGTCTGCATCAAGACTTCTCAACAAAATGATATTGCAGAGAGAAAACACATGCACATTCTCAATGTTGTTATGGCCACCGTGTCTGAATCCAGATTACCAAAGCTTTTTTTGGAACTTTGTTATTAGTCATGCAGTCCACTTGATCTATAGATTGTCTTCTCCTATCACTAATTCTCAATCTCCATATGAACTTCTCCATCATTCTCCTTCTGACTACACCAACCTTAAGGTTTTTGACCCTCGTGCAACAAAGTGTGTGTTCCTTGATTTTAAACATGGCATCAAAGTGTACATTGTCATGAATCTCAGCGCAAGAAAGATCTCTATTTTTAGGAATGTTCAATTCTATGAAATCTTTTTTCCTTACATAATGCCTTCCACAAATCACTAATCCCAACTACACCAAGATTTTAGACTATGATCTACCGTTTCTAGACACCCTTACAAATCACTCTTCTACTCCAACATCTCATAAACAAGTCAACTACCCCTAATCATCTTAATCCACATTGTCTGAGTTACTTATTATTTCACTTATACCTCAAGATTCCCAAACCTCACAACCCACCAACACTCTTCAACTTTCACCACATGCAAAAGCTTCATATCCTCGTGTCGTTTCTAGAGTTTCCAACACAATAATCCATAAACGAAAAATACTTGAAAACTATATTTGCAATAATCATACTGCTTCCTGACATACAAACACAAACACTCCTTCTTACCCTATTCAATAACTCTAATTTATCCACCACACGCACTCACTACATTTCTCACATTACTTCAGAAACTGAACCTACAACTTATAAGCAAGCTTTTCAACGTGAATGGTTGAGACAATCCATGATAACTTAGCTTCAATCTATATAACAAAACAACACTTAGATCGTGACCCTTCTTCCTTTCAATAAGAAATCTATAGGATCTAAGTGGATTTTAAAACATTAAAAGACATGTTGATGGATCCATTGATAGATACAAAGCATGTTTACTTGCAAAAGGCCACACATAAATTAAGGGCATTGATTATATGTACACCTTCTCACCTGTGGCTAAGATGACATTTGTAAGATTGTTGTTGGCAACTGTTGTTTTTCCAAACATTGGCATCTCACTCAAATCGATGCCAACAATGCTTTTCTTCATGGTGACTTAAATAAGGAAGTCTACATGACACCACCACCTGGCCTACTCCTATCTGCCCCTAATCAGGATTGCAAAATACAAAAAATATTTGTAGGGATTTAAACAAGTAAGTCGGCAATGGTTTGTTAAATTGTTCTTTATACTCACTTCCTTTGAGTACAAGCAATCTCAAGCATATCGCTTTCTTTTCACTAAAATTAATAGTAAGAATTTTACACTTCTGTTTATCTATGTAAATGATCTCATCCTGATGAAATTTTTAGCGTAAAATCAAAGCTTGATCCAAACTTCAAAATCAAGGATATTGGTAACTTGCAGTTTTTCCTTGGTATTGAAGTTATTTGATCCTCTCAAGGTATTTTTGTATGACAATGCAAATATTCCTTAGAGCTCTTACATGACACAAATATTCTAACTGCTAAACCTGCTCAAAACCCAATGACAAGATCTCACACAAACACTACACATGATGATTCATCTCCAACTAATCCTACTACATATAGAAGGCTCAATGGACGTTTAATATATTAGTGTACCATAAGATCATACTTATGTTTTTTAGTGCACCAACTAAGTAAATTCATGTCCTCTTCTACAACTCTTCACCTGATGGCTGCTCATCGAGTTCTCAAATACATCAAGCAATCTCTAGGTCAAGGATTGTTTTTTCCTTCCATGTCACTCCTGCAACTGAATGCCTTTAGTGATTCTGACTAGGCTTCATGCAGTGACACTAAGACATCTATAACAAGATTTTGTATTTTCTTAGGAGACTCCCTCATATCATAGAAATCAAATAAGCAAATTACAGTCTCTAGATCTTCTTCTAAAGCGGAGTATAAGGCCCTTGCTTCACCAGTTTGTGAGCTTCAATGGCTTACTTACTTATTACATGATTTCCATGTCAAGTTTATCACACATGCACTTCTCTACTATGATAATCAATATGCACGAAACATTGCTTCCAATGTAACATTCAGTGAACGGACAAAACATATTGAAATTGATTACCATGTTGTACGAGAAAAGCTTCTCGACAAACTTTTTTTAGTTGATCAATTCAACTTGTCGATATCTTCACCAAACCCCTTGATCCCCATCCTTTTCACTCATCTTGTTAAAGCTTAGCATTTTGAAGAATTGTGGTTGTCTCAATACTAAAAATAGATGGGGTCTCGACTTTTTTTGCAACCACCCAACTATAATTACTCGCGTTGTTCAGGTTTACCAATGTCACTCCTTTTTGGGACATCTCGCCAACTTTAAAATGTCTGTTAGGCTTAAGTCAAGAGACTATATTTGGTCTGCCTTTATACTCCATGTGGGTTTGTATGTTAGCATTGTTGGGGCCGCGATCGTAGATTTTCTAATAAAAAATAATAAAAACCCCAATGTGTTCTCTCCTTAACTTAGCAGCTTGCATTTATGCAACATACAAGACGGGAGAGGGCACATGAATAGTCGTTCGATCCTCTTCAACATCATCATCTAACAATAGGGCATCAAATGAATCCATGGAAGAAGCTCTCTCATTAAGAGAGTTTCTAGATACCCTTTCCGAATGAGAATCATCTGTCAAGGATATAACATCATGGCTCGTGCGATTATGGGCAAGGGAAGAGGTGTTTGAGCCATGAGATACTTTCACTCTCACAACAGAAGAATCACCAGTCTCACAATCGCTAGATATGGGAATAGGGGATATCACTCATCTTGACCAAAAGAACATTAAATGTAGAAGGTAAAAGTTTGAGTTGAGACGGATACCTGATAAGGTGAAGTTGGCGAAGAAATGTAATGCAAAAAGTATAATCTTTAAGCAAATAATTGCAACTATTTTGATTAATACTCTCAGAAGGGAAGAGAGGAAGATACTAACTACTAAGAAACACTCGCAAATGGAAAGTAACTCTCAAAGGTGTGTGTGTGTGGGGGGGGTGGGGGGTGGGGGGGGGGGGGGGGGGGGGGTGTGTGTGGGTGTGTGGGTGTGTGTGTGTGGGGGGTGTGGGTGTGTGTGGGTGTGTGGGTGTGGGTGTGTGTGGGTGTGTGTGGGTGTGTGGGTGTGTGTGGGTGTGTGTGTGTGGGTGGGTGTGTGGGTGTGTGTGGGGGGGGGGGGGTGTGGGGGGGTGGGGGGTGGGGGTGTGTGTGTGTGTGTGTGTGTGCGCGTGCGTGCGTGCGTGCGTGCGTGTGTGTGTGCGTGTGTGTGCGCGTGCGCGTGCGATTCGTCGTGAAGAGAAGTTACTAAATCAATAGTTGGATTCTCCCTAAGAAACATAAACAAACTAGAGCATACTATAAGCAAAATCACTTCCTAACTAGTCACTTCAGCCCATGTGTCTGAAAGAAACAACAAAATATTTCAATGATGAAAATACATTTAATGTGCTTGTTTTCCAATACTTTTTCAAATGAATCCAAGCGTTTTTACTATTAGTGTGAAGCAAATGATAACCTCAGAGGCTGGTCACGATAGCTAAAGACTTCTCCAACTAAAAAATGTCCGACATGCCTTGAGGGCAACTATTTTGGACCAACTAGAGGTCCAAAGAGCTAAGGTCCAAATTAATGTCAATCCACTTCAAAAGACCAAAGGTATAAAGGCACGTCACACGAAATGTAATATATACTTTCTAATCTTCACTTTTCACTACATTCATCTTAAATCTTTAACTGACTTAGACGCTAGAATGTTAATCTTGCAGGTCCACTCTCACGCCGCCGTACCAGAAATCAACACCACAAGTTCAAAATTCTTCATCACCAACTTCAACTATTTCTAGTTCTCGAACATAACAAATATAAAATTTAAAAAAACTAATTAATTACTTTTTTTAAGTAAGAGATTAAGATTAAAATTCAGGGGAAATAATCTTATAAACTTAAATTTTTAAATGTTGATTGAAACTACTTATTAAAATTGAGTCTTATAGCTTTGTGGGAACTGAGACATATACAATCAATATTTGAGATAAATTATAAATATTATGTTATCTTTAAATTTAGTTGGGTAGGAACTCATCATTCAATCAAACAATATTATTTAATATAACAAATTTTTTTTAATGATAAATTTTAATCAATTTTCACTGTGGTTTTGATTCTCAAACATTTTTCAACAATTTAAAATTTCTATGTACAAAAAATTAATTAAATACTATATCATATTTCAAATTTGGTTCACCTAAAATTGCATTTGATAGCATGACTTCCCAAACCTTTCAATATAGATTCTGGAAACAAAAACTATTGAATTTAGGGGTGTGAGAATACAATATTATCATGTTTTAAAAAATTATCTCAAAGTATTTTTATCTCTAGAATAATATTCCTCAGAAACATAATTCTAAGAATATCATTCAAACTAATATAATTTTACACTTTGAAACAAACTCACTCTTTTTTTCCATCAATCCATCTACTTTACACTTTTTTTCCCACAACACACTATTACTCCCTACAATCCAGATGACATTGCTTCTTTCTCTTCTTGGTAATGGCTCAATAATTGTTCTTGATATATTGAAAAACTGTAAATAGTGTAAGATGACAAAACACTATTGTCATTCTGATGATATGCCTTCAAAAAGCAGGTGAGAGTTTAAATACATTCATATTTTGTTCAGCATATCCCCAAATCAACTCATAATATCAGTATATCAGTAGTCAAAGATTGAGCGTTGTACCAATAATCCGAATTTTACAATCCTTCAATCGATTCTACTTAAGATGTCTTGCTTGATTACATTGCATTGCATGATACTTTCCACAAAAGATGTATCAAGACAAATATAGAATACATTCAGCCAATAGAAACACTTTTTTTGAAAAGCTATTGCACTGTTATCTTTTAAAACGCTCTTACAAATGCACCAATTCTGTCGAATTCAATTATGAGAAAAGAACCAAATAGAACATGTAACATGACCAACATCATACAAATATAATAACATCAAAGAGACAGCCTCTAAAATATTGGCATTCATCTCAAACCAACTACACCACAGAACCACATAAATAAAATCAATAAAACAACGAGCTTACTTGTTCAGCTTGTTTCATGGGAGGTGAATTACACAGCAGATGATCGAACTATACTATTTCAGATGTTACAAATTCTTGTTCATACAGTTACAAGATGCTAGCTTCCTCCTTTTACAAGAAAGCTTGTACGGTACCATGTGGAACACATCATCTAATCAGAGCTAACCTTCTTTTCAATATTCGAGTTGCTAAGTATTATTACACCAATTATTATGAGTAGTGCACCTGCAAACCACTGTATAACATTTCTTTGCATCAGAGAATGCACAAATAAACAACTTGTATATAGCCAAACACAAGTTATTCATACTTTGCAAGTTAAGAATTAACAAAAGTGGAGAATGAAATTTTAGGAGAGTAATCACACCTCGTATTTTGTTATGAACAAAAATGAGAAGTGAAAGACAATGGAAGCTCGGTTCGGGGTGAGTAATTTACAATTTTACTTTTTCTCTTATAAATTCAAGAAAAAATCAATTAACTTATCAGTTATATGACATCAACTATCAGCTACCAAATATCAACTATCGATCATGAGTTATCAATCATGAATTATCAATCATCAGCTATAAGTTGTCAGCTATTTTAACATACAAAGCTTTTAGATTACAACATATAATGGATAAATAAACTAAGTTTGTTAAAAGACAGAATTAAGGGCAATCACTTTGGTTTCATTTCAATTTTGTTTCTTCAGTTAGGGTTTATCATCGAATAGGAGATTAAAATCGGGTATAACAATGTGCAAAGATTGCAATTAAAGAGAGAGATAGTGGTTGTTGTTACCTGAAAAGAGAGTGATTCATGAAAGAAGAAGAAACCAGCTAAACCAGAAGTGATGAAATTGGTGGCGAAATTGGTGACGGTAGCTTGAAGAGAAGAAAGAGCTTTAAGGCTGTTGACGTAACAACCCCACATGGTTACATTGAACAAAACCACCAGGCCATACTTAATCAACTGTTCCAAATTCAATACATAGATAAGATGGTGTTAATTGATTGATGGATTTAACCTAAAACTGAAGGAAGAGGATAAAGGGTGATTGAAAGTACGATGTGAAAGGTGAGCTTAGCGAAGATGGCTGCAAGAGCAGCGTTGAATCCAGCGGATACTGCCCACGCGTATCCTCCTCCTCCTCCCTCCATCTTCCGATCGCGATCACAAACTACTAAGCCCCTTCTAATTGTTGATTTTCCTTAAAAAAAAAAAAAAAGAAAGAAATGTATATTATTAGAATTAGATACAACTACAATTCTTTATTTTTTTTTTTATATAGTATCATGGTCTATCCTACACTATTTGTGAGACTTCCTGTAGAAGCCCAAACGTGAGGAGGTGTGTTAGAATTTTTATCTTTATTGTGATCTGACGTTAGTTGGCTAAATTGTGACATATGTATTTCTTTCATTGCATCTAGTGCCACATTATTTATAGGTATTGCATGTGTTATTTTTTTATAAGTGGTACAATTATCATTTAATAAGTCGATTTTGCACTTAACCATAACTCTTGAGAATTTTCATAATGATCTTAATAATGAACCCAATTATATGAACAATTAACATCATTTTGTTGAAGTCGTTGTCAGGGTGGTAAGTGGTCGCTATAAAACAAAAGTAAGTTTTATAATTATCGTATCCATAAAGATTGGTGGTTTCAAAGCATGTTCAATAGATTTTAAGATCTTAAGTAGATAAGGGTTGTATATTTGTTCTGATGCATGAAAGTAAATGACAGAAAGTAAAATTGAGATTTCGGTGTTAACAATAAGAAAACTTGTTAGGGATAGATTTCCATTGCGTATTTATCATGCACATCCATAAGTCAATAAATGTTTTTCTACTCAACTATTAATATTACTGCATGTTGCTCTCATTTGTATCATCTTTCAGTTTCAACGTCATAAGATCAATGTATTGTCAAATAGTCGATATATCAGACTATTAACCAACACAAATCATTAAGCTCCAACACTTTAAAGAATCAAGACTCCATACTAATTCATATTATTGTATGTGTGGATGTTGAACATAACCTCATCTCTAGGCGCTAGTATCCAATAGATGATTATCTTGGATCTAGTAATGACAAGCACCTTTCAATGTCAGGTTACGCTATGAAAAAAGTTGTAGGTAGCAAAACTAAAACAAGCATTAAAATTAAATAGTCGTCAATATTAAAGCATGAGTAGATTTACATATAACGTTTTAACCTATTCACTACATGAATATATTGACTACATATAACCCCCCCCCCCCCCCCCCCCCCCAACAAAGAGATTTTAGCTATGCTTACTTATAATAATGTAGTTGTCGGTAATCCAGAGAAGCTGGTCTTGGAAATTTATCTTTCGTGTCACTTGAGCAGCGGTTGTGCCTTTAGACTCCGTCTCTTATTATCTTGTTGTATACCTAGGTAAATCTACTTCAACTATGCATTACCTCAATCCATCAAAGCTCCCATTGTAGTGAACATGAAACTCTTATTTATAAAAAAGATATTTGACCACTCACTAGGTGCACCACCCTTACGCCTAGCAATCCTGCTTTCTCCTTCCTTAAGTAATGATGATTGTCTTCAACGTGGCCTTAGCCGCCTTTCCTCTCTAAGTGCATTGTCACTAGGCTTAGCGTGCAAACCCTTACTTTACCATGAAGTATTTGCATCTGGTTATGCCATTTGGCCTTCTTCATGTGCTTAGCGCGCCTATGGCTGGGCCTAGCGAGCCTGGTCTTCCATGGTTTTTCTTTGGCTAGGTCTTTGGATGATGAATTGCGGTTTTCCAGTCCTTTTTACCCGTTTTACATTAATACGTACTAGAAAAGTCCAAACAGGTATTTTCTCACTTTTCATAGATAAATTGGGGGGAGGGGGTTGTATTGTTTGCTTGCAAAATAAGTTAATAAGTACTGACATATTTCATGTAAATCTGGTACTTAGCCACTCTCCCTAACTTATCTTTTTGTTTATCCTCAAACAAAATTAATTAGATGGTTCAAAATATTTTGAATGCATGTTTCGTTAACAGGGTTGACTGACTCAGGTAAAGAGTTTTAAAATTATTTGTATATCATGATATTTTTTCAAATGCAAATTCGTAATTAATACTATGACTATTCATCATAGCATAAATTCGAATCAGAGACATCACTGAAGCTCTTTTGAGATCGAGATAGTGATCCTAGAGTAGGAGGAAAATGGGTATGCTCTTGAAAGTCTTCATGACAGGGAGACCCAGTAGGATGTTGGAAATGGTTGAGCATACCAACATTTGGAGTATTCTTAACATGAGTGCCCCCAGTTGTCTCTCGTGCAAGAGTAGCCCCCACAAAAGCCTCTAGCACAAGAGCCTAAACCCTCTCATCCTGAGGAGTGGGTTCAGTTGTAAGTCGACCATGTCCTTCAACGAGAGACTCACTAGCCGGACTTTCAACAGTCTCTACAATTGGCTCTAAAGTCCCCCCACAAGTTGTCCCAATCAATTAACGACTCTGCCATTTCCAACATCACTATGTAAGTTATCAGATGATGAAGTGGTTGTTTAAGGCATTATGTACTTCATGCTTGAGTATTCGCATGACTGCACGATGCATCTGGTTGTGTCTGGGGGTCTTAAGGGTCAGCGTTGATAGACTGCCCATATGAAAACTTTCAAATTAGTGCCTTGAGAGCCACTAGTCGACACCCTTGGATTAGACAGAATGCATGTAAAAAGTATACAATAATGCATTAGAATCCAAGAGGAATTTACGACAAGATAAGGCGAGTGTCACTTCAAAGCTCGTCGATGAATATTACCTTGGTCCTCAGGAAAGAGAAAACATTAACCAAGCGTTGTGACATGCGTGTGTGATCTGGCACATTGGTGTAATGAAGTGCCCACTAGTACTTAAAACCTTGGGTGCAGTGATAAGAGAGTGAATAATTCAAGGAACCGAGGAAAACATCTTTCCTTTTGCAAAATAAGTGGATTTTTTTAGCCACTTTTCATTGGGTGTGTCGGTGGAAAAGAAAAAAACCTCCCTTTAGGAACTAAACTCTTAGGGAACAGTTGGTTCAAACCAAATTTCTTGGCTGCTAAGTTTGGCTCGTAAGGAGCAGCCCTTAGTTCTGACTTAGAAAAGGTAAGCATCGATCACAGAGTTGTGGGATTAAAGCATGTGTGCATAGTAGCACATATATCCCTCTCTTATTGAAACAGGTTGGGAAATGGTTTCTTAAACCATTCAGGACCACACTATCGACTGGAAAATGATGTCATAGTCGAAGTGAACGTCTTGCACCTATAAAACATTTGGAAGTAACTTTCAGAGACCTCCAAAGACACGGCCTTGCCATCTTCGAGAATAAGTTGGGCAAGCCTTGGACCTTCGACTCCCACCTCTGAGCTAGGAGGAACTCTGGTCTTGAGGGAAGGATCGAAAATGGCATTGAGCCACAATTGCAGAAGCTAGATAAGGCCACTTATTTAAAGGCTATCACGATTTGTTCTGTTCTTCAAGTCTTGGGAGGTCAACCTTAGAGATTCATACAGGCCATAAAGAATTAACATATTGAGAGAAACATTTCTTTCTTCATGAAGTTTGGTGTCTAAAGAGATATACTTCTTTTCCACTTCAACAAATCGAGCACATAATACATATCTAGAAAGTCAGTAAGTAAAGAAAGCAATATCTTCATGATCATCTACTTAATCTATCTAACCATGGCAACCTTCGATGATGGAGTTGTAAGCGGTTCTATTGAAAGTTAACCCAGGATTTGTTTTTGTCTTGGTTGAAGGCTCAAAGGTCTCTCCAGTTGGTTGAAGGTCAACGATAGCAGCAAATAGAAGAGTGTGGGGGTTATCATTCCACAAGGAAGGTGAAACATGTTGGTTGATGTATCCCATAAGGACATGGCTATAATAAGCATGTGAGAGATGTATTTGAGACCAACTTGTGACAGTTGATTTAGGTCAAAGATGCTTAAATCTCTTCAAAAGTGTTTCTTCATCTCTTATACCCTATCCAACTATCTGATGTAATCAGTATCCTCAGTCGGAAGAGAAGAACGGAAAACCATATTCTTAAAGAAGTTAACATCAAATAGGACATCCACGAACACTAAGGGTTCGTAACCAAGGAAAGTAGGGATGAAATATTTCAGCATTTGGGGTTTCTTGATGCGCCTCGGGAGAGGACCCATTTATGCATGAACGGTACTAGCAACAGAGTATGGGATCAAAGAAGTACGATACTAGAGGTTTTTTCTTCCATCCTCCATGGGAGGTTCGGGAATGTAGGTGTTGTTGTTCAGGTATAGTGGTGCATAAAATACAGTAACAAAAGGAGGATGTCACTGAACTTTGGGAGCCCTTGTTAAAGGTTTCTTGAAGAGAAGCGTAATGGAAAAAAAGGAAGAAAAAAAAACTACATAAAAACTCTCAAGATTTCCTTTTACTGGCGTCTCAGAAAGATGGAAATGGTGAAAGAGAAGAGGGTGTTGAAAGGGAATGTGTTAAATACATAAAGGAGGAAAACGATTCAATTTTTCTCTCCAAATGATTTTGGACATGTGGCACTCTCAAGTTGACAATTAGCACTGAGTGGGCATTGGGAAAGATAAAAAAAAAAAGGAATTAAAAGAGTTTTTTTGCCTTGAATTCATTTTTAATTAAGCTCTTAGGAAATAGAGAGTAATCATGATCAATTGTGCGTGCGTCTGTGACGTGACGTTGTGGTGTAAAGTGGACATAATAATCAAAAAGTAATAATTAAATAGCAAGACGTTTCGTTGAGGTGATGTGTGCAGTCTGGGAAAATAGTGTCGAAGGGTTACAAAAACGCCACATTTCTTCCATCTAACCATATGATCGAAAGTGACATTTAAGGGGGGGGGGATCTGTTATCCTGGAATTTATACTTTGAAAAAAGTCAATTGTATGTTGGATTGGGAAAATGCTAAGTGTTAGCATTTATTGACATAAGTCGACAAGAATAGGTACGTCGATTGAAGCATTCCGGCTGACATCTTGAACTATGCTTTGGAAGAATCTCAAGAGCAAACATTAAGATATGGTTTGGAGGAGTCTAAAGAACATATTTGAGAGATCACTCGACACCATGTCGAGGTCGAATTATTCGACGAGCTCCAAAGACTTAGAAGATTGAGGAAACCAACGACTAAAGAAGGGACTTAGTGCTATCAACAATCACCTTCGACGAGCAGACAATTACTATTCTCCAAGAGCAGTTAAGAATGAGGGATGGTGGTGTTCATCAATTTTCAAGTATTGACGATGTGGCAGTGCATCAGAAGATAAAGTTGAATGTCTTTGAAGACATGTTGATTCTTTAGGAGTAAACTCTCAGAGACGGTTATCTTTAGTTTAGTATATATAGCAGTTTCATATGTTGTAATCAAGGTCACAAATAAGGGTGTGCAAAAAAAATTAGTTATGCTTAACTAAATTGATATCCAAATTGTTCCACTTTTAAAAATATAAATCAAACTGCAAAATATAAATATGGATATCCATTTTGTTATCAAAATATATAAACTGGTACCCATAATAATAATATAGTTTGGTTATTTAATATCCAAATTTCATCATATATATATATATATATATATATATATATATATATATATATATATATATATATATATATATATATATATATATATATATATATATATATATATATATATATATATATATATATATATATATATATATATGATTTTTCATAATAGTTAATAACAAAGCTGAGAAATATATATTTTTCAGATTTTTTTTCACTCACTTGTAAATGAATGAAATGCGTCATGTATACAACTAAATAAAAATGCTATTTTATAAATTGCAAATTCTTTTAAAATGTGATATTTATCATAATTTTCTTCCTATTTCTCTTAAATAACTATATTGTTCTATTTATAAAGTTAGACCCAGATTATAATAAACTGGAAATAAGTGGAATAAGGGATGAAACAAAATTAAAAAATTTTAGTAATAAAATGATGTACAATTTTCTTATAATTATTTCAATTATCCTCTATTTAATTTATAATACAAAATTCATAAGTCAGACAAATTTTTCATTGAAGTTAATAGTGTGTGGAATTAGAAGAAAAGGGTAGTTGTGCTATATAGCAATATTAAGCTACACAAATTCAAGAAATTCTAGTAATTATGTACAATTTCCTCTCAAAACAGTTTTTATAAAAAAACCGATTTGAACCGGTTTTAAACCGAATTGAAATCATTTTGCATTTTCAAATTAGTTTTTATAAAGAATGGTCTAGTTTTAGAACTTACACCAATAAAATGGATTGGTTCTTGTAATTTGGTAACCATGCACATCCTTAGTCACAAATTTCATATACTTTCTCTATAGAACTGATATACTCAAGCAAAAGTGTGAAACAATTTGTGAGTAACATGTGAGTATTCATCTTTTTTTATTGTATTATCTTTATGTTTCTTTATTGAAACATCTTTTCTTTTTGTTATTTACTCTATTTATTTAATATCTTTTATTGTAAAGTTTTTTTTACTTTAATTCAAGCTTTATTGTCTTTAAAATTTGTCGTTATACTCTGCACGCAGGCATTCATAGTCACTTCGTATACATATTTTCTTGTAAACGTGTTTGCACAAAATTGCTCTCGAGATTTTTCGAGTTAATCTCACAGATTTTCAAACTTGTGATAGTTCGCTAAAAATACCTATAAACTAACATACATCGGAGTAGAGGATACGAGATACTCAGCATACATAACCGCATTTGTGATTGATTATATGTGTGGATGATTTATGTGAATGATGAGTGATACTATTTACACTATCCTTGTTGTTTTATGCACCGCTAACATATATGAATGTATTTCTCACCCCTATTTGTTTGTTTATGTTGTTTTTTACGCTTGTGATGCAAATACTCATGTAGATGAGTCTTAACTGTTGTTGTGGGGAGGATGGCGTAGTATCCTTTTTCGTCATTTATTGCTTTGAGTTATTTTAGTTTTTGTGTGTCGCTCTGATAGTGTAACACTGGGGTGGGTTATGTTTTTTGAGATTTTTGAATATTTCTTTTATGAGTTGAAGTCAAGTTGGTTTTAATTTATGAGACAAATAAAAATGAGTTGTTATTATTTATTTTCGCTGCCATAATATGTTAGTTGAGAAAGTTGTTTTATGATGAGAAAATATAACACTCTGTAGTTGAGTGAATTATTTGCATGATTTTATAAAATAACTGTTTCGGATTTAGGGTGTTACACCTAGCATGTCGGCAGTTCGTAGAATTTTGTAAGGCGTGTGTATGGGTCTTCATGATCTAAACCTGCAAAAGGTTAGCATATAAATTTTGTATTAAGCTCGTTTTAATTTCAATTTGTCGAACATTCTTTTGTATTCTATCTAAATGTGGTAGATGCCTGGAACTATTGTGACACGGTTTACCATAATTGTTGTTTTCATTGTTGTTGACTTTAGCCATGGTTCTTTGTTTTGAGAGAAATAACTCTTCTAAATCTAACTTTTTTGGCTGTTTGTTTCTTTTTCATGTTTTTAGTGAGGTTTTATGTTTGTTTCTTTCAATTTTAGGATTGAATAACAATTATTCTGCAAAAACCTTACCCCGCATAAACTAGTAAAAATAGAACCAGTCATAAATATTAATGGGTTAGTGGTGATAAAAAAATATAGAACTATTAACAAATATACACATATATAGACAATATATAAAATAATAATAAAACTATGATATATCTCGAAAACTTAGCACCAGTCTCCGACAACGGTGTCATTTTATTCAATGTAAATGAATTTAAGTTTTACAATTATCATATCCACAAAGAATGGGGGTTTCAAATATCGTTCAACCGTTTTTAAGATTTGAAGTAGATAATGTTTATGTGTTTGTTGTTAGGGGTAGATTTCATCATTACATATTTCATCAGTTATATGCTCTTCTACTCAACTATTAATATTATCATTTGTTACTTTTATTTGTATCTCTTTTCGGTCTCAACGCCATGAGATCAGTGCATTACTCAATAGTTGATATGTTGGACTATTAACCAACACAGAGCATTAAGTTCCAACCGTTATAAAGCAGCATGACTCCACAGTGATCTATACTACAGTATGTTCGGATATTGAACGTAACCCTATCTCTAGATGCTATTATCCAATAGATAATTATCTTAGATTTAGTCGTAACAAGTACCATTCGATGTCAGGTCGCATCATGAAAATAAATGTCATGTCGCAAAGATAAAACAAACATTAAGATTAAAGAGTCATCAATATAATGATGAGTAGATTCGGTTAGAAGGTCATGAAACCATAACTTGACGGTATCAACCCATATGATGTAGTTGGTTGTCTCAGTTAGTTTCTTGCACAAGATTGTGCAACTTTGATAAAAGTGACGGAATTGATTGCGGATTAATCTCCCATGAGTTGATAGAGGAAAAAACTTGAAAAAAATGTCACTTGGTGGTGGGAAGGACAATGACACTCGGAACGAACAACAAAATGAAAGAAAAAAAACGCGCCAGAAAAACAAATCTAATGCGGTGCGCATGAGGCTCACACGCCAGAACCATTGTTGCGCGTGAAGAAGCGTGCGGCGTTGTGTCGATGGGTATTATGAACCTAGTGGTGGCGGTGCAGCGGTGAACTGATATGTGGTAGCAGAAAATGGAGACCTGTAGCATAACTATATATTATGGGTGGCAAAGTTTCTAAGACACGGAAGAAAAGATCATGAAACCCTTAAGTTTTGATACCATATTTAAAAATATTTTTTGTATAATTGTCGCTAATGAGACCTCGCTAAGATATATTTTGTATAAAATAAGTAAATATAATTAATACCCATTGATACACATTCATATACCCATCATCTCATCCAAATATCTCCCTTAATAAAGAAGAAGAAAAATCATTATTATTAGTAACTTTCTCTTTAATACATCAAATGTCCCAAAACTTTCATCAAGTTTAAATTCCAAATGTGCTTATATAACGACATAATGAAGTAAAATGAAAATTATGACTAAATTTAGATATTTTTATATCTTAAAAGCTTCATAATTCTAATAGAAAAATATTAAAGGAAAGTAAATACAATTATGATTCATTTGGTTCTATTTTATTAGAGTATAGCAGCATTGTAAAACTCATAACTGAAAAGTGTCAGTCTGAGTAGTTAGTTTAACATGTTACTACATGTTTTCTGTTAGTATAGAACCTGCTACAGCATGTTAGTTTGTTCTTGTAAAACCTGTTAAGGCAGGTCATAGTGTCAGGTATAACCTGCTAGGGCAGGTTAGTGTAAATGTTGTATAAAAAGGAAATCCAAGTGTAACTGAATTCATTCAATCACTAACAAAAAAATAAAGTTAGTTGCAATCATGAAACTCTCTCTCTCTCTCTCTTCACTTTCTAATATGATATCAGTTTAGATCTGATTCAGATCTAGAACCTTCTCATGGCTGCGACTCCCACACCAGAGGGAACGCCGACCTCCTCTGCGCAAGATCCACCAGTTTCTTCACCGGTCACCATCGCCTCCGTCGCGGATCCTCATCGTCTCCAATTTCCGCTCAAGATTTCGCAGAAATTAAATGAAAAGAACTTTCATCTATGGTTTCAACAAATCGAACCCTACACCAATGCGCATAACCTCACTGAATTTGTCGTTTGTGCCAAGATTCCTTTGCAGTTTGTAGATGATGAAGCTCGCGAAGCTGGAATCGTCAATCCTGAGTATTCTCGCTAGCTACAAAAAGATCAGATGCTTCTTTTTTGGTTGCAATCCGTGAAATTCTCTTGCTCGTGCTTGGCTGTTCTCACGCGCATCAACTTTGGGATCGTTTATTCAACTACTTTCAGAAGCAAACTCGTGCTCGTGCTAGGAAGTTACGTGTGAAATTGTGTGCCCTAACTCCCTATACTTTTACAGTCCAAGAGTATTTGCTCAAGGTACACACTATTGTTGATGCTCTTGCTTCCATTGGTGACCCCATCCCTGCTTCACATCATATAGATGTAATTCTTGAAGGCCTTCCTTCAGAATTTTCCCATGTTATGTTAGTTATTGAAAGCAAGTTTGGCTTAATGGACTTAGATGAAGTGGAAATTCTGTTGTTAGCTCACGAGCCGCGTCTTAACAAATTTAAGAAATCCACCACTTCATATATCATCTCCATCAACCTTGCTTAAACTCCAGCTGGTACTAACTCTAATGATGACACTCAATCTGCCAGTGTTGACTCTGCACCAGCTCCAATCTCTACACAAGCTCCTGAACAAGATTTTAGCCAACCTCGTGGTTCCAGAGGCACACGTGGTGCTAGGTTTGGTAGAGGCAGAGGTAGAAATCCCAACTCTCACATCCAATGTTAAGTGTGCTCCAAGCATGGTCACATTGCTCTCAATTGTTGGTACAGGTTTCATCATAATTACTAGATTCCTCCCGCAACAGCATCCTCCTATAACCCTCAATAATGGTTGGCTTCACCTTATGGCTACATTGGCACTCCTCAGAATTTGTGGACCAGACCTCCTCCACCACCAAGAATTCCCTCAGCCTTGTCTCATGCTCCTAGTACTTTAGTTGCTAGTTCAACACCATTCATCTCAGGCTCTTGGTTTCTTGACTTTGGAGCTTCATTTCATGTTACTAATGAGGTAAGAAATTTGTAGCAGATGACTCCTGTCGCGGTGAGAATTGGATACCAAAGCTATCGAATCAGCTTGGCTCACAAAACAATGATAGCACCACCGAACTTTTATTTTATCCAATGGAAGGGAGAAAAGATCAAACAAAAACCCTAAGTAAAATGCAAAGCAAAAAAACAAGGTCTAAAGCTAAGCAAAAGAGAGATCAAAGATACGGGGGTTGGTTATACTAAGGAAAGGTACTAGCACTCTAAGCATCTATAGTACTCTACAGGAACCTCTTGAAATATTTGTGTTTTGCTAAAGGGTATAGGATGGGTAAAGAAAAGGAGGAAATGCGGAAAAAGAAAAAGGTAAAAAAAAAAAAAAAGTAGCTCGATAGGATCATCACAATCATATGCCTACGTATCCTTAACAGGAAGTCAGAGCAACTGTAGTTCAGAAACTACGTGTGAAAAAGGAAAAGTGTGCTCGCCAAGGATCAGGGGCTTATGCCTACGTATTCTCAAGAGGAACTTGAGTAATCAGAGCGTTTGTAGTTCATGGAACCACAGATTGTTAGGGTTCTAAGAACCAAAACAACAACAAAGACAAACAACCGAGGGACATGCACAATGATAATAAGTCAACATACAATCTCTTCCCTTGGGTTATGTCAACAAAGATAGACAACAAAGCAACATATACAGGGAAGAACATCATGTAAATGCCAAGCAAATAAGATACAGACACAGTACATAAAAAAGCACCATGTATGGTCAGATAAATAAAATAGCACAGAATACACATGGAAAAACATCATGGTAATCAGACAGTGAACAATCAATAGAAATACACGAAAAAAACATCATGTAGTCAGACAAATACACACGGCAAAGCATCGCGAATAATAAATAGACAAAAATACATGGAAAAACATCACGTAATCAAATCAACAGAGGTACACGGCAAAACATTGTGAATGACAAATTGAAAACACACGACAAAACATCGTGTATAAAAAACAGACAGTCACGGCAAAATATCGTGAGATAAAACATTATCAATTAATCAACATCAGAATTTAATCAAGAAAACAAGCCAGTCATAAAATAAAGTCAGGCAACAAGAAGAATTATTAATTAATTTAAATATAAATATTTAATAAGATTAATTAATAATTTAATTAATCAATATTAAATAAAAATATTTAAATTAATTAATAATTATAACAAATAACTTTTTTTACATTAACTCTAAGTAATAGAAAAAAAAAGAAAAAAAACATAAAGTTGAACATGACACTCTCATACTATCCTCGGTGAATTTGTATTGCTACAAAATTGACATAAAATTAAAAAATAAAATATCAAAAAAGTATTAGCAATAAAACATATATATATATATATATATATATATATATATATATATATATATATATATATATATATATATATATATATATATATATATATATATATATATATATATATATATATATATATTATAACTAAAAAAAATTGTACTTATTATAGCTAATAAATAAGTATATATAATATTACTAATAAAATAAAGGTACCTATCATAAGTGTATATAGAATGACATAAACTAAATAAAAACAATGTTAGAAATAGAAAAACGGAAGCATTAGAAAAAAACCAGCAGACATATATAAATTTGAAAAATGAAAGCTTAAAATTTATATAAACTAAAAAAAAAGTGAAAGTTTCAAATTAACAAAACAGCAAATATATACATTAAAAGAAAAATAGTGACATAAAAAACACATAGAAGCAGCAATTATCACTAAAAAAAAAAAACTTTTGAGAAAATGATCTAATATTGGGTATTCACTCGAAACGATATAAATTGTGAAATTATAAATACGGTGACAGAATCCTAAATAATAAAAAAAAAATTATTAGATCTTTTACATCGGGCCAATTAATCCACCGATGCAAAAAATTGAAAAAAATTATTAAAAGGGTTTTTAAATCGGGTATCGTTCCAACCGATTTAAAAAATAATATTAAAAAAAATTAAAAAATGGGATTTTAAATCGGGTTTATATCCACCGATTTTAAATCGGTTTTAAAATCCAACGATTTAAAAAGTTAATAAAAACATGGATTTTAAATCGGTTTTAAAATCCACCGATTTAAAAAGCCCCTCAAAAGTAAAAATAAAAAACATGGATTTTAAATCGGTTTTAAAATCCAACCGATTTAAAAAGTAAACTACAACATGAATTTTAAATCGGGTTTGTTTCCACCGATTTAAAAAATTATTAAAATATAAATTTTAAATCGGTTTTAAATTCCACCAATTTAAAAACCAATTTAAAAACCGTCAAGTATGGTTTCTTCACCAAAACCTGCACATTTCAAACCCATGAAAAATAGTGACAACAAAAACACATAGAAGCAGCAATTATATACTCATATATCGAGAGCAAAAATCCGCAGCATAACGGCATATTGGCGATGTCAAAATTCATGGATTTACTTACTCTTAACACATTAAAACAGAAATGACAGCTGCTGTAAAAATCAATTCTCAGAAGCAACTATACATACCACTTAACACAAATAACTAAATAAAATTCACAACCAAGAAATGCAACCAGAATCATACTAAAATAGACTACACCAAGCAAAAATAGAATAGCAACAAGAGCAAGAGACAAGAAGCAATTAGAACCAGCAGCACAATACAGAAGAAGTCAAAAAATCGAAATTTTACCGACATGTGACTTGTAGCTGCTCAGCTCGAGTTTGTCGCTAAAATAGAATCACCAGGTACAAAGCCTCATGTAGTTGTTTTTCAAAGAGCAAACATGGAAATAAAACTGGTCATCTCCATAATGATGTCGCGGCATTGCAGTGAGATGTTGAAGGTATCGTTGTTGGTGCGAACGACGATTTCGCGAGGTTATCCTTCCGGTTTGGTGATGATATGGAGAAGTAGAGTAATAAGTTATGGTGTAAGGTTTTTCTATTCACCCCAAAAAAATGTAGGCTAAGGTAGGAAATCAGAGAGAGCAGCTGGGAGTTTTCATGCGTGTGGAGGTGTTTTTATGTGTATATGTTTATGGTTGATGTTTTTATGAAGGAGAAGGAAGGAGTTGCAGGTTAATGGTGGTAAAAGATATTTAATGGAAACTCAACAGAGGGAGTTTACAGTGAGAGAGGGGGAGGCGAGTGGTACATATGTTTTTGCTTCACCAAGAGGAAATGATAGTTTTGTAATTAAAGAAAAAAAAAACACTATCATCCAAAAGAAGGTGATATATTATGGATAGAGAAATAACGTGAACAGTGGTGAAGGATGAGGGAATGACTATGAGTTAGTGTGTTTATGGAAGAAGTGAGGGGAGCCAAAAAAATTTGTTATGTGATGGTATAGATTTTGTGGAGAGAGACATTTGTGTGAAGATAAAGGTGGAGTGGTATAAAGTGTGGCATTGGGGCGGCGCAGGTTTATGGTCTTTTTTTTTCCAGCTAATTGGAGAGAGAGAGAGAGGTGAGAGAGTACAAAAGTGTAGCATAAAAGGTGTAAAAGATGTATGGAAACTCAAAATTAATTTTACTGAGACTTATTTAACAAGTTTTGAAAAAAAAATAAAAATTAAGTATAAAATTAAAAAAAATGTATTAACTATTTAAAATTTTAAAAAAAATTGATTAATTAAAAAATATATTAATTAAAAGAAAAAGTAAAAATGGCAAAAAAACGAATAATTCGGTCAGTATTAAGGTGTTCAAGAAAATAAAATAAATACACCAAAATGATCAGCAAAAAATATACGATTTGGAAAAATACAGCGGTTGATCAAATTTTGAAATTAATTTTACCCGCTAAAATGACTTAAACTGTTCAAAAATGCGACCGAAAAGTAGTCAAAAAATTAAAATGAGCATGTCAGATTAAACTATGTGAAACGTAGATTAATAGCACTGACGTTTGCAAGCTCAATTTTAAAATTTTGCGTCCACTGATTTTACACACAATTGACTTTTGATTTGACCGATTCGATTGTAAATCCAACAAGTTTATTTTTGCTGATAACTTGGGTATTATGCAAGATGAAATGTGTGATAAACCATACAAATGATGCAAAAATACGTGGGATCTTAGCCTCAAAAATTAGGTTATGACAACTCTTGCACTCCAAATTTTGCCCTAGGAGTTGTTGTCTCATCTCGCATTTCATTACATTTTTACATTGCATTTTTACTAACCGCTGACAGGTTTGTGTATTTGTTTGGTTTTTGCAGGAAAAGTCGCATGGGCGCACTCTTTAATTCATGAAGGGTAAAAGGGTCATTTGGTTGCAGTTGGCGGTCAATTTGTAAATTTTGAGTTGTAATCAGGATATCAGAGTTGTTGGATATTGTTGACGTGAGTCGGGGCCGAGGCTAATCGGATAAGTTTTGTTCATTTGAATTGCCAAAAGGTTTAATTGGAAGTTCTGTTGAAGACGGGATTAATCGGATAAATTGGAGGAATTAGGAATTAATAAACAATAGAATTTCATTGTCATTTCTCATTTCATTTTAATCATATGGCATTTATCTTATTTGCATTTCATGTTAAACCACTTTTATTGCATTTCATTTTTTTTATCATTTATTACACTTTTAAATATTTTTCCATGTTTAATATTTTCGTTTCATTTAATTTTAGTTTTTTATTTTTGGTTGCATATCAAAAACAAATAGATAAATAAATAAAATTAAAGAAGTTTTATTTAATAATAACTGTTCTTTACAAAATAATTATAAAATTACATTTTTGCATAAAATAATAAAATTCCTAAGTCTTCCAATTTTCTTCAACTTTTCCCGACTCTTCTGATTAATGTTTCGAACCTGCAAGATGGTTAAAGCAAACACAATTTTATCGGTTAGTGTTATCTGACATCCTCAGAATAATATCATCATTGAATGTGTCGGGAGGGCAACAGATTATTACTCTGAAGCCAGCTCCCGACTTTGTTTCGCAACCATCAGCCAAAATCCGGCAGCTTTTGTTCTTATTCTGAAGCAACCGAGAGAGAGATAAAGAAGTGCTTTTGAAAAAGCTGGTTTGGGACAAAGTGCTTATCCAAAAAAGTGCTTATTAAAAAAGCACTTATTTGAAAAAGTGTTTTCTCAAAAAATTGGTTTGCCAAACAAGCCTTAACGACAATTTTCCAGAAAAAAGCACAAGCCAACGGATCAAGACCAAGTTCCTAAAAAATTTTGCTTTAAATCCAACGAACCCACAACAACGTTTTGCGACATGCAAGCAACGGATCATCCGTAAAACCTGCAGAATCAACAACAAAAGCTCAGCCCAGCAAACCAAATCAAAACATCACAAGCCCACAAATCAAGCCTAAACAGAATCATATAAATGATAAGAGGTTTTGGGATCAAAAGGGGGGATCCCAAAAGCGGAAAAACGACACAGAAGGTGGATTCAGAAAACTCACTTGAGTTTTCATCATCATCTCAACCAAGAAGAAGATAAGAAATAAACAAAGCTATCGGCGGCAAGGCAAAACACGAAGAAGATCGAAATCTCGACAACACCATCAACAAAGAACGAAAAATCCAAAATCGAAGCCTCACCAATAATGGATCAGCACCGGGAACCTGCGGCGGCCGTGGATTCTTCCGATCGTCACTACCATCGGGACCCGTTGTCATCATCCTCAGTTTCCAAACATCATCGGATACTCAATCGTTCACCACAAGTCATAGATTGAAGGGTGAGTTTCGGTTCAATTTTTGGGTGTTTTTTTTTATTGTGGACCCGTTGTCATCATCCTCAGTTTCCAAACATCATCGAATACTCAATCGTTCACCACAAGCCATAGATTGAAGGGTGAGTTTCGGTTCAATTTTTGGGTGTTTTTTTTTATTGTGTTTCAGGTATCAAAAAAAGGAAAATCGGACATGCACGAAAGACCGAAAGCTCAAAGCTTCATCAAACAATAATGGCGTCGCCGACACAAGAAAGAAGAAGAAGGGAGGTGATGGTTTTCGCGGCGCGTTGGAGAGAGAAAGATGAGAAACACGAAAAACCCTAATGAGACTCAGCGCAGCCGTTTCACCCTTTTGTTTCGTTGTTTTTATGTTTTATTATTATTTCATTATTTTGTGCTCTAGAGTTTAATAATAATAGTAAATATTAACATAACCTTTAGTTTAATTAACTTCAGTTTTTATAATGATTCACATAATTTTTAGCCTTGATCAATTAATTAGTTTTAATAAATCTAGGATAAGTTTAATAAAATTATTCCTCGTTTTAAAAAAATAAAAAAGAGCATTTTATAGTATTTAGGTTAAACTTCCTTTTATTATTTACCACAAAAATAAAAACATTTTGAAACATTTTTTTTCTTTAATTAAATTACAACAAGTTTAAAATCTTAATTAACCTTTTTTTTAATCAAAATTTAAAAAATAACATTTGTGATTTGGCCGTTTCAATTTTGTCCCCTCTCATTAATTTGTTCTTCACAGTTTCTTAATATTTTCCTTTATTCGTATTTTATTTGTTTGTAATGAGGCGAGACTATCGTCGCCATTGTATTCCCGGTTTGTTTTGTTTTCTCGGTTTGTAATTTACGCGAGTGATCGTCGCGATGCTTTTCTTTTACAACTTTCTTTATCTTCCGTACTTTAATTCTGTTTGGTGATGATATTCGTTGTTTGCATGTGTTTACTGTTATTTTCTCCTTCCGAAAGAATTAGGTCTAGCAGTTTGACCGTCGAGTCAATAGCCCTCTCCTTTGACCATTTCAAACCCTGATAGCCTAGGTGTCCCGTCGTGGACAGAAATGCCATTTACCCTAGCATTAGGTCAAAGAGTCGTCGTACTCTGTTTTAGGGTTTCCCGTCGTGGAACATTTAGTCAACCCTAATTTCAATTAACAACTTTCAACGTAGAAATAGGAGTTTCAAGACTCCACGTAAGTGTGTCCTTAAGATATGTTTACTTCCCCATTGAAACCTTGACCACAGTCAAGAAGTTTCTAACCTCCCTTTCGAGGGAAACTACGATTACTCTAATTTCATTCCCTACCCAGGATACGTAGGCACAAGATGCGAATCTTGCCGAGTAAACTTAGGACTAACCCTTAGGTCTTTTTGTCACTTTTAACCCTTAGCTCAGTATATACTTTAAAACAAATAACAAAACAAAATAGAAAAAATTAACAAAAGGTTCCTGTAGAGTACTACAGAAGTTTAGGGTGCTAGTACCTTCCCTAAGTTTAACCAACGCCTTACCTAGATCTCTCCCTGCATTGTCCTTACGATGCAAAATTAGGTTTTCCCTCTTTTGACATTTTCCTTCAGATAAATCAAAGAGCGGTTGTGAACTAAAGATGCGATTCAAATTAATTAATAATTTGATATCATATTCTAACCGCAACAACAACTCCTTATGAAGGTCCTAACCAGATCTTCATGGAAAATGCTCAAGGTGTGCATATCCAATCTTGTGGTTCAAGTGTTTTTCCTTCACCACTTCAGCCACACACATCACCTACTCTGCACAATCTCTTACTTATTCCTAATATCACTAAGAATCTACTTAGTGTGAGTCAATTATGTAAAAATAATAATGTACATTTCATCTTTACTGCTGACAAATGTATTGTCCAATCATAGGTCTCTAAAGCTACACTTCTTGAAGGAAGTGTTGGCAAGGATGTCCTATATGAGTTTCCCGTTGTTCTACCTTCCACTATGTCTAGTCTTAGTTTGGATAAACACTGTAATACCAGTATTAATACAATTGTTTTGAATTCTAACACACCAAATAAGTGGCATCTTAGACTAGGCCACCCTAATTCTCATGTATTGCAACTAGTTATGCAAGCTTGTAATGTTCCTTTTTTCAACAAAGCACTTAATGATTTCTGCTCAGCTTTTATATGGGTAAAGCACAGTTATGCAAGCTTGTAATGTTCCTTTTTTTCAACAAAGCACTTGATGATTTCTGCTCAGCTTGTTATATGGGTAAAGCACACCAACTGCATTCACCAGATTCACACACTACATATACATACCACTTGAACTTATTTTTAGTGATCTATGGGGTCCCTCACCTTACACTTCTACTTATGGTTTCAAATATTATATCTCCTTTGTTGATGCTTATTCCAAGTTTACTTGAATTTATTTTCTCAAAACTAAAGCTAAAGCACTTACTACTTTTCAAAATTTTAAGAAATTGGTGGAACTTCAGTTGGGTTATCCTATTAACGTTGTCTAGTCAGATTGGGGTGGTGAATTCAGGCCTTTCTCCCACTTTCTCAAAGAGAATGGTATTGTTCATAGGTTGATTTGTCCTCATACACACCATCAAAATGGTGTGGTTAAGAGAAAACATAAACATATAGTGGATATGGGGCTCACTTTGTTGAGTCAAGCCACACTTCCACTCATCTATTGGGATTATGCTTTCTCAACCTTTGTGTATCTCATCAACAGGCTACCGTCTTCCTCCATCAAATTTCAAATTCCTTATTCTTTGTTATACGACTCTCAAACTGATTATAGTTTCTTAATAGTGTTGGGTTGTGCTTGTTTTCCACTACTTAAGCCCTACAATAGTCACAAGTTGAATTTTAGGTCCCAATAGTGTGTGTTTCTTGGTTACTCCTATTCTCATAAAGGGTATAGATGTCTTGCCTCCACTGGAAAAATTTACATCTCAAAGGATGTTCTCTTCAATGAATTTAGATTTCAATTTCTTGAATTGTTTCTTTCCTCCACTCCATATGCCCCTTCCACCAAAAGTGTCACACTTTCACCCTTACCCGTTGTTTCTGACATTGTCCCCACTACTGAACCTCTTATTGTTCTTCCTCCCAGCCCTACTGCTTCTGCTTCAGGTCCAGTTTCTCAGTCCCTTGAGTCCATGATTCCAATGGCACTTTGCAGACATCAATTCACTCTACTTCAGAACAGATTCTTCACTATGGTTCTTCATCAGCATCTTCTTATTCTATCTCATAGGCTAGCACCTCTCCATCCTCCACTTCTTCTACTACCAAACCATTTCTTCCACCTAAAGTTGTTCCAGTTCCTCAACCCCATAACTCTCGTCATATGCAAACCAAGGCCAAATCTGGTTTTGCTCAACCCAGATTGGAACCCAAACTACTCTTGGTTACTACAGAACCCAAGAGTGTCAAGTATGCTCTTGCTAATGCTAATTGGAAACTGCTATGCAAGCTGAGTAGAATGCCCTCCTTAACAACAACACGTGGACCCTTGTTCCCCTTCCACCTCAAAAGAATGTCATTGGCTGCAAATGGGTGTTAAGGGTTAAGGAAAATCCAGTTGGCACAGTGAATAAGTATAAGGCTAGGCTGATAGCAAAGGGGTTCCACCAAAGGTATGGGTTTGATTTTACAGAGACCTTTTCCCCTGTTATTAAGCTTGTTACCATCAGGCTTATTTTATCCATAGCCCTTACTCACAAATGGCCTATTCAACAATTAGATGTCAACAATGCATTTCTCAATGTCATTCTTCATGAAGAAGTCTATATGGAGCAGCCAAAGGGTTTTGAAAGTGATAATCCAGCTTTGGTCTACAAGCTCCACAAGGCTCTTTCTGGCCTAAAACAAACCCTTGGGCAGTGGTTTGACAGTCTGCAAACTACACTCATCCAACTCAAATTAAAACCTAGTAAGTGTGACCCTTCCTTATTCACTTATTGTGTTGGAGGTCACACAATTTATATGTTAGTCTATGTGGATGATATCATCATCACAAGTGATTCTGCCTCGCTTATTAACATCATCACCTCCAAACTGAACTCAAGTTTCTCCCTCAAACAGCTTGGATCCCTTGACTACTTCTTAGAAATTGATGTCAAACAACCCAAATTTGATTCTTTACTTCCCACTCAGTCCAAATACATCAAGGATCTCTTAGTGAAGACTAACATGCTAGAGGCATGCCCTGTTCAAACTCCCATGCAATCCTCTTTAAGCTCACCAGAACCGGTGCCTCAGGTATGTCTGATCCCTCTCTTTACAGGTTTGTAGTTGGTGCCCTGCAATATGCCACTCTCACCAGGCTAGATATAGCCTATGCAGTCAACAAGGTGTGTCAATTTATGTCTCATCCTTTAGAGCATCATTGGGTTGTTGTTAAAAGAATTCTCAGATATCTCAAAGGCACTATTGGTCATGGCCTCTTGATTTCAACTCTCTCTCCCTCCACTCCACCCTCTTTACAGGTCTACTGTGGTGCAGACTGGGTTGTTGATCCTGGTGACAAAAGAAGTACATCAGGAGCTGCCATTTATTTTGGAGATAATCTCATCTCTTAGTGGTCTAAGAAACAACATGTGGTTGTCAGGTCTAGCACAGAAGCTGAGTATAGAAGCCTAGCTCAAGCCACTGCTGATCTTCTATGGCTACAGACCTTACTCAAGGAATTGTTCATCTCCACCAAAACTCCTTTGGTCCTTTGTGATAATCAGTCGACAGTATTGCTAGCACACAATCCTATACTTCACTCCAGAACAAAACACATGGAAATTGATCTATCTTTTGTCACAGAGAAAGTTATGTCCAAGCAATTGTCCATCACTCATTTACCAGGCACTGATCAGTGGGCAGACATTCTCACTAAGCCCCTTCCCTCTACAAGATTTTTTGAGCTCAGGCACAAACTCAAAGTGAGAAACTCCCCTTGAGCTTGTGGGGGAGTATTAGAGTATAACAGCATTGTAAAACTCAGAACTGACAAGTGTCAGTCTGAGTAGTTAGTTTAATCTGTTACTACAGGTTTTCTATTAGTTTAGAACCTGCTACAACAGGTTAGCTTGTTCTTGTAAAACCTGCTAAGGTAGGTCATATTGTTAGTTATAACCTGCTAGGGCAGTTCAGTGTAAATGTTGTATAAAAAGGAAATCTGAGTGTAACTGAATTCATTCAATCAATAACAGAAAAATAAAGTTAGTTACAATCATGAAACTCTCTCTCTCTCTCTCTCTTCACTTTTAATACCATATTAGAAAGGTTTTACAAGATCTAAATCAGACTCTGATACCATATTAGAAAGTGAAGAGAGAGAGTTTCTTGATTGTAACTAACTTTATTTTTCTATTATTGATTGAATGAATTCAATTACACTTGAATTTCCCTTTTATATTTCTGTTATTGATTAAATGAATTCAGTTAAACTTGGATTTTCTTTTTATACACATTTACACTAACCTGTCCTAGCAGGTTTTAAGTAACACTATGACCTGCCTTAGCAGGTTTTACAACATGTTGTAGCGGGTTTTAAACTAACAGAACCTATAGTAACAGGTTAAACTAACTACTCAGCTGCTGTAGCAGGTTTTAAACTAACAGAACCTATAGTAACAGGTTAAACTAACTACTCAGTTGCTGTAGCAGGTTTTAAACTAACAGAACCTATAGTAACAGGTTAAACTAACTACTCATACTGAGATTGTCAGTTCTAAGTTTTACACTGTTGCGATACTCTAATATATTTTATTTCAAACAATATAAATATAAAAATTCATATACTTTATTCATTCATTCCACCTTTCAATCTATTAAATATAGCCTTTTCATTCATTCTCAACAATATGAATTTCACCATTAGCCTCTTTGGAAGAAAAAAAATACAGCCTTATGAAAGATGATGGATATGGATTTTTTACCAAACAACCCAAAAATAAGTAAAGGAGGTAGGTGGCTAGATGGCAACAAGTGCACCATTTGTTTGTTAAATAACAATGTCAACAACTTCGATTGAGTCTTGAGTTTTTCACCTAGAGCTAAAACCACTAGCTTTGAGCAACTATCTATACTAAAAGAGATAAATTACAATGACCTCAAATGCACAAAATGGGGCATAGCTATGAAGAATGAAATGGACAAGATGAAGCAAGAAACAAAATCAATGAAAGCTACATTCCAGCTAATAATTGAATTGTAATCTTAAAGAGTGCATAAACCTTTCCTCTGGTCATTAAATCATTAGAGCAAAAAATACACCAATTGCAGATACCAAATACTGGAGGCCAGAGACTTGCAAGTTCATACTTTCTCCAGAGGGACTTGAAGGTCCGAGTGCCGTAGGCGGTAAACTCACTCCTCCGGCGCCGGAGCTGATATCAAAATAATCCATGATCAGTCAAGAATTAATAGAGAGACACAATAAATTTTAAATATAATTGTTTTTTAAAAGCTGAAATAGATCTTTATACCTTCCGGAGAATCTACATGATCCATAACCTGAAACAGATTACACAACATTAATTGGCTAAATACAAGCAAGAAACATTTAAGTGATTAAAATCATCGAAAGATCGTTACTTGTTCAACAGTAGATCAGTACTTGAAAATCACACAAAGACGACTCGTGTAGAAGCTCATGATCTTCCGCATCTGACGAGTTAGACGGTGATTTGGTTGGTACCAGTTTGAAAAAATAAGAGAAAACAAATTAGAGTGTGTAAAAACTCGACACATTTGTTTACCCTTGTGTTTGTCGAACCAGTACTAATCAAGTCACTGTCTCACTCGGGAAAATAGGAAGGACCTGGAGTTTCTACTTCGACGGGTGGTATTTCAAGAAATTTTCAACTACTGATCCACCGTAGACTATTTATTGAAGTGGTCAACCGCATGACCAAGTTATCTAGTCGTGTTTAATTTCATGTCTCTACAGAAATACTTGCAAATTATTCAGTCATCCAAATTTTATAACACTATCACGAGAGAAATTCACTCCCCAACAATAATGCAATCAGTTTCAGGATGCAATAAGAAGACATTTCTAATAGCCTAGTTTTGCTCATGAAGTTTCAATAGGTTTAATGCCTAGGCACTGCAGATCAACAAAATGAAGTATTACAACTTACATGAGTATGCCAAAATGAGTTAAAACAGAAATAAATTGAATCAACTTACTTGGATCATGGGTAGTAATTTCAGCGGTACCGTCAAAGTCACATGTTCCACCAACACCTTGATTTTTCTGATAATAATCATTATAAGCATAAGAGGCATGGCTTTTCACACTATTGGGGAGATAGCATCGCTGCCCTTGTTGAATAAGAGCACAGTTTGCTCCGCCTTGTCCACAAGCCCAGCTCAGGCCATCTTGCAGCTTATCAGTGTCTGCTCCATCTTTAGCCACACAAAATACTCCCGAAGAGTTTCCAGTTGTCTGATCAGTAGCATCGCCATAACTCAAAGGATAAACAGCACTTCCATTAGTAAATACAATTCCCCAATTTTTTTCTGATATAGGTCCGTTTCTCTTGTCTTCATTAAACAGTTCATATATGTATGTATTAATTGGTATATTCGGCTGACTAGGTGGACCGGAATCATTCAGGACCCGCTGGATCATATTATTACTGTAGGTCTCAGCATTTTCTGCAGTAGCATCGGGTTCATTTGCTCCACCAAAAGATGGCCAGCCAGTTTCCGTGACAACAACAGGTATATCTTTGAAATTTAACGCTTCTATAGAGTAATAGGCAGCATCCACCATAGCATCAAACATACTGTTATAGTGATATAGTGTGTTTGGATCAACAATTTGCTTCACCGAGGGAAGGGGTCGGAAAAGAGCGTATTCAATAGGGAAAATGCCGTCTCCTTTAGTGTATCCATAATAAGGATACGCATTTAACATGAAAGAGGAATTTGTGTTTCTCAAAAACTGGAGAAGTTGATACATTGTAGAGTTCCACGAAGAGTTAAAGGTGGCAGTAGAAGGAGGAAAAGGCTTAGGGATAATATCCATAGATTGTGGAGTCGAAACCTTGACTCGAAAATTAAGGTTTGCCGCAACCAGAGCTTTGTGCAGAGAATTCAAGGCAGGAACAAGAACAGGAGCAACATTTGGGATTGTGGAAAGAACCTCACTCCCAACAGCTATTGCCGTGATATTGGTGGAAGGTACATAAGCAACTACATTTTTATTTATCCACGCAGCAGCTGCTGAAGGAGATTCTCCAATTCTGAGTACCTCTTCGTTCGTGACACCAACAATAACATCAATGCTGGTGTTTGAAAGGGCTTGTAGTAAGTGTGCATTGGCATCGTAAAGACGTACATGAGTAATTTGATGAGCTTTAAGAATAGCAACTATATTTGAAGCAGATGGCATATCAGAGACATCGGTGCCAATGTTCACCCCCACAAATGCACCTAAAAAGGCAATATAGTCAATGAATTATCCGCCATATATCCACATTCCCTAATTGATTCCCCTTGCAGTAATCTTCTAAAACAGGTTACTTAAATAAATAAGCTAAAATCTAACATAGCATAAGTGCAAAAGGAAAGTAAAAAACTCAATTTGAGATGGATTAAGTAAATAAGATAAAAAGGGAAGCATGTATATTACCTAATGTAGTGGTTAGCATAACAGTAGTTAGCAACAAAACACTTGCAAACCAATTTTTAAGCTTCATCACATCCAATATCACCTGAACCAGCAAGTTCAGTCCAATACTTCTTCAGCCTGACAAAGTGCCAAAATTCAACAATATATACAAACAAACATAAACAGAAAACAACAAAAAAATAGCAACAAAAAAAAACTAGAGAATAAACTAGGTTAACATGTGTGTATGTCCTTTCAGCTAAAATTGAAGTCAGAAAAAGATAGAAACCAGCATAATAGGAATAAATAAGCAAAAAAATGAAGAGACTTATAAAATATACCTGATCTGGAAACCCTATGAGAGTTGAGTTGGTGGTATGCAGAACTAGTTCAGTTTTTTTTTTTTTGTGGGTTTGGGAGGGACACAACAGAAGACTAGGAAGTAAGTGTTGTTGAATAGAGAGATTTAGATAGCAATGTGAATGAAAGTGTTGTTGATGTGTGGTTTGGAGAGTTGAATGAGAGAAAGTTGGGACTTTACAGTGAAGGAGAGTGAAGAGACAGACAATATTGCTTGCTTTATTGAGTCAGTGTCCACTGGACACCAGTTTATTACTACAAGACAACAACCGACCTAGATCTTTGCACTTCTTTTTGCCCTATCCCATTTTCTTTATTAAAAAGAAATATATTTAGATTGTGCTAACTTGGAGCCTAAATACGTTGATTTTGAGATTAGTTTCACTTCAATCAATGATACATGTGTTAGTAGAAATAAATATTTAATTATGTAATTGAAGTTTTTAGTTTTTATTTTATTTTATAAATACTAGTAATTGTGTAAATATTTTAAAAATATAATTGAGTGGCTTAAATTATTAAAAAATATAAAAAAGGTATAAAACATTATGTGAAATTCATTTTAAACACTAAAACGAGTTTTATGCGGTGCTTTAGTGGATGTTTAACATTATATATTAAATTGTTTAACTTTATTTTAGAATATAAGTAAGCAAGCTTAGGTGTGCATCCATGAGTAAGTGGTTATTAGAGATGAATCGTCTCATTTACAAAAATGTTGGGGGTATAGATAGAGAATGATGTCATAGTTGTGATTCAACAAACTTGTATGCAAACATGCTATGTTATTTTGTGAGACCAATCGCGTATCTGAAAATAACCTTTATTTGTGCTTGTCCCGAGTTCGAGATTTATATAAAGTGGTAATCGGGAAAGACGAATTAGTGAGACCTGTGACTATAACTCTGTAAAGCGTGTTCTACACAGTGGAAGCTAAGAGTGTTGTTGGCCATATCTGATGGATTGTGTATCCATTCAAAGGAAGTTAAGACTATCGTTAGTCATATCTGGTGGAAAAGGCTTTAGTGTGTTTCATTCAATGGACGCTAGGAATGTCGTTAACCATATCTGATGGATGGTGTATCCCTTCAGTGGAGTCTATGACTATCGTTGGCCATATCTTATGGATTGACTATCACTACACATTAGAGGCTAGGAGTACCGATGTCTGTATCTGATGGATTGTGTATCCCTTCAGTGGAGGTTAGGACTATTGTTGGCCATATCTGGTGGATTGACTATCACCACACAGTGGAGGGCAGGACTACCGACGATCATATCTGGTAAATAGTGTATTATACACAGTGGAGGTTGGGTATTGTCGTTGGCCATATCTAGTGGTCAGCAGGTCTGAGTAGTGGCGCTCTAGTATACTATTGATCGTATATGACGAATGGATTAATAAATCTTTGTGATTGGTTTGCAATAATCATCCTTGTGTTACAGTTTGCATTTTCTCGACTAGTGATTCGTTGAGTTATGTGAACTCATGTTGTGTGTTTTCATACAGAGCGTAAATTCCCTTAGAATTTTAAGTCCTTTTTCTATTGTGTAAGTGTGCATAAGTATGATGAAGATGAAAAGCTTAAGTCAAAAATCAATAAGAGATCCCTTTAGAGCAGAAAGAACCTATAGGATAGGGCAACTCAATGAGATTATTATCTTATCCCATTATTGTTGTTGTTTTTCAGGTAGTTCTTTTCGGTTCAAGCAAGGACAAGGTTGTTCGGTTATGTTACGAAGACTTTGTTATTGTGACTTTCTATTGTGGATTATGTGCAATGAGGATATTTTACATATATCTTAGTTTTTGTTTAGGAACTATTGTATGTCATGTGCCATGCATTGTATTATATGCTATGGACATGTATATAATGATGTTGTTAAGCACTTGTGTTGTATCAGTACCAATTAATATTTTGTATAATGTATTTCCTAGATATATATTATATGGGGTGTTACAATTGGTAGTATAGTAGGTTGATTCTCGACCTAACCTTAAAACATCATAAGTAAATCGATTTATGCCTCATATATGTGTTTTGTCAACATGATTCTTAATGTTATAGTGTATGGTATTGGATATGATCAACTTAATCCTATATAAATGATAATTAGAATCACGGCTGAGCGACCACGGGGAAGTAGAAGGTTTAGAGACACTCCTGCCCAAGGTGCGGAATTTGGTCAACATTTTAGAAGTCAGAAGGATCGATGGACTCAATTTATACACCAACAACAGTAGTTTCAACTGCAAACGCAACAGCAACAATAAGAATTCATGGTACAAATGATGTAGCACATGCAAAGCCAATCGCAACCTCAACTCACTTCACAAGATGTTGTAAGAGGGAGTTTTTGAGACCTATTCTGGATGAATCCTCTTGATTTCCAAGGTGGCCTTGACCCCGTTTTAGCTCATGATTGGATTTCTGAGATGAAAAGAGTATTTCAAGTGGTATAATGCACCGAAGAAGACAAGGTTCTTTTTGCCTCACATATGATGAAGGGGACAATAGCTAGGTGGTGGGATAGTGTCGCAATCTGCATGGTGTCTCTATCAATCCCAAAGTATTGGGAACAGTTTAAGGCGATATTTCTATATGATTATGTAGCTTTAGATGATTATGTACTTTAGGTTGCCTTAAAGCATAACCAAAACTCGCTGAAGTTGCACTTAACATATCTCTCAATCATATCAACAAGCATCACAAAACACAACAAATAGTTCTGTCGGATTCGGCAAAACCAACACACGAGCTGTTGACAGCTCTCCCCAAAACTCTTTGAACTTTCTTCACAGCGGCATATCACTGCTTCTTCTCCAACACTGATAACTCAAGTCCCCGATGTTCAACATGATCCTCTATACTCTTCGAATATATCCAACCATCATCGGTTACATAACCATTGACTCACTCAATTTGTGAGTTATGGCGGAAACACGAATCGCACTTTTCGCACTCACTACAACATCCAAACATATTCCATCAATAAATAACTTAATTACATGTCACTACTTCACTGTCATATAGAGCATTGTAATAGCTTCCAACGCTTCTAATCTGGCGTCATTTCGAGTTACGGTTCTCCCGTTACGACAACAATACGAAAACAACATCTTCACACTTAGAAGGTCATTCAACACATCTCCAACTCTTAAAATGTTTAAAGGTCTAATTATACCAATATTGTATTCCACCTCTTACTTTAATAATCACCAGAAGTCACCATCCACCCTTTACATACTCGACCTCACAATCTGTTGTCGTAGCACACACACCAGACACAAGTCTCAAAACTACTCAATCAATTTAATCCCTTGACCATCCAAATAGACATATAATATGGAGCTCCCAATATCGTACTAGTTTCCGTAACTAAGTCAATCACAACTCCACTTCACGTCCTTATCTGTGTATCACCATCTTGTCAGGATAACTTCCAGACAACCACAATTAATCGGCAAACCGCCAACTTCCCACTTTCATTAACACTCAAAATTCCCATCAAAATTAAACATCTCAACACTGTCTTGTGCCGACTCATCAAAACAATTCTTAAGCACTGGATTTAACTCCAAACAATTCACTGCTCACACCATCTAAGCTCGCAAGACACGTTTATCCCATCCAGCACAATCCCAACTACTATCAACAAGAGATTAAGGGTGATCAGTTCCTCAATTTGTTAATAGACAGCTGTCGCTTGCGCGAAAATAAGGTGCCGGCAAAACAGAAGAGTCGCCACCTTTCGTTATTTATCCCTCAGAGCGGGAAAGGAAACGATCGGAAAAACCTGACGAATAAGGGTAAGACAAGGTCATCGCAACCATTGTCTGGGTTCGGGGGTCGGTTACGCAAGGGGAAGGTATTAGCACCCCTCACGTCCGTCGTACTCGACGGGATCCTCGCTTGTTTGTTTACTTGGACGGGTTGGTTTTATTCTATCTACCTATCAAGGCTGGCTAAAAAAGAAAAGAAAAATGACTCGGCAAAGCGTCGCACTTTATGCCTACGTATTCTCATCAGAGAATGAGAAATCAGAGTCAACGTAGTTCGGCCTACGAAGGGTTACGGGGGAAAGGTTGAAGGTTGCTCGCTAGGACGTCGCATCCTATGCCTACGTACTTCCACACTGTATGGAAGATCAGAGCAAACGTAGTTCGGGAAACTACGGCTAAACAGGGAGTTCTCACACAGCAGTGAGAAAATCAACTGGTTTCAAAGGTCGGGAACCTATGGGAAAAACTACGGTTTGGTCTCAAATGCACTTGGGCAAGAGAGAAAAAGGGTAATCAATTAGTCATCAGCGGGAAAGTCTCGATCGCACAGCAGCGAGAGAACAGAAAGTCAGTTATTAGTGTGCTCGCTAGGATATCGCATCCTATGCCTACATATCCTCGTCTGGTACGAGGAATCAGAGCAGCTGTAGTTCGGCTACTTCGGGACCACAACTCAAATCTCGTTTTATTAATATTCTGAAAAATGATTACAATGAGTAAATACTGAAAATAAATCTCCTAGGAAATACTATCATATCCTATCCTAAAAAATCAAATGGAAAATAGCCTCCTAACAAGTGGACTCCTAAACTATCCTAAAATGGTGTAAAAGAATTTCTATGAAAAAGGTACTCTAAAAAAATATTATATCTATACTAATATTTTTTATTCTTTTTCCTTCTTTTCTTTTCAACTATTTTCTCCTTTCTTTCAATATATTTTTCATATATTTTTCATATTTTTCTATGTATTTCTCTCCATATCTTTTTTCCAAATATATTTTCTCTATTTTTCTCATAATATTTCTTTTTTATTATTTTCTCTCTTCTTTTCAACAATATTTTTCTCAAATATCCTTTTCTCTTTTTCTTTTTTCAATATTGTTTTTATTCTTCAATATTCTCTTTTCTTTTTCTTTTTCTAAACAAAGAAAATAAGAAAACAAAACAAAAATACAAGGGGGGTTAGCAGTTACAAAAAGGGGTGTCTGCTAGAAAAATAAAAAAACTGCAAACTGGGCCCAACCCAGCTGTTTGCTGCAAAAACCGGTGGGGGTGTGTGGAGTTGAACGGAAGGGTGTGCCAAGTGACCTCGTATTGGGCCCAGCCCATTCACAGCAGAAAAAAAAACGAGGGGAGGTGACTCCAAAAATGCTGTTGGGCCCCAAGATTCAGCCCACCGACCCATCCTCTCCTTCCTTCTCTCCATCTCCTCACTCAGAAACCCTAACCTGATCTTCACCCTCAACCGCCGCCGTAAACTGTTCATGGTCGTCCCCCACGATCTCCTCGACTCTCTCGTCTCTCTCAATCATTCTCCTAACCTCCTTACTGAAAATCTCTTCAACTCAATTATCCCTGCGCGAATCAAATCTTGCTATCATCTGATTGCAAGAATCTCAACAAGCTTGTTGATGGATCTGGGAACTCAATGAAGTGGATGAACCAGATCTGGACGCGTTTGAAGGTTGCGAACATCTTGCGTGAAGATCTGGGGATTTTTCTGGAAACGGATGAGTGTTTTTCGCTGATGAACGCTTGAAGATTCTGGGATTTTTGGGAAGACGATGAACTCGTGATGGTGAGATGAACTCCGGTGATGATGATGATGACTGGACTTCTTGGTAGTTTCTGGAGAACCTTGAAGATGATGAATGTTGAATTTCTGGGAATTGTGAAGGACGGTTGATTGTGTATGATGATGATTGATCAGAGATGGAGGTTAATGTTGATCAGAGGTAGGATAATCGGAGGAGATGGATCGGAGACTGGATGAGAAAGATGAAGTGCTGGGTTTTGGTGTCTCCGGTGACCGGTACGACGGTCGCCGGCCATGCACGCCGGCCGGTGAGAAGGACGGTGAGAGGAGACGCGTGGCACCGAAAGTGGGAAGGAGTGGTGCATGCTGGCCACGTGTGTGTGCGTGGCGGTGAGAGGGCAAAGCTGAGAGTGATGTGGCGTCGTGGAATGGTGTAACGTGGGGTCCTCCCCATTGCAACACGTGTACTGCTGCATTTATACTGGGATTAGTTCTGGAAGTTTCTGGAATATTCTGAAAATGGACAAAAACTGAACTGGGCTTTTCTGGACTTAACGCAAGCTGGGCCTCCACCATCTAGCACTGGCCCACGAAAATGATAGCAAAAACCACAAAACTGAATCTGGATTAAAGCAATTTTAATGAAAATGATTAGACCAATTAACCCTAACTAAAAACTAACCTAATTAACTAACTAATACTCAATTAATTTCTATTGATTAACAAACTCTAACAAATCCACTAATCCAAAAAACTCTAATAAAACCTATATTAAAATTTTTATTAAATTTCTAATAACATCTAATTTATTTAAAAGAAACTCTATCATTAAAGAAAAATCTATATTATTTATAAAAAAAAACTATTAAAACTATTAAGAGAAAAATCTATTCATTTCTATATTAAAAAATGCTATTAAATTCTATACTATTTAAAAGAAACTCTATTATATTCTATAAATCCAAAATAAAAATCTATAATATTTCTATATCTAAAAAAACTATATGCTCCTATTAAAATGATCAAAAAAAATCTATTTAACTTCTAATATTCTAAAATGGATTAAAACTATTAAAAATATTAAAAAACCTATTAATATTCTAAAAGATGCTAAGAAATGATTTAACTCTATTTATTATATTCTAAAAATATCTATATTATCCTAAAATGATTAAAAATCTATTTAAACCCTAAAAATAGCTAATAAAATCCAGAAAAATCACAATAATTTCTTGAGGGAACAAAATCACCAATAATACTGCGAGAGCGCACCAAAATAGCCGGTAAAAATAAACGGGCACCGAAATATCCCCAAAAATACGATTCTACTGATTAAAAACACCTGAGACGCGAGACGAGAGCTGTGATCCCGATAAAATCAAAACAAATGAGATATGCACTGTATGCGATATGCAGATGCGAATGCGGTCATGCGTCGAAACATCGACCCAGATACGAGACCCGGTTGGTCAAATTTTAGGGTGCAACAGCTGCCCCTATTCAAACGGCTTGAACCTGATTGGGTGAGAAGCGAACGGCTCTCGGCCAATCAAGGTGCGAGACGGTTGAATACCGGTAAACCCGAAAATTTGCCAACTGCACGAGCACACGATACTCTGCGGGGAACAAATCTTTGAATACTGCAATACTAGCTGCACGGCAACTAGCTAGAGAGATGCTGATCTGACATCGCCGTCAGTTATCCACGTTAACTTCTTCTGACATCATCTTCAGGCAGCCAAACACCCAACATCGCCGCTGGAAGACTAAACCTGATATCGCCATCGAACAATCGAAATACCCCACATCGCCGCTGGAGAACTAAAGGATCTGCATCACCTAACATCGCCGTCAGAAACACACATCACTTTGAGAGACACTAGACATCGCCGTCGTACAAACATCATCTCTGCTGGGGATTTAAAGAACCTGACTTCGCCGTCAAACAAACATTCAACCTCGCCGTCGAACAAACATCCAACCTCGCCGTCGGAAACAAACATTCGACCTCGACGTTGAACAAACATTCAACCTCGTCGTCGAACACAAACCTGATCTGACCTCGCCGTCAAACAAACATTCAACCTCGCCGTCGAACACAAGCATACATTCAACATCGCCGTCGAACACAAACATAATCTGACCTCGCCGTCAAACAAACATTCAACCTCGTCGTCGAACACAAACCTGATCTGACCTCGCCGTCAAACAAACATTCAACCTCGCCGTCGAACACAAGCATACATTCAACATCGCCGTCGAACACAAACATAATCTGACCTCGCCGTCAAACAAACATTCAACCTCGCCGTCGAACACAAACCTGATCTGACCTCGCCGTCAAACAAACATTCAACCTCGCCGTCGAACACAAGCATACATTCAACATTGCCGTCGAACACAAACCTGATCTGACCTCGCCGTCAAACAAACATTCAACCTCGCCGTCGAACACAAGCATACATTCAACATCGCCGTCGAACACAAACATAATCTGACCTCGCCGTCAAACAAACATTCAACCTCGCCGTCGAACACAAACCTGATCTGACCTCGCCGTCAAACAAACATTCAACCTCGTCGTCGAACACAAGCATACATTCAACATCGCCGTCGAACACAAACATAATCTGACCTCGCCGTCAAACAAACATTCAACCTCGCCGTCGAACACAAACCTGATCTGACCTCGCCGTCAAACAAACATTCAACCTCGCCGTCGAACACAAGCATGATCTGACCTCGCCGTCAAATCCAAACATCCAACCTCGCCGCCGGAAACAAACATAACCTGACCTCGCCGTCAAATCCAAAATACCCCGCGTCGCCGCTGGAGAAAATACAACACTGAACAACTCTGACCTGGGGCTCACCCCTGGTAAATGGAACAAAAGGTACACTTGCGTATTTGAAACTACTCCGCTAGGAATGAGAGACTCAACCAAGCACACTCTGATCTGGGGTTCACCCTCAGAACCATAACGAACATCCAAATACTACTGCATACTGAGCCCACCGTAGAACTTCAACATTAAAGATATATGAAACCCTGGCCCCTGGCCACTTCCAGCTTCAGCTAGAAAAGATCTTCAAGTACTTCTGAAGATGGAATCCTTGGCCTTCAAGGATAGATGAAACCCTGGCCCCTGGCCACTCCAGATCCACTGGAGAATCTTCAAGTTCTTCTGAAGATATATGAAACCCTGGCCCCTGGCCACTCCAGATCCGCTGGAGAATCTTCAAGTTCTTCTGAAGATAGACATCCTTGGCCTTCAAGGATATAAACCTTGCCCGTCGGCGATTCCAGCTTCAGCTAGAAAAGATCTTCAAGTACTTCTGAAGATAAACATCCTTGACCTTCAAGGATGTAAACTTTACCCGTCGGCAACTCTGCAGGAGGTATCTTCGACTTCAGTCTGAAAAAATGGTCCTTGGCCTTCAAGGATACATGGATCTGCCTTCAGGCAACTCCACCTCTGCTATAGAGCATCCGTGACTTCAGTCAGGGATATACTTCGGCCTTCAGTCCGAAAAATGAATCCTAGGTCATTCATGACCTTGGGGATAACCTTGCCTTCAGGCACCCTCGCTTCAGCTTGGGAAATCTGTGACTTCAGTCAGAGAAATGGTATCCTGAGCCATTCATGACTCTACGGGGATTCTAACACTTTGCCTTCAGGCAAAACTCCGCTTCAGCTGGAGAAACATCTTCGACTTCAGTCAGAAGAAACACTATTCACTTGATCGCAATCAATCATCACCTCAGGACAACTGACTTGGTCTTCAGGCCAACACGGATCACCTTGCAAACTTTGGAACCTTGTCTTCAGCCACACGTTGATTCATCAACAAGGAAATCTGAACCCACAGGAACCTTCTGATATCGCCTTCAGGCGTTCACGAAGTCAATCTTCAGAATAGACATCACTGTTGGAGCAAACATATCACGCTGCTATTCTCTTGACATCCTGTCAAGTCGTTGCTAAATAAGAGCAAACATGCCGGGTCACCGGACATAATCACCAGGTTAACAACTCTGTTGAGGAGAGAGGAATGAGGGTTCACCCAAACAATCCTAATGACTTACTGGGGGAAAAGGAAGAAGGGTTCACCCAAACAACCTTGTAGACTTTGCTGCAGAAAAACGAGAGAGTTCACTCAAACGACTTCAACAACTGCTGGAGAATGGCGAAAGAGCTCACTCAGACGATTCCTACCAACTTTACTGGGGAGCAAGTACTTCTGCTCGAGAACAAGGTAACCTCCTGGTTCATGCTTCATATGCAAATGCTGGAAAAATGGGCGTCATGCTCCGCGCGAAACGGAATGCTACGCTTTTGAATAAATGTTATGCAATCATGCAAGGAAATGCCCCAGCAAAATAAATGTTGGGAAGAGGAATCATCCTCTCGGGGAGAGTAACCAATCTACTGCGGGAGAGCTACCCTTCAAGGGAACTGCATTTTCTGCCAATCTCAACTGGACTCACACTTGAGGATGACGGACTCCTCCGGAGAACACAGCACATCAGGCTGATCAACACACTATCCTCTGCTATACTCTGCATGGGGAATGCGATAAATGCCCTGAACGGCTCTCTGGGAAGCGACCCTTCTGGGGAACATAGCCTTCAGGCTACAAGACACTTACGTCATTAAGTCCTCAAACTCACGGGGATAAACAAACTTCTGCTTGCTGGACAATCCTTCAGGATCTGCTTGGGGAAACATTTCATCTGCCACTCATGGTTGTGCTCGGCTGGGGATATCAATCTACATGCCTGCTGCTGGGGAAGTGCCAACCACCTGTTGGGGAAAAGACTTCCACTTCGTTGGGGATTCCAGAAATCATCCTGGGCAACTCTTGTTAGGGACAAACCAATCACGGCTTGAGCAGCTTCCACGCACTCGGCTCTTCTTGGAGTTTCAGGCCTTGTCCTGGGCGATCTTCGCCGGGGACGCTACTGGGGAGCTCAAGAATCATCTTAAGCAAACAACTCGGGAAACTGTGCTGGGGATCCCACAAATCATCTCGAGCAAACGGCCCTGCTGAGGGATTCGAGAATCATCTTGAACTGAAGACTTCGCTGGGGATCTCAAAAAAACATCTTGAGCGAGCGACTGTGGGGATTACACCGGGGTCTTTAAGAATCATCTTAAGAAAGCGACCTCGTTGGGGAGAATATCAGGAATCGTCCTGAGCAACTGGTCCTTCGGCTGAACACCTGTAAAACAAGAATGATAATAACCTAGATCATGTTTATGATGCGTATGCTTCTGCGCCATGCTTCACATGGTGGGAATGCTATGCGCTTATGCTAAATGCCATGCAATCATGCAATATGATGCGATCCCGTCAGCAAAATAAATGCCGAGGGGGGAATTCTCCTGTCAAGGAGAAAGAACTACTCAGATAGAGGAATCATCCTGCTGAGGAGAACGCGGACGTGCCAATATCAATTGGACTCTGTCTGGGGAATTGATCTTCGGTTGACTGCTGCCGGGAAACAACTTCAGTTGATTACTGCAGGGGAACGAAGCTCTACGAGAACCTGGACCTACTAATATCAATCGCGAGAATGAACTGCGCGACCGTCTCGGCTACTCTTCTGGGGATAACCACTCTGTGGGGAAACAACTTCAGCCGCTCAACACTCCACTGGGGGAGAACCAATCATGATCTGATCAACTTCCAAGGACTCGGTTCTCTTGGATATCTGCAAACTCGGCTGAGGAAGGAGAAGTCATTCTGCTTCGCTGGAGAGAGGGCGACTCTGGGGAAATACCGCGTCGGCTGTTCAATACTCTGCTAGGGAACATCCACTCAAGGTCTCAACTGCTTCCAAGGATTCGGCTCTCCTGGGGTCTGCGGACTCAGCCGGGGAGAGAGAAATCATTCTACTTCAACGGGAGAGTACGACTCTGATGAGGAAATTCAATTTCACTGGGGAAGAAAGAATCATCTGACTTCGGGGGAGAGTACAACTCTGCAGGGGAATACAACATCAGCTGTTCCAACACTCTACTGGGGGAAGAGGGAATCATTCGACTTCGGGAGAGAATACAACTCTGGTGGGGAATCTCACTTCTGCTGGAGACTTCAGTCTGGCACCATCAGTTACTGCATACTTCGGCGTACGAACAGCTTCCTACAAGACTTGCACTTGTGACCCGGTGCTAGGGGAGACACCTGCTTCGGCGACTTTACTGGGGAAAACACGAGCTTTGGTACCTGAACATTTCTATGAAACCTGCACTTGGAACCCGGTGCTGGGGACATGAGCTTCGGCCCTTGACTCAGCTGATGAAGTGGCGCTCCTTCAGGACGCGTCTGCTTGGGGAAGAGAATCATCTCTGCCTGGGGAGACATATCAATGCTCACTATCTTGCGTTCAGATTCTGTGGAGGAGAGACTACTGAACTCTGCTGGAGAAGGAGGACTCGCCCTGCTTCGGGGGTATCAATCCTGGTCTGCTGAGGGTAGTCTTGACCCTAATCTGATAGGGGATAAACGCCATCTCAATCTGCCGCAGTCTCAAACTGTACGGGGGGAACAACCTTAAACCGTACATCTCTGCTGAGCAACGATCCTGACTCTACAACGTCAACACGAGGAAAACGGGCTGCCAATCATGGAGCCAAGTAACAGGTTAGGCTGTAGGATAACAATCCGATGACAACAAGGCTTCTTCAGAAGACTCAGGTTTTGGAAGGGTAATGACACGATTCCCCGATACTCAATTCTTGCTAGGGTGAACAAACTCATTTGAACAACTTGCCCCAGTGTAATTCAACTTGCCCCAATCCGACTTTTGGGAATGATTCGTTCTGAACAGAAAACAACTGGCCACCAGACAATCTTCGGATGGCTTGCCCCAACATCTGCGCAATAGAAGGATTCATCCTCCACTAATCAACTCTCAGCATGGTCGGCTTCAATATCTTTGAAGTAGTTTGCCCCTGAACGAGCGATGAGCAACTCAACATGCTCTGATTGAACACTGGAGGGATTTGCGCCCAAATCGCAAGAATTCTGGATAACTGCCCCTGATTGGGTCTCGAGAAGATTCACTTCCGATCAACCGCTTCTTGCATAAACTGCCCCATAATCAACTGATGCTCCGGGACTTGTCCTCAGACAAACTGATTCCAAACTCACTGGAAGTCAATGCCCCAAATTCACAGGGCTTCGCAGCATGCCGTTCTGATCCAGACCTCTGACGACTCAGTCCTGATTGATCACTCTCTGTTGAAGTTCCTTCATCTCAGCTACTGACCTGCAATTAAAATTGTTTATTCACGAATGGTAATTTTAATGCAGTGTTCATGCAAATTTCGAAAAAATGTTGTACTGTCACTCATTTACGTGTCATGCTAGTGAGTGACGAATGAACTCAAGAGTTCAAACGTAGTGCTGATGCGATCAGTGAAAAAATACAATAAGGATATGATTAGCAAATCATGAAGGAGTCAGGTTATTCAACCTTATCGTAATGCGCTTTCAGAATAAACCCTGCCTCAATTAGGTCTTTTAAGGGTTGTATCGTGGTCGGGTTCACGGTTCGTGAAACAAAGGATATTTGGCTCAAATTATGATTTGTACCCACCCCTTCTACGTGATGATCTCCGATCCTAAAGTCCAGTTAACTTAGCTCGAGCGCTCGCCTCTTTGCGAGGTGTGTTGAACATTGGGAACAACTGGTTAAAGAATTCACAAGGTGTTTCGGAGTGACAGTTACTCCTTTTTTCGTTTCGGTGTCTGTATCTACACGACTTTGTCCTTGTTTGAGGATTTTTCTCTTTTTATAATCCTTTCTTTTTTATTCATCATTTTTTCTTTGATTCCCTAATTTTTGCCTGGACTGACTCCTTTTGAGTTCTTTTCGGTTTTTTCTTTTGAAGTCCAGCGGGATGCCCTGATTTTTGCCTAAGTATTTGCTTTCTAGCTCTTTTTTTTCTTAGCGGGCTTTCTTATTCCTTTTTTTTTTGGAACAAGTCGTGCGACACTGGCTGTCTTGATTGCTCCGAAAGGATTGTAACTGTCTCACTCCTGATTGGTGAGGTTTAACCATTGTGGCTGATGAGGTACGACCTCTGGAGAGGAATATGATGTGATTGGTCCTCGAAGGACAACACCCCTCTATAAGACTTGAACGCTCGATCAAGCTAACTGACGACTACCCTGCCCCGGGTTACGATATGAGGGTTAAAAAGTCCGAAAGAAACTCCTACTCCTCGGCTCGAAGTGGTTAACAAGGGATTCTCTTCCTTATCTCTCCGGTGTTTAGGGATTTGAAGCAATGCCTTGTATGTCATCAGCAAGGTTTTATCTGAAAGCAATACGATCCTTGGTTATGAGTATTCATTTTCATCATCCTCCCTCCAATCTTTGCTAATCATAGTGATAAAGTGGAGTGAATAAAATGCAAGTGGTAGTGCAATGCAGTAAATGAGTGACAACGACATAACTAATTCAGAAAAAATGCATAGTCACTTTACTAATATTACCATTCGAAACATACAATGTTTAACAGCAAGTAGTAACTAACAGAAAAGAAACTACAAATGCAAATGGTAAAAAGTCCGAGGACTGCCAATGCTGAGGACGTCTGCCTGTCTGGATCACTGGCTTCTGGAAATAAGTCTCTGAATCTGCGAGCTCAAACAGCTGAGAGGTTGTCACGCACAACCAAAACTCCATCTGGGAAGGAAATACACCCTTGGTCGATCAATTGTTGCACTTTCGCCTGGAAAGCCTTGCAATCTTCAGTTGAATGCCCCGGAGATCCACCATGGTAACCGCACTGAGCATGAGGATTGTACCCTGAAGGGTAAGGTTCTGGCACGGGCTTGAGAGCTTTCGGTTCCACCAAAGAATTCTGAATCAACTGTGGAAGAATCTGGCTATACGGCACAGGCACTGGAGGGAAAGAAGCATTCCTTCGTTCTAAGTGGTTGCGAGGCCTCTTTTGATCCTGGTGTTGGTATTCTTTCCGCCCAGGAGCAAGAGGTCGTCGCTTCTGAGTGGCAATGGTCTCTCGTTTAGGCGCTTGCGTCCTTGAACTTGATCCAGGTAGGAACTGCGAGCGAGGCGATTCAGTCACCAAAGGTCGCGGGACATATTCAAGATCTTTCTCAGCTTCAGGCAAAGGAGTGGAATCATTCACCTCTTCTGCAGGGTACGGGATGAACCTTCCCGATGCTCTCATGCCGCCCGACACAAGCCTAATTGTCCTTGAGTCAATAAGGTCTTGAATCTTATTCTTGAGAGCCTTACATGTTTCAACATGGTTCCCCGGTGCTCCTGAGTGGAAATCACAACGTATGCTGAAATCAATGTCTGGTGACACGTCACCTGATGGATCCGAGGTCCGAAGCTTGAGAACGCGGTTCTGAACCAACAGTGGCAACAGTTGGGCATAACTCACAGGTATTGGATCCACAGCTCTATCAAGTAGCTTCTTCTTTTGATTATAACCTTCAGGGTTATTCTGAGATGTCTGGCGCGACTGTTGGCGAGACAGGCCTCGAGCTTCATGCTGTGTAGAGGATCTATGAGGTCCATTTGGCTTCAGCACAGGTGGCACTGACGGCAATGGGGGAAGCACTTTGGTCTCCTCCTTGGGTGCTTGACCACTCTCCTTTTTTAGCATACTTCTCACCACTCCCATGAGAAAGCTCAACTGATTCTGCAGCTGCTGATTCTCTTCTCTGAGTACCTGCTGGTCCAGACGCACTGCCTGTATGTCATTCATGACCTGCCCCAACTGGCTTTGGATTTTCCCCAACTCAGCTCGTACCTGCTCCATTAGTCTGAGTTGCTCGATTCTGAGTCAAACCTGCAAACATAAGGGTTAGAAGACAAGCCCCGACTTCTGTCATGCAAGATGAATTATGCTAATGCCATGGGTGTCTGTACGTTCAGGAGATCACCCCTAATTCTGGTATCAACGTGCCAACATAGTGTCAATGCAGTGATAAGACTGGATCCATTCATGGAAGAAAATATCTCATATTGCTCGGGACACCAGAATCAGGGTACGAAATGCGCCTGCAGTACAGACACATGCTAATGGGATGCAAAAATGGATATGCGGACTAATGCAAAATGCAGTCATGCAATAATATATCCAGGTAACTGCCGTGGAGGTTCTGGGTCAATAATCACTGATGAGACGAAAACCCCGGTATAAGACCACTGATCTGATCTGCTAGGATGACCTTCTGACAGGACCATACATATAAGACCAAAATTCTGCTCGGTCAAGAACAAATGTCCGATAATAAGGACCCCGGGTGTATGATCAAGAGATATCTGTTGATGAAGCCTTCAGACCCCAACTCAAAAATCTGCCCTATCAAGAACAAACAACAGCTGCTGATGAGATCTTCAGACCCCACTCAAAATCTTCCCTATCAAGAACAAACAACATCTGCTGATGAGATCTTCAGACCCCACTCAAAATCTGCCCTATCAAGAACAAACAACATCTGCTGATGAGATCTTCAGACCTCACTCAAAATCTGCCCTATCAAGAACAAATGACATCTGTTGATGAGATCTTCAGACCCCACTCAAAATCTGCCCTATCAAGAACAAACCACTGACGACAATACTCTGATCAAAACATGCTCTGTCAAGAACAGACATACATCCGATGATAAGATCCCCTGATCAAAACCTGCTCTATCAAGAACAGACGAGTTTGCAACTAAGAACCCTGGTACCAACATAACTGATTCACTGTCAAGAAAACCAGGTAGTCTGAAGGTCAAAGTTTCCTGCAATAAACCCAGCCCGCTCACAGGTATGGACCTAAACTGACTCAAGGTACGGCATCCTATGCGGTCGTCGGCGTCACAGACTTTCAGGGTTGATGATACGATTCCCAGAAGGAGTGGCATCATCAAATCCTGAAGAGGCCTCACTTAGCCAACTTCCAAATGATCGGTCCCCAGAGTCGACAATCCAACTAACCAGCAACCCGAGCCACCCAAAGGGCAGGACAGGAGGCCAACCAGAAGAACCTCGTCTGAGTGTAGATTTCGCGGGACACTAGGACATGCAAAGCACGTGCGCGCCCACTAATCTCTACTCTAAGTCTAGGTGCACTCAAGCCCAGGTCCGGCTTCTCACTCATCAGAACTCCCACCCCACAACAACACAAATAATCATATTATACTGAAAATAAACTGCGGGGAATAAAGTGCGAGAAGTAAAAACGCGATAAATAAACGCAACCCAACAAGCAAACACACAAGCGGTAGGATTGACTCTCTTAAGGGACGTTGGATCCCAAAATTGACTCGCTTTCGGGACGTTGGATCCCTAGGGAACTTTCAAGTCCCCAGCAGAGTCGCCAGCTGTCTCTTGCGCGAAAATAAGGTGCCGGCAAAACAGAAGAGTCGCCACCTTTCGTTATTTATCCCTCAGAGCGGGAAAGGAAACGATCTGAAAAACCTGACGAATAAGGGTAAGACAAGGTCATCGCAACCATTGTCTGGGTTCGGGAGTCGGTTACGCAAGGGGAAGGTATTAGCACCCCTCACGTCCGTCGTACTCGACGGGATCCTCGCTTGTTTGTTTACTTGGACGAGTTGGTTTTATTCTATCTACCTATCAAGGCTGGCTAAAAAAGAAAATAAAAATGACTCGGCAAAGCGTCTCACTTTATGCCTACGTATTCTCATCAGAGAATGAGAAATCAGAGTCAACGTAGTTCGGCCTACGAAGGGTTACGGGGGAAAGGTTGAAGGTTGCTCGCTAGGACGTCGCATCCTATGCCTACGTACTTCCACACTGTATGGAAGATCAGAGCAAACGTAGTTCGGGAAACTACGGCTAAACAGGGAGTTCTCACACAGCAGTGAGAAAATCAACTGGTTTCAAAGGTCGGGAACCTATGGGAAAAACTACGGTTTGGTCTCAAATGCACTTGGGCAAGAGAGAAAAAGGGTAATCAGTTAGTCGTCAGCGGGAAAGTCTCGATCGCACAGCAGCGAGAGAACAAAAAGTCAGTTATTAGTGTGCTCGCTAGGATATCGCATCCTATGCCTACATATCCTCGTCTGGTACGAGGAATCAGAGCAGCTGTAGTTCGGCTACTTCGGGACCACAGCTCAAATCTCGTTTTATTAATATTCTGAAAAATGATTACAATGAGTAAATACTGAAAATAAATCTCCTAGGAAATACTATCATATCCTATCCTAAAAAATCGAATGGAAAATAGCCCCCTAACAAGTGGACTCCTAAACTATCCTAAAATGGTGTAAAAGAATTTCTATGAAAAAGGTACTCTAAAAAATATTACATCTATACTAATATTTTTTATTCTTTTTCCTTCTTTTCTTTTCAACTATTTTCTCCTTTCTTTCAAAATATTTTTCATATATTTTTCATATTTTTCTATGTATTTCTCTCCATATCTTTTTTCCAAATATATTTTCTCTATTTTTCTCATAATATTTCTTTTTTATTATTTTCTCTCTTCTTTTCAACAATATTTTTCTCAAATATCCTTTTCTCTTTTTCTTTTTTCAATATTGTTTTTATTCTTCAATATTCTCTTTTCTTTTTCTTTTTCTAAACAAAGAAAATAAGAAAACAAAACAAAAATACAAGGGGGGTTAGCAGTTACAAAAAGGGGTGTCTGCTAGAAAAATAAAAAAACTGCAAACTGGGCCCAGCCCAGCTGTTTGCTGCAAAAACCGGTGGGGTGTGTGGAGTTGAACGGAAGGGTGTGCCAAGTGACCTCGTATTGGGCCCAGCCCATTCACAGCAGAAAAAAAAACGAGGGGAGGTGACTCCAAAAATGCTGTTGGGCCCCAAGATTCAGCCCACCGACCCATCCTCTCCTTCCTTCTCTCCATCTCCTCACTCAGAAACCCTAACCTGATCTTCACCCTCAACCGCCGCCGTAAACTGTTCATGGCCGTCCCCCACGATCTCCTCGACTCTCTCGTCTCTCTCAATCATTCTCCTAACCTCCTTACTGAAAATCTCTTCAACTCAATTATCCCTACGCGAATCAAATCTTGCTATCATCTGATTGCAAGAATCTCAACAAGCTTGTTGATGGATCTGGGAACTCAATGAAGTGGATGAACCAGATCTGGACGCGTTTGAAGGTTGCGAACATCTTGCGTGAAGATCTGGGAATTTTTCTGGAAACGGATGAGTGTTTTTCGCTGATGAACGCTTGAAGATTCTGGGATTTTTGGGAAGACGATGAACTCGTGATGGTGAGATGAACTCCGGTGATGATGATGATGACTGGACTTCTTGGTAGTTTCTGGAGAACCTTGAAGATGATGAATGTTGAATTTCTGGGAATTGTGAAGGACGGTTGATTGTGTATGATGATGATTGATCAGAGATGGAGGTTAATGTTGATCGGAGGTAGGATAATCGGAGGAGATGGATCGGAGACTGGATGAGAAAGATGAAGTGCTGGGTTTTGGTGTCTCCGGTGACCGGTACGGCGGTCGCCGGCCATGCACGCCGGCCGGTGAGAAGGACGGTGAGAGGAGACGCGTGGCACCGAAAGTGGGAAGGAGTGGTGCATGCTGGCCACGTGTGTGTGCGTGGCGGTGAGAGGGCGAAGCTGAGAGTGATGTGGCGTCGTGGAATGGTGTAACGTGGGGTCCTCCCCATTGCAACACGTGTACTGCTGCATTTATACTAGGATTAGTTCTGGAAGTTTCTGGAATATTCTGAAAATGGACAAAAACTGAACTGGGCTTTTCTGGACTTAACGCAAGCTGGGCCTCCACCATCTAGCACTGGCCCACGAAAATGATAGCAAAAACCACAAAACTGAATCTGGATTAAAGCAATTTTAATGAAAATGATTAGACCAATTAACCCTAACTAAAAACTAACCTAATTAACTAATTAATACTCAATTAATTTCTATTGATTAACAAACTCTAACAAATCCACTAATCCAAAAAACTCTAATAAAACCTATATTAAAATTTTTATTAAATTTCTAATAACATCTAATTTATTTAAAAGAAACTCTATCATTAAAGAAAAATCTATATTATTTATAAAAAAAAACTATTAAAACTATTAAGAGAAAAATCTATTCATTTCTATATTAAAAAATGCTATTAAATTCTATACTATTTAAAAGAAACTTTATTATATTCTATAAATCCAAAATAAAAATCTATAATATTTCTATATCTAAAAAAACTATATGCTCCTATTAAAATGATCAAAAAAAATCTATTTAACTTCTAATATTCTAAAATGGATTAAAACTATTAAAAATATTAAAAAACCTATTAATATTCTAAAAGATGCTAAGAAATGATTTAACTCTATTTATTATATTCTAAAAATATCTATATTATCCTAAAATGATTAAAAATCTATTTAAACCCTAAAAATAGCTAATAAAATCCAGAAAAATCACAGTAATTTCCCGAGGGAACAAAATCACCAATAATACTGCGAGAGCGCACCAAAATAGCCGGTAAAAATAAACGGGCACCGAAATATCCCCAAAAATACGATTCTACTGATTAAAAACACCTGAGACGCGAGACGAGAGCTGTGATCCCGATAAAATCAAAACAAATGAGATATGCACTGTATGCGATATGCAGATGCGAATGCGGTCATGCGTCGAAACATCGACCCAGATACGAGACCCGGTTGGTCAAATTTTAGGATGCAACAACAGTCGACAATCATAATGGGGCATAAACCATCTTTATCAAACTATAAGAGCGTTTAACCACACACTGAGCTACAACTCCACGCTTGCAGCATCCTGGTGAAGCACCAGTTTCTCCCCACTTGGATCATTCCCACTTCTGCATACAAGGTTAGACAATAAACATGTATCAACAGTGTTTTCACACACATGTCGCATACAGGGGAACAACCAACATTAGACAACTTGGCCGGATGGACCGATATAAACAGATATGGATAATTACCAAGCATATTTCATCATGCCTACATCAAAAATTCTCAATCCAACAATTCACGCACATATGCATACTTTCATACAACAGTCACATATTTATCATTCTCAATTACATAAGTCATGTACATACACATGTGCATAACTTCATACAACAATCATATATTTATGCCATGAGACTCAATGCAACTTATGTCATGTGGTACCAACACTTGTTATCATTTTTCGGTTTTTACATTTAAACCGGGTCCGTCCCCTAGACCGATAACAACAAAAGCCCGTCCTCTAAACTTTCAAACCCACCCTTTTAGGTTTGGGACAAGTCACTAGTCTCCACGAAACTAGCAAGCATTGCCTCTTGACTAAATGATGCGTATGCAATCAACAATCATATACACTTAAGACCGTTCTCGCATCTTAATCTCATGCATAGTCAAATAATTCATCACACAAGAATTATAACATGATTGCACACTCACACATCATATCAAAGTATTCATACTTTCAATATCATCACATTTATCAAGCAATGCACACATATTCACAATATGTTCCCATGCATTCTTCACAATATTGCATACAATCAATATGCATTTTACAATATCGAGCCAACGACAACGAACTCAACCACATTCATCATGCACTTTTAATTAATTTAAACAATGCATATATTTGTCAAAAGACCACATTTATCAAGCAATGCACACATATTCACAATATGTTCTCATGCATTCTTCACCTACAATTGCATAGAAATCATTATGCATTCATGTCATCGTGCCAAACGGCAACAAACTTCATCACAAATCATCATGCAATTTTAATTAATTTAAACAATGCATGTATATATATATATATATATATATATATATATATATATATATATATATATATATATATATATATATATATATATATATATATATATATATATATATATATATATATATATATATATATATATATATATATATATATATATATATATATATATATATATATATATATATATATATATATATATATATATATGGGTAATGTTAACTTGTGCCCTTGGGGCATATGTTAAGAAAACCACTTATAGTAAATTTGCATTGAAAAAAACGATTTAAAAATTAATTTTATACTCTAATTAAAGTTTATACACAATTTCCAAGACAATGTTTCTTAATTTATTTCTTAACATGTGCCCCAAGGGCACAAGTTAACATTACCCTATATATATATATATATATATATATATATATATATATATATATATATATATATATCTATATATATATATATATATATATATATATATATATATATATATATATATATATATATATATATATATATATATATGCCAAAAGGCCACATTTCACGATCGATTCCATAATCTAGGATTCCCGCCATACAACTACCCACAACACATCTTATCACAATAGTACACAAACTATTCATTTCCGATAAGGATTGAACACAATCGAACCAAATAATCAACATTGGATGGAAACAAAAGGAAATGAAAATGTTGTCACACTCGCTAGCTTGCTCGCCTAGCGAGTTCCTAGCGAACACTCGCTACCTGTTCGCCTAGCGAACAAGCTCGCGAAGGCAAACAGAAGCTACTGTAAGGCTTCGCTACCTACTCGTTGGGGGCTTCGCCTAGCGAACCCCTCGCCACCTCGCTCGCTACCAACGAAGAAGGTATTCTCCATTCTGCCCAGGTCTGGGACCATTCGCTACTAGCTCGCTACAGCGAACACTCGCGACTTGCTCGCCTAGCGAACGTCTGCGATGTTCAAAACCCCAACTGTCCAAAACTCTCCGAAACTCCCAAAATCACCTGATTCAATTCCAACGATTTCCAGTATTCTTAATCTAACAATCCTCAACTAATCTACACCATTATTCCAGGTTTTAACCGTTCAAACATCGGTTCTACCGACTAAACTCGCTTCTGCCCTAAAATGGAAAATGATGGAGAACCTCCCACAAATCCAAACACACACATACATAATCACATACATTGGTAAGATAACAATATTTCACACCCTTACCTTGATTAGTCGGAAGCTAGAAGTCGTTCTGATGATTCCAAGTTTTTCCTCTATTTTCTCCTCTTCTCTCTTCTTCCTTATTTCTTTCTCTTCTTTTTCCTTTCTCTCTATTATATCCTTTTCTTTCCACTTTCTCATATATATCCTTCTCTTTTATTTCTACACAATATATCTCATTTTATCATTAATTAGAGAAGATCTAGTAAATTCACCTTATTCTATCAAATAGAATAAATTAGTTAAATCCATTAACTCATATAAATTAAATAGATCCAATAATTCATTAAATCAATTAATTAGTACAAATAATCAATTATTGAAAATTGGGCTGTTACATGCTTCATTATTTCATTGCTTACATTTCGATACCAAACCACTCAAATCAACGACACCGAGATGTAACTTATTTATGTTGTGAAGAATAAGTTGAAAATCAACTAGGCTTATGTTATCATGTTCCACATGTATCACCAAAGAGGACTTAGTGGTGGTATTCCTTATGCAATATTGATAACCAAGATACTAGAGTTTTATGACATTGACGTAAGAGGAGAGCCAAAGAAGAAAATGTATTCAAAGGAATATGAGATAATTGTTCGGGCAACCAACAAAATCATGAGTATTTTTAAGAACAAGGATGAAATCTACAAGCATATAGACATTGCTCCTTCCACTTCTTTTGATACTAATATTCCCGAAGGCGACTACAATAACAAAGTGATCTACAACAAAATGTGTTCTCTTAAAACTCCTGTCTTAAATGGTTTTCGAGACCGCCGCCTAGAACTAGCTGAGCTTAGAAACCAAAACCGTTTACACAAACTAAAATTTTAATTTTTGTGAAAACGCTTCAGTTGTAACTGATTATGATTATGTATAAACTGGTTACCACTGAAGTAATGACACTTTTTGGTTAAAAAATTTGATTCCAACAAATTCTATCTTTCATTTGTTAATCAAGGCCTCAATTCATGGTATCATACTCATTCCTACAGGTATGATACATGTATAAATGCCTAAGATTTCAGATTTTGAAAACACATCTCTTTTATTACAATTCAAACTCACTTTTCTCATCTTTCAAAAAGAGTGCATTGTGTCTTAAACTTTTGAGTGAAACTTTCTGCATTCATTTTCACTGCATCAATAAAAAAGTTTCATCGTTTATGTTGATCACTTGTATAATATATTTGTGAATTATATACTTGAAAGAGAAGATTAATTCAAGAGATTGATATGTATTATCCAACTTCAATTTATTGTATGAAACTTTGATTTGTGTATACCTTATTGTCCAGAACGGTTAGAAACAAGAGAGTGAAAATATAGGATTGTTCTCTTTTTCTACTTTGTAAAATCATAAGGGTATGTTACTTATTGATTAAGTTAGTAACTTGTGCATAGTGGTTAGGATAAACTTGTATAAGGTTCTAACACTTATTGAAATCTCTTAATGCGTAAGAGGACTGACGTACTTCCAAATTGTGAGAAGAACCAAAATATATTGCCGATATTCTTTACTTTTCTGCATTTACTGTTTTCTAAAACATCATTAAACTAAAAAATTAAATCAACACTTCATTAAGACTAAAATTCGATCAAAGGTGAAACTAATCCAAATTGAACAACAAATGCACCTAAAATTAAAAAAATCTCACTTAATTTACATGTCCCACTCATATATTCCATTAAACTTATTTTAATTTAAAAGTTGTGCTCTAGAAACACAAAAAAACTCATTTATAAAAAAAAATATATATTGAAAAAGAGAATTAATTATATATTTTTTATTAAAACTAATGCGTAATTTTTAAAATAACATTCTCTATTTAATATTTAACTTTTGCCCTTCACATTACCCTAATTTTAATCAATTAGTGACGTGCTTCTAACATAATTCGAGAAAGAGTACAATGCAAATAGCCACGTAACACATAACAAACCGGTTCTTTACACCGTTTGGCCCAACCCGACTTCATCGCACTCCCAAAAAAACCCTAGACACAACCCTTATATACACTCTCATACTTCCCTCAGTTTTCACCAGCCAGCAACCTACCCCGGCAGCAGCGGTTGAGCAGCTACTTAAAAGAAGATCGTGAAGCAGAGATCAACAGATTATCGCAATCGTATAATTTCTATTCAATTTTTACTTATGGTTATAGAATATGGTTTTTGAAGGATGTGATGATAGTATTGTCGCCCCAGTCTTACTTTGCACCAAAGGTGTAACATGGTGACTGACTTCTAATCTGATCCTCTTCTTTCGTCTTCCAATTTTTGAATTAATTATTTTGATCTGTTTTTTAATTTCAATGTTCACTTTGTATTATTGATTGATTTATGGGATATGAGGATACAACTTTTTTATGTGACATCCAGTCTTACTATGAATTTCATACATGGTGATAGATCGACTATCTGATCCCATAATTCTTCAAATCTGAACAAACTAACTTTTTATTTTATTTTATACTTTAGTAAGAATTGCAAGAGAAATGATGATATTTATCCAACGGTTCTGTTATAGATGATGAAAAAAACATGCACTACCATCTGATCTCTTGCAATTTATTGTTATTTTCCTGTTAATTGCCTATGGTATCTGATGTCCAGAATATGGACTTTTGTTTTGTGGCTGGACATTTCGTTTTTACGGGCATATACTAAACTCTTACAGGACTTGCGACACAGGGGATTTTCGGGGTTTCCGAAATTCAAGCCTACTGTTACTAATTTCCTGTTTACATTTTGATTATTTAGCTAAACTTTTACAAAATTAATTTGAATGATTAATCTGTGTTTTATATTTCTGCAATCCATGATGCAAAAATTTCCGAATTATTATGATTTCTGTGATTAATTAAAGAAAAATCACCATCTTTCGGCTGAGATTGTAGTTCAGATTATTTATATTCTTTCTTTTATCTTCGATGTGTTTAGCCTTGGCTTGTCCCAATACTCTTCAAATAGAGTCTTCTTGTATTTTGTTTCAATTCAACATGAGTACCTTACTTTTGACAATTCTAATTTTTTTCATGTTTTGTTTTTGCACATTTCGAAGACTTGTGAGCTTCATTAATAGTTCCTGAGTTCAAAACATGTGCAATATCAATTATCATTTTCTCTAGATTCCTATCCTCTGTTGTTTACTCATCCAAAGGATTTAAGTTAAAATGATAACATTCAACCCATTAATTCATTTAATTTACAATTGCCACCGTGATTTTGATTCATTTATTCTGATTAATTGTGCTTAGGACGGTCTTGTGCTGATTAGTTCATACATCAGCGCATAACAAATACCTAAGCTACATCAACCGTTGCCACTGTGATTTTTATGTGTGTTTCAATCATTTATATGTGAACAACATTTATTCATGGAGGCATACATGGTTAATTCCTGTAATTGTTTTATAACTTTTTTTAGGGTTTCTGAATTTGAAAATGATAATGATAATGATTTACTTTCTCTATTAGGATGACATAAATGTCGGAATCCCAAGGTTTTCTTTGATTTTCTTAAAGTAAAAGTTGGGAGAGTGTTAGTGATTTTAGTATCATCAATGTATTTTGGTAGTAATGTGATTTATTGTAGGTCAAGCTTGGAAACGAGTTAGGGTAATATCATCAATGTATTTTGGTAGTTAGGGTAATATCATCAATGTATTTTGGTAGTTAGGGTAATATCATCAATGTATTTTGGTAGTTAGGGTAATATCATCAATGTATTTTGGTAGTAATGTGATTTATTGTAGGTCAAAAGCTTGGAAATGAGTTAGGGTAATGTGGAGTATACGCTCGAGCTAATGTGTAATTGAATGCGAATAATTAAAAAGGGGTTCTAAGGGGATAACGTGTGCCCTAGCGCTCCGTTGGGGTTCCAAGAGTCCTTTGCTGGAGTCCCGCTTCTCTCTACATTTTTGATTTGTTCTTTATTGCCAAGTGTACAAACACGATTTTTCGAAGCTTTTGGCGGATGTTAATTCCAAAACAGCTGAAAACTTTAACTTTAGAGCTCTTTGCATTGGTGAAAAGAGAATTGGTCTATTAGGGGAGCCTTTACATTTCAAAGGTTTATAGGATTGTTCCAAAGTGTCATAGAGCAAGAACAGTCGGGTTGGATTCTTTTCATGGCAAAGTGTGGTGTACCTTGTACTCGTTCACATTCAATATTAGCACTAACACAAATCTTGATTATAAGGATGTTATGGTTGGTAAAGTTGTTGATGGGTATGCTGTGGTTGTGGTTCAGGAGATCAAGAAGTTGGCTTCTCTAAATATTAGATATTCAGAACCTATTGTGATTGAAGATTGTGGACAAGTTAAGAATGAATAATAACTTTTGACAAGTTAAGAATGAATAATAACTTTCTAAGATTTGAAGATTGTGGACAAGATTGAAGATTTTTGATAAATTAAGAATGAATAATAACTTTCTAAGATTGAAGATTGTGGACAAGTTAAGAATGAATAATAACTTTCTAAGATTGAAGATTCTGGACAAGTTAAGAATGAATAATAACTTTTTAATAATTGGTTGTTAATTGCTATCTAATAAGTTACATGATAAGGCTGACAATGAACCAAATAAACTCGAAAATAGTTTGAAATTCGATTCGACAATTAAATTATTGAATTAGGTTCATGAACCAAATGAGGAGTACGAGCGAAAATTCGATTCGATAATTAAATTGTTGAACTAGGTTCAACTAAATGAGTTGATTATGAGCGAAAAATTAATTCCGTTAACTAAATGAGCAGAACTTAAACTATACATAGTTTGACTTATTAGGTTTATGAGTCAACTCGATTACATATGAGAAGAATTATACTGTTTTTAAGATTATGTTTAAATATTTTCTCCAAACAAATTTAATCTTCAATTTAGTAGTTTTTGAATTAGATGATAGGGCTGACAATGAACCAAACCAACTATTCTCGAAAATAGTTCGGAATTCGATTCGACATTTAAATCATTGAACTAGGTTCATGAACCAAATGAGTTGAGTATGAGCGAAAAATTAAGTTCGTTAACTAAATGAGCTGAACTTGAGCTATACATAGTTCAACTCGTTATGTTCATGAGTCAACTCTTAGATAAATTTAATCTTCAATTTAATTGTCAAACTCGAACTCAAACAATTCTTAACCAAGATGTATACTATGGGAGATTCAAACGGGGAAGGCTTTAAAGATGTGCTCTAAAACCTATTCGAATGGAATCTAAAAAATGTAAGAAAAATATTACAATATTCTACATGTAAACATTCACCAGAGATTAATATGGATTATTGAAAGAGAAAGAAAATCACAAAGCTTGGTATGCCATTTTCCAACCATTAAAAACATACTAAAAGAGAAAATATGCCATTAATGGAAAAAAAATGAAAAATGAAAATAAAAATCATGACAAAATTCTAAACATATTCAAGTATCTTCAATATTTTTCTCAAGATTTATTGATATCTTCTAATATTTTTCTTGAATTAAAATCAAACCGCTATCAAATAGAAAAATAAGAGAAAATGAAATTAAAAAAGAAAACAAAATGGTGCAGTCAGTAATTTCTACGCGTGCTATTCCGCTTGGGCCTAATTGTGAGAGTGCAAATAGCAAAGTCCAATTCAGAACTTAAGTGAAACAAATAACCATGCGCTGCAAGTCAAATAAAGACTACGGTGGGTCTTAATTTCATCCGTCCGCGCGAAAGTCCACCGATCGGACGCGTGTGAAGCTGCCACATGAGATTTCTTCTTCGTTTGAACATGAGAAAGAGAGGGAAAACGCAGTTCGACCGTGCGCAGTGACCTGAAAACGCGTCGGTCATCTTCCCCAACGGTTCGAAAATGGAACTCCTCCGTTTCTTCATCAAACGCGACGGTTCTTGAACCAAACTTGCATGATTTTTCGCGTAGAATCCAAATATCCAATTTATTTTCACTTTCCTCCACTACAACCCCCAAAAACATGATCTTCCAAGAACTTTCAAGAATTCTCAACTTTTACAAAAACCAAAATTGGAGACACTAATCTCTTCCTCTCACTTCCTACATCAATAATATCCTATTCTTTTTCATTTTTATCCAATATTTAGGGAGAAATTCGAACTACAACCTAAGGTGTCATTCCAACAATTGTCATGAATTCTAACTAAATTAATCCTAAAAGCTTCTATACACTCTAAGGATCATAATTATGTGAAAATAGCATGGTAGTTCATCAAGAATAGAGTGTAAGAATAAAAAGTAAGAACCTTGAAAAAAGCTTCAATGGTGAAGTGTTCTTGCACGAATTCTTGATCAAAGCTACTCAAAATCAATCAATGATGCTTGGAGAAGCTTCTTGAATCTTCAATTCCCTCTGAAACTACTCCAATCTCAAAAATCGAATTTCAACTCCAACTAACTTTTTTCAAGTGTGGCTTACCTGTTCTTGCTCAATCCATCACCAACCTTCATCTGGATTCACTCATGAACATATATAGAAGTGATTTGGGCTACAATGGAGGCCCAAAAATGGTTGAAAGTCCAATTTCAATTTTCACATTTCCTTCACTTTTTGCTGTGTTTTCCATGAAAATGGTGTGTGGAAGCTTCCATTTCTGTTCCATTAGCTTGCTGAGTACATTATGAACATGAAGAGCTGAGATTGATGCCTTGGAACTAAACCAATGGTTAATTTTGAAGATGTTGCTTAAAGGTGAAGAAACCTTGAATATCCCCATGTAAATGAATCCATTTCTGATTGGTAATATTCCCCTTGTTCTTAAAACATTATTTGCACTCAAAAAAATGTACCAACATGATATGAATTGGTTCCAAAATGAATTGATTTGAATTCTTGACTTTTAAGGGCCTTTAAAGCTTTCTTCGTGAATTTTTCTCCATACATTTTCCGATTCAAGTCATATCAATGATCCCTTGAGGTTTGATTGGCTAAATAATACCATTTTGAGCAACTTTCAAGTTGGAAAGATTTTCATTTGAGGTATGCAAAGTGGTGAACTTGACTTATAATGAAAATGACCTGTAATCTTACTTTCCCAAAATACCCTTGACTTGTAAGTCTCATATCTTGAGTTCTACAAATCCAAATGAGGACTTATAGTACTCTTTGGAAAGCTAAGATGATGAGGAACAATATTCATGTTTGTCAAAAGTTGAGGAGAAACATCCTTCTAGCTCAAAAATGTCCTGGAAGTTGGTTGACTTTCAAGTACCAAAATCACATTCATCTGATGACCTGTAACTTGTCTGCTTCATAACTTGAGTTTTATAAATCCATTCAAGGACTTATAGTACTCAAATTAAGGCCATGGACATGCCCTACAAGTCTCATGTTTAGGTCAAGATGAGATGGGGCTTGCATCTTGAGTTATGTGGTCTTGAAGTTAGACACTAAACTAGGGGATTTTACATTGTCAAGCATAACATCCCTAGCCTAGCAACTTCTCACACTCTTGAATATTGATGAGATGATCTTGGAATAATCTTCTTGGTGTCTCAACACAACATCCCATAATCAAAAAGACTTGGAATTGAGTTTTAATGTCCTTTAGTTCAACTGTTGACTTAGGGCTGACCAGGTGAAAACCCTAATTGCATCATCTTTGTTGTGGCTTCACGCATTTGATATAATGATTGACATAAGCTTCAAAATGACTTTCAAGGCCTTTCGTGAGTTCTCACAATGTTCTCTACCCATAACCATGGATTCAAACTCATCTGACAATCTTCAAATGACCCCCGAGTTAGGAGGTACCCTACTATTAACTGTTGCACCCTAAAATTTGCTCAACCTACTTCACTTGGTTTATGTTTCAATTGCATTGTCATTTGCATATTAGGTCATGTGCATAATTAATTCATCTGCATAGCATAGCATGGGAAAGCCATCCAACAAGGGACCAAGTGCCATTCTTATCTCTATGAGCATATCAAGAGGTTCTTATTCAAATTCAAGCCTATCTAAGTCATCAGAAAGAAATTGAAATCTAAGAAGTCATTGGATCAAGCAGTGGATCTATCTCCTATCTTGAGTGTATTTGAAGACCATCAAAGAAGTTGTGAGCTGTGAACTGAGCATGGAGGGTATATAGAAATCATGAAGGACCTATAGGGCCATTTTGAAAGTGAGACAAGTCATTGATGTGATCACAAGAGTTGCAGTTGAAGACAGTCAACTAGGGTTTCATCTGGGTCAACCCTAGGTCAAATGCTTGATTGAAAGACATCAAGGTCTATTTGAAAGATGTGGGGTTCATAATTTGACATGTAAATATGGATGTGGTGTTGTGCCAAGGATAAATCAAGAGGAATCAAGAAGAAGAGGAGTTTCTAAATTAGGGTTTCTGTGTAAAATCCCCTGATTTAGGTCAAACTTCCAGGCAAGATAATTCAAAATGCAAGCTTCAAATGGATCCTTGGCCAACATGAAACTTGTAAAGGATCTCAAGACCTTTAATTTGAGTGGTGGAATACATCAAGGAGATTTATAGAACTCAAGTTATGGTTCTTGCAAGTTACAGGTCATCTGAGGCATCTGAAATTCTGTCTGTGAAGGTCACTTGTCTTCCAAGCAACTTTTACCCCTCAAGGAGCTTTCAAATGGATTTCTGGACAACATGAAAGTTGTTCCTCATGATCTTAGCTTTCTAGAAAGGTATGGTATGCCTTCATTTGATTTGTGGAACTCTACTTATGTCTTTGGCAAGCAAAGGGTATTTTGGTCATTTGGAAATTATGGGTCATTTCAAGCATATTCCTAAAACTCATACAAGGAAGCTTCAAATGAAAAACTTCACAACATAAAAGTTGTTCCAAATGACATTTTGAGTCTAGAAAAGTGATCATGGAAGTTGGCAAATGCTCATAGCTCAAGATTGCAAATTTGGTCAATTAAAGGTGAATTTAATGAATGAAAGTGACCTAAAAAAATGAGATTTTGCAATACATGTCCAAATGGGATGAAATTATAGGTCATTTTGATTGGAAATGATGTTTTGAGACCATTGGCAATAGTGGATTTTTGAGTTTAGTGCAAAATTGGAGAGTTATCATGACTTGCTTATGATTAAAGTAACATATGCCAAATCACAAGGGATTTGTGTGCAAGGAACTTCCAGCAATTTCTAGATGATTCCATGGGAATCTATATAAACCCTAGAGCTCATTCAATGCAGGGTTGCACTTCATTTTGATCCAAAACACATAGTTTCATTCTCTCTTGCATTTTTGCAAATTCATCCAAATTCTCTCAATTCCTCATCATTCTTCAAAGTTCTTGATCCTACCATGCTCCATGATCATCATTGATCACATCCCAAGCAAGATCTGAGTGTATTGAAGTCATAATCGTGTGCTGCAAGTTCATCATCCAAATTGCAAGAAGAGTTGGTTACAAGAATCCAAGGCATCTGAACAAGAACAAGTGCATACAGAACCAAGATCCATAGCCATTGATCAAGTCTAGAGCATTGCTAGCTGTGAATCCAAGAATTCCACCATCTGTTTTCAGTTTTGCACCAGGTTAGTATCTTCTTCGATTTAGCCTGATTTAGTTAGCATGATGTAGATTGGTTAGGGTAAGAATAACCTAGGTAGTTAGATGAACAATTCTGGAGATTTTGACTGAATTTGGTGGAGGTTGACATATGAGCTTAACAACTGTTTGGATCTAGAACTAGAAGAATAGGAAGTTTTAATTCATGTGGTTTAGCTTAGGTTAATCAGTGATACAAGGTGAGTATTTTGATGACAAGAAATTGGAGAAAGAAGAAGTTGGAAGTTTGAGTATCCATGGAAGTGTACCATCGGGTTTCTTGATTCAGTTGGTTTCAGTGAGAATTATTAGCATGGTTGTATTCTGCTCGAGAAATAGAGCATCTTTGCTTTTTACGGATTTGAATTTTATGGAGAAATGAAGCTGTATGAGTGTGTTGAAGTCTGGTGCAATAAAGCTCGTTCATGGCGTTCATGGTAGAAACCCTAGGTCCATTGGAGAAGACGAGTTCAACGCTGTTGGATCAGAAATAAACCATTGACCAAGACTCACATCTAACGACCTGTGTTTAAAGTTGAAATGCGAGGGAAGAGTCTGAAGCTACAAAACGCTTCGTTTCATTTAAGGTCCCTTCTTGGGCTTAGTCCAAAATGCTAGCCACACCCCCACTTGCCAGGCCCATTCCCAATTGAACTGCATTTGTTACTTTCTGCACCGTTTTGTTTTTATTTTTCTTTGGTATTTTCTGATTAAACTGGGCCCAGGCGCGCCTTGCTACGCGCACCCCCAGTCTGGGCCCATCATCCATTTTCCAATGCATTTTCTTACTTACTGTACCCCTAGCTCATTTTACTTCATTTTGATTTCCTTTATTTTTCTTAATTGTTTGGAAATTCATAATAAATTGGAAATTCCATATTTTTGATTGGTTGTTTTTTTTTACCATTTTCATATTTCTGTGTAGAAAAATATCATGTAATAAAATTTCCATTTTATTTTCTTTTAATATTTTTTGCATATTTTTTCTTTTAATGCCTTTTTAATACTTTTAGTTTGTATATAGTTTTTGTAGAATTTCTTTTAGGTGGTTCTCATAATCTTTTTAGGCCAATTTTTTTAGTATAACTAGATACATATATTAGGTGCCCCCTTGATTTTTATACCAATTTTTTAGAATTTATTTTAGGTAGTTTAGTTAGAAAACATTAGGCTAATCATTTAGGGTTGTGAATATAAGATAGGTCTAACAAAGCAATTTTCTTTTGGGTTTTCTTTAGGACAAATTAAATGATGGGACTATAGGGGTATTGAGGGTAAGTAATAGATCCCTTAGAAAATGTTAGACTTCCCCTATTCTATTATTACTATTAGTATATTTCCTATAATTGATTGATTGTGTGGTGTGCCCTCTCTAGGGTTATTTGTTTGACTGTGTGGGGTATTGGGCCTGCTTGGGGTTTGGGTTTGAGTTGAAGACTTTGTTGATGAAGCCCATTGAAGACAAAAGGAATGAAGACCCATTTCAAGAGTGGATGAAGAGTATATCTTGCTGGCAGCTGATGAGGTTATAAGGTTTAGGAGCTAGGTGGAGCTCTAGAATAGAAACTTGATTCACAAACATGGAAGGCTTTGTTTGCCTCCATTCTTTCTCTATGATTCAAAGTCTCTTTTAAATACCCACCTCCTTCCTTTGGAAGGATTAGTGAATGTATTTAAAAGATAGAACTTTTGAGAGAAAACTATCAGTATCATGTTAACAGTCAGTAGGCCACCCTTGGTAGGCAATTGACTGCTTAACATCCAATTCATCTTGTTGACTGCTGCTCATCTTGGAGAGTGAGACTTGAAGAAAAGCCAGTGAAAGATTGAAGATAGAAACCTTACTTGAAGGCTTGTAGATGAAGACTGATGCTTGCTTGAAGCTTGTAGATGGTTGAAGATGACTTGAAGACAGATGTTGATGAAGACTGTTGTTTGCTGTTTATATTTTTTGATGTATTGTTTGAATTTCTCTGACTGTATTGCTTGCCCTTTAATCTGTTAGGTTGAAAGCGAATTTTGTTCATTTTTTCCTGTTGTTTTCTAGGTTCGAGGTTGAGTGGGACTCCCTTGCCTCGCTTGTATTGCTGCATTCATGCATTTTACTGCTTTATTGTATATATGCTATTGTTTCTGTTTCCGTTTATCCCTTAGGATCTCTGTTTCTCTCTGCGCAAGAGAGGAGCATGATAGACATTAGGTCTTAACCCATGCATGATAACATTAGGTTAGTTTGATTCCCTTTTCAACCGTAGGTTAGAGTTCTGTCTCTTCTTTCTCAAAACAAACAGAAAAACACAATAAATATTCCAAACACAATAAAAGACACTTCTTCCGTAAAAGAATGTGAACTCATCAAAACGTTATTTTTGTCCGCTTGGACCAGTAATCGAAAAAACCCTTTTTTAGAAGGAGATAAAAACAACCAAGACAGACTTGTGTTGTACGTGGCCCGAACTACGTTTGCTCTGATCATTCATGCTGTATGAAAGTACGTAGGCATAGGATGCGATATCCTAGCGAGCAACCTTCCCCTCATTTCCCGTAGGTAGGCAAACTACGTTGACTCTGATTTCTCGTTCCAGACGGGAATACGTAGGCATAAAGGGCGATACTTTGCCGAGTCATTTTATTTTCTTTTTAACCCCAAACCTGTAGAGTAGATAGAATAACAATCCGTACCAGAAAACAAGCGTGGATCCCGTCGAGTACGACGGACGTGAGGGGTGCTAATACCTTCCCCTTGCGTAACCGACTCCCGAATCCAGGATTTGGTTGCGATGACCATTCCTTTCCCCGTTTTGCGGTAGGTTTACCTCGAGCGTTTCCTTTCCCTCCTTTGGGATAAATAACGCACGGTGGCGACTCTTCTGTTCAGCCGACGCCGATTTTCGCAGTAGCGACAGCTGGCGACTCTGCTGGGGATCCAACGTCCCCTGGCTGCTAAGGACTGCGATAGTTCCTTATGCATTTGGGATCCAACGTCCTTAAGCGAGTCAATCCTAGCGCTTGTTTTCCCGTCGAGGATTTTGTATGGATTTACTTTTTCTGTCATTTACTCTCAGCATTATATTATTGTTATTATTGCTGTATTGGGGTTGTGACGGGTGATTCTATGATTGAGAGATAAGTCGGACCTGGGCTTGAGTGCACTTAGAATTAGAGTAGAAAGTAGTGGGCGCGTGCCGGCTTTGCTTGCATTAGTGTCCCACGAAATCTACACTCGGACGAGGTTCTTCTAGTTGACTTCTTTTTCTACCCTTTGGGTCGAAGGGGTTGTTGGTTAGTTGGATTGTCGACTCCGGGAACCGATCATTTGGAAGTTGGCTAAGTGAGGCCTCTTCAGGATTTGATGATGCCACTCCTTCTGGGAATCGTATCATCAACCCTGAAAGTCTGTGACGCCGACGACCGCATAGGATGCCATACCGTTGTCAGTCACTAGGACACCTACCTGTGAGAGGGTTTGGGGCTATGCAGGTAACTAGACCTTCAGATACCGGTTTGTTTCTTGATTTGAGATTCAGGGTATTTATGGACAGTTGAGAGGTCTATCAGAGACCAGTCAGAGTTATGATATGAGGTCTATCAGAGACCAGTCAGAGTTATGATATGGGGTCTGTCAGAGACCAGAGTTGAAGCTTCATATTGGGTCCGTCTAAGACCAGGGTTTGAGGAATTCTGGAGGGTCTATCCGAGACTTTTGATATGGTTCAGGCTTCTCAGCCATGGCATTTGGTCCCTGTTGCATCTATTTGCATTGCATTGTTCGCATAACCATTATCATGTGCATTTCATTAACGTGTGTCTGTGCTGCAGGTGCATTTGCATATTCCCTGATTCTAGTGTCCGGACTTCTGCTTATTGATCATGGCTGGTTTGAGAAAGACAGTTGCGTACAAGTTACCTACACCGGACATTACTCCCATACTTGGTCTGATGTCCCTTGCTGATGAGGAGGTTAGGAGAAGTTTCAGGATGAGCTATGGAAGATTGTTGAGACTGGTCTGCAAGCCAACTGCTGTTGAGATGAATGGGCTGTATACCTTGATGCAATTCTATGACCCTGCCTTGAGGTGTTTCACATTTGCTGACTTTATTTTGGAGCCTACCATGGAAGAATACGCAGAGTTTATCGAGCTGCCGGTACAAAATAAGGTCCCTTTCATCCATTGTAACGCTAAGCCCCAGCTGGAGGACTTAGCTAAGGCCTTGCACATGAACGCTTCTGAACTATTAGTGACTTCTTGGCTCGGGGTTCCAGGTTTCTCCCTCGATTTTCTGGTTGGCAAAGCTCAAGAATACGCCAAGAGCGGATGCTGGATAGTCTTTAATGCTATCTTGGCTCTATGCATCTACGGAATAGTGCTGTTTCCCAACTTACCCAATTTTGTGGACTTGGACGCTTTTCATCTGTTTGCTGCTGGCAACCCGGTACCCACTTTGATTGGAGATCTCTATCATTCATTGCACTACAAAAATGAAAACAGAAGAGGAAAGACTGTTTACTGTTGTGCGCCGCTGTTGAACATGTGGTTTAAGAGCCATCTCCCCCTGAAGGGACCTTTTGTAGATAGTGCAACTACAGCTGATTGGCCAGAGCGCCTGATGAGACTATCTTCCGAAGACATTGAGTGGTTTGACCGAGACTTGTTGGGGTCTGAGCTCATTTTCAGTTGTTCTAGGTATCCTAATGTTCCTTTGATAGGAAGAAAAGGGTGCATCAACTATAACCCATCTCTGTTCATTCGCCAGTTTGGATACGCGCTGAAGAACCCACCTAGGGAGGAAGAAGTACAGGAATCTCTGTACTTCACCGGTGATTTGAATGGAGAGTTACTAGCCAAGCTTCAGCATGCTTGGATGCGTATCAACAGAAGAGGGAAACCACAGTTGGGGAAGAATGATTGTCAGGCTTATGTACCATACAAAGTTTGGATCCAAGAGAGAGCGAGACAGTTGCTGATGCCATTTCCAGCTGCACTAGTCCCTGTTCATATTCCGGTGGAAGAACCAACCACTGTTACTATGGAGGTCTACGAGTGAGTTGTAAAAGAAAAAGAAGCCTTGATGAAGATCAATGAAGGGTTAGAAAAGAAACTGGCTCAGATGCGTAGTGAGAAGAACAAGGCTGTGCATTCTTTCCAACAGCAGATCGAGTTAGTAAACAGGCTAGGTGCTGAATTGACTGAAGAGAAAAAGAAGCGTGAACGCTTGGGGAAAGATTTCAGGAGCTCTCATGACATGTTGGAGTCCAAAAAGAAAGCACTCGATGCTGCCCACCGGGAAATCTCTTCCTGTAACAAAACGTGGAACGCTACGCTAACCAACAACAAAAAGAGGGAAGACAAATTGAAGCAGCAAATTTCTGAACTCGAGGAACAGTTGAAGGCTAGCACAAAGAAGTATGAAGAGGAGGTGATGGCAAGATATAGTCTTCAGAATGCATTGAACAAGGCCATCGAAGGCAAGAAAGAGGCTGTGTCTCAGAAACGGAAGCTAGAGGATCGCTTCGGAGAAGGGGCATGGGAGGAATCTGCTAGTGATTTACGACGTGTTCTCAAGCGAAGAGATCTACTTGTTGAGGGTCTGCTTTCCCGACCAAGTCATCCAGAGACTAAGAGGTTATTAGAAGAGTACCAGGCCCATGGGAGCACTTGACCATTTCATGTATTAATGTGTATGCTTTATTTGCATAGCGCTGACCATCACCAGGATTGTTGGTTGAGGTCATGCCCTCTTATTGTACGCATTGATATTGTATTCTTGGCTTAATGGATTTCTCTGCAATATATGAGGTGTTTTCTATGATTCGGCTCCGAACTTCGTATTGCTAGCACTGTCACCGCACTGGCACATTCGCACTAGAATCGGGGAATGATATTCCCTAATGCACAGACACATATCGCATTGCATTCACATTCATATTGCATTACAGGTGATTATTGAACGGTATCTCATTTCTTGCACTGTACCAGGTCTTTTCAGGATTGAAAGTCAGCGCACGCACCGATACTCCACTCGTACCAACTGCCGAAGAATTATGGATCAGATGCAGAATGAAATGCAGGACATGCGTGAGAAGGTGGTGCTATTCATGCAGACAATGGAGACCATTGCGAAAGGCCAGGAGAATTTGCAAGCTTTGGTACAGCCTTTGTTGGTGAGAAATGCTGGGCACGGAAATGAAGACCATAATTCTGTGCGAGTTGACACTATTCACGGGGATGGTACCCCCACACCGGTAGCTCCACCTGTGGTAAACATACCTGCTGTCAATGTGAACAACGGCGCTGCTGCCGGGAATGGTAACGTGGGAATCGGTAACGAGACTGTCGTCAACAACGTTGGGCTTGGAGATGTCAACCTGGGTGATAATATGGGAGGTAATGGCTTCGGTAATAATGGTTTCGGCTTCAATGACCAGGGGTTTGATCATGCTGGGAAGTATGGCTTCAACGCTTAGGGCTTCGGACAGGACGGATTTGGTATGACTAATCAGGGTTATGGGGGATTCGGAAACGGAAATGGTGCCGGGACAATGTCTTTTGGACCTACTGGGGTCGCTCCGGGGTATGGTAACAGGGGGCGAGGCCCTATAATGAATCAGACTAGAGTTGGCCGTAACAACAGGTACGATGGATACGGAACTGGGAACGGTAATTGGCTAGAAGATCAGCAAGAGGATGCTTTCTCCGGTGGAGGTTTCGAAGGTCCTATGGATGACTCTCAGAGAATCAAGATGCTCGAGGAGCAGATGAAGGGGGTCGCGAATCAAAGCGTTGTTGGCTTAGATATGACTACAATGGGTCTGGTGCCTGGCCTGAGGGTACCAATAAAATTCAAAGCTCCCACATTCGACAAATATAAGGGGGATACCTGTCCAAAGGTGCACGTGCAGTCATACTACAGAAGGATGTCGGCGTATTCAAACGATGAGAGGATGCTGATGCATTTCTTTCAAGATAGTTTGTCTGGTCCTTCCCTTGAGTGGTATATGGGATTGGAACCAACTCAGATAAAGACATGGAAGCAGCTGGCTGAAGCGTTTGTGGCTCACTATAAGTACAACAGTGACTTGGCACCCAACCGGGTCCAATTACATGGATTATCCCAGAAGAAGGGCGAGAGCTTTAAAGAGTATGCGCAGAGATGGCGCGACATGGCTGCTCGAGTTCATCCTCCTTTAGAGGACAAAGAAATGAATGATATGTTCATAGGAACATTTACCGGTATGTTTTATGACAAGTTGTTTCATACTTCTTTGGGCAGTTTCTCAGACTTAATCCTGATGGGAAAGAAGATTGAAAGCAACATTAAACAGGGAAGATTCCAAGCTGAGGAATCCACTTCAGCTGGCAGTAACAGAAGGGCTTTTGGTGGGCGCCGTCAAGGTGATGCAAGTGCAGTGTTTGGGGGCCGAGGCCGAGGCCGGGACAGAGGTCGAAACCAGTACAATCAGCCGCAGCAAGTGGCAAGTGTTACTATTCCATTTCAGCAACAACCAATGCAGCAACAGCAACCACAACAGGGGGTACATCCTGCCCAGCGCAGAATCCAGGGGGGCAAACCAAGGAGGGTGTTCGAAACGCCTCCTTCAACGTATGCTGAATTGCTACAGACGTTACTGGGTTTGAACTTGGTGGAAAAGAGAACTATGGCGCCAATAACAGGCACCCCTCCGTATGGTTACGATGCGAACAAGCACTGTGAATTCCACTCCGGGGCTCCGGGCCACGATATAGAGGGTTGCCACGCGTTCAAGCATGTGGTGCAGGATCTATTGGATAGTAAGGCTATCAATTTTGGACAGGCAGGTCCGAACATAGTGCAAAAGCCCATGCCCAATCATGGGGCAAATGCTATTTTAACCGAGGAGGGTTTGAATTTGATTATGAATGTTGATGACCTAAAGACACCGTTGTGTGAGATAAAGAGAAGGTTATTGCAAGGAGGTGTGTATCCAGGTTGCGACGAGTATTGTTTAGAGTGTTGGACCCAAGCTGGGGGGTGTGCTGAATTGAAGAAGGGTATTCAGACCTTAATAGATGGAGGCACATTACAATTCGACCGAACGGCAGTTGAAGAACCTGCAGAGTTATCAGCGGACGAGCGAAGTGATGTAGCTACTGTGACGATTCCCCGAAAAACAATAACCATAACGACGCCATCCAGGCGACCGCCGATCACTATCACCAAGGCCGGACCAATCCCTTATGAGAGCACTAAGGCAGTCCCCTGGACCTATGGGTTGGAAGTGTACTGTGATGGGGTGAAAATTGATGTTAGTAAGCAACCAGTTGAGGGTGTAGACAACGTCGTCGGTACCGGAGGGATGACAAGAAGTGGGAGAATCTTCATATCGCCTGAGGTAGAGGCTGAACGACTGGCGAAGGGAAAAGGAAAGATGAATGAGAATGTCCCGGGGCAGAGGAACGAAAAAGAAACGTCATCGAAGGATGTGGAAGAGTTCATGCGCCTTATTCGTAAGAGTGATTATAAGATTGTTGAGCACCTTCAACAGACGCCGTCAAAGATATCCATACTGTCGTTGCTATTATGTTCCGAAGCTCATAGAAATGCATTGCTGAAAGTTCTGGATACGTCTTTCGTACCCCAAGATGTTTCCGTGAATCAGCTGGAGGGGGTGTTGGCGCATGTGAACGCAGGCCACAGCTTGGGATTTACAGACTTCGATTTGACCCCGAAGGGGAGAGAGCATAACATGGCGTTGCACGTTTCAGTCGAGTGTAGGGGCTCAGTCATGTCTCATGTACTAGTAGATACCGGATCTTCCTTAAACGTGCTGCCTAAGAAAGCAATGATGAAATTGGACGTCAGGGGAATCATGTGTACGCCTAGTGACTTGGTGGTCAAGGCATTTGATGGTACACGAAGAACAGTCTTTGGATCCATAACGTTACCTCTACAGGTGGGGCCGGAGGTTTTCGCAACTGAATTTTATATTATGGACATCCAGCCCGCATACAGCTGCCTTCTCGGACGACCCTGGATCCATGGTGCTGGGGCAGTCACATCTACCTTGCACCAAAAGCTGAAATACATGGTAGGGGACAGTGTGGTCACGGTCTGTGGAGAAGAAGATATATTGGTTAGCCATCTGTCATCATTCAAGTATGTAGAAGTCGAAGGCGAGATTCATGAAACACCCTGTCAAGCCTTTGAAGGGTTGCGCATAAAAGACAAAGGTCTCGGGCCGAGTAAAGCGTCAGAGGTGGCCGTCTCGTCATACAAGGAAGCTCAAGCTCTAGTGAAGACTGGTGAGCAAAGGGCTGGGGCAAGGTGTTGGATATTCCCGTGAAGATGGACCGATTTGGGTTGGGATATCAACCGTCGTCATCAACGCCTGCTGCAGGGGCACCCCGTTTCAGAGGACCGATAACCATCACAGCTAGTGGAGTGTGTCACGAGGCCATCAACGTTGTTTCATATTCCGAAGAAGGAGACAGCGATTACGACATGGACGCCTGGATTCAGCCAAGCGTGCCAGGACAAGGATTATGCAATTGGTCTATTCAGGAGATTGTTCCTGTGACTCTCAAACATTAATACTTTGTTTTCTTAATTGTTGAACAATCTGGTGTCTTACCCGAGGCATCATGATTTTGCTTAGGGCCGTGCTGTTATGTACATTGCGTTGTTTAATCATTAAATAAAAGGCGTTTTTCATGTACAAATATTGCGATCTCTGTTTTTCCTGTTTTATGTTTTACAATAAAAGGGCAACGTGGTTATTCGCTTTATACGTATTTTGAAGCATTTAACCATTCCTTTTGCAGGATAACATTTTCAGATGACATCATTGAACCACCTATGACTCGTCTCGACTTTGAGCACCCGGTATTTCAGGTCGAAGAAGAGTTTGTTGAAGATGGCGACATTCCAGAAGAATTGTCTTGGTTGGTGAAGCAAGAAGAACGAGTCATTCTGCCTCATGAGGAGGTCATTGAAATTATTAACCTAGGGTCGGAAGAGGTTGAAAAGAACATTCGTATAGGAGCCGCGCTGCAGAGCGACGTCAAGCGAAGACTGGTTGAAATGCTCAGAGAGTATAGTGATGTGTTCGCTTGGTCGTATGAAGACATGCCTGGGCTTGATACATATATGGTTGTGCACCGTCTGCCGCTAAAAGAAGAATGCCCGCCGGTCAAGCAGAAGCTTCGCAGAACTAGACCTGATATGGCAGTGAAAATTAAAGAGGAGGTTCAAAAGCAGTGGGATGCTGGTTTCCTAGCTGTTACAAAATATCCCTCATGGGTCGCTAATATTGTACCAGTACCAAAGAAAGACGGTAAAGTGAGAATGTGCGTAGATTACCGTGATTTGAACAAAGCAAGCCCAAAAGATGATTTTCCACTTCCTCACATTGATGTGCTGGTTGACAACACTGCTCAATTCTCCGTATTCTCCTTCATGGATGGCTTCTCGGGCTATAATCAAATTAAGATGGCACCAGAAGACATGGAGAAGACTACTTTTATAACACCTTGGGGAACATTTTGTTACAAAGTGATGCCCTTCGGATTGAAGAATGCTTGGGCAACGTATCAGCGTGCAATGACGACTCTTTTTCATGATATGATGCATAAGGAGATCGAGGTTTATGTTGATGATATGATTGCCAAATCCCGGACGGAGGAAGGGCATTTGGTGAATCTGCTGAAGTTATTCAAAAGGCTTAGGAAGTTCAGGTTGAGACTGAACCCTAACAAGTGCACCTTCGGGGTGAGATCGGGTAAACTGCTGGGGTTTATCGTGAGCGAAAGAGGAATAGAGGTTGATCCTGCAAAAATAAAAGCAATACAAGAGATGCCGACGCCTAGAACAGAAAAAGAGGTGCGCGGGTTTTTAGGGAGGTTGAACTACATCGCTCGGTTCATATCTCACCTGACAGCTACGTGTGAGCCGTTATTCAAGCTGTTGAAAAAAGACCAGGCTGTGACATGGAATGAAAATTGTCAAAACGCGTTCGATAAAATAAAGCAGTATTTGCAGGAGCCTCCTATTTTGATACCCCCAGTGGCAGGGAGACCCTTGATTATGTATTTGACAGTTCTTGAGGGAAGTATGGGTTGTGTTCTCGGTCAACACGATGAGACAGGAAGAAAAGAGCATGCAATATACTACTTGAGTAAGAAGTTTACTGAATGTGAATCTCGATATTCAATGCTCGAAAAAACTTGTTGCGCGCTAGCCTGGGCCGCCAAGCGTTTGAGGCAATACATGCTGAATCATACAACCATGCTCATCTCGAAGATGGATCCTATCAAATATGTATTCGAAAAGCAGGCACTATCGGGGAGAATTGCCCGTTGGCAGATGGTTTTGACTGAATACGACATCCAGTATGTCTCGCAGAAGGCTATAAAGGGGAGCGTATTATCTGAGTACTTGGCAGAGCAGCCTATTGAGGATTACCAATCGATGAGGTTTGATTTTCCTGACGAGGATATCATGTACCTAAAGATGAAAGATTGTGAAGAGCCGTTGCCAGACGAAGGACCAGAATTGGGCTCCAAATGGAAGTTGATCTTTGACGGAGCTGTAAACGCCTACGATAGCGGAATATGGGCAATCATCACTACTCCACACGGGTCGCACATCCCGTTTACTGCTCGATTGACCTTTCCGATTACCAATAATGAAGCCGAATACGAAGCTTGCATCATGGGGCTTAAAGAAGCCATTGATTTGCGAATCAAAAATCTGGATGTATACGGAGACTCAACTCTGGTGGTGAATCAAATAAAAGGGGAATGGGAGACACGTCAGCCCAATTTGATACCGTACATGAATTACGCGAGGAGATTGTTGCCTTTCTTTGACAAGGTTGAATTGCATCATGTACCGCGAGCAGAGAATCAGATGGCTGACGCCCTGGCCACTTTGTCTTCCATGTACAAAGTCAACTTCTGGAATGAGGCTCCCAGAATTGTTATCTCTCGGCTTGATAGACCTGCCTTCGTGTTTGCCATGGACGAAACATCTGATGATAAACCCTGGTATTTTGATATCCTTAATTTCCTGAAAAATAAAGAGTATCCGACTGGGGCATCCAGTCACGATCAGAAGACTCTCAGGAGATTGGCGGGTAATTTCTATCTGAATTCGGACGGTGTCTTATACAGAAGAAATCACGACTTGGTGCTACTACGTTGTGTAGACGAAAAAGAGGCGAAGCTGCTCATGGAGGAAATACATGAGGGTACATTTGGTACGCATGCTGGTGGGCATGCTATGACGAGGAAGCTGCTGCGGGCAGGGTATTTTTGGCTGACTATGGAAACTGATTGTTTCAAGTTTGCGAAGAGATGTCATAAGTGCCAAATCTATGCAGATAAGATCCATGTGCCTCCGAGTCCTCTGAATGTGATGTCATCGCCATGGCCATTCTCGATGTGGGGAATCAATATGATTGGAAAGATCGAGCCGACGACTTCTAATGGACACCGGTTCATTCTAGTAGCAATCGATTATTTCACCAAGTGGGTGGAAGCGGCATCTTATGCAAATGTGACTAAGCAGGTGGTAGCCAGATTCATCAAGAGAGATATCATTTGCAGATATGGAATCCCCGAGCGGATAATTACTGACAACGGTTCAAACCTGAATAACAAAATGATGAAGGAGCTCTGTCAGAATTTTAAGATCGAGCATCACAACTCCTCCCCTTACCGACCCAAGATGAATGGCGCTGTTGAAGCGGCCAATAAGAATATAAAGAAGATCGTTCAGAAGATGGTGGTGACCTATAAGGATTGGCACGAGATGCTACCTTTCGCTTTGCACGGTTATCGTACGACGGTACGCACATCAACCGGGGCAACCCCGTTCTCGTTGGTATATGGAATGGAAGCAGTGTTACCACTGGAAGTTGAGATTCCTTCGCTGAGAGTATTACGAGATGTCCAACTAGACGAGGCAGAATGGGTGAAAGACAGGTTGAACCAGCTGAGTTTAATGGATGAGAAGAGGCTAGCTTCTCTAGCATACGGTCGTTTGTACCAGAGCCGAATGAAGAAAGCATATGATAAGAAGATACATCCTCGGAGCTTTCAGACGGGCGACCTTGTGCTAAAGAGGATTCTCCCGCCACAAGCAGATCACAGGGGCAAGTGGACCCCAAACTACGAAGGGCCATACGTTATCAGAAAAGTCTTTTCAGGAGGAGCTTTGTTGTTGTCCACCATGGACGGTGAAGACTTTACGTCGCCTGTGAATTCGGACGCAATTAAAAAATACTTTGCTTGAAATTGACTCGCTGGACAGAAAAAAGAGAGTCCAGGAAAAAATGGAGCATCCCGGCGAACCAAAAACAGAATGAAGGGTTCGGGCAAAAGTTAGGGATAAAATCGAAAAAATGTACACCCGCGAAGTTGAAAACCTACACTGGGCGGCTTCGGCAAAAAAGGGTATCCCGGTGAACTGAAAACCCGTAAAGGGCGGTTCACGCAAAAGTTAGGGATTTGAAAAGCAAATGACTGCGGTCCGAATTCGATACTGCATTGCGCATTGGTGCAGGAGAATATACCTGAGGGGTCGATTATCAGATACAATCTCTCCGGAAGCGTGAATACCGGGAAAGCATTAGAGTCGGGCGGGTCATAGGAGGATCAGCTCATGATGTTCGTCTGCATCCCGTTGCCGACATGTGTACAAATGTGATTTGTCATTATATTTATGCTTCTTGCGCATACTTGTGTATTTGTTGTGCGTAGCTTCCTCTTTTCAGGAGTTACATCCCGTGTACAAAACTCCGCCTATTTAGGGGCCCAATCAATAAAACATGTTATTCAGTATTTGATGCTGGTTCTTTACTGTTTTGTACATGATAAACGCCTAGGTTTAATAAAACTAGCAAGTGTATAACGTCGTTGGCCCTTGCCAATAATTGCTAAAACTTTGAATTAACTAAAGATAATGTCACTAACACTAACCTGAATAAATTTGGTTGCATAGACTTGTCTTGTCTTGTTTGTGGTGTTGCAGGGTTCGTAGCCGTATGAAGTGGACGATCAAAAGATTGCAGTATTGACCAGAAGTTCGTAACGAAAGACTCGATCCCCACGCAGGTCGCACTTCTGAGATGACAGTGTTCCTTACTAAAAAGGATTAAATTCCCCAACTAGTCGCAGCTTATCCGAAGGACATTCTCCAACAAGGTCGTTTATCCTCAGCAGAATTGACGATTCCAAGGTCGAAGGCTGTATTCAGACAGTGCGGTGTCCCCCCAAAGGATCCCCCATCCCGAGCAGAGTGGTTTAGCCTCAGAAGATTAACATTTCCAACTTGTGAGCTGTACCCAGACAGTCTACTCTTCCCAGTAGAGATTCCCTTCCCAGTAGGGTCATTTACTCTCCCCCTAACGGAGACAGTTGATTTTCCCCAAGAGAGTCGTTTCGTCCCAGCGGAGTTCTCTCTTTTTCAGCAAGTGTTTTCTTTCCTCCCAGTGGAACTCGAAGATTAAAACTCTTCCCGACAGAGTTGGTTGTGTGTCCCGGCATTTATTTTGTCGGAATACCGTGTGATACTCGTTCACTCCCCAGCAAAAAGTCCAATCATGATTGGCGCATTCAGATATTCCGCAGCGAAACGGGCTTCACCCTTCCAGCATTTATTTTGCTGGAATAATTCTGTAACGCCCGGTTACCCCAGAGGAGTTGGCATTATCTTCAGCATTTATTTTGCTGAAGCGGTTTCTGTATCCCAGCAGTTCGAGTCTGCATTTGCATTGGCATATAGTATCATATTTGCATCTACCAAATAAAAACGCGTAGCATTTCCATGTCGAATGAAGCATTGCGTCATTGTCAAAACATATGCATTTTGAAACATAAACCAGGTTGGCTAACCGTTTGTTTTAAGTATTGTTTCCCATGCAGGTGGAAAGAGCTCTTGCTCAAATGAATTACCAAACATTCAGGATCTCGACGTGAGATGTGTAATGATAATGTCGGTTGTGGCATTGTTTCCCACAGAGTTGCTTGATTAAGTTTCTCTTACCCCTCCAGAGGAGTATTTCTTCAAGGTTGTTGTTGTGACAACATCAAAAGATTTCGTGAATCGATTTTTGGAAGTTGCCGCCTATGTTAAAATAGGTGTCTGGCAGTGTGGATTCAGAAAATCCCCGGTAGAGTACTTCTCAGATTTGCTGCCATGACAACACTGAAAATTGGAAGACTAGCCTCATATTGTGTTACCCATGTGATTGATGGAGCTAGCTGCTGCAAAGATAGGCAGAAAACCTGTATTTGACAGAGTATTTCCCGTAGCAGTGACGGAGTTATTTTCCTGTATTTGACAGAGTATTTCCCGTAGCAGAGGCGGAGATATTTTCCTGTATTCGACAGAGTATTACCCGTAGCAGAGGCAGAGATATTTTCCTGTATTCGACAGAGTATTACCCATAGCAGAGGCGGAGATATTTTCCTGTATTCGGCAGAGTATGTACCCGTAGCAAAGGCGGAGTTATTTTCCTGTATTTGGCAGAGTATGTACCCGTAGCAAGGGCGGAGTTATTTTCCTGTATTTGGCAGAGGTAATACCCGTAGCAAAGGCGGAGTTATTTTCCTGTATTTGGTAGAGTTAGTACCCGTAGCGATGGCGGTGTTATTTTTCTATAATAATGACAAAATTTTCCCGCAGTGGTGGCGGAGTTATTTCCCGTAGTGGTGACGGTATTATTTCCCGTAGTGGTGGCGGAGTGATTTCCCGTAGTGATGGCGGAGTTATTTTCCTGTATCATTGGCAGGGTCATGTTTTGTTGACAGAAGTACTTCCCCCCAGTGAAGTCGTCCAGGTTATTCATATATTGACAAGATAATGTTGAAATCAGATTTGTAGATAGTGTTCCCCAAACAGTTGTGCAGTTTATTTCTGCGGTTGGCAAATTTCCGGGTTCTTAGTATTCAACCGTCTTGTACCTCGAATGTCTGAAGGATCCGGGCGTTTCACCCAGTCGGGTCCAAGTCGCTTGAATAGGGGCAGCTGTTGCACCCTAAAATTTGCTCAACCTACTTCACTTGGTTTATGTTTCAATTGCATTGTCATTTGCATATTAGGTCATGTACATAATTAATTCATCTGCATAGCATAGCATGGGAAAGCCATCCAACAAGGGACCAAGTGCCATTCTTATCTCTATGAGCATATCAAGAGGTTCTTATTCAAATTCAAGCCTATCCAAGTCATCAGAAAGAAATTGAAATCTAAGAAGTCATTGGATCAAGCAGTGGATCTATCTCCTATCTTGAGTGTATTTGAAGACCATCAAAGAAGTTGTGAGCTGTGAACTGAGCATGGAGGGTATATAGACATCATGAAGGACCTATAGGGCCATTTTTAAAGTGAGACAAGTCATTGATGTGATCACAAGAGTTGCAGTTGAAGACAGTCAACTAGGGTTTCATCTGGGTCAACACTAGGTCAACCCTAGGTCAAATGCTTGATTGAAAGGCATCAAGGTCTATTTGAAAGATGTGGGGTTCATCATTTGACATGTAAATATGTATGTGGTGTTGTGCCAAGGAGAAATCAAGAGGAATCAAGAAGAAGAGGAGTTTCTAAATTAGGGTTTCTGTGTAAAATCCCCTGATTTAGGTCAAACTTCCAGGCAAGATAATTCAAAATGCAAGCTTCAAATGGATCCTTGGCCAACATGAAACTTGTAGAGGATCTCAAGACCTTTAATTTGAGTGGTGGAAGACATCAAGGAGATTTATAGAACTCAAGTTATGGTTCTTGCAAGTTACAGGTCATCTGAGGCATCTCAAATTCTGTCTGTGAAAGTTACTTGTCTTCCAAGCAACTTTTACCCCTCAAGGAGCTTTCAAATGGATTTATGGCCAACATGAAAGTTGTTCCTAATGATCTTATATTTCTAGAAAGGTATGGTATGCCTTCATTTGATTTGTGGAACTCTACTTATGTCTTTGGCAAGCAAAGGGTATTTTGGTCATTTGGAAATTATGGGTCATTTCAAGCATATGCCTAAAACTCATACAAGGAAGCTTCAAATGAAAAACTTCACAACATCAAAGTTGTTCCAAATGACATTTTGCGTCTAGAAAAGTGGTCATGGAAGTTGGAAAATGCTCATAGCTCAAGATTGCAAATTTGGTCAATTAAAGGTGAATTTAATGAATGAAAGTGACCTAAAAAATGAGATTTTGCAATACATGTCCAAATGGGATGAAATTATAGGTCATTTTGATTGGAAATAATGTTTTGAGACCATTGGCAATAGTAGATTTTTGAGTTTAGTGCAAAATTGGAGAGTTATCATGACTTGCTTATGATTAAAGTAACATATGCCAAATCACAAGGGATTTGTGTGCAAGGAACTTCCAGCAATTTCTAGATGATTCCATGGGCATCTATATAAACCCTAGAGCTCATTCAATGCAGGGTTGCACTTCATTTTGATCCAAAACACATAGTTTCATTCTCTCTTGCATTTTTGCAAATTCATCCAAATTCTCTCAATTCCTCATCATTCTTCAAAGTTCTTGATCCTACCATGCTCCATGATCATCATTGATCACATCCCAAGCAAGATATGAGTGTATTGAATTCATAATCGTGTGCTGCAAGTTCATCATCCAAATTGCAAGAAGAGTTGGTTACAAGAATCCAAGGCATCTGAACAAGAACAAGTGCATACAGAACCAAGATCCATAGCCATTGATCAAGTCTAGAGCATTGCTAGCTGTGAATCCAAGAATTCCACCATCTGTTTTCAGTTTTGCACCAGGTTAGTATCTTCTTCGATTTAGCCTGATTTAGTTAGCATGATGTAGATTGGTTAGGGTAAGAATAACCTAGGTAGTTAGATGAACAATTCTGGAGATTTTGACTGAATTTGGTGGAGGTTGACATATGAGCTTAACAACTGTTTGGATCTAGAACTAGAAGAATAGGAAGTTTTAATTCATGTGGTTTAGCTTAGGTTAATCAGTGATACAAGGTGAGTATTTTGATGACAAGAAATTGGAGAAAGAAGAAGTTGGAAGTTTGAGTATCCGTGAAAGTGTACCATCGGGTTTCTTGATTCAGTTGGTTTCAGTGAGAATTATTAGCATGGTTGTATTCTGCTCGAGAAATAGAGCATCTTTGCTTTTTACGGATTTGAATTTTATGGAGAAATGAAGCTGTATGAGTGTGTTGAAGTCTGGTGCAACAAAGCTCGTTCATGGCGTTCATGGTAGAAACCCTAGGTCCATTGGAGAAGACGAGTTCAACGCCGTTGGATCAGAAATAAACCATTGACCAAGACTCACATCTAACGACCTGTGTTTAAAGTTGAAATGCGAGGGAAGAGTCTGAAGCTACAAAACGCTTCGTTTCATTTAAGGTCCCTTCTTGGGCGTAGTCCAAAATGCTAGCCACACCCCCACTTGCCAGGCTCATTCCCAATTGAACTGCATTTGTTACTTTCTGCACTGTTTTGTTTTTATTTTTCTTTGGTATTTTCTGATTAAACTGGGCCCAGGCGCGCCTTGCTATGCGCACCCCCAGTCTGTGCCCATCATCCATTTTCCAATGCATTTTCTTACTTACTGCACCCCTAGCTCATTTTACTTCATTTTGATTTCCTTTATTTTTCTTAATTGTTTGAAAATTCATAATAAATTGGAAATTCCATATTTTTGATTGGTTTTTTTTTTTTTACCATTTTCATATTTCTGTGTAGAAAAATATCATGTAATAAAATTTCCATTTTATTTTCTTTTAATATTTTTTGTATATTTTTTCTTTTAATGCCTTTTTAATACTTTTAGTTTGTATATAGTTTTTGTAGAATTTCTTTTAGGTGGTTCTCATAATCTTTTTAGGCCAATTTTTTTTAGTATAACTAGATACATATATTAGGTGCCCCCTTGATTTTTATACCAATTTTTTAGAATTTATTTTAGGTAGTTTAGTTAGAAAACATTAGGCTAATCATTTAGGGTTGTGAATATAAGATAGGTCTAACAAAGCAATTTTCTTTTGGGTTTTCTTTAGGACAAATTAAATGATGGGACTATAGGGGTATTGAGGGTAAGTAATAGATCCCTTAGAAAATGTTAGACTTCCCCTATTCTATTATTACTATTAGTATATTTCGTGTAATTGATTGATTGTGTGGTGTGCCCTCTCTAGGGTTATTTGTTTGACTGTGTGGGGTATTGGGCCTGCTTGGGGGTTGGGTTTGAGTTGAAGACTTTGTTGATGAAGCCCATTGAAGACAAAAGGAATGAAGACCCATTTCAAGAGTGGATGAAGAGTATATCTTGCTGGCAGCTGATGAGGTTATAAGGTTTAGGAGCTAGGTAGAGCTCTAGAATAGAAACTTGATTCACAAACATGGAAGGCTTTGTTTGCCTCCATTCTTTCTCTATGATTCAAAGTCTCTTTTAAATACCCACCTCCTTCCTTTGGAAGGATTAGTGAATGTATTTAAAAGATAGAACTTTTGAGAGAAAACTATCAGTATCATGTTAACAGTCAGTAGGCCACCCTTGGTAGGCAATTGACTGCTTAACATCCAATTCATCTTGTTGACTGCTGCTCATCTTGGAGAGTGAGACTTGAAGAAAAGCCAGTGAAAGATTGAAGATGGAAACCTTGCTTGAAGGCTTGTAGATGAAGACTGATGCTTGCTTGAAGCTTGTAGATGGTTGAAGATGACTTGAAGACATATGTTGATGAAGACTGTTGTTTGCTGTTTATATTTTTTGATGTATTGTTTGAATTTCTCTGACTGTATTGCTTGCCCTTTAATCTGTTAGGTTGAAAGCGAACTTTGTTCGTTTTTGCCTGTTGTTTTCTAGGTTCGAGGTTGAGTGGGACTCCCTTGCCTCGCTTGTATTGCTGCATTCATGCATTTTACTGCTTTATTGTATATATGCTATTGTTTCTGTTTCCGTTTATCCCTTAGGATCTCTGTTTCTCTCTGCGCAAGAGAGGAGCATGATAGACATTAGGTCTTAACCCATGCATGATAACATTAGGTTAGTTTGATTCCCTTTTCAACCGTAGGTTAGAGTTCTGTCTCTTCTTTCTCAAAACAAACAGAAAAACACAATAAATATTCCAAACACAATAAAAGACACTTCTTTCGTAAAAGAATGTGAACTCATCAAAACGTTATTTTTGTCCGCTTGGACCAGTAATCGGAAAAACCCTTTTTTAGAAGGAGATAAAAACAACCAAGACAGACTTGTGTTGTACGTGGCCCGAACTACGTTTGCTCTGATCATTCATGCTGTATGAAAGTACGTAGGCATAGGATGCGATATCCTAGCGAGCAACCTTCCCCTCATTTCCCGTAGGTAGGCGAACTACGTTGACTCTGATTTCTCGTTCCAGACGGGAATACGTAGGCATAAAGGGCGATACTTTGCCGAGTCATTTTATTTTCTTTTTAACCCCAAACCTGTAGAGTAGATAGAATAACAATCCGTACCAGAAAACAAGCGTGGATCCCGTCGAGTACGACGGACGTGAGGGGTGCTAATACCTTCCCCTTGCGTAACCGACTCCCGAATCCAGGATTTGGTTGCGATGACCATTCCTTTCCCCATTTTGCGGTAGGTTTACCTCGAGCGTTTCCTTTCCCTCCTTTGGGATAAATAACGCACGGTGGCGACTCTTCTGTTCAGTCGGCTTGGACCGCACTGGATGAGAGGTGAAGAACCTTCAGCCAATCGAAGTAAAAGGCGATTGAATATCGACAAACCCGAAAATTTGCCACCTACACGAACACGAGATATCGAATGCCAACCAAGGGTTAGAATACCGATATGCCGAGGATAATAATCCAATATAATCTGAAATTCATCCAAAAGATGCCAACCAAAAGTCGGGAAAACGCCCGAAGGACACCAACCAATAGTTGGAACAACCAAAGGCCAACGAATACCAACCAAGAGTTGGGAAATAACCAAAGATACCAACCAAGAGTTGGGACGAAACCGACAATAAATACCAACCAAAAGTCGGGATAGCAAACTCGGAATACCAACCAAGAGTTGGGACAAGCCCTGCTGGGGAACAAAAGAGTAACCAAACAGCTTTGTGGCGACTTCACCGGGGAAAGACGACTCTGTGGAGAACAAACTAGCAGCACCATCCAAAAGATGGGATGAGGTGTGACTCTCTGGGGAAAAAACCACCCCTACCAACCAAGAGTTGGCATCCATACTAACCGTAATTTACATGGCGAGACGACTTCGCTGAGGAGGCATACTGATCAAAAGTCGGAATCAACAACCAGAGAACACAGGTTACCAACCAAGAGTTAGAAAAACGTCAACACATCGACCACACCGAATATGGCGACCTTACTGGAGAATCAAAGACTACCAACCAAGAGTTGGAAAACTAACCGACATCCCTGACTGACCTCACCAGAAAAACCAAAACCACCAACCAAAAGTTGGAAAAAGTCAAATCTTCTTATCAACTAAAAGTTGAGATAACGACTATGCTGAGGAATAAGGGAAGCCTACCAAACAAAAGTTGGGACAACAACAGACGTCCCAGACCGACCCTACTGGGGAATAGGGGAATACCAACCAAAAGTTAGGAAACAAAAGACTAACCAATAGTTAGAATCACCATGGAACACCATTGATCAAAGGTCGGAACACAAGCTGCTAACCAAGAGTTAGGATTGTTGGGGAAACAAGGAATACCAACCAGGAGTTGGGATAACATCCACTAAGGAACACCACTACTGCCGACCAAGAGTCGAAAAAAACGTCCATCACGAAACTATCAACTGAGAGTTAGAATAACGACACTGCAGGGGATAAAGTCCGACCAGAAATCCGGGACTAAAACTGCTAACCAATAGTTAGAATCAACGAGACATATTGACTGTAGATGAATTGACAACAGCTGAAAACTACAACCAAGAGTTGGAAACAAGCAACTCTGCTGTGGAGGAACAGGACTACCACCCAATAGTGGGAACAACGCCCAAAGGAAAACTACCAACCAATAGTTGGAAGCGTCAAATAAAGACCACCAACCAATAGTCGGAACTGCGAGGAAAATCACCAATCAATAGTTAGAATCAAAGCATCAACCAATAGTTGAAACCGTAGAATAAAAGCCACTAACCAATAGTCATAACAACAAGGAGACTGCCAACCAATAGTCGGAACAACGAGGAAACTACCAACCAATAGTCGGAACAACGAGGAGGACTACACCCCAATAGTCGGAACAACAAGGAGGACTACCAACCAATAGTCGGAATAACGAGGAGGACTACCAACCAAGAGTTGGAAAAACCAAAGAGAAACTATCGACCAATAGTTGAAACCGACAAAAGACTACTATCAACCAATAGTTGAAAGAGTAAAAGAAGGACTACCAACCAATAGTTGGGAGAGTCGAAAGAAGACCATCAACCAATAGTCGGAATAACGAGGGAAGACCGCCAACCAATAGTCGGACGAGTAAAAGGGGGACTACCAACCAATAGTCGGAAAAACGACTGCGAGGGATAACATCCAACCAAATGTTGGTAAACCAGACTGCTAACCAAAAGTCAGAACACAAGTAGGGATGGCAAAAAAGCTCGTGCCCGCGGGTATCCGCGGATATAATCCGTCACGGATACAATGTGGATAGCTTAATGGATATCCATGGATAAAATAAATGGATATTTAAATATCCGTTATTTAATGGATGTGGATGCGGGTTTAATGATACCCGTACCCGCAGATATTCATACCCGTTAATAAATTATAAAAAGTATTTAAATATTTTTAATTTATTATAGATGTCATTACATATTCCAAGAAATTTAGTCTTTTCATATTTCTTTTTTTTAACGTTTTCTTGGAAAAAAAAGAAAACCTTTCACATTCCAAGAAAAATCATATTTAGTCATTTTATATTTATTTAGTCTTCTTCTATATTTTAGACCTAACATCTCTTTCACTTTCACAATTCCACTGTCCAACTCCAACCCAAAGAACCAGTATCGTCTTTTCTCTATCCAACACTGCAACTCAGAGTCCTAATTTCCTAAATGATTAAGGTAATCTATCTACCTTGTTACATTTTGTTCTTGTTCTTGCTATTTTAATTTTAATTTTGGTTGTTGTAACACTGAAGTAGTAATAGGTGGGGTTGCAAAATAGTTTCTTATTTTAAAGTAATTATAATGCAAAATATTAAACCCTAAACTATTAAAAAGAAGAAGCACTATATACATTCTTTTTCGTTTCATTGATATAAAAATGATATATATGTGTGCCTATTCTTTCCATCTATAGGCTCTTTTATTTATTGTTATATTCATGTGTTATTAATATATGCAATGAAATATAATCATACTATATCAAGTAAATGATAATTTTTTCTCATTATAGGTTTTCTCATATCTACGTTATGCATCTTTATAGGTTTCTTTGTTTTTTTATTTCAATGTAAACGTTTCACCATTATTATAATATTAATATTGTTATAGTTAATGCTTTTTAATTATTAATTTATATTTTTAATTACTAATTATTCATTATCTCTTAGTTTTTTTTCCGGTTCAAGTTTACCGTTGATAATTTGGACCACAATTGTTATACAGTATTGAATATTGATATTGATATTAAAACTATCACATTAATACAGTATTGACAAATTTATCTTTTTTTTTGTAGAATGTCTTTTGAACAAAACTTTACTCCCATAGAAGTTATGCAAGAGAATTTGACAGTCTCAAACGCAGATGAGTCTAACGTTGTTGCTTCAAATGGTCCGAATGTAGAAATTAATTCAACTCCTAATGAAATTGAAAGTCCTATTTCATGTGAAGTTGACACTGAAGGTCTTAAAAGAAAGCTAACTTCTGAAGTTTGGAACCATTTCAAAAGGCAAAAAATAGATGGAAAGTTGAAGGCCATTTGTAACTATTGTGGTGCAAAACTCTTGGGTGTTCCAAAACAAGGAACGCCACACTTAAAATCACACATTATGTCTTGTCCACGTCGAACAAACCGAGATATAAAGCAAGCTTTGATAAAAACTGAACAAGTTGATGGTCAAACTGTAATGGTAGGTTCTTATGCGTTTAACCAAGACATAGCAAGGTATGGTGTTGCTAAGATAATTCTTCATGAGTATCCTCTAGCAATGGTTGAACACATTGGTTTTAGAGAATTTTGTGCTTTTATGCAACCTCTATTTAAGGTGGTTTCTCGTAACACTATCAAGAATGACATACGATGAGAAAGAGAATACCATGAAGTTGTTGTCAAAGAATCAAAGTCGTATTGCAATCACCAATGATATGTGGACTTCAAGTAACCAAAATAAAGGCTATATGACAGTTACAACTCACTTTATTGATGATTCATGGACCCTTCAAAGTCGACTTGTAAGGTAATAATAGTAAATTATTTTGATTTTTTTGTGTGTATAATGTTAGTAATATTGTTCTTGAAAATTTAATTTATGTTAGGTTCACTTATGTGTCTGCTCCTCATACTAGCAAAACTCTAGCTGATACCTTGATTCAATCTTTGATGGATTGGAACCTAGATACAAAGTTGTCCACAATGACTGTTGATAATTGTTCTACGAATGATGCTATGATTGAACGCATTTTAAATAAGATTACACCTAGGTCATTGATATTGGGTGGCAAATTGTTTCACATGCGGTATTCTGCACATATATTGAATTTAATTGTGAAAGAGAGTTTATCCATAATCTCTAGTGCCATTGAGAATATTAGAGAAAATGTTGTCTTTTGGACAACAACCCCTAAAAGAGAGGAGAAATTCATAGAGACATGTGGTCAAGTGAACATTTCTTATGATAAAAATTTGGTTCAAGATTGCAGAACTAGGTGGAATTCTACATTCTTAATGCTTAATGTTGCCATACAATATAAAGATGTGTTTGGTCGATTGGCAAAACGAGATACTCAATATAAAACCTTGCATAGTGAAAATGAATGGATGAAAGCAAAAGAAATTTGTGAAAGGTTGGAAGTTTTTTATGATGTTACACAACTATTTTCTGGTACCAAGTATCCAACTGCAAATGTTTATTTTCCCAAAGTATGTGAAATGAAATTGGCTTTAGTTGAATGGCTTGGTTCTACTGATTGTGTCATTAAAGACATGGCTTCAAGTATGCTTTCTAAGTTTGACAAATATTAGAAGGTGGTCAATGGAGTGATGGCAATAGGCATTGTGTTAGATCCAAGGTACAAAGTTGATTTGTTAGATTACTTTTTTCCTCTAATTTATGGAAATGAAACTGATAATGAAATTGAGAAGGTAAAATCTTTGTTTCAAAATATGGTAATTGAGTATAATTTGAAAATAAAGGAGAAAGAGAATGTTTCTTCATCCTCAAATCAAACTCAAATTGTGTCTGATGCAATTGTTGTTGGCAAAAAAGAAGCTTGGAGGTCTAATTTTGCAAAACATGTCAGTGCAAAAAAAAGTGTCACGTCTAGTAGGTCAGAATTTGACGGATATATAGAGGAGAAAGTGTTACTGGATGATGAAAATTTTGACATCTTAGGTTGGTGGAAGGTTAGTGGACTAAAATATCCAATCTTGCAAATGATTGCAAGGGACTTCTTAGCAATTCCTATTTGAACGGTTGCTTCCGAGTCTTCTTTTAGCACAAGTGGTCGGATTCTTACCCCTCATCGTAGTAGATTGCGTTTGGATACTTTAGAGGCATTGATGTGTGTCCAAGATTGGCTATGGACTGATGCGAAAGGTAATCAATTTTATAACATGTTTTTATTACAGTGATTAATTATAATAAATTATTATTTGACATATTTTTATTATAGTGATTAATTATAATAAATTATTATTTGACATATTCTTATTTCTTTTCAGGTTATACCAAATCAAAAGTTGAGGTTATTGACATTAATTCAGTATTGGAAGATATGGATGCTGACATTATTAGTGAATGAAATTGTTAGTGTATCTTATAAGATTTGGTTACAAATATCACTGTTATTTTGGATATTTTATTTGGAATCTTTTAAGCTTTTAATTTAGGAGCTAGGAAACCAAAGTATGAATGTTAAGCAATGAATGCATAATATGGAATTTTGTAATGATTGATGAAAACTATTTGCATTATTACTTTTTGTTTTATTTAAATAATTATTATATGGTATGATGAATTTTATTTTGTTAAAAATGAAATGTATGAATATTATGTTTGAATGTTAATATGTTTTAGTGAAAAAAGAATGAAAATAATATGATGAAGTTTAGTTGTTAAATTGAGAGCGAAAAGATATATTTTTAAAAAATAATTTTAGACAAAAAAAGTTATTCATGAATATCTGTAAATATATGCGGATACCTTAAAATCCGTGGATTACCCGCTTAACTGATATCCGCATGGATATGAGGCAGATACATATATCATATTTATCCAACGGGGCAGACACGAATATCATACTATCCGCCCCATGGATATCCATTTACATCCCTAAACATGACAACATTATCTGTAGGTAATAGTTTTGAGTCTCAAATATCAGTTTATGGTTGCAATATAACAACATAGATGTTCATCTCAAATCCAAGTGAAAACCCTAAACGAAGATTTTGGAAATGTGCAAATTCAGGTGTAATGTCAAGTTGCAAGTTATTCTTGAGGGATGAAGAACTTGAGCGTAACATATTAACTGAACCGAAAATTTCAATTGGTTGCAATTGCTCAGAAGTTGTGCAGGAATTATGTTGCATCGTCAAAGACGTTGAAGTTAGGAAAAAAGAGAAGATAAATTTGAAGTTGGTAAACAAAAGGAAGAAAGTCAATTTGTTTAAGATGTTTTTGATTTTGCCATGGGTCTTGTTCTTTACTTACTAAAAATAGTAGTGAGTTCCATGTTCACGGCGTCTGTAATTTTTTTTATTTTATGTTTTAGTCCCTATAAAATGACTATTTATTGAATTTCATCCCTGTATTGGTTAAACAATTAAGAATTTCGTTCCTGGATCGTTTTGACATTTTGCATTTTGTCCATGTTTCATATTGTGTTATTTGTATGTCATTCCTTAATCTTAATGAAATGTTTCAATTTAATTCTTGTATCTTACTTATGCTAGTAAATTGTATTTGTAGTTTGCCAAATTCTTTTTACATAAAGGCAAAAAATAGAATATAATGCTAAAAATCATACCTAGCTGTGTCATAATTTCATAAAGCCAAAAGGCATAAATAAGGTTGAAAAATAAACAATAGCTTGTCTCAAAAGCATAATTTGTCTTAACATTACATAAATATAACATAACTTGTCTCAAAAGCATAACTTGTCTAAAAATTACACAAACATGCCATGATTTATCTCAAAAGCATAATTTGTCTTAGGATTACACAAACATAACATAACATAATGTCATAGAGGCCAAAATGCACAAATGCACAAATGCCAGAATCACAATGTCCTGTCCATGACAAAAAAACCTTCTTCATGACTTCTTTGTCCTATGACTTCTCCTCAATTCCAATTTCTTTGAATCTTTAGGTTTGCTACTCTTCTTCTTCTGCAATAAATAGAATAATTAGAGGTTCTCATATAACATAAAGCATTAGAATAATTTCCTTAAAACTTTAGGTTTGATACTCAACTAGTGTAAGACATTTAGGAGTAGAAGAACTAGGTGCAACATGTACTTCATCTGTTGTTGGAATAGGTATAGATATAATATAGTCAGGTGCAGAAAGTATTATACCAGATGGAACAGGAGCACCCTGAGTTGATGTAGCAGGGACACTCTGAACTGATGTAACAAGGACACCTTGGGATGATGTAGCAGGTACACTCTGAGATGATGCAACAAGATTTTGTTGAGTTTGAGTAGCCTCAAATGCTGCTGCAAGATTTGCAGCTAGCATTTCAAACTCAATGTCAACATCTATTTGAGATGCATTTGCTTTAGGATGTTCATTGGTAGTAGCCTCAGTTGGATGACTTGCTTGGGTTTGTTCTTGAGTTGCTTGAGTTTGTTCTTGAGTTGGTTGGGTTTCATCCTGAGTTGCTTGAGTTTATTCTTGAGTTGCTTAACTTGTATTTGTAGATGGTTGTCCTGTTACAATTTTCTTTGGCTTTCTCTGCAAATTTTTCGAAATAAAAACATTAAAAGGATTACTTGTTACATATACTTATCGAATTATGGACATGTTACATACCTTTATTTTTTGAGCTTCAGTGTCAACCACTTGACTCTTACAACTTCTTGCATTATGGCCATGTACACCACATGTTGTGCAATAATAACTTGTTTGTTTCCTCTAGTTATTGAGGTCTTCATCTGATTCTCTCCTACTTAATTTTGAGGCCTTCCAGGTCCTCTTTTATATGTTGGAGGTAACATTTCTTCCATGTCAACCTCTAGCCACATGTCTTGTCCATTAGGACGACTTACACCATAACCATATCATTTCACGTAAGTCTCATTGGAATAATAATCATCCACAAAATCTTCAGGGCATTGGTTCTTAAAACCTAATGCAACTACTGCATGTTTACACAAGATGCCTACTAACTCCCAAAAGTTACAAGTGCATGTTTTTTTTATGTATCTACAATAAAACTATTCATGGTATGGATATGTTCAACTTGCCATTTTGTTTCACAAGAGCAATATGGAATCCAATTACCTGCATGTTCCACCTCCTTATCTAACCTGAGTTTAGGTCTAAACATTATTCTATATATGTTGCCATTTATCAACTCTTTCTTAGGTATGGTAACAGGGCAGGTCGTGGGCGGGTTTAAGCAGTCCCGCACCTGCCTCCCTGAAACAGACTCGCCCCTGCATCCGCACCCAGTCGGGATTAAAAAAGTACCATCCAGACTGCCCCCAATGGGGAACAGGTTCACCGCCCCCACCCGCAAAACTATTTTTTCATAACAATAAAAATCAATAATTTAATTAAATAATCAATCATTTTAACAATAAACATGTTTCTAAAGAGTAATATAACTAATAAACATGTTTTTCTAGTAAAACTATTTTTAAAAATTAAAATAACACTAATAAATGTATAATAAAATAATAAAAATGAGGCATAAAAGTAAATTAAAGTAGATGGGGGTGGGGCCGGTAGTAGCATCCCCTGCCCTGTAATAAAAAATCGAATTTTACATGCATCAAATTAAATCGAGTTTTTCCCGTTATTTTTGGAGCGAGTATGAGTTTCCTTTCCATGTCTACTCTTTCTCTTAAGTTGGCATTCCTATTCATGAGGGGGGTTCTTATCCATTTACACATATTTAGGATAAATTTATCTCCAACAATTAATATAGTGCTATTAAATGCCTCAGAAACATTATTCATAAGTACGTCACATTTGATATAAAAAGAAAAGGCATGCTTACACCATGTCTTTGTAGGTACTTTTTGATAACCACTCCTAGGCTTTCACATTAATCACCTTCAATAGTTTAGCATCCAAAGCTTGAATATATGTAGCCTTTGTAGCTGTCATCATTAAGTATCTAATTTGTGTCCCTCCATCAAAATTCTTTTTGAAATTGTCATACAAATGCCTAAGACAAAGTCTATGCTCTAGCCTCTCAAATATTTCTTCAAACACATGTATCAAACCCTGCAAACCAGTTTCAAATAAATAATAAAAAATTAAGGATGAAATACAAAAAAACCAGATAAGAAATAGGAATGACATAAAAAAACCAGAAAAAAATATAGTTGAAATCCAAAAAATCATAAAAAAAGAGAGGATGAAATCCAAAAAAACAAAAAAGAATTAGAGATGCAAAATTAGGAAAAAAGAGAAGATAAATTTAAAAGTTGTGCTTCAAAGACACAAGAAACTCATTTATAAAAAAAATTATATTAAAAAAATAATTAATTATATATTTTTATTAAAACTAATTCGTAATTTTAAAATAACATTCTCTATTTAATTTTTAATTTTTGCCCTTGACATTATCCTAATTTTAATCAATTAGTGACGTGGTTCTAGCATAATTCTTATTTAATTAAAAAAAAAAAGAGAGAGAAAGAGTTGTTGTATTAGAAAAGGTTTGTGTTGCAAATAGCCACCTAACATTTTATGTGTGTGATAACACATAACAAACCGGTCCTTTACCCCCATTTGGCCCAACCCGACTACATCGCACTCCCAAAAAACCCTATCGCGTTCTTTCCGTTATTACTAACCCTAGACACAACCCTTATATATACTCTCATACTTCCCTCAGTTTTCATCACCCAGCAACCTACCCCTGCAGTAGCGGTTGAGCAGCTCCTTAAAAGAACATCGTGAAGCATAGATCAACAGATTATTGCAATCGTATAATTTCCATTCAATTTTTCAACAGATTATCGCAATCGTATAATTTCTATTCAATATTTAGTTATGGTTATAGAATATGGTTTTTGAAGGATGTGATGATAGTATTGTCGCCCCAGTCTTACTTTGCACCAAAGGTGTAACATGGTGACTGACTTCTAATCTGATCCTCTTCTTTCATCTTCCAATTTTTAAATTAATTATTTCACTTTGCATTATTGATTGATTTATGGGATATGAGGATACAACCTTTTTATGTGACATCCAGTCTTACTATGAATTTCATACATGGTGATAGATCGACTATCTGATCCCATAATTCTTCAAATCTGAACAAACTAACTTTTTATTTTATTTTATACTTTAGTAAGAATTGCAAGAGAAATGATGATATTTATCCAACGGTTCTGTTATAGATGATGAAAAAAACATGCACTACCATCTGATCTCTTGCAATTTATCGTTATTTTCTTGTTAATTGCCTATGGTATCTGATGTCCAGAATATGGACTTTTGTTTTGTGGCTGGACATTTCGTTTTTACGGGCATATACTAAACTCTTACAGGACTTGCGACACAGGGGATTTTCGGGGTTTCCGAAATTCAAGCCTACTGTTACTAATTTCCTGTTTACATTTTGATTATTTATCTAATAGCTTTTACAAAATTATTTTGAATGATTAATCTGTGTGTTTTATATTTCTGCAATCCATGATGCAAAAATTTCCGAATTATTATGATTTCTGTGATTAATTAAAGAAAAATCACCATCTTTCGGCTGAGATTGTAGTTCAGATTATTTATATTTTATATTTATATTCAACATGATCATCAACTTCGACATCGACATAATGATGTAATCCTAATAGAGAAAGTAAATCATTATCATTCAATTGTTGCAGGTAGCAGGTTGGTGAATATATATTTTCAACTATCTGATGATAGTGACTAGGTTACCCTCTCAAAATTTTATATAATGACACCAATGGTTAGCTGAGGTTTGTGATAATATATTTTCAACTATCTGATGATGGTGACTAGGTGACCAGACATAAACATATCTTAAGCCCCATCTAGTAAGGAAGCTCATGATTCTACTAAAGTGGTTATATGATTAATGTTTTTAAAAAATGATTTTAAAGGTTTTATAGTTGTGAAAGAGAGGAAGTTTGGGTTTCCTTTCCATTCCTCTTCTTTCTGTTAAGTTGGCATTCCTATTCATGAGGTAGGCTTTTATCCATTACACATTTAAGATAGGTTTATCTCTAGCAATTATTAAGTCTTTAATTTGTGTCCCTCCACCAAACTTCTTTTTGAAATTGGATTACAAAAGACAAAGTCTATGCTCTAGCCTCTTAACGTTTCTTTAAACAATAAAAACTTGGAAACTAGTTTCATAATTAGAAATTAAGAATGAAATACAAAAAAATTAGAAAAAAAAATAGGGATGACATCCAAAAAAAACTAGAAAAGAAATAGATGAAATCCAAAAAAAAATCATAAAAGAAATAAGGATGAAATCCAAAAAAATAGAAAAGAATTAGAGATGTAAAATATCTTTTATTGGTTAGAAATAAAAAAAATATTATTTCTTGACCTATGTCCTCCAAAAGCAAAAGGTAAGTAACAACTTTCATGACTCCTTTGTTTTAGTTTCACATACAACAAAAGTTAAGGAATAATATTAATCATTTGGATCTCTACCAACTGTAATTAAAAGAGTCCCTCCATACTAGTCTTGAGATGACATCCATCAACCCCTATAGGGCTTGCAAGATGTTGTGAAGCCCTACTTAAGCTCATCAAAGCAATACTTGTCACTATCGAACCATTATCATTATCCTCATTTTCATCTGTATGAACATCATCTACTTCATTTGCTTCATTAGCTTAAACACCACCAACACCATCAGTATCATTACCTTGAACATCATCAACTTTATTTGATTCATTAACTTGAACATTACAAACATCACTAGCTTCATTACCTTGAACATCAGCTTCATTAACTTGTTGGCCCTCACTCTTGAGGATTATTCCCACCTGTTGAATATCAAGATTAAGGACTAACCCATCTACACCGATTTGGAGGAAGAGCCAAAATCTCCCGTTATTTCTCTTGCCCTCCACATGACTAAAGAAGAGGCTGATGCTGGTTTGGCCAACAAAGGAGGTACTCGTGGGTTTCCCTTGAAGTTTCTGCTTGACAAGGTTGCTCATTATAAGACTAATGAAGATTGGGAAAGGTTTGGTGTCTCTCTTGCTTTGATAATCTATGGGATTATCCTATTTCCAACATAGACAATTTCATTGACATTGCTGTTGTTACTCTCTTCATTCAGAAGAATCCTATTCCTATCCTTCTTGCTGACGCTTACCATTCCATTCATTGGAGGAGTGAGAAGAAAACAAGAATGGTCTAATGTTGTTCTCATCTGTTATTCAAGTGGTATGTTTCTCATTTTCCAAAGGAAGGACCATTTATGGAGAACAAGGAGAAACTGAAGTGGTCTAGGTGCATCATGTCTTTGGTAGCTGGTGACATTGCTTGTTACTCCCATGAGTACTATGATGTGGAAATTATTTTCAGTTGTAGGTAATTTTGTAATGCACCTTTGATTGTAATAGCATACTGCATTAACTACAATCCAGTCATGGCACTACATCAATTGGGTTATGCTATAGAGGATACACTCGAGGCAAAGAAGATCCAAAGTTTTTTCTTGCTCAACAAAGCAGAGGATCCTGGATTTGTCAGAAAAATTGCGAAGGCATGGACCAAGATGCATGCAAGAGGAAGAAAGGAGTTGAAAGCAAAAAATTGCGTGGCTAAAGAACCATATAATAGATGGTTGTTGGCTAGAGTGGCAGAAAGAATGTTACCATTTTCTCCTGAAACTCCCATGAAAGTGAAGCCTCCTGTTCCCACTCATGTGTCCATGGAAGAGTATGAGAAGATGAAGCTGGTAGTGGAAAGGTTGACTAAGGAAAACCAAGATCTCCAAGCTGAAATCCACCAAGCTAGTGTGGAAAATGGTCAATTCAAAAGAAAGATGGAAGTTGAACAAGATCAAGTAGCTGAAAGTAGCAAGAAGTTGAAGTTAGAAACAAATTTAAGGATCATGTATCAAAATGGTTTTCAAGAGGCTGATACGTCAGCGAAAACTCTTCAACATCGCTTGAAAGAGGCCAAAGATTCTTGTGAAAGAGCATGGAATTTTTGTGAACTAGCTTCTGCTGAAAAAAGAGGACTGGGGAAAAACTCGAACCTGATATTGATGATCTTGAGGAACAACTAAGAGGTGGCTTGACTTTAGTTGAAGATGAGCGTCAGCTCAAAGAAGAAGCAATAAGAGTTTCATATATCACTCCTAATATATGGAACAATAAATGCTTAGAGTTGGAAACTACTAAAGGAACAACCACTCTTTGGAAGGACCGCTTTGAAGCTTTGAAGAGGGATAGTTCACAATGGCTCAAGAAAGAGGCTCAACTCAAAAAATTGTTGGACACGCATGTGGAGTCCCTCAGACTTTGTCAACCAGCTTTAGATATGCACCGCGCTTGGTATAATGATCTGATAGAGTATTATAATCTCATGATTCGTGATGTCCCATGGAAGTTGGAAAGCGCAATTCAAGATTTGGATGGAAATAATATCCCCCCTTCAGTCCACCACTTCATTCAGCTTTGTGATCAGATGGTTGGTAGATTCGTGTTTGAGTTGAAGAAACTTGAGGAACGCCTCCGAAAGAAGACCTTCTAATTATTGACCAGTCCTTTCTTTTGTTTCAAAAAACTCTTGTATTTAGCTTATTGAACAATGATTAGTCATTTGTATTTTATCTTCCCTTGAATTAATGAAGAGCTGCTTTTGATTTCAAAGCTGTGCATTTTACTATTTGTTCATATTTTTATAATACCTATGATAATCACAAAGTCTTGAGAGTATTTTGAGCATCATTCAAAAGCATTGCATGTACATATGCATCATTCTACATTCCATGAAACCCAATCTCACAAACACTTACCCTTCTGCAGTAGGATAAGATGACTTCTCGACACTCATATAACACAAGAAATAATCAAAGAAGGATCATGGAACAGTTGGAGCAGAATCAAGTTGCCATGAGAGAAGAGATGCATAATATGAGGACCCAGATCACTCAGCTAATGGAGGTGATTCAGAATATGGCTAGAGAGCAAGAGGAAATGAGGTAAGTTACAGAGAAAAATGTTAATAACCCTCATACTCCTACTGGCGCAGTTCCAACCGTAGATGGTGCATTCCCGGTTCCTGGTGGCACAATTCCGACCCCAGGTGGTGCAATCCCCATTCCTGCTGGCGCATTCCTCCACCCGGTGGTGCAGTTCATCCTCCTGGCGGTACGCTTCCACCCCCAGTTAATTTTGATGACCATGAAGACTTCTACAGTCTGTGTGATGATTCGGTTGTGGATGCTTTTGGACCACAAAATACTGACTTGAAGAAGAAGTTCAGCGCTTTGCAAGAACTGTTAGAGCATTGCAAGGTCCTGATGTCCTAGGGTTGGACGCTGCTGAGATCTGTCTTGTGCCTGGAGTCAAAATACCTCTGAAATTCACCATCCCAACTTTTGAGAAGTATAAGGGTAATAGCTGTCCTAAGACCAATATCAGGTCTTATTGTAGGAAAATGGATGCTTACTCAGATGATGAAAACCTTCTGATCCATTTCTTCCAAGAAATTCTGATTGAAGCCTCCCTAGAGTGGTATATGCAACTTGAGCGCTCTCACATTAAGAATTGGAAAGAGTTGGCCGACGCTTTTGTGAAGCACTATCAGTATAATACTAATATCGCTCTGAACCGTACGCAACTAAAAAATCTGACCCAGAAGCCTAATGAATCCTTCAAAGACTTCACACAAAGATGGAGAGGTTTAGCTGCAAGGGTGCAACCACCATTGCTCGAAAAAGAGTTAACTGATATGAGAAATTAGAGCAAACGTAGTTTGGGTAACTTAGACCACTTGTTGGTTAAGTACTTTTTATGAGCGACGTTAAATCTCCATCCCAGCAATTAGGGACGATGTCTGTTTGCAGTAGAATGGAAAAACAACGTACTCTTTTCTAAAAATGAAGTTTGAAACAATCTCGAAGGACGAAAAGGTTTGAGTTTTGTTTGTGAGTTTTAGAAGAAGTAGATTGAATTAATTTGAGACTTATGTTGCACTAAAGAGTATGACACAAGAGCGAATGCATCGCATATCGCCCAAAGGGCATACACTAAACACTCTAGAAAAGTGAAGAAATGCCTCCTCACTTGCCATTCCTCATGTACTTAAGGCTCGTAGCGTACAACACTTGTCATTCTTTATTAAGTGTCTTAGAGGAGTTTAAGATGAGAAGAGAAGACACAAGGACACTAAAGGGAATTGAGAACCCTAATGTTGTCATGCAAAGTGGTCCTAAAGTTGAGATGAAAGGGTACTACCTAATGTTATCATACAAAGGATTGAAAACCTAATGTCTCTCCTACTCCCATCTTAAACAGAAGGACTAGGAATCCTAAGGGATCATGTGAGCAAGCACAAGTAAACACATCACTAATCAATCACAAATGAAGATAGAAAGAAAAACTTAAACAAGTCATGAAAGATGAAGGGGACGAGAGAGGCATAAACACCACCAATAATGGATATGCAAACATGAGACATACATCAATGACTCACACATGGCATATCCAAGTCAGCAAGATGGAAAATCAAAACACAAAGACAAACAAAGTAACCATACAAGATCACATGCCTTAAACACCTTATGGAGAATGATGTCAAACATCAAATCACAAACAAATAAATGAGAGGAGAGAGAGAGTGGGGCAGCAACCACATCATGATTATTAAAATCAAACATTCATTCATGATTAATCAAAGGAGAACACTCAAACACAACTCCAAAGAAGTTTAAAATATTCACATCATTCTCAAAGTAAAATACATGCCACAAAAACATCAAGATCAAGTATCCGCTCATCATGATCAGAAGTAAACTCAAATGATATGCATTAAGTTCAAAAACAAGTTATCAAACTAGGGCAAGAAGGATCAAACTCAAATTGGAACACCAAAGTCATGCAAGCATCTCACAAGTAAAAAACAATGATCATTCAAAGCATATGAGATGAAACAAACATTCAATAGACATCTAATCATGCAAGTAAGAATCTCAAACATGTTAACAAGAGCAAACAAGATTCAACAAGCACCCAAGGTATCACACAAGACCAAACCTCAAAACTAGGCCAAGACATGCACACACACACACACACACATAGTTAAAACAATGAGGTTTTGAGGCATCAACCAAAAATAGAAACAAGTCCAAATAAAATCCAAATAAAATCCTAAACTCAATTTAAGTTCATCCAAAATCAGTGTGCAAAAGATCATGGCATGAATTGCATCAAAGCATCACCAATTGTGTCAAACAAAGCAAGGTACTCAACTTATCGAGCATGCATCGAGGGTCAAATAAAATCCAATGAAAAACAAACAAGAAGTGATAATCAAGACCTCAAACCAGCCCTCAAATAATTCTTAATCAAACACCCAAGTGTGAGAGGAAAATTGGTTAAAGGGCGTATTCAAATGAGGTCAAACTTCAAGCCTAAATCATAAGAACAAACCATAAAACCACTTCACCAATTAAATTGATTAAAAATAATAAAATAAAATGAAAAATAAAATAAAAGTAGTGAAAATTATCTCAACATGTCAATTGATCAGAAACTATTTTGTGTGGATTTTTATGATGATTGAAACTATTTAAAATAAAATTAAAAAGAAAATGGAATAAAAATAAAATAAAATGGAAACAAATGCAAGAGGGGGTGTGATAGCAATCTCTGGTTGAACTGAAAACAAGTTAACACGCAAATGGGCCCCAAAAAGGGGTGTGTGAATAGCAAGAAATACCAAGCCCAGACGACACCAAACCTTAGATTAAATGAAATGCACTGCTTCATTAATCAACATGGCAAGACATCTCAGATTGTCAACGCACACGCACGCAAGTCAAACTCCAAGTCACAACCACCTCAGCTTTTGACCTCAGACGCCGAAGCCCTAGCTTCGGTCTTCTTCTCCGGCGAGCCTCACCGGTGGTGACTGAAAATCAACATAAAAATGAAAACCCAAGGCACATACTTAAAGGAATTTCATGTAGATCACGAATCTACCATTAGTTTTTCAAAAAGGTAGCTTTAACATGTTGAAAATGCAGCACGAAAATTGAACATGCAAACTGAAACTTCATCAAACAGCCACAATAAGCACACAAATATTGCCTACACATGATAGGGCTTCAGATGCAACCAATATAAACATGTTTTCATGCTTAGAATGAAAGTTCCAGATTAAGAAAAATTACCTAACGGAGAAACTCCGTTGGTCCTTCAAATGCAATGCAAGCTTCAATCCAAAGCTACTAAACCCTTCCTTGTGCTTCAGTGAGTGAGAATCAAGCCAGAGATGGAAGGAAAAACCAGAGAAAAATGAAATTCGAAGAGAGAGAAAACTTGAGAAATTTTTAATGGATTTCACTCTTTCTGCAGTAATCAGCTCATGCCCTCACGTTAGGGTTTCTTTAAGGCTTATATATGAAGGTTGTGAGGTGTTTTGGTAGGCCAAAGATGAGTGATTCTCTTCATTTCAAAAACTTACCAAAAATGCCAAAGTGAGGTGTACACGGGTTTGGGTGCTTTGCAGCTCATTCAAATCACTCTCTAGTCAGATGGGGGTGAGGAAATGAATATGTGTGGTTTGAAGGATTGGAAATGAGCTTGTCATACATTTTAAGTAATTACCTAGTAAGGCATGAAAATTCAAAATGACTTGAAAATGTGAGTTCATGCTTGCTCATTTTGGGTAAAAATTAGAGTGGTCATGACACGATGATGAAATGGTATTAAAGGAACAAAAACAATCTCATTTGGTGACTTGGAATGTAAGAAAATCTCATTAGATTCAAAATCCATGTTTTTAAGTTCATAATGCTTTCAAAAGCCTTGCAAATTACCAAAAGTCATGGAATTTGAGGTCATGATGGAGTTAAGGTCTTAGTAAACAAGTTTCATGTGGCAATAATTTTGATTTGAAGTCTTGAAGTTCATGAATTTGGTCCTTGAAGTGAATGACCTAAAACTAGGTTTCCAAAAATGACCTTGACTTGAGATGATCATAACTAGAGCTTCACACATGGGAATGATGAGTTCTAACACTTTCTGGAAAGCTTAGACAATAAGGAACAACTCTCATGTTTGTTGAAAAATGAGGAAGAGCTTGATTCCATGTGAAAAATGACTTAGAAGTGAATTAACCTTGAGTGCCTCTAGATTCTCTTCATTTTGTAACACCAACTCGTGAACATCATAACTTGAGATGTATGAATCCAATGGGAGAGTTCTTGTACTCAAAAGAAATCTTGAAAGATGAGGAACAAGTCTCATGTTTGATGGAAAATGAGATAGGATTTGTATCCTAGTGAGAATTGCCATTGAAGTTATATACCAAAAGAGGGGATTTTACACTTAGGATCATCTGAAACCCTAATTTAGCAACTACTTGAGCTTTTGAACCTCCTCGGCCTAGCCTCAACATGACATTTTAGATGACTTACAATGAATTTTCATGACTTAAATGACCAAGAAATAAGCCTTGAGCTCTTTCAAATCCACAGTTGACTTTTTGTTGACCAGATGAAACCCTAACACCTTATCCACTGATTGAGATTCTTGCAAATGATTTATGTAATCATGTGACCCCCATAGAGGACCCTCAGGGTGTACATTGAGCTCTTGAACCATGTCTCCTCCAAGGAGATAGCCACATGTGCCTCTAATCATCCTCAAGATAGGAGGAGATGACCAGACACCTACTCTCTCACCTCAAGAAGCTTTGAGACCAACTCTGATGATAATGAAGACTTGATGACTTGAAAATGTACCCTTGCCTGAGCTTTGAACATGGAGCTTCTCTCTTGAGTAGTAAATAAAACATCTTGATCCCCTGTCTAGAACCAATGATATGCACAAATGTGTTGTACCCCAAATTTTGACCAACCTTTTCTTGTACTTGGCTTATGTTTCATTTCATTTTTCGCATTTCTGAATATCATAGCATTTGTTCTTGAGGAAGGGGATCAAGGTATTTCTATGGCTCAAGGTTCTCTTTTTGTGCAAGAGTCTAAACAGCAAGCATCAGAGGCTCCGGCATTTATTTTACCCAACGATCGAGCGGTTGATTTTATTTTTATTCAACAGGATAATTTTCAGCTCAGGAGATAAATCACAGGTTAGCTCAGGCGTCCTTACAGTTATAATATGCAAAGGCAAGTTTCAGAGGCTTAACAGGGCTCAGAACGGGTAAAAGCAGGCAAATGTGCAAGGTTCCCTCCAAAAGGCGCCAAAATTTAAATTTTCAAGGCGTTAACCGATTAACCAAAATGGTTAACCGGTTAACCATAGAAACTTTTGCCTTGTACGTGAATTTTCAATGTGGCCACCTTTGGGTTCCATTTTGATCACTTGTGAATTTGATTTTACACCAAAAGAAGGATCTAGAATCACTCTAATTTGGATTAACTTTCATAATTAATTCAAATTCCCTCCCACTTTTCATTCCTAACCCCATTCCAATTTTCATAACCTCACTCCAAACCACATTCTACTCCAAGCCTAGAGCATATCTAAGTGAATTTTATCCAAACCAAAAAAATCCTCACAATTACATTACATTTTCAGATTTCACTCTCACTCTTGGAATTTTTCTCTCCACTCTTTCTCTCCAAAACCTCCATTAGAGCTCTCGCTTGAGTTCTTTGATTCTTCATTGGAATCATAGAATTCTAGAGCTAAACCTCCATCCTTCGTCTCCATTATCTTCATTTCACCATTCAATTTTCGTTTGGATTTGGATCTGAATTTGGAAGCTAATATGGAAGTGCTTATTTGGATCGTTTTAGCTTGATCTTGCTTGATTTTCACTTCTACAACAAGAAAGCTCTTGGATCTTGAAGAATCTTCGGGTTTCTTGCTTGGATCTACTCATTTCAAGTGAATCAACACTCACCAAAGCAAATCTCCGCTTTGTAGGTTGGCAATTCTAGATCTAATTCTATTTTGAGCTTATTTGCATAATCACAATGTAGATCTATGGCTTTTGATACTTTTTGATCCATTTTGTTGATTTCAATTTTTAATCTTTGTGAGCTCATTGCTTGTTTGAGTTGGATTGATGTTGGATCACTGATTTTTGGTGTTAAATTCGTACATATTTGATTACATGATTATTTGGATGATTGAACTTTGGATTAATTGTTGAAAGTGCTTTTGAGCTGCTGCTTTTCTGCTTCTGGTGCAGTGTTAACCGATTAACCAGTGCATTTTTTAAACATTTTTTAGTGGTTAACCGGTTGACCAATAGTGTTAACCGATTAACATTGAACTCGAATGCAATGGTTGGTTATTTTAGAGCAAGTTTGGATTTCTTTCCACATATGATTTTCATGGAACAATATGATGCATTTATATGGACTATTTTACCATGTTTCCTCATTCTTGGATGTTTGCTTGGCATCATAAATCATCTTTGAATCATGCGTCTCCACTTGTTCTAAGTGTTGAGTTTGTGTTTGAATTTTGGTTCATCACTTGTACATGATCATGATTGTGATTCCTTCTTGTTTTGACCTCGATTTGGGATATTCCATTTGTGATTCGCTTCTGCCCCATGTGGTTTATCTCTTACTCAAGACGATTTGATATCCATATTTGCACTTTGAGCTTGTCTTGAATAATGAATCACCTTTGGCACTTGTTGGTTCTTTTCTTTTACATGACCATTGTTGGATGTTCGATTGAGATAATTTTCATATGCTTGCTGCCCAAGCTTCTTTCTCCCATCTTCTATTTGATCGTGGCCTTTGCTTGTGTTTTATGCTCGACTTTTGTTTTAGTGATTGATGTTTGAATGGTTGTAGGAGTTGTAACTTCTCCCATTTCATCTCACTCTTTTGGATTTGTTCAATCTTTTTGATCATTTGCATTGCTTGTATCTTGAAGAATTGTATGGTTGAGATGTGCTTGTGGTGGTGGATGCCCCACACTTTTCCTCCCTCTTTTCTTTGTGTGTGCATCTTAGGATGACACCATTCTTCTTTGATGATTGATGGTTGATGGTTGTAGGAGCTTGCTTCTCCCATTTCATCTCATCCTTCTTGTGTTTGAGTCTCATTTCGGTGTTGAGTCTTTGTTATATTCTTGCATATGTGTTTGCATTTCATGTTTGCATCTCTTTTTGCGTTGACTTGTTTAAGTCACTTTCATCTCATTTTCTTTTAATCTGTGATTGAATTATCTGTGTTTACTTGGTCTTTTGACATGATCCCTTATGATTCCTAGTCCCTTGGGAGTAGGAGAGACATTAGGTGTTCAATCCTTTGCATGATAACATTAGGATAGATTCCCCTTTTCAATCCCAACTTTAGGATCACTTTACATGATAACATTAGGGTTGATTAGTTTCCCCTTAGAGTTTGTCTCTTCTCTTCTCACCTCATAACTTTCATAAGAAACTTAATAAAGGATAATAAATGTTGTACGCTACGAGCCTTAAGTATTTGAGAAATTATAGTTGGGGGGCCTCCTCTCACATTGTCTAGAGTGTTTAGCGTATGCCCTTTGGGCGATATGCGACGCATCGCTCTCAAGTCATAGTCTTTAGTGCAACATGAGTTAAAAACTTAACTCAATTCACTTCTTCATAAAAAACACAAACAAAACGTCAAACCTTTATATCCTTCGGGATTGTTTCGAAAATCATTTTCAGAAAGAGTGTGTTAAGTCTTGGCTCTACCGCAAACAGGCATCGTCCCTAACTGCTAGAATGAAGGTTTAACCCTACTCAGTTAAAACACTTGAACCAATCTGTGGTCGTGTCAGCCCGAACTACGTTTGCTCTGATTTCTCGTACCAGACGAGGATACGTAGGCACAAGACGGAGATGTCTCGGTGAGCAACCTTCCCCCACCTTCACCCGTATTTTTCCGAACTACGTTGACTCTGACTTTCCCATTGCACGAGGGAGTATGTAGGCATAAAGCGGTGATGCTCTATCGAGTCTCTTTTCTTTTCTTTTGTCCTTGTGATCCAGTCTTTTAATAGATTAACTCCCTTTTATATAGACAACAAGCGTGGATCCCGTTGAGTACAACGGACGTGAGGGGTGCTCATACCTTCCCCTTGCGTAACCAACTCCCGAACCCGAGATTTGGTTGTGATAACCTGTCTTTTCCCTTTTCGTAGGTTTTCTCTGATCGTTTCCTTTCCCTCTCTTTGGGATAAATAACGAACGGTGGCGACTCTTCTGTCTTTGCCATCCTCTTTTCGTAGTGATGCGACAAAATGCTAATGCAAAATGCTATGAAACATAAGCCAAGATAGAAGAAAAGGTTGAGCAAAGTTTGGGGTGCAACAGCTGCTAGCCAACCTGTGGCTCACAAACAAGTTCGACAACAATATCAACCATGTCAGAATCAGTACCAAGGCCAACAGAGACAATGAAGGCCAGACAAAAGATTTGACCCAATTCCGTCAACGTATGTTAGGTTACTTCCATACCTTTTGAAATGTGGGTGTTGCACCCCAAAATTTTCCCAACCTCTTTGCTCACTTGGTTTATGTTTCATTGCATTAACATTTGCATAGTTATATCATTTGCATATCGTGATATCATTCATATAAAAGGGAATCAAGTGTGATTCTTATCAAGAGAAGCCTAGCAAGAGGTCTTATTCAAGATTGAGAAGTTATCAAAGTCATCAGGAGGTAATTTGAGTGCCTAAGAGTTTAGATGCTTGCATGAAGATTTTCTCCTAACTTGAGGATCAATTGAAGACCATCAGAGGGATGTGAAGTGTTGAATATGAGAAGAGGACGTGTATGGGGCTCATAGAATGCCTAGAGGGCCATGGGAGAGCTCAATCAAGTCATTGTGTCAAATGCAAGAGCCATAGTTGAAGTGTAAGCAATTAGGATTTCATCTGGGTCAATTCTAGGTCAACTGTGCAATTGAAGGGTATCAAAGCCTACTTTTAGGTCATGGAGTTTATGAAATGATATGATGAGAAATTTGTGGTGTTGTGCCAAGATCAAGTCAAGAGGAGTCAAGAGAGTGGGAAGTTGCTAAATTAGGGTTTTAGTGTAAAATCCCCTGTTTAGTGCCTAACTTCAAGACCACATAAGTCAAGATGAAAGTTTCAAATTGATCTTTGGACAACATGAAACTTTTAGATAATCTCAATACCTTTAATTTGAGTACTAGAAGTCCTCAAGGGGATTTATAGAACTCAAGTTATGATCCAGACAAGTTACAAGTCCTCAGATGCCTCTGAAATTTGTCTGTGAAAATCATCTGACTTCCAAGCTATTTTTCACCTAGAAGGATGTTTTACTTGAACTTATGGCCAACATGAAAGTTGTTACTCATGATCTTAGCTTTCTAAATTGTACTAGAAGTCTTCCATCGGATTTGTAGAACTCAAGTTATGAGGTTTACAAGTCAGGGGTATTTTGGGAAAGTGAGATTATAGGCCATTTTCAGTCATAGGTCAAAATCTCCAACTTTCACTTGTCAAATGGATTTTTTTTCAACATGAAACTTGTTCAAAATGTGTTTTTTAGGCTAGCCAAGAAGTCATGATGAATTGATTGGACTCATATCAAGATTTGGTTTGAAATGGCTTAAAAAGGGAGATTTTCAAAGGATTAAAAGTTGAAAAATTCAAATAATTGGCTAAGGGATCAAAACATGTCAAATAAGTACTCATTTTGATTGGAAATTTCATTTCAAACTCAATGACATTGGTGGATTTTTAAGTTTAGGCCAATTTTCACAAGTTACAATGGTGTTGCTTCATGTGAAGTTACACATCCAAATCCTTCACCAAGGCAATTCAGGCTTTTCTTTTGATCTGGATTCATTCATAAGGGATTTTGCAAGTGATTAGAAGATTCTAGAGCAAGCTACACAGCCAGAATACACGAATGTCACATGGCATTTGGAGAGAAAAATCAGAAATCGTGAATTGTTGAGATTGCATTTGAAATTTCAAGAGAGCAAGTGAGAATCGGGTTTTCATTTCCAAGCTAGTTCAGAGCCAATTGAAGGTTGAAGACTCTTCCTCTTGCATCACTGATTGTGTCTAGGGAGTTTTGAAGCAAGAAGCGAGCTCTAGCTACCTCTGTTAGTGGATCTATACCAGGTTAGTAAACTTCAAAATTCCTCTTGATCTAGCATGATGTAGTTAGTAGTGGACATGTGGTTAGGATCTAGTTAAGGAGTAGATTGTTTCTAGACAGAATTTTGGACAATTAGAGACAAACTTAAGTGATATGTGATTTGTATTTGAGCACGGTTTGACCTGATCTTAAGGCTAGAACACGATTAGGATAGATCAAAGTGATGTATGAAGCATGAGGATTAATCCTATGGCTTTAGATTTGGAATTGGTGATGATCAATTTGGATGTGATTTCTGAACTTTGATGCGAATTTTGAAACCTGTTGAGAGTTAGGTGATTTGGATAGGAGATTCGTGATCTACGTGGAAATTTGAGTGGAAGTGATATAAGGTTTGTAGTTTTTGGTTGCCTGTGAGTACTTGCTCGCCGGAGAAGACGACCGGAGGTCTTCTCCGGCCACCGCATATGATCTCCCTCTGTTTTGGCATTTGAATGGAGAAGATGACTAGGAGCCATCAGATCAAGCCTTGACCAGCGACTTCTTCCACGCATCCAACGACCACGTTTTATTTGTTTTTCTTGACTTCTGAAGACTGAAACGCTGCCGTTTCATTAAATGAGGTGGCACTCCCTCAAGCATCAGATCAGCTGACCAGTCCATGCATCCAATGGCTCTCTTATTTTCTTGCGCTTTGATTTATTTTAATTCATTTTGATTTTATTTTAATGCATATTGATTCTAAAAATCACAATAAATCCATCTTTGATCAGAAAAATATTTTAAAAATATCTCCATGCTCATGATTAAATTTGTGATTTTCTGGGATCAATAAATTGCATTTTCATGCATTTTTCAATTTAATTTGCATTTTTCTCTTTTATGTATTTTCTTTTATTTTGCATAATTGTTCATCTGTTTTGTTGATTTTGGTGTGATCATTTGGTATTGAATCTGGCTCTGATTTTTGAGTATGTTATAGGTTAGATGTGCATGCTCCCTTAGGATTTTTATTAGATTTTTTCAACAATTGTAGGTTCTGTTTTAGATGTGATGTTTATAGCCTTCCCAAACTTGTGGTTTACCTTGACATGTTTCAACTTAGGAATTGTTTAGTGGACCTAGAAGTTGATTTAGGCTTTAATATTTGAACCCTAGATTTTTAAAACATGCATGTTCCCCTAGGAAATTTATTAGAATTTTACAACTTAGTTTTCTATTTAGGTCGAATTTGCAAGTTGGTTGTGCATGTGGTGTTCCACCTTTGGTGCCTTGCTTTGCTTGGTCTTGTTGGTGGCTTTGGAGCTTGAAATGCTTGGATTCCTTTTTGGAGGAGCTTCTGGGCATCTTGTAGTTGTCGTGGCTTGGCTTGTGGAGCTTGGAGTTGAAGCATAACACACAAGTCAATGTTAAAATGAACTATCAATGCTTATCATTCCTTAAGTAGTTGCAAGGCAGGTTGGCAAAGCCTTAACTGTGGCTTGGTGCATTGGGCCCTCTATATAATTTGTCTGATTGTTTTTAGTAAGTAGATTAAGCCTACAATATTTCATACAATTTGAAGTCTGGTAATACTAAATTAAAGAGGCATGCGGTGTAGGATGCACAAGTAATTTCAACCTTTGGATTTATTTAGAACAACAATTTGGTATGCATGATCATATAGATCATATCAAACGATTCAATGGTTAGATTTGTTACATGTTCACATATAAAATGTTTGTAAATGGTGCAAGTGTCAAAGATTTACCCTTGGCAAGGGGGATCCCCTTTTATACACCCACACCCACATTTATGCTATGGTTGCACTATCACGTTGTTCATGTTATATTATATTTAAATACCTAAGATCTCATTTTCAAATAAATAAATAAATACATAAGTTCTTGTTTGACTTGTTAACCCCCCGTTTCAGTATACAGATGAGGAGATTCAACGTTGTTTTGAAGAGTTTTATGAGGATGTTCATACAGAGTTCCTGAAGTTTGGAGAAATTGTGAACTTCAAGGTTCCTTTTTACCACAATATATTTATGTATATACATTTACGTACTTCTCAAATAGTTTGGGCTTTAGTTTAGGCTAACTTAGTTTTCAGTATATGTGAATAGAATTTTTTATGTTCTACATGAAACATTGCAAGCGTTAATAAATGATGATGATTTATATTTATATCTTGCTATATAGAGTGGGATACGAACAAATAAATTGGAGAACTTACGCAGGCATTTCTATATAAATGTTTCATCTTGTTCTTGTACTCCTTTCTTATTATACACATAAAACCAACATTTTTTGCAAAATAAAATAAATTCCAAGGACTTTTAGAAGTGAGTAGTGATCCAAAGAGGAGATGACACTTTTTCCTTTTTGTGTAGCAAATAGAAGATTGACGTCCCTTTCTCTGATTTCGCTCATCTCCCACTTACAGTTACTTGCATCTCATGGTACTAAACCTATTATCTGTATATCCTTCTCAGGTGTGTAGAAATGGTTCATTTCACTTGCGAGGAAATGTCTACGTACAGTACAAGTTGTTGGATTCTGCTCTGCTTGCTTATAACTCAATTAATGGTCGCTATTTTGCTGGGAAACAGGTATTGCGTTCCTGTCTTGTTTGTTCCAGATGAATATCTTGAATGTTGCTGGTATGATTGGATGACTTTTATGAAAGCATAGTTGCCAATTTCTTGCTGTAGTGGAGGGGCACTATGGAGTGGCCTTTGGTTGCTCCAAGTTTCCATAGGCAGTGACATGGTTTTTCCAATAGCGGCAGTTACAGTCAAATAGTGTTGCAGAAAAAATGGACAGCGAAGCTGCTATCTTTCACATGGGCAAAAATGCCTATTTACTATGTTTTGTTTCTGTCTGAGAAAAAAAAGGGAATTCCAATCAATGCAAACCCTTGCCTGTTTCATTTCCACCAGTACAATGCAAACCCTTGCATGTTTCATTTCCGCCAGTGCTTGCCTGCATCTTTTCTTGCCAACTCTGGTGGTTTTCTACAATCCCCTGCTATCCAATTTCATGTATCACTATCTCGCAGCATTGTTTAGTTCTGTTCTTTTCTTACAATCCACTGCTCAGTTTGTTTTTTTTGGGAATTTGTTGTTCTGTATTGTGATCTAGGATTGATCACGATGTTTGAGAGCTCTAAGTCTGAAAGTGATTCATGTATCTTTAGAAATTTGCTTGAGACTTCATCTCTCCTGTGTTCAATCATGACTAATTTCCTGATTTTGTATTTATGTCCTATAACTTTATATCTAAGGAAAGCCATAAGAAAAATTTGATTTTTAGTTGGAAGATTGAAGTATTTTTAGGTTTAATGTGCAGAATACTTGAAACTTCCTGACATTATTCACTATCTATGATAGTTCAAAGTGTGAAAGTGATTCACATGTCTTTAGAAATTTGCTTGAGGTTTCATCTCTATTATGTTCCATCACGACTAATTTCCTGATTTTGTATATATGTCCTTTAACTAATTTTATATCTAAGTAAAGCCATAAGAAATATTTGATTTCTAAGTTGGTAGATAGAAATATTTTCAGGTTTATTGTACATAATACTTGAAACTTCCTGACATTGTTCAAATTTTTACGTGGCTTTGGCTTATGGCAGGTCAGATGTAAATTTGTTAATTTAACAAGATGGAAGGTTGCTATTTGTGGGGAGTATAAGAAATCACGTTATGAGGTATAGAATAATATAATGACTATCTTTTATTTTATCTTTTGGATCAAGCCATGGGCTCCCAGTCATTTGTGCAAATCATATGACTTTTGCTCTTGGTGAGTTTCAAGTTAAGCTTTATAACACATAAAATGTTGCAAATTGTTTTTTGCCCACAAATCATGCCCATAGATTAATGATATTCTTTTCTTGTGCATCTTAACAGACCTGTTCTCGTGGAACAGCTTGCAATTTTATCCACTGTTTCCGCAATCCAGGTGGAGACTATGAATGGGCAGATTCTGACAGACCACCCCCAAAATTTTGGGTTAACGAGATGGTTGCTTTATTTGGTCATTCTGATGATTATGAGATCTCGAGGATTCATGATAAATCTAGTGCACTGAAGCACTCCAGCGATGTCTCAGTAACAGATTATGACAGGTATGCTTTCAATTGGTTATTGGAATTGAGAACATATGTTAACCATTAAAGATAAAAAGCTCAAGAGCAAACATGATTTAACTTCTATCAAGTGTAGTAGTATTTTTAACCATTCAAGGATCAAGGTGAAGAACTTGCGGGCAAAATCTTGTGATGTGACCGCGTTATGCAGCTATAATTTTGACAAAACCCTTAAAGTCCTTACATGGTCTACAGTTTCCATGAAGGAAATAAAACTCAAATTTAAAACCACCTAAAGATTTCAACCAAATAAACATCAGAATGCAAGCAAAGCACAAGAGAGTAAACCTTGTGCCATGGATGAGGTTTTATCTGCGGAAACTTAAATTCAGTATAATTTGGGTTCATGCACTTTATCTCTTCCCTTGTTGGAGTTCCCAAAACCTGAAATGATAAAAGAAATGGAATTGTAATTGTGTTATTTCTTTGGGGGAAAATGAATTACAGAACCGCTAGCATCAATACATTACAATAAAGGAACTAGAGAAATCTAAACAACAAAATGTATATCTAAAGTAAAATTAGCTTTTTTTTTCTACTTTATCAGGGCTAAACCAAGAAGAGTTAATCAAGCTTTGAGAATTATCCTTACAAACAAGACTAGAGATAACTGCACAAAATCAAAATAAATATCCCTTCAACTGAGTCAGAATGTAGAGGAACAAGTCCAATTCCCGAAAAAATGTACAATTTCTGGCAGAACCAACTGAATTTGTTGTACATATAAAGTCTGGTTCAAATGGTTCACACATTCATTAAAAATGAAAGAATCATACAATTTCTGCATGGACAAATCATGACTAATTGAAAAACATTGATGGTAAATCCTCATCTCGATGATTAAACTAGCTGATCAACTCCACTCTCTCCAAGATAAAATGGTTCACATATTCATTAAATATGAAAGAATTACATAATTCTTGCATGCCAAAATCAATGACTAATTGAAAAGCATGGATGGTAAATCCTCACCTTGATGATTTCAACCAGCTGATCAACTCCACTCTCTCCAGGAAACAAGGGCTACAATTTAAGTTGAATTTCAGGGAAACAAGAAAGACAACAGAAAACAAGGAAATGAGAAGGAAAAAAGTGTCAAATCACCTGTCCAAGAAGTAATTCAGCCATTACACAACCAGTTGACCATATGTCTATGGCAGTTGTATATTCAGTGGCACCAAATATAAATTCTGGGGCACGATAGTATCTTGAACAAATATATGAAACATTAGGTTCTCCTTTCACCTGATGAATTAGAACAAGAATGAAACTTGAGGGGTAGAAAAGTAACTTCCATCAATCATCCATTCATTGGCTTTATATCTTACCAACACTTTTGCACTCCCAAAATCACATAGTTTAAGCTGATGAGTGTGTGGGTTCACCTGCCAAGAGAACACACATTTGAGAACAACCAATAGTAACTGACTAAATGATGCAGACATAAGTATACTGGTATACATTATATCATCTTCCAGTTGGATTAAGCAATTTCAATATGATTGCCAGAAGACACTGAGAAGGAACATATATGCCCCTTAAAAGGTCTATTAAAGTCGAATCCTTTAGTTCAATGTTTGGCCATAATATTAATATCTAGCCATAATTTTCTACTGTCGCAGAGAAAGCCAAAGAGAGCAGTATTTAACTATTTAAGAAATCCTGTATTTTCCTCTGCGTGTCAGATTTCTTACATGGTGTCCATATGGCTTATACAATCAATACTATGGAGACAAACATGGAAGAAACAAAATTAACAAGGCACCACAAAGACCCAGGTTTTTTTTGCAAGCTATATATACGGTAGAAAAATACTAAGAATGCCATTGTTCGTATTTCCCTTATTAGAGTATAGATTCTAAAACCTTCACATATCATTCACAATAGAGGAGAACAGATTCCAGCACAAAAAGTGAGATAATAAAAATAAAAAAAGTGACAATTTGGATTATCTACGCTCCATAATTCCAACCAGAAAACAGTTACACGAGATACCAGCACGCATAAAGCTGTGTGACCATATATACTCTTGGTAATATAAAGCCGTATTTGTACAGCTTGTCTCTCCATCTAATAGTTCAAGCTTTTAGGAAGTAGACCCTACACATGCTAAACCAGCTTCTTTGACAAAGATTAGAGAGATAAAGCCAGTTATGGCATGGCCCTCCAATCATTTGCAAGAGTCTGTCTTTCGCATGGACAAAAAATGTAGTATATAAAGTAAAGCAAGCATTCATAAAACAATACATTCCAGTGCAAGTGCAAACATCAGAGAAAAATTTAAGACATCACCAACTGATCAAAGTAAACTACAATTGAAAATCTTCAAAAGAGTAAGTTACATTTACTTGAAAAATGAATGAAAATCTTCAAAAGCAGGCAAGCACTTCACCAAAATGAAAAATGAAAATCAAACCAAACAAGCTGTAAAAACAATCTTCCAATAATTATTTAGGATCATCTAAATAATGTGTCCGTCCAGTGTGGATTTATATTGATGCGGGAACTCCAACAACATCATTAACTTGAACACCCCAAACATCAATAACAACATCATTAACTTGAAGACCTGCTTTACCTTTAGGATCAACATATAGGTGCACTACAGTTTTGATTCTCATGGCATATTGATATATCTCATCAGCATCCGTAACCATTCTAATATACCTATCTCTCTCATTGTTATACCACCATAACGTATATTGTGAATGTTATAGCTGAGTAATGTCTTTCACTATACAAATTGCCTCAAATGAGCTTCATCTATCAGTATCAATCTCTACTAAATGCTCACAAACCCTTGTGTAGTATAATACATAAGCCCTTAAAAAACCACCCCCTAATGGAATATCGAATTGAAACTCATCACTTTTGAAATTATAGTATGCAGATCTCAGATATCCTAAGAGATGTCGAGGTACTTAATCGCTGCATTAAACACAATGACAAGAAGGAGAATAATAAAAATTTCAGAGAGTAAACGAAACACAATAATTGTTAACCCAGTTCGGTGTACAATAACACTTACGTCTCGGGACTACCAAGCGAGGAATGAAATCTACTAGATAATATTAATTTTAAGCTAAACAACCTTCGGTTTACAACTTATCGAATTGCAAAGTAACAGACAAAGATGTCGAATCATCATGATAGAACATCTTGTCCAACATCTTATTCTTCAGTTTTTTTTCATGTTAGGACATCTTGTCCAATATCTTGCTGTCATGTTAGTTTTATCAAAATTAATGTCAATCTCAAAGTGTGGACTTATCAACTTTCAACGAACAGAACAAAGATAAATGCAACGAACAGAGTAAGAACAAAACAGACTGAAAGATAAATGCTAAATACCACAGATGAGATTGTCAACCAGAACGGCGTCATTGTTGTATCGTGGTTGTTGTCTCACATTCGGCCCCGCCATTCTCCAATGGTCACCACACTTATCCTTTCAAATATGAAAAACCCTAATTTACAGGGACTGATGCCAAAAATCATTTTCTGAATATTTTGTTGATTTTGGTGTTAACATAAGTCATTGGCCACGTCTGCAAAATATTAAAGAAAAGATAAATAAAATGTCATTTCACGTCAGCGGCGTTAGCTAACTCAGTGTTTTTTTAACAGACTACTAACGTCAGAGACGGAAATCAACACAAACACGAGATATAAGGACTTAGACTTGAAAAAAAAAGGTTTAAGAACTAAACCCAAAAATTCACTAACTTACAAAGACCAAAACTCTATTTAATTTTTTATATAAATATTCATATATATATAATTATTTAAATACAATATATTTTATATATTTATTGTTCACCTCATTTTTACACTTTTACATAAATATATTCTATCACAAAATATGTTACATTCAATATGTTTTTAAATAACATCAATTTGTAACATAAAAATATAACTTTTATTTATTGTTCATAAATAAACAATTTGTCCATAAATATATTCAATCACAAACTATTTTATATTCAATTTATTTTCAAATAAAATCAATTTTATGAAACCATGGAGAACCAAAACATATACTTTTGTGAGAATTTCTTAATGCATCACACGCTTTACTAGCACACCTTGTAAAAAATATAAAAATACTCTCAAATTTTGAAGATGCATTTCCAAACATACCTCAACGCAATACATTCATGAATCAAGCCCTAAGTCAACAAAAAATATATTATGGAGATATATCTTTGTATACATTACGGGGATGCATTTCCGGATGCTATTTATTAACAAACGCGCCAAAACTCTTTCTCCTTACTCACTTTACAAAATATCATTATGAACTATTAAACTTATTCGAACTCTCTTAACTCATATTCTCTCAAAATCATTCAACCAACTTCAAAGCTTCTTCAACATCAAAGTCCATCAAATAACTCATTCAACTGAAGTATACTCACAATTTGTAAATTTTGTATTTTTCTCAATATTTTATATATAAAATTGTAGTAATTGATAATTAGGTTATTAAATAGATAGGTTATACATGTTTAATACTTTATACGTAACTAGAAATGTGTTTGATGGATAACTTTGTTGATCAATGCACTATTTTTTTATTTTGAGGACTGCATTACCACCATTGACGCTGATAATAGAGTTGCCGAAATTTTCAGAAATATATCTCTAAAATTTTCCACCGTTTCAATTCTCAAAAATCAGACATGCATCTTCGAATTTTTGCAGTTTGTATTTTTTTGTTTGTACTCATTGTGTAACGCTTGTGTTTACTTACAAACGTTATGACTGATAGGTAAGAACAATTGAGGCACAACATAATTGCAAAACATGCATTTGTTTGGAGAAAAAATAGTCAAACATCGCAGAACATGCATCTCCGAATTCTGTCTGATGTGCATACAAAAATACATTTCCAGAACAATCTATAATAAAAAGATGTGTTTCAGAAAGGGGCGCATGGAGTATAAAATAAGTTTTACAAAATATATTAGACGTAACTCAGTTTTTACGTTTTCATTAAAGTCAAACTGCATTTTCGAAATCTCAAGGACAATTTTAAATTTTCATAAAATGTTTTATACCAATAATACATTAAAAAAATCTTTTGATGAAAGAGAAAAAAACCAAAAATGATCCAATACCGAAACCAAGGAAAAATTGCATCAGCTAATGGTTGCCAGCATTTGGTCATTTGTTGCAATCAAATGTCTCAACTTTGTTCCGGGATGACTATTTTGCGCCTGGGATTTGTCATGTTCAAAGTGCAATACATGTATTTTTGGCAATTGTTCAAATAATTATAGGATTTTTTTTCATGCCAAAGGACTAAATTTCTAACTGCTTTACAATTCAAAATATCGAGATAAAATTAGGAAGCTCCTTAATGCACTTTAAATATTACTTCTTTATTTAAGTGAAAAATTAAAACTAACAGTAGAATTCAAAAATGCATATTCGAATGCAGTCTAAATGTATTAAATTTATACGTAAATGAGTCACAGTTTTATTTTTAAAAAGAAAAAAAAAATCAAAAATATACTTTTAAAATAAATACGAAAATATACTTCTATAAACATTATAACATTGAAATCCTTATAATTGCTGCAATTTAACTGCTATATAAATGCTTCAGATTTCAAAGGTTTTTGTTTTTTTAATATATTATATCATTTTCTTGTTTTTTTTTCTTTTTCTTTTTCCGTTACATGACTTTGCCATAAATAATATTCTTAATAAGATGAAGGTCTCTTAAAATTAGCTCTTTTGTTGGCTGGTTGTTCAATTTGAAAACAGATCCGAGGGAAAATAAAAAGGTGCAGATTGCAGTCTATTCGGAAATATACTTTTCAAATAATTCGGAAGTATATTTTCTAACAATTTTTTTTATAAAACGAATGTTTGACTTATTTATATATGGGTTTAGTGTAAATAGGTTAAGATGAATCCAAAAATATATTTCCAAAATAAATTTTGAGAAAAATATATTTCCAAAATAAATTTTGAGAAAAATATAAAATAAGTCTCACCTAAAACGCGTTTTGGTGTGAAAAATTATGGTTCGAAAATGGATGTTCAGATTCTGAAAGACATTCCCAAAATTTCTTAGAGTGCTTTTTCACCCATTAGAGGTAGATAAACAATTCCTTAAAATTAATCATGTCTAGTACCCAAACAACTGATTAGAAGGTATCTTGATCCATTTTATTTTCTAGTAAGGCACGACAGTGCCTCTAACATAAATTTTACGTAGTTAAATGCTCAGGAGAATTTCTTTTTCTGCTTGAATACAAACTGATGAGCACCAAATTAGTTATGCCTTGTAATTTGTATTATCGATTAGACAGGCATGTGAAGATCTTGACAAGCCGTGCAAGAAAATGACAGAAATGATGTAAATCAATTACAGATATACCCTGTTAGAGACTTCCTCCAGGCATACAAATTAGTTCAAAGTAGCATCATAAATCAGTTATTCAGAAATACAGAAATGATGCAAACTAAATACATATAGCTTGTGTTAGATTTGTTTGAGGGAGAGAGGGACTGGGGAGGATTCCAGCTATGTAAAGCTCTTAGGATTGAGATAAATAGTTTGGTCCTAAGATTAATCAGGGTGTCAAGTTCTGTTTAAAGATGTAATAATGTAGTATCCATTTCTGTTTAGCTATTGTTTCATTAATAGATTGAAATATTAGAGGCCAGCAGCAAAAGCCCTTGTGATTTTCAATTTGGTTTGGTCAATCTGGGAACAAAGTAATGAAGATAATGGGGAATGGGAAACGCAGTTTATGAGGAAGAACATAACTTCAGAAAAAGAGAGAAAGGGATTCTATGATATATGCTGTGTACAAAATCATGATAATCAACACAATTAATAAATCATCAATCAATACAATAAAAGAACAAGCAACCACAACAGTGAGCTTAAATATAACTTCATGGCATGAATCTGAAACTGAATCCAGAACAAACATCTGATCGTACAATGAATATGTATCAAAATAAGCAATTCCAACCTGATCAGCATGTATTAACTCCATCTTTGCAATCATTAGTTAAATTATAGAATGTTTCAACCCGAGTCTTTCCACGGTAAAAGACTTCCGTATCCACCGCAACTCTCATGTACCCATCAAACTCAACCGGCTTTCCATTGTTGAGAAGACTGGTTTCATTGTACCATTCACTTGAATTTCCCCACAGTTCCTTATAATCATCAAGCAAATGAACTTTGAAACTCGATCTCAACTTATCAAAGTAGTTATAATACGGCTCATTCGTGGCAACATACAAATTCCTCCAAGGCTGTACCATCCCTTTCAGCTTCTCAAGAAGTGTATCCGGCGAAGTATCAGAATCCAAATGAGGCCACAGCTCTTTATTTTGAGCTTTCTCCCCGCGCACCACATGAACTGCATCGAAATCCCAGTCCATTCTTCCACTGATCTCAGTAACAATATTCATCAACCTCTTAGATTTCCACAAAGCATGCCAAGGTCTCTGAATATACTTAGCAGCTTGACCTTCACAAACCCTATACCAATAATTCTCAGGCTCAGGGGAATCAAATTGCCTCCAAATGACAGTGCTCTTATCTTTCTGAAGCTGCATAGGAGTAACCTTGTGAGTAACAACTTTCCTAACAGGAACCTTCCTTTTCTTGAGATGAGTCTTATCCCATCTCTTCCAATCTCTCAAAAACTCACCTTCTTCCACAATAGAAGCCACCTCCTTCAAATGCTCAAAATCAAAGTAATACCTAAAATCCTTCCCTTCCTCATCTTTATTACTAGGGTTATACATTGAACCTAAACAAACACTCAAATCCATAACAAAAGTTCTATTCAAATACATAGCTTCCCCCAAACCACACAAAAAACTCCACATATAATGATTCATACCCTTGCAATAATCACCACCTCGCGAGTAATACAAATACTTACCACTCCTGAAATTACTCTCCGATCCCAACGTCGGGATTGTATCATTGATCTCATCATCTCGTGCCGCAATTTGCGGCACGGTTTTCCCCTTACTGCCTCCTGTTCTTGGCTGGAGCACCGGGTTTCGACGTGCATTAGTGCCAGAATGAAACCTGCCAGCGTGAATAACCTTATAGTGACAGTCATCGGTTACAGTTATCTTAAAGCGGCGGAAATCACGGTACTTCCGCCATGATTTCTCTCTCTTGTTACGGAATCTCCAGGATACGTCGCACTCGCCGGGGACGGTTCCGTTCACGGGAGTTCGATACTCGAAGAACGAAATTGACTTGAAAGCGCGGAGGTTGAATCTCTGGATAGTGATAAGAACCCGAGGATCGGAGCAGTTTAGGGTTTCGGGAAGGTCTTCACAGGTAGTTGAGGAATTGACGATTTTCTCCTCGGATTTTTCAATTAGAGCTTCGGAGACGGCGGGGGTTGCATTAGCGGCGACGGCGGAGGAAGGAAGAGGTAGAGGCGAGTCCTGTGGGGAAAGAGGAATATCTTCGCCGGTTTTGATGACGGAGGTGTCGATATGGAAAGTAGAGTTTTCGGTTTGGGTGAAGAGGTTGGTGAGAGCTGGGGAAGATTGAAGCCATGGATCGGGTGGCTGGTATGTGATTGCAATGACGGTGAAGATGAGAACGGAGAAGACGAAGATTGAGAAACAGAGGTTGCTAATGAGTTTGATTATGTTTTGGGCTATGGGTTCGGTTCTAATGGTGCTTGAGCTTGAATTTGAGTTTGAGTTTGAATCCTTCATTTTTTTGGGTTTTGTTTTGAGATCTGAAATTAGTAATGTAATGGTTGTGAGAGTAGAAAGAGTGTTGCTAGTGATGATGGTGACGGTGGATCTGATTGTGAATCTGGTGGGGAGTTGCATTCACCGAGCGAGTCATTTGGGTTTACTGTCGCGACTCGCGACTTCCCAGTTGTAAGAAAAGAAGAGGAAGCCTTCACTTTTACTCTATCGTCAACATCAGTTCACCATCTTTGCATGATTTTTTTTTTTTAATTTAAAAGGACTATAATTTTGTATTACTCCTATATTATGAATTTATGGCTTAAATAGTTAATTCCTCACTATATAGTTGTGATGTTTTATTTTATTGTGAAAAGTTTTTAAATATTAAATTTTATTTGATTTTCATGAAGCTTTGTTAAAAAATTATATGATTTGTGATGTTGATGAATTATTTTTTTAAGTTCTAATTATTGATGTGACTTTGCTTTATTGTTCTTTTAAAAATTATTAAATTGTCTTTTAAATAAAGTCTTTGTAATTAGGGTTGAAAAAATATGAAACTTAAAAGGAGATGTATGTGGTAGACGAATGGAGCTTCTGAATGATGTAGAAGAAGGCGTCATTCACAGAGGTAAACGATTAAGTTAGACGAGAGGAACACACATTTCATCCATTATCCTCGTTCGACCTTTCTTCAACAATGATAGAAGAATGAAGCTTATGACTAAGGTAAAGTTGGTTCCTTTCATTCTTTTTTGGTGTTTGTTTTTTAAAATCATAGGTGAAATTTCTAGTAATGAGTTTTAGCTTGAATTTTTGTATGATGGATAGATTTGTTAGTGATTGTGTATTCTTTTACAAAATGGAACATGAACATGTTGTAGATGACATTGATCCTAATAAGTTGAGCTTCTTTGACGTTACAGGAATATTGAAAGACATTCGTGATCTTGATCATTCAAAATATAGGTTATGGTGGTATAAAAATGATGAGGAAAAATACAAGAGAATGGTTGTTGACTGGAAGATTTCGACTGAGAGGAGTTGACATAAAAGTTAACATGTGGGTCGACAAGGTAGAAACGATGGTGAAGGAAACAACGCAAGTCGACGCCAGCAGAAGAGGTGTTGTGAGTCGACTCAAGGCTATTCCGTCGAAGGTGTCGACTGATGGCCAAGGAAATCAACACAAAGTATGAGAACCTTTAAGCGGGAAGAAATTTGAAAGTTGAAAACGTGGGGAAGTTAAAAAGATGGTGGAGGGACACGTGGCGCCACCAAGACCAACATGCAGAAAACAACAGTTATTTTTTTAATATTTAAAGCAATGTCCATTTTTATTATAGAGGGCGCATTCTATAACACTGTGAAGGAAATACACTATGAGTACCAAACATTAAGAGAAAAGAGTTCACTCCTGCAAAATGTATGATAGCGCCCACATTTCCTTTTAAAAGCAATTTACATTACCAAACTTTAAGATATCTTGTCTTTTTTACTTGTTTATTTTTTCTGCTTGTTTAATTAGCATACATTTTTTCTTCAAGTTTGTTTCCAATTCATTCTAAACAAAACCATTCTACCAACGTCACATAGACTCTACCAGACCTTTCTGGGACTTGTTTGGCCGGTCCCGCAAGTAAACCTGCGTTATGAAGCCAGAGGTTGTTCGAGCGAAAACTGCATGCGAACAAATTGGCACACCTGGTGGGACCCGTTGGTTGGGGTGTATGCATTTACATAGTGGTAAGATGGTGATACCACGTCCAAACGAATAACTATCTTTTGAGGGAAATACAGTTGTGACGCAAACAGCCGATGTTGGCGCTGACACTATGTCTGCGGTTTTGACTGCACATAGTGGACCTGTCGTGACGCCACGTCAACCTGAACCTAGGCCTATGATGACAGGGACAGTGGGGTATTATGCCTAATTTCACAATGCCCACACCTCGAGCCTTTGGGATGCCGACAGAGTTCATGTCGAGTTTACATCATAGTGCCTTACTATTTGGAGAAAGTTCATCGACGACCAACATATACGTCCCTACTACCAGATTTGTTTTTGCAAACAGAGCTGCCTAGGGGATGGAAGGTTCCAAAGTTCACCGAATTCGCCGGAGAGACCGAAGAGTCCACCGTCGAACTTGTTGTCAGATATCAAATTAAAGCTGGTGACATAGCGAACAACGAGGACTTGAAAAGGAGGTATTTCCCAAGTTCCCTCAAAAAGAATGCGTTTACTTGGTTTACCACGTTACCCCCATAATCTGTCCATACCTGGGCACAATTAGAAAGGTTGTTTCATGAACAGTTTTACATGGGACAATCGAAAATTAGTCTGAAAGAGTTAGCCAGTGTCAAACGAAAGACCACAGAGTCGGTGGACCAATATCTTAACAGGTTTAGACTTTTGAAAGAGTGATGTGCAAGTCCCTGAACATGAGCTAGTCAAGATGGCGGCTGGCGGCCTAGACTATTCAATTAGAAAAAGTTAGACATGCAATATCGCAGAGAAATGGCATAGCTAGCTGATAGGGTCCGACAGGTCGAACGTTTAAAAAATGAAAAAACTCAGGCTAACAGATATCGCAAGAAAGAGAAAGTTTCATATGTAGCCGATGGCGAATACTCTTCTAACGATGAAGAGCTCGTCAAAGAAAGCGAGGTTAACATGGATGAACTCAAGCCAGAGCTTCCTTACACATGTAAATCATTAAAACCATCAAATGGAAAAAATCCCGTCGAAACTGAAAAAACAGATAAATACGTCGCAAAAACGTATACTTTTGATATATCTAAGTGCGGCAAAATCTTTGATTTATTAGTTAAAGAATGTCAGATTATTGTCCCTCCTAGGGCAAAATATCCCCCTTTAGAACAAAAGAAGAAAAAATGATTTTGTAAATTTCATAACTTTTTTGGTCATAAGACATCTCAATGTGTTCTTTTCAGGGATTTGGTGCAGAAAGCTTTGAAGGAAGGTCGGCTTCAATTTGGCAAAAAGCGAAAGATGCAAGTTGACACAGACCCTCTAAAGATCGAATATGTCATATAATCTGAGCTGTATGATAGTATGATGGTTGAGACTACTAACGACCGTAGTAAGCACTCAACAATTGAAGCTTTTGAATGCATGATGGTCGAGACTACTGATGATCCCGACAAGAAGCTTGAGGAGAAACTCAAGGCGGTTTACCCTCAAGCTGGAGAAAGTATGACAGATTTCCAAGAGAAATGTAAGGTAAGCGGGTCGAAGGTTGTGTTGTGCCCAAGGTGCAACGCCGTCTTTGATGAAAAGGTTGCTGAGAAGTGTGAAATGGGTAGGTGTTGTACCCCAAAATTTGACCGACCTCTCTGGCTTATGTTTCATTTCATTGAATTAGCATATCACATTGCATAAGCATACCCCGAATTTGTCCTAACCATTTTATTTATTTTCACCTTTCTCGATTTTATTTCCTGTTTTACGTTGCCCGTTTATTTCTGGTTATTTAGGCACGTGTCCGCTTGCAATTGGTTGATTTTTAAATTTTTGTCCAAATAAAGGCGTGACACTTGGCTTAACGAATTTTCCTGTGAATATTATTTCTTTTATTTTTATTTTCTTAGTTTTCTAAACTTTTTTTTTCTTTTTAAAAAAAAATATTAATAATAGTATTTTGTATATATATATATATATATATATATATATATATATATATATATATATATATATATATATATATATATATATTAGATTATTTATGTTAATAATATTGATTAGACTTGTATTAATTTATTTGTATTATTTAACATTATACTAGTTTTTATAGTTTAGTTAACTATTTAGTTGTGGTTATTAATTAGTAATGTTAATATTTTAATTTTTTATATATAGTTATGTTATTGGAATTATTAAGAAAAATAATGGAAAGAAAATAAAAAAAAAAGGGAATTTGAATGAATCTGATGGAAGGCCTATGTCTGGCCCGTTAGGGTTGAGTTAAAACTGCATATAAGGGAAGATCTTCATCTAGCTATGGGTACTGTTCACAAAAGACCCTAAACGGCCGCCCCCTTTCTAACCCTAAAATCACTGTTCACGGTCCCTTTTCAAACCCTAACGGCAGCCGCAAACCCTAGCCGTTGCACCAACTCCACCTGCATCTTCATCATCCTCATCAATCCAACCTTCTTCATCAACAGACTCACCATTCAAACACTTCAAACTGTTACCCAGAAACGAAAACCCCAAACAATAAGCGATCTGCTCGAAACCTACGATTTTCATTAACCTCTCCATCACACCCTCATCTTCATCCCAATATCACTCCCGATTTCATCGCCTGCTCGCACCTTAACACATTCGTTTTCCAGATGATATTTGTGAGTTGGTTCGAGATTTAATTCGGTTTCGGTTTTGACGCAACATTCATGGGTTCCACCTTCTGGAATGTATTTTCATTCACAAATGGTTGTTCATCCGTGTAGCTTTTATACAACTCGGGTTTCAATAACAGCTCACAACTCATTATATGCAGCAACTCCGACCGGTTTTGGTTCACGCATTGTCGCCAGTTTTGACGTAATCGACACCACTATGCTCACGGCAACATCAACAGTAATTCCAAACTACAACAACAACGAGTTCTGATGCCGACACGGTGATGATAACGATCTTGCGGAATCAGCCGCAACATACCACTCAGGCTACCGTGTCAGTTTTCTCCTGTAACCCGGTGAACTGACTTTAAACAATGTTGCGGATAGCAAGAGTCGCCACCGACTTTTATTTTATCCATAAGGAAAGGTTATAAAAGAACAGGAAAGACCTTAGAGAATATTTTGGGTCCGGGGGGTAGGTTATGAAAAGGGAAGGTATTAGCATCCTTTTCATCCATGGTTATCCATGGGCTCTTAGGTACTTAAGCTCACTTTTGAATTGTTTTGAAATTGTAGTGTGTGAATAGAAAATTTTCAGAATAGTTAATAAATAATCCATGTAAGGATGTGTTAAGAACTTGTTTGAAAACTTGTTGAAAATTTGTTTAAGTGCGAAACAGTTTTGAAGTGAGCAAGCACCTAGGAGTAACCTACCCTAATGTTTAAAGGTCTTTCTTATTCTTTATTCTTTCATTTAGTAAGACTATCCCTACTATAATAGAGTAGGTAGTCCTTACTTTGGATGTTAAGGGACATGTGAGGGACAATTGGATTTTTGAAAGCCATTGTGGGGTGTAATAAGCAAACTGGAGGGACTATCATCATTTTTCGAAAGGGACTCGATTCGTAAAGGCAACCATAAGGGACTTTGATGATTTTTCCATTTGAGGGACTTGCTTTATACACCCCACTTAACCATTATTCGTAGGCAACTTGAGGGATATCCTTAGGAAGTGAGACGGCGATTAAAATCGACATACGTGTGTGACGTGTTTATTTTAATTATCTTTATTTAAAAGTGATCTAAATTTATTTTAATATTACATACATGTTGTTACACTCCCTAATTACTAACCATAATAATAATTAAATAATTAAACAACTTTACATCCAAGAAACAATTACAAAATAATAAGCAAAATAATTAAATAGCAAAGATAAATAAAATATAAATAAGTAATAATAAATAATAAAGGGGGTTAATTCTAAGTTTACTCGACAAGACATCGCATCTTGTGCCTACGTATCCTTACGGGAGTGGAATCAGAGTAATCGTAGTTCCCCTCAAAAGGGAGGTTAGAGACTTCTTGACTGTGGTCAAGGTCTCAAGGGGAATAAACGCATCTTAAGGACACGCTTACGCGGAGTGTAGAAACTCCAAATCTCTACGTTGAATTGTTAAGTTGTAATTAGGGTTAAATTAGGGATTCCACGGCGGGAAACCCTAAAATGAGCGCGGCGGCTCTTTGGTCTAATGCTAGGGGTAAAATTGTAATTTTTCCTGCGGCGAGACATTTGTGAAAATTAGGGTTTGTGAGGTTGTAAGGGTTTGAAGTTGAGGACTATTGGCGCGGCGGCCAAACGGTTAGACCTAACCTTCGGATGTGTGTAATGTAACAGAAATAATAGTAAACGCGTGAGATCATTGAATCATGCAAACAGAGAGATAATGTCATAATTTAAACCATGCAAGCAGAATTTAAAGAGCGATTGTTAAGTCCGCGAGGTTACATGAGAGGAGCAGATACAATATGATAATGAAATTTGAATTGAACAATAATAAAATAAAATAAATAACGGTTCTAGTTATTATTTAAAAAAAAAAAGATTTTAGTTATTATTTTAAATTTATCTAAAAAAAAGTTTTTCTTAAAAATAATAGGTTTTCATATTAATTTGGAAAAGATGTCAATGTTATTTATTTTTAAAAAAACAGATTTTTATATTATAACAAATTTTAATAAATTAATGATAACAATAATAATAATAATGGTAATAATAATGATAATAATGATAATAATAATAAATAATGATAATAATAATAATAATAATAATAATAATAATAATAATAATAATAATAATAATAAAGCAATAATGAATTTTAAATGTGCCAAATAACCCAACAATGTTGCTAACGCAGAAATGCGCTCATCGCAACCAGATCTAAATCGGACGAAACAAAATTTATCGCAAAGAAAAAGAAATTAAGCAAAAAATAGTATTATTGCTCACACAAAAATGCGATCATCGCAACCAGATCGAACTAACACAAATGTCACGCGTCATGCACACAAATGTGCAAACATCGTATCGACATAATTCGATCAAAAATCTTATATATATAAACTCTAACAATTTAAAAATTATATATATATAAACGTAACAGTAATAGATAAAGAAAAAGAAATAACGGTAATAGATGAAGAAAAAGAAACAATAGTAATGGATGAAGAAGAAAACTAAATAACGGCAAACGGCACTCACTCCTCTTAGGTTTTTTTCATTCTCTCCCTTTTTTCCAACAAGGCAACACATGTATATATAGGGAACAAATTAGGGTTAACACCAAATTGTCAATAATGTCCCTAAAGCCCATTTTAAAGCCCAAACTAAATAATTAGTTAAGAAAAAATAAAATTTAAATAATTTAAAATAATTAAAATAAACTTAAAATAAAAACTAATAATCCTATTGATTCCTAAAATAAAAAATATTATAAAAAGAACAAAATTTTTTCAATATTTTTTATTTTATGATTTTTTGGATATTTTTATGAATAATTTAGAAAAAAGTGAAAAAAATAATATTTTAAAAAATGATTTAATTAAAATACGAAAATAATAATTAAATAATAATAAAAAACTATTTTTGTTATTTTTTTAATGAAAGATAGAAAAATTTAGAGTAAAAATAATAAAAAACAAAAAAAAGTGACAAAAGTGAGATTCGAACTCTCAACCTCTCACACTCATAACTCCTTACACATGTCCTCCTGCCAATTGTGCCATTTTTACTTTTTAGAAAAAAAATGCATGCCATATGATATTTACCTGCAAAAAGTCAAACGACTACACAAATTTGTTAGTAATTGATTAAATGCAATGAAATGCGACGACAAATCTTAGGGCAAAATTTGGGGTATTACAGTTATTATGATAATATTTCTCACCCAACCTCTCTTTGATGTTGGCAAAAAAAAATCATGAAGTTTGACTTTGGTTTGACCACAGTTGACCTCAGTTTGACCTTTTAACTGCATTGACTGCTTTTGACTTATCTGATCATCTGACTGAGCAAACTTTTGAGAAAAGTCTTGAAACTTGACATGGGGGTTCTTATACACATATAAGATGTTATGAAGCTCACTTGAAGTCTTGGAAGTCCATTTAGCCTGATTAAAGTCAAAACCCTAGTTTTGGATGCACTGCTTAGGAGGTGCATTGTCTGAGGGAATTGTCAACTCTTCTGACCAATTATGAATTTTGTGAACCTTGTGAACCTTCTTGGAACACAAAGTCTTGTATTGTGAGGGCAAATTTTGGGGTGCAACATCTCCCATTTTAAATTGTTCAATCACCTGTTCAACGGTATCAGTTTGTGTAGGGTGGTTACGTGATTGAGCCTCTGCTTCAGCTCACGTTTCCAGCCGCGGAACAACAATGAGACATCGATTAAATTCATGCCTCTCGGCTCCATCGCAGCAGCATCAACATTTTACTTTTCTCTGATGTTTAAGTTTCATTACCGTGGATTAAACTTCAACGCATATGATTGTGCGAATCCGGTTTTGAACCAGGGCTAAACGGTGATTAGCATCTGGAAAATTAACTCAATAAGTTGTTCACTTGAAGCCGCTCCATTTGTTGATGTAATACGGCTCTGTTGCGGTGAAAGGTTCGGAGTTCATACAGTTCTGATGCCGATACGGAATAACGATGAGTTTGAAATAGCAGCAAGGTTACGAAGTCGCCAGATTTCAAAGATATGAATGAAAACACTAATCAGAGGCGTATACTTAACACGCTGCCACAACCATGATATCCTCATCTTCCCGACACAACATTCAAACTCAAATTCAACGACGAGCTTCGAGCGGGTGGCTCAACCTTCGCGAAGAGATTATTTTATCTCTGTGACTATTCAGGAGATTCTTGAGAAGGTGAAAAGTGAGGGAAGTAATGGGTTTGTTGTAGATGTTGGTGCTATTGTTGGTATGGCCAGTTTTGCGACTGCAGCCATGAGGTTTCGTGTCTTGGCGTTTGAGCCTGTTTTTTTGAGAATTTGCAGAAGATCTGTGAAGGAATCTACTTTAATAGAGTTGCGGATTTGGTTACTCTCTTTGATGCTGCAGCTTCAGATCGTATCGGTAACATTACCGTTCATAAGTTGGTTGGTAGGCTGGACAATAGTGCGGTATCCGCCACGGGAGCAAAGTTGGCATTTAAGTCCAATGAAGAAATAGCTTTTCAAGTACATACTGTTCCGCTTGATGAAGTGATTCCAACATCAGAGCGCGTGCTTCTGCTCAAAATAGATGTTCAGGGATGGGAATATCACGTTCTCAAAGGAGCTACAAAGTTACTCTCAAGGAAGGGAAGCCAAGCCCCCTATCTCATATATGAGGAAGATGAGCGTTTGTTGCAGGCTAGTAATAGCAGCGCTAAAGAAATTCGAGACTCCCTTCATAGTGTGGGTTATCATGATTGCACCCAACATGGCACAGATGCACATTGTACCAAGAAGAATTGATTGGAATTTTGGTTTAGTTTTACAGCTCCTTGATGGAAAATCAAGGCATTCCTTGTTTCTGTCTACACTTTCCAATTGACTAACACCGCATGTCAGCAAATTGTTGAGCAGTGAACAATTATATAAATTGATTACAGTGACTGCAGAATGACAGCAAAACTACAGCGGTTTATAGCTTGAGCTAGTCGTCACGATTTCAATAAATCAGCTTATCTTCTTTACAAAAGCAACTCGGTTGCAGTGGCTTAATTCAAATAAAAAGATACGTTCAAATCTTAAGCTTCAGCTGCGATAATCTCTCGCATCTCATATGCAGAACAGCAACAAACTTTCCTAGTCCATTACCACTCAAGATCCGCAATTGTTCATGCACTTGGTCTTGCTGTAGTTTTGACATTTTCGACATCAACTCCGACGCATTCAAGCTAGGCATCACACTAACCCATCACAAATTTCGACAAGCTTAAAAAGCATCGTCAAACCACTGCCAAACAACTCCGGTGGCATTTCAGCATGAATTCACAAACGACAATGTCAACAAAGCGGGTTATTGTCCAGTTACTTCTACGAGCATTAGCGTCGTCTTCAAGTAGGCAACTCCACCATAATCGCCGCGACTCGATGACACTATTTTGGAACAGAGAATCACGTGTGGATGTAGAGTTTGGGATGAGCACAAGCCATATCCCAGAGGAGGAAAAGTGGATAAATCACAAGTCTCACAAGTTCAAGTTGCGACACCGCCGAAAGAAAATCATAAACGAGGACGAAAGAGGATTTTTGTGCGCTGTTCGACGTTGAATTCCGACAACTGCCCCCTGTTTTGAAGCAAATTTCCCGGTGACTTCGTAAGATTCAAGTTCTGCAACGCGTTCGGTTATAGCGATACGCATTCGGTTTCAGCAACAACACAGCTCGACGGCAGCAGGTTTCAAGAACTCTCCAGACTACCACAACTCGGGTGATAACATCAACATCTCAGCTCTTCATTTCTCAACATACAACATCGCGACAATTGCTTCGACGCGGCGACATATTTCAGCAAAACAGTTCATCGTCATTTTCATGTTTTGGAGTAGATTCAAGAGATGAGTTGATTATGTCCAGAGCAATCATCACCGAGCAGCAAGATGGTCCCACTGGAACAACGATATACCGACGGCAGATTCAATTCAGCAGCAAGTTTGCAGTATAACTCGACATGGTTTGAGTCTCTAATGTATCACAAGCTCTCATCGGCAACAACTCGCCTTTTTCGGTAACATTTCGAACCGAGAGCGTCGTTACAAATTATGTCATATTCCTGTTATTTTGTTTCATTTTCAATGAGGTTAGCACTTGATGAATCCTAGTGGTTATATTTCAGTGTAATGTGCGGAATCATGATAAAAAAACGCAGGTGTTGCAATGTGTTATAGCATGAAAGGATTGTTATCCTAATTTTCTTTTCATGTGTGTCCTATATTGCTATGCGTTACCGATCGACCAGTTTACATTTCATTGGGTTGTTGCTTTTGAATTTTTGTTGTTGCTTTTAAGTGTTGACTTGTGTATGCATCTTAGTTATGTCTATTTCAACATTGCCACGACAGCGTGTATATTCTTGACGTGGTATCCATTTTAGCCACTTGTGTATATTGTTGCTACTTTGTTAACAGTTGGCACCCTGAGACATGAGCTTGATTATGATTCAATGTACTTTTCTTTTTTTTAAAATGATATTTATAATCAGTATGTATGCTTTTGGAATGTTAAATTTTGGCAAGTTGATTTGTGATTGTTGCTGCTCCTAAGCTGTTCAATATGAATGATTTGTTTTGATTACCATTGATGTTCAGTACAGTGGTGGAAGTGTTAGCGGTTTAGTTCTGCTATGATATTCCACTTCCAATTTAATATCCTGTTGCAACATCCATTTTTGCTACTTCCTTGATATTCTTTGCATTTGAGTTTTATTATCAAGGTTGACACCAAGTTACAGAGTTGTTATTTCGTACATAGTTTTGGTATTGTTGCCATGTCGGTTATTTGGTGTTTCGATAACATTTTGATTCTGAGGTTCCATTTGAGGTTGTCATTGCTATGCGGAATATTTAAGTATTATTGTAATGGTTGTCTCAAAACATGTTGATATTCTATTTTGTTGGTCATACTGATGTGTTTTTGGAGCTGCCACTATTTTTATCCTTGCTTCAAAATTGTGACAGTTTGTTAATTGTTAACCAAGGCTTGTTTTAGTAATGCAATAGGTGATTAAGTATTAAGTATTGTAATGATAATGGTTGTTGCTACTTCTTATGATTGCCTAGTGCATTTGCTGTACTGATGTGCCTTATTTTTGAATACATTCAATTTCGGTTTTTGTAAGCATTACCGATATATCGTTATTGCAATTAATTATCATTTTTTTTATTTAACTCATTTTCGATAACCTTTCAAATTAAAATCATATTTGTATTGAACTAAAAAAGGGGATTAAGTGTAGACTTTCTTCCTCTTCGAGTGTCGAGATGCTCACTGTAGTGTGGGTGGTTTAGACACTCGTCTTTTAATATAAAGACGTCTTTCTTTCAAATTCTTTCCATTTTCAAACAATTTCTCTTCTAAAACCTCGGCCCCGCGCCGAGTGCATTTTTAAAACACCTTTCAATAAGGAATCAAACTCTCTTTGTATTGAACTAAAAAAGGAGGATTGGGTGTAGACCTCTTCTTCTTCGAGTGTCGAGATACTCACTGCAGTGTGGGTGGTTTTGACACTCGTCTTTCAATACGAAGACGCTCGTATTCTCCATACTCGCCCATATCCTTCTCTTCTAAAACCTCGGCCCCGCGCCGAGTGCATTTTCAAATCTCTTCAATCATAATAAATAAATTTCTCTTTGTATTGAATTAAAAAGAGGGGATTAAGTGTAGACTTTCTTCCTCTCCGAGTGTTGGGATGCCCACTGTAGTGAGGGTGGTTTCGACGCTCGTCTTTCAATACGAAGACGTTTCCATACCATCTCTCTTAAAACCTCGGTCTCGTACCGAGTCCATTTTCAAACCATAACCAATTGATTTCTCTTTGTATCGAATTAAAGAGAGAAGATTGGGTGTAGACCTCTTCTTCTCCGAGTGATGGGATGCCCACTGTAGTGAGGGTGGTCTCGACACTCGTATTTCGATACGAAGACACGCCTTTATCCACCATCTCACTTTCGCAATTTCATCCCGCAACCCTTGTCACCTAAAAACCTCGGTCCTGTACCGAGTGCCTTTTCAAACTTATTTTCACAACAAAACTTGAATGGTCGTGGAGTGGTTAGGCGTAGGCCTTCTCCTATCCCGAGTGCTGACGTTTACCGTAGGGTTCTCTGTCGCAAAGCACTTACCATTCAAAACCAAAAACATATTTAATAAGAGAACGAAGTTCTCTTTGCATTGAATTAAAGAGAGAAGATTGGGTGTAGACCTCTTCTTCTCCGAGCGTAGGGATGCCCACTGTAGTGAGGGCGGTTTCGACGCTCGTCTTTCAAAACGAAGACGCCTTGTTCGCCACACCCTTTTATAACAAAAACTTTGAGACAAAGAATTGGGGTACCACCCGTAGGGGTTACTATCCGAGGACCTGTCTCGCCCCCTAAAAAACAATCCAATCAATCAAACGTGACTTCTTGCCCCGCGTGGCGAAAACTAATCAACCTTTCAAAAGGATATGATACGTCCGTTCTACCGCAAACAGGTAACGCCTAAGTCTCCAACGAGCGAGCAGCAAAACACCTAACTGCTAGAATGCGCACGATAACATCATCCATAAAAAACATCAACACACCGTAGGCCGAACTACGGCTGCTCTGATTTCTCATGCCAGATGAGAATACGTAGGCACAAGACGGCGATGTCTTGGCGAGCACTTTCCCCCCATATCTGTGGTTCCCCGAACTACGTCGACTCTGACTTTCTCACATCTATTGAGAATACGTAGGCATAGGACTGCGAAGTCCTACCGAGTCTGTTCTTTCTCTTTTCTTCCCCGTTCTCTCTTTCCTCCTAACTTTCTTGTTTCTAACCCTTCTTTTACCCCGTGGAACACTTCTTATTAGCATAATATTTAAGCAGATAAATTCACACATCGACAAACAAAAGGTTCCCATCGAGTACGATGGATGCGAGGGGTGCTAATACCTTCCCTTCGCATAACCGGCTTCCGAACCCGTTCATGGTTGCGAGACCATCTTATCCATTTCTTTCTTAAGGTTTTCTCGATATTTTCCTTTCCCCTCATGGGATAAATAAAGTTCGGTGGCGACTCTTCTGTCTATCTTTTTCGCCTCCCCGTCGTTGCGCGATGCATTTTTCGAGTAGCGACAGTAGGAAAATGGCACTACAAGATAGTAAGCCACCAGTCCCGAGGTTTGTGTTTGACCAGAACGGTGCTCCTCATCGAAACAAAGAATACAAGAAGCTGTTCTAGCAGGCACGACCCAAAAATTTTGTGCCACCATCAGACATTCCATAGGATAAGTGGGTAGCACCCATGAGCCAGAAGGGGAGCAAAAGGCCAAAATGAAAGGTGTTGGATCTAGAGAACAAGGCAAAGGTCTTCGACAAGAGGACTAAACCTAGGGGCTATGTGGTTTCCCCCAACTAAAAAGGGAAGAATCCTATGACAAAGACCCATTGGAGGCGGTATCAACGAAATAAAAAGGCTTCCAAAGAGGCTTCAACTTCACAATTGAAGCCTGTCGAAACCTCTGGACTGAAAAGGCAATACCCAACAGCAAGGTGGGTCGAGAAGGAGAAAATTGTGATGAATAAAACTACGACAGTGACTGTGGAAGATTCAGGAGAGAATAGGATGGTGTCAACCCAGAGTTCAAAGTACACATTTGGGGTCGAGAACAAGAAAGAACCAGAGTACACTCCCCAGTCAGATGAGGAAGAACCAGAGTACGATCCCCAGTCAGAGGAGGAATATACCCCGTCACCAGAAGGCGATTTCGACGAGGACATGTACGACGACACCAATGATGACACATACAATGAGGATTTCGTCGTAAACTGCGGTATCATGTTAATATTGCCGAAAGAATATGATAGGGTGTCAGAAGTCTCTAAAGCAGAAAAATATTTTGTGTCAGACGAGACTACAGAAGACAAGTCACTATGTTACTATGTGATGAACAGTGGCGTGATGGAAGAACGAACGACCATGTTTGAAAGACCCAATTCTGGGATGATGTACCATTTAAAGTCGTTATTCGTAAAATTGAAGATCGATGGAGTGGATGTCAATAAAGTGTTCATAGATGGAGGGGAAGCTGTCAATCTAATGCCTCATACGTTGTTTAAGAAGATTGGGAAGACTGAAGTTAATCTTCGACAACATAACATGGTCTTATCTAATTATGAAGGGTAAACTAACAATATCCTTGGGGTTGTCTAAGTCGACTTAGTCGTATTACAACCACTTGATCAACTCTCTTCATGGTCATAAACTCAAAGGCCAATTTCAACCAGTTGTTGGGTCGAGAGTGGATCCATGGGATAGGGGCAATACCATCAACTTTACATCAGAGATTAAGCATTTGGAGAAAAGATGACATCGTCAAAAATATCGAAGCTGATCAGAGCTATTATAAGATTAATGAAGCAAAGGGTACGGGGAAACCTTTTGACCAACACCTAGCAAATATGGCACCTTGTGACGATGGATCATGGTCTTATACTTCTGTCGACACGGGTCGCATTCTAAATTTGGATCCTGATTATGGATTTATTTGGGATGTTGCTGACAAAACAATGAAGCCTATAAAAAGACTTCCACCCACAGGATGACCAACAGTTGATGAAAATGACTATTGAGTTAGAGAGCTTGACTCGAATTTCGACCTATTTGGATGAAAACAAGAGAAAGTCGACACTAGAATCAGAAAAGCGACAGAATGTAGCTAGTGAAACCGACAACAATGCACAGTTAACTGGCCGACAAGGCCAAACAACAGCTTCAGAAAGCCGGAGGTTTGATTACATTTATGGCAATGAACCTTTAGGGTTTGAGAAAGACCCATCCAGTGAGCTGAAGAGAATGCAAGCGTAAGACCCACTCAAAGAGATTGACTTAGGAGATGGGGTAATAAAAAGACCTACTTATGTGAGTACTAAAATTGGGTCAAAGATGAAGGCCAAACTGATCGAGGTATTAAAAGAATACAAAGTTTGCTTTGTTTGAGATTATGGCGAAATGCCTAGTTTGAGTCGGAGTGTAATGGAGCACCGACTACCAATCCATCCAAGAAAAAGGCTGGTAAAATAGCAACCACAACAATTCGCTCCAAAAATAACTCTAAAGATCAAGCAGGAGATCGAGAGACTGCTCAAAAGCTGGTTCATCAGAACTGCAAGGTACGTCAAATGGATAGGGATCATAGTTCATGTTATCAAGAAGAATGAGACTTTGCAAGTTTGTATAGATTTCAGGAACCTGAACAATGCTACCCTAAAATATGAGTATTCAATGTCTGTAGCAGAAATGCTGGTTGATTCGGCTGCAAGTTTCGAATATTTGAGTATGCTCGATGGGTACCCCGACTATAATCAAATTTTCATAGCCGAAGATGATGTTCCTAAAACTGCGTTATGATGCCCTGGGGCCTTAGGAACATATGAATGTGTTGTGATTCCATTTGGTTTAAAAAATGCCAGAGCAACTTATCAAAGATCCATGAATGCTATATTTCATGACTTTATTGGGAAATTCATGCAGGTGCACATTGTTGCGGTGAGAATAGGATATCAAATTATTAATTAATTTGAATCACATCTTTAGTTCACAACCGGTCTTTGATTTATCCGAAGGAAAGGTTAAAGAAAGGAAAAACCTATTTTTGCATCGTAACCACAATGTGGGGAAAGATCTAGGGTTCGGAGGTTGGTTAAACTTAAGGAAGGTATTAGCACCCTAAACTTCTGTAATACTCTACAGGAACCTCTTGTTTTAATGTTGCTATTTTGCTATGGTTATCTGCTTAATGGTGAAAGACTTAATGGTTTAATTCTAAGTATACTCGCCAAGACGCGCATCTTGTGCCTACGTATCCGAGGTAGGGGATGGAATCAGATTAATCGTAGTTTCCCTCAAAGAGGGAGAAAGAGGAACTTCTTGACTGTGGTCAAGGTTCCAGGGGGAATAAACGTTCATATAGAAGCGTTTACATTGGAGTGCGGCGACTCCGATTTCTACGTTGTAAAGTTGAATTGAAAAGGTGAAAGTAGGTATTTCACGGCGGGAACCTACATGGAGTGCGCCGACTCCTAATCCTAAGGCTAGGATAAAAGGTAAGATTGCCCACGGTGGGACACCTAAGCATGAGTACGGCGACTCAACGTCTTAAAGTTTGAAAGGATAAAGGTAAATACTATTGGCACGACGGTCAAACAGGTAACCTTTCCTTCGGAGGGGGACTAATTAATAAAATAAAGCGGTGATAGTTGAAAAAGTAAATTGACATACAAATGATGATAAAATTGATAAACATGATAAAGGTATGTGAATGGCAATGTGAAGATGGTTAGAGATTAAGTTTGAATCAGACAATATTAGATGAGAATTAAGGAAAAACGATTAAGTGGGATTTGGTGAATTAAAATTGAATTTAGAAATGAGATGGTTAACTGCTTTTATGATCTTTGTGAGAATTATTAAGTTGAATAGAAAAGAAGAAATAATTGTTTTTAAATGTAATTTGTTTAATTAAAAACTTAGATCTAAGTTTAAAAAGAGGTTACAATTAATGGATGGTTAAATCTTCAACTAAAAGAAGAGTTTTATTTATTTTTAACGAAAAAGTTCTAAGTTATTTTATAGATGTTTTTGATTTTTATTTATTAAGAAAGGGAGATTAACTTAAAAAAAACTACAATAAACATCTTTTAGACTTAAGTTTCTCCATGTCTTCGGGTAAGATCGGCTCAGGCTTAGAATTTGGTGGGAAAGCAGATGCATCAAAGACAAAGGGTAATCTGACTTATTTTGCTCTCTCTTTCACCCATTTAACATAAGGTTCACGAGCAATGACATTCTTCCTTCTATTGTCTAGATTGCTTCTTGTGATGTTTGCCCATGCTCTTCTTGCCCTTTTTACAGCTGGATCATTTGGATCAGATGTATTGACAAGGAATGGTACCAAATCTTCTTCTTTAGGAGGACCGTTCATAGAGTGTCCAAATTATCTTTTGAGTAACACTGGGTTGTAATTGATGCAACCTCGTGTTCCCAAGAGAGGTACATTGGGAAATTCTCCGCAAGAAAATATGATATCTCTGGTTTCCCACTCCCTCTTCTACCATGTGATAGAACTAGCGATGAGTGAAGCGAATCTTTGAGGCCATGAGAGTTTTTCGGAAGCGAAAAAGACCTTTTTTGAGCATTTGAGTCCTCAACCACTTATGCAAGAGTGGGGCGCAATAGAGGAACATTCCACCTCCTTTTGTATGTCTGGTAAGAAGTGTATGGTAGAAGTCACCTAAGAGGAAAGGCACGGGGTTCTTGGTCAAGAAGATTTCCACAGCTACTTGGTCCACAAAATTTTCCCCATTTGGAAACATCACAATTCCATAGACCAAGAGTGGCAAAACTGAACCACATATTTCCCATTTCTCTTCTTTGGCATACTTTCATGCTTGTTCTTCTAAGAATTTCCTCGAGAATCCCCTAGCTCCTTTGGGTTCCCAATTGGCTATCACATCTCCTGTGGGAATCCCTAAGGCAGAAGTCACTTTCTTCAAAGTGAATTCTTCTTCGAGCTTTGGAAAAGGATTGCGATCTTTGATGGAGAGGTTCATAATCTTCTCGAATTCTTTTAAAGTGGGAGCTATTTGAAAATCAGCAAAGGTGAAACAACGGAGGGAAGTGTCATAGTATTGAGCCAAGGCTGTGAGGGCTTCAAATTATGTCTTCTCTGTCAATAAGTCCAGAATTCTCCCATAAGAAGAGTGAAATTTGTTGTGCTTAATGGGAGTGATCTTGGCGCTTAGAGCTTTTAGACTGTCAATTGAAGGATCTTTGTATTTTAAAGTGAAAGTACTTTTTCTGTCGGTCTTCTTGTTAAGTCTCATCGTCCCTAAATTCACATTCATCATGATCGCTTCTAAAAAATGCTTATATTTGCAACAAGAACAAGACACTAAGAACTTTGTTTTTATGAAGTATGTATGTATGCATTAATGGAATCCGAGCACATGGGTTCATAAGTCTGAGGTATGGATATGACTGATACTGATTGCTTTATGAACCGGTTCTCACAAGGTGTGATCTATGGTTTAAGAGGGATCCTAAAGTCATGGATTCATATGACTGTTAATCATACACGACATGAATATATCGGATGATGACTCCATCACATGAACCTCTTTTGGGTGAGGTCCTCGTATCGAACCACACGAGAAGAACTTCTCGGGGACCCATACTACGAGACATATTGACACTGGGTTCTAGACAGGGATTTCAGAGTCACGGGCTTCCTTGACTGTTTGTTACGTATGTCAGTCATTGCCAGGCAACAACTCCATCAAGAAAGTCTCTTCTGAATGAGGTCTTTATATCGATCCACACGAGAAGAGCTTCTCGAGGACCCGTACTACGTGACCATCAATCTTAGTTGGCCAATGGTTTAGGTTCTAAAAGGTCCTTAGAGTAATGGATTCCCAAGAAAACATTGATCAAGCACACCAAGAGCTTGACGGTTCTCATCATTCTCAAAGGAATCTACTCTAAGAGAGGTTCTCGTATCGACTATCATGAGATGAGCATCTCGGAAGCCCATACTACTCAACCTCTCCTATCTCAATTTTAACACTCTATACTCGGGTATAGAGTCTTTCACTCAAGGTTTGCCACCAAAGTTATCCAATCCATACCACAACCAATGAAACCAAATACGGTGAGATACAATTGAATAAATAAAGGAAAGTGATAAACAAGCACATAAAAAGAGAGAACCCAAACGCGCAAAAACGACCTAGGTTAGGCTTGACTCGCTTAGGAAGATTGTCCCCAACAGAGTCGCCAGCTGTTGCTACGCGAAAAATGACACAGAGTCACCACCGAATTTTATTTATCCCAAGGAGGGAAAGGGAAATAGCGATAAAAACTTTGGGAAAAGAGCATGGTCACCGCAACCAAGTCTTAGGGTTTGGGAGTCGGTTATGCAAGGGGAAGGTGTTAGCACCCTCTCGCATCCATCGTACTCGATGGGAACCTTCTAGGTTGTTTAGCGTGAATGAGTGTTTTTATTATTAAAAGTGTGCTTGCTTAAGGGAAAATAGGGGGTTGGTTTTTATTTTAATGCTCGCCAAGGATTGTGGCCCTTGTGCCTACGTATCCTCACTTAAAAGAAGTGAAGAATCAGAGTTCCGTAGTTCGGAGGCTTATGAAATGATTGTTTGTTGGTTGATTTTATACCTTGAAAAAGGGTTTTCGGATTGATGCCCTAAGGCGAAAATAAGTTTGATGATTTGATGTCATTTTTAGGTTTTTTTGAAATGAAATGGTTCTTGATTAGGATTATACAAAAGACTTTGGATAGAGATGAATGTTTCGAATAACCAAGTTGAGCGCCTTGTATTCAAAACCTTCGGAACGAGTGTAGGAGGGTTCCATTCTCATTCCTTCTCCACCACTTTAAAGTTCATGGCATATAATCCTAATCGTATCTTTATTATGTTTTAGATTTTTATGAGAAAAATACCACTTGATGTTGGATCAAGATTTTTATTGTTTGTGAAAATGTTTGAAGCGATGCGAATAAGGTCGATGGCGAACACACAAGGCGGATGACTTGCAAGGTTGAAAATGGCTCGATGAAATCGAGAGTTTTTTTTAAAATAGTTTTGGAATCAAAAGTCAAACATAACCATAATAATTCACATACAAAGGTCATGCAACCACATTAGGTTAGTCGGCATAAACACAAAACATGAAAAAAAAAACAGAAAATTTTTTTTCCAGAAGAAAACTAGAAAAAAACTAAGGGAGTTCGCTAGGCGAAGGTTGTAGCGAAGATGCCCAGAAACATCATGAAGTTCACTAGGCAAACTAACCCGCGAATGCAAACAGAGGCAAAAGGGGGCAAAGTTTGCTAGGCGAATGTGTCAGCGAAGCTGCCCAGAAAAAACAACAAGAAATTCGCTAGGCGAACCTCTAGCAAACGCAAACAGAGGCGAAAAAGGGCAAAGTTCGCTAGGCGAAGGTGCCTAGAAAAAACAACAAGAAGTTCTCTAGGCGAACCTCTAGCAAACGCAAACAAAGGTGAATATGGGCAAAGTTCGCTAGACGAAGGTGCCAGCGAACATGACAGAAAAAAACATCCAGAAGTTTGTTAGGCGAGCTTCATGTTGTTTGGCCCAAACCATGCCTTTTTTATGGAAACAGTGGGAAAACATGGCAAAGTTCACTAGGAGAACTTGCCAGCGAACGTGACAGTATTTCCAGAGCAATTGCAGGAAAATAGTGATTTAGGCAGTGCAAATATCGTCAGATTAGCCTAATAAACCATAGATTTTGTGTCGTTATCGCCGTATGACCATAGGGATATTTTAGAGATGTTTTGGGGGCATTGGGTAAGTGAGTCGTATGAGTATTTGGACAATAATCAGTTCTGGTCGTAACAGGTTTTTGCTGTCATCGCATTGTTTGCCTAGCGAGCAAGCCAGCGAAGGTTCGCTACAAACTCGCCTAGCGAGCAAGCCAGCAAACGTAAGAAAGTTCGCGAAGTTGATTGTTTTGTAGCGATACCTTGATTTGTAATTCTGGGATTTCTAGGATGGATTAACCCGAGTATGACAGTGGGTTTTAGGGGATGTGTACATGATGTTATGATAATTTTCTATGATGTATCGATTGAGTTAATATGATGAATTTACCATGATTTGATGAACTATGTGATAACATGAGATATGATGATTTTATGTGATGATGATGAGTATGATGAATGATGTTGTACCCCAAAATTTGACCGACCTTTCTGGCTTATGTTTTATTTCATTGCATCAGCATAATACATAAGCATTGCATTGCATAGCATTTTTTTGCATTTTTTTACAGGGGATCACGAAGTGTGTGTCAAAAAAAAAAGTATATAAATCTCATCAAGCGTTTGTGCTCAAGTCATCAGAGGCAAAGTATGTGATTTTCAGAGGGATACATAAAGAAGTCAATTTTTTTTAAAAAAAATAGTTGAAGCAAAAGGCACAAGGTGGGGTTTGAACCCACCACCTTTGGATTGCTAAAACCTCACTTTACCAACTCAGCCAACCATTCCTCATGTGGTTAACAAGGGAAGCGAAAATATACATATTAAAGTTTGAACAAAAGGCGCTTGAAATAAAAATGGGGTGGATTTTGTCTCCACCAGGATTCGAACCAAGGACCTCATACAATACGCGCGCTTGCCTTAACCACTGGGGTGGTGATACATCCATTGATTGTCCCACCCCAAAATGGTTAAGTACTCTATTTTCATGGCTGGGCATATCTTTTGAAGAACACAATTTGGTCATACGTGAGAGTTTGGAAGATTGGGCAAAACTGGACCATTCTCAATGAAACAAAATCCAATCCCACTTGTTTTTTCGCAAGGATTAGTTTGGTGTATTCAGTTTTCGTGTTTGAGGTGTATTTTTCAAGTTGCAATTGAAATTGCAATGGGGAACAAAAGTTGGTTTTCCATGTTTGAGCTTACTAAGCATTGCCATAACTGGACCAACCAAGGAGGTACTTGCCTTATTGGATTTTGAATTTTTTTTACTAGAGAAGGCAAGGACAAGCAGCCTCTACTGTCTGGCAGCAGCCCTAGTTCACCATCTCTCCACTCCAACCAAAAGCCATAGAGACAAAATTCAGTAGAAAGGAATTGGAATTGAACTGGAATATAAAAGGTTTAGAGTTGGAGGAAACCCTGGCAGCCACATTTTTGGACAAGATATCAGAAGAAAATTTTGAACTCTTTTTGAAGCTCCTCTCAAAGAAAACTGTGTGCAACTTCAAAGAGGGAAGAGATACCAAGCTTCTTTGTGGCTGAGTTTTCCTGCAAGGTATTGTGATCTGAACCTTTTCTTTATGCGCATATAAATCATGTTTGAACATTATTTTTGCTAGATTTGTGATTGGTTTTTTTCAAATACTTGAGACAAATGAGTATGTCTCAACTGTTTATGTTTGGATATTGAAAGTTACTTCGGAGCATGTGTGTGGGGGGTGTTGGCCAGCTGTGTTGAGCCTGTTAAGTCTTGTATGACTAGAGCACTACTAAGTTTGAGTTCACAACCTGCTTTGTTAATTCTGTTTTGGGCCAAACTTGCTATAACCATTATTTGGTTATGTTGCTACAAGAGGCATGTTTGACTGATGGTTGTTGACTGTGGAGGTCAGAATCCCATTTTGAAATGATTAAGTGTTGTGTTTATTAGCATAGTTTGTATTTATCTTGTTTTTTATCACATTGTTAGTTTTCTTTTTGTTTTAAAGTGATTCTGTCAAGATTGCATATGCTGTTTGTGTTCAGATCCAACACTGATTTGACACCATGAGCCTATTGCTAACTTTCTATTTTGTGAATCAATCATTTTTGTTTTGGACAACATTCATTTATGTCCAGATTTGTCTGTTGGTTTGTTTGTTTTTGAACATGGTTATTACTGGACCTGTCCACCTTGTAATGATGTTTGATTCAAACCATTTGGCTTTGTTAAGTTGCTTTGATTTTGAAGTGTTTGTTAGGAATGCTAGCTAATAGTTCTTTTGTTTTTGCTACTGACTATGTGAGCTTGATTATGTCAAGTCATGCTGATATGTTGAACTACTACTCCTTGTTGGGAGTTTATTTTTCTTTCCTTTGAGGTTCAATCATGAGAGTGTGTTGTGTGTGTTGGTGTGTTGTGGACTGCTTCATTGTTGTGTGTGTGTTGTGTTTATGGTGGAAGTGTTGACCTATGACAACAAGTCTCACGGTGATTTTGCTACTCTTTCTCATTAGAACTGGCTGCTTGTTGTTTGTTCTTTTTGTTTTGATTTCATTACATTGGGTTTGGTATTGGTAGGAATGAGTCCACCTTATGTTTTGGGGTGTTTTGATAAGTTGGGTTGTGTGTTTTTGCCAAGCTTGCTGCCAGACCTTAGTGATGTATGGATGAGTATGCCATTAAGTTTTTCTTGTTGTTTTCATGTTGGTCTTGAAATCAAGTTTACTGCTGTTGTTTTGTTGAGCACTGCAGTACCTCATGTTTGAAATCTGTATCTGTTGCAAAGTGTGTTGTGTGAATAAAAATCTTGAACCAGAACCACAGCTAGATTTTGTTGTTTGTTTAGTTTGTAGGTTGGCAGCTAAGTCAAGTGTGTTTAAGATCTGTATATAGGTGTTTAAACTTTGGGCAGGTTTGCTAAATGCTAGTTTGGTTTTCATGGAATGGTGTTGTCATTTGAGGCAGTTTTGAATTATTGTTTGATATTGATTTTCTATTAACCTGCTGTTTGTTCATGTTTGTATTCACACACATGTTAAATTATTTTGTTCTTTGCTTGCTGTCATCAAACTGTTTTCAAAAGATAAATTGGTGGCCAACACATTGATCTTGGCATGATATTGAGCGTGTGTTGTTTGTTTTTGTTTAAAACATAGATGTACACCAAAATTTGTTTTGCAAACTGAGACATTCATTTAATCTTAATTCAAACAAGTTTGGCCTTGCCTTACATGAACAAGGGTACCATATTTTGCTGTCAACAGAATCATAGCAGCATGAGCCCCTTTTGCATAAGTCTTGAGATTTGTTTTGTTTGATTTTGGACATGCTTGATTAGGTGTTTGAGAATTGTTGTCATGCTGTTTTTGCTTGTTTGGTACATAAGATCAAGTTCACACATTTTCCACAAGCAACTTAAATACATCAAGCCACAAACTTGATTTTGTTGCACACATTCACATCAGTCCTAGCTTCTAGAGTTCATATTGCATTTCAAAGCTTACTTTGCATTTTCCTTCGTGTTTAATTTTGCAAGCATCATGTGAAAATTTGGATAGCACCATTAGACTCCTCTCTGAAAAACATGCGGGATAGACTCAAATTTTAGTCAATTCCATGGAGTTTTTGATCCCTTTTTTATTGCTCTTGCATTTGCTCTTTGGTTACTTTATTTCTGCCCAACAAATATTGAAGACATGTTATATATACTATTTGTTTCACTTTGAATATTGGAAGTATCACCGCCCCAGCGGTAGACCATGCGCCTTTCATTGCCAAGTACCAAGGTTCGATCCTCAGTGATGACCCTTTTGTTATTTTTGTGATTTTCTTGTATTATTATTTTTCTTCTTTCCCTTCCATCATATTGCAAGCGCGCGTGTGCCCTAGTGGTCAAGAGTATTGAATATGAACCACAAGGGAGTGGGTTCAATCCCCACTCCTTGCCCTTTTATTTTTATTTTTATTTTTAGCTAGTTTATCCATTTGTTATCTTATTTCAATTCCCAAAAATCATAACTTTTGCATATTTCAATATTTTTTGACTCATTCTTTTTTTAAATTTGTTCACAATAGTGACTATTTTTATTTAATAAAGTAACATTTCAATTATTCATATTTTTCAAGACCCTTGGCTTGCTTGGAGGTTGACCCTCTGTTAGGGTTTGCTTACTTTGTATCTTATAAACATTTCTCATCGTCTTAAAAATAAATTCCTCGTATTGAATTAAAAAAGAAGATTGGGTGTAGACCTCTTCTTCTTCGAGTGTTGGGGTGCCCACTGTAGTGAGGGTAATCTCGACACTCGTCTTCCAATACGAAGACGCTTCCAACTTTTCCTCCTAAAACCTCGGTCTCGCACCGAGTGCATTTTCAATTTCTTTTTCACAACAAAACTTGAATGGTCGTGGAGTGGTTAGGCGTAGGCCTTCTCCTATCCCGAGTGTTGACGTTTACCATAGGGTTCTCTGTCGCAAAACACTTACCATTCCAAGCCAAAAATACTTTTAATAAGTGAATGAAGCTCTCTTTATGTTGAATTAAAGAGAGAGGATTGGGTGTAGACCTCTTCCTCTTCGAGTGTTGGGATTCCCACTGTAGTGAGGGTGGTTTCGACGCTCGTCTTTCAATACGAAGACGCTACGTTCGCCACACCTTTTTATAACAAAAACTTTGAGATAAAGAATTGGGTACTACCCGTAGGGGTTACTATCCGAGGACCTGTCTCACCCCCCTAAAAAACAATCCAATCAATCAAACGTGACTTCTTGCCTCGCGTGGCGAAAACTAATCAATCTTTCAAAAAGTGGATATGTTACGTCCGTTCTACCACAAACAGGTAACGCCTAAGTCTCCAACGAGCGAGCAGCAATACACCTAACTGCTAGAATGCGCACGATAGCATCATCCGTAAGAAACATCAACAAACCGTAGGCCGAACTACGACTGCTCTGATTTCTCATGCCAGATGAGAATACGTAGGCACAAGACGGCGATGTCTTGGCGAGCTCCCTTTTTCACCTTTCATCCGTAGTTGGCCGAACTACGGCTGCTCTGATTCTTTACTTCGTTCAAGTAAAGATACGTAGGCACAAGGGCCACAATCCTTGTCGAGCACAATCCCCCTATCACCCGTAGTTTCTCGAACTACGTCGACTCTGACTTTCTCATATCTGTTGAGAATACGTAGGCCTAGGACCGCGAAGTCCTATCGAGTCCTTTCTTTCCCCCGTCATTGCGCGATGCATTTTTTCGAGTAGTGACAGCTGGCGACTCTGCTGGGGACACCTAGCAGGCCAAGCCTAATTTGTTTGTCACATGTTTTATTTGTTTGCTTTTAACTGTTTATTATGTTGTGTTCGTTTTACCTGTTGGGTTTATTGGTTGGTTTGTGAGGATAAAAGCTTTCTACCCGAGCTTTCTAGTATACACTAAGATTAGGAGGTGGTTTCTTTCTGATTTGCAAGACGTAGGACTCGTTGAGTTGGTTTGAATTCCACCGCTCAGATGAGACCCCTTTGGGATGATTATGTCTTACATGTAGTCGTAACGGCGTCTTTATTTCCAATTGGGAGTCCGTGACTCTGAGGACCTTTTGTAGAACCTTATTCCGAAGGTTACTAAAACATAACTCTGTGCTCATCCTTTGAAGGAATTACCGTCTTACGAGTAGTCGTTCTGATGGAAAACTTTTGAGGGTTAGTGCATGAGACATTGTTTGAAAAGCCTTTGGAATACCCTCTTAAACCAATAGATTGCTCACCCAATGGGAAAGATACCTTTTGCTGTTGTATTTGTGACTTTGATCTTGATGTTGTTCCATTATCATATGCATTCATAAAACATTGCATTGCATATCATTTTGCATATCAAGAGACTTAAGAAGCTATGATTATCCCAGGTATTGGTGAACTGAATGGCTGATCAAAGAAAAAGAAGCACAAATTCCATAAAGTTTAGGGAACCAAAGGTAGAATCAATTCAAGACCTTCTGATTGGCATGACAAAAGTTATCAAGATTAACTTTCAAGGAAAACATGGGAAATTGCTTGATCTTCTCCACTCTAGAGTCGATACTTGGGCCTTGTTCGCTATGGCTCAGTTTTATGATGCGCCTCTCAGATGCTTCACTTTCCAAGACTATCAATTGGCTCCTTCCTTGGAGGAATATTCTCACATTTTGAATATTAAGATTAAGGATCAACCTGTCTATACTGGTTTGGAAGAAGAACCAAAACCTGCTGTCATTGCTCTCGCTCTTCATATGACCAAAGAAGAAGTCAAGAAGGGTCTAACCAGTAAAGGGGGTGTTCAGGGTTTTCCATTGAAGTTTCTGCTAGAAAAGGCTGCTCAGTACAAGGTTGATGAAGATTGGGAAAAGTTCGGTATAAGCGTTGCTCTAATGATTTATGGGTTTGTCCTCTTTCCAAATGTGGACAATTTCATAGACATCACCGCCATCGTTCTCTTCATGCAGAAGAATCCCATCCCTACGCTCCTTGCCGATGTTTATCTCTCTATTCATTAGAGGAGTGAAAAGAAGGCGGGAATGATCCAATGCTGCTCTCACCTACTATACAAGTGGTATGCTTCTCATTTGCCAAAGAAAGGGCCATTCGTGGAAAACAAGAAGGAATTGAAATGGTCTCAACGCATCATGTCTCTGGAAGCTAGTGATATTGCTTGGTACTCTCATGAGTACTATGATGTGGAAATCATTTTTAGTTGTGGAGAATTCAATAATGTACCTTTGATCGGTAGGGCCGGTTGTATTAACTATAACCCAGTCATGGCACTGCGCCAGTTGGGCTATGCTATGGAAGACGAGCCCGAGGCAGAGAAGGTTCAGAGTTTCTTTTTGCTAGCCACATCAGAGGACCCTGCGTTTGTCAGGAAGATTGCCAAGGCTTGGGGAAATATTCATACAAAGGGGAGGAAGGAGTTAAAAGCAAAGAATTGTGTGGCGAAGGAGCCATACAACCAGTGGTTACTAGCTATAGTAGCTGAAAGGTCATTACCATTTCCCTCAGAGCCATCTATGCGCGAAGCACCTCCTGCTCCCACTCATGTATCCATAGAAGAATATGAAAAACTGAAGCTAGTAGTGGAGAGATTGACTAAGGAGAATCAGGACCTTCAGAATGAAGTCCACCAAGCAAATGTGGAGAGCGGTCAGTACAAAAGAAAGGTGGAGTTCGAACAGGATCAAGCGGCTGAGAGTAGCAAGAAGCTGAAGTTAGAAATGGATCTGAGAGTCAGGTACCAACAGGGTTTTAAAGGGGCTGATGCGTCATTAATAACTCTCCGACAACGCCTAAAGGACACCAAGGCCTCTTGCGATAGGGCATGGCACTTCTTTGAGATAGCCTCTGCCGAAAAGAAGGAAATACGAGAGAATCTTGAGGCTGATATTGGGGATCTTGAAGAACAACTGAGAAATGCCTTGACCCTAGTGGAAGATGAACGAAGACTCAAAGAAGAGGCACTGAGAGCTTCATATGTCATAACTGACATGTGGAGTAGCAAATGTCTAGAGTTGGGAACTGCCCAAGAAACTACCGTCCTGTGGAGGAATCATTTCGAGGCTTTGCAAAGAGATGGTGCGCAGTGGCTCAAGAAGGAGGCTCAGCTCAATGAGTTGTTGGACACCCATGTGGATTCTATTTGTTATTACCAGTCGACTCTAGATATGTGTCGTGCTAGGTATAACAATTTGGTGAAGCATTGCAACCTCATGATCCGTGATATCCCATGGAGGTTGGAGAGTGCAATTCAAGACTTAGAAGGAAATGATATCCCTCCTTCTATTCACCACTTTATCCAGCTCTGCGACCAAATGGTTAGGAGGTTCATGTTCGAAACAAAGAAGCTCGAGGAGCGTCTCCAAAAGAAGAATTTCTAGTCATTCTTGATTTTCAGTTATTCAGTTTTCCTTGTAATATGAATTGTTATTTTCAGCTTAGTCAGCGAATGCCTGTATTGAATCTTCCCAAATTAATGAAAGTTCGCTTTTTGGTCTAAATTGTGCCTTCTTTATTTATTTATTCATTCGCAGTTCTATAATACCGATGATAATCATAAGCTTTGAAAGTCTCTTGAACATTGCATATATTTACGCATCATTTTGCATTCCCTAAAACCCGACCTCACACCGCTTGCCATTCCAGAAAGAGAGAAAGAGAAAAAGCAAGCTGACTTCTCAACACTCCTACAACACGCGGGGAAATCAGCAGAGAATTATGGATCAGGTTCAAGCCGAGCTTTCGGAGTTTCGTGAGAGGATGACGCAATTCATGGAGATGATGCAGGGGTGGCCAATGGGCAGGACCAGTTAAGGACCTTGGTTCAACCTTTAATAGCTCAAGTGGATGGAAGTGGCGTTTTGCATGGAGGGACTACTGTTATTCCTCCTCCGTTTAATGGCAGAACCTCGCAAGTTAATGGTGGCCCAACTATATTCAACCTTCCGGGCGGAAGAGACCAAGCCGGAATCCCCATCCCAGTTGTGGCAGGCGCCATACCTACTAGCGTGAATCCTCAGTGGGACCAAGATGAACAGGATGATATCTTCTCCATGAGAGACCTTGGGGGAGGGTTACGATCCGACACTAATAGAAGGTTTGATGAAATAGAAGAAAAGATGAAGAGCATTCTTGAAAACCAGAACACTATGGGACTTGACATGTCCAATCTGGGATTGATTCCGGGACTTAGGATTCCTCCAAAGTTCAAAGTACCAGATTTTGATAAATACAAAGGAACGACATGTCCAAAGGTGCATATCCGCTCCTATTTCCGAAGGATGTCAGCATACTCTGATGATGAGAAGTTGCTTATGCATTTCTTCCAAGATAGTCTGTCAGGGCCTTCTCTAGAGTGGTACATGGGTTTGGAACCTGTCAATATTCGGAGCTGGAAGAATTTAGCAGAGGCCTTTGTCCAGCATTACCAGTACAATAGTGACTTGGCACCAAATCGAGTGCAGTTGCAGAATTTATCCCAAAGGAGCAATGAGTGTTTTAAAGAATACGCTCAAAGGTGGCGAGAGCTTGCCGCTAGGGTTCAACCTCCCATGGTGGAAAGAGAACTAATCGATTTATTCGTGGCCACATTGCCCGGAATTTACTACGAGAAGTTGGTGAGTAACATGTCAGGAAGCTTCTCAGATTTGATTATCACGGGCGAAAGAGTTGAAAACGGTATAAAAATGGGGAAAATTCAAGCAGCGGAAGGGACCTCATCTGGAGGTGGAAGAAAGTTTTTTGGTGCGAAGAAAAGGGATAATGAAACAAATGCAGTGTATGGCTTTAACAACCGAAAAAGATACCTGGATCAGCGTCAGCAGCGACCGTATTACCAACAACCACCACAAGTAGCAAGTATTGCCATCCCGGCGACACAGCCTCCGCAACAACAACCACGTCAACAACAGCAGCAACGACCTCAACAACAGAATTATGCACCGTGCCGCTAATGCGAAAATCGGCGCCGACTGAACAGAAAAGTCGCCACCGTGCGTTATTTATCCCAACGGAGGGAAAGGAAACGCTCGAAGTAAACCTCGCAAAAAACGGGAAAGGTATGGTCGTCGCAACCAAAACCTGGATTCGAGAGTCGGTTACGCAAGGGGAAGGTATTAGCACCCCTCACGTCCGTCGTACTCGACGGGATCCACACTTGCTTGGGTTGTCTAAGGGATGCAAAACAATCTATCTACGACTGCTAAATCTAAATGGAAAGGAATTGACTCGATAGAGCATCGCACTCTATGCCTACGTATTCTCAAGAGAGAAAGTCAGAGTCAACGTAGTTCGGGAAACTACAGGGAATTGGCTCGCCAAGACTTCGCGTCTTGTGCCTACGTACTTCCACACAGCATGGAAGATCAGAGCTTTCGTAGTTCAGGCTAACTACGGCTAGACTGGGTGTTCTCACACAGAAGTGAGAGATTAAGTTGGTTTTAAGGGCACGGGAACCTATGGGAACTAAAACTACGGTCTGGTCTCAAATGCACTCGGGCAATAGAAAAGGATAACAACAGTCGTCAGCGGGAAAGTCTCGATCGCACAGCAGCGAGAGAACAAAAGGTTAGTTGTTAGTGTGCTCGCTAGGATATCGCATCCTATGCCTACATATTCTCGTCTGGTACGAGAAATCAGAGCAGCTGTAGTTCGGCTACTTCGGGACCACAGCTCAAATCTCGTTTTATTAACATTCTGAAAATGGTTACAATGATTGAATATGGAAAGTGAACTCCTAAAAATACTATCCTATCCATCTATCATGGAAAATTAATGTGGAAAATAGTCCCCTAACAAGTGGACTTCTAAACCTACCTCTAAAAGGTGAAATAAACTCTATAAAAAAATGTCCTAAAAGAAAAATATCAAAATCTATATATTCTTTATTTTTTTATTTCTTTATTTTTCACATATTCTTTTTCAACTATTTTTATTCATTTTCTTTTCAATATCTTTTATTCATTCCTTTTTTCAATATTCTTTTTCTCGAATCTTTTTTTTTCATATAAAAAAAAATCTAAACAAAATGAGGATAAAAGAAAAGAAAATAAAGAAGAAAAAAAACAAGAAAGGAACACCAGGGGGGTACACTGCAGACCCATGGGTGAGGCAGCAAAAACCCAAAACAGAAATATTAAGGGCCCAACCCAACTAAGCCTTCAAACAAAAATGCTAGGAAGGGGGGTGCTAGAAGAAAACAGGGAGTGTGATTAGCGAAGGGCCCAGCCCAACCAACAAAAAAAAACGGGGCGAATGTCCAAAAACGGGGGGTGAATCAGAAAAATGATTGGGCCTGGCCCAATCCACACATGGCCCGACCCTCCCTCTTCTCCTTCCATCTTCTGAAAAACCTAATTTCCTCTTCTCCTTCTCCCTTTCACTGTTCACTCAGGCCAAACGCGCCGTTTCCGTTCTCCAAACTCTCTCGTCTTCTCGTTTCCACTCTCTCCCTTACCTTATTCTCTCTCAGAACTCCTTCGCAGATTCACTTTTGTTCTTCGTCCACACAAACCTCCGTCACCTCTCACAAATTCTTTCGCTCAAATAATCTCAACCTAATCGCACTCTAAACCTTATCATCTCAGCAAGATCAACGCAATCAATACATATCGGATGGATCTTGAGGTTCGAGCTCCTTGAAGATCCTGAGCTTTATTGAAGGCGCATGAAGAAACTCATATGAAATCTGGAAAATTCCACAGCTAACCTTACGAAGACGGATTAAGATGCATGCGGATCTAACGATGTAAATCTTGGAAGGATCTCAGTGGCGCTAATAAAAGAAGTTATCGGTGACGATGAAGATCAGAGGAAATGGATTTCGGGAAGAATCTTGATGATGACGTTGTTAGACGAACTCTGATGATGTGTTGACGAAATAAATGTGAGCGCGCTTTGAAGGTTGATGGAACCTGGAGATTTCTGGAGATTTGTTGGATGAACACTCTTGGTGAATCGCTCATGGTGGAGGATGAATGTTCGTGGTGGAGGTTGGATGAGGCTCACACGGAGATCTGGTAAACTCTCGAGGTTCTGGAAACGCTTGATGATGATCTTACGGTTGTTCTTGCAGTTTGAAGATCTTGAATCGAGATCTGGAAATTGTTGGTGATGAAGGCTCGAACAACCTTGATGAACTTGGATGAAGATCTTGAAGATCTTCTGGAGAACAGCTGGAGGTTGATGAATATGCGTCTGGAAATGTTTGGGAATTGTTGAGTTTCTGGAAACCAGTGATGCACATTGATGATGCTTGGATGAAGACCTGGAAAAAACTGCAAGAACGGTTGAAGATCTTGACGAAGATCGTTTCTGGAAGATATGATGAACGCGAAGAACATTGATGGAAGCTTCTTGAGAATCTTCACAAGGATGATGAAGATTGCTGGAGATCTTGCAGATTCCGGCGAGTTTTACAGTTTCCGGCGTCCGTTACCGGTCACGTTTGATTTCGCCGGCGTGTTTGCATGCGTTGAGTGTGGGGGCGACACGCAAGGGAGATACGTGGCAAGCGATGGGAGAGGGAGAGAGTGAGTGGAAGACAGGTGGTGGCCATGCAGGTGAGTGTGGTGGCGTGCTGAGAGAGTGTGAAGTGTCAGAGAGATGGTGATGCTACGTGTGAGTTCTGAGTGGTGTGGAAGAATGAAGTGCCCCCCTCCCTATTGCAACACGTGGGATCTGTTTATATACGACACCTGGCGAATGGACCTTGGGCTTCTGAGATTTTTGGATAATTGGCCCATTAAATGAGACTGAAATGATGGAGACTAAACATGATTAACGGACTAATGCAATTAATGAATATTAATGAATGTTTAGAAGCTGCTACTAATTAAAACGAAAATTAATGGAGTCTAATGACTATTAAAACGAAAATGAATATTAAGAAAACTCAATTAAAACTAATGCTGATTAATGCTAAATAAAACGAAAATGGTTGGAATTAAGGACTAATGAAAATTAAATGGACTAATTAAATGCTGATGGACTATTAACTAACTAATTAATACTGACATGATTAATTGGGAGTAATGAAGATTAATGAAAATTGGAAGATTAATAGACTAAACCGAAAATTAATAACCTAATTAATCTAGAAACTATTAAATTCTATAAAATCCTATATTAAAAATATATCTAAAAATCTATTAAATTCTATAATATCTATTAATTATTATTCTACTAATCTATTAAAATTCTAATAAAAGAAAAATCTATTATATTCTATTTAAAAGAAATCTATAAATTTCTATTTAAAATCTATTAAAAGAAATCTAAAAATCTACATATTCTAAAATGATATTAAAACTATTAAAAGTATGAAAAAAATCTATTTAAATTCTAGAAAATCTATAAAGCCTATTTAAAATCTACAAAAGGCTATTAAATCCTAAAAAAATGCAGACAAACACAAATAACCAACATAAAAAAACGCGAGACCAGATCGAAGCAAACAATAAACCCGGACGCCAAGAATCTCCAAAATCACTGCGTAAGCTGAAAACACCCAGGAAGTGCGCGACTTTCCAAAATAACCTCTGATTACCCGAACCGGTCTGAGATACCCGAAATGCGACAGCAGGGTTGTGATCCCGATAAAATCACCATGATTGAGTGAATGCACTATATGCAGTATGTAAATGCTAATGCGCAATGCGTCGAAACATCGAGCCAGATACGGGACCCGGTTGGTCAAATTTTGGGGTGCAACAGCTGCCCCTATTCAAGCGGCTTGGACCTGAATGGTTGGAGAGCGAACGGCTTTCAAACATTCAAAGGTAGAAGACGGTTGAATACTAATAGAACCCTGAAATTTGCCAACCGTGGGAATATACTGCAAAACTGCTTGGGGAACGAAATCCAGAAAACCGAGTCCAGTCGTCCCGGCAACAAACTGATCAATCATCTGATAGAGAAACTCTTGATTTTAACGCCCGTTACCTGCGTGATACCACAGATAACAAATCCGAGGGTGACAACAAAACACCTGATCCTCTCACATCGTCTACTGATAGACAGGAAGAGAAATATACTCACATCGTCCAAGGATAGACGGAAGGACACCCATAATCCATACTCACATCGTCCAAGGGTAGACGGAAAGACACCCATAATCCATACTCACATCGTCTAAGGGTAGACGAAAAGACACCCATCCCGAAGGAAAAATTCAATACTCACATCGTCTAAGGATAGACGGAAAGACACCCATCCCAAAGGAAAAATTCAATACTCACATCGTCTAAGGATAGACGGAAAGACACCCATCCCGAAGGAAAAATTCAATACTCACATCGTCTAAGGATAGACGGAAAGACACCCATCCCGAAGGAAAAATCAATACTCACATCGTCTAAGGATAGACGGAAAGACACCCATCCCGAAGGAAAAATTCAATACTCACATCGTCTAAGGATAGACGGAAAGACACCCGTCCCGAAGGAAAAATTCAATACTCACATCGTCTAAGGATAGACGGAAAGACACCCATCCCGAAGGAAAAATTCGATACTCACATCGTCTAAGGATAGACGGAAAGACACCCAAAATCCATACTCACATCGTCTAAGGGTATACGAAAAGACACCTATCCCGAAGGAAAAATTCAATACTCACATCGTCTAAGGGTAGACGGAAAGACACCCATAATCCACCTCGACACCATCCATCAAATTTCAGAACCCTTTCGTCTACGGGAACTGATGGAAAGAACAATATCCTTAAAGGGGCCACATCATCAATAAGGACCGACGGGAAGAAAACCACCTTTAAAGAGCCATGTCGTCAATAAGAATCGACAATCAGGAAAACCGAACATTCTTCAAAGAGCCTCGACGTCAATAAGGATTGACGGTCAGAAAATCCCTCTTGGAATGTCATCTCATCCAATAAACAGAAAGAAAACCACTATCCGAAAGATCGCTTTGAAACCTCTCAACATCTAAAGATAGCCGGAGAAGACTCGCTGGGGAAACACACCATCCGTATGATCTGACGATAAGAAACCCGCTGAAAAATCACCTGAAACTTCACATTGTCTACTGATAGACGGAAAGAACACCACTTGCTAGAGAAACCCCATCTTGAAAACCCACTAAAAAAATCACCCGAAACTTCACATCGTCTAATGATAGACGGGAAGAAAGCCATATTCTAACTCAAGACGTCTAATGATAGACGGAGAAATCCACTTATTGGAGGCACACATCGTCAATATGAATTGACGGGAAGAAAAGTCTGTCGATACCAGATGACTGATTGATCAAAGCATAACTGTTGTATGATCTGAAATACGAATAAACTGCTGAATTGTCTGAACACTGCTGCTGGATGAATGCCCCTGAACTGACCACAGAGTAATTCACGTGCCATATGAGGCTGATAGAAAACCTGGCTTATGCTTCGTATGCATATGCATATGTTTGAATCTTTCTAGGGCGTAATGCTCCATTTAGGATGGAAATGCTACGTATTTTGAAAATGAAATGCAAGTATGATGCAAATATGATGATATATGCAATATGCTGATGCAGGCTCGGGCTGCTGGAGAAAGTCGGGTACAGAAAACCACTTCAGCAAAATAAATGCTGAAGACGAAGCCAACTCCGCTGGGGATAAACCGGATATCACAGAATTATTCCAGCAAAATAAATGCTGGAAGAGTGAAATCAACTCCGCTGGGGAATGACATATGAGCCAAGTATGATTGGACTCCCCTGGGGATAGCTTACCCGTGCCAATGAAAATCGGGCTTTTGCTGGGAAAAATAGACGGAGTCTTCTTGCGTACTGACGAAGATTGGATTTGGAAACTGATGCGCCAACATGGATGGGCCTCACAGTGATCGCCAACATGGATTTGGGCTTTTAGGCTATCTGTGATGGGTCAGGTACAACTGACACTGGAAAACATTCTGTCTGAATACACAGTTTTCTGGTTGAAGAGTCAAGGGATAGTAACACGACTTCCCGACATTCGTCTCACACTCGAAAATTGGCCGAATCTGCTCGAATAGCTCTGAATAACTCTGATGATACGGAGAAGAACAATCCCTTCGCTTCTGATATGCCCCAGCCTGCGGGACCTCTGTGGTGATGCTCCGAAAATCTGTACCCTGATGGTCTGATATGAAATGCCCCAGCATTCTGAACTTCAGAGAGATACTTCACATCAAATGCTTCTCGAATAAAGAATAACTTATGCGCTCTTAAGATGGCCTGCCCCTGACTGCAATGACTTTGCCCTTGATTAGCTGATTCAGAGCAGTGCCCCTGACTACGAGATATTTACCGAATCTCAACCTGATTGCCCCCTGGATGACTGACTTCGAAAGGCTGCCCTGACTGGGGATCACTGGATGTAGCTTGCCCTGGCTTGCGGAGCATTCAGGCGTTCTGTATTCTATCCTGACCATACCTTCCATTGTAGAAAACTTTCCTGCTGTCAAGCGCTTACTCGCAAGTAAAACAAGTTGTTATGCATGAAAGATGCAACGCATATGACAGCTTTGACATCCAATCTGTTCACTGGGAAAAGGAAAAAACAATTTATGGCATATAATGCGCAAATTATTTATCAAGAATATCAACATCAATACCAACATGGTATGAAGAACCGTTTTAGGAGTCAGTTTCGACGCAATCTTTACCGAAGTATGCTTTCAAAACAAACCTGCTTCAATTAGGACTTTTGAAGGTTGTAACGTGGTCAGGTTCACGGTTTTGAAGGAAAGGATAAAAGCTCAAAGTTTATTTTAACTCACCCATTCTCCTTGATGTTCTCCCATCCTACGTTCATCTAATTCGACCTTAGCGCTCACCTCTCAGAGGCTGAAAGATAGGAGTGATAGTTCGAGAAACCATGAGTTTTTGGAGTGACAGTTACTCACTTTTTGTCTTTGACACTTAGGGTCACACGACTCGTATTTGTCCGAGGATTTTTCTTTTGTCATCCTTTCATCTTTTTTCTTTTCGTATCCCTAACTTTTGCCTGGACTGACTCTTTGGAGTTTCTTTTGATTTTTTAAGTCCAGCGGGACGCCCTCATTTTTGCCTAAGTCATTTGTTTTGAAGTTTTGACTTAGAGGGCTTTTGATTCTTTTTGCTTTCTCTTTTTCCGAACAAGTCGTGTGACACTGGTTGCCTGACTCATTGCAGAATGATGTGATTGTCTCGCTCTTGATTTAACCATTGCGGTTTTTTAGGCACGGCCTCTAGAGGTGTGATTGATCCTCGAACGGACACTCCTTTTGCAACTTGAACGCTCGGCCAAATTAGCTAACACCTACCCTGCCCCAGGTTAAAGATGGAGGGTTTTTCGTTTTCAGAAAGAACTCCTACTACTAGGCTCAAAGGGGTTGGCAAGGGATTATCTTCCTTATATCACCGGTGTTTAGGGATTTGAAACAATGTCTGTACATCATCAGCAGGTTTTATTTCAAAAGCATACAATATCGGAAGTTGCATGTCGTTCATTTTCGTCGTCCTCCTCAGATCCTTCTTAACCAAGCATTGGACATTTGTAAAAACAATTAGTGAACACGAATGGATTTAATCAAAACATGCATATTTATTTCATTATCATCAATTGAATGAAAACAACAAGTTTTACGAACAAGATTGCAATTTAAACAGAAAAGAAACTACAAACGTAAAGAAATGACAAGATAAAACAAAGAAAAATGCCAGCTTTCGAGAACCGGGCTTTCACATCTGTCCTGCTGCTGCACCAGCCATCTTCACAATCAGTTATTAGAGGCAACTCGATGTTATCCTGATCTGCTTTCAGCGACCCAACCAAATTATAGAGCCCCTCCTCCTCATTCAGATGATTTTGGGCCCTTCTTGCCCGAAGTTGATAGTTGTACTATCAAGTAGGTCCTGCACCTTATGCTTGAAGGCCAGACAATCTTCAATGTTGTGCCCCGGTGCTCCTGAATGGAAATCACAGTGCTCATTGATATCATACCCTGCTGGAGGCGTACCTGTCAGCGGGGCTAACTTCCTCTTCTCAACCAACTGTAATCATAGCAACGTCTGAAGAAGTTCGGCATATGGCATCGGAGGCACATTAAATACCCTCACCGGCCTCTGATTTTGAGCTCTTCGCTGATTGGGAAGTTGTTGCCTTTGCTGCTGTTGAGGTCGTTGCTGTTGTCGCTGGTACCGGGTTGACTGTTGAACAACCTTCGTAGCAAATACAACATCGGTTTCTTGATTTCCACCGTACTGATTAAGGCACTCCTTATGCTTAGCCATTTTCTTTCTCAGATCTGCCCCAGGAATAGGCAACAGTTGTGGGCATGGAGATTCTGACACCATGGAGTCCAGGATACGTTTCTGACCTACTGCAGCTTTAGAAGCATCCATCATCTTAGCATCAACTAGGATACGACCAATACGTACAGCTACACTGCTTGGCGTGAATTCAATATCTTTTGAGTCAATCAGGTCTTGAACATTGTGCTTAAAAGCATGACAACTCTCGATGTCGTGTCCGAGTGCCCCAGAATGAAATTCACATTGCTTATTGGTATCGTGCCCATAAGGCGGTATCGTTCCCTTGGGCGGTTCCATCGTTCTTTTTTCAACCATTTTAAACCTCAATAAAGTCTGAAAGAGCTCAGCATACGTTGAAGGTGGCGCCTCAAATACCCTCTTTGGCCTCCCCTCCTGAATCCTTCGTTGAGCCGGACGTATCCTTTGTTGTTGTTGCTGATGTCTGTCAACACGTTCGTTAAGCTCAGGTTCCCCAGGCACAGGTGGCACGAGCTCCTTCACTGCGGCTTCAAATAGTTGATCCTCCTCTTTCCTAAGCACATTCTTGACTACTTCCATGATCAAGCTCATTTGGGTCTTCAGCTGACTATTTTCCTCTTTGAGGATCTTCTGCTCCAGACGCATCTCTTGCATGTCTCTCATCATCTGCCCCAGCTGGCTTTGGACCTCAATCAATTCAGCCTGATTCTGTTCCATAACTCTAAAGGAACTCATGCAACAAACTCTGGTAGGGGTTTACACAGGCTGAGCTACATTGTTCCCCAGAGTTCTCTGGATGTTAGATTCTTCTCTATTCATAGCTGTTATGGTTTCCATGAGCTGACTCAGCTGATTTTTCAACAATTCAAACTCCGGGTACTCACCTTCAAGAAACAAAGGCTGGATCAGAACTCTGGCTAACTGGAGAAATGCTATGCAATATGATGCAAAGATGCTTATGAAAATGCAATGCAATGCAGCAAACACGGGATTACAGCCCCCACAACACGCTCTGAATACTGTTGTACTGCTGACGGAGATAATCACTCTGAAGCGAAAACCAAAAAAACCGGGTTGCCTGGAGGTTAAGTTTCCTGCAAAAACCCTCCCACTCACAGGTATGGGCCTAATCTGACAAGGTATGGCATCCTATGCGGTCATCAGCGTCACAGACTTTCATGAGGAATGATGCGATACCCAGAAGGTGTGGCATCGTCATCCCATGAAGCGGCCTCACTTAGCTGACTTCCAAATGATCGGTCCCCAGAGTCGACAATCCTCACGTCTGGACTCCTCTCAGATCCTCGGGACCGGAAAGAAGCACCTCGGAAAGAACCTCGTTTGAGCGTGAATTTCGTGGGGAACTTGTGTCTGCTCAACAAACAGATCCGTCCACTAATCTCCACAACTACGTCTAAATGCATACTCAAGCAGCCCAGGTCCGGCTATCACTCAAAGTATCACCCTCCCCCAGCACAACAGCAACAGATAATAGCAATGAAAAAATAAACACCCAAAAGACAAGCAAACAAGCGCTAGGATTGACTCTCTTAGGGGACGTTGGATCCCACATGCATAGGGAACTATCGCAATCCCCAGCAGAGTCGCCAGCTGCCGCTACTGCGAAAATCGGCGCCGGCTGAACAGAAGAGTCGCCACCGTGCGTTATTTATCCCAACGGAGGGAAAGGAAACGCTCGAAGTAAACCTCGCAAAAAACGGGAAAGGTATGGTCGTCGCAACCAAAACCTGGATTCGGGAGTCGGTTACGCAAGGGGAAGGTATTAGCACCCCTCACGTCCGTCGTACTCGACGGGATCCACGCTTGCTTGGGTTGTCTAAGGGATGCAAAACAATCTATCTACGGCTGCTAAATCTAAACGGAAAGGAATTGACTCGATAGAGCGTCGCACTCTATGCCTACGTATTCTCAAGAGAGAAAGTCAGAGTCAACGTAGTTCGGGAAACTACAGGGAATTGGCTCGCCAAGACTTCGCGTCTTGTGCCTACGTACTTCCACACAGCATGGAAGATCAGAGCTTTCGTAGTTCAGGCTAACTACGGCTAGACTGGGTGTTCTCACACAGAAGTGAGAGATTAAGTTGGTTTTAAGGGCACGGGAACCTATGGGAACTAAAACTACGGTCTGGTCTCAAATGCACTCGGGCAATAGAAAAGGATAACAACAATCGTCAGCGGGAAAGTCTCGATCGCACAGCAGCGAGAGAACAAAAGGTTAGTTGTTAGTGTGCTCGCTAGGATATCGCATCCTATGCCTACATATTCTCGTCTGGTACGAGAAATCAGAGCAGCTGTAGTTCGGCTACTTCGGGACCACAACTCAAATCTCGTTTTATTAACATTCTGAAAATGGTTACAATGATTGAATATGGAAAGTGAACTCCTAAAAATACTATCCTATCCATCTATCATGGAAAATTAATGTGGAAAATAGTCCCCTAACAAGTGGACTTCTAAACCTACCTCTAAAAGGTGAAATAAACTCTATAAAAAAATGTCCTAAAAGAAAAATATCAAAATCTATATATTCTTTATTTTTTTATTTCTTTATTTTTCACATATTCTTTTTCAACTATTTTTCTTCATTTTCTTTTCAATATCTTTTATTCATTCCTTTTTTCAATATTCTTTTTCTCGAATCTTTTTTTTTCATATAAAAAAAATCTAAACAAAATGAGGATAAAAGAAAAGAAAATAAAGAAGAAAAAAAACAAGAAAGGAACACCAGGGGGGTACACTGCAGACCCAGGGGTGAGGCAGCAAAAACCCAAAACAGAAATATTAAGGGCCCAGCCCAACTAAGCCTTCAAACAAAAATGCTGGGAAGGGGGGTGCTAGAAGAAAACAGGGAGTGTGATTAGCGAAGGGCCCAGCCCAACCAACAAAAAAAAACGGGGCGAATATCCAAAAACGGGGGGTGAATCAGAAAAATGATTGGGCCTGGCCCAATCCACACACGGCCCAACCCTCCCTCTTCTCCTTCCATCTTCTGAAAAACCTAATTTCCTCTTCTCCTTCTCCCTTTCACTGTTCACTCAGGCCAAACGCGTCGTTTCCGTTCTCCAAACTCTCTCGTCTTCTCGTTTCCACTCTCTCCCTTACCTCATTCTCTCTCAGAACTCCTTCGCAGATTCACTTTTGTTCTTCGTCCACACAAACCTCCGTCACCTCTCACAAATTCTTTCACTCAAATAATCTCAACCTAATCGCACTCTAAACCTTATCATCTCAGCAAGATCAACGCAATCAATACATATCGGATGAATCTTGAGGTTCGAGCTCCTTGAAGATCCTGAGCTTTATTGAAGGCGCATGAAGAAACTCATACGAAATCTGGAAAATTCCACAGCTAACCTTACGAAGACGGATTAAGATGCATGCGGATCTAACGATGTAAATCTTGGAAGGATCTCAGTGGCGCTAATAAAAGAAGTTATCGGTGACGATGAAGATCAGAGGAAATGGATTTCGGGAAGAATCTTGATGATGACGTTGTTAGACGAACTCTGATGATGTGTTGACGAAATGAATGTGAGCGCGCTTTGAAGGTTGATGGAACCTGGAGATTTCTGGAGATTTGTTGGATGAACACTCTTGGTGAATCGCTCATGGCAGAGGATGAATGTTCGTGGTGGAGGTTGGATGAGGCTCACACGGAGATCTGGTAAACTCTCGAGGTTCTGGAAACGCTTGATGATGATCTTACGACTGTTCTTGCAGTTTGAAGATCTTGAATCGAGATCTGGAAATTGTTGGTGATGAAGGCTCGAACAACCTTGATGAACTTGGATGAAGATCTTGAAGATCTTCTGGTGAACAGCTGGAGGTTGATGAATATGCGTCTGGAAATGTTTGGGAATTGTTGAGTTTCTGGAAACCAGTGATGCACATTGATGATGCTTGGATGAAGACCTGGAAAAAACTACAAGAACGGTTGAAGATCTTGACGAAGATCGTTTCTGGAAGATATGATGAACGCGAAGAACATTGATGGAAGCTTCTTGAGAATCTTCACAAGGATGATGAAGATTGCTGGAGATCTTGCAGATTCCGGCGAGTTTTACAGTTTCCGGCGTCCGTTACCGGTCACGTTTGATTTTGCTGGCGAGTTTCCGGCGTGTTTGCATGCGTTGAATGTGGTGGCGACACGCAAGGGAGATACGTGGCAAGCGATGGGAGAGGGAGAGAGTGAGTGGAAGACAGGTGGTGGCCATGCAGGTGAGTGTGGTGGCGTGCTGAGAGAGTGTGAAGTGTCAGAGAGATGGTGATGCTACGTGTGAGTTCTGAGTGGTGTGGAAGAATGAAGTGGCCCCCTCCCTATTGCAACACGTGGGATCTGTTTATATACGACACCTGGCGAATGGACCTTGGGCTTCTGAGATTTTTGGATAATTGGCCCATTAAATGAGACTGAAATGATGGATACTAAACATGATTAACGGACTAATGCAATTAATGAATATTAATGAATGTTTAGAAGCTGCTACTAATTAAAACGAAAATTAATGGAGTCTAATGACTATTAAAACGAAAATGAATATTAAGAAAACTCAATTAAAACTAATGATGATTAATGCTAAATAAAACGAAAATGGTTGGAATTAAGGACTAATGAAAATTAAATGGACTAATTAAATGCTGATGGACTATTAACTAACTAATTAATACTGACATGATTAATTGGGAGTAATGAAGATTAATGGAAATTGGAAGATTAATAGACTAAACCGAAAATTAATAACCTAATTAATCTAGAAACTATTAAATTCTATAAAATCCTATATTAAAAATATATCTAAAAATCTATTAAATTCTATAATATCTATTAACTATTATTCTACTAATCTATTAAAATTCTAATAAAAGAAAAATCTATTATATTCTATTTAAAAGAAATCTATAAATTTCTATTTAAAATCTATTAAAAGAAATCTAAAAATCTACATATTCTAAAATGATATTAAAACTATTAAAAGTATGAAAAAAATCTATTTAAATTCTAGAAAATCTATAAAGCCTATTTAAAATCTACAAAAGGCTATTAAATCCTTAAAAAATGCAGACAAACACAAATAACCAACATAAAAAAACGTGAGACCAGATCGAAGCAAACAATAAACCCGGACGCCAAGAATCTCCAAAATCACTGCGTAAGCTGAAAACACCCAGGAAGCGCGCGACTTTCCAAAATAACCTCCGATTACCCGAACCGGTCTGAGATACCCGAAATGCGACAACAGGGTTGTGATCCCGATAAAATCACCATGATTGAGTGAATGCACTATATGCAGTATGTAAATGCTAATGCGCAATGCGTCGAAACATCGAGCCAGATACGGGACCCGATTGGTCAAATTTTGGGGTGCAACACACCGAGACAGTTCCAAGATAGGAGAAGGGTGGCGGATAGACACTTTGACACACTGCCAATGCCCTACGCTCAGTTACTACAACACTTAATTCAACTGCAGTTGGTCCAGAAAAGGACAATGGCACCTCTAACTGGTCAACCACCTCCTGGATATGACGCCAATGCTAGGTGTGAATTCCACTCTGGCGCCCCCGGCCACAGTATTGACAACTGTAAAGCCTTCAAACATAAGGTACAAGACCTTATTGATAGTAAAGCTATCAATTTCAATCAGGATGCGCCAAATGTAGATCAAAATCCCATGCCTAACCATGGTAGGGGGGTGGTGGCGTGAATGCTATTGACACTGAGGAAGGCCTGAACTTGGTGTCCAGGGTAGAGGATCTGAAGACGCTGTTAGGTTTCGTGAAGAGCAAGCTGTTAGAAGGAGGGGTATTCCCAGGTTGTGGGGAGGATTGTGAAGACTGTATGATCTGTCCCGAAGGATGTCGGAACCTGAAGAACCATATACAGCACATGATGGATGACGGTTTGTTGCAATTTGATAGAACCTGTGAGAAGAAGGTTGAAGAGGTAGTCATCAAAGATAAGGACGAGGTGGCCACCATATCCATCCCATACAAAACAATTACAATTTCCGCGCCTCCGGCGAGGCCCACTATTATATTCACAAAGGCAGGGCCCGTACCCTATGAAAGTTCTAAAGCGATTCCTTGGAACTATGGGGCCGAGGTCTACTGCAATGGTCGAAAGCAGGAACTGAGGGGTTCACCGTTGGGTTCCGTTGATAATTTGGTGGGAACTGGAGGAATGACTCGAAGTGGGAGAGTATTTGCACCACCCGAAATAAACGCAGAAAAGATCGACAAGGGTAAAGGAAAGAGGGTGGAAGAGAATTCTCAAGCTAGAGAAAAGGAAACTTTGCTGAAGGACGCGGAGGAATTCATGCGCTTGATAAGGAAAAGTGACTACAAAATTGTGGAGCATTTACAGCAAACTCCTTCAAAGATTTCTATCTTGTCATTGTTGTTATGTTCTGAGGCTCACAGGAATGCTTTGCTCAGAGTTTTGAATAATGCTTATGTACCTCAAGAGATATCCGTTAATCAGTTGGAAGGCGTGGTGACCCATGTCAATGCAGGTAACGGGTTAGGGTTCACTGACTGTGATTTGACATCAAAAGGGAAGAACCACAATTTGGCTTTGCATATTTCACTTGAATGCCGAGGAACAGTGATGTCACATGTACTTGTTGATACAGGGTCGTCCTTGAATGTGTTGCCAAAGAAAGCATTGATGAAGATTGATCATCAGGGTCTTTATTGTATGCCCAGTGATTTGGTTATATGGGCTTTCGATGGAACCCGAAGATCTGTCTTTGGGGAGATAACTCTGCCTATCCAAGTGGGCCCGGAGGTGTTTGAAGCAGTTTTCTACATCATGGATATCCAGCCTGCTTATAGCTGTCTTTTTGGGTCGGCCTTGGATACACTCAGCAGGCGCTGTAACATCGACTTTGCACCAGAAATTGAAATATATGGTGGATGGGAATATTGTGACTGTTTGTGGAGAAGAAGACATCATGGTGAGCCATCTGTCTTCATTCAAATATGTGGAAGTCGATGGCGAAATTCAAGAAACATTGTGCCAGGCCTTTGAGACTGTCCAGATCAAAGAGAAGGCGCCGGTTAAGGTCAAGGCTCCAGAGGTTGCCATGTCGTCATACAAAGAAGCGTGGGCCGTGGTGGAATCCGGATCAACACAAGGATGGGGACAGGTGATAAGCGTCCCAAACAAATGAGACAAGTTCGGATTGGGATACAGCCCACATGGGTCATCTTCACAAAACGCTCCACGCTACAAAGGTCCTGTCCAATTTACTAGCAGTGGGGTCATTTTCGATCGAATCAATGCCATATCAGACGAGGAAGGAGACAGTGACTGCGATATGGATGCGTGGATCCAGCCATGCATCCCCGGCCAGGGCTTGAAGAATTGGAGCATGGAAGAAGTTATCACAGTGACTTATGAAGAGTAATTGTTTTGTTTTGATTAATGTATTCCCATATACTCTGCCCAAGGCATAATGGACTTTATTTGTAGGGCTCTATCTTTTATGCATGTGAACAATCTTTTTATCATCAGTTAAAAGGCGTCTTTTCATTCAAAATTTTGTGATCCTTGTTGTTCTTGTTTTTATCTTTAACAATAAAATGGCAATGTGGTTTGTGTTTTTGTTTGCATATCATTTAAAAGCATAAAATCATCATCATCGCAGGTTACACATTTCAGATGCCACCGACTCAGACTCGTCTATGACTCGGTATGACTTTGACAATCCGATCTTTCAAGCCGAAGAAGAGATCAAAGAAGACGAAGACCTGCCTGAGGAGCTTGCCAGATTGCTAAGACAAGAGGAGAAGGTCATCCTGCCTCATCAGGAGGAAGTTGAAGTTATCAACCTGGGAACAGAAGAAGATAAGAAGGAGGTGAGAGTAGGGGCTACGCTGCAAAATAATGTCAAGCAACGATTGGTTGAGTTACTCCAAAAGTACAAGGATGTTTTTGCTTGGTCATATGAGGATATGCCAAGACTCGACACGGATATCGTGGTTCATCGTCTGCCTCTTCGTGAAGAGTGTCCTCCTGTCAAACATAAATTGAGAAGAACAAGGCCAGACATGGCAGTGAAGATCAAGGAAGAAGTTCAGAAACAGTTAGATGCCGGATTTCTTGTTGTGGCCAACTATCCTCCTTGGGTCGCTAACATCGTGCCTGTGCCTAAAAAGGACGGAAAAGTTAGGATGTGTGTTGATTATAGGGACCTGAATAGGGCAAGCCCAAAGGATGATTTCCCGCTTCCTCATATTGACGTGCTTGTTGATAACACCGCACAGTACTCAGTGTTTTCCTTCATGGACGGTTTCTCCGGATATAATCAAATTAAGATGGCGCCGGAGGATATGGAGAAAACGACTTTTATCACACCTTGGGGGACCTTTTGCTATAAAGTGATGCCTTTCGGGTTGAAGAACGCAGGGGCAACTTATCAACGAGCAATGGTCACACTCTTTCACGACATGATGCATCACGAAATCGAAGTTTATGTCAACGATATGATTGCAAAGTCCCAAATGGAGGAGGGGCACCTGGTAAATCTGCTAAAATTGTTTGAGAGGTTGAGGAAGTTCAAATTGAGGTTGAATCCAAGTAAATGTACTTTCGGCGTACGGTCAGGAAAGCTGTTGGGGTTCATCGTTAGTGAGAAAGGTATTGAGGTTGATCCCGCGAAGATCAAAGCAATTCAAGAAATGCCAGCACCAAAGACCGAGAAGCAGGTTCGTGGTTTCTTAGGTAGATTGAACTATATTGCAAGGTTCATATCTCACCTCACCGCCACTTGTGAGCCATTGTTTAAACTTCTAAAGAAGGATCAGGCGGTCGTTTAGAACGAGAATTTCCAGAAGGCGTTTGAGAAAATAAAAGAATATCTACAAGAGCCTCCAATACTGATGCCCCCGGTGGCTGGAAGACCGTTGATAATGTACTTAACAGTTCTTGAGAATTCCATGGGTTGTGTTCTCGGTCAGCATGACGAGACTGGAAGAAAGGAGCACGCAATTTACTACTTGAGTAAAAAGTTCACCGCTTGTGAATCCAGATATTCAATGTTAGAAAAAACTTGTTGCGCACTTGCTTGGGCCGCCAAACGCCTAAGACAGTATATGTTAAACCACACAACCATGTTAATTTCAAAGATGGACCCAATTAAGTATGTGTTCGAAAAGCAGGCGCTATCGGGAAGGATCGCTAGGTGGCAGATGATTCTGACAGAATATGATATTCAATATGTATCTCAAAAAGCTATTAAAGGTAGTGTTCTGTCAGAATACCTCGCAGAGCAGCCAGTCGATGATTATCAGCCAATGAAGTTTGACTTTCCTGACGAAGACATTATGTACTTGAAAATGAAAGATTGCGATGAGCCGTTGCCGGATGAAGGACCAGAATTGGGTTCCCAGTGGAAGTTGATCTTTGACGGCGCTGTTAACTCCTACGGTAGCGGGATTGGGGCAATCATTACAACTCCCCATGGTTCCCATATACCATTCACCGCAAGGTTAACATTCCCATGCACCAATAACGAGGCCGAGTACGAAGCATGTATCATGGGTATTGAAGAAGCAATCGATTTGAGAATCAAGAACCTTGATATCTATGGAGATTCAACCTTAGTGGTCAACCAAATCAAGGGGGAGTGGGAAACGCGCCAGCTAAATCTGATCCCATATATGAACTACGCAAGAAGGTTGCTACCTTTCTTCGATCGAGTAGAGCTTCACCATGTGCCAAGAGCAGAAAATCAGATGGCCGATGCTTTGGCTACTTTGTCCTCAATGTACAAAGTTAACTTCTGGAACGATGCTCCGATAATTGTCATTTCACGGCTCGATAGACCAGCATTTGTGTTCGCAATAGATGAAGCTCCTGATGGTAAACCATGGTTTTATGACATCCAGAACTTTCTTAAGAACCAAGAGTATCCGCCTGGGGCATCTACCCAAGATAAGAAGACTTTGAGAAGATTGTCCGGCAATTTCTATCTGAATCCAGACGGTGCGCTCTATCGGAGAAACCATGACTTAGTGCTACTAAGATGTGTGGACGAAAAAGAAGCAAATTTGCTTATGGAAGAGGTCCACGAAGGTGCTTTCGGAACACATGCAGGTGGACATGCCATGTCTCGGAAGTTGTTAAGGGCAGGGTATTATTGGTTAACTATGGAGTCAGATTGCTTCAAATACGCCAAGAAATGCCACAAATGTCAAATTTATGCCGACAAGATTCATGTGCCGCCGTGCCCCTTGAATGTCATGTCATCACCATGGCCTTTTTCCATGTGGGGCATTGATATGATTAGAAAGATCGAGCCAACCGCATCCAATGGGCACCATTTTATCTTAGTAGCTATCGACTATTTCACCAAATGGGTCGAAGCTGCTTCCTACGCCAATGTCACGAAACAAGTCGTAGCCCGATTCATCAAAAGGGACATCATCTGTCGATATGGGATACCTGAGAGGATTATTACTGATAATGGTTCTAATCTGAATAACAAGATGATGAAGGAACTGTGCCAGAGTTTCAAAATCGAGCATCACAATTCTTCCCCCTATCGTCCGAAAATGAATGGCGCCGTGGAAGCGGCTAACAAGAACATTAAGAAGATAGTACAGAAGATGGTGGTAACTTATAAGGATTGGCATGAGATGCTGCCCTTTGTTTTACATGGATATCGCACTTCGGTGCGTACTTCAACTGGGGCAACTCCTTTCTCGTTGGTATATGGCATGGAAGCTGTTCTGCCATTGGAGGTCGAGATCCCTTCTTTGAGAGTACTGGTAGATGTCAAAATAGATGAAGCAGAATGGGTGAAGAACAGGTTGAACCAACTCAGTTTGATGGATGAGAAAAGATTGGCGTCTCTCGCATACGGTCGTTTGTACCAGAAGAGGATGAAGAGCGCCTATGATAAAAAGATACGTCCTCGGAGCTTTCAGGCAGGCGACTTGGTGTTGAAGCGAATTCTCCCACCACAGAACGATCACAGAGGCAAATGGACTCCCAACTACGAAGGGCCATATGTTGTAAGAAAGGTGTTCTCAGGAGGAGCCTTGTTACTTTCAACTATGGATGGTGAAGATTTTACATCCCCTGTGAACGCAGGCGCAGTCAAAAAATACTTCGCTTAAGACGAACTCGCTGGAAAGAAAAAGAATATTCAGGCAAAAATGGGGCATCCCGGCGAACCATAAAAGGATAGGTTCGGGCAAAAGTTAGGGATATAAGAAAAAATGTGAACCCGCAAAGTTGAAAACCTGAAAGGGCAACTTTGGCAAAAATGGGTATCCCGGTGAATTGAAAACCCGCAAGGGAGATTCAGGCAAAAATTAGGGATTTTAAAGCAAATGACTGCGGCTTGCGCATTGATCACCCCAAGCATAATGGACTCTAGGGAGAACTCGAAGATCGACCGTTCAAATCAGTCTCTTCAGAAGTTAAAATATCGGAAAGCATCAAAGTCACGCAAGTCATGGATGAGTCGTCACATGGTGTTTGTCTGTACCACATTGCCGACATTTTGTATATTTTTCTTACAATTATCTTTTTTGCGCATCTTTCTCTTTTCAGGAGTTGCATCCGATGTAAAATTGCCTATTTTCAGGCCCTTTATCAATAAAATATACTGTTCAGAAAAGTTTTCATTCTGGTTTTAACTTTTATCATTTTTGTTTGCAAAAGACGCCTGATGTTTTTGATGAAAAAACATTGCATACATAAACTTGTGGGCTTTGCTAACTATTAATCAAGACGTTCGTGTTTTTTTTTTGGTTTAAATAAAGACATAAGTGATAATTTGGTGCCGACTGTACAACACATTTGTCTATTTGTTGTTTCTTTCCCCAAGCAGAGGTTGATGATGGTTCCCTCCTTGTCTAACCCACAACCAAGTCAGCAGAGCTAATTTTTCCTTCCCCCACAGAGTGGAACTGGCTCAGAGATCGTGCATCTCCATTCCCCAACAAAGAGTGTGTGGGATATACTCCCAGTAAATCTTATTCAACATCCCTAGAAGAGAGTTACTCCACAGCGATCTGGTGTGTTTCCCCAGTAGAGTTATTCTGGCTAATCATTCACAGTTGATTTCCCCGGCAGAGGGGACTTGTTGTCTCCAACCAAGCGGCTTGTTCCCCAAAAGAGTTATAGGCTAATAGGCCCCCCGGGACGTTTTCCCCAGCAGAGTTTGATTTGGACCTCCAGCGGAGTGGTTATGTTCTTAGCAGAGTAGTTTTACCCAGAAGTTCTTCTCGAAGGTCACCTAAGGCTTGTATTCCCCAGCATGGGTTTGTTTGCGCTAAGCGTATCTAGCTTTGACCCAACGGAGTTGGCTCTTTCTCTTTGGCATTTATTTTGCTGAAATGGTTCATTAGCATCTACATACATGCATAACATCTACCCAAACGCGAAGCATTTCCATTTCGTATGGAGCATTTCGCCATATTCCAACATATGCATATGAAACATAAGCCGAGTCGTTACCCTTTTGTTTCCAGTGAATCTTGCAGATGATTAGTATCTTCGCCCGTGTGTTGGCTAGACCCAGACTCATCTTGTTTCCCCAGCGGAATTCTTTTGCGATTATCATCAATGATTGGTCTTAATATCGTGAATCTTGTTGCTCGCTTATATTTAGCGAAAGTTTCTGACGGCGATGTTGAAAGTTTGTTTTGACGGCGATGTCAAGCGATTTAGTTCTTCAACGGCGATGTTGAGAAGTTTGTTCTGACGGCGATGCCAGATGATTTAGTTTCAGTGGCGATGTTGAAAGTTTGTTTTGACGACGATGTCAAGCGATTTGATTCTTCAACGGCGATGTTGAGAAGTTTGTTCTGACGGCGATGCCAGATGATTTAGTTTCAGCGGCGATGTTGAAAGTTTGTTTTGACGGCAATGTCAAGCGATTTGATTCTTCAAACAGCGATGTTGAGCGTTTTGTTTGGACGGCGATGCCAGATGATTTAGTTTTTCAGCGGTGATGCTGAATGTTTGTCTTAGCGGCGATGTCAAGTGATCGTTTTTCAGCGGTGATGCTGAATATTTGTTTTGACGGCGATGTCAAGTGATTGTTCTTCAGCGGCGATGCTGAATATTTGTTTTGACGGCGATGTCAAGCGATTTAGTTCTTCAGCGGTGATGCTGAATATTTGTTTTGACGGCGATGTCAAGAGTAATTGTATCCTTCACCAGGTGATGCTGAATATTTATTCTGACAGCGATGTCAAGGGATTTAGTTTTTCAGCGGCGATGCTGAATGTTTGTCTTGGCGGCGATGTCAAAAGATTGTATCTTCGGATTCAATATCTGTTGGTATTTAACAGAGGACCGACGACGAAGTCAGATTGTGTTAAAAAAATTAACGGCGAAGTCAGATTACTTTGAGAATTGGCGGCGAGGTCAGAAGATTATTTTGAAGAGATGACGGCGAAGTCAGGGGCTTTACCAAAGTTCTGTGAAAAAAAATTTGACGGCAAGGTCAGGAAATATTGAGGACCAACGATAAAGTCAGTTGATTTACAATTTTGACGTTGAAATATCGTCAGATTAGCCTAATAAACCATATATTTTGTGTCGTTATCGCCATATGACCGTAGGGATGTTTTAGAGATGTTTTGGGGGCATTGGGTAAGTGAGTCGTATGAGTATTTGGACAATAATCAGTTCTGGTCGTAACAGGTTTTTGCTGTCATCGCATTGTTTGCCTAGCGAGCAAGCCAGCGAAGGTTCGCTACAAACTCGCCTAGCGAGCAAGCCAGCAAACGTAAGAGAGTTCGCGAAGTTGATTGTTTTGTAGCGATACCTTGATTTGTAATTCTGGGATTTCTAGGATGGATTAACCCGAGTATGACAGTGGGTTTTAGGGGATGTGTACATGATGTTATGATAATTTTCTATGATGTATCGATTGAGTTAATATGATGAATTTACCATGATTTGATGAACTATGTGATAACATGAGATATGATGATTTTATGTGATGATGATGAGTATGATGAATGATGTTGTACCCCAAAATTTGACCGACCTCTCTGGCTTATGTTTTATTTCATTGCATCAGCATAATACATAAGCATTGCATTGCATAGCATTTTTTTGCATTTTTTTACAGGGGATCACGAAGTGTGTGTAAAAAAAAATGTATATAAATCTCATCAAGCGTTTGTGCTCAAGTCATCAGAGGCAAAGTATGTGATTTTCAGAGGGATACATAAAGAAGTCAATTTTTTTTAAAAAAAATAGTTGAAGCAAAAGGCACAAGGTGGGGTTTGAACCCACCACCTTTGGATTGCTAAAACCTCACTTTACCAACTCAGCCAACCATTCCTCATGTGGTTAACAAGGGAAGCGAAAATATACATATTAAAGTTTGAACAAAAGGCGCTTGAAATAAAAATGGGGTGGATTTTGTCTCCACCAGGATTCGAACCAAGGACCTCATACAATACGCGCGCTTGCCTTAACCACTGGGGTGGTGATACATCCATTGATTGTCCCACCCCAAAATGGTTAAGTACTCTATTTTCATGGCTGGGCATATCTTTTGAAGAACACAATTTGGTCATACGTGAGAGTTTGGAAGATTGGGCAAAACTGGACCATTCTCAATGAAACAAAATCCAATCCCACTTGTTTTTTCGCAAGGATGAGTTTGGTGTATTCAGTTTTCGTGTTTGAGGTGTATTTTTCAAGTTGCAATTGAAATTGCAATGGGGAACAAAAGTTGGTTTTCCATGTTTGAGCTTACTAAGCATTGCCATAACTAGACCAACCAAGGAGGTACTTGCCTTATTGGATTTTGAATTTTTTTTACTAGAGAAGGCAAGGACAAGCAGCCTCTACTGTCTGGCAGCAGCCCTAGTTCACCATCTCTCCACTCCAACCAAAAGCCATAGAGACAAAATTCAGTAGAAAGGAATTGGAATTGAACTGGAATATAAAAGGTTTAGATTTGGAGGAAACCCTGGAAGCCACATTTTTGGACAAGATATCAGAAGAAAATTTTGAACTCTTTTCGAAGCTCCTCTCAAAGAAAACTGTGTGCAGCTTCAAAGAGGGAAGAGATACCAAGCTTCTTTGTGGCTGAGTTTTCCTGCAAGGTATTGTGATCTGAACCTTTTCTTTATGCGTATATAAATCAGGTTTGAACATTATTTTTGCTAGATTTGTGATTGGTTTTTTTCAAATACTTGAGACAAATGAGTATGTCTCAACTGTTTATGTTTGGATATTGAAAGTTACTTTGGAGCATGTGTGTGTGGGGTGTTGGCCAGCTGTGTTGAGCTTGTTAAGTCTTGTATGACTAGAGCACTACTAAGTTTGAGTTCACAACCTGCTTTGTTAATTCTGTTTTGGGCCAAACTTGCTATAACCATTATTTGGTTATGCTGCTACAAGAGGCATGTTTGACTGATGGTTGTTGACTGTGGAGGTCAGAATCCCATGTTGAAATGATTAAGTGTTGTGTTTATTAGCATAGTTTGTATTTATCTTGTTTTTTATCACATTGTTAGTTTTCTTTTTGTTTTAAAGTGATTCTGTCAAGATTGCATATGCTGTTTGTGTTCAGATCCAACACTGATTTGACACCATGAGCCTATTGCTAACTTTCTATTTTGTGAATCAATCATTTTTGTTCTGGACAGCATTCATTTATGTCCAGATTTGTCTGTTGGTTTGTTTGTTTTTGAACATGGTTATTACTGGACCTGTCCACCTTGTAATGATGTTTGATTCAAACCATTTGGCTTTGTTAAGTTGCTTTGATTTTGAAGTGTTTGTTAGGAATGCTAGCTAATAGTTCTTTTGTTTTTGCTACTGACTATGTGAGCTTGATTATGTCAAGTCATGCTGATATGTTGAACTACTACTCCTTGTTGGGAGTTTATTTTTCTTTCCTTTGAGGTTCAATCATGAGAGTGTGCTGTGTGTGTTGGTGTGTTGTGTACTGCTTCATTGTTGTGTGTGTGTTGTGTTTATGGTGGAAGTGTTGACCTATGACAGCAAGTCTCACGGTGATTTTGCTACTCTTTCTCATTAGAACTGGCTACTTGTTGTTTGTTCTTTTTGTTTTGATTTCATTACATTGGGTTTGGTATTGGTAGGAATGTGTCCACCTTATGTTTTGGGGTGTTTTGATAAGTTGGGTTGTGTGTTTTTGCCAAGCTTGCTGCCAGACCTTAGTGATGTATGGATGAGTACGCCATTAAGTTTTTCTTGTTGTTTTCATGTTGGTCTTGAAATCAAGTTTACTGCTGTTGTTTTGTTGAGCACTGCAGTACCTCATGTTTGAAATCTGTATCTGTTGCAAAGTGTGTTGTGTGAATAAAAATCTTGAACCAGAACCACAACCAGATTTTGTTATTTGTTTAGTTTGTAGGTTGGCAGCTAAGTCAAGTGTGTTTAAGATCTGTATATTGGTGTTTAAACTTTGGGCAGGTTTGCTAAATGCTAGTTTGGTTTTCATGGAATGGTGTTGTCATTTGAGGCAGTTTTGAATTATTGTTTGATATTGATTTTCTCTTAACCTGCTGTTTGTTCATGTTTGTATTCACACACCAGTTAAATTATTTTGTTCTTTGCTCATCAAACTGTTTTCAAAAAATAAATTGGTGGCCAACACATTGATCTTGGCATGATATTGAGCGTGTGTTGTTTGTTTTTGTTTAAAACATAGATGTACACCAAAATTTGTTTTGCAAACTGAGACATTCATTTAATCTTAATTCAAACAAGTCTGGCCCTGCCTTACATGAACAAGGGTACCATATTTTGCTGCCAACAGAATCATAGCAGCATGAGCCCCTTTTGCATAAGTCTTGAGATTTGTTTTGTTTGATTTTGGACATGCTTGATTAGGTGGTTGAGAATTGTTGTCATGCTGTTTTTGCTTGTTTGGTACATAAGATCAAGTTCACACATTTTCCACAAGTAACTTAAATACATCAAGCCACAAACTTGATTTTGTTGCACACATTCACATCAGTCCTAGCCTCTAGAGTTCATATTGCATTTCAAAGCTTACTTTGCATTTTCCTTCGTGTTTAATTTTGCAAGCATCATGTGAAAATTTAGATAGCACCATTAGACTCCTCTCTGAAAAACATGCGGGATAGACTCAAATTTTAGTCAATTCCATGGAGTTTTGATCCCTTTTTTATTGCTCTTGCATTTGCTCTTTGGTTACTTTATTTCTGCCCAGCAAATATTGAAGACATGCTATATATACTATTTGTTTCACTTTGAATATTGGAAGTATCACCGCCCCAGCGGTAGACCATGCGCCTTTCATTGCCAAGTACCAGGGTTCGATCCTCAGTGATGACCCTTTTGTTATTTTTGTGATTTTCTTGTATTATTATTTTTCTTCTTTCCCTTCCATCATATAGCAAGCGCGCGCGTGTGCCCCAGTGGTCAAGAGTATTGAATGTGAACCACAAGGGAGTGGGTTCAATCCCCACTCCTTGCTCTTTTATTTTTATTTTTATTTTTAGCTAGTTTATCCATTTGTTATCTTATTTCAATTCCCAAAAATCATAACTTTTGCATATTTCAATATTTTTTGACTCATTCTTTTTTTAAATTTGTTCACAATAGTGACTATTTTTATTTAATAAAGTAACATTTCAATTATTCATATTTTTCAAGACCCTTGGCTTGCTTGGAGGTTGACCCTCTGTTAGGGTTTGCTTACTTTGTATCTTATAAACATTTCTCATCATCTTAAAAATAAATTCCTCGTATTGAATTAAAAAAGAAGATTGGGTGTAGACCTCTTCTTCTTCGAGTGTTGGGGTGCCCACTGTAGTGAGGGTAATCTCGACACTCGTCTTCCAATACGAAGACGCTTCCAACTTTTCCTCCTAAAACCTCGGTCTCGCACCAAGTGCATTTTCAATTTCTTTTTCACAACAAAACTTGAATGGTCGTGGAGTGGTTAGGCGTAAGCCTTCTCCTATCCCGAGTGTTGACGTTTACCATAGGGTTCTCTGTCGCAAAACACTTACCATTCCAAGCCAAAAATACTTTTAATAAGTGAATGAAGCTCTCTTTATGTTGAATTAAAGAGAGAGGATTGGGTGTAGACCTCTTCCTCTTCGAGTGTCGGGATGCCCACTGTAGTGAGGGTGGTTTCGACGCTCGTCTTTCAATACGAAGACGCTACGTTTGCCACACCTTTTTATAACAAAAACTTTGAGATAAAGAATTGGGTACTACCCGTAGGGGTTACTATCCGAGGACCTGTCTCACCCCCCTAAAAAACAATCCAATCAATCAAACGTGACTTCTTGCCTCGCGTGGCGAAAACTAATCAATCTTTCAAAAAGTGGATATGTTACGTCCGTTCTACCGCAAACAGGTAACGCCTAAGTCTCCAACGAGCGAGCAGCAATACACCTAACTGCTAGAATGCGCATGATAGCATCATCCGTAAGAAACATCAACAAACCGTAGGCCGAACTACGGCTGCTCTGATTTCTCATGCCAGATGAGAATACGTAGGCACAAGACGGCGATGTCTTGGCGAGCTCCCTTTTTCACCTTTCATCCGTAGTTGGCCGAACTACGGTTGCTTTGATTCTTTACTTCGTTCAAGTAAAGATACGTAGGCACAAGGGCCACAATCCTTGTCGAGCACAATCCCCCTATCACCCGTAGTTAGCCGAACTACGTCGACTCTGACTTTCTCATATCTGTTGAGAATACGTAGGCCTAGGACCGCGAAGTCCTATCGAGTCCTTTCTTTCCCCCGTCACCTCCCTTTTCCCCGTTTCTAAACCTTTCCATTTACCCCTTTGAAACACTCTTCTTATAGCATAATATTTAAGCAAATATATTCACACATCGACAAACAAAAGGTTCCCATCGAGTACGATGGATGCGAGGGGTGCTAATACCTTCCCTTCGCATAACCGGCTTCCGAACCCGTTCTTGGTTGCGAGACCATCTTATCCGTTCGTTTCTTAAGGTTTTCTCGATATTTTCCTTTCCCCTCATGGGATAAATAAAGTTCGGTGGCGACTCTTCTGTCTATCTTTTTCGCCTCCCCGTCATTGCGCGATGCATTTTTTCGAGTAGTGACAAATGATGATGCACCATATGCTCTATTGTGAGGATTATTATTGTGATGTGTGCATCATACATTCATGTGCATCCGGACTTCAGTTCAGGACCTCGATTGCTTTGGCTTCAATCCCACTGTGTGGATGTGAAGTATGTTGACATGATCCGATCCTATTGATGGGGATCTATGGAGGGTTGATGGCCCAGTGTTCATCGCGCTGTGATGATTGGTACCACATGCATTGAGTCTATGTTGCATTTGCATTTATGAGCCTTTGTGTATAAATTACGACGTTGTGGCCTTTGAGGCATGTTTGAGGATATGAATGTGTTGAATATGATTATGATGTCGTTTATACATTAATTGTTATACATTGATTATTATGAAATGTTTTACTCACCCTGCCTATTTGAATGTTACCTCTACGTGGGTAACGTGTAGATGATCCAGTTTAGTCGTGGATGCCGGCGAGGAGTTAGTTTTGAAGTTTTTGAGTGTTTTAGTCTTTTGGTCAGCCTAGAGGGTCTTGCTCTGATATGTAACATCGGGTTGGATTCCTTGAGTTGATTTTATAATGTAGAAGTTATTTTGATTAATTTCCCTTTTTGAGGAAAACTTTGATTTATGCTTTGAGTTCCGCTGTTTATGATGTTTTGATGTACTTTGGGAAAAAACCCGTAGTTACGGAGTATGGACCTATTTTGATTACTTTGAGAAATGTACGCCCTTTTAATGGATTTTTAATGAGATTTATTTATTCACTCTGATTTCTGTGTTAATTTGCCTTGATATTTTTGGGGTAGAAAAATGGTGTTACAACAGGTATTTATTAACTTGAAAATATTTTTATCAACTCCATTGAATAAGGCATTCAAGGCTTTGAAATTTCCAAGAGCAAGATCATCTTCTTCCTTAGACCAGTCTCCTTCTAGCTTCAATTCAGTTGTGTCATTCCCATCTTTGCCCTTCACAACAGGGTGTTCCCAACCTTTGATAACTGCTTTTCAGGTTTTGCCATCCATAGATTTTAGAAATGTCACCATACGCGCCTTCCAGTGATCATAATTGGTGCCATCCAAAATAGGCGGTCTGTTGACAAATCTTAGTTCCATGCATGTAGTACCAGAAAGTACCTCCATGGAGCTTCCCCAAAACATAACAGGGTGCCTACTCTGATGCCAATTGAAATTCTGGCACGTAGTGGACAAATTCCGGATATGATGTCAGGATGTCGTAACATCAGAATTACTACAAGAACGATTTAAAGAAAAACTCAGGAATTAAAATAACACACAATAGTTTTTAACCTAGTTCGATGAAACGTCACCTACATCTGGGGGCTACCAAGCCAAGAAGGAAATTCACTTTGACAGTATTAGTTCAAAGATAAATCCCTCGTTTACAACTCATCGCCTAATCACTACCTTGTGCAACTTCTACCTATACACCCTCTATATATGAGATCCCCTTCTCACTTCCTAATTAGTCACAAACTAGTGACAATTCAATAATAACCTAAAATAGAAGTAAACACACTTCCAAGAACAATACTTATTTTTGCTTATAAGCTTTAAACTAAGGACAATACACTCTTGATGAAAAGCTCATGAGTGAACAATTGACAATTAACACAATCCTACTCAGATGTCAAAAGACATAAGAGAGGAATACGAAGAACAACACAAAAACCCTAAAACAATTCACACACAAAAATACGGTGCACACACACACACACACACACACACACACACACACACACACACACACACACACACACACACACACACACACACACACACACACACACTTCCTAGGTTAAAAGCCTTTCTTATAAATAGCCTTTGAGAAGTATGGGTTTAGGCTTAAAAATTGCACCGGATCCAAAAAAAGCATCTGCAAATATTCTGGATAATCTTCTTCATAATAATAGGAACTAAATAGAAAGTTTCCTAAAAAGGCCCCAAGATCCTTTTTATGAAAAACAATCAAATATGTCACAACAAACTTTCCCAAAATATCCTCTCTTGGATAACAATAACGTGTGAATTAAAACACCCTCAAAACTCACACTTAAAATACCAAAACAGTCATGCCCTAGACTTCTGGTATAACATATCCTGGAACGTGTCACAACATCATGTTGAACATGACGTCTGACTCTCATGGAAGAACATCTGGCTTAACATCTTGCTAACAACAAGTTTTACCAAAATTTTGTCAATCCAAAAACCACAGAACTTACACATATCTCCTTTGTGCGGTTATTTACAATCTCTCATTATCGTTATTATTGTTAATAATTTAAAAAGTAATATGTGTTGCATATGTATTTATATGAGCGGGTTTTTGTTGAAAGGTGAGATCTTAAATATGAATTTTGTGGATAATTAGTCTGATTTTATTTAATTATGTATGAGTATTATTTAAGGTGTTATATTAGTGGTATCATAGCAGGTCAGTCTGTCTGGCCAAGTTGTTTAGTCATTTTAGTGTGACAGTTGACTACTGTCCATATTGCTGAGTTATGGTGGTCTGACAGTTAAATATTGTTGAGATTACCTCCCAACCATTATTGTTGTCGTTAGTGGTGAAATGAAAATTGGCTAGAAGGAGAGATGATGTTGCACTTGCTGCTGCGTTGCATGCTATTGCTCAGGCTGTTCAGAATCAGTCTAATGTTGGAGGGGATGATGAATTCCGTCATTTGGAGGATTTCTAGAGGAACAAACTACCTACTTTCAAGGGTAGTCATAACCCTGATAGAGCGTAGCCTTTGCTCAAAGAGATTTAAAGAATCTTTTAAATGATTAATTAATCTGAATGGCAGAAGGTATGGTTTGGTACTCATGTGCTAACTGAGAAGGTTGATGACTGGTGGGTCAAAACTCGTCAAGTTTTGGAAGTTGCAGGTGAGGTGGTCACTTGGGATGTGTTCCATAAGGTTTTTTTTGAGAAAGAAGTTGGTTTCTTGTCTGCTAGAGAGTTAGAAGAGCTTTTGGAAAAAGAAACTCAAGTGCTTGCATTGTTTGCGTCCTTATCTGTGGAAAGTCAAGTTGTGATTGATGAGTTGCAGTTCGTGTGTGAATTTCCAGAGGTGTGTCTAGATAATACTTCAGATGTACCGCTAAAGAGAGAGGTGGAGTTTGCTATTGATTGTGTCCCTGGTACCATACTTATTTCTATGGCATCATACAGGATGTCGGCATCGGAGTTAGCTGAGTTGAAGAAGAAATTAGAAGAATTGCTGAAAATAAATTTGTAAGACCAAGTGTGTCGCCTTGGGGAGCTCTGGTGTCGTTGGTAAAGAAGAAGAACGGTAGTATGAGGTTTTGTATTGACTACAGACACTTGAATAAAGTGACCATTAAGAACACGTATCCACTTCTGAGAAAAGATGACTTGATGGATCAGTTGGTGGGTGCTCGTGTGTTTAGTAAGATTGATTTGAGGTCGGGTTATCATCAGATTCAAGTGAAGGATGAAAATATTCAAAAGACGACTTTCAGGTCTCGGTATGTGTGAGGGCAAGGTGTCTCAATACTTTTATTAATGATGTCAAAACATATCTAGTTAGAAATTTGTACTTTGGACGGTAACATCGAGTCGCATATGTATTCGTTATTTTTCTCGTGTCAAGCATTTATCAAAAACATGTGTCCGTTCATATAGAATAGCATTGTATGTGTTCTATGTGAGTTTGATCATGCTGGTTAACTTAGATGTGCATTAGAAGCAATTAGAAATAGCAAGACATATTAAAATCAACATTTTTGCAAGTTATGAGTCTTCGAGTCGACTCAAAGCTTGCTTAGGTCGACTCATGCAAAGTGAATTTATGTGATTTTCTCTCAGGAGAGCTCGCGTCGACCCTTTGGTCGACTCATACTGTGTGTATTTCTATTTGTCAAAACTGGGTTGCTTTACATCGACGCATGGACCTGTTCCGGTCGATGCAAAGAGTCTTTTTCTGCATAATTCTATATTCAGAAGAGCTCAGGTTGACCCCCCTATTCTTTAGGTCGACCGTTCGCTCGTCTCACAATATTTTTCTATTACGTTTGTCTTTCAAAGTGTCTATTATGTTGGTTATTTAGTCAAAGCTTTGCATATATATTGTGTTAGCTCATTCTTCACACAATAAAGAAAAATGAAAATATACACTGATTTTGCTCTCATCATCTTCATCCTCTTTCTTGCATTTTCTCAATAAATACACATAATCATTTTTGTTTTGCATTCTGCATCATTGAGGTGATAATGTCCAAACATAGGATCAGTGTATCGGGTTTGGGTTGAGAGATCAGTGGTTTTTCTTGAATAAAACCGTTAGGGTTTTGTCCTATAAGAATATTGGATTTTTTTTTGGGGGGGGGGGGGGGGGTTACACAAATCGTTCCTTCATAGATTCAACCGAGTGAAGGTAATTGAAGAATGAGAGGTTCTGTCAATTTAGTAGTGTTAACCGGAGGATTGTGGAAGGAAGGTTTGGGTTCCAATTATGGGTGTTTGAAATCATCCGGGAAAGGATTTGAAGACTGTTGTGTTGTTCAAAGGTGGTGTCGTAATCGGAGGTTTACTCATCATATTCGAAGGACTTGATTCATCTTGAATCAAGGGAAGAGAAGGCATAGGTTCATCATCAACGATTATGATTGAGTGTTTGATTTCTATTACTTCTCTTGTAAAAACAATTTGCAACAGGTTATATATACATGTCTCAATTCTATTTTTAGAATTGAGGACAAACATACCCTGAGCGAGGACGGCAGATGAACTGCCTCAACAAATTGGTGTTGTTCTCTCTTTTCGCTATTTTCATTTCTAAATTTTATGTTTGTATGTAATCAAATTGGTTGACTAAAATTCTAATTTATGATAGTGCTGAAACATATTTAGAAAACTCATTACAATTCATTTGGTTGTAATTGGAAAAGCTTAGCACTACATTTACTTAGTAATTTTACTTGGTGTACGAACAAATTGCTTGGATACAAACATTTTGAGCTGTTTTTTTAATTTGAGTTTATTTTTCACAAGCATTGGAAATTGAAAAACTTTGAGTGAACAAAATCATATTGATTTGTGTTCAAACTTTTGATTCAATTTCTCATCTTTATTGGTATTCCATCTAGGCGTAGCGTATATCTGACCTTCTTGGTAACGGTTTGTTTAGATGATCGTAGTTCCACGGCCGCATCCGCTTAAAAGTTTTAAAACCCAATTTATCATAAGCGCCGACTCTGTTTAAGGATAAGTGATCTATTCAACCCCCCTTCTAGATTATTGTCGTTGTCTAACAAGTGGTATCAGGAGCACCAATTCATTATGTGCTTCACATGTAACTTCTTAGTGTCGCACCTCGAAAATTCATTCGAACATACGACCCTCGCGCGAAAGGCGCGGAAATGCGGTTCGACAGAGTCGCCACCGAACTTTATTTTTCCCGAATGAACGGGAGAGGAAAATATCGAGAAAACCTCTTGAAACGAAAATGATAGGAACAGGGCTGTCGCAACCATGTTCCGGGTTCGGGAGTCGGTTACGTGAGGGGAAGGTATTAGCATCCCTCACGTCCGTCGTACTCGACGGGAACCTCTTAAGTTAATTGTGGGGAGTGTTTGTTTAGGTTTACTTGTTTTCTTCTTGTTGGTAAAGGTAGAATTGGTAGGGTAAAAGGTTAAAGACGCTAAGGAGAGATGGGTGGTTAAAAGATAGGGTGCTCGCCAAGGATTGGGGCCCTTGTGCCTACGTATGCTCATTCGGACGAGAATGAGAAATCAGAGCGTCGTAGTTCGACTACGGGAAAAGACGGGGGGAAATGGGAGATGGATAGAAATGTGCTCGCCAAGATCATCGCAATCTTGTGCCTACGTATCTTATATTCAAGAATGAACAAAGAATCAGAGCGTCCGTAGTTCGTGGTAACAACCACGAAAGGATGAGGTTTGAATTGGTTGAAGTTTGAGTTTGAGACGAAAGGGTGACTGACAAGCAACCCAAGAGCGCGTCTCAAGAGCTTGTCACTCAAGAATTCAAGGAATGCGAGATTCCAAGAACTCAGTTATTTTGGGTATTGACTGAATAAGTTGAAGATAAAGAGTTGGATGTTTTGAAATCGAAAGAATGAACTAATAACAACTCAAGGGCGCACCTCGAGAGTTACTCATTCGAATACTCAAAGAATGCTAGACTCTGAGAATATCCCTCTTTCGTAAGTTTTTTAAAATGTTTCTGAAAGGATCGAATCGAAGAATGGCATGCGAGGCCAAAGGAAGTTGGTTTGGAAGTAGTTCGACGACGAGTCGAAGATTTGATCGAAGATTTAACCGACTTGACGACGTGTCAAGTGTTAGGGTTGTGAGGAACGATATTAGTCCCTGAGGGTGCCCCTAATATCGAAACCACGAGGAGTTGTGAATGAAATGTGGGTTGCGAGTGCGGACGAGCATTCGACTTAGGAGAATGTTGGAAAATGGTTGAGTTTGAAAAAGTCGAAAGGTTGAGTGGATAACAACTCAAAGGCGTGCTTCCAGAATTATTCACTCGAAGACACAAGGAATGCTAGATTCCAAGTGCCTCTTTCTTTCGGAGTTTTAATCGAGAAAAGATATCGAGAAAGCGTTTGAGAAAATCAAAAGATTGAATGAATAACAAACTCAAGAGCTTTCCTCGAGAATTATTCACTCGAAGATCCAAGAAATGCTAGATTTCAAGAATCTCCCTCTTTTGGAGTTTTAAATAATCTGAAGCGAAAATGACATAGTCTCGACTAAATTATCATCTATCAATAATTTGACCGATAATAATTATTAAAGTCATCATTGACTAAAGTATAAGAAAAAAGATAATGAAAGTTTTGACAAAAAAAATGGTCTCGGGTTTGTTATTATCTGTCAATAATTTGACAAACTATAACTCGGGGTATCGTCATCGACCCGAAAAACGAAATAAAATTGAAATCGAATTCAAGAAATAGTAATTTCAAAATTCCAAGCATGTTCTATTTAAAATAAAACTAAAAACAAAATTAAGAAAATAAATAGAAAATAAAATTAAAGAAATAAATGGGGTGCAACCCTAAATTGAAAAGATGTGTGTATCGAAACACCATGGGCTTAAAGCCCATGCATCCATGAAGCAAAAAAAACGGTGGGTTTTAAAAGAAATGGAAGGGGTGAGTGTGTAAAGAGTGAAACGGGCTTGAAGCCCCAAAGCCCAAAAAAAAAACAATAAGAGATCTCTTTTAATAAAGTACGGTAAAATGAAAGTGCATATATGACTAACCTTTGAAAAGTCAAGGTCAAAAACAGAGAAAACGTAAAAACAAAAAATCAGCCGCTCCTTTCAGATCAAATCAAAACTTTTCAGAACAAATCTCTTCTTCTCAAAATCGTGATCATCTTACCTTAAAGCCATCACCATGTCTCCTGAACTCAACTCTCAATCGCGGCTTCCATTGTGCGTTTTTTCTACCCCCCAGATTTCGTCTTTCTCCCCGGCTCGCTTAAGTTCAAACATATCTGTTTCAAGTTTGATTCACTTCCGCTTTGGATTCAGGTTCGGCTCGAGTTTGGGTTTTGTTTAGTGATTTATGTGTTAATGGTAATTTGGGGTTTAGGGTTTGTTCATCGAAGGTTGAAGAAGGGTTGGGAATTTTGGTTGAAGGCTATGGAAGTGAGATGTTGTTCGAGTTTAGGGTTTTGTTTGGTTTGAACAAAGGAGATGGAATCGAGGAAATGGGTTATCGGTGGTTCTGAGTATGAAATTGGGGAAGATGTTCAAACATGGTGGATGGTGGGTTTTGAAGGATGCGGACGAAAGTTTACGGCAGGATTAGATGGTCCTGAACATGGGGAATTTCGAAATAAGGTTCCATTTGAGTGTGGGAAAATGGAGTTTATGGGTTGGTGTGAGTTTCTGAATTTGCGTTGTGCTGTTTCGTTGGGAGTTTGAAGACGATAACAGGTTGGATTTCGGATCTTGTTTGGTTAAAAGGTGGTTTTGAGGGTTGATGGTGTTGAGAAAGATGGTTGGTGGTTTCGAAAACAGGGGCTGAAGGAAGATGTTCTGGGCTTTGTTTTGAAGGAGACCAGTTGGGAGAAGACGGTTAATGTTTTTTTTCACAGAGAAAAGTTGAAGACAGGTTGTGTTGGTGTTTCTTTCTGATAGTTTGATGATGATAGAGATTTTGAAGTTGAAGTTATCATGTTGTGTTCTGTTGCGCGTTGGAAATGGTGAGAGTTATGAGAAGAACGAAGGTTGAAACTGGAAGAAGTTTAGACGGTTTTAGGAGTTGTTAGAAGGTTGGGATTGTTGGATTTTCTGGGTTTTTGAAGGTTGAAAAGGGTTTGTTTGAAGAGAGTTTTTTGGTTAGAACAGAGAAATGGAAATTACAAGTTGTTAGGGAAAACAAAGAGGGTGAAAGTTATGTTCACATGGTGGTTTTGTTGAAAAATGAATGTGTATGGTCCCTCCATCGTGCACTGAAGGTGATTAATTTAAAAGTGAAGAAACATCCTCCCCCCTTGGCCCTATGGTGATAGTGAGTCCCCTTTTGTATTGTTGGTGCAGCTGATTTTTAAACTAATTTCAGTGTGTTTTTATTTTTTCAGAATAGTACAAGTAGTGGAGTATGCCAATTGAAGGAAAATGGTGCAGATTTTGTACATGGCTGCTGGTTCAGCAGGTTGCAGGTTGTAGCAGAGTTGGTCTGGTGTGGAGAAATGGTTGTTGGTGTGATGAAATGTGTGAGCTGTAAAATAGTAGTACGAGGAATGCTTTTGGTGTATATGTAGGTTTTGGTATAACACCACTTTATGTAGTGGCTTGATATTATTTGTGGTGTTGATATTTGATATGCTTTTTTTTACCGTTTCATCATTATCTTTTGTGGTGAATTGATTGCATGGCCATACTTGTTGTTGTTGTTGGATTAAATTATCAGGAGTTGATGTGCGAGACCTGCAGCGTTTTGCAGCTGTGAATTCAGATAATTGTGACTGGTTGTGTAGAGCTGTGATTGTATGCTACAGAACATCGTGTCGTTTCATCCCTTGCCACTTGATTGGTACATTACGCGCCAAGTTTTACGTTCCATCTTAAGGAATCTCGCACATAGCGAATAACTACCCTGTTTTTTCATGCTTTTTTTTTGTGTGATAGCAGGCTTTATGTTTGTGGAATTGATGTGTGTAATTGTGTGGGGTTTTCATTTTGCTTTGTACAAACTGCTGCAGGTTTTGTCGAGTGAAGGGCGTTTGGAACAGCAGGTTATACGCTATACATATTGCAGCTGGGAGTGTTTTGGTGTGAAAGGCTTTATGTAATGGTTGTACGCTTTGTAAGTATGTGCATGTTTTGTGATGTTTGGTAGGCTTGCTTTTGGAAAGAAAAATTGGCAGCTTGTGTGTTTGGCTTGTGATGGTTTTAGGTGGTATCTCGCTGCAAGTTGAAGGGGTGGCCTTTTACTGCTGCTGCATTGTGGGACCACTTCTAGGAAAACAACAATTTTGTTTGTTTTTTGGTGACGAGTCATGCTGCCACAAACTACTCCTAATTGTTGGAGCTAAAATTCTGATGAGGACTTGGTGCAACATTTCATGGCTTATGGCAGAAATAACAATGAAAGAGAAGGCCTCATTATTTACACTTGTAAACTTGAATTGTGATGCTTGCTGTATATTTTTTTGTGATATAATCTTTGGACTACAAGTATTCATGGGCTATTTATGTAACTTCATTATTTGTTGAATCTATAAAACATCAATAAAATGATGGGCTTAACATCCTTGCATCAAGTTTCGGTAATTATTATGCCGTTTTGAACTCATCCGAAATCATGATGGCTCATAATAGCATGCATTCGAATTTCCATGTGGATTTACCCCAACAATCATACTATCCAAATTCCCAACATTTTTGATGGTGAACTAAGCCATAAATCAATCCCGTGAATCAATCCCCTAATCCAATTTGGTTCTGAATGAGTTTGAGTCTTGAACAACATGTAGATTCTCAAAATGTAGGAACATGACTTGAAATTATGAACTGGACTTATCCAAACCCATTACACTGAGCTTTATTGATCTTCATACATGACACACCTGTACTTATCTCAACCAGAAAAATTGACTCACACACAATTAATCCAACTTGATAAACCAAACTTAACTGTCACCCTGAATACACATCATTTGAAGTGCACACCGAAATCTTGACCTTGAAATAGTGCTTGTTTGACTTCAATCATTATAATAACTAGAAAAAAATATATTATATTTTTTTGGATTTTCTTGAAATGAGTGTACAGATAAAATTTATACACGGGTAGGACAAATTTGGGGTATGACACTTAGAATATGGCAAACGAACCAAAAAGGGCTTACAATAGAGCACCTGTTTTTAACGGTGAGAACTATAGTTACTGGAAAGATTGTATCTGCGTGCATATCAATTCTATTGATAGAAAGGTATGGAATGTTATATTGAACGGTCCCATGGAAATTATCATGACTGATGAAAATAACGTTGTTGTGCCTAAGCCTGAAGCCCACTAGAATGATGCAGATGAGAAAAAGTACAACTATGATTGGAAGGCTAGAAATATTCTGACCTCCTCCTTGGGAGTTGATGAATATTATAGAGTTTCAAATTGTATGACTGCTAAAGCTATGTGAGACGCATTACAAGTTGCCCATGAGGGAACTAATAACGTTAAGTTAGCTCGAATCAACACTTTGACTCAAGAGTTTGATCTCTTTCACACATGGAGCAAGGGAAAACCATTGTCGACATGCAAAAGAGATTTTCACACTTAATCAATAGACTAAATTCACTTGGTAGACCAATTTCCAATGACGTTGCTACTAACAATGGAAACCAAAGGTCACGACCATAAAGGAAGCAAATGATCTTATGATTTTGGATCTTACAACTCTTTTTTGAAAGCTCCAAGAACATGAGCAAGTGCTCATTACCCTTGATCAATTTGAGAAAAAGGAAAAAAAAGACCAAAACTATGAAAAAGAAGTCAATAGATCTAAAGTCTTCTTATTCAAAGTCCTCCGCTAAAGAGCTAAGTGATTACGACTCGAGTGATAGTGCTGATGAAGAAACAAATGAGGATATGAGGATGTTCGTGAAGCGATACAATCGCTATGTAAAGAAGAATGGTATCCAACATTCCAAAAAGAATCTCGTCAATTTTAGAATACAATAAAGGTCTTCAAAAAATGAAGTCAATAAGGGTAGTAAAGCAAGAGGGTCGTGCTTTAATTGTGGAAAAGTCGGGCACTATAAGCCAGATTGTCCATTGATGAAGAAGGACAAAGGAAAGGAAGGTAGTCGCTCACAAAAGAAACAAAGTAAGCCTAGAAGAGCTTAAATCGCTTGGGAAAGCAATAATGAGTCATTTGAGGATGACAGTTCAAGTGATGAAGAAGATTCTGTTAACCTTTGTCTCTCATCTCATCAAAAGAAGAAGAATAAAAAGGTACGACATTCTAAATACGAAAACTCTAGTAAATTGTCTCATTCTGAGTTACAACATGCCTTTGACACCTTACACCATGAGGCTAAGGAAGCCTTTAAATGTTTGGCCTCAAACAAACAAATTTTTATTCACTTGGAGAAAAAGATCTCCAATTCTAAAAGGGAATTAGAGGCGCTCAAGGCATCCATGGTGGAAGTAACAAAGGTAGATGTTGAGGAAGAAAAAAGTAGATGGTTAAACTTTGGATGTGATACTTGTCATATTTGGAAAAAAGAGGTTAGGACTCTTAAAGCCAAACTTTACAAGGCTCTAGAACCTAAAATCACTTTTGCTATTGATAGACCACACTTTAGAAAAAGCATGATTAATCCTTATCAAAAATATACTTATGTGATAAAAAATTAAGGTAACAAAAGTGATACCAAGGTGAACCTCACTTGCTTGTATTGTTGCAAAAGGGGTCATACCATTGCTAAATGTCGCTTTAGTAGGTTTTTAGTCTCTAAAGGGGTTTATCAATGGTTGCATAAATGCAACCAAGATTTCACTCACAACCAAAGACCCAATAAACAATTGGGTACCTATTTCCTTTGGTTTTTTTATAGGTACAAAGTCTTGAGCCTGCGGAGAGAAGATGGGTTCTCGATAATGGATGCTCAAGACAAGACATATGACAGGAGACATATCTCTCTTCCTTGACTTTGTGGCAAAGAAGAAGGGATTTGTAACCTATGGAGACAATAACAAATGAGAAATACTTGGAAAAGGTAGTGTAGGTAATCCCTCGTCTACTATTATCTCTGATGTATTGCTAGTTGAGGGCCTTAAACACAGCCTTATAAGCATTAGTCAATTATGTGACAAGGGATAAAAGTATAAGCATTAGTCAATTATGTGACAAGAGATAAAAAGTATATTTTTCAAAGGATTGTTGCATGATTGGAAATAATGATAAAAGGGGGATGTGTTTAATGGCCTGAGGGTAAATAATGTGTATATGCTGGATTTGAGTGAAGTATCATTGAGTAGTGACAAATGTCTCGTCACTGTGAGTGAAGACTCATGGTTATGGCATAGACGTTTGACATATGTCAATTTTGACTTGCTAAACAAGATAGTCTCTAAGGACCTAGTTATTGGCTTACCCAAAATCAAGTTTTCAAAGGATCACTTATGTGATGCGTGCCAAATGGGGAAGAAAATAAGGATCTCGTTTAAATCTAAAAACATCGTTTCAACTACGAGACCCCTTGAACTTCTTCATATGGACCTTTTTGTACCATTTATAACTAAGAGTCTATGTGGTAACTACTATGGTTTTGTTATAGTCGATGATTTCTATAAATTTTGTTGGACTATCTTCTTGGCTAGCAAGAGCGATACTTTTTCCGCCTTTGAAATTTTTGCCATAATTTCTCAAAACAAGTTGAACACAAATATTATATCAATTAGAAGTGATCATGGAGGTGATTTTGAAAATAATTTCTTTGAAGAATATTGTGGTAGGCATGGAATTGATCATAATTTTTTCGCGTCGCATACCCCTCAATAAAACGGGGTCGTGGAACGCAAAAATGGAATTTTGGAAGAACTATGATCAATGAAAGTGGCCTTCCTAAATATTTTTGGGCCGATGCCATTAGTATGGCTTGTTATGTTTTAAATAGGGTGTTCATCCTTCCTATTCTCAACAAAACTCCATATGAACTTTTGAAAGGGAGGAAGCCCAATGTATCTCACCTTCATGTATTCAGTTGTAAGTGTTTTGTGTTGAACAATAGTAAGGAGAATCTTGGTAAGTTTGAATCCAAGGCAGGTGAAGGTATCTTTCTTGGATACTCTCAGTCAAGGAAAGCATATAGGATATATAATAAGAGGTTACTTATTGTTGAAGAATCTGTTCATGTCACTTTTGATGAAACTTATCCGAAAAATGTCGGAAAAGGTATTTATTTTCATGGTGCATGTATATCTTCTGAAGACATACTCAAAGACACTGAAAAAGGAATTGATCAACCTGAATCAGTGAAAGTTGAGGAGGAAAAAGATCACCATCATGAGGAGATTGGGGAGGATCATTCAACTAACACCGATGACCTTCCTCCAGCTTGGAAGTCTTCTAAAGACCATCCTATAGACAACATTTTTGGTGACATTTCAAAGGGAGTAACCATAAGATCTAAGCTAAGTAACTTCTATTATCACTTTACTTTCGTCTCTCAGGTTGAGCCTACAATCCCTAAAGAGGCATTACTCGATGAACATTGGTTCTTATTAATGCAAGAGGAGTTAAATAAGTTTAAAAGATATGAGGTTTGGGACCTTGTCCCTCCTCCGCGAGGCCATCGAGTAATTGGCACCCGATGGGTGTTTAGGAACAAACTGGACGAAAATGGAGTTATAACATGAAACAAGGTGTGCTTAGTTGTGCAAGGGTATAACCAAGAGGAGGGAATCAAATATGAGGAAACTTATGTGTCGGTTGCTCGACTCAAGGTTATACGCCTTCTACTTGCTTACGCATATGCGAAAAATTTCAAATGGATGTAAAAAGTGTTTTCCTAAATGGATATATCAATGAAGAAGTTTATGTAGCCCAACCTCCTGGGTTTAAATTCCATGAGTATCCTGATCATGTCTACAAGCTAAAACAGACTTTGTACGGACTCAAACAAGCCCCTAGGGCTTGGTATGACCGTCTTAGCAAATTTCTACTTGATCAAGGGTACTCAAGAGGAAAGGTTGACACAACTCTCTTCATTAAACTTCAAGGAAAACACTTAATTTTGGTACAAATTTATGTTGATGATATCATTTTCGGATCAACTAACATGCATATGGCCAAGGAGTTTTCTAGGTTGATGCAAGGAGAGTTTGAGATGAGCATGATGAGGGAGCTCAACTATTTCCTCGAATTGCAAATCAAGCAAAGCATTGCCTTGAGCTTCTCAAGCGTTTTGACATGGCAAACTCCAAGGCAATTGACACTCTGATGTCGATGTGCGCAAAACTTAATCGAGATGAGAATGGTAAGGATTTGGAGGTGAAGAAGTAGAGAGGTATGATCAACTCTCTCCTCTATCATACTGCATCTCGATCAACATCATGTTTAGTGTTTGTGTGTGTGTGAGGTATCAATAATATCCCAAGGAATCTCATCTGAAAGTCGTCAAGCACATACTTAGATACCTCTATGGTACTCCAAACTATGGGATCTGGTATTCTAAGGGTAGTGATTGTTCCTTAGTTGGCTATTCCAATTTCGAATTTGCGGGTTGCAAATCGGATAGGAAAAGCACAAGTTGCACTTGCCATTTCTTTTCAAATTCCTTGGTGAGTTGGCATAGAAAAAAGAAAGTTTTCGTTGCTTTGTCAACAACCGAGACGAAATACATTGCGGCTGGTAGTTATTGCGGTCAAGTCTTGTGGCTTAAGCAACAATTGCTCGACTTCAATGTAAAAATTGAGTGTATTCCTATTTTATATGATAATACAAGCGTCGTTAATCTAACCAAGAACCCCATATTACATTCATGCACCAAGCATATCAAAATATGTCATCATTTTCTTAGGGATCACGTGGAGAAGAGTGATGTGGTCTTTGAACACGTTGATACTAAAAATCAACTTGCAGATATCTTTACAAAACCACTTGCTACAAAGCCTTTCTTTCACATCCGTAGGGAACTAGGCGTTCTCGACATCTCGGATCGTGTTTAAGGTTTTATAATTACATGATTTCTATATATATATATATATATATATATATATATATATATATATATATATATATATATATATATGTGTGTGTGTGTGTGTGTGTGTGTGTGTGTGTGTGTGTGTGTGTGTGTGTGTGTGTGTGTGTGTGTGTGTGTGTGTGTGTGTGTTTTCTATATTTTTATCTAACAAAATGAAGAAGTAACTGAGCCATATGTAAGGGCATCTATCATCGATCGCGGTTGAGGTAATATCGTTCCTCTCTATCAAATTTTCTTGATCACTAAATTTGTGTAAGTTGGTGTACCAAGTTGTGTGTTAAAATTGATGTTTATTGCATGATTAAACATGTTTTATCCATTTGAATGTTTGAAACATGTGTAGGCTATCTATTTATTCTTCTTTGATGCATTAATGAATCAAAAAGATGATTTTTGTTAATTCTTACTATTTGAGTCGACCAAAACAGGACACTGGTCAACTCATAAATTTGAAAATTTTCATGTTTTAGAAGTGGGACTGCTCAGGTCGACCCTTCGGCCGACTCAACTTTTGAACTTTTCTGATTGTCTATATTTTGTCATTATACGTCGACACACAAACTGTGTAGGTCGACGCGTCACTTGATTTTTCTGAAAAATCCTAGTTTTTGATGCATCGTTCAAAATTCTTTGACCTATTTAATGCTTTCATCCTTTCTATGTATTCAAACATCATCATTAGCATTGGTACATTGCATCTACACAAAACTATTCTCTATTTCTCCTCTTCCCAAAATCCCTATCAAAACCTAATTTCATCAAACACTCAAGGATTCTAGTGAGTCTCTCATCAACACACAAACTCAGTTTACTATTCATATTTTTCAATTGTTGCATCTCATGGCTATATGAAGGGTCACATGCAAGAGAACAACCAGATCTTCATCCTCTCAAGCTAGTACCTCAAGGGTTAGTCTAACGGTAACAACTCTTTCTTTATTACCTCCTGAATATGTTGAACTGCATGAAAACAATTTGAGCAAGTGGTCAATTGTCAAACAATTTGTTTATTATCACAAATCTACTGAAAGAATGCATATCCAAGAAGTTCTTGAACTTCTGGATGCTCAGAATTTCAATCAGTTTTTGGAATACGATAATAAATATAATGAGGATTTAGTCAAAATTTTCTATACTGGTCTTCAAGGAAATTTTGAAGGGTTTGAGTTCAGTACCAAAATTGGAAATAATAAAGTCCATGTAAATGACTCTGTTTGGAAAGATCTCCTCGACATGTCTCCCATAATTACTGATCCACTAATTAAGGTCACGGATACTAGAACCATGGAAGGTTATGAGTTCAAGGAAGCCTTGAAATCCATGCTAAAGAAACTATATACTGACGAAATAATGGCTAGCGGTCTTTTCCCAAAGTCGGCCACAACTAGTCGGTTGAAACCAGTTGACAGAATTTTGCAATGGATTATCTCTGTGGTCCAAGAAATGAGGCTATTCTCGGGTTGACCAAGCAGAGCTTCATTTGGTATACATCTTGAAAGAGAAGACCAAAATCAATTGGCCTCACTACATTGAAAGCAGAATCTATTCTTTGAAAGACTCTGGCCGAGGGACTGCAATTTCATATGGCTCCTTCATCCAATTTATCCTCAACAATGTTGAAGTGGTCGTTCCCGGTAACCCATATAAAACTTTGACAGTCGACCAACAGTTATGTCAAAAGACTTTAACTATGATGGGATATATATGGGATCCTCGTCAAACGCACTACAGGTTTATTGTTAAGGCAACAAGTTCTCGTCTACATGAATCTGATGAAAGTGAAGAAGACGAAGAAGAAGAAGAAGAATAAGAGGAATAATAAGGTGGTAATCAAATGGATACTGATGTTAATGCCGGTGAACACAATAAAAGTGGCTGGTTAGATCAATCACCCTCTTTGGACTCAAATTTAAACCAAGGATGAGGTGAATAGCAACACACAGGTTGGACCACACTTGGTTCAAATTACATGCCACAAACAACAAATTGGAATTTTCAAGAGTCATACTATGTGCCTCCATCTCCTCCGCGTCCCTAACACAATAATGATGAACTCCTCAAAATGATGAGGAACAAGCAGCTCGAATAATAGAACTTTGCCACTGCACAAGATGAGCGGTTTACGAATCAGCATAACCAACTTTAGGCTCAGATAAATAACTTCAACATGTTCGCTACAACAATGATGGTTCATTTTGATAACGTAGCTGAATTTCCTGCAGGTCAAAACTGTGCTCTCACTACTAGCTTCAACGTTCTTAATTAGGTTGTGCTGGAACTTACAAAGCGGGATAGATGAGCAACAACTTCCACCACCTCATGACTATCAATTTCATGGAAGGGGCCGCCATTTTAGGGGGGGGGGGGCTTGAGGATTCTTTGTGTGTTGCTGTGCATGTCATTTCATATCTTGTTCATTACATTTTCATGTTCATTTCTTATTATGTTTGTTCAATTCACTAAGACATGGAACTATGTTAAATTTTAATGTTTGTAATGGCACTTACCTCTTTTGTTCATTTTTTGTGTTCTCTATTTATCTTCTCATACGTTTTTCATTAACAACATTATATGTAAATGTTCGTTGATGCTTACCTGGTGCAAATTCCATGAATATGCGTAATTCAATATATTATGTTTTTCGTTGACCTATTACTTCTTTATTTTTGATGTTGGCAAAGGGGGAGAAGAGACCCAGCAAAAACAGCAAATCATTCTACAAGATTGATCAAACATTCAGATTGTTTCTAGATGAATGCAAAAAGTTAGGGGGAGGATGATACTACACAATGTGCTTAATTGTTTCGCTATTATTTTACCATCATCAAAAAGGGGGAGTATGTGAGGGCAAGGTGTCTCAATACTTATTTTAATGATGTTAAAACGTATCTAGTTAGAAATGTGTACTTTGGACGGTATCATTAAGTCGCATATGCATTTGTTGTTTTCTCGTGTCAAGCATTTATCAAAAACATGTGTCCGTTCATATAGAAAAGAATTATATATGTTCTATGTGAGTTTTATCATGTTGGTTGAATTATATATGAGAGCTCACATCAAACCTCAAGTCGACTCATACTGTGTGTATTTCTATTTGTCAAAACTAAGTTGCTTTGCATCGATGCATGGACCTGTTTTGGTCGATGCAAAGAGTTTTTCTACATAATTCTATATTCAGGAGAGCTCAGGTCAACCGTTCGCTCGTCTCACAACATTTTTCTGTTATGTTTGTCTTTCAAAGTATCTGTTATGTTGGTTATTTGGTCAAAGCTTTGTATATATATTGTGTTAGCTCATTCTTCACACAATAACAAGAAAAGTGAAAATATACACTGAGATTGTTGTCATCATCTTCATCCTCTTTCTTGCATTTTCTCAACAAATACACATAATTATTTTTGTTGTGCATTCTACATCATTGAGGTGATAACATCCAAACATAGGATCAGCGTATCGGGTTTGGGTTAAGAGATTAGTGGGTTTTTCTTGAATAAAACCGTTAGGGTTTTGTCCTCCAAGAATCTTGGATTTTTGAGGTTTGCACAAATCGTTCCTTCATAGATTCAGCCGAGCGAAGGTAATTGAAGAACAAGAGGTTCTGTCAATTTAGTAGCGTTAATCGGAGGATTATGGAAGGAAGGTTTGGGTTCGAATTGTGGGTGTTTGAAATCATCCGAACAAGGATTTAAAGACCATTGGGTTGTTCAAAGGTGGTGCCACAATCAGAGGTTTACTCATCATATTCGAAGGACTTGATTCATCTTAAATCAAGAGAAGAGAAGGCATAGGTTCAATACCAATGATTAGGATTGAGTGTTTGATTTCTACTGCTTCTCTTGTAAAAACAATTTGCAACAGGTTCTATATACAGGTCTCAATTCTATTTTTAGAATTAAGGGTAGGCGTACCCCGAGCGAGGACGGTGAGAGAACTGCCTCAACAAATTGGTGTTGTTCTCTCTTTTTGCTATTTTCATTTCTGAATTTTACGTTTGTATGCAATCAAAATGGTTGACTAAAATTCTAGTTTATGATAGTGCTGAAACATATTTAGAAAACTCATTACAATACATTTGGTTGTAATCAAAAAAGCTTAGCATTACATTTACTTAGTGAATTTTCCTTGGAGTGCTTCGCACACCAAGCGTTCGACAAATTGCTTGAATACAAATGTTTTGATATGGTTTTTAATTTGAGTTTATTTTTCACAAGCATTGGAAATTGAACAACTTTGAGTGAACAAAATCATATTGATTTGTGTTCAAACTTTTGATTCGATTTCTCATCTTTATCAGTATTCTATATAGGCATAGCGTATATCCGATCTTTTTTATAACGGTTCATTTAGACGACCGTAGTTCCTCGGCCGCTTCCGCTTAAAATTTTTAAAAACCAATTTATTTTAAGGATAAGTGATTTGTTCAACCCCCTTCTAGATCATTACCATCGTCTAACAGTATGGACATTATGAGTATTTGGTGATGTCGTTCAGAGTGTCTAATGCACCTGGTGTGTTCATGGAGTATATGAATTGAACCTTTCATACTTACTTGGATCAATTTGTTGTGGTTTTTTTACTTATGACATTCCGATCTATTCTAACTCAGAAGAGGAACATGCTGAACATTTGCGAATTATGTTGCAAGTGTTGAAAGAGAAGAAGCTTTATGCTAAGTTTTCGAAGTGTGAATTCTGGTTGCAAGAAGTGAGTTTTCTTGGTCATGTTATTTCAGGTGATGTCATTGATGTTGATCCATCCAAGATAGATGTAGTTCTACAATGGGAGGCTCCAAAGTTGGTTACTGAGATCATAAGCTTTTTGGGCTTAGCTGGTTATTACTGTAGGTTTATTGAAGGCTTTTCTAAGTTGGCACTTTCATTGGCTCAGTTAACTTGCAAAGGTAAAGCTTTTATATGTGATATTCACTGTAAGAAGACTTTCATTAAATTGAAGAAAAGATTGACTATTGCTCCGGTTTTAGTTCTACTTGAACTGGATGACACGTTTGCGGTGTATTGGGATGCGTCCTTGATGGGTTTAGGTGGTGTGTTGATGAAGGATAGTAAAGTTGTAGCTTATGCTTTACGACAATTGAGAGTTCATGAGAGAAATTATCCTACTAATAATTTGGAGTTACCTGTAGTGGTGTTTTTGTTGAATATTTTGAGGCATTATCTTTATGGTTCCTTATATGAGGAAGAGGATATGGTGGAAATTCTTGAAGGATTATGATTTTGGCTTGAATTATCATATCGGTAGAGCTAATGTCGTGGTTGATGCTTTAAGTCGGGAGTCGTTGCATATGTCTGCTATGATGGTTAAAGAGTTGGAATTGATTGAGAAATGTAGAGACTTGAGTTTGGTATGTGATTTTGCATCGAAGAGTGTAATGTTGGGTATGCTGAAGATCAACAATTATTTTTCTTAATAATATTAAAGAGAGTCAGAAGTTCGATGTGAAGTTGATGGACTTGATGGTTGGAAGTAATCAGACTGAGGATAACGACTTCAAAGTGGATGAGCATGGCGTGCTGAGATTCCGTGATAAAATATATATTCTTGATGATTCTGAGTTGAAAAAAGATGATTATGGAAGAAAGTCATAGGAGTAGCTTGAGTATTCATTCAGGAGCTACGAAGATGTATCAAGATCTTAAGAAGATATTTTTGTGGCCTGGATTGAAGTGTGATATGGATTAATTTGTGTATACTTGTTTGACATGTCAGAAGTCGAAGGTGGAACATCAGAAGCCTACAGGGTTAATGCAACCGTTGGATATTCCATAATGGAAATGAGACATCATTTCTATGGATTTTGTGACTGGGTTACCGAATACTCAGAAAGGGCATGATGTTATTTGGGTAGTTGTTGATAGACTGACAAAGTCGGTGCATTTTATTCCGGCTAACATCAGTTTCTCTTTGCAGAACTTGGCTGAAATTTATATCCGTGAGATTATGAAGTTGTATGGAGTCTCATTGAGTATTGTGTCAGATGGGGATCTAATGTTTACTTCCATATTTTGGGAGAGTCTGCAAGAGGCTTTGGGTTCGAAACTGACGTTAAGTTCAACTTATCATCCACAGATAGATAGTCAGACAGAAAGGACTATTTAGTCTTTGGAGGATTGTTGAGGGCTTGTGTTCTTGAGCAAGGAGGTTCCTAGGATATTCATTTACCACTGATCGAATTCACTTATAATAACAGTTATCATTCTAATATTGGAATGGCGACTTTTGAAGCTTTGTATGGTCAGAGGTGTAGGACACTTCTATGTTGGCATGAATCCGGTGAGACTGTGGTGCTTGGACCTGAGACTGTCCAACAGACTACTGAGAAGGTGAAGCTAATTCGGGACAAGACAAAAGCTTCATAGAGTAGACAGAAGAGTTACCATGATAAGAGAAGGAAGGATCTTGAGTTTTAAGAAGGAGACCATGTATTCTTGCGAGTCACTCTGCTGACCGGTGTTGCGCGTGCCTTGAAGTCGAGAAAGCCTACTCATCGGTTTATTAGTTCATATCAGATTTCAGTAAGAGTTGGAATTGTTGCTTATAGAGTGGCGTTGCCACCAAATTTTTTGAATTTGCATGTTGTATTCCATGTTTCACAGCTTCAGAAGTATGCTCTGGATCCGCCGCATGTGATTTCGATGGATGATGTTCAGGTAAGGGATAACCTTATAGTTGAGGCTTTGCCTGTACGGATTGAAGACCATGAGACGAAGCAGTTGTGAGGAAAGGAGATTGCTCTCGTGAAGGTAGTGTGGGGAGGCGTTGTTGCTGGAAATATGAATTGGGAGTTGGAGAGCATGATGCTTGAGGCCTATCCTGAGTTGTTTGTATCAGGTAAATTTTCGAGGACAAAAATATTCTAAGTGGGGAAGAGTTGTAACGCCTCGTTTTATTTTAATTATTTTTCGTAATTAAAATGTTATGATGTTGTGTATGTGTATGTGATTATGTGCGTTTTGTTGTGGTTGGGAATACCTTTGGTATGAGATAGTGACCTTAAGACTAGACCTTGAGGAAGGTGTTGGAGGTGTGTGAGCAATTGTGTAGAACTTGGTGGTGTGGAGAGTAAAACTAATTAAATTATATTAGTAATATTTAGTTAATTATAATATTAGTTGAATAATATTAACTTAATTAAATATTGATTATTATTATTATTATTATTATTATTATTATTATTATTATTATTATTTTAATAAGAGGATATTAGTAATAATAATGATATTATAATAATAGAAAAAGGGGATTGCGTGAGAAAAAACTATTAGATCGTGTTTTCGGAGAGAAAGTTGAGAAGATGAGAGCTAGGACAAGAGAGAAGAGAAGAAAGGATTATCATTGTTGAATCTCTTGTTGGAACTCTAAGGTAAGGGTGAGATTCTAATTATCTAAGGGTGATCATGATGAATGGTGGGTAGATTATACCATGTAGGGTTTGTGTATTCTTATCTATCTATCTATCTATGATTTTAATGAATTGATGATTGTATGATGTATGAAATTATTGATAAATGATGCATAATGCGTTGATGTTGCTACTATAACTGGTGTTAGAATGATGCATTGATGATATTGTTGTTGTTGGAATCATGTAATTGATTGGATTATATGTTGTTGATGTTGTTATGAGTCAAAGTCGAAACTCAAAGTTATGAGTATTTTTGTGAAAAGAGTTGAAATTTTGATGTTTAGAAAAGTGATTTTTAGGGTAAAAATATGTGTTAATCGAATGGTATAAAAATAGGGTTTTGGGGTTGATTTAAAAGTGATTTTGGTTTTCAAAAGTTGCAGAAAAGTGCTTCTATCAATAGTGTAGTCGGTTACCTTGATTATGGTAACCGATTACACTGCTTAAAACTGCATTTTTGGGCTTTCTGACATGGTGTAACCGGTTACCCTGATTACGCTAACCCGTTACACTGTGTTATTTTGCATGGTGTGACTGGTTACAAGGGGTGTAACCGGTTACTCTGATTATGGTAACCGGTTACACTGGGAACATTTTTGGAATTTTTTTGAAAATTCATAACTTTAATTCCGAGTGCCTTTTGAAGCGTTGGAAAGCTAACGCAATGAACTATCTTATAAAAATGGTTTTTGTACCATAAGGTGATTAATTTGGTGTTTTTGGGCTCTTAATGTATTGTAAGGTTTATGTGGTGGTGTGACATAATGTTTAATGCAATTGTTATTGTTTGCTATGTTGTATGATGATGATGTTGAGCTGTTATAGAGGTTTTGTTACATGGTGGCTAGTATTGGCAGTGTACATTGACCATGCTGGTGGGTCATTGTGCATGATGTTGTTGTTGCACGTATAATATGTTTCATGAATTATTGCTATAGTGCTATTTTTGAGTGTTTGTAGTATATGTCGGTGGTTGGTGACCATTTTTGGCGTGGTATAATGATTAAGGTGAATATCATTGTATGTTGCATTGTTCTTGTTGTTGTTGTTGATTACTATATTATTATATTGTTGTTGTTGAACTGTTATAACATGTATTTTGAGTGTGATGGCCAGTATTGACATAGTACATGACTATGGAGGTGTTGGTCATTGTACTTGATGTTACTGTTGCATGAATAATACGTTACATGCATTCATGATGTTGGGACATTAATTCGTTGTTGTGAGCATCAATCCTAGGAAGTGAGGATTGTATGTCGGTAGCTGATTTCGGGGATGAATGGAATCAGTGAGATATTATTAATGATGACGATGATAACGAATTGTGAGCTCGATATCCTAAGAGGTGAGGTGGGGAGCCGGTGAATTTAAGTGTTCACGTATTAAAATTCTGACGGGAATTGTGATTCTGAAAAGGGATCGGATTCTGAAATAGGAACCGAATGGTACCACATACATTGAGTCTGGTTATGGGTCTCATTGCATTGCATATTGGTTGCATCTGTTGTTCTGTTGGATGTTGTAGTTGTATGTTGGATGTTGTTGTTACATGTTGTAGTTGTATGTTGGATGATGTTGTTGTTTGTTGGATGTTGTTGTTGTATGTCAGATGATTATTGTTGTTGTCGTGTTGTATGGTTGTTGTGTTGGTTGTGTGGAATGACTAATGTGCATGAAATAATTTATTGCTCACTTATATTCATGCTTTCCTTTATATAATTATGTTGAATGTTGTCTTTTCATGGGCATCGTGCATATAACTTGCAGTAGAGGAGTTGATGTGAGTAGAGGTTGGAGTCTTCCAATCTTTTTAAGTGTCGACATCTGCTCTGATGTGTAACACCGGACTCTTGGAACGTTTCCCATTTTATGCTTGTTGGAGATTTTTGGGTATCTCCTTTGTGTGGTTATTTACAATCTTTTTAAAAACATAATATTATTTTGAATAATTGTCTTAATGCTGAATTTTTCCGTTGTTTCATAAAATTTACAATCTCTCATTATCGTTATTACTGTTAATAATTTTAAAAGTAGTAGGTGTTGCATATCTATTTATATGAGCATGTTTTTGTTGAAACGTGACATCCTAAATATTACTTTTGTGGATAATTACTCTGATTTTATTTAATTATGCGCGGGAGTTATTCAAGGTGTTACAATGTGTTGATGCAGAATGGTCAGGTTGTGACTTATACTTCTAGGAAGTTTAAAATTCATGAGAGGAATTATCCCACACATGATCTAGAGTTGGTAGCTTTAGTGTTTATGTTAAAAATTTAGAGACATTATCTGTTTGGTTCTAGATTTGAAGTGTTCAATGAGCACAAGAATTTGAAGTACTTATTCGATAAAGAAAAGTTGAATATAAGGCAAAGGAGGTGACTCGAATTTATGAAGGGTTATGATTTTGATTTGAATTACCATCTAGGTAAAGCCAATGACGTAGCCGATACTTTGAGCAGAAACTCGTTGCATATGTCAATGCTTATGGTTCGAGAATTTGAGTTAATCAAGCAATTCAAAGACCTGAGTATGTTGAATGAAAGGACTCCTAATAGTGTGAAGTTGGGTATGTTGAAGCTGACTAGTCGTATTTTCGAGAAAAAAATCAGAGAAGGTCAAAAATCAGATTCAGGATTGATTGACTGACTAGTGTTAATCAATCAAGGTAAAATAGATGATTTTGGAATAGATGAAAACGGTGTTATGCATTTCCGTGACAAAGTTTGTGTACCTGATGTGCCAAAACTTAAGAAAAGTATTCTTGAATAAGGACACATAAGTAGTCTGAGTATACATCCCGGTACTTCTGAAACGTATCAAGACTTGAAGAAAATATTTTGGTGGCCAAGAATGAAGAAGGATATAACCGAGCTCGTTTATGCGTGTTTGATGCAACCATTGGATATTCCCGAATAGAAGCGAGATGATATTTTCATGGAGTTTGTGACGAGTTTGCCTAAGACTTCTAAAGGGAATGATTCAGTTTGGGTTATAGTAGATAAATTGACTGGCTCATTTCATTCTGATTAAGATAAGTTACTCATTGCAGAAGTTAGCTGACGTGTATATTGAGAAGGTTGTTAACTTGCATGGTATTCCTTCAAGTATTGTTTATGATAGAGATCCAAGATTCACATCGAGGTTCTGGGTGATTTTGCAGGAAGCCATTGGTACTAAGTTGTAGTTGAATTTTGCTTATCATCCGGAAACTGATGGTCAGATAGAGAGGACTATAAAGTTTTTGGAGGATTTGCTTAGAACTTTTGTTTTGGAGCTAAGAGGTAACTAGGATAGTTACTTATCGTTGGTTGAGTTCCCTTACAACAACAATTTTCATTCTAGTATTGGGATGACATCGTTTAAGGTTTTGTGTGGTAGGTGTATGACACCTTTGTGTTGGTATGATTCAGATGAAAGTGTTGTGCTTCGACCTGAGATTGTTCAGCAGATTACTGAGAAGATCAAGATGATCCAAGAGAAAATGAAGGTTTCACAGAGTCGCCAAAATATGAAAGTGTTGTGTTTCGAAAATTTTTACTTTTTATCAAAAAATTTAAAATTTCCGATAAAAAATTAGAATTTTCTACGAAAATTTGTTTCAAGAGCAATTTAAGGTGACAAGATAATTTCTTAGATATTTATAACAGTTGAAATCCAACAAATCCAAAACACAACCCATTAACTAACAAATCCACGAACAAAAATGACCAAACACGATACTACAAACCTCCGCCCAGACCCAATTCATTGTCCAATGTGTCTGACTGAACCCCACCGCGGTTCCGTTGTCCTTCCCGGCCTTTTTGCTACTTTTCAGCTTTTTGAAATTTCAGCTTCTAAGTTTCAAAATAGAATTTCCTTCATTTATCATTTAAGATTTTAACACTTAAAGATATTTTAAGACATACTTCACCATCCAATACAAATAAAATTCCAATAAAATATTGAGTATGTAGAATGAGAAATCCCCCGAGTATGAGAAAAATTAAGACTTAAAAGAGAGAACTCAATATCTATGTAATTATAATTTTAAATATCGTTAACCATATGCTTTGGAGTGTTTAATTTTTGAAGTGTACATATATCATTTCTCTTCACAGTATTACCACAGATGTGCCTGTTATGAACTTAATATGTATCACATACATATACAGATGCTCCAAACTCCTCTTGGTACTAATAGTTACTGGCTTTGTTTTTGTAGAACTTCACTGTATATATGCATAACCAAAATGCACATCAATAGCTAATGAAACACATTTCAGCGAAAGGCGTGGTTGTAGTCATGATAACGGAAGTTTTTGTATATGAAGTGAGCTAACAACCGCGACAGCGCAAATGAAAGTACTGCCAGCACAACCATTGAATTTCTTGTTGCAGCTGAAACCATACCCTGCTTCATTATGGCAACAATCCCAATTGAAGCAACAGATATGATCTGCAACATCACTTCCACCACATTGAGGCTCTTATATGCCAAATTGCAACTCTTACAATTCACCACATGGCTCCAGTATCTGTCCATAAGCTGTTCTCTAGGAGGTGTAGGAGGAAGAGCGCCACTATATTTTCCTCTCCATTCAACTTCACCGCCTGCATATTTCTTTAACCACTTTCTAAAACCAATCACAAGAGCATCGGCTTTTGTTGGCACAAAACAGGCCTTATGCCAATTTGCTTGACCAACATCCATTATTTTCTTTTCCTGTCAAAATAATTTAGTAACATTATATGTAGAATCAAAATACTAAATGGTTTTCTAGGGGTATGTTAATGTTACTTTTGCACTGCTGAATCTTACAAAAGGAATTACCTCAACATGCAGAAGATATAAATCTGAATCTAGAATCAAGTTTTGTCCAACATGAAACATCCATCGCGGTACAATTTTGTCAATCCACAGTCCAAAGTTTCTTGGGAAGCACCAAATCAGTCTGCTATTACCCGGACTAACAGGAACACAAATAAAGATCAAAGAAAATTTCCTCTGAACCGATGATTTCTGCATAGAAATATATTATGTAACACCTATTTTAAACCGAACGTCGTGACATAAGGATCGTAATAGCTACTCAATTTGTTACCTTAGATTCATCCGGAGACGCAGGTTTATCTGGATCATTATATGCATAAAAGATGCTTGGTGGCATAAATTTACTTTTGCTCCAACCCTGATTTGCAGTGAAACCATTGATATCTAACTTTTCAATTGACAATTCAAGTGGTCTTCCTCCTTCTCTATCAGCTTTCACTGTTAAGTTAATTAAGGCCTAAGTATATGATTGACATATATAAAACAAATAGGAACTTGCTGAAGTTAAAAGATTTATATCATATACCTTTTGGTTGTGGAGTTTTCATTAATCCATAATGTGCATATGGAACATGCGAAGGGTCCATGAGGTTTTCAATCAATACTTCATACCTGTAGTTGCATATTCAATTAATTCGAAAAAATATACTAAGCCTATAATATGTTATTTTCATCTTCCAAAATCAGGTCAAATAATGCTAAGTATCATACTTTTAATAGTCTTAAAATCTTACCCGTAAGCAATATCTCGGTTTCCCATTAAGCTAGTAAAGGATGGATCATCGATTTCTGGCATGAATGGTGGCTTTTTTCTTGTAATAATATCTTTGTATTGAGGATCAGTATTCGGCCAAAACCACAAGATATCATTCTGCACAATGCTTGGGTAAGCAGCTACACATGCTTTCTTGGATGTATGAATCTGCAATTTTGTTTATGGAAAAGTAAATGAGGATGACAAGATAACAAAACAAACGACGGAAGAACAAACATCCTGCAACACATCTAAATTCCGAAGTTCCGATTGATCTTAAAACTCAACCACTTTTGTTCAATGTACTTGATAGTAGTCAAGTTTGTTCTTTTTCTATACCCATCCAAACATAAATCACTTTACACTCAACTTACTTTTTCAGACACACACCTAAACATAAACCATTTTACATTGACTTACTTTAACTAAAATCAATTTTATAAGAACCAAACATGCACTACTAAGTACTAATCATAATGATGATGATGATGATGAAGATAGAGTAATAGTTACCGGAGGTCCATCGAGAGGTGCCTGAGGAATGAACTTGCAATCGCCGGATCCATTAAAACACCAACCATGATACACACACTGCAACCTACCCCATTGATCAATCCTTCCTTCAGACAAAGGTGCCAATCTATGAGGACACGCATCATCAAACACTTGCCATGCACCTTCATTCCTATCCCACCACACAACCACATCAATCCCCATAACCTTCTTCCCATGAGGTGCCCTTTTATCAAGATCACAAATTGGCATCAAAGGGTACCACTGTGAGTACCAATCAAATTTCTCAGAACCTGTTTCACCTTCTGCCTCATCATCCACTTGAAGATTACTCTTTTCATCTGTTAATGGAGAAGGTGATAAGGCAGTGAGAAGCTTGAATTTTGAATTGTTTTTGGTAAACAATGGAAGGGTTGAATGCAATTGTGAGTTGAAAAAGATGGATTTTTTGAATGGGGTTGGGGTTTCTAGAGGTGTTGGGATGTGAAGTGAAGTAACAGAGGAAGATAACATAGCTTCCATTGTTGTGTTGCGCAAAGATTAAGGAAGAAAGTGGTAACACATAGGATTGTCCAATGATTTGGTTTGAGAGGCTCACGTTTAATGTTTATGTGTTCGGTTTTACTATGAAATGAAACATGAGGCTCAGTTTTATCAACAAGAATGTGAGGGAAAAGTCCATGTTTTGATAATTTAACATATTCATTATTAGTTATGCATTTTGTATATTGGATCAATTTAACATATTCATTATTAAAATTAGAGTTTTTTTTTAAGTGTATGTAAATTTAGCATTTTCAATGCGAAAATTATTTTTAAATAAATTGATTTTAGATAAAGGTGAATTATATTGTAAAGAATTACATTTAAATTTAAAAATTATAAATCTTAACTTTAAATAGAATTAACTTTTACGACATAATTCATTTTATTTTAGAATAATCAAATATATCAAAGGTAATTACTTATTTTTCAAATTATTTTTAAATCTTTTAAAATAGAAGTTAGAGATTTGTCCCTGAAAGTCATTTGATGCAAGAGTAAAACATGTGGTTCAGTTTGGTTGGCTTTTAAAAATAAATCTAAATCAAACCAACGCAGTTTGGATTAGTTCAATTGATTCGGTTTTTTGCAAGATTATTATTGAGTTATACATATATACATATAGAGATCAACATAATTTTTTGTTTAATCATTCTTACATTATCAAATAACAACAAAATCTATCATATTTGAACAACAATTTCTTAATTAATAAACAAAAATTATATTAGATAACAGTGGAATAAAAAACATAAAACTCTAGCATAAAACAACATTAAAAAGATTATAATTAAACACAAAAACATAGGAGATAAGAGATCAAAGAGCATTAAAAAGAAAAAATATAAGAGATGAGAGATTAGAGAATAAGAGATACAATAAAAATGAAATTAAAAGAGAGAACAATAACATAAAAATGAGAGATGTAAAGAAAATACAAGGGAAGAGAGATTAGAGAAGAAAAGGCTAGATGTATTTAGCGAATATGATGAGAACAAGGTGTGATACTATTAGAAGATGTTAGAGTGAAGTTGCATGTCTCTTATACATTATAAGGGATACCTTTATGTTGTTTTGTTGCTTGTCTCTTAAGTTTTACTTTGCTTTTAGTCTTATATTTAAGTCTCCTCTTCAATTGTGTATCTTTAAGGATTGAGTTTTGGATATGTATTTTAGCATGCAAAATTTAAACTGTTTGTGTTTGAGTATGAACATTATGCTATAAGTCAATTAGTTAAGCTTTTGAGGAAAAAAACCCATAATTGAGATTGATCTAAGTCATGTCAAAAGCAAATTCTCAAAACATCTTCGATTATTTCAAAATTTGATATTTTGGATGTGTGATTCGAATCACACAATCCCTTGAGTCGAATCAAAAGGAACATGAATTTTTGTAAGCTTGTGAGTCGAATCACAAATGACACAGGATTCAAATCATGTAGTCTGTGAGTCGAATCACAAGTTCAACATGAGTCAAATCATGAAGCTTCCTTCAGTCCCTGCCAAGTTTGAGTCAAATCATATTATATGTTTTACTCAAATAAAAAAATGGATTTCTCTTTAAGTGTTGATCTTGTTTCACATTACTTTTCCACTTGATTGAAATCACCAAGTGTTCATGACTCAAATCAAACAAGGTTTTTTCACTAATTTTTGTGCTTTATCTCCAGCACCTATAAATCATTTTTACTCTTAAACCTTTCACAGTGTTAGAAAACACATTCTTCCATTGAGGATTTAAAAACTCACAACTCACTCGTCCTTTCTTTTGTCAAAAGAGTTTGAATCTTTTGTGAACACTTGCAAACGACTTCTTTCATCTTCTATCTCGTTCTTTTCATTATTACATGGACTCGAATCTTATCTTGGAAGATTTATGATTGATTAAAGTGATTCATTTTGAACTTAACGTTTCTTTAAAGATTTGTTTAAAATTTATGAGGCTTGCAAAATTGTGTGGTGTTATGACTAGTTTTAACAATTTCAATGAAAAAGAAAGAGGTTCTTCTTTCTAGGTTGACCTAGGCAGTATTGTGGGGAAGTCTACATATATGGTATGAGTTATTTTCGATCTTCAGACAGACCAATGCTCAAGATATCGACGAATTGTGTGGAAATTTCCACAGACGAAAACTTATGAGCAGATTTTTGGGGTTGGAAGATTCAAGGAGCAAATTCGAGTAAATATTTCGTGTAACACCCCAAATTTATTGGAATATTTATTTAATTTATTTAAATAGGAATATTCGTATTTTTGGTGATTTGCGGTGGTTGGTATGAAGTATTGAGAATTATGGAGTTTGGGTTATTTATTTAAATAATAGTATATAATATGAGTATATTGGTATTATTATTAATTTAAATATATATATATATATATATATATATATATATATATATATATATATATATATATATATATATATATATATATATATATATATATATATATATATATATATATATATATATATATATATATATATAAATATATATATATATATATATATATATATATATATATATATATATATATATATATATATATATATATATATATATATATATAAATATAAATGAACTAAGGGCAAAATGGACATTGGAGGAGGAGTTTGTGAGGGTGAAATTGGAAAGCCCATTTTAAGGCCCAAAGTTAGGTTTAACAAAAAGGAATTTTGAGGGAATTAAGATTCATTCTTGTTAGACCGTGAAATTGGAAGAAATAGAGGCCAGAGCTCTGAGGAAGAGGATTGAGGCAAAAGCTTCGCAATATTTTTGAGAATCAAAGGAGAAAGGCTTAAAGTTGGCAATTAAAGTATGGGGAGTATTGCCTTCATTGTTTTTAATATGTGATTTTCAATGTATTTAAAAGTTGGTTTAAGGGTTTAAAGGGTTTAAGGCTTATTTTGAGATAAAGGAAATTAGGCCTTCGTGGCCAAAATCTATTATTGAAGTTTTTACCATAGGAATTTGAACCGATGGTCTGATAGGTTTGAGGTCGATTTGAGTTTGAGGGAAAGTAGGCCCTCGTGGCCAACATGTCGGTAAGGTTTCAACCCTGTAGGGTAATTAGATTGTGAGAAAATCTAATGACTGTGGTGTAGTTGTAAGGAAATTATGGGAATTAGAGCATGAATATCATACGAGATTGGCCTAATAAGTCGTAGATTTTGTGCCTTTACCGCCGTAATAACTTAGGAATGATTTAAGGATGTTTTGGGGGTACTAAGGAAGGAAATCGTTGGACTTTTAGGTTGATTTTAGGTTCTGGTGCGTATCAGTGTTTTGCTATAATCGCGTGTTCGCATAGCGAACAAACTCGTCTCAGACTCACACAACGAAGAATCCTTTGCACAACGAATAAACTCGCCCCAGACTTACACAACGAACTTGCTAGCAAACGTAGCAGAGTTTCGCGAATTCTGATTTTGTGTAGTGATGCCTTGATGTTTTGATGTTGTGATTTCTTTAAAGAATTAATATGAGTATGACTGTGATTTCTATGTAATTTGTACATGATTATATGATGATTCTTATGATGTAATGATTGATGAGCCATGATGATATTTCCATGAGTTTTGATGATTCTATGATGACATGAATTATGATGATGATTTTGATGAATGATGATACACCTATGATGTTATTATGAGGATGATTATTGACGTGTGCATCATGCATTCATGTGCATCTGAACTTCGGTTCAGGACCTTGATTTCTTTAGCTTCAGTTCCATTGTGCGGATGTGAAGTATTTTGATGTGCTCCGGTTCTCGAGTAGAATCGATCCTATTGATGGGGATCTATGGATGGTTGATGACCCAGTGTCCATCGAGCTGTGATGATTAGTACCACATGCATGAGTCTTGTTGCATTTTCCTTTATGAGATAATTTGGTTTAATTTATGATATTATGACCTTTGATGTTCCTTGATGATTATGATGATGTTGAATATGAAAATGACGTTATTTTATATATTGATTCCTATATTGATTATTATGAATCGTTTTACTCACCCTGCCTGTTTGAATGTTGCCTCCACATGGATAACATGCAGATGACCAGACTTAGCCGTGGATGCTGTCGAGGATCTTTTTGGAGTTTTGAGTTGTTGGCCATTTTGGTTAACTTATAGGGTCTTGCTCTGATAGTGTAACATCGGGTTGGGGTCTTTGAGTAAAACCATATTTTATTTGATTTTTGTTATTTTGATTATGTTTTCTGTTCTGGCCTGGGCCCTGGGCTGACTACGCGGGCCCAGTCCAATAATGGCCCACCAAGCCTATTCTGCCCGGGCACGAGATCCCCGACAAGCCAAAGAGACCTCCCTGCGGGAAGGCCTACCCCCACGTCGGACTGAAGGCCCCCGTCCAGCAGACATTGCCCTCCACGGGCAGGAACTTCCCCTCCGCGGGGAGAACAACGTGCCACGCGCACGTTCTCCACGTGCCCCCCTCCGCGGGGACACGTCACCACGCAACTGCCCACCTCTAAAAGAGCAGGTCAAACCCACTTCCGGAGATCTCGGGACAGTTGGACTAGGGCGAAGACCACGTCCCGGTCTTCACTACGCCACGTAAGCCCTAGCAGTCACCTGGGTTGGGCCTGGCAATCCAGCCCAACGCAAGTGACCGTTGGCCCAGCGCTGGGGTCTCTCTATAAATACCCTCTTACTCAAGAGGGTCAGGTACACCCCCCTTTCTCTTCCTCATCACCGGTGAACAGGTAGCAGTCCAACAACGTGTGGCCAGCCCGTGATCCCCTTCTGATCAGGTCAGATCAGTGGCGCCGTCTGTGGGAACAGAAACTTCCCCGTCACTCCGAGCAGAAAACTAAAGTTTCACCAGCACTCCACGATCATGGCTAGCCCACACCACGACGATACCATACGCGACTTCGTAATCGACGCCGCCGCCAACGGCAGCAAGCAGATGGAAACGTCACGCCCAGCTTAGACCGACGAGAGAGACGGCTAGGCTGCTTCTCCATCGTCTGCGGAACCGATACGCCAGGCCGACCGCCGGCCCCCGAGCCTAGCGGCGTTCCAGCCCGTTCCCATCCCGGAAGGAGCGGACCCAACGGTGGTTGCGCTCTTTGCGACCATCAACCAGACGAACCAGCTATTGTTTCAGCAGAACGCACGAATTGGAGCGCTGGAGCGGGAGGTCCCCCCAAGGTCCCCTCCGCGGGAAGACCAGAATGGGGGCTCGAGGAGTCCCTCGCCTCAACCCAGAAATCGACGACCTCGGCTGGAGAGACCCCGAACAGAGGTAGTGCGGGAGCGCACCAGATCCCCAACGAGACAAGTTCGCGGGAGGCGGCAGAACACTTAAGCGATCCCGACCAGGAATCCGTGCGTCGAACCCCCGGTCAGGAGGCCGAGGACCCGAAACCAGGCGCCTATCCTAAACGGCCCGTCTCCTCCTCGATCACCCACTCTCAGCGACGAAGATGACTACCGGACTCCCTTTTCCCGGGAAATCATGGCCTCACCCATTCCCTACGGAATGGAGAAGCCCCCGACGCTCTCGACGTACGACGGCACATCCGACCTAAATGATCACCTGGAAGACATCGAGGCCATGCTCGATTACCGAAACGTCCGAGGAGCTATCAAGTACAGGCTATTCCCGACGACCCTAAGGAAAGGTGCCATGACATGGTACAAAAGTCTGGAGCCCGAATCGATTACGTCGTGGAGGGTCCTGAAGGACCTGTTTTCAAAACACTTCACAGCGTCCCGACGCCACCCGAAGACGAAAGCCGTCCTCGGCGCGATAATCCAAGCCCCCGACGAGCCTCTCTGAAAGTACATCGAACGATTCACCCGGGAAACGGTGCAGGTAACGACGCCAGACGAGATGAAGCGTTACCTAATGGAGCAGGGTCTACGCCACGACTCCAAGTTCTACGAGGCCGTGGGCATACACCGGCCAACCTCCCTGCAGGATTTCCTCGACAGAGCCGCGCATTATATCCGGTTTGAGGAAACTCAAGCAGCCAACTCCGCACGAGACACCCCGAGACAGGGAGGCCCCCCGTGGGCACCGAGATGACAGAGCATCAAGCCAGCGGCGGGGAGGTGACCGTCGTCGGGAAGATCACCCTCGCGAACAACGCGGCCCCGTCGGCCGATTCACGAAATACACGACCTTAGTCGCTTCCCGCGAGCGCATACTGGCCGAGTGCGCCAAAACCGAATTTGCCCAGGGAGGAGTCCGCTTCCCCCGGCCGACGCCCCCCAAACCCAATGTGGACAAATCGAAATACTGTCGATTCCACAGGAGCCACGGGCACGTGACCGAAGACTGCGTCCATCTCAAGGACGCGATCGAAATCCTGATTAAAGACGGCCACCTAAAGAGATACACCCGGGGGGTGAGGCCCAGAGGCAAGAAGCCCCCGAGGCCAAGAAAGTCGAAGAGCTCCCCTCTTCTAACGGCGACGACAGACTCCAGGTCACGCTATGTGTCAGCCGCCCCTAGGACTGGTTCGCGGACAGCGAGTTCAGCCTCCCCAAAGGCCCCAACCTACCAAGCGAGCCGGTACGGCCAACCAGCCGGTGGGAATACTTTTCCAGAGCCATGGTCATCTCGAGTGGCGCCACAAGGAGTCTTTCCATAGGATCAGTGAAAAGAAAGTTCGACGAACTTATCACGAGCAACTCCGGAAAAATGAGTACGCTCGAAAGATTTCGTGGTCGATCCAATCCGATCACATTCTACCTCGAGGAACTCCCTGGGGGATCCCCCAACTCCAACATTCCCCTGCTCGTACGGGCACGGATGGCAAACTTCGACGTCAGGCGCATCCTCGTCGACAGAGGCAGCTCGGTGGACATCATGTACACCCACCTGTTCACGACCCTCCAACTCGACGAATCCAACCTGTCCCCTTACGTAGGCTCCGACCTTCAGGGGTTCAACGGGACGACAACAAGACCTTGGGGGTACGTGGAGCTGAAAGTCACTTTCGAGGAAGAGGAAACGGCCAGGGAAATCAACATCCATTTCTTAGTCGTCGAGTTCTCGTCCCTCTAAAACGGTATCCTGGGCAGAACGACGATAGCAGAACTCACCGCGGTGCCTTCCACCGTCCATCTAAAGATGAAGTACTACACGAAACGGGGGGCCGTGGTGACCCTTAACAGAGACATCGAGGCCGCCCGAAGGTGCTTCGAGGCCACGCTGAAAGGTTTGGACACCATCGTTCCAGCAACCAAGAAGGCGACCCCCATCGTGGTGCCAAAGAGCGAACGAAAGGAGCTGGTTGGATCCGTGGACCTCGACAGCCGCTTCACCGAAGAGCACGACCAAGAAATAAGGATCAGCGAAGCCAACGAGCAGCCCACCCACCCGGCACGCCCCATCCCGAACGGTGAATTCGAGATCGTCACACTCGGGGAGGACAAGAGTAGAACCGTGAAGATCGGCGCCGGACTCCCAGACTTAGCGAAAAAACAGCTACAGGCCTGCCTCCGCGAGAACGCCGACCTCTTCGCATGGAGCGCCGCAGAAATGCCCGGACTCGACCCCGAGGTCGCCTGCCATCAGTTGTCCATCAGCCCGACCGCGAAGGCCATAGTTCAACGTAGGCATAGACAGTCCCCCGAAAAGTCGGCGGCGGCTGAAAAAGCTGTAAAAGACCTCCTAGAGGCAAATTTTATTTCGGAAGCCCGATATTCAACCTGGCTGTCCAATGTTGTACTCGTCAAAAAGAATAATGGAAAATGACGCATGTGTGTTGACTATACCGATCTCAACCGGGCATGTCCTAAGGACGCCTACCCCCTCCCCAACATCGACAAACTCGTCGACAACTCCGCGGGCTTCAAGCTCTTGTCCTTCATGGACGCATACTCGGGGTACAACCAGATCCCGATGGCCGAGCACGATAAACAGAGCACGGCCTTCATGACGGTGTCAGACAACTATTACTACAACGTAATGCCCTTCGGCCTAAAGAACGTCGGCGCCACGTACCAACGGATGATGAACAGTGTCTTCCGGGGCGAAATCGACGACATGCTCGAAGTATACATGGATGATATGATCGTCAAATCCTGCACGGAAGCTGACCACACGGCCCATCTCAGGAAGGTTTTCGACACCGCGAGGACATGCCGAATGCGCTTCAACCCGGAGAAATGCACCTTCGGTGTCCGCGCAGGAAAGTTCCTCGGCTACTACCTGACTGAGCGGGGGATCGAGGAAAATCCATACAAATGTCACACCTTTTCGGAAATCACCACACCCACCACGAAGAAGTCCATTCAATCCCTCAACGGCGTGCTCGCCTCACTTTCCCGGTTCATCGTTAAGTCCGCACAGCACGCCCTCCCTTTCTTCAAACTACTCAGGAAGGAGACCACGTTCGAATGGACAGAGGAATACGAGAAAGCCCTCCACCACCTCAAACACATACTGTCCGAACCACCGGTGCTGACACGTCCCGTGATGCGCGAAACCCTATACCTATATCTGGTCGTAGCCAATGAGGCCGTCAGCGCCGTTCTCATCAGAGAAGCCGAAGAGGGGCAAAAACCAATCTACTTCACGAGCAAAGCCCTCCACGATCCTGAGGTCCGATACCAGCTGATCGAAAAAGTCGCCCTAGCCCTCATCACCGCAGCGCGACGACTCCGACATTACTTCCTAGCACACACCATCGTGCTCCGCACCGATCAGCCCATCCGCCAGCTCCTCGGCCGACCCGACATGGTCGGACGCATGCTGAAATGGTCATTAGAACTATCTGAGTTCGACATCGCCTACGAAGGTCGGAAAGCCATCAAAGCTCAAGCCCTGGCCGACTTCGTTGCCGAGATGACTTCCTCACCCGACTCCACCACAGGGAGCCACATATGGACCATTTTTGTGGACGGCTCCTCCAACTCCACGGGAAGCGGAACATGCATCATCCTCGACAACGAAGAGGGCACCCTCATAGAGGTCTTCCTTACGCTGGCTTTCCCGACGACTAACAACCAAGCTGAGTACGAAGTGTTTCTGGCCGGACTTCGCCTGGCATCAGACCTCGAGGCTAGAGAAATCAGAATCTACACAGATTCCCAGCTGATCGCCTCGCAAGTACGAGGAGAATATCAAGCGAAAAACGACAACCTCGCCGAATACTTAGCACTTATCACCGAAAAAATGCAAAGTTTCGACTCCGCGGAGATTCAGCACGTCCCGTGCAAACAGAACACCCACGCCGATATCCTCTCAAAATTGGCGAGCACAAAAAATGAGGAGGCCACAAGTCGGTCATCCAAGAAGTCTTATCGCAACCGAGCACCAAAGCGACCACCGCCCCGCTCGACATCAACGCCATAGGAGATACCGACTGTTGGATGACACCACTATACACCTACCTCAGCACCGGCCGCCTGCCAACCAACTCTAAAGAAGCAAGCACGACCAAGCGACGAGCCTGCTCGTACGTCCTCCTCGAAGGCAAACTATATCGTCGAGGCTTCGCGATCCCACTCCTCAAATGCATCGACAACTCCTAGAGCGCATCCATCCTAGAGGAAATCCACGAGAGCATCAATGCGCATCACCTCGGAGGACGATCCCTGGCGAGAAAGGCTCTACGAGCAGGCTACTACTGGCCCTCGATGCAAACGGACACGAAGGAGCACGTCAAACGATGTGACAAATGCCAACGACACGGGGACATGCACCTCGCTCCACCAACCGAACTCAAATCTCTCTCATCCCCGTGGTCATTCGCCTGGTGGAGGTTGGACATCCTCGGCCCCTTCACCCTAGGATCCTATCAGAACAAGTTTCTCATCGTGGGCGTCGACTACTTCACCAAATGGATCGAGGCCGAAGCCCTAGCCAAAATCACGGCCCACAACATACTCCGATTTTACAAACGCAACATCCTCGCAAGATTCGGGGTCCTGCTCGCCATCGTCACCGACAACGACACTCAGTTCACGGACAAAAACTTCCGCGTCTTCATCACCAAGCTCAGAACCAAACACCATTTCACCTCGATCGAGCATCCCCAGACAAACGGCCAGGCGGAATCCGCGAACAGGGTCATACTCAAGGGACTAAAACGACGACTCGGCGACGTAAAGCGAGCATGGGTCGAGGATCTCCACATCGTCCTCTGGGCATACTGAACTACGCCCCACTCAACCACGGGGGAAACCCCATTCTGCGTCACATACGGAACCGAAGCAGTGATCCCAGTCGAGATACGCGAGCCATCCAGACGAACTGAAACTCCCCTCGACACCGACGACAACGACGACGCTTTACGAGAGGAGCTCGACCTCGTCGAGGAGATTCGCTCAGGAGCAGCCCTCCGGGAAGCCCGGCTGAAACAGCAGGTGGCACTTCGCCACAACAACAAAGTCCTGAAACGCGACTTCCAAATCGGCGACTTAGTTCTGCGCAGAAACCAGAAAGACTCACACGAGGGAAAACTATCCGCAAATTGGGAAGGTCCCTACCGTGTCCGCGACAAGACGGAGCACAGGGCCTACTACCTCGAAAACTTGCACGGGGAACAACTAGCTCGACCATGGAACACCGAGAAACTTAAGCGGTATTACAGTTAAACACTGCCCGCGACGACCCACCTTCGCGACCACTGGGGAGGCGACATGGTACCACCGCACCTCCTCGTATCTCCTAAACGACCAGACCAAAAGCAAGTCATGCCTTTGTGTGCGCGGACAGAAGGCCTTGCTCGGTAGGAAACACCTCGATCGAGATTCCCCACCAACGTACCAACACCGGCAGGACACCCAGCTCGCGATGGGACGTCCACGCCACGGGGAGAACTACCCTCAAACCGGTCAGGCAACAAAGCCGACCATCCGGCCAGTTCCCCACACCGCCGGAAACAATCGTCGTCGAGCTACCACCCCGGACAGACCCAAAGGCACACTAAACATGCATTTCAAACATATATATTTCAAGCATACAAATACGTGCAGAAATAAAACGGGCATAATCAACATGCAAAAACGAGGCACACACTTAGACAATTTTCAAAATATATTAATCAAAAGAGGGCACCAGCCCAGTAGTCAACATTACATAAAACAAGGGCGCGCAGGCCCGACAAAGAAAACAACAAAATACAAAATATGGCGCACATGCCGAACTACACGGACACGCAGGCCCGAGACTAGTCTAAGCTCCCTCCTCTCCGCCAGCTTCCGGATCCACGACAGGGACGACGGTGCCAGCCTTCTCGGCGCTGGGGTCGACCACCTGGCCATCGACTATCTCATGTAAGGGGCCGATCCCATCCTCGACGAAGGGGATGCCGAAGTTCACCACCCTGAGCTGAGCAACGGCGTTGTTAAAGCCCGTAGCGAAACCATCCAGGCAGTCCCCTTCCAGCACGCGTATCCTGGCAAGCAGATCAGCCCGGGTAACCAGCAACCGGTCGTTTTCGGTCTCATCATCACCAGGAAAGAGATCACCCTCAAGCTCCACCACCCGAGCCTTCGACGCTCGTAACTCCTCCTCAGCAGCCTTCAGCTTCTCCTCAACGCCACTGCATCTCTTGTGCTCGAGGTCAACCTCCCCACGAACCTTCTCCAGCTCTCCGGTCAGCTGAGTCACCTTCCCTCAACTTGCCTCCAAATCCTCGGCCGCCTTACTCAGATGGGACTGCGTGAAAGCGAGATCCCCTTGCAGCTTCGATAGTTCGACAGCCGAACAACTCTCTTTGCTCAGGACCATCGCGTTGTGAAAGTTCGCATCAATGCGGCCAAGTCCTCGGTCAGAACCTGCCTCCTCGTAGCACGGTCAGCACCCAGAATCGCCTTCACCTCCCGCGCAAGAATGCTGGGCGACCTAGCCCCATGGAAGTAGCCGGGGTGCTGGTGACAAGGAGCGATGGTATAACCCTCCTCGGAAGACTTCGCCGACAAATCGACCACGGGCGTATCCTCCTAAACTCTCGCTCTCTTCGGGGCCCCTTGGGAAGTAGGCGACTGGCTACCGGTCGGGGACGCCGACGACCCTCCTCCATCCTGCTCCGCAGAAGACTGCCCGGCCAATTGAGCCACCCGCGTCTTCGAAGGAACAACGGCCCTTGACGCGCGCAGCTTCTTCACTCGCTCCTCGACAGATGCCATATTCTCTGCACGACAAAAGAAAAAACTAGTCAGTAAAAAGCTAAGGATATCAGGTCGAAAAAGGACGAGGCGCCCACCACCTAGGTAACGCAGAGCATCCTCCTTCGAGGCACACTCGAGCAGGGCCTTTGTGTTGATCAGCCTCACCGTATCCCGAATGTTTCCGTAACTGTCAAGGATATACCGGCCATCGGGGGTAACTAGCTTCGACGGCGGTAAGTTTCGCACGAAAGAAACTATTTTCAGGTAGATGGCCATGTCCTCCTCATCGAGTGACCCTGCCAGCACGATGTACCGACCTGTTCCCCGAGAATAATGTTCCAGGGACCACTCCACATGCACCCGGGGCAGCATGACGGCCTCACGACGACCATCTACTATCCTCTCCCCCTCCGAATATAAAGATCGGACCCTTTCGTGCGTGATCGGGCTGACCACGAAGAAGCGACCTTTGAAATCTCGGACAGAATCCATGTACGTCCTGAAGAGCCTGTCCGGCTGCTTGAACGACACCCAACCATGTCGACCACTCACTGAGTGCCGTTGTAGATGGAAAATACGAAAGAACAGCGGCAGCGTGACGCCGACCTAGAGATATTGGCACACGAGCTCGAAGGCCCAAATAAAGGCCAGGGCGTTAGGGTGCAGCTGCGACGGGGCCAACCTCAGCCAGTCGAAGAGGCCCAAATGGAAGTCCGAAAAGAGCAACCTGAGCCTAGCTTCTTTGAAGTAAAACTCATACATCGGAAAGTGCATCCGCCTGTATTTCGAGAAGATTCGATGACCAGGCCGGGGACGGTAGACTTGCCAATTTTGAGGATCCCCCTCTTCCCGGTCCTCTACGGTGGCATAGGCCCCTGTCGGATCGGAAGCAAAGCAGGAGGGCGTGGTTAGCATCTCCTCGGCCACCTAGTCTGCAATCGGAACGACACGCTCATCAAAGTAGGGGACATCCGGCTCGTTATCCTCGACCATCGTGCCCAAGACGAGCGTAGTCATTAACACCTGAAAAGCAAAAGGTAATGGTGAATTCAATGACAAAGATCAAATTCACCCTTCCCCCGCAAGTCAAGTGAAAGGGCAACGAGGACTCCCCGAGCATCGTCCCCGGGGGATCTGCCCTAACCTACCACATCCCCGGACACCAATGTGGCCCGAACTGCAAACCTTCCTCGGAGGCGTCCGTCGAAATAGACGTCGCTCCCCGGGACGTTCATCGGAGAAAAGAATCTCTCTCCGGGGCATTCATCGGAAAAAGCTTCCCTCCCCGGGACACTCATCGGAACTATCGCCTCTCCCCGGGACATTCATAACAAAAACCCTAAAAAAAACCCTAGAACGGCGGAGATCGTCGCTTCTCCTCGGGGCATTCAAACGGCCCCGTCCGCAGTCACAAAACAAACGAGAAAAACAGAAGAAAAGAGGGAGGAAACTTACTGTGATGAAATCGACGACGGAGAACGCGACGACGGTAGCGGCGGAGATGCCAGACAGCGGCGAGACAGCAGGCAGAAAGCTTAAGAACGTGAGGGCGAAAAGTGAGAAATGAGCAGGGGCTCGCGTACTTATACCCCTGCACGGGACACGAAGCGTCGCTAGACACTTGAGTATCCTAGGGTAGCCGCCCTAGCATCTACCCAGCACTCAACACGTGGCGGAAGCAGGCAGTCGCGCCCCTTCGCCCCACCTCGCCAACACCCGTCCTCTAAGACCGGGCTGTTAACGACGTAGAACACGTGTGCTCGCGTCGAAGGATCTTCCCTCGGGCCAATCCACTTCCCCGGAACGACGTCATCAAGTCCTCGCTCGCTTCCTCGGAGCAACGACTTGGGGGGATCTTGTTCTGGCCTGGGCCCTGGGCTGACTACGCGGGCCCAGTCCAATAATGGCCGACCAAGCCTATTCTGTCCGGGCACGAGGTCCCCGGCAAGCGAAAGAGACCTCCCCGCGGGAAGGCCTACCCCCACGTCGGGCTGAAGGCCCCCGTCCAGCAGACATTACCCTCCGCAGGCAGGAACTTCCCCTCCGCGGGGAGAACAACGTGCCATGCGCACGTTCTCCACGTGCCCCCCGCCGCGGGGACACGTCACCACGCAACTGCCCACCTCCGAAAGAGCAGGTCAAACCCACTTCCGGAGATCTTTGGACAGTTGGACTAGGGCGAAGACCACGTCCTTGTCTTCACTACGCCACGTAAGCCTTAGCAGTCACCTAGGTTGGGCCTGGCAATCCAGCCCAACGCAAGTGACCGTTGGCCTAGCGCTGGGGTCTCTCTATAAATACCCTATTCCTCAAGAGGGTCAGGTACACCCCCCTTTCTCCTCCTCATCACCGGTGAACAGGTAGCAGTCCAACAACGTGTGGCCAGCCCGTGATCCCCTTTTGATTAGGTCAGATCATTTTCGTACAAGGAAAACTTTGGATTATACCCTTTTTGTGTTCCGCTGCCTTTTGAGCAATTTTGATGTCTTTTGGGAAAACCCGTTGTTTACGGAGCCTCGACCTATATTTGATTTATTGGGAAATGTACGCCCTTTGAGGTGATTTTTATTGATGTTCAATATTTTACTTTGATAAATGTGAATATTTTGCCATTTAATTTGTGGGATAGAAAATGGTGTTATGTTAGCGGTATCAGAGCAGGTCGGTCCGTCCGGCCAAGTTGTCAAATGTTATTTGTTTCCTAGTATGTGAAATGTGTGTGAAAACACTGTCATTACACGTTTGTTTTCTAACCTTTGTCTGCAGAAGTGGGATTGAATCAAGTGGGGGAGAGGCTCGTGCTTCTCCAGGATGCTTCAAGTGTGAAGTGGTGGCTCAGTGTGCCGATGAACGCTCTTATAGTTTGGTAAAGATGGTTTATGCCCCATCATGATTTTCGGCTGTCTATTGACAAATTGAGGAATTGATCACCCTTAACCTCTTGTTGATAAGTAGACGGAGTCATGTTGGATGAGATAGATGTGTCTTGCAAGCTTAGATGGCGTGTGCAGCGAATTTTTTTGAGTTAAGCTAAGTGCTTAAGGATTGTTTTGATGAGTCGGTGCAGGATGGTGCTGAGATATTTTCATGGAAACTTTGAGTGTTAATAAAGTGGGAAAGTTGGTGGTGTGCCAATTGTTGCACCCCAAAATTTGACCAACCGGGTCTCGTATTTGGCTCGATGTTTCGACGCATAATCGCATTCGCATATGCATATTGCATACATTGCATTTGTCATTTGTATTGATTTTATCAGGGATCACAGCTCTCGTCTCGTGTTTCAGTTGTTTTTAATCAGTTTTAATAGGTAGAATCGTATTTTTGGGATATTTCGGTGCCCGTTTATTTTACCGATTATTTTGTTGCGCTCTCGCAGTGTTATGTGTCGGTCGGTGCTTATTTTGTTCTTCTGGGATTTATTGTGATTTTTCTGGATTTTATTGGCTATTTTTAGGATTTAATAGGATTTTTAATAGTTTAATTCTTTTTAAATAGGTTTTAATCATTTTAGGATTTAATAGTTTTTTAGGATAATATAAATTTTTCTAGAATATTAATTGTTTTTAATTTTAGATATAGAATAATATAGATTTCTCATTTTTAAATAGAATTTTCTTTTAATAGTATGAATAGAATTTTCTTTTAATAAATGAATAGATTTTCTTTTATTAGTAAATAGAGTTTAGATAAATAATATAGATTTTTCTTTTATTTTCTTTTATAGATTTTAAATCATTTGTAAATAATATAGTCTTTTTTTAGAATTTAATATAGTTTTTTATTAATTAGGAGTTAATTAGAATTTTTAGGTTTAATTGAGTTTAGCAATTAATTAGGATTTTAACCCTGGTTTTAATTCAGTCTTTTTGTTGAGTTTTTTAATGGTTTTCGGTTGGGCTTTTGTCAAATCAGCCAAGGCCCAGAGTATTTTCGTCCAAGTCCAGAAATTCACTTCAATTCAGTTTTTTCCAGTTTTCTCCAGAATCTTCCAGAACGTGCCAGATGTCCTCAGCCATATAAATATCAGGCTACACGTGTAAGCAGAGGCTGGCCCCACGCGTTTCACCCGCATGCACGCCACCTCACCTCAGCATTCACCTCTCTCTGCCACGCATGGGGACACGCGTCCCGCATGCACCGTCTGCCTCCACCATCCCTCACCACGTGTCTCCCCCAACTCGCCTCGCCTGAGTCAGCCACCGGCCGGCATGCATGGCCGGCGGCCACCGCCCCCTCACCGGAAATGCAAAATCTCAGAAACTACCAGATTCAACCTCCAACATTCATCTTCTCCCTCTTCCGTCTCCGATCAACCTCCATCACCACTAATGATTACCGTCTCCGATCATCCTCATCCAATCTCCATGAAACAATCTCCAGGAAACCTCCAACGACCTTCAACATGCTTCAGTGTTCATCTGGTTCTTCGTGTTCCTCAATATCATTTCCAGAAACTCGTGAAGATCCTTCGAATCTTCATCCCTTCCATTAAGACCTCCATCAGCTTTCGTCTTCATCATGTTCACTAGCACTTCTTCAGGGATGAATCCTCAAACTAACCCCAGATTACTCCTCGCGCCTTCAACCTGCAAACAAGATCTTCGCGTTCATGAAGATCGTCAGCAACAAGAAGAACAAATCTTCATTGTGGCTCCTGGAAATCACCAGAACGCCTTCATCGTAGATCAAGACCTCTCAGGATCTTCAAGGCTCTTCAGAAAATCCCAGGTCCTTCATCGTTGAATTCACCATCTCCAGAACGAGTCTTCAGCGTCATCCTTCAGATCTTCATCTCCAGAAGAACAACACGATTTCCAGAAAACTCCAGAAGATTCGTCCAGATCCATAGAGATCATCATGTTGGTTCAACGATCTCCATCGTTCAGCAGCAAGAACTTTCACCGAACCACAACACAACTCACAGAAGATTCAATCTTCAGAAGATGAACTCGTCAAGCAATGGATCTGTTTGTGTTTGAGAGAATTGACTTGAATTGGCATGAATATGGAAGGATTGAGGTTATGGGTGATGAACGGAGAGAGGAGAAGTCAGGGAAAGGGGACGGCGGCGGCGCCATGAGGAAGGAGTTAAGATTAGGGTTTTTTTCAGAATGGAGAGGGAGAGAAGGAAGGAGAGGAAGGGATTGGGCTGGATCCAGGCCCAATCATGGATACACCCCTGTTTTTTTGCAAACACCTCCCCTCACGTTTTTGGCTGAGAGTGGGCTGGGCCCAATGAAACCAATATTTCGCTACCACACACCCTGATCACATCCGCACCCCCTGGGTCTGTAATGTCTTTGAAGACTTGGGCTGGGCCCAATGCATTGCAGTTTTTTATTTTTATTTACTTGTTAATCCCCCTGTAATCCAGATTACACCCCCTCCCCTCTTTTGTATTTTTTTCTTTTATTATTTTCTTTTATCTTGAGGTTTTAATAAATAGGAAAAACATATGGAAAAATATTCAAGGAAAAGGACATGAAAAAATAGAAAAAAGAAAAAGAATATAAAAAAATGTAATATGAAAAGAATATTTTGAAGGAAAAATAAAAGAGAAATACTTTAAGGAAAAGAATATGAAAAAAATAGGAAAAAGAATGTGAAAAAAGAAGTATTCAAGAGAAAAATATGTAGAAAAATAAAGAGAGAAAATATAGTGAGAAAAATATTCAATAGAAAAATATATAGAAAATATGAAAAGAAAGGAAGAAAAAAGAGAAAAAATATTAAAGTAGGTTTAATATTTTTAAGTGCATTTTCTTTTAGGAGATATTTCCATAGAGTTTATTTTCTTTTTAGGATAGTTTAGAAGCCCATTTGTTAGGGGGCTATTTTCCACTCGATTTTTTAGAATAGGATAGGATAGCGTTTCCTAGGAGATTTATTTTCAGTATGCAAGCATTGTAACCATTTTTCAGAATATCAATAAAACGAGATTTGAGCTGTGGTCCCGAAGTAGCCGAACTACAGCTGCTCTGATTCCTTGTACCAGACAAGGATATGTAGGCATAGGATGCGATATCCTAGCGAGCACACTAACAACTGACTTTTGTTCTCTCGCTGCTGTGCGATCGAGACTTTCCCGCTGACGACTAATTAATACCCTTTTTTCTCTCTTGCCCGAGTGCATTTGAGACCAAGCCATAGTTTTGCCCATAGGTTCCCGACCCTGTGAAACCAGCTGTTTTTTCTCACTGCTGTGTGAGAATGTTTGTTTAGCCGTAGTTAGTCTGAACTACGTAAAGCTCTGATCTTCCATACAGTATGGAAGTACGTAGGCACAAGACGCGAGGTCTTGGCGAGCCAATTTTCCCCGTAGTCCCGAACTACGTTGACTCTGACTTTCTCTCCTGAGAATACGTAGGCATAGAGTGCGACGCTCTATCGAGTCAGTTCCCTTCCGTTTAGATTTAGCAGCCGTAGATAGATTGTTTTGCATCCAGTAGACAACCCAAGCAAGCGTGGATCCCGTCGAGTACGAAGAACGTGAGGGGTGCTAATACCTTCCCCTTGCGTAACCGACTCCCGAACCCAGGTTTTGGTTGCGATGACCATACCTTTTCCCCGTTTTTTTTGTGAGGTTTACTTCGAGCGTTTCCTTTCCCGCTCTGAGGGATAAATAACGCACGGTGGCGACTCTTCTGTCAGCCGGCGCCGATTTTCGCAGTAGCGACAGCTGGCGACTCTGCTGGGGAACCAACGTCCCCTGGCTGCTAAGGACTGCGATGGTCCTTATGCACGTGGGATCCAACGTCCCCTAAGAGAGAGTCAATCCTAGCGCTTGTTTGGGGCTTATTTATTATCTGTTGCTGTTGGGGTGTTACGGGTGTTCTGATATTGAGAGAAGTCGGACCTGGGCTTGAGTGCACCTTAGACTTAGAGTAGAAATTAGTGGGTGCCCGCTTGCTTTGACTTGCTTTGGTGTCCCATGAAATCTACACTCAGACGAGGTTCTGCTGGTTGGCCTCCTGTCCCTTCCTTTGGTTGGCGTGGGTTGCTGGTTAGTTGGATTGTCGACTCTGGGAACCGATCATTTGGAAGTTAGCTAAGTGAGGCCTCTTCAGGACTTGATGATGCCACTCCTTCTGGGAATCGTATCGTCAGTCTTGAAAGTCTGTGACGCTGACGACCGCATAGGATGTCGTACCTTGTCAGATATAGGTCCATACCTGTGAGTGGGGGGATTTTTATTTGCAGGAAACTTGACTTTCAACCTACCCGTTATTCTGGTCTTCTCTTCAGAGAACGTCTCTGTCAGCAGCGCAGCAGTATGCAGATTTTGTGTGGGGGCTGTGGTCCCGTTGTTTGCTGCATTTTGCATATCATATGCATATCAGTGTTGCATTGCATATCATCCTCCAGCTAGCCAGAGTTCTGATCCAGCCTTTGTTTCTTGAAGGTGATTACCCGGAATTTGGATTGAGCAGCTGTTGATTATCAGAAGACCTGCCTAAGGGTTGAGTAGATTTGAGCAGAATCAAGCATCGAAGTCAGCTGAAGACTATTGGTAGCCATGTCTGAAGGCAATTTCCAGTCTCCTAACACCCTGACAGGGTTCACTATGGCGTCCAACCCTCTGTATGATTCTATGGAAGACTTCCCGCAAGTGAACAACGTTACTGCAAACCAAGTTGTACAGCCTTCTGTTGAGAGCCAAGGTCGACATGAGCAGTTTGTTGCCAGAAATGAGCGTCCTCCTCCTGTTAACAATCAAGGTGTTGCTCTCCCTGTGATGAACTACCGTAGAGATATTCCAACGGCTGGGATGGTAGATCCAAGAGCTCTTGACGATAGTAGAAGACTCCGAGTGTTGGAAGAGCAAATGAAAGCTTTGAAAGCCAAAGATGCTGTTAACCTGGATGCTGTAGGCATGTGTTTGGTTCCTGACCTGGTGTTGCCTTACAAGTTCAAAGCACCGAAATTTGAGAAGTACACGGGAGATAGCTGTCCGAAGCTGCATTTGATGATGTTCTGCCGAAGAATGACTGCGTTCGCGCGAGATGACAAATTGACGATCCATTGCTTTCAAGATAGTTTGACTGGGGCATCTTTGAGGTGGTATATGCAGTTAGAGAGGAATCAGATTCAATCATGGATGGATTTGGCCAAAGCTTTTCTGAAGCAGTACGATTATAGTCTAGACATTGCTCCTTATCGCATGCATTTGCAAGAGTTGTCTAAAGAGATCAATGAACCCATCAGGAAGTATGCTCAGAGATGGAGAGAATTTGCTGCTAGAGTGCGTCCACCGCTGTTAGACCAAGAGCTGGCATGCATGTTTGTAGATTCCCTACAATATTCGTACTTCAAAAGATTGCTCGGAATTCCGGCAAGTTTCTCTGACGTGGTAGCATTAGGAGAACGCCTCGAGTACTCCATAAGAATGGGGAAAATTCAGATTACTTCATATGATCAAGCTGATGAAGCTGAATACCCTTGTGACTATCAGAGTGAAGAAGAAGTTGTGATCAACTCAGTCATGCCAAAGGTTGAATATCCTCGAAGCGAATCAGTGAATTTTGTTGGTTCATCATCTTATCAGAGATCAGTACCTCCTGTGGCTTGTTATACTGAACAGACAGCTGTGCCTGGGGCACCCTATCGGGAATCTTATGTCGCTTCCATTGCAAAGCAGCAAACTCGTGGTAGAGGTTATCAGAATCAGCGTCAGAATTAGAGCAGACCTCACAACAACTTGGAACGAAGGAACGCTCCTTTCCATCCAGTGTCGATGCCGTATAGCCAGTTGCTACCATCTTTGATCCAGAAGTCTTTGGTGAAGCCGAAAGCTCTTAAGCCAGTGCCAGAACCTTACCCTCCTGGGTACAATCCCCACGTTCAGTGTGGTTATCATGGTGGATCTCCGGGGCATTCAACGGAAGATTGTAAAGCATTTCAGGCGAAGGTACAGCAGTTGATTGATCAGGATCGCATTTCCTTTCGAGAAGGATTTCTGTTTGTTCATCCCAACCGCTCAGCTGTCTAAGCTCGTAGATTCGGAAAGTATTCTCCAGCAAAAGCCAGTGGTTCAGACAGGCAGGCGCCTCAGCATTGGCAGTTCTCAGACTTTTATTCATCATTTGCATTTGTAGTTTCCTTTTCTGTTAGTTACTACCTGCTTTTAAACGTTGTATGTTTCGAATGGTGATAATAATAAAGTGACTATGCATTTTTCTGAATTAATCATGTCGCTATCGCTCATTTACTGCACTGCACTGACACTTGCATTTTATTTACTCCACTTTATCCCTGTGACTAGCAAAGATTGGAGGGAGGATGACGAAACCGAAAACTCATAACCGATGATCGTATGCTTTCAGATAAGACCGTACCGATGACGTACAAGGCATTGTTTCAAATCCCCAAACACTGGAGATATAAGGAGTTAGTCCCTTGTTAACCACCTCGAGCCAGGAAGTAGAAGTTTTTTCGGACTTTTAAACCCTCACATCTTAACACGGGGCAGGGTAGTTGGCAGTTAGCTTGACCGAGCATTCAAGTCTTCCAGAGGAGTGTTGTCTTTCGAGGACCAATCAGTTTACACCTTTCAGGAGGTCATACCTCACCAATCAGGAGTGAGACAATTACAATCCTTTCGGAGCAATCAGGACAACCAGTGTCACACGACTTTGTTCCAAAAGAAAGAACGAAAGAAAGCCCGCTAAGTAAAAAGAAAGAAAAGCTGAGAAAGCTAATACTTAGGCAAAAATCAGGGCATCCCGCTGGACTTCAAAAGAAATCGAAAAATCGAAAAGAACTCAAAAGGAGCCAGTCCAGGCAAAAATTAGGGAATCAAAAGAATGAAAAAGAGGGATTAAAAAGAAAATTTTCCCCAGCAAATCACAAAGTCGTGTACACAGACACGAAAGCGAAGAAGGAGTAACTGTCACTCCAGAAGAAATCCTTGTGAATGCCTTAACTGTAGGTCGTACCATTCAGCATACCTCTCGAAGAGGCGAGCGCTTGTGCCAGGTTAACTGAACCTTAGGATCGGAGATCATCACGTAGAAGGGGTGGGTACAAATCAAAATTTGAGCCAAATATCCTTTGTTTCACGAACCGTGAACCCGACCACGATACAACCCTTAAAAGACCTAATTGAGGTAGGGTTATTCTGAAGCGCATTACGATAAGGTTGAGTAACCTGACTCCTTCTTGACTTGCTAGTCACATCCTTGTTGTATTTTTCGCTAACCACGTAAGCACTACGTTTGAACTTTGGTTCATTCGTCACTCACAATCATATGCATGTAAATGAGTGACAGCTCAAATTTTTTCAAAATCTGCATGAGCACTGCATTAAGATTACCATTCGTAAACAGACAGTTCTAATTGCAGGATTAGTAGTTGGCATAGAAGAAATTCCAGCAGGGAATAATCGAGCAGGACTGAGTAATTCAGCAGTCTGAATCAGAATGGTGTATGTTGTGAAAGCCTTTTGAATCAGGGGCAATATTTTCCAGTGAGTTTCAGAATCAGCTAGTCTGAGGACAAGCCCCGAAGCTTCAGTTGATCAGGGGCAGTTTATCTGAGAAGCAGTTGATCAGAAGTGAGTCTTCTCGAGAGCCGATCAGGGGCAGTTGTTCAGAATGCTGAGATTTGAAAGCGGATACTTCCAGTGGATAATCAGATCGGGTTAAGTCGCTAGAACGCTCATTCAGGGGCAAGTCATCGCAGAGAATGTTGAAACCAACTGGGTTGTTAGGTGTTTAATTGGAGATTGAATTCTGTTGTCGTGCAGATACCGGGTCAAATACTCTCGAAGTCTTCTCGTAGCAAGCTGTTCAGAGCAGGTATTCCCAAGAGTTAAATTGGGGCAAGTTGAGTGTACTGGGGCAGGTTGTTCAAACCAGTTTGTTTATCCCCAGCCAGAGTTGAGTATCGGGGGATCATGTCAATACCCTTATCAAAAACCTTAGCGTTTCGAAGAAGGCCTTGCTGTCGTTGGATCATTGTCCTATAGCTTAAACCTGTTGCGTGTCAGTAACCAGTCATTCCTAAAGTCCAGTTCTCGCCTGGCAAATCGGTAACCAGTTCTCGTCTGGCCTACCCTATCGTAAGCATCAGTTCCCGTCTGGTGCAGTTTATTGTAACCAGTTCTCGCCTGGTCATCGTGTGTTTTAACCCATGTGTTATACCAGTTCTCGCCTGGTGTACGTCAGCTTTCAGCCAGTTCTCGCCTGGTTGTCTTTTTCTCAGTCTGTTATCCAGTCAGCCCCGTCTGATGTTCAAAAACACGAAAACCAAATCAATTCTTGTCTGATAACCTATTTTCCTATCAGTTCTCGCCTGGTAGTCTACCTTTGAATGCTAGTTCTCGTCTAGTATTTCCATATTTTCCACTGTGTACATAGTCCATGTGTATCCTAAACCAGAAAGACAAAAAAAAAAACCCTAAAGGTATCTGACACAGTATTTCCCAATGACCCACATGTTGTCATGTTCCCCGATATGAAGCTCAACGGATGCCAGCGCCCCGAGTAATGTTTGAACTCCTTATGGATGTTGTTAAATCAGAATTGCCACTCTTCAGCAGATGAAAGTTGCTTATTATCCCCGGAAGAGTCGAGATCGTATTTTACCCTGTATCAGAGTAAGATCAGAAGGATCCTCAGCAAATTAAGATCGACATCCGTGATAGTAGGGGCATTTCCAGCAGTGTGCTGCGCGTAATCAACCTCAGTTTGGGTCAATCCCCGCAGAGCACAATCAGTTGCCAATGGTTTGAAGAGAGCATCCCCGAGCAGAGTTGGTTTATTTCCCCAGTGAAGTCGCCAAGCAGGGTTGCCTTTCCATTTCCCCAGCGGATTTGATTTCCCGTTTCCAGCATTTATTTTGCTGAGACAATTCTGTGACTTCGGGTCGTCCCCAGTAAAGTTGACGTTACTTTCGACATTTATTTTGCCAAGTGGTTTTCAGACCTGGTGTTCTCTGGCAGCTAGAGTCTGCATTAGCATTTGCATATATGGTCATTGCATCTATCAAGCATATAGTATATCCATGCCGTCTGGGCCTCGCATTTTCAAACAGAACGCATAGCATTTACATGTCATATAGGGCATTGCATCATTATCAAGCATACGCATGTCGAAACATAGACCAAGGATGGTTACCTATTGGATTTCGAATTTGTTCACCTGCAGAGTTGTGTGGTTCAGCTTACCTTCTCCCCCAGCGGAGTGATTTTTCATTTGGTTGTTACATCAGCATCGAAAACAACAACAACAACGAAGATTGACATATCGAACTTCTGAAGCTGCCGCCTTCGTCAGAATAGGTGCCAGGTAGTTCAATTCAGAATTCCCCCAGGAGAGTTTCCTCATGTTCGTCGTAAACCATGAGTTGACCAGAAGATCCCATGATAGATGGGAAGGTGTTTGCTGTACGAAGCATTATTCCAATACTTGTGGCGTCACACAGGTGTTGAAAAGAAGAAGAAAATTTATCAGGAAATTGACCAGTTGTTGCCGTGGCAACCAAACTTCAGTTTATTGGAAGCTTTTCCTCAAGCAGCTTTGCAGTATATGCTTGCGGTTGGCAAATTTCAGGGTTCCATTTGTATTCAACCGTCATCTACCTTGAATGTTTGAAGGCTGAGCGCTCTTCACCCATTCAGGTCGAAGCCGCTTGAATAGGGGCAGCTGTTGCACCCCAAAATTTGACCAACCGGGTCTCGCATTTGGCTCGATGTTTCGACGCATAATCGCATTCGCATATGCATATTGCATACATTGCATTTGTCATTTGTATTGATTTTATCAGGGATCACAGCTCTCGTCTCGTGTTTCAGTTGTTTTTAATCAGTTTTAATAGGTAGAATCGTATTTTTGGGATATTTCGTTGCCCGTTTATTTTACCGATTATTTTGTTGCGCTCTCGCAGTGTTATGTGTCGGTCGGTGCTTATTTTGTTCTTCTGGGATTTATTGTGATTTTTCTGGATTTTATTGGCTATTTTTAGGATTTAATAGGATTTTTAATAGTTTAATTCTTTTTAAATAGGTTTTAATCATTTTAGGATTTAATAGTTTTTTAGGATAATATAAATTTTTCTAGAATATTAATTGTTTTTAATTTTAGATATAGAATAATATAGATTTCTCATTTTTAAATAGAATTTTCTTTTAATAGTATGAATAGAATTTTCTTTTAATAAATGAATAGATTTTCTTTTATTAGTAAATAGAGTTTAGATAAATAATATAGATTTTTCTTTTATTTTCTTTTATAGATTTTAAATCATTTGTAAATAATATAGTCTTTTTTTAGAATTTAATATAGTTTTTTATTAATTAGGAGTTAATTAGAATTTTTAGGTTTAATTGAGTTTAGCAATTAATTGAGTTTAGGCATTAATTAGGATTTTAACCCTGGTTTTAATTCAGTCTTTTTGTTGAGTTTTTTAATGGTTTTCGGTTGGGCTTTTGTCAAATAAGCCAAGGCCCAGAGTATTTTCGTCCAAGTCCAGAAATCCACTTCAATTCAGTTTTTTCCAGTTTTCTCCAGAATCTTCCAGAACGTGCCAGATGTCCTCAGCCATATAAATATCAGGCTACACGTGTAAGCAGAGGCTGGCCCCACGCGTTTCACCCGCATGCACGCCACCTCACCTCAGCATTCACCTCTCTCTGCCACGCATGGGGACACGCGTCCCGCATGCACCGTCTGCCTCCACCATCCCTCACCATGTGTCTCCCCCAACTCGCCTCGCCTGAGTCAGCCACCGGCCGACATGCATGGCCGGCGGCCACCGCCCCCTCACCGGAAATGCAAAATCTCAGAAACTACCAGATTCAACCTCCAACATTCATCTTCTCCCTCTTCCGTCTCCGATCAACCTCCATCACCACTAATGATTACCGTCTCCGATCATCCTCATCCAATCTCCATGAAACAATCTCCAGGAAACCTCCAACGACCTTCAACATGCTTCAGTGTTCATCTGGTTCTTCGTGTTCCTCAATATCATTTCCAGAAACTCGTGAAGATCCTTCGAATCTTCATCCCTTCCATTAAGACCTCCATCAGCTTTCGTCTTCATCATGTTCACTAGCACTTCTTCAGGGATGAATCCTCAAACTAACCCCAGATTACTCCTCGCGCCTTCAACCTGCAAACAAGATCTTCGCGTTCATGAAGATCGTCAGCAACAAGAAGAACAAATCTTCATTGTGGCTCCTGGAAATCACCAGAACGCCTTCATCGTAGATCAAGACCTCTCAGGATCTTCAAGGCTCTTCAGAAAATCCCAGGTCCTTCATCGTTGAATTCACCATCTCCAGAACGAGTCTTCAGCGTCATCCTTCAGATCTTCATCTCCAGAAGAACAACACGATTTCCAGAAAACTCCAGAAGATTTGTCCAGATCCATAGAGATCATCATGTTGGTTCAACGATCTCCATCGTTCAGCAGCAAGAACTTTCACCGAACCACAACACAACTCACAGAAGATTCAATCTTCAGAAGATGAACTCGTCAAGCAATGGATCTGTTTGTGTTTGAGAGAATTGACTTGAATTGGCATGAATATGGAAGGATTGAGGTTATGGGTGATGAACGGAGAGAGGAGAAGTCAGGGAAAGGGGACGGCGGCGGCGCCATGAGGAAGGAGTTAAGATTAGGGTTTTTTTCAGAATGGAGAGGGAGAGAAGGAAGGAGAGGAAGGGATTGGGCTGGATCCAGGCCCAATCGTGGATACACCCCTGTTTTTTTGCAAACACCTCCCCTCACGTTTTTGGCTGAGAGTGGGCTGGGCCCAATGAAACCAATATTTCGCTACCACACACCCTGATCACATCCGCACCCCCTGGGTCTGTAATGTCTTTGAGGACTTGGGCTGGGCCCAATGCATTGCAGTTTTTTATTTTTATTTACTTGTTAATCCCCCTGTAATCCAGATTACACCCCCTCCCCTCTTTTGTATTTTTTTCTTTTATTATTTTCTTTTATCTTGAGGTTTTAATAAATAGGAAAAACATATGGAAAAATATTCAAGGAAAAGGACATGAAAAAATAGAAAAAAGAAAAAGAATATAAAAAAATGTAATATGAAAAGAATATTTTGAAGGAAAAATAAAAGAGAAATACTTTGAGGAAAAGAATATGAAAAAAATAGGAAAAAGAATGTGAAAAAAGAAGTATTCAAGAGAAAAATATGTAGAAAAATAAAGAGAGAAAATATAGTGAGAAAAATATTCAATAGAAAAATATATAGAAAATATGAAAAGAAAGGAAGAAAAAAGAGAAAAAATATTAAAGTAGGTTTAATATTTTTAAGTGCATTTTCTTTTAGGAGATATTTCCATAGAGTTTATTTTCTTTTTAGGATAGTTTAGAAGCCCATTTGTTAGGGGGCTATTTTCCACTCGATTTTTTAGAATAGGATAGGATAGCGTTTCCTAGGAGATTTATTTTCAGTATGCAAGCATTGTAACCATTTTTCAGAATATCAATAAAACGAGATTTGAGCTGTGGTCCCGAAGTAGCCGAACTACAGCTGCTCTGATTCCTTGTACCAGACAAGGATATGTAGGCATAGGATGCGATATCCTAGCGAGCACACTAACAACTGACTTTTGTTCTCTCGCTGCTGTGCGATCGAGACTTTCCCGCTGACGACTAATTAATACCCTTTTTTCTCTCTTGCCCGAGTGCATTTGAGACCAAGCCATAGTTTTGCCCATAGGTTCCCGACCCTGTGAAACCAGCTGTTTTTTCTCACTGCTGTGTGAGAATGTTTGTTTAGCCGTAGTTAGTCTGAACTACGTAAAGCTCTGATCTTCCATACAGTATGGAAGTACGTAGGCACAAGACGCGAGGTCTTGGCGAGCCAATTTTCCCCGTAGTCCCGAACTACGTTGACTCTGACTTTCTCTCCTGAGAATACGTAGGCATAGAGTGCGACGCTCTATCGAGTCAGTTCCCTTCCGTTTAGATTTAGCAGCCGTAGATAGATTGTTTTGCATCCAGTAGACAACCCAAGCAAGCGTGGATCCCGTCGAGTACGACGAACGTGAGGGGTGCTAATACCTTCCCCTTGCGTAACCGACTCCCGAACCCAGGTTTTGGTTGCGATGACCATACCTTTTCCCCGTTTTTTTTGCGAGGTTTACTTCGAGCGTTTCCTTTCCCGCTCTGAGGGATAAATAACGCACGGTGGCGACTCTTCTGTCAGCCGGCGCCGATTTTCGCAGTAGCGACACCAATTATTTGTGATTGTCCGGAAGTTTTTCCTGATGAGATAAGTGATTTACCGCCGGAACGTGAAGTGGAGTTTACGATCGACCTAGTTCCTGGAACTAGTTTGGTAGCGATGGCTCCATATCGTATGTCCACACCATGATCAAAGAAGTTGAAGAATTAACTTGAATATCTGCTTGAGGAGAGGTTTTTTTGTTTGAGTGTGTCACCGTGGGGTGCACCAATTTTGGTAGTTAAGAAGAAAGAATGTTTGATGAGACTTTGTGTGGATTATAGACAATTGAACAAGGTGACTATCAACAATAAGTATCCACTTCCAAGGATTGATGATTTGATGGATCAATTGGTTGTTTCAAGTGTGTTCAGTAAGATAGATTTGGGATTTGGGTATCATCAGATTTGTGTGAAGGCTGAAGATATTCAGAAGACTGCTTTTAAAATAAGGTATGGACATTATGAGTATTTTGTGATACCATTTGGTGTGATTAATGCACCATTTGTATTTATGGAATACACAAACAAGATTTTCTATCCTTATTTGGACAAGTTTGTGGTTGTGTCCATTGATGATATTTTGATATATTCAAAGAGTGAAGGGGATCATGCTGAGCATTTGAAAATTGTGTTATCAGCGTTAAAAGAGAAGCAGTTGTATGCAAAATTGTCAAAGTGTGAGTTTTGGTTGAAGGAAGTGAGTTTCCTTAATCATGTGATCTCAAGTAGAGTTATTGTCATTGATATGTCGAAGGTTGAAGTTGTATTGCAATGGGAAGCTCCAAAACCTGTTTTTGAGATTAAAAGTTTTCTTGGGTTGGCAGATTATTATCGAAAATTCATTGAAGGATTTTTTCAAGTTATCTTTGCCATTGAAGTAGTGTACTAGGAAGGTTCAAGCTTTTGTTTTGGATGCAAAGTGTGAAGAAAGTTTCAGGAGCTTTTGAGAAGGCTGACAGCAGCTCATGTTTTGATTTTTTTTTTAATCAGGTAGAACTATTTGTTGTATATTGTGATTCTTCGCTGATGGGATTGAGAGGTGTGTTAATGCAACATCAACAAGTTTTAGCTTATGCTTCAGAGCAACTTAAAGTGCATAAGAGGAATTATCTGACGCATGATTTAGAGTTGGTTGTAGTTGTGTTTATGTCGAAGCTTTGGAGGCATTATTTGTTGGTTCGAGATTTGAGATGTTTAGTGATCATAAGAGTTTGAAGCATTTGTTTAATCAGAAAGAGTTGAATATGAGGCAGAGGAGAATGGCTTGAACTTATGAAGGATTATGATTTTGAATTGAGTTACCACCCTGGTAAGGCTAATGTTATAGTTGATGCATTAAGTAGGAAGTCCTTGCATATGTTTATGCTTATGGTTCGAGAGTTAGGACTGATTGAACAATTTCGCGATATGAGTTTGGCTTGTGAAGAGACTTCTTATGGAGTTAAGCTTGGTATGTTGAAGCTTACTAGTGGTATTCTTGATGAGATTTGAGAAGGTCATAAATTTGATTTAAGTTGGTAGATCGGTTGAATTTGATGAATCAAGTCGAATAGCTGATTTTCAGATTAATGAAAATAGTATTATGAGATGTCGTGATATAGTTTATGTTTCAGATATTGTTGAGTTGAAAAAGAGTATTCTTGATGAAGGACATCTAAGTATATTGAGTATCCATCCCGGTGCTACAAAGAGGTACCAGGATTTGAGGAAATTGTTTTGGTGGCCAGGGATGAAGAAAGAAGTGGCTGAGTTTGTGTATGCTGGTTAGACTTGTCAGAAGTCGAAGATTGAACATCGAATATCGTTGAGTCTGATGCAACCGTTGAATATTCCAGAGTGGAAATAGGATAGTATTTCCATGGGTTTTGTAATAAGCCTACCGAAGACTTTGAATGGATATGGTTCAATTTGGGTGATTGTGGATAGATTGACTAAATCAACTCATTTCTTACCAATGAGAATTAATCATTCTATGATGAAGCTAGTTGAGATGTATATTGAGGAAATTGTGAAGTTGCACGGGATAACATCAAGTATTATGTCAGATGGAGATCTGAGATTTACATTGAGATTCAGGAAGAGTTTACAAGACGCTTTGGGTACCATGTTGAGATTGAGTTCTGCCTATCATTCGCAGATGGATGGACAGACAGAGATAACTATCCAGTTTTTAGAGGATTTGCTGAGAGCTTGTGTGTTGGATCAAGGTGGATCGTAGGATAGTCATTTGTCGTTGATTGAGTTTACCTACAACAATAGTTACCATTCTAGTATCAGAATGACACCTTATGAGGCATTGTATGGTAGGTGATGTAGGACTCCCTTGTGTTGGTATGAGTCAGGCGAGAGTGTTATGCTCGGACCTGAGATTGTTCACTAGACGACCGAAAAGATCAAGAGGATCCAAGAAAAGATGAAATTTTTGCAGAATCGCCAGAAGAGTTACCATGACAAGAGGAGGAAAGTACTTGAGTTCTATGAAGGAGATCACGTGTTGTTAAGAGTTACGCCGGTAACTGGTGTTCGCCGAGATTTGAAGTCCAGAAAGCTCACGCCGCATTTTATTGGTCCGTATTATAGTGGCGCATCGGAAGCGTGGGAGAAGTAGCATATCAGATTGTTTTACCGCCGTCACTTGCGAATTTTCATGATGTGTTTCATGTGTCTCAGTTGAGGAAGTACATTCCATATCCGTCACATGTGACTCAGATAGATGATGTATAAGTGAGAGATAATTTGACAATTGAGGCATTGCCAGTACGAGTTGATAAACGAGAAGTGAAGCAACTGCGAGGTAAAGAGTTTCCTTGGTAAAGGTAGTTTTTGGAGGACAAGTTGGAGAAAGTTGGGCTTGGGAGCGTGAGGATCAGATGAGGGAGTCGTATCCGATTCTGTTTCCTTGAGGTAATTTTCGAGGGCGAAAATTATTTTAAGTGGGAGAGAGTTGTAACACCCCAAATTTATTAGAATATTTATTTAATTTATTTAAATAGGAATATTTGTATTTTTGGTGATTTTCGGTGGTTGGTATGAAGTATTGAGAATTATGGAGTTTGAGTTATTTATTTAAATAATAGTATATAATATGAATATATTGGTATTATTATTAATTTGAATATATATAAGTGAATTAAGGGCAAAATGGACATTTGAGGAGGAGTTAGTGACAATGAAATTGGAAAACCCATTTTAAGGAAGTTGGTTGACAGAAGCAAAGTAATGTTACTGATTGGACAAAATCGATAACTTCGCAACTACATTCATTATACATATAATTATAAGTTCCATATTTCCGGATCCTCACAACAACTAACTTCTAGATCGAAGTATATCAACAAATTCCAAAACTACATACGACTTCTAGAAATATAATTATTCAGTAGTACGTACATAACATCACAACAACACAAATCTCTATAAACTCCGATCAAAAGACAGAAAAACAATATATATACCTTATACAATTCTCAACTCAAGAATGTATTGACACCATTCCTCCTTAATTTCTTCCAATTTGTCTTTCAAGTAAGTACCACACTTGAATTCATCAAAGTACTACATAATAGGCCTTAAGACTCTTAATCATCTTCAAAAGCAGAATCTCCTTCAGAGGCAGATTCTCCTCCAGAGTTTGAAATATCTTTAGAAGTTAACTCAGGTGTTAACACTGCACCGAATTTGGATTGAGACTTGTTCCAATACCATGCTTATGTTTCCTTCACAATGACATCTCTATTGAATTCAACTTCGTTGGTGATAGGACAATAAAGCTTATAAGCACCTGTACTGTGGTACCCAATCAGTAACATTACTTTGCTTCTGTCAACCAACTTCCTTCTCTTAGCATCTGAGACATGTTCATAACAAACACGACCAAACACCTTTAAACGGCTCACACTTTTCTTGTCTCCAATCTGCTTCTGAATAGGAATTAGTCTCGTCAGCTTCTTTGTGGGACACCTATTGTGCACATATGTGGCAACAACTTCTTCCCACAAGGTGTGAAGAAGCTTCTTCTCCTTTAGCAAAGTCTTGTTTCTTCTTTCAGCAAGACCATTGTGTTGTGGAGTATATGGAGCAGTCGCCTTATGTTCAATTTCATTATATTCACAGAACTTTCTAAACTCTAATGAGTTGTACTCACCTTCACCATCAGTTCTGAGAATTAATTACACTCTAAAAGGAAACTGTTACAATAAAAATTTATATATTGTCAGAGTCGCTAAATTGAAATTTAAATTAAACTTAGTGTAATTAATATGAATTTGAATTACACCCTAATATAGTTCAAACAATTTTTAAAAACTATCAATGTACTTTTAAAACTTCAACAAGAATTTATGTTGGACTTATTGTGGTTGAGTAATATTGCTAAACATAACTAATAAAGTAATATATTTGCATAGTTAATTTGAGGTTTTAAAATGTTTCATAAGTGGATATGATGGTCGTAGAATAACCATCCATGCACTAAAGTATCTAAACCATGTACTAAAATATCTAAAGACGTTTACAAAGATATTTTCTTTGTATAAATTGAATTTTTGTTCCATTGTTGAAATTTTATCATGAATGAGTCATCGCAAGAGAAAAGAGCATGTAATTTTTTAACGAGAAGTTAATTTAAGTAACTTGTAATTTGTTTTTTTTAAATCTTTTAAAATTTTATAACAAATAAAGAAAAATAAAAAATTTAAATTTATTGTTGTTTTAAAATTGTAACAAACAAGCGCAAAGGTCATTTCAAAAATAAGTCTTATTAATAAAAATTTTTACAACAATGAATAATTTTAATTTATCTTTTGTTTTTTTATCAAATTATTTATTTAAAATTTAAACATTTATTAAATATATTTAAATAATTTGGAAGTAGGAGAAATCACGCAAAGAAAAAGAAGGAAACTGAAGAGTCATGAAAGAAACCAAAAATAAAGTTTTTAACAAAAAGGATAAAATATTATTAAATTATGGGGTGATGTCAGAATAATGATCCAACGATTCAAAATGTATGTTCGAAAAAACAAATACATTTAAGTGCACTCAAACGGTTTAGACATATAATATAGTTAGTGAAATGTTCTTTGAATCTCTTCATTACCTCACACGAGAACGAAAGCATAACATCGTCAGACCCAGTTTGGAGACTTTCTATATCTCTTGACATAACAAGTCTGAGGAAAACTGTTTCGGAATAGATGTAGGTCCAATATAAAGATTAAGAAGGCTCAATTCTTTCCACTGTATAAATATTCCTCTTTTGCAATCGAGTATATATAAGACTCATTTTTCCAATTTCACCTTAAGTTTTCCCATAATTAATTTGAGTATTCGAGTGTTAAGCTTGCAGATTAACCTTCTCCTTCATAACAGAGCTACAAGCATCGTCAACAACAAGACTACCTCTCTCGTTCTTGTTCCACAACAGAACAAAAATTATCAACAATAATAATTTATTTAAAGTTTTTAAAAAAATTAAATTTTAATATTACAATTTTTAACCTTTAAATAAAAATATAATTATTTATTATTTTGTTAAGGATTACGATAAACTTACCTATAAAATTAAGTAGAATATAACTATTAATGCGTCAAAAAAATTTGATGATCCGTTCTATATCACAAGTGCAAACAATTTTTAAAATTTAGTTAAAAATTAAAGTACTTAAAAAACTTTCACAATAATAAATTTTAGAGTTATTGAGGTTGAGTAATATTACTGAACATAAGTAATAGTGATATATTTGCTAATAACGTATCATAAGTGCAACAATTGTGTCACGGAAACATAAAAACAAAATCATATGGGCCAAATGGAAAGAAACAACTACTTACAAAACTTCCAACTAGAGGTAATTATTAGAAACACTAATTTCTTTGCATATATATGAATCAACCACAATTACATATAATCTAACTGCTATTAACTTTCTAATAAAATAACTCAAGTTTTGCTATTAATACATACATGATATATTTATAATTGGTAGGTCAAAGAAGGCGATGTTTAAGGTGTTTGAAAATGTTTTAAATAAATGTAACAAACAAGCCGTAAGATCTTTCAGAAGTCTTTAAATATTGATAGATTTATTTATAGAGTTTAATGGTAGGGCATTGTTAGTGTAAGATAATTTTATATACGCAATCAGTCAAAATATTTATAATTGTCATGTAATATCAGTATTTTTAAAATAAAAATATGTTTTATCCTGATACATAGTTGTCATTGATTGACAGTGTAAAATATTTTACATTGTCAGTGCATTTTCTTTTTTCTTTTTATTTATATTAATGAATAATAATTTTAATTTATTTTTTTTACTTTTGTTATTAAATTTAAAATACTTAATATTTGTATTTGATTAAAAATATAATGATGCTCACTACTATGGCAGGAAATTCTGGGGTGGATGGGAGTTCAACACACCCCTTGTGATTGGCATGAAGAGCTGAACTGAATTATAACACAGTACAAGAGTAAGGGTTGAAGGAAGTGCCTAATGTGTAGTTCCATAGCAGAGACTATTTACGAAGTTTGAAAGTATGGTAACAACGCCGTCTTTGGCAATATTGTGCAGACCATGGAGATTAGAGATATAATCATCTCTACTCTTGCTAACAGAGGGTGGGTAAATACTAATATGAGACGTCATATAGCTAACATTCTTATAGATTAATGGTTTTTTTTTTAATTGTTTTATGGGTGGGTTTTCCTTATACCCATGTATATTCTCTCTTTTAACTTTATATAAAGTTTTTTATTCAAAAAAAAATATATAATGATGGACTTGTGAATGGCTGTTAGTTATGCTTAAGGTGTTTGATAATATTTTAAGGTTATCACGTACGATTGTAGAAAGTTCTAAGATTAAGGGATATATCATATCATTAATGTTAAAAACAATCTTTAATATTTAATTATATTTTCTATTTTAATTCCTAAGAATAAGTCAATGCAAAAGAAAATAGCATTTAATTTTTTATGAAAAGTTGTTTTAACTTGTGAAGTCTTTTTTTATATTTTAAATATATCTTAAAACTTTATAATAGAAAATTAAAATATTATAAATAATTGTAACAAACAAGTCTTAAGATTATTTTAGAATATAAATCTTTAAATAAAATTACATATTATATCATTTAATAAAATTACATATTATGTCATTCAATAAAATTATATATATATATATATATATATATATATATATATATATATATATATATATATATATATATATATATATATATATATATATATATATATATATATATATATATATATATATATATATATATATATATATATATATATATATATATATATATATATATGTGTGTGTGTGTGTGTTTTTTTTTCTTCTTATTTATATATTTTTTATTTATATGTTTTTCTTTTCATATATATTTGTCATTCATTTCATAATTTGGTATTTCTGAATTACAGGTATTATGGCCACCAATAAGAAAAAATCACATGATGGAAATGAAACAACACAAGACGTGGAAGGCGATATTACAAGAGGAATAACGATTATGAAAAAAATCATCCCTGCAAGAGATAAAAGTATAAAGTATGATGTGCATTGGAATGAAAGAGATCAATTAATTGAGCCTAATGGTGCGATGCTGACAAGTTACATTGGAGCACTTGTTTGTTCGCAAATTCCAATTACTTGCGATAATTGGAGAATTCCTTCGTTACAACCGGCTAAAGACAAAATTTGGAGCGAGCTACAGATATGATATTTGATATTTTTTAATTATGTCGACGGTTATGTCTTTAAATTAATTATACTAACATACTATACATATGCTTATTTGTTTGCAGAGATATTTTAATATTGATGATTGCAGGAGAAATTATTGTCTTCAATTGGCCGAAAAATGACTAAGAGGATTTAGAGCGTTTTTAACGAACAAGTTTCTTAAAGATTCTGATGGAAACTTTGTCGAATCAGAGCGTCCAAAGAAGTATGCTGATCTGATTTCAGATGAAGAATGAGAAACATTTGTTGTCAAGCGAAGAACCAAGAATCCCATGTAAGTATAACTTATCATGAACAATGTATAATATATATACTTCTTCCACAAGAGTTCTGATATGACTTAAACTTGTTTTTTCAGGTTGTGAGCGATGTAAATCGGCAACGGGCATCAAAACCCGCGTATCCATACAAAAAAGGGTGTTTGGGATATGCACGTTTACAACAAAAAATAGTAAGTATATATAAATGCTTTAATATGATATAGTTACAAAAAATAGTAAGTATATATAATGGGATATGAATGGTTTATTATATGTCTTAATGTGTAGTTAGAAGAGGAGAAAAGTGATGCAACATCTCTTCCGGACCATGTTTTGTGGTAGGCTGCCCGTGTGGGAAGAGATGGAGTCGTTCAGGAAGAAGTTCAACAAGTATTTGAACAATGTATAAGTACAACATTAGTTCAGTCATAAACTCAAAAGTGTATAATATATTTATATATGCTTTTATCTATATTTCAGGAGATTCTATCCCAGACTATAACTGCAGTTGAGGACGATGATTGCAGGAGCGTACTGAGTCGAGTGTTAAATATTCCTGAGTATTATGGGCGTGTGAGGGGTAAGGGATTTGGTGTCACTCCAACAAAATTGTATAAGCAGCCAAAGAATAAAAATCCTAACAATAAACAAGTGGTGGAGACGTTGGAGGAATTGAAAGCTCAGATTCGTGAATTACAAAAGGACAAAGAGATATACATGTCAGAAAGGCGCGGTCTAGAGTGTAAAGATACTAGTGACAAAGATAGTATCAATTGTCCGCAAAATCTTCCAGAGGTAATTATATATATTACATTGAAATTAATTTAGCACAATTTTCTTAATTGACACATTAATCATATTCATTATTTGTTTAGGGCATTTCACCTTGTCGGCTATATTTATCGTCACCGACTTATCGCATGGTTGGCAAGGGAAAAGTGCATAACACTTTGGGAGACTTACTTCACCATAAACCGCTCCCTGCTAGATTTTTGAAAGTATCGGTTGATATTGTGTTAGAGGAGGGTTCGTTGTTGTATATACCAGATGATGTTTCAGACGCAACAATGGTGGGAGACACAATAGGATCGTATGTTGCATGGCCGTCAAATCTCATTTTCATAGATGATGAGATAGGTTGAACACTATTATGAACCTTGTAGTATTCAAATGTTTTACGACCCATACATGAAAGTTATTTTTACATTTGCATTTACTTATTTACATGATGATCTTAGACTCCTACAAAATCCAAATCAAAAGATAAGGGAATTATTGTGCGGGAAATCAATTCAGCTACATCAAAAAAATAGGTACTACTACAGTTACATGATTATCTTATTATACATTAATTACTGAGCTTATATGACTTTTAGGTTCATGATCAACAGTTGCAACAAGTCAGCAAGGGTAAGATGCCTAAACCTAGCAAGGTGCCCAACAAAAAAAAGGCCGAGCCAAAAAAATATATGCTTCTCGATTTAGGTTGTGCCTTGAAACATATGTAGGAACAACTGATGTGGTTGGGGGTGGCATCCGTCAAATACCTATGGAGAAAGGTATTTTCGGTTTTGAATATGCCGAAACAATTGGTAAGGAGGATTTGGACCAGATTTTCCAACATTCTGAATTGGGCATCGGTGTTATGCATTCCTACATCAGGTACTCCGATCAATTTTAATTAAATAATTGAACAATTTATTTGCTCATTTAAATGAATATTCTAATGTTGATTATATTTTTATTTAAGGTTCTTGTATGACAAGTTGTTGGTCCCGCATCAATTGACTTCAAGATTCACATTCTTATCTGTTAGCTGTATCAACTCACGGTCAATCGATCACACACCAGATGTAGTTAGAGATTACATAGTCCAAGCATTTATGACCGCAGATATAGAGAAGTTGTACTTTTTGCCATATAATACTGGTCATGGGTTAGATTTCATTCTAAATTCATTTATTATAATTATTTGCTTTTTGCCATTTTATATAACATTTTCGTCTAAACTTTTGTCTTATTTTATAGTGGACATTGGTTGTTGGTTGCGATTAATCCGATAAAATAAATAGTGTATTATCTGGATTCATTGGATGGTGATCAAACAAAATATCCTGATATGAAGAATATGATTGATACGTAAGTGATGAGATATACTATTCTGAATAATTATCTTTATTTATTATGTGAGATTGTTCTAAATATTCGTTTATATTATGTTAGAGGTATACAAATATTCCGATCACAAAGAGAAACAACAGTGCCAAAAAGGAAGGCTAACAACATTAGCTGGATAAGAGTGCAAGTATATTTTCACAATTTTGACTGTTATAGTGATTCTACTTGATAAAACTAGTTAAACTATATATCTTGATAAATATTCGTTTGTTTTTTCCATTTACAGTGTCCTCGTCAGTGCAATAGGATTGATTGCGGATATTTTGTATTGCGTTTTATGAAGGAAATTATTCATTCGGGTCAAATAGAGATTCCAATCATGGCATGGATCAATTTATAAGTTATATTATTTATTTTAATAATTAACCAATATTTCATCTGAGTAATTAGTTTTAAAACTAAATCGTGCATGTTATGTTATATTATATAGTACTTTGATGAATTCAAGTGTGGTACTTACTCGAAAGACAGATTGGAAGAAATTAAGGAGGAATGATGTCAATATATTCTTGAGTTGAGAATTGTATAAGGTATATGTATCGTCAAATATTGATCGATGCGGGATAATTATATTTCTGGAAGTCTTATGTAGTTTTGGCGTTATATGTGTAGTGAATGTATTTGTAAAGTTATCGGTTTTGTAATTTTATGTATAATGACTGTATTTTTGAAGTTGTTCTAAGGATCGACTTGTGTTGAATTATAAGCCGGTTTATGTGAATTACAATGATTATGGTATATATATATATATATATATATATATATATATATATATATATATATATATATATATATATATATATATATATATATATATATATATATATATATATATATATATATATATCCAAAATGTTGAATTAAAGGCCTGAATTATAAGCAGGTGAAGGTAATTGTTATAAGCAGGTTTATCGAAAAAAAATATAAAAAGTGATTTTTTTAAAAAAACATTTTTTAAAGACGTGAAGAATAGACATCGCTTTTATTGAGAAAGCGCTACTAAAGGGAGGACATAAAGAGCACTCAAGAAAGCGCTTCTATAGGGGGAAGGGAGGAAAAAGACAACGCTTTAAAAAGCGCTATTAAAGGGGGGGAATAAGCAGCGCTTTTCTTAAGAAAAACACTGCTAAAGGGGGGGGGGGGGGAATAGGCAGCGCTTTTGAAAAGCGCTGCTAAAAGGGGGGGGGGGGATAGGCAGCTGCTAAAGGGGGGGGGGGGGGGGGAAATAGGCAGCGCTTTTGAAAAGCGCTGCTAAAAGGAGGGGGGGATAGGCAGCTGCTAAAGGGGGGGGGGGGGGAATAGAGAGCGCTTTTATTGAAAAGTGCTGCTAAAAGTGGGCTTATAGCAGCACTTTTTCCATAAAAAAACGTTGTCTTTACCTTAAGCGCTGCTAAAGGTCTTTTTTGGCATAGTGTTAATGATGCATTCTAGAAAATGTTGGATACTCTAATACCATGGTCCAACTACAGGGGTGGTACCGACAAACACTATGACATCCAAATAAGTTACTATTAGAGAGAGAGAGAGAGAGAGAGAGAGAGAGAGAGAGAGAGAGAGAGAGAGAGAGAGAGAGAGAGAGAGAGAGAGAGAGAGAGAGAGAGAGAGAGAGAGAGAGAGAGAGAGAGAGAGAGAACCCAAACGACGCATTTGATCGCAAAAAATGTAATCGTAGGTGAGAGCATAAAGGATTTCAGGATTTGGGTTGAAGAAAACTCGGCTCGTGGTCAGGAAAAAATTGTGTATGATTAAAAGACCATTTTAATAATAAGTTTTTCCTTAAAAAAGGTATTGTCGATTAAGATAAATCTTACCAACTTTTACATTTCAATTTATATTCCACTTTTTATGTTTAAAATATTTCTAATTTAATGTTTAATTGAATTTTTATTAAAATAATTAACTTACATTTTTAAATATGATCATTAATTTAATGTGATTTATTTAAATTTTAAAATGATAAATATAACTTATTTTATGTCGTAATTAATTTATAGATCAAAGAAATAAATTGTCTAAAAAAAAGTTAATCACTTCCACTAAATTGATACTACTAAAATTAATAAACTACAAGAAAATTTAATTAAATTTAAAATACCAAATAAAGGATTAATCAAATCCTGTCAAATTAAACATGTAGGAAAAACAATGTAATTCATGGAAGAAAGTAATATCAGACAGTTGAAATTTTCATACCAACAACGTAAGTGAGACTTTGTGAGTGGTATACGTGACAAAGGTTGTCGTTCAGACTTAGTTGACTACACAGGAAAAACCGAACTAATGTGGTCCAGTTTATTTGATTTGGGTGTATCTAATAGAGCGATACATAAAGATCTTTAAAGGGTATACGAAGAATCATCACCGACTAGAAGTTTCGATTGTATAAAGTTACATCACATAAACAGTTGTTGAGTTATGTTCAAACTATTTGTCAAAAGTATAGTCTATAGAAATTCCAAAGTCTCGTCATACTGACAAGTATAGAGTTAGAGGTACTCAAGGTTAAAATGTTATGTCAATGGCTTAAGATATAGTTCTTCAAGCCCATTTGTATATATTGAATAACGTTGATGAAGATTAACCTTACTTATCTACTCAAAAAATACATATGAAGGAAAAATTTACCCGAATGAATGACAAGCGGTTGTTGAAAAAGCATAACAAGACTTTTATAAGTTGGTTTAATGAAAGTATTTCTAATGATGGTAGTGCATCCGAGACAATTAAATGGATGTCATACATGCCAAAATTTAATGTAGTAACTTGAACTGCATAGGACATTATTAAGTATTTCTTTTATACATAATCAAAAAATGATCTTAGTACAATGAAAAATAGTGGGGTTATGGTTGAAATTGAATCCATGTATTTCTCTAGTTCGAAAGATAAAATTTTTATATTGGCATATAAAGTTTACTTTGGGGTCATTGAGGAGATTTGGGGTATTGATTATGGTTTATTCAAAGTGCCATTATTTAAATGCGAGTGGATTGACAGTAACATTGATGTACAAACTGATGAGTTTGAATTCACATGGGTTGACCTTGACAAGAAAATTTATATGACCGAACCATTCATCATGGCTACCATAGAAAAAAAGTGTTTTGTGTTTGACCCTTCTGACAAAAGATGGTCAATTGTCCTTCAAGAAAAATACATTCCTCATAGTGATGAAAATCATGATTTAAATTTTGATATTTCTTTGACTCCTTCTTATGCAACACAAGTGCCTACTTTATATGAAGAAGTTGATCATGAAGAATTCATATGAGAAAATTAATAAGTCAATATTTTTTATTGTTTTTTCATAATTTGTTGTATGTTATAATTTCAAAGGTTATATACTAACAAGTACTTCCTCCATTCCTATTTATAAGCAAATTTTAACATTTTGGTTTCATTAAATAATTAATGCATCTAATCTATATATAGTCCAAATACATCATTTATTGAATGAACCTAAGAAATCAAAATTTGCTTATAAAAGAGAATGAAGGGAGTATTATTATTTGAAATTATAGGTGTTTAGAGTCAAGATACCAAGAACAAGACACATTTCCCACGTTGGAGATATTATTTGATGTATTGATGTGTAAAATGTAAGTTGTTTTATGCCTTTTTGATTTAATACTATATGGGTTGATGTAATACAAAATGATTTGTGTAATACAAAATTGTAAGTTATTTTGTGCCATTTTGATGTAACACAAAATGGTTTTAATGTAATATAATTTTTTGTTCTTAAGTGTTGTCAATTATGAGTGTGGTTCACAAATGGGCTGTATTGTTGTTTTATGGTCTATTTATGATTCAATAAAAATAAGTTTCAAAAAAATGTGAGTTTTGTAAAGTCAAATAAATTATAATAAGAAATTAAATTATTTTAAAACGGTTGGTTATTTTAACTAGGGTTGGACAAACGGTCCAAGCCCGAGCCAGAACCGACAAAACTGGAAAAAAATGGAAATGGGTTTAGCTATATTGGTTAGGAGGTTCCGGTGGTTGGCCCAAGCAGTTTAACATGGGTAACATTGAACTGGTTTGGACCCACATTTTGAACCACATGAAAGTGAACCGATTTTTACCCACTCACGTGTTCACATACGTTGTCGTTTTGTATCATATAGGTTCACAATTTTTTCACCTAGTAAAACACATTTCCAAGTTCTAACTTTCCAAGTCTCACACTCTCTCACTTTCTCTCATTTCATTTCATCTTCCCTTTTCAAACGTAAACCCTAGGCCACTACCGCCGCTGCAAAAACCTAAATATGGCGTAGATCCTTCATCCAAACTGTGTATCTTGCTCATCAAACTCTCCTTTATCTTCTTCTTCAAGGTAATTTTGTTCTCTTCTTTCTCTTATTTTCTTCTCCGAATTTTTTCAGTCTTTTGTTTCTTCTATACTTGAAATAGCTTAACGTTTCTTAAAATGTTTCCTATTTTTTAACTTTTTGTTCATGTGTTTTTTCATTTTATTATGCAACTATATGTTTAGGCTTTGACTTTGTTCATGAGTTTTCAAATGAATTTTGAGTTTTAAAGTTTTGAATTAACATTATTTATATGTTTCTTCTTGCTACATTCTTGATTTATTTGTATTAATTTTTACGTCGGGTTTTGTTTTGAGATGTTGGATCTCTGATTCATAAAACACTCAAGTAATAAGGTATGTTTACTTTTCATTTTTCAGATTAATGTTATTTAATTTATATGTTTCTTCTTGCTACATTCTTGCTTTATTTGTAAAGATGGAGCAATGAGGTGGTAGCAAACAATGACCATGTGCAAGACAAAGTGTTGAGCAATGAGATAGTGGTAGAAAAGGACTGGGAGTTAGGTTGGATATTATGAAGCAACATCAGTGTAAGTATATGATAATATTAATATCTTATGCTGATGATAGTTTAACCGTGTGCTATTAGATTCACGTGGGATGTTATGCATGGTCTACTGAATGAGTTGGAAATTTTTTTAATAACTAATACAAATGAGTTCTAAATGAGCTTAATTGATAAAGAACTGGATACTTGGATTAGGATACATCAGAAGTTATCTAGACCTTGATTAACTTTCAGTAAGTCATGAGAACTGTGAACCTAATAATTGCTTCAGTATGCTAAATTTGGTCAAAAAATATTTAAATATTTTTCGATGTTTTTATAATCTTAGAAGTGTTGCAAAAAAACATTTTGATCTTAACGCAAAATTTTATAATTAGTGCCAATCACAGAAGCTTAAGCTATCACATGATTCGTATTAAAAATTTCTCCTAATACGAGCCAATGATTTTAGTTAAAGTCACATACCGTTTAAATTTGATACTAAACATTTTTATTTATTGTTTAGGGACACAACCATTGAAATTTTTTTCACTTTACATTCAAACATGTTGCTTGACCCTCTAAAATTGTAGAATACAGGAAACTTACATGTGTATCAAGTTGAAAAGATCATTAATAGGCAAGGATCTACAACCAATCTAGTGTGTCTGATACAAGTCAAGTACTAGAAATATGATATACCTTTAATAAATGAATTTGGTGTTGATTTACTTTCATTCTAAGAGAGTTAAAAGAGTTATTTTTAATGCATTTTTTCAGATTTTACTTTGATGCAGATTTATTTGGATATCGATTTACTTGGGGGATGATTTTACTTGGGCGCAGGTTCAACAATATAAAACATGGCTTATTTGCATGTTTACAAGCTGGTGATTTTTAATTTGTTGATGTTTACAAGCTGGTGATTTTTAATTTGTTGTCATTTAATACACATTCTAGATAATTAGTATTTTACTTAATATGGATAAATGGTGAATTCACTAGACATTTGAAGTGATTTTTAATATGGTATTAAACTTGTGATGAATGATATAATTAGTAATATTTAGGAATTTATCATCTATACTTTACATGTGGTGAATGATAATATAGACCTTGTGATGAATGATGGTATTGACCTTGTGATGAAAGAATTATAGTATTGGTCTTGTGAAGAATGAAAGAATAACTATATAATCAGGTTTATAATCTTTAATTGATTAATGAAAGATAAGATAGATTAGATATTTTTTTGCAATTGGGATATTAATTTTTGAACATCCAAACTATTTAAAACCAACCGATAAATTGGTTAAATCAAATGACTAAAATTAAGTTCAGTGGAAATTGGGTATTGTTTTAGCACCCACGGTTTGGCTTGGTTGGGAAATTTAGGCCCGAAACCGACCGGGCCTGACTATTTGTCAATTCCTAATTTCAATTATGGTTATATGTAGCACTTTATCTAAATTAATAAACGCCAAAAATGATGCCACTGGGTATCGAACCTGAGAGGTTTTAGTTTTTTTTACTACGGTTGTTTATTACAATCATGGTGATTTGTAGAGTGCTTTTTAGTTTATTACAACGACTATTAGCCTGTCGTTATAAGTAGCAGACTTACTACTAAACGCTACTTTACCACCGATCATCAACCGTGGTTATATGTCTATTTCAACCATTCTGAAATATGTTATCTATAGGAGTGTAATTTGGGTTGTCTCTAATTTTGATAAATTTTAGAATTTTTATCTCTGTTTAAATAATTTTAGTTTTAATGTTTAAATTAATATTTTCTAGCACAACTTAATATTATATTGTGAATTTTCTTATAAAAATTAATAATCGACTCTTATCTCTTTTAAATACAAATATTTTTAAAAAATGAAAAACATAGGTGTTACAGGAATAATATTCACACTTGCACCTAAGTATATAAGTGCATTTCTAATTTTCATATTACCTATAGAGACACGTAATACAACTACTCTAGAGCCACCTTCCTTCATAGGTATGTCCTTCTGGTCGTTTATGTGTGCTACATTCTACAATCTTTGTTCCTTTGGTCCTTCTGCTCATTCTTTTAATGACTTTCTTGTTCTTTGGAAGTACAGTCAACTCAAGTGTTGTTTCTTTCTATAGACTCAAGCCTCAAATTCTTCTTTGACGACCTTCAACCTCACCTTCTTCTTGAGAGCTTCTTCAGTGCTGACTAGTTCAGAGTCTACCAATATGGCACACTGAATGAATTTCCCTTTAGAGTCTAACTCAGTATCTTGCAACATGTCATGCTCAACAAATCTTCTTGGTGTTCATCGGATTCTTTGTGGCCTATGAACTTGTTAAAAATCATTTTCAGACGTTGGAACAATATCAGATGTTGGACTACCTTCAGAGGCATGACCACATTTACAGGCATGACCTTATTTAGAGGCATGATTACCACCAGAATCGTAATCATGATCAGAATCTGGATCATAATCATATTCACCTTCAGATTTAAATTCTCCTTCAGACTTAACTTCAACATCAAAGTCACCTTCAGATTCTCCTTCAGAGTTTGAAATATCTTTAGAAGTTAACACTGCACTAGATTTGGATTGAGACTTGTTTCAATCCCATGCTTATGTTTCCTTCACAATGACATCTCTGTTGAATTCAACTTCGTTGGTGATAAGACAATAGAGCTTATAAGCACTTGTACCGTGGTACATAATCAGTAATATTACTTTGCTTCTGTCAACCAACTTCCTTCTCTTAGCATCTGGGACATGTTTATAACAAACACGACCAAACACCTTTAAATAGCTCACGCTTTTCTTGTCTCTAGTCCACTTCTAAATAGGAATTACTCTCGTCAGCTTCTTTGTGGGACATCTATTTAGCACATATATGACAACAACTTCTTCCCACAAGGTGTGAAGAAGCTTCTTTTCCTTTAGCAAAGTCTTGTTTCTTCTTTTAGCAAGACCATTGTGTTGTGGAGTATATGGAGCAGTCGCCTTATGTTCAACTTCATTCTATTGACAGAACTTTTTAAATTCTAATGAGTTGTAGTCACCTCCACCATCAGTTCTCAGAATTGATTACACTTAAAAAAAACTGTTAAAATAAAATTTTATATATTGTCAGAGTCACTAAATTGAAATTAAATCTAAATGTAATTAACATGAATTTGGCATTACATCCTAATATAGTTCAAACAATTTTTAAAACTATCAATGTACTTTAAAAACTTTGACAAGAATTTATGTTTGTTGAGTAATATTGCTAAACATAACTAATAAAATAATATATTTGCATAGTTAATTTGAGATTTTAAAATGTTTCATAAGTGGATATGTCATGATGGTCATAAAATAACCAACCATGCACTAAAGTATCTAAACCATGTACTAAAATATCTAAAGACGTTTAAAAAGATATTTTCTTTGTATAGATTGAATTTTTGGTCCATTGTTGAAATTTTATCATTAATGAGTCATCGCAAGAGAAAGGAGCCTGTAATTTTTTAATGAGAAGTTAATTTAAGTAATTTGTAATTTGATTTTTTGTATAAATCTTTTAAAATTTTATAACAAATAAAGAAAAATGAAAATTTTAAATTTATTGTTGTTTTAAAATTGTAACAAACAAGCACAAAGGTCATTTCAAAAATAAGTCTTATTAATAAATCTTTTTACAACAATGAATAATTTTAATTTATCTTTTGTTTTTTTTAATCAAATTATTTATTTAAAATTTAAATATTTAATAAATATATTTAAATAATTTGGAAGTAGGAGAAATCACGCAAAGAAAAAGAAGGAAACTAATGAGCCACGAAAGAAACCAAAAATAAAGTTTTTAACAAAAAGAAAAAAAAAATTATTAAATTATGGGGTGATGCCAGAATAATGATCCAGCAATTCAAAATGTATGTTCGAAAAAACAAATACATTTAAGTGCACTCAAACGGTTTAGACATATAATGTAGTCAGTGAAATGTTCCTTGAATCTCTTCATTACCTCACACGAGAACGAAAGCATAACATCGCCCGACCCAGTTTGGAGACTTTTTATACCTCTTGGCATAACAAGTCTGAGGGAAACTATTTTGGAACAGATGAAGACCCAATATGAAGATTAAGAAGGCTCAATTCTTTCCACGGTATAAATATCTCTCTTTTGTGGCAAAGTATATCTAAGACTCATTTTCCCAATTTTACCTTGAGTTTTCCCATAACTAACTTGAGTATTCGAGTGTTACACTTGCATATTAACCTTCTCCTTGGTAACAGAGCTGTAAGCATCGTCAACAACAAGACTTACCTCTCTCGTTCTTGTTCCACAACAGAACAAAAATTATCAACAATAATAATTTATTTTAAAGTTTTTAAGAAAATTAAATTTTAATATTGCAATTTTTAACCTTTAAACAAAAATATAATTATTTATTATTTTGTTAAGGATTACGATAAACTTACCTATAGAATTAAGTAGAATAGAACTATTTAACTATGCGTCACAAAAATTTGATGTTCCGTTCTATATCACAAGTGCAAACGATTTTTAAAATCTAGTTAAAAAGTGAAGTACTTTAAAAACTTCTGCAATGATTAATGTTAGAGTTATTGAGGTTGAGTAATATTACTGAACATAACTAATAACGTATATAAGTGCAACAATTCTAAAATATGGTCATGCTAGAGACGTTTACGAAGGATATAACCTTTGTATAGATTGAATTTTTGTTTCATTGTTTTGTGCGTTGATCCATTTCAAATGATTTGAGTAAGTGATGATATATACAAAAGTCTAATATTTGAGAATAAGTTAGATGTGGAACTCTAATAACCATGATTTCCCCCCCTAATTTCCATTATACTCATCTTTTCATCATATTTACCAATCTAACCAACTTTGGGTTTTTTTTTTTAATTACAAGGGGGCGCCATCCTTTTTTACTCCTCCCTTATAAATTATAGGGGGGCGCCATAGGAGTTGACTCCCCTTCCTTAATTTTTAAGGGGGACGCCATGGGGGTTGGCTCCCCTTCATTAATATTCAAAGGGGGCGCCATAGGGGTTGGCTCCCCCGTGACAAGTGTACGAAAAAAGTGATTTGCATGCACGCAGAATGCCAAGTGTAATATATTTTCTACACAATTCATCCATATACATTTACTCCTCTTTACAACAATTAATATTTCAATTACATAAATTAAATTTTTACCTCTATCACCATAAATTCAAATTTCAAATTCAAAATTTTTACTATAAATACTTCTCCTCCTCATTCACAAAAACTCATCAAATATATTCCACAATTTAAATTATACCAAATCACTCATATGTACCCATTTGAAATTAAAAAGAAATTGTAATTATTTTTTAATATTAAGTTTATTAAATACAATTTAATTTTTATTTATTATTTGAAATTTTTTATTTATAAAATTATTATTTATTAAATATTTTTTAATTGTTAATTATTATTTATTAATTATTTTTTAACTTATTATATAATAAAAACTATTTTCAAAATTTGGATTTAAGGGAGAAGCCAAAGGGGATGGCGCCCCCTTTATAAATTATAGGGTGCCTCCAACCTGGATGGCGCCCCCTATAATTTATAAGGGAGGAGCCAAGGCCAATGGCGCCCCCTTGTTATTTTAAAAAGAAAACGTAAAAGTTGGTTAGTTTGAGATATATGTTGAAATGTTGGGTAGTTTGGGATATATGGTGTGAAAACATGGTTATTTGGGTGAAAAATTCAAAAATAAAATTATATGGGCCAAATGGAGAGAAACGCCTACTTACAATACTTCCAACTAGAGGTAATTATTAGAAACACTAATTTCTTTGCATATATATGAATCAACCACAGTTACATATAATCTAACTGCTATTAACTTTCTAATAAAATAACTCAAGTTTTGCTATTAATACATACATGATATAGTTATGAACTTTATAAAGGAATCACTACAAGAAAACATTGAATTAGCTAGGGGCATGGGTTAGGGGAAAAACCCTTCACTAAGATAAAACCATTTGCTTGGGGTTAAACCCCTCGCAAACAATGTTAAAATTATGTTTTAGTAAAACACGTTAAATCTTTCAACACTGGTTTGTTCCTTTGACATTCAAAAAAGCTATGTGTAGTAACGAATAATATGAATCAAATGGCCTTTAATAGAGAATGCTTGACATAATGACTTGTATCTATAATCGTTAATGCAATCCTAATCAAGAATAATCTCTTCAAAATCCTAAAAGCAACATCAACTCATCAAACTTTTTTTTTTTTGCGCCTTAGGGCCTCACTCCGAAAATTATTTTTCAAGGTAAAATCAACCAACAAGCATTTATTTTTTAAGCCTTACTACGAAGCTCTAACTTTCTCATTGCACCATAAGGGTACGTAGGCACGAGGTTTCCACGCCGAGGCGAGCACTTCAATAAAAAAAACTCTCCATTCCTCTTTAGCAGATAAACCCTTAGATAAACGACACCCTTTCATGCATAGACAACCTATATGGTTCCTGTTGAGTACAACGGATGTAGGGGGTGCTAATTTGTTCCCCTTGTATAACAGACTTCTGAACCCAATATTGGTTGCGACAATATTTTCCCTTTCCCTCTTTTGGGAATAAATAAAGTTCGATGGCAAATCTCTGTTAGTCCATCCACAAGCATTTCCTTGCGAGGTCATATTCTCTTTTTCTAAGGTATGACGGTATGCGCCAATTCAAATGGCGAATTCTCTTCATATTCGTCCTAAACATGGTTATTTTGGTAATTATTTTGAAAAGGTGGTTTGTTTTGCATTTGATTTAAAAATAGTAGTTATTTTAAAAAACAATTTGTGTAAGTACTTGACAAATGAATTATTTGATGTTGTTTACAGTGAGAGTAGAATTGCACCATCTATTTTATTCATGAAAGATGTCGAGAAGTTAATAGTTGAAAAGGGATGTCCATTTTCATTTAGACATCAACTTATTACACTACCAAACAATGTGGTGGTAATAGGTTCACACTATTGAGAATGAAAATTGCAAGAAAAAGTCACATTCCGCTGGTCTGCTGTCACATCGCGTTGGTCTGAAGTTGCATTCCGTTGGTTTACTTTTTAAAACACTTGTAGCAGTAAGGCTACACTTCTTGACTTGGCCATCTTTGGCGGTCCTGGACAATTGCATGACAAGGAAAGGGAAGTGCCAAAGCTAAATGAAGCTTTAACTAATATTTTCCCAAATAAAATTACAATTTACATACCATAGGATGAGGTACTTCTAGCGAGATGTAAGGGCTTTGAAAATAAAAGCAAATTTACATCAACTACTGGTTGTTCTGAGTCATTTTGGAATTGAATGTGAAAGACTTGAGACCTTATGCATTAAATATCAGACATTTATGAATGAAAATGGGAAGAAGATCATTGGTTAGGCTCTAAGCCGCCACCACATGCAGAATTTTAAAGCTAATCTAAATTCAAAGCTTATATTGTTGTGTGAGAACATCCATTATGGTTGTGGGATCTTGCAGTCTTTCCAAAATGAGTCAAAAAGCATGAAGAAAGCTCTTAAGGATATTGCAACAGAAAATAATTTTTGAAAGATACTTTTGGCTGATGTTATTCCACCAAGTGACATCAATGTTACTTTTGATGATATTGGAGCTCTTGAAAATGTTAAGGATACACTGAAGGAGTTTGTGATGTTTTCTTTAAAGAGGCTTGACCTTTTTTGTAAGGGGAAATTGACCAAGCCATTCAACAATTCTTGCAAAGGCAGTTGCAATTGAAGCTGGTGCAAACTCCATTAACTATTAACTTAAGCAGTTAAAAATCAGTTAACTAAACCTAAAACTAACTCAACACTGCCCCAATTATCCTAACCATAACCAAGTTGTCCTAATCAGTTACACACAAACTCTCAATTATTAACTCTCCCTCCAAAAATTCATTTGATTTCAAGCTAAATTAACACAAAATCTAACTGAATTAACTCTCAATTAACACCAACGCACTCACCCTTAAATCCTTTGGTACTTGTATTGAATTATTTATTAATAATAAAATGCATTTCTTTGTTATGTTTGTTTTTCCAAAATAATAAAGTCTCTAGAATAGCTTGTTCATTTAATGAAATATTAAGTGTGACTTAATCATGAGATTCCATTAAACATAAGGACATTATTCTTAAAGTATATGTTGTTGAGATTTATTGTGAAGTGGGATAACCTTAAAGTATTAAGACTATTATGTAGATAGACTGATGATCATATTTCATGGATCATGGATAAAGAGTTATCAAGTCTTAACATATGTATGAATATTATGAGTAATATTTATACTGAATTGGAGCTAGGGCATTACGTTTTGTAAAACCATGTATAAACAAACCTAATCACCCTTCCATAAAAAACTTAACTAATCGAATGGATATGGTTGACCAAATGCTGCTTGCCATCCCTGATTAAATCTAAGACCAAAATGCCACACAAATGACTCATGGATGCTAAAAGCCAAATAAATAGGGTTTCATAGAACTTGTCTCATAAGCTGAGTTTCCCAACTTGAGTGCATCACCTAGGACCTTTATGTTTGATTCTTGGGTAAAACCCTAGTTTTTTTTATTAACCACAAGTAACACATTTTTTAATCCATGATGGTTGTCCTTTCTTTGAAAATGCTAATGAAGATGAACAATATGACCTAACTAGGTGTTAATGTGTGGATATGAATTAAATACATGAGTCAGATGAAAATTGTCAAAAAAGGTAGGTAAATTATTGAGTATGACAACGAATAATATTAAGAAAGTGGATTTCAATTGAGAGGCATTGAATAAGGTATGTTCATCTAATACTATTTGTATTTTTATTATTGATAGTGAATTTTTTATTTTGGTTGAATGTCCCCAAGACGTAGGTGATATTGCACCGAACTGAGTTAACAATTTATATATTATTTTTATTCGATATTTATTTTTTCTGTTACACATGTAACTTATCATACACATTGTATCGAACATTAGTCCTCCTAAAAAAAATTTAAGTATCTACAAACACTCTTGACATTCAACTCATGGACTATCAGAGGTCGAAAGGGATATTTTAGATTAAAAAAGTGTGACATGATTCAAAACGTTCCCCCTCTTTTATAATCTCAGCGAGGGTATTAAGGAGCTATAACCTTTTTGTGCAAAATTGCTATGTAATGAATTACGTGTTGGTATATTATTTGTTCTATGATATGATAGACTTTTTTCAATCAATCATTTTAATTAAATGATTTCATAAGGTAGGATTAGGTGCATTCGTGAGATAATATAACCTATCTTGCTGAGACATATGTTATTATGTTAGTTGTTCAAATAAATTTGAACCAACACCTTAATAATTAGGGATAAAATTTGAGAATAAGTTAGCATTACATCTTGCCTAAAGAAAAGTAGGTTTATACGTGGAGGAATTTAAACACATTTAAATATTTATGTCTTAACTTTATGTGCAAGTGCATGCTAGTGACGTAGATATATTGTTGCACTGTCATGGAGAGAAGCATCTACTACTTGTTTCTCTTGATTTTAATGGAAACATTGCATAATTAATTAAAAAACACAAATCTCCTTGCCATATGAGAGGTTTTGAAGCTTATAGAGAAACGTTTTAAGTGTTGTAATTGCTATGAACTTTTTAATAAAATACATACATGATACAATTATGATTTCAAACTTTTGATATAATAACTTGTACTTTCAACCGTGAGAAGGAAAAAACAGTTTGTACATGAAAATCAATTCTAAACGGAATAAAAAGTTCAGTTGCACTCTTTAGTATCTTGTACTCTTGTGAGTCTTGCTTCTTTTTTTATCCTCAAGTTTCCACGTATCCTTCAATGACTTCTATTTATGTTCAAAATTTTCACTAAACTTTTTTGCAATTCGGTAGATATGATTCCTTGAAGGATACATGAGCATTGCATTTGAGAACACAAGCCTTATGTCACTAGCAAACTCATCAGGTGTTGCATACAGCCTCAATTTTCTCTCAATATCCTTCAAACCAATTGCTTTTGACTTTGACTCAGACTTATCAATCATTGTTATGTTTGGAGGATCTTTCAAATTCCACCCATCTCTATCGACCATCATTCTCTTCAATATCAACCAACATTGCCTCCTCTTAACACACTCCATCGGTTCACCTCTTGAACTTTCTTTCCGACCGTTAAAGGCTATTTCTGTTTTTGAAACTTGCTTCTTGTTTTCAACAACAATGTTATTAGGCATAATTGTGTTGGAAACTTGGTTCTTGATCACCTTCTTGTCTTCAACAACATTGTCATTATCCTTTGGTTGAGACAAAGCTCTTGTTTTGAAAACTTTGTTCTTGATCATCTTCTTGTCTTCAACAACATTGTCATTATCCTCTGGTAGAGACAGGGCTGTTGTTTTAGAAACTTGGTTCTTGATCATCTTCTTGTCTTCAACAACATTGTCATTATTCTTTGGTTGAGACAAAGCTGATGATTTGGTACGATAATTTGAATCAACCCAATAACATGTTACAATTGGTTTTACAGAATCTTCAATCTTCCTTCTCTTGTTTTCATCTCTGCCACAAGAATCTGAATCATGTTTCCTAGAACCAGGAGGGTAATTGAGTTTGATGATAAGTCTTTTACGAGGTTGTGTGTTCTCAGACATTGATGTTGTTAAGGAAGAAGGGTTTGTGTTTTGTGACATGAATGTTGTTAACGTAATGTTATGTCTTCAGCACTTGTGTATATGTATATATAAGTCTTGGTTGTTACGATTTTTAATGATTGTTCTAACATTTAGGGATATATCATTAAGTTAATATTTGTTGTGTTAGTTTCAATAATTAATACTAACTAATTGGAGAGGAGAAGATATCATTCTTCTAATATTTAGGGATATATTCATTAATATTTAATCTTTTGTTTTTATATTTTTTTATCGTTTTTAATTTTATGCAAAAGATATTAATTGTAACAAACTTTCTATTTCATACTTAAAAAAAATCTTTATAACCAAAAATTGAACTCTTTTAAAAACTTTTAAAAATTTTATTTTTATAAAAATAAGCCTTAACATCATTTTAAAAAATAGTCTTTAATTACTGTTCAATCTTTTTTGCAGCAAAGGATATTAATTTTAATTTATCTTTTTGTTTTAAATTATTTATTTAAGATTTCAAATATATTATAAATATATTAAATGGATCTAATTGATATTTAAATACTTTAATTTTGTTTTATATTTAAACCATGATTATATAAATTTAAGATTTATATATTAAGAATTCACACAATAAATTATTGTAAGAAATTTAGCATTTACCAACCAACATTTTTAATATAGTTGATAAATATGTGGATATAAATGACATATACCTATAAAAATTTATAAGCATAGATATAGAGTTCATATGCCAAAATCACTTATAGGTTATGCACATATATTGGTGTTGCTTATGTTTATTAGCATATGAATTTCGTGGATATAGAATTCCGTATGCATATACCTTATCTTTTATTTTATTTTCATTTTCTTTTTTATAAGAAAATTCATCTAGAATTCTTTTTATTCTAGTATTTTAGAATTTTAACTCTTCTTCTATTTTGTTTATGTTTTTCTCTTAGTTTCTTTTGTGAATCTTAGAAAATTCATTTCCCTCCGCTCAATTAAGTAATAAATTAAAAATTAAAAATTAATTTTATATTTTTTTATGTTATTTTATATATAAATTGTTTTTTCTTCATATTTTAATAAAAGTAAAAAAATTAAATAAATGCTGGTAAGTTAAATCATATATATTTATTTTAAACTGTAAATTGAAGAAAACTGCTTGACTAATTTCTTTTTACTCGACCTTCGAATTATGCCCACTAAGTGTTTTCAACTTGAAGTTGTTTCTGATTCTATGATGTTGGCTTTAGGGTTTAGTCAATTTCTTGATTATTTTTTTAATTTTGATTTTCAATTCACTTTAGGTCAAGTGAAAAATCTATTGGAACAAAAATGGTTGATACCATATCTCTTGGGTTTTGATGATAACAAAGTATTTAAAAAACAATTGGACATTCTAACATTTGTTATAGTATGCAGATTTATAAGACTAAGAATAGAAGAAGATAAACTTTCGTACACTGAATCTGGAGTTCAGACTTTGGATCTGACGATCACTTCTAAAGAATCTGGCTCTGATGGTGATCCAAACTCTTAAGAAGTCAAGTCTAAAGAAAGTCAGCCTCTGGTGACCCAACTCTGAAGCTTCAGAAATCAAGAAACAGACTCTTATGTGATCAGGCTCTAAAGAGTGGAGTCAACCTCTAAAGCATCTTATCTTTATTAAGGCAACTCTGACAGTCTCATAGACTTTTTAATGACGTGAAGACTTAAGTAAAACTCTCTTCTTTATTGTCTGAACTTCAACGGATAATTCCTATTATAGAAATGTGCTTTCTTGATGTGTCTAATCAAGTACAAAGCTAGCCCAACCTTTTAGGAGTAGAAAACCTGAAGAAGAAGACTACATGAATACACTACAATACAAGACTCTGAACATTGACATTTAAAAGAGAAGTCATTATGTCAAAAGCAAGCTAAACTTAGAATATCTTAACATTGTGTATATTTTAAAAGTTCGTAAGTCTTAGAGTCTTTAAGTTGCATTTTGTCTACACCTCTGATTGTATATAAAGTGTAGTTGTTACCAAAATCTCTTAACGGTTTGTTATAGAGTCAGAAGTTTATTGTTTGTGTATTTGAGCATTTGAGTTCTCTTACCTGTGTGCTTGCCATACCCCAAATTTGTCCTACCTGTTGCAAATTTTCATTTGTCTAACTTTATTTTCAACTTTGCATCGCTTGTACATCATAACATATTTTTCAGCTTGAATAATTCACAAAATGATTAGCCAGAACAAATTTCTTGGATATACAGACGGACTGGTCGAATTGTGTCTCAAATATACGAAAAAATCAACTATTGAAAAGTTTCGAATTTAAGCATGCAGGCGTTAGGGATTTGACCTACTTTTCATTGAAACTTAACCTAGCGCGCTCATCTTATCTCTCGACGAATTTTCAATCACTTTTGATCCGTCTGAGTTTTTTACCGGTCCCAGTCAATTTTCAAAGTTGACTGAGTGCTGCATCTTTCCAATTTTTTTTTATTTCGCGTTAATCTTTTGTGTGCAGTCCTTTTAATCTTTCAAGCGCTTTGTCAATCAATTGTTGTTCATTTTTACCCGTTTTATTTTTACATTTTCATCAAAATGTCCAGAATAATTAATTAGAATTTTCCATGCTTGCATTTCATTTTTAGCATATTTATTTAATAAGTTGTGAATTTTTAGTGGTTTTCAATTAATTTAATTCTATTAAATTAATTAAAGCTTTTAGAAAGGACAATTTTGCCTTTTTTAATTAGGTGTGCTTCTTTGATTAAATATGGATCGTCAGATTGAAATTTAATCAAAGGTGCAAATACATGATTCTCATTTTTTGTCATTAACCAATTACATTTTAGCATTTTGTTGTATTTTGAATTAATTGATAATAAAATCAGAAAAATGTGTATAAATCATTTTTCATGTCATTAAGCCACATGTCCATTCTCAAATGGTTGAATTCAAAAATTGTCTCACCTAATCCAATTGTGGGATGACACGTGTCTTTAATGTGTTGGGAAATGTTAATTTTAATAATAATAATAATAATATAATAATAATAATATTGGTTTTAAATAATAATAATATATTTAATTAAAAAGAAAAAGAGAAAAAAGAGGATAAGATTTTGACGGTAAAAGGGGGCAAAAGGGGGGAGGAATTAGCTTCTGGATTTGGAGGGGGATTTTCATGACTCTCCTTCCCAATCATCAACTTTCTCCTTCAAATTTCCTCCGCTGACATCATCTTCTTCCTCTCTCATTTCTCGCCACCATTTCCTATATCATTGAAATTTCACCACGAAACAACCGTGACAGCCTCGAAACCGCCACCGCACTCACGTCTATACCACCATCGATCCATACTCTATTCCGACACCGCTCAACATCCACGGTTTCGTCAAGCCAATGTAACTTCATTTTGGAACTACAACAGAAACATTCTTTGAAAAATGTGAGTTTATTCATCTACAAACTTAAAACATCACAAATTCCTTTCACCGGCTAACTCGCTGGAAAAGTAAACACACACCACGAACACATAAAACAACTCCGCCGCTGCAAGTAGTGTTGGTGAGTTTCTCATTTTATTCATATGATAGGTGCTTCGGTTGATGTTAATATCAGCTTCATGTTTGTGGAATTACATTGTATAATTATATCATTAAAGCTTATCTTATTTTATTTATAATATGATCTTTGTTTGTTAGTTTCAACACGTAGGTAGAGTTTGCTTTACTTCACGACTGCTGGTTCCGTTTTGTGAGAGATGAGAGACATTTCTTTTCTTTTTTTCATTTGCTTTTTCTTGTTGGGTTGATTGGATTATGATACTGATATTGTCTTTCTCATTTTTTAGCATGATTTAGAAGATATGCCCACCTTTCTTCATTTATCTTATGCATTTTTTTTTTCTAATTTTATCTCATATGATAACTTAATTTGTAAAATTTGTAACTACTTTATCAATATTTTTTTTGGATTGAAATTATTTAATTTCATTAATTTAACATCTGACTTTGATCCTTAAACTTCTAATAGGTGGACTCGGTAACTTGATACCGTTATGCCACCAAAATTCTTACACATTAATTAGATAAATTTCTCTGCATTATAATTGTTACGTATGAGTATATTATACTCATGATGTCGTTATTACAAACCGGTTTCATTTCAAAAACATTAGGGTTAATTTTTGTATATTATTTCTTAACAAGATAACTCAAAATCTTTATTTGTTAATAAGCCAAAGCCCAAGTCATATTTTCGTTCAAGTCCATTTACAAGAAATTTTTTACTAAGGCCCATCATTCAAATTACATGAAAAATGAAACAACAAAAAAAAGGGAGTTATAAGCCACAAAAGGCTGCATTTCCAACAACTTCTAATCTTCAACCTTCATGCTAATCCACATAAAACAAAATTCTAAGCCTAACCAATACAAGACCCCACTTCAAGCTATCCATGATACACAAGCTTCTTTAAAACAAATATCCAAGCCTACACCTTTAATAAAACCTTCGTTGCACAAAAATAAGAGCAACAAAGGCCAAATAACCAGCTACAACAAATGAGCCAAATTTCAGTTACCTTCACAAAAGCACCCCATGCAAAATTCCAATGTCACATACACGCACAAATTGAACCCCTAACCTTCTCCAAATCTTCAAAACCGCATCAATTAAAACAACAATACTCACACCTCAATCAATAACAAATAACAACAATGCCTCCATTTTTTCTTAACCTCACAAACCTAACAACAACAACCTTCAAATCTTACAATTACACCACGGAGTCAAAACAAGAGCGATTGAGAGAGAAACAAACAAACCGATAAAGAGAAGCAAAGAGAGACGAAAAGAGAGAGTGACAAGATCAAATGAGAAGGTGCGTTGGACCAATACCTTGCGAGAAACAGAGAGAAGGTTGAGGCAACGTTCACGTGATGAAGAAGGAGGAGTGCATTTCCCCCTCTCTGGTTTTTTAGCTGACTGATTGTGTTTTTTTATTAAATTTTTTCTTCATGTTCACATATGGGCTCAAGCCCATGGTGAATTTCTCACCACACACAAAATTTTCAATGGCGCACCCCCTCCCTCTATTTTGGTTTATAATTCCTTTTTTAATTGTTTTTTTTTTAAAGAAAGGGTTTTTAATATTTGTTTTTTAGAAATTTTTTAAGATTATTGTTTAATAATCTTTGATTTATGATTCTTATTACATTTCCATCTTGATTTATTTTTGGTCAATGAGATCTTAAGTATCATGGAGTAATGGTCACTAGTTGAATTAAATCTTCAATGCTTCAAACCTATTAATGAGTGATCACTGGATTAAATTTAGAAAGAAGAAGTTTCTTAGAATCTAGCATTCCTTGGATTTTCGAATGAATAATTCTCGAGGCGTGCCCCTTGGGTTATTATTCATTCAATCTTTCGACTTTTAAAAACTAAGTCATTTTCAAATACGCCTCTGTAAGTCGAGTGCTTATCTGCATTCGCCATCGACTTATCGCACACACTTTCACCTTTCCTCGTGGTTTCGATATTAGGAGAACCCTCAGGGGCTAATATTGTTTCTCACACCTTAACCCTTGATTCGTAGTCAACCCGGTTTTGTTTCCAATTAAAATCCTCGACTCGTCGTCGAGCCGTTTTTTAAACTAACTTCTGTTTGCCTCGCAACCCACCTCTCTTTTGCAACGTGTTCGATTAAATTCTTTACAAAATGCATTTCTTAAACAATTAACGAAAGAAGGAGATTCTTGAGATCTAACATTCCTTAAATCTTCGAATGAAATGGCTCTTGAGGCGCACGCCTTGGGTTGTCGTTCATTCACTCTTTCGCCTTAAAACACCTAATCTATATCCAAATGTTTTCGTAATCAAACTTACGAAGAAAAGATATTCTTGGAGTCTAGCATTCCTTGAATTTTCGAATAAGTAACTCTCGAGGCACGCACTTGAGTTGTTATTAGTTCACTCTTTCGAGTTCAAAATATTCAACTCTTTCTCGCAACCTTATTCAATCAATTCCCGAAAGAACTGAGTTCTTGGAATCTCGCATTACTTGAATTCTTGAGTCACAGCTCTTGAGGTTTGCCCCTTGGGTTGCTTGTCAGTCAATTTTTTGTCTCCCAAACCAAACTTCAAACTTAATTCAACCCCATCTTTTCTTGGTTGTTACCACGAACTACAGACACTCTAATTCTTCATTCACTATTGATTGTAAGATACGTAGGCACAAGATTGCGATGATCTTGGCGAGCACACTTCTATCTTTCTTTATTATTCCGTTTACCTTCTATTACATCTTCCGTTTTCCCCCATCCTTTCCCGTAGTCGAACTACGAAACTCTGATTTCTCATTCTCGTCCGAATGAGCATACGTAGACACAAGGGCCCCAATCCTTGACGAACACCATATCCTTTAACCACCCTTTTCCTTTTAGCATCTTTATCCGTTTACTCTACCAATTCGCCTTTAACATCGAGAACAAAACATGCAAACTTAGATAACGCCCATCACATAATATCATAAGAGGTTCCCGTTGAGTACAACAGAAGTGAGGGGTGCTAATACCTTCCTCTTGTGTAACTGACTCCCGAACCCAGAACATGATTGCGACATCCCTGTTCCCATCCTTTCATTTTCAGAGGTTTCCTCGATATTTTCCTTTCCCGTTTATTCGGGATAAATAAAGTTTGGTGGCAACTTTGTCAAACCGTGTTTCCGTGCCTTTCGCACGAGGGTCGTTTCTCCAAAATATCTCTGTGATTTTTCGAGGTGCGACACTAGAGCGTGTGATTAATGCTTCATCATTTCTTCAACTAAGAATACTTGGAATTAGTGTTTTTTTTCTTCTTAAATTCTCAAGTCATTTATTTATTAAAGTCATCAAATGAAGGAAGACTTGTTAAAACAAAGGATTTGGTACAAGGTACAAATCATTGCGCAAAGGATGAGGTTGTGGATTCATTGATATTAAGGTGACAAAGTAGTGTGATTTGGTTTATGGATTCCATATGGCATCAAAGCTTGGTTCATAATGTCTTGAGTTCAAATGATTCAATTTGGTTGAATCAAAGTTAGTAAGCATGCTAAAATAGGAAGGTCCATTTATAAGGATTTCTTGAAATTCAAGTTCGTGTAGAATACAATTTATTGGTGATGAGTGCAAGAACATTCAAGTTATCATAAATATTCAAAACTTTAAATTCACAAATTCAAGTTGATACCAAAATTAAAAAAAAATTAAAGTTCACATTGCACAAAAGTTGGATTCTTAAGATTTGAAAAATCAAAGTGTATCAAAATCCATCATTTTTCAAGCTACAAGGTTCATTCTAATTTCTACATAAGGTCAAAAGAGAATGAATTTCAAAGACCCTTTACAAATGTAAGAATTGGAAAGTCACAATTTGTACAGAAAGTGTTAAATATGCGCATTTGTATTTTATTCTCACTGCCCATGGACAAAAAATTGTTTTCAGTATGCCAATTGCAGCTTTGCGACATATTTTGCATTCTTGACGTCAACGTTTGGTTTATTCATACTTGAAGGTAACAGCGAGCACGTTTAAAGGCCATGGACCGTTTTTGTGAAAAGTAAAATGGTATGTTGTTGCTGCGAGAAGACTTGATATTCCCAGTGTTAAAATTGTTATTGGCATCCACATTCAGCAAAACCTATGGAAGAATAGCTAGAACTTCTGCAGTTTGGTCGTGACATTGCCTCATTGTGCAAGTCTTTCTCAAATGATGCTTGCCAACGGTTTCTTTTAGGAAACTCGTACATGCCAGAGATTCTCAAACGGTTGCCTCCTGATCATCAAATAAACAAGATAACAAGGGAAAGAATCAGAAAATCATTCAATTAATTTTCAAAAACATTCCCTAAACACAATCAAGACAACATAGAAACATTTCATGGCAACCATTAAATGATCAAGACAAGAATATAAAACATCAATGCATTTCCAAATCAGAAAAAACAACGAGTTTAAGTCACTGATTCAAACAATCAGACATTTTCCAAACATAAAATCGGCAATGTTATTTCTTACCAAAACAAAAATCCAACATGTTTTCTTCTCTCATCAGCCTATATAACATCACAATATTTGCACAGAGAATAATAAGAACATACTAAAAAAACCATCAGAATAAACACACGCCAGGCAGTGAAGAGTAACCGCGTATTTTCAAAATCATCAGCTTACACATGCACACAACAGTATCACATACCAAAAACTCATGCATTGCAAAAGATTAACAAGCATCATAAATACATGAGAAATAATTTGTCACAACGAAAACAGTAAGAACACAGAAACCACCGGCACATGGGTAGCAAAGAAGAAGAATATGATACGCAACCACATAGAATCCACAAACCATCACGACTTTCACGGAGCGTGAGAGTTCAAGACCAGGTTAGAAGCTTACCTCTGATTGATAATTTAAATGATTTCCATTGTTCGACTTCCTTCCGCCATTTGTAATCTACGCCGTTAGCTCACGATTCAAAACTGAGTCGTCTTGATTGACTCTTGAGTGAAGGGAAGGGAGGAAGTTCTCCCGCCGCCGCGGCACAGAGCCATGGCGCTAGGGAACTTCAATTTTTGGCGAGAGAGAGAGAGAGAGAGAGAGAGAGAGAGAGAGAGAGAGAGAGAGAGAGAGAGAGAGGTGAGATATGGGTGAGAGTGATGCACAGTTTTTCCCCCTTTTGCCTTGAAGCTTGGCAATACAGTGTTTTTGATGTTTGGATCAAGGGGTAAGAGAAATCCGACCCAGCATTGTTTTATTTTTATTTTTTTTTAAAATTTCTTATACCACCCCTTGAAACTCTTAGGCACCTCACGAAATTCCTTTTATGCCCCCTATTTCCAGAGATACACATCCGGACGCACCCTTTTTCTTCTTTATGTTGGATGCTTCTGGAGATGCATCTACGAAAAAAGTTTCAGAGATGCAACTCCGAAATCTTATCAGAACAGGTTTTTAAAAAAAATCAAATTTTGTTGATTGCAGATGAATATAAATGACATACATCCGTAAATAAAATAATATGATATATATATATATATATATATATATATATATATATATATATATATATATATATATATATATATATATATATATATATATATATATATATATATATATATATATATATATATATATATATATATATATATATAAAAGAAGTAATATGATACATCAATGTCATCAAAAATATAGTACATCAAAAAAACATCACAGTCACTACTGTGTGTACCTGACCGCCTCGTCTGCCTCTCCCGCCTCCTCAACTGCCCGATCTGCGTCCTCGACCATTGATCCCACCTGTCCTGGTGCGATGCTTGCGATACATAAGTGTCTCCTGTGTCACCTCAATGATCTCATCCAATACACGTCCGTGGTCAGACCCATCAGGGAAGAGACCGACAACAATGTCTGACTGCCCCATCTCCACTATTTGAGGACAGCGAGGCAGGACATCTTGAGTGTGGTCCAGCTGGGACTGTTGCTCCTCTAAGATCTTCTGATGAGTTATTCTGGGAGGTGATCCCTCGACAATGGGCACCATGTAAGAGTGTGATATGGTGAAGAACCACATGATATAGTCATCAATGCAAATAGTCATGCCCTAACTATCTGGTATATATTTCCTGGAACATGTAACAACATCATGCAAAACATGTTGTCTGACTGTCATGGCAGAACATCTGGTTTAATATCTTACAATCAACATGTTATTTTACCAAAATGCAGCCAACCTAAAAGTCACAGAACTTACAGCCTTGTTTAGCGAGTCAAGTTAGTCAATAGCTTGGTCTCCGATTCTTCACCGCGACACTAACAATTAAGTGATCAAAACTTGTATGTTAGAAAATACATTAACAATCATAAATAATGCATGAACAAGTATAAAAATGGTCAAATGCACATAATTAGCAACACACGTATAAAAATACTTTAATGAAAATAAGAACAATAAAAAACATAAGCTAGAGATAAATGAGTGGCATAGGGAGGATAAAAGCAAACCAACACATAACTCTAGAAAAAATACATAGAATGATGTAAACCGGATACAAGGGTTATATAGACATACCATTGTAGTCTGGTAAAAGTTATGATTTGCTACAAATAATGTTAGTGAAAATAATATATATATTAATCAATCTTTTTAAAATAATAGAAAATAATTATAATTTGTTTCTTTATTCTTTTTTGAAAATTTAAAATATAACGGTTTTTCTCTCCTTTTAATTTAAAATTCTAAAATACTTTTGTTTTAAATACTGATACAATTAAAATCAGACTCTTACCTACCCATAATTATAATTTTAACTTGACGGATATTCTCTCATATTCGTCTTCGAATTCTACCTGGAGTTCGATGTAGCCGAAAGTTTTGTACTGGTTTTAGAAAAACCTTGGAGGTTCATCTATGTTACTGTGTAGTATTAATTCTAGACCCATATTGATGTACGTATTGACGAAATAATGTCACAGAAGCTCCATTAGTCCATATTCATGAATCGAATGTCGTGCTTTAACATTGGTGGTTTGGGACGTCGTTGACTAGTTCATTATCGTAGAAAAAAGCTATGGACATCTCTCTCATTAGTGAGTTTTTGAGAAGTATGTTATTGCGATATTTTATCTCAAAAGGAAATGGTCATTGTTTTTAGAACGAGGTGGGTCATCATCGATGACGAAGGAATGGATAGGTTTTCATCCCTACTTTTGAAGAATGAATATATAGGGAACTTTTCCCATAAAATATATAACTTTCCATTACGCATGCTATAGTGGAAATGTCATCCCACCGAATAAAGATTCCCTTGGAGTATTGATGAAGAGGCTGGGATCAAACCAAATTATCTTCCCTCGTTGTTTGGTTCTCATGACTTGTGGAATAAAAAAGATTCCATATGTGCAACCTTCATGCCGAATGTTTTATCATAAGGCTTTGTTGAAAGTTTCCTTTACTGGAACATACCATCTAATTGTAAGACAAGTGAAGGAAAATTCCACTAAAGTGTTTCTCACAAACAACGTTAATTACCCAATGTGGATCCACGAAGTTTCTTACATGACTTGTTGGATCTAGTTTTAATGGTGCATTCTGGAAAATATTGGATACTCTAATACCATGGTCCAACTATAGGGGTGGTACCGACAAACACTAAACGACGCATTTGATCGCAAAAAATGTAATCGAAGGTGAGAGCATAAAGGTTTCAGGATTTGGGTTGAAGAAAACTCGGCTTGTGGTCAGGAAAAAATTGTGTATGATTAAAAGCCCATTTAATAATAAGTTTTTCCTTAAAAAAGGTATTGTCGATTAAGATAAATCTTACCAACTTTTAAATTTCAATTTATATTCCACTTTTTATGTTTAAAATATTTCTAATTTAATGTTCAATTGAATTTTTATTAAAATAATTAACTTACATTTTTAAATTTGATCATTAATTTAATGTGATTTATTTAAATTTTAAAATGATAAATATAACTTATTTTATGTTGTAATTAATTTATTGATCAAAGAAATAAATTGTCTAAAAAAAGTTAATCACTTCCACTAAATTAATACTACTAAGTAAAATTAATAAACTACAAGAAAATTTAATTAAATTTAAAATACCAAATAAAGGATCAATCAAATCCTATCAAATTAAACATGTAGGAAAAACAATGTAATTCATGGAAGAAAGTAATAGCAGACAGTTGAACTTTTCATACCAACAACGTAAGTGAGACTTTGTGAGTGGTATACGTGACAAAGGTTGTCGTTCATACATAGTTGATCATTTGCATTATCATAAGCATGTCATATAGCATCATATCATAACCATATCAAGCATTAGTACATCATTTGCATTCCCATGTGCATCAATTTCTCCTAGCAGTTGCATATTTGTGCATCATAACGCATAACATCATTGTCCTTAGCAGCATAGCATAACAGCATAGCAGGATCCAGGATCAGTTCGCAAGCTTCTTAGTTAGTCCTTCATCAATGTCGGTAGTAGTTCTCTGAAAAGAGTCAATATCCCATGTGTTCAAGGAATTTTACTCCCCAACAAGTCAGTCTTCAACCATGCAGTTGATGATGATAATCCCCAGCAGCTATTGCTCTTGTGGCCCCCCAAGCAGAGGTTATCTTAAAAAGTTTCTTGAAGGCCTTCCCCCTGCAGAGTTGGACAACACCTTTCCTCTGATAAGAATCCTTGCTCAACTATTCCTCCAGCAAGTTTTGTTCGAGATACTGCTTTGGTATCATCGAAGAGCCTTATTGGATAAGGTGCTGCTTCGACAACCTGAAGAGTCTCAAGTTTTGTTTGAGATACTGCTTTGGTATCATCGAAGAGCCTTATTGCATAAGGTTCTACTTTGACCACCTGAAGAGTCTTAAGTTTTGTTTGAGATACTGTTTTGGTATCATCGAAGAACCTTATTGGATAAGGTACTGCTTTGACAACCTAAAGAGTCTCAAGTTTTGTTCGAGATACTGCTTTGGTATCATCGAAGAGCTTTATTGGATAAGGTACTGCTTCGACAACCTGAAGAGTCTCAAGTTTTGTTCGAGATACTGCTTTGGTATCATCGAAGAGCCTTAATGGATAAGGTACTGCTTCGATAACCTGAAGAGTCTCAAGTTTTGTTCGAGATACTGCTTTGGTATCATCGAAGAAGAGCCTTAATGAATAAGGTACTGCTTCGACCACTCGAAGAATCTCATGTGTTCAGAGATACTGCTTTGGTATCGTGAAGAACCTTATTGGATAAGGGACTACTTCGACCACCCGAAGAATCTCATGTGTTTAGAGATACTGCTTTGGTATCGCGAAGAACCTTAACGGATAAGGGACTGCTTCAACCACCCAAAGAAGATCGTTTATACCACTTTGGTATCGCGAAGGACCTTAACGGATAAGGGACTGCTTCGACCACTCAAAGAGGCTCGTTTGTACCACTTTGGTATCGCGAAGGACCTTAACAGATAAGGAGCTGCTTCAACCACCCAAAGAGGATCGTTTATACCACTTTGGTATCACGAAGGACCTTAATGGATAAGGGACTGCTTCGACCACCCAAAGAGGCTCGTTTGTACCACTTTGGTATCGCGAAGGAACTTAACGGATAAGGGGCTGCTTCGACCACCCAAAGAGGATCATTTATACCACTTTGGAATCACGAAGGACCTTAACGAATAAGGGACTGCTTTGACCACCCAAAGAGGCTCGTTTGTACCACTTTGGTATCGCGAAGGATCTTAACGGATAAGGGACTGCTTCGACCACCCAAAGAGGCTCGTTTGTATTACTTTGGTATCGCGAAGAACCTTATTGGATAAGGGATTGCTTCGACCACCCAGAGAATCTCAGGTTATCTTGTTCATCTTGTACATCCTGCTATCCCATTCTGGTATATCTTATCTCTTTGCATTTTACTTGCTTATCGGATAAATTTCAGGGTCTTCTTGTATCTAATTGACTTCCACCCTATAAATGAACACCATGTAGTTGTTCATTCTCTCAGGTTCAAGGCAATTAGATAGGGGCATCTGTCATACCCCAAAATTTTCCTACCTGTTTTAAATTTTCACTCGCCTGACTTTATTTTCAATTTGCATCGCTTGTACAACGTGACATGCATTTTACCATAAATAATTCACAAAATTATTAGCCAGAATAAATATCTTGGTTATGTGGACGAACTGGTTGATTTATGTCTCAAATATACAAGAAAGATCAACGATTGTAAAGTTTCAAATTTAAGCGTGCAAGCGTTAGGGATTTAACCTACTTCTCATTGAAACTTGACCTATCGCGCTCATCTTATCTCTCGACGAATATTCAATCACTTTTGATCATTCTGAACCTTTCTATCAGTCCCGGTCGATTCTCAAAGTTGACTGAGTGCTGCATCTCTCCAATTTATTTATTTCGCGCTAATCTTTTGTGTGCAGTCGATTTAATCTTTTAAGCATCTCTGTTCCCCGACTATTGTTTGTTTTCACTCAATTTATTTTTTATATTTTCATCAAAACGTCAAGAATAATTAATTTGAATTTTCCATGCTCTCATTTTATTTTTAGCATGTTTATTTAATAAGTTGTGAATTTTCTAGTGGTTTTTAATTAATTTAATTCTATTAAATTAATTAAGCTTCTAGAAAGGGCAATTTTGACATTTTAAATTATGTGTGCTTCTTGGATTAAATATGAATCGTCAGATTGAATTTTAATCAAGGATGCACATGTGTGATCCTCACTTTTTGCCATTAACCAATCACAATTTTAGCATTTTGTTTTATTTTGAATGATTGGATAATAAAATCAGAAATTGTGTATAAATTTTTTTTCATGTCACAAAGTCACATGACCTTCCCTAAATGGTGAATTTTCAAGTTTTGTAATTTCTGTCCAATAAGGAGTTTACACGTGTCATTTAGTTTTATTATTGTTTTGTTTTATAATTTTATTTTGTAATAATGTTAATATAAATAATAATAGTAATATATAATTAGTTAAGTAAATAATTAATTAAAAAAAGAAAAAGAAAATGATAAAAAGGGTCAGACTTGGTCTTCTTCTTGGGGAAAAACCCTAGACCCATCTTATCCTCTCAACGCAGCCGCCCTTTCACCTCTCAACACCCTAGACGGCCATCACCATTGTCATCTCCTTCTCCATTAAACTCTCCTCACGGCCACACCCATCATCACCTCAAATCACCATCTCTTCCGTCTCCGACAACCATCACCGTAAAATCCCTTTATCATCATCCTCTCACGAAACCCTCAATCTCACTCAACCCCAGGTAATGTTCAAGCTTTGTTGCGAAAATCAATGAACGAACTAAGAGGAGAAAGCGAGTCCTCTTGATCCCTCGCTCACGCAAAGGAGGAATTGCTCGAAGAACGAAAAAATGTGGATGCTTTAGACCACAACCACACGGCCTCTCCGCTCATTGTGGATTCACCAACAACAATGCAAAGCATCGGTATCAGTAGCGGTGGCTTCGACGTTCAATGGAGGCAATCTCGACATTGTAGGTTTCGTTCCAAGAACATTACAAGTTCACCAACAACATCCCAGCTCGCAACCACTGAACGCGACGACTCCGCCAACAGAAGCTACCGTAATCCATGGCGGAAGAGCGTTAATGCTAGAATTCAGAAGACCATGTCTCACTGAAACCTTTCCTCTCTCTTCAATAATAATAGCTACAACTCAGTTTGGTCAACACATGTCAGATTCTCCGTTTTGAGTCGTCGTGAGAATGGGGATCTGATATGGTTTTGTTGCGACATCATCATTTCTGGTGACTGCGCAAGCTTGAGTAATATCACGTAACTCTCTCGGTGATCTTTCCCTCATCTTCGACAACACAAAAATTTAACTTCGACATTATGATGCGGTTCATAGCCCGACTCTTCTAGCAGCAACACAACAACATCCTGCTTCGGCAACATCAACAACAACGCGGTTCCGCCATCCAAAGCTGGCAATAGAAGCAACTCTGGTGCAATGTGAATTCAAATTTCCAGCTGGGTTGATTTGGTCTGTGCTTTAGTTAGTATGGGTTCAACAAATTCAGCGTCTCAAAGTCGGCGTCGATAATCTTCAAATCATTCTTTTTGCTTCTGTTATGCTCACTACTCTTATTTAATTTTAATCGGGGAATTGATTACATATATTGGTTGTTGTATGCATGTTACTATGATTTCGACTTAATCATGATATGGTTGCAATTTTAGTGTACTGTGCTTTAGTTATTTTTAGAGCTAAATTCAATTGCTTCTGATTTCGGTTGATTTCAAGTGTCGTGGTTACTCATTCAATTGGGTTCGATTTAATTGTTTTATTCCTATCCCCATTTGACGAAATGTACCCATTCCCACAAAATGTAATATACTTTTTATCACTTTTGCCTTAATTATGTTTTATGCTTCAAAATAATTTTTCAAAATAAATTCTCGATTCATCGAGCCATTTCCCACTCTTGTAAGTTGAGTGCTTTCAAAGCCTCGCCATCAACCTTTGATCACCATACACAACATTTTAAAGCTTACAGTGACACCTATTTGATCAATTATTTCTAGTTGGTCACTTAGAAGACTAGCCCACTTTGCTAGTGCACACGTTTAAAACTCAAATTCAAACCTCGACTCACCTCGAGTATTTTTCTTCAAAATCAACTATTATTTTCTTTTAAACAATGTAGATATCGAGCTCTTGAGGTCTAACACTTCTTGGATTCTCGAAGGATTGTTCTCAAGGTGCACACCTTGAGTTGTGATCCTTATGATCTTACATTTTTAGAATACCTAGTGCGCCTAATCCGAATACGCTAACCTATTCAAATTATTTTCCTAATTAAATTGAGAAAGAATTGAGTTATTGGAGTCTTGCACTCCTTGAATTCTTGAGCGAAAACTTTTGAGGCTTACGTCTCGAATAGTGTGTCATTCGACCTTTCGTCTATAAAATACGTGCCCTAATTATGTGGACAAATACTTTCATTGTCCATTCAAACACAATTTTATAATTAATTGAATGAAAAAGGTGTCATTGGAATCTAACATTCCAATAATATCCCGATTAATTGATTGCGAGGCCGGCGTCTCGTTTATCGAATAGTCATCGTTCTCCATCAAAATATCTAACTAACCTCCTTTTCCTTGCCCCCGTGCAACCCACTACTCAAACAACGTTCCCGAAGAATATTGTTTAGTCCCTTCTTCCGCGTATACAAACTCGTGTTTCAGCCTCTACTAGCGAGCAGACAAGCCAACATTTAGCAGTTAGAATGCGACCTAAACCCTGGTTCGTTTACAAACCTTTTATCGTAGTTGTCCGAACTATGAACGCTTTGATTCTTCATTCTCCTCTGAATGTAAGATACGTAGACACAAGATTGCGATGATCTTGGCGAGCACATTTCCCCACAACTCCCAAAAATTTTCTCGTAGTCCCACGAACTACGATGCTCTGACTTTCCCATTGCACGAGGGAATACATAGGCACAAGGGCCCCAATCCTTGGCGAGCACCCTATCTTATAACCACCCATTTTCCCCTTAGGAGCGAAACCTTAGAAGAAAACAAACAGCGTAGCTAACTTTTCTCTCGAATCGAATCAAGAGGTTCCCGTTGAGTACAACAGACGTAGAGGGTGCTAATACCTTCCCTTTGCGTAATCGACTCCCGAACCTAGAATTTGGTTGCGATGACCATGTTCTTATCTCTTTAAAGGTTTTATCGATATTTTCCTATTCCTTCCTTGAAATAAATAAAGTTCGGTGGCGACTCTATTCGAACGTTTTTTCCGCGTCCATCGCGAGGATCGTATTTTTCGAGGTACGACACTCCTGTATAACCGTCACTTTGGGTCTGTAACTAGAAGGAAGACTTTTAAGAATCTTCATTACACGATCAAACGTAGTATAACTCTTGTCCAAAACTTGAAGTCTAGATAAAATAACTTGAAACCTGGAGAACATGGTTTCAATGTCTTCAATCTTCTTCATTCTGAACATCTCATAATGTTGAACAAGAAGATTAGCCTTAACTTCCTGAACTTGTTGATTCCCTTCATAAGTAATACACATGGAATTGAAAATGGTCTTAGCAGTATATTTTTCCAATGATTTCGATGTACTCTGAATGAGGTAGAACATCAACCAAGATGCCTCTAACTTTATGATGTTTTCTATAAACCTTTTTTTAAACTGATATGAAGTTTTTTTTATCAGACACCATTGGAATATCAACGTCATCCTCTAAAATATTCCACAACTCATAATCAAGGCTTATGATATGAGTATACATCTCGCTCTTCCACCATTCAAACTCAATAGAGTCTCCCGTGAAAGTTGAATGTCTAGTTGTATAGTTGTTCTTTTCTAGATTATTATAATCATGATTTATAACAACATGTGGAATAAGAGTATCACTCTCTAATCCATAAACACCAGACATGGTTCAATATGTTTTTCACATGATCTTTTATGTTCAATACATACTATTTGTTTCACTAATTTTTCTCAATTATATTTTAGTGTTAAATATTTTTTAAAAATTTATTTGTTTCAATTATTTCAGTTATTTCTCAAGATGTTTTTCACTAACTATAAAAATTCGTATGTTTAAGTTATTTTTTTAAAAATAATTTTTATAGTATTAAATATTTTTTTTATCAATAAACTCCTTTCTCTCTCTATTTATCTGTCTCCCCTTTTTTATCATTAACATTAATGATTCAAATCTTCTTCCATTCTGAAAAAATCAAAAGGACACATTCAGGACTTGATCTAACGACTATCAATTGACACAACCTTTTCTCCTTCTTATTCTTAAACGCCTATTCCAACGGAACCACTCCTCAACTCCGATAACTCTCGCTTTCGCCGGAGCATTCTCGTCTTCAACATACCTCCACTGTATCCCCGCTTTTCACTTCATAACCGTATCTTTCAGAAGCGAAGCCACTGTAGTTCGTACGCCGTGGTTTCATAGATCTGGACACGCCCCAGCGCGGGATCTGAATCGGGGAACGTGTTTCGTCGTAGGAGACGGAGAAAAGAGTCCGGTGGAGAAGCGGAGAAGACAAAAGGTGAGACGACTCAATTCATTTCACCAATTGGGTGCTTTTTAGAGGAATCATTGTTAAAGTTTTGGTTTTTAATTGAATCCCTTTCAATTAACCTAGCTCTTAATTATGCCAAAAAAGTTATATTTTTCTTGCATTTCATGTACTATGGCAGTGATGATGATAGGTTGAAGAAAGAATCAAATATGGAGAGTGATCTTCAAAAGGCTAAATCTTTGCGCCTTAATCGTAGAGGAGACAGAAGTAATCAAAATCTTCAAGCCAAAGGTAAACAACAACTTGTATCAACTCTTTTGATTCTTTAATATGTTAAGATATCCTTTGTTTACTAGAAGGTATGATATAGCCTTTGTTGGTGATGCAGATTTTGAAGTGGGACTCTTTTCTTCGGGGAGGGTACCCCAAGATTACCCCATGAAGATTGTTTGGAAGAAAGGGTTTATTCGATTGGTTCTTGTAGGAGGGATCTTGTGGATGTTGTTAATTCTTATTGCATTGTTGTTTCATGTCTGGTCTTGTCAAACTTCTGTCTCCTTTTTATCAGGTTACCAATTTTTTCAACATCATCACACTAGTGGTTAACCCTTCTTAAATCGATTGTCATAATATAGACTCTTCATCTAGTTGTCTTATAATGTGATATATCAGGAATTAGGTATAAGACGGGGATTTGTCTGTTTATTTTTCTTATCTTTTATCAAAATTTAGTTGTTTGAGATTAACTTTGAAGTATAAATATATACTATATGATCGGTGGATTTAGTTGCAAATTTGCTATGCATACGAATATAGGATAATGACTTGTTGGTGGGAGGTTCTGTTAGGTTATTAAAATGCATTCTTTAAGGGAAGGTTGTTAAACAAAAACATTCATTGTCTTTCTATTTTCTTCCTCAAGACTACACTATTATGTCATCATTTCTGATTTCTAAAAACATAGCTATTTTTGCTTGACCTGCAGCCATGTGTAACAAAAATAGCAAGGTTTACACCATGTTAGACACTATGGGACTTGTAACAAAACCTCACAGTAAGATTTTGGCAGTTTTTTCTCCATCCATTACTTTTAGACTTCATCAATTAAATACCGATGTTTGATGTTGATACTGCCTGTAACTTTTAGGATGTCCGATTCCTGTTTCCAGTGACCCTGATAAAATAGTTATCCCTACTGGAAGAACTTCTGACGAAATTGTCAAAAATTTATTGTATGTTACCGAAGATGAGGTTAATAGTTCCGAGACGTCCCCTTTATTTGGAGGCCATATTAGTTGGAAACAGAGGGAGGAGAGTTTCAAACTGAAGTCAAATATGAAGGTAAATCAATGGTAATGGTTTTATAATTATTATTAAGATTAATCTAATTGCAATTGCTTCACAATTCTGTAAGATTCTCTTGTTGATTGCATACCTTAATGCCCTATGTTTCACATGTTCTCCACCCCTTAGGTGCACTGTGGATTTATCAAAGGCGGCGGCGCTGAAATGGATCCTGTAGACATTAAATATGTTGAGAAATGCAAATTTGTCGTTGCATCTGGCATTTTTGACGGCTATGATATACCTCATCAGCCGTCAAATATAAGCCTCCGCTCAGAGAAACTTTTTTGCTTTCTTATGGTTGTGGATGAGGTATCTCTGAAATTCATGAGGGAAAATACTACCGTGAAAGAAGACAATGCTGGTGGAAAATGGGTGGGAATTTGGCGACTTGTTCTTCTTAAGAATCAACCTTATGATGAACCAAGAAGGAACGGGAAGGTTCCTAAAATAATAACACACAGATTGTTTCCTCAGGCACAGTACAGTATATGGATTGATGGTAAAATGGAGCTGATAGTTGATCCATTGCTTATCCTTGAGAGGTACTGATTCCTGCTATCTTAGTTTATATTTAAGGTAATACGAATAATATGAATGTTTTAAATCTGTTTCTCTAGATTGGTAGTCAAACACTCAAACTACCATCCTTTTGTTTTTTGAGATAGCTTGATAAGGGAGAAAAAAAAATCATTTGATATTGTTGGTGTGGGTATTTTTATGTCCTTACCAGTAAAGTACACAATAAGCATTCTTAGGCACATTGAATTGAAGGGTTTGGTTACGTTGGATATCTTTTGCGCTATCATTTGTCTCTTTTATAGGCTTAGATATTTACAGTTATGAAGTTGATGCGTTTTTTTGGATACGATACATACATTAGTTGAATCCACAGTGCACCTACCTAATGCTATCTAATACCCTGTGGAGACACTATTATTAAGAAAAACAGTGTTGCTAGGAATTTGCTTGTCAATTTTGTTTGTAGATTTTCTTCTGGGAAAAGTATTGCTCGACTTTTTATAATGGACTTTCCAAGTTTCTCCATGTGATTTAGTTTAGAAGATAATATCTAGGAAAAATAAAGCTCACATTGAAGTAGGGAGTGTAAATGGAATTTCAATGATTAACACGCTTAAAAAGTGTACTATGTTTCTCATATATAGTACCCAAACAATAACATAAATCTGTCTTATATATAGGAACGGAGGGAGTAAAAAATTGTTTTTTGGAACTGATAAATATTGCTTTCTAGTAGAACAGAATACTGCTAGTGTTTTAAAATTTATGGAGCTCTGCAGTTGACACTTAGATTCCTTGTCTAGTATAGCTGCATATCTAATTCCTCTGGGAAACACTAGTTCACTCAAGGGGATAACTTAGAAAAAGCATTTATATTTTAGCCAACGGGAAAAACAGCACTTAAGCCATTGGATTAATCTTGAACGTTGATTTTTCTTCTTCAGAGCTTACAAACAACACCTATATTGACGTAAAATCTACCCACCACCATGTCTGTGCAAGACTGTTTGTTTTTCACGGTGTCGTATAGGATTTTCCATTTTGAAGACAACACCACAGGTGGACTAAATGATATATTTCAGTCTATTTTTTATTTTTAAAGAATTTTAAGCTTCTTTATATATAAAGTGAACAGTAACACGTACTTGCTGGGATGAACGTATGACATTCATGTTGGATGTAGCATAAATGCATAATAGGCTTTATGGAGAGAGAGAGAGAAGGCCGGTTGATTTTGTAGTAAGAAGAGTAGACTAGGTGGAGAGTAGTCAAACCACTAGATGTAAAACTATGCGAGAAACTAGGAAAGATCTCGAGTTAAATGAGTTGGATAGAAATATGGTTTTTGATAGAACATAATTGCGTAGTTTGGTCCATGTTGCCAATCTCACTTGGTGGAAAAAAACTTGATTGTTATTGTAGATTTTATGGATGACTCACTTTGTACGACAATCTTTACTTTGCAGATACCTATGGCGAGGGAAGCATACATTTGCAATTGCTCAACATAAGCATCATCGTAGTATATACGAGGAAGCTGATGCAAACAAGAGGCGAAAGCGATACGCGCGGCCCCTTATTGATCTCCACATGAAAATATATTATTACGAGGGGATGCAACCATGGAGTTCAAATAAAAAGACTATTAGTGGTAAGACAGGAAATGAGACTTTCTTATTTTTTAGTTTATTTCGACTACTTGGTTTCAACAATTTAGGCATGTCATTCGGTGTCTCACTTCTAAGATGACAAATCTTTCGGACATTTTTGTTCGAGCCATGGAAATCTGTCAAAAAACTATCACGAAAAGTAAGCACGTGTACTTAACAGTTGTTTCTGATGTTTCAGATGTACCAGAGGGAGCAATTATAATTCGAGAACATACTGCAGTGAATAACTTGTTTAGCTGCTTGTGGTTTAACGAGGTTCACCTCTTCACGCCGAGAGATCAACTGAGTTTTGGCTATGTTGCATACAGATTAGGCGATGCTTTCAATTTCTTCATGTTTCTGAACTGTGAATACAATTCGATATTTGTGTTGCATCCTCACACAAGAGAGCACTCTTCTCCCATAGAATGGGTGAAAGAGTTGGATCAACTTAAAAAGAATAGCAATTTAAAAGAAAGTAGGGGAGGATTAGGCTTGTTTACACCTTATCCCGGGGATCTTAGTTCAGTTGTTCTGCCACAAGTAACAAGAACATCGAAAGCTGGATGACATTTTTGTTTATTTTGTAGTAACATATTTGTTATATGTATTTTTTATTTCAAGGAATTTTTTGATCATAATTAATGAAAGTAAAGCTTATTTGGAGAGTTTAGAAACATACTATCGGCTTTTTCATCCTTCCTCAGTGGCTCATAACTGGAAGTAGTGGCACATTGTAACCAACACAGTATAACACCATTAGAAATACTTTAGAACTACCCTAACAAACTGACTGACACATGTCATCCAATGCTAGGCCGATTACAGTAGGTTAATTCTGATTCTGATCATAATACAAATCCAACCTCTTCTAATTCGAATGACATAGAGTCCAAGACACCTATTATCGTGGCAGTTATGGTGGTAACAATTGCATTCAATGCCAAGTTTGTCATAAATTTGGCCATAACTTCAATTTGTTTCCATGGATTCAAAAGGGACTACTACATGCCAACCACTCCTATGGCTCAAAGTTCAGAGGGTAGTTTATACAACTCTCCGCTGTCTTCTGCTACTACATAAACTTTGTCCATTGGTTGATAATATTCTTTTAAATAATAAAAGTATAAATGAGTTTTGCACACTTGTTATCTAGGTAAATCATCTCAGACATTTACACTTGTTTATCTACGGGTTCAACCAGGGGTTTGCAAAAATATAATTTGAATTGCAATGAATAATAAAAAATTTCAACAATTTAAATAAATAATAAACTGAACCCCATATTATAAACAATTCATTCAACCAAACTTAAATTAAAATCCAGTTAAAACCGTTTAATTAATTGTTTTGAAAAACATATTTTAAATATATTATATTTGTATAATTATTTTTTTCTGATAAATAAAAATAAAATATTTTCTCAGAAAATTAAAATAAACTGAAAATATAATTTTTTTCAAAAAAAAAGTTATTCCACAAAATAAAACATAATTTATTTTGAAAATACAATATATTTTCTTAATTTAAAAAATAATTTTATTCCGAACATAATAATTTTTTTCTGAAAGCAAAAAATTTTTTACTCGAAAAAATAAATAAAAGTTCTGAAAATCAATTTTTTTTTTCTGAAAATAAACAATATTTTTTTATTCTGAAAAGTTAAAAAATATAATTTTTTTTCTGAAAAAAGATTGGTTCTTAAATAATTCAAAATATAAATTGATTTATAATTGCAAACTAATTTATAAATACAAATTAGTTTTTATTTTTATTTGTATGAAAAGTCAAATAATATAAAAAAGAGAAGGAAAAAAGTAGGGGTCCAAATCAAAACCCACTTAAACACCATCAAATCTGAAGTTGGATAAACTTAACTTATCCTGATTGTTGCGGTGAGAATCAGATATCAAACTATTATATTAACTTGAATCACAAATCTTTAAATGTTCACTACCAAACTTTAATTTATTCAAAGAAAAGGAAAAGGATCGAATAAAATCTAATTGTGCAATATAACTGTTGAAATACAAGAGACTAAGAGACATGAATAAACCGTGTGTTTTGAAAAGCACTACGGAGACATTATTATATATAAATAGATTATAACTAATTACATGATATAGTCGATGTGAGACTATTCTATATACAAATATTCTTAACACTATATATATATATATATATATATATATATATATATATATATATATATATATATATATATATATATATATATATATATATATATATATATATATATATATATATATATATATATATATATATATATATATATATATATATATATATATATATATATATATATATATATATATATATATATATATATATATATATATATATATATATATATATATATATATATATATATATATATATATATATATATATATATATATATATATATATATATATATATATATATATATATATATATATATATATATATATATATATATATATATATATATAACTCCCCCTCAAACTTGGGCATATAAGTCAAATGCACCAAGCTTGTTACATATATAATTAGTTCTGGGGCTTCGTAGAAATTTCGTAAACACATCTGCCAATTGATCATTTGAGTTGACAAAGCTTGTGACGATGTCGGCTGACTCGATCTTCTCTCTGACAAAGTGACAGTCTATCTCAATATGTTTGGTCATCTCATGGAAGACTGGATTTGAAGCAATGTGCAATGCAGCTTGATTATCACAAATAAGTGTCATTAGTCTTGCTTCTTCAATTTGAAGTTCCTTGAGCAACTGTTTTAATCAAATAAGTTCACATGTTGGCAATGTTCACATGTTGCCATTGCCATCGCCCTATACTCTGCCTCAGCGCTTGATCTTGCAACTACATTTTGTTTCTTACTTTTCCAGGATATAAGGTTTCCTCCAACAAGTACACAATACCCAGAGGTGGATCGTCTGTCAATGGGTGACCCTGCCCAATCAGCATCAAAGTATCCAATTATCTAGGTATATCTTTTATCCTCATACACAAGACCTTTTCCTGGAGCACATTTGATGTATCTCAAAATCTGGATAACAACATCCATGTGTTCCTGACAAGGGAAATTTAAGAACTGGCGTACCACACTAACTGCAAAAGAAATGTCCGGACGAGTGACTGTGAGATAATTCAACTTTCCAACCAATCTCCTATACCTTCTTGAGTCAGATAGAGGCTCCCTCTGATTGGGTAGTAGTTTAACACTTGGATCCATAGGAGTATCGACTGGTTTAGCATTTAACAAACTTGTTTCTTCCAAAATATCCATAGCATATTTCCTCTGAGAAATCACCAAACCATCTTTAGATTGGGCTACTTCAATACCCAAGAAATAATGGAGTTTACCAAGATCTTTTGTCTGAAATTGTTTCGAGAGATGTTGTTTAGATTGGGCCTAACTCAACCCTACAAAACCGGTTTTTCGAAACGTCGTCGGAAGTTTTGCCGGAACTGTAACGGCGGCAAGGCGGTTACGGGAGAATTTTGAAAAGTGAGAGACAAACCGAAGTGACAACACGGTTTTCCCAAAAAAAAAAATTTCTCTCACCGGAAGACGGTAGGTCAACCGGGTAAAATACGGCGAAGAAAGAATTGCCTCTTAGTAGGCTCTAGATACCATGTTGAAATACAAGAGACTAAGAGACATGAATAAACCGTGTGTTTTGAAAAACACTACGGAGACATTATTATATATAAATAGATTACAACTAATTACATGATATAGTCAATGTGTGACTATTCTATATACAAATATTATTAACAATATATATATATGTATGTGTGTGTGTATATATATATATATATATATATATATATATATATATATATATATATATATATATATATATATATATATATATATATATATATATATATATATATATATATATATATATATATATATATATATATATATATATATATATATAGACACACACACACACACACACACACACACACACACACACATACACACATACAAATATCAACAGTAACAACAATGCAAAGAGGTCTAAGATTCGGGGATTGGTTATAGTAAGGAAAGATATTAACACCCTAAGTATCTATAGTCTCCTATAGAAACCTTTTGTTGTATTTGTGTTATTTTATTGTTTGTTTGCTTTTATTTGGGAATGTTCTATGGGAAATACCTAGAGTTTTTACTATGTATGTTCGCCAAGACTTCGCAGTCTTGTGTCTACGTATCCTAACAAGGATGAAATCAAACACTCGTATTTCACCTAACTAAGGGTGAAGAACACTTGATAATGATCAAGGTTCAAAGGGGAAGGTAAGTGTTTATAGCAATAACACTTACATAGAGTTTACAAACTCTAACCTAAGTCTAAATTAAAAGGCTAATGACTCTAACGAGGTTAAAATAGAAAGTAAGTGTTCATAGCAATAACACTTACATAGAGTTTACAAACTCTATTCTAAGTCTAAGTTGAAGGGCTAATGGCTTAACAAAGTCTAAAGGGAATGTAAGTGTTCATAGCAATAACACTTGTATAGAGTTTACAAACTCTATCTTAAGTCTAAGTTGTAAGACTAATGACTCTAATAAGGTCAAAAGAGAAAGTAGGAGAGTTTACAAACTCTAACCTAAAGGTGAGGTTAAAAGGGTTAAGGATGAGGGCTATACTAACTTATGATATAAAGTCAACAAGAGCAATCTTTCTTCTAGATTTAGTCACAGTCAATCATAATATCAAAGGAGTACAGAGAAAAGCCTCAAGTATCAAAGCTAAGATTATAAATGGATGTTAACATATATAAAGCAAATGATAAAGCAACTAATCAACTCATGAAGCAAAAACATCATGTCACCAATTTGGCATGTAACATGTTAAGGATAATGGCAAACAAGTAGTGCACAAGCATTTGTATTTTGAAGTAATATCCAAACATCATTACAAGGAAAAAAATGAACCAAATAAGATGTGAACTCATACAAGTCAGTAGCTACACCACAACATTTTCAACACACTTCAAGGATTGAGAAATTATCACAAGAGCATCAAACATGCATCACATAAATAGTTACACATTTGTCAACAACAAGTTTACAAGAAACAAGTCACAAATGATTCAGTCATTGAGATTAAGGCATGAAACTAAGATGGAACAGTAGCATAACCAAACATTTCAACTTATAAACAAACTCATGGTATCAAGAAGGTTCAACAACTATCACATTCAAAACATGAAAAAACAACTAGGCATGCATCAACCAATTTCATCCATAAAAGGAAGCAAACATCCAATGAAAGTAAAGGAGACAAAATGAGAAAACAATAGAAATTGAAAGAATGGAGGTCAGAAGCTCAAACAAGTCATTCAAGTCATACAAAAGCACCAAGCATCAAAGAGATTCACACGAGAACACTAGTCTTAAAACTAGGTCATCGATAAACCAACATCATGTTCAACAAATCACCAACTTGAGGCATCAATCAAAAATATTAAAATGGACAAATAAATACAAGTTTAAGGCTCTATCTCATGGCAAAAAAATTCAAGAATATGTGAGGAAAATATCTCTAAAATAATTGCACAAGTGCACAAACAAAACCATTTAACAAGTTCAAGATACTTTACTAATCCAGCATGAATCGAGGCTCCACAAAATCAAATGAATAGTAATAAAAAAAGCATCAACAAAGCACCACAAAACCACTCAAACATCAAGTATTCATGTCTCAAAATACGAAAAAATATTGGCTTAAGAAAGCATGCAATAAGGCATTAAAGCACAAAACCCTAGCTCATGGGTGATTAGGTAAACACTTTGCATTACTAAATTAAAATAAAATAATAAAAATATTTGAAAAAAAATATAAAAAATGTTAAAAAATTGTAAAGACATTGAATGAACAGAAATGTATTTTTTGTGGATTTTTAAAAATAGTTTTAACATTTAAAATAAAATTAAAATGTAAAATGGAAACAAATAATAAAAAACAAAAAAAAAGCAAGGAGGGGGTGCATCACTAAAAGCAAAAAGAACTAAAGCTAAGTTGGATGCGCGTTGGGTCTGGAAGCATTAGGTGCGAATAAAAATGTGCAAGGCCTAACCATTAAAAGTGGTATTTAGAAACAAAAAAAAGTGAGGCCACGCAAGCGATTCATTAATGCATTGGCACACACTTAGCACCATGCAGGATAACACAAAGGCAGGTCAATGAGTCAACATAGAAGCACAGCCAGACGCCAGAGCCCTAGCTTCGATTGTCTTCTCCGGTGGTCCTCACCGGAGATGACGGTAAAAGTCATCAAAACAACACAACCAAGACACCTTTTTCACTCGTTTTTTCATGTTGAACAAGATTATGGCATTACTTTTTACTTTTGAACACTCTAAGACTACTAAAAATGAGCACGAAAAATTGATGCATATTATGAAACTTCGCCAAACTAGAACAACAACACAAACATGATCTTCATCACCCCAGAACTTTAAATGCAACAAACATGGATTCAATGAGGCATTAAAAAGTGAGAAATAAGTTGAAGAGATAATACCTAGTAGTGAGGTCCGTTTGCTTCTTTTTCTTCCTCAAACACTTCAACAAACTCTTCCTCAAGCTTCTTGAGACTTCAAAGGATGTTGATACAACAAGAAAATGAAGAAATAAGCGTTATGGAGTGAGATTCGAAGAAAAGAAAATTTTGAGAGTGAGAGAGAATTTTTGTTATGTTTTAAGAAAAATGAAGGCTGTGTGGTTGCCTGTTAGGGTTTTTAGCATTTATATCAGTGAATTTGGAGAGGTTAAAGGATGTTTAACTGTGGTTTAAACTTGGTTGGTGATTTTGTGCAAAGTTGATAATTTTGGAGTGTAGCATGAGGTGGTACGAATATTCCGTGGTTTGAGGTTGTTTGTGGTGGTTTTGTGAGTGGCAAAGGATTAGAATGGTGGTGTGAGGTGATTCTTGTTGTGCAAGTTTTGTGATTTTGGCTCTTTCCCTCTTTTGGCAAAAATGATTCAAAAAAGTGCATGAAGTACATGTAGGTGTTTGGCTTGTTAGGGCAATGTTTGGTGATGCACAAGAGAAACATGCATGGGAATTGAAGGCACAAGGTTCATGTTGCATGAAAATGTTGAAGAATATTGCATTAAAATCAAGTTCACATAGCCATCCTTGAACAATTATATCTTAATGAGTCTTGATCCATTTGGTGTGTTCTTGAGATCAATGGAAAGTATGCAGATCAAGGAACATTTATCATATTGAAAACAAATTGAAATGAGGCTTGGAAGGTTGTGAAAACTAGCCTTGAAGTCATGTTTACAAACTACCCAAAGTAACTTAGAAAAATTCACTAAGTCATGAGTTTTGTCAACTTAGAAACCCTAACTATGAAATGCCATAACTTAAGATGTATTGATCCAATTGAGGAGCTCTTAGCATCAATGGAAAGCTTGAAGAATACTTAACAACTTTCATGTTGAAAGAAATTTGAATTGGAGCTTAGAACCATGAGAAAAATGGCCTTGAAAACTCACCCTTTAAGTTGAACTTCAACACTTAGAAAAAATTCTAAGTGTGGAATCTCAAATCTTATTTTTCTCAACTTCATGTTATCATAACTTGAAATCTATGCATTTTTTGTGAATTCATCCTCAATGACAAAGTTGTAGTATGGAATGAGCTCTCCAAATTAATTTTTGGATCAAAAAATGGACGTCTAGATTGAAAGTTATGGCCTTGACAAGTCAGCACCAAATTAGGGTTTTTTCATAACTTAGAAAAATTCCCAATTTCTTCATTGTTTTCCTTTTTGCAAGTAACCTCAATTCTCTTGATTTTTCTTGATAAATTCAATCATAAAACACACTTCTAATGGAAATTAACTTGAGAAGTTCATATTTTACCAAAAAACCTAAAGTCAAAGGTTTGATTTTGTAGTCAATGACTTGTGTATCAGACGAACTTTCACTTCTTGATCTTCAATGATTTTAACATATTGAGCTATTTGAACACCATAGATGGACTCTAATGACGCATTTGAATGTCATGAACCATGTCTCAAGTTCTGAGATCATGTCTTGATCAAAAGTCAAAGATGCAGTTGACTTTGGTTGAAAAACCCTAATTCATGGCTAAATGAATTTGAATCTTGAAGAACTTGTAATGACGCCATTTTGAATTTGATTATTGATGAAGGAATATCTATTGAGTATATGAGAATTTGATTGTTTGATGATCCATCCAAAACTTTGATTGATCAATCTTTTGAGCCTCTTGAAGCAAACCCTAATTCCACAGACGAATAAAATAATGTATGATAATTTAGTTAGCTATGCATGAATGATTGACCTAAAATGTTATGAAAATGATAAATGAATCTAGGGGAAAAATTTGGGGCGTGAGACTGGTATAAAGAAGAAAGAAGAAAATTAGGGGGAGAGTCTCAAATAAGAAGAGAGGTCAAAGTGGGAGGCCTTGGAGGCAAGAATGTCTGTGCAATGTTTTGCTTCCTTATAAACATAAGTCATATGAAACTCCATCAATCTAGATTTTACCATAGCATTGAGCCATATAGTAAGAATGTTCCTATGGGACAATTTTGGAGTCTTAAGTTGCTAGAACGGCCAAATTAGAATCAGTTTCCACCCAAAGCTTAAACCAACCAAATTGGGAGGAAAAATCAATAACTTTCACAACACTCAACAGCTTCGTATGAAGGGAAGAGTTCTTGTCCACCAACTCAGAGAAGCCGAAGAAGAAATCACCTAAGTCATTAGAGAAAATCCATCCACAAGAGGCCATAGAGTTAGCAAAAGAACCATCAGAGTTGCATTTTAACTAACCCCTAACAAGAGGATGCCATATCATCTTTACAATCCTAGGAGACTTAGGAGGATTTAAATTGACTTTGAACGTATTAGTTATGGTGAAGTCATGAATCGAGGAATTTGTGACTTTCTTCCTGTTATTCCCAATGAAAGCAACCTCAGATTTTGGATTAAACTCGACGTATGCTTTCAGTGCATCTCGCAATTTCTGAATCTAAAGTTGTTTATAGCAATCCAAATGGTGTTAATGATAGAAATAATGGAAGCTTAGATGATGACTTTACATTGCTTACTCCAGTTTCTATCACAAATATGCATAGCTTCAAAAACATCCAAAGGTTTAGGGACTTTGATCAAGGTAAGAATCCAATGCCAAATATGCTGATAAAAGGGACATTGGAAGAACAGATGAGAGACATATTCCTCATGGGAATAACAGTGTCTACAACAAGAAGGACCAAAGCAACCTCTCTTAAGAAGATTTCCATTGTGGTAAGACGATTGTGGCAAATTCTCCATACTGTAAAAGCTCTTGAGGGGGGAATTTCTTGATTCCAGAAATTACCAATCCAAGACAACAAAGTTCTATCAGGTAATTTATGAAAGTATGCATTCTTGAGATACAATTTTCCATTAATAAAGTTAGGCCAAATCCCAAAATCATCTCTCAGGTCTAAAGGAAGAGTGCTCTGCAGGACTTTAGATTAAATATCATGCACCAAATAAAAATTATGGTAAGAGAAAAGCCAAATACCATGACCAATGAAGTTAGAGACAAACAGGGTAGCATTAATAAGATGAGATTGTTGCACCATGTTGATAAGAGGGTTACCAAGCCAGGGGTCCAACCAAAAATTAGTGTCCTTCCCATCACCAATGATTACTTTGGAGTCTTGAATAAAAGCACTAAAGTCTTTTTTGATGCTGCACCAAATAGAAGAACTAATGTGATGAGAAATTGACATTTCTTTCTTCATGATTCGAGCTTTAAGACCATGGCCCAAGGATCTTTAGATTTGATAATGTCCTAGAAGATTTTTAAGTTGGAAGCATCATTGAACACCAAGATGGATTTAATGCCAAGACCATCATATGGGAAAGGACAATAGGCTTCATTCTAAGTAACTGTGACTAGCTTTCTATTCAAAGTGTTACCAAACCATATAAAGTTCCTATATAATTTCTCAAGCTCTTTGATTAGAGTAATAGGCCAATTTTATATAGAAAAACTATGAGCCAACATAGCATGGATAATAAATTTAACTAATTGCACTCTACCAGCAAAGGAGAGAAGAGGTGACTTCAAGTTTTCCAACTTAGTTTTGATTCTATCCACCAAAGGCCTAAAGTAAACAACCTTAGTCATCTTTTTGAAAATTGGAACACCAAGATAAGAGAAAGGAATAATATTAGTTTTGAAACCAAGCATAAAATAAATGTGATAAAGCCTAGAGTCATTCCTGGAACCTGAGAAGATCTGAGATTTTGAGGGATTTGCAAACTGGCAAGAAACATTAGAAGATCTCAAAAATAAAGAGATGAGAGCTCTGATGGATCTCTTGTTCCCTCTGCAGAATATCATCACATAATATGCATAAAGGCAATGAGAGGGCACCAAAAACACCCTAGGGCCAGGAATGGTATTTACTTTACCTTGATCCACAAGTAAGGTAATAATTATGCTAAGGACTTCTTCAACAATGCAAAAGAGGAAGGGTGATAAATGTCACCCAGTCTCACACCCTTCTCACAATTGAAGAAGCCAATGATGTTACCATTAAAGGATATGAAGATCTTGGAGGACTCAAGAATAGTCCAAATCCACTTGTTGAACTTATCATTGAATCCAAAAGCCTTAAGAACCTGCAAAAAAACACCAAATTAAGAGAATAAAAAGTTTTAATAATATCAACATTTAATGCAATGTTGCCACCATGAGATTTCTTGTGTAGTAAGTTAATGGCTTATTATGCTAAACCAATACAACCTCTAATACTTCTGCCCTCGACAAAGCCTTTTTGCTCATTTGAAATGATTAGAGGCATAATGGAGACAAGCTTGTCTGCAATCACTTTGGAGATGATTTTGAATTTGAAGTTTGCAAGAGCAATAGGTCTGAAAAGATCAATGTAAATAACATTAGTAGTTTAGAAAGCAAAATAAGAAGATTCAAATTATAATTAGGAAGAATCCAAAAAGAATGGAAGAATTGAGCCATTGCAGTATAGACGATCAAGATTGATCACATCCTAAAAATGTTGGAAGAAAGAGGCACCAAAGTCATCTTGGCCAAGATCACCATCATGGTTAAGGTTGAAGACAACACTATTGACTTCTAATATGTCAACAATTTTGGTAAGAATAATTGTCATCTCCTCAGTGATCAAGTTAGGGAAGTATGATCTTATAAGATCAAGGTCAGGAGAGGTACAATTTTGGCCGAAGAAAAGGTTCTTAAAGTAACTAGTAACACGCTCTCCAAGAGCTTCCTGGTTAGACATGAGACTGCCTTGGATTTTTAAGGTAGGGATGAACTTTATAGAATGATTAATGTTATCCATCCTATCAAAAACTTAGTATTTATGTCTGCCGCTGCGCGAAAAATCAAAAAGTCACCATCGAACTTTATTTATCCCAAAGAGAAGAGAAAACACCGAGAAAATCCCAAGAAGAAGGATAAGATGGTCTCGCGACCAAGATATGGGTTGAGAATCCGATTATGAAAAGGGAAGGTATTAACACCCCTCACATTCATCGTACTTGATGAGAACCATTCGTTTGTCTTATGTGTAAAAATGTTGCTAAAGTATCATGCTTTATAGGAATGATCTCAATGGGAAAAGAAAAGGTTTTAAATTAGAGTGCTCGTGAAGGATTTTTGCCCTCTTACCTATGTATCTTCATTGACCGATGAAGAATCAGAGCGTTCGTAGTTCGTAGAACTAGGGATATGTTGGTTATTTTTTATTGCTTGTATGCTCGCGCATGAGGGCCTTAAGCGTTGTTTGTATTGCGGTAGGACGGAAGTAACATGTCCTTTTATGAAAAGGTTTTTGGAATGCCCTAAGGAAAAAATTTGATTTGATGAGTTGAGTTTGATTTTAGGGGGGAAATAAGTCCTCGGATAGGAACCCCTTTAGGTAGTACCTAATTATTTATCTCAAAAAATTTGTTTTGAAAGATGTATGGCGAGTGTAGTCACGTCTTTGTATTGAAAGACGAGTATCAAGACCACACACTCTAAAGTGAGCATCCCAATACTCGGAGAAGAAAAAGTATTCACTCAATCCTGTCTTTTTGAGAAGGAATGATGAAATCCCTAAGGCGGAGTATGTGAATCCCTAAGGTTCTACTTATTTACTTTTGAAAAGAGTTAGACATTAGATCTAACTTGTTTTTATCTTTATTTTTTAAAAAGAATTTTCTAAGCGCTTTTGTTTTTATCCTTTCAACCTATTAACATGCAAGCATACGAACATAAAGCGGAAAATAAAAGTTCCTACTTTATTATATTTGAATGGAGAGAGGAAAGTATGAGAAATCCACCAAGGAGGAGACCTACTCTAAGTCATAAAGAAATAAGTGGCATAAATCATAAAAGTACAACAAAACAATTGAAGTCCAAATGTCCACATGTGATAACGTCTTCAAGTATTACCTCCAATTCTAACGCGGTTGCTCCGGCGAGAATGTGAGTTGACAAGGATCTGAGTTTCTTCAAACCAGGTATGCCTCTTCTCTTCTCCTTGCTTCTTTCTTCTTCTGAGTTATTCTGTGCTTGCGAGTGAGGGACGTTCTTGTTCTTGCTGTACTTCTGTGAGGGGATGAGAGTATAGAGGCTGATGACTTTGAAAGTATTAGATTTAGAGTGAAAGGTGAGAGTTTTTTTTGGGTGATGAGTGAAAGAATCTCAGAGGAAATTCGTGGTGATTTCTGAGATTGTGATTGGTGTCAGTGATTGCAATGGTTAGAAAGGATTGAAAGGTTGTGGGAGAGTGTAGTGATTGAAACTGAGTTGTGATGAGAGGTGTTGCACCCCAAAATTTGACCAACCTATTTTCTTAATCTTTGGCTTATGTTTCATTGTTCTAGCATATTGCATTGCATATCATTTTGCATTTACAAGGGATCAAGTGTTTGTCTGTGCACCACTCAAGAGGAAAATCTTTATTGGCTTCGAGCTCAAGCAAACGCACTGATATAAACCATCAGAAGACTGTCAAGGGGTCCATAAGGTCTTATCACTAGTATGAACATGAGGTAGAATTTTGTTGAATACCTCAGAGGTCATGAAGGAGTGGAATGGTTACTCAGTTCATTTGCACAATGCCCAGGCCAAAAAGGAGAAATTAGGGTTTCAATTTTAATCAGGATAGAACTTATTTCTTGAAGCAAACTTGTTTCTATGGACCTCCACATGTCCTAAGGTGTTTGAGGATGAGAGATCGATCATAAATTTTTATCAGAAGAGCTCCAATTGATCAGTTGATTGAAAATAGAGAGATTTGGAGAAAAGTCAACTATGCAGCAAAAAAGTCAACTCCTGACTTTTTGAGGTCAAGATCATGATCCTTAAGCTCAATATGACCAATGGGTGGAATTTGATAAAGAAAAGTCAGGGAAATCATGAAAATCAAAGGTTGTTGAAAGTTGCCATTTTTGGAATTAGGGTTTTAGAAACTTTCCATTTTCGGAAAGTTTTATGTTTGGAACAACTATCTTCAAGGCCATTTTTATTCATGATAAAGGTTTCAAATGAACTTTTGGCCAACATAAACGTTATTCCTTGTATTTCAAGCTTTCTTTTGAGTACCAATTCATAGTCATATGATATTTGGAGCTCAAGTTATGATCAATCAAAGTTGGGGATTTCAATGATTTCAAAAACTGTTAAGTTTGAACAGATTTTTGTACCACTTTGCAAGCCAATTTTCATCACCTTCTTGATGTCAAATGAAACTTTGTCCCAAATGAAAGTTGTAGAGTGTGTTCCAAGCTTTCCAAAGAGTACAAGAAGTCCCCCATTGGATTTGAGAAGCTCAAGTTATGGATGTGCAAAATTGAGAAACAATTAAGACAAATTTCATAACTTAGAATTTTTCTAAGTTATTTGTGGACAGATTTCGTGGCATGATTTTCAACCTTAAATTTCATGGTCTTCCAATGATCCAATGGAACTTTCATCAACATGAAAGTTGTTCTACTCCATGCCCTCTTTACCAAGAACTCAAGTTTAGGGCAATTGGATTTTTGAGTGCCAAGATATCCTTGCTCAAAGTTGTTGGTTTGGACTTGGTTTCAAGGCATAATCCTTATAAGGTTTTGGCATGTTTTTTCAAAAGAGTCTTGCAGCTGTTTGACTCCCACATCATGCGCATGAGACTGAATTTTTTCCCACCAAACATTGCCCAAACAAGAGGAACAAAGCTTGTACCAACCCATACACCATTTTGAAATTCTTGCCAAAAGAGGAAGAGACCAGCCACCCCTTCTTCTGCCTTTGTGCAGTCCCACCTGTTTTGCTCTCTCCAATGCAGAAAACCACATAAATGCTAGCATGCTTATGTACTGTGCTTCTCTTCACCATTTGATCCCAACAACCATGAACATGTAGCATCTGGTCCATTGATCTTTCACCTCAGTAAAATTCCCCAAAACCCCTTTTCTACATTCTATATAAGCCGAAGAACAGTTGAACCAAACCCTAGCCTCCATTTTGAAGAAATCCCAAACTTGCATTTTTGCTCTTCTCTGAGATATTCCCACGAAAATCACTCATTTCCTCACCTTTGTTTAACCCTTCATCACAAACTTTTCACCTCAAACACTACTTGGAATTTAATGGTAAAAGGAGGTGTGATGGTTTTGTTCTCTCTGAAGCTGTTTCTGGAACCAGTTGTTGGTTTGCAAAGGCTAGGAGCTTTTAAAACTATGAGCTTTGCTGCTAGTTTGCTTTGGAGGCTGCAAGAGGTAAGCATCACAAAAACTCTCTTTTATTGCATCAACATCATTAAGACATGTTTGAGCTTGAATGTGTTCTTGGAATTGGTTGATTTTCATTTGAAATGATGTTTTGTTATTAATGACAAGTTTGCTGGTTTTGTTTGTATAACACTGTTGTGTTCATGTTTTGCAAGCTGTCATCCTTAAAAGATACACATTTGAGTTTTTTTTTGATTGATGCTTAACTTTCTCTTTGTCAAGTTTACCTCTGTTTTGTTTTAGCAATGTGTGTGTAGGGATTTTAAGGCCTGTTAGTTTCATCCCAATAAAGCTTGCAGAGGTCAGGTTTTGTTATTTTGTCTAGATCATTTGATTTGGTTTGATCATGTTTGTAGCCTTGAGAAAACCATTTTAGCTCTGTTTGTTCTTGAGGAGAGTTTACCTATTTTATTTGGATATACTTTAAAGCATATCATTGTGGACTGTCATTGAGGTTTTGTTCAAGAGTTGTTGTTGCAGCTGTGACTGTTGATTGAAATCCATTTTGAGTTGTCAAAGAGCTTTGGCTTTAACTGTACCTGTGATGGCTTAGTCTGTCATCCATTTCCCATAGGTTTGAGGGGTACTGCCAGTTTGTGAGCTGTTTAGGATCATGCTTTTGAGCTTTTAGTCTGGGTCAGAGTCGTAGGTCAGTATGGTTGGATTATGTTCATTTTCTAGGTTTGAGTTTGGCCAGCTAGTTGTTGCCTTATTAAGTTTCTTCTAGGTAGTTGTTGAATTGCTACTGATGATCATCTGAGGCAAGCTTATAACTGGACTGTTGTTTTTTAATGTTTAGGTTTGTTAACACAATTTAGTATAGTTTGCTTTAAACTTTTGGTGCTGGTTAACCATTAACAGCTTGTTAGTGCTTTGGAAGGCTTAGTTGAGATGAAGGGTAATTGCTTCAATTCATGCCAGTTTGCAGTTTAGGTTTCATTAGCATAATGTTTTGATGCTCAGCTTACTGTCCAAGTTTGTGATTAGATTAAGCCAACATTGATTCCCATCAGGACCATGTTTAAACCCCTTATTTTGGATGATGCTTTGAGGTAGAGTTCAATATGTTTTGCAGTGAGTCCTTGATCATTTACAGCCTGGTTTGGTTTTGCTTTTGTCAAAGTATTTCAATTTTGTTCTGCTTGAGAAGTTGGAAACTGTTACTTAAGTAAACCAATTGGATTGAACATTGTCTTGGTGACATGACTGATCTAATGTGAGCGTATCTCTACTACTCATACCACTAGGATGTGATCCTGCATTTCATCACAAGCTTGTGTTTACTTTTAGATTAGTGGTTTCCATTTTGGTATGTAACTTAGATTTTGATGGTTGAGGGCTGCCACTGTTGGATTTATCAGAGCAGACTCATTTTTAATGGACTCATTGCACTGCTGTTGTGCCTGCTGCCTTTGTTTACTAGAGGCTTTTGGAATTGTTGATTCTTGGTGAATCACATGGCTACTGCCAAAACCTGTTCTTAGTGAGGAGGCTTAACTTGTTGTTTAGATCTAAACCATGCCATAATGGACCTGTTGTGCATCAGGTTTTGCTAATCTTTAGAGCCATGTTTCTTCTTGATTGGACTAGACCACCCTTGTTTTGATGGCAGATTTTTTTTGTTCTGGCCATGTTGGAATTTATGGCTGTATGGTCATTTAGCTGGGCTTGAGTGCTGAGTTTTCAACTCAGGTTTAGGTTCTTAGCAGGAGGTGAAGTTGATGCTGTTTGGTTTTGAAACAGTTTTAGAGGACCTAGTTAAGGTGATTTTGAACTTAGGATTGTTTGGTTATTCTATGAAGGTAGGTTCTAGATAGTTTGGGAATGTTATTTGTTCCAACCAAGGTCTATTCAATCTTGTTCTTACTTTATGAGACCTTTAAGAATTATCATTATGATGCTGTCACTTGATCTGTTTTATTATGCTTGCTGTTCTGGTGCATACTTGGAGTTTGGTAGTTCATATTAGATACTTAGAGTTAGTAACTCTTTGTGTTAGTTCTGGCTGTGACCTTAGATTTTAGTTGTTTGGTTTAAGTTGGACTTCAATCTATTCAGGCTAGTTTTGTTGTTTCAATCTGTGCTTGAGAACTAAACCTCCCAACTCAGTAGCTGTTAGTAGGAGTTCTGGTTTATGGTGTAGCTGCTGCTAGAGTTTGTGTTTGTATCTGTCAGAATCCATCTTTGTGAAGACATGATACTTTGAATCCCTCTATGACTGATCTTAGAAGTTGAGTTTGTTAGTTTGTGCTTGTTGGCTTCTGGCTTCATTTCATGACAAAAGTTTGTTATTATTGGGATTTCCATCTGAGGAGTTTGGATTGATTTAGAGTCGGATGGCAGATGGAGGACTTTGTCTTGAGAATTTAAGGTTGTTGTGTGGTTTAGTACTGATTAGATCTTTAGAAGGCAGTTACTTGGTCTGACTGTTTAGTCTGAGTTTAGAGGTGATTAGCATTGAGCTCATGATGCTGTTTTAGCCTTTAGCAGCCTGTTGGTGCATTAGGGAGGTTTGGTTGAGTTAAGGATGATAGGGTTCACAGCTTGATAGAAATGCGATTGGTTGAGGTATGCTCTATTGGAATGAGGAGAGGCCTGTCATTACAGTTTTGTTTAGTGCATACCTTGCTGTCATGAATTCATCTCTTGTAAGGATTTTGTCTTGAATCCACTTATGCTTGCCCTTGGAGAAGGAACTTGCCAAAATCACTTAACTTGCTGTCAAGCTAGTGGTAACTTTCATCAGGACAACTAGAGATTTTTGCTTGAAGCCACTACTGCCAGAATTTGTTTCTTGTGCAGAAGTTGGTTTACTTCTGTCATTAGAGTTAACTAAGACCATTGGAACTTTACTTTACTTTTGAGATTACAGCCTTGTGGTATTAGCTTGCAGTTGGAGAGATGCCTATTCATGCTTGACAGGCTTAAGTGGGCAAATTGAATTATTGATTTCCATGAGAGCTGACCAAGTTAGTGCAGTTGTGGCTGTTAATGAGATCCATTCATAGTTATTAAAGCTCATTAGCTTTGACAAGCTGTCTTAAACCCATTTGGTGCACCTGTTGCTGTCATACTTCTATTTCATCAAATTGCTGTCCAGTTTAAGTTTTAGCTGTGAGTTTTATTGCTATTCAAAGACCAAGGATGATGTTCAGTGTGGTTTTTTTTCTTGAACTTTGAGGTTTATGTGCAGCCATTGAGGTGATCTTTGATTGTTAACATGAGGAGATGCATAAGTGCTATTGAATTACCATTAAGGTTGATATATGTGTGGATTTCAGTCCGTGTCAGTTGGATTAGTAGGTATTTACTGTGCCTTGAAGACTTTTGCTTTGGCCTTGTGGATGCGAAGCCCATTTCAAACACATTTCACCAACTTACACCTCACATACCAACTTTCCATTTTAATGTGTCTTGAACAAGCCTTTTTGTCAGAATTCACTCTATTACACATTTGAAACTTGCTCCAACCATTTTCTACCTTTAAAAGCACCTGTTCTGATCTTTGGATACCAAAACGTATTTCAAAACTCCATCTTGCATCTTCCATCGGTTTTTTGTGTGTGTGCATAATTTGAAAAAACTAATAATGCCATTGTGTTCCTCATGAAAAATTAGTCAAGTTAGACTAAAATTTTGTCAAAATCGGTTGAGATTTGAAGAAGTTGTGTTGAAAACGTATTTGATTTGTTTGCCTTAGACTTGCCTTGCCTTGCCCAGCCTTATGCGCTTGTTTTGATACTTGTTTTAATGGGGTGTCATTGATACACGGATGTATCGCCACCCCAGTGGTTAATTGCCTTGCCTTTCACTATCATGCCCTCTGTTCAATCCCCAACGGGGACGTTTTTATTATTTTTTTATGATTTTCCCACGTTTTATCTTTTCTTCCCCCTTTTCCATTGTTGGTCACACGTTGATGAGTGGTTGATATGGTTTTAGGTTCAGCCTTGTAATCCAAGGTCATGTGTTCAACACCTAGTGTAAACACTTTCTTTTTTATGGTTTGTTTTTATTTGTTTAATTTATTTTATTTCTTTTCTTTTTTTGATCAAAATTAGAAAATTATTTTTTAAAAAATCTCAAAAAATCATTTTCTCTTGTTTTAGTGTGTTAAATTATTTTTCTTCTTTGTTTTATTTTATTTTTATTTTAGTTATCATTTTATTTTGAATTTACAAGTTAATGTGTTTTGTGGTTCATCTTTTATCCCAATCGTTAATTTTCTTTCTTTCATTTCATCTGTGATTGTTTTATTTAGTGTTTACTTGGCCTTTGGCCATGATCCCCCTAGGATTCCTAGTACCTCCGTTTAGGATGGGAGTAGGAGAGACATTAGGTGTTCAATCCTTTTCATGACAACATTAGGATAGTTTCATTCCCTTTCATCCCGACTTTAGGAGCATTGTGCATGATAACTTTAGGGTCCAGTTTCCCCTTAGCTTGAGTAATTCTCTTTTCATCTCCTAAACATTTCAAAACACCTAATAAAGAAAGATTTGTGTCGTACGCTACGAGCCTTAAGTACTCGAGGAATGATGGTTGAGGGGCCTCCTCTCAATTGTCTAGAGTGTTTAGCATATGCCCTTTGGGCGATATGCGACGCATTCGCTCTCGAGTCATAGTCTTTAGTGCGACATGAGTCTCAAACTTTAACTTAATCCACTTCTTGTCTTAAAAAACCCAAAACAAAAACATCAAATCCTTTTTATCCTTCGGGATCTTAATTGGAAAACCATTTTCAGAAAGAGTTTTGTTAAGCTCTAATTCTACCGCAAACAGACATCGTCCCTAACTGCTGGAATCACTGTTTAACCCTACTCGGTTTAAAACGCTTGAACCAATCTGTGGTCGTGTTAACCCGAACTACGTTTGCTATGATCTCTCATACCTATTGAGAGTACATAGGCACAAGATGCGATGTCTTGGCGAGCAACCTTTCCCACCTTTCACCCGTAGTTAGCCGAACTACGTTCACTCTGACTTCTCACTTCAGATGAGATACGTAGGCACAAAGCGCCGTTTCTTTGCCGAGTCACTTTATTTTTCTTTTTTCCTCAAGCCTGTAATTAGATAGATTTACACGCTTTTAGACTAGACAACAAACATGGATCCCGTCGAGTACGACGGACGTGAGGGTTGTTAATACCTTCCCCTTGCATAACCGACTCCCGAACCCGAGATTTGGTTGCGATGACCGATCTTATCCCTCTTTTCGTTAGGTTTCTCTGAGCATTTCCTTTCCCTCTCTTGGGATAAATAACCCACAGTGGCGACTATTCTATCATTGCCGGCCTTTGATTTTCGCAGTAGCGACAACTGGCGACTCTGCTGGGGATTTCTGTTCCCCTATGCGAGTCAATCCTAGCGTTTGTTTGTTTATGTCTTTAGGTGTGTATATATGTGCATTATATGTTTGCATTTTTATTGCTTTATTGCATTTTTATTTTCAGCACTTTATATCATATATCATGTTGTTGGGCTGTGGGTGGGATGTTCCATTGAGAGATAAGCCAAAACCCAGGCTTGAGGATACACATACCATTAGAGTGGAAAGTAGTGAGGATCTACACGCTAGGCATGCAATAATCCTCATGAAATTCACATTCAGACGAGGTTTTCTGTTGAAGACATCCTATCCTGTACTAGGTCGGGAAAGGATGTTGAATCTGAGAGCTGCCGACTCTGGAGACTGATCACTTGGGAGTCAGCTAAGTGAGGCCGCTTCGTGACACAATGATGCCAAACCAAAAATGGTGAATGTATCATCGTTTTTGAAAAGTTTGTGACGCTGACGACTGCATAGGATGCCGAACCTTGTCAGATTAGGTTCATACCTGTGAGAGGGATTGGGTTTGCAGGAAGCTTTGACCTTCAACCAACCTTTTTGTCTCGTCAGTATGAGCAGTTACAGTGGGATCCTTATGCTAGTGTTTCCATCTTAGCGAAGCACTGGTTCATTTCCGTCAACAGCACAACAACTTGATCCTCTGTTGCATTTGCATACTCATTCGCATTTTCTTGCATTAACATGTATCTGTGTTTCAGGTGTGTACTATCACTTTGATTCTAGTCATCTCAATCCACCGTTTGTCATGGAGCTCGGTTTCAAGAAGTCTGTCATTTACAAGTTCCCAATACCGGACGTGAAGCTTTTGGTTGGTCTCATTTCTGGAGTAGAGTATAAGGTTATGGAGGATTTCAAGCAGGAGTATGGGAAGATCTTAAGCTTTGTCTGCAAAGTCTCTCAGTTTGAGTTGGAAGGTCTCAACACGCTGCTACAATTTTATGACCCCCAGTTGCACTGTTTTACTTTCCCTGGGTATGTCCTCTTACCTACCTTGGAGGAGTTTGTTCAGTTGTTGGGAATCCCTGTCTTTAAAGAGATGCCTTTCGTGCATTTTGAAGATGAGCCTGACCTATCCGAGCTAGCCAAATCTCTGCACTTGGATGCTTGTGAGCTAAAATTGACACGGAGAAGTGGGGTACTTGGTTTCCCTTTGCCATTCTTGATAGAAAAGGCCCAGTATTTTGCAAAAGAGGGATGTTGGGTTATCTTTAATGCGATATTGGCGCCCTGTATCTTTGGGATAGTATTATTCCCCAATGTACCTGATTTTATTGATTTGGATGCTTTCAACATCTTTGCATCCAAGAACCCTGTGCCAACCCTTCTAGGGGATGTCTATCATTCCACCCATTACAAGAATGAGAATCAACGAGGAAGAAGTGTTTCTTACCTCATTATTGTACAAGTGGTTTGCCTCACATCTGCCAAAGTCTGGGCCTTTTATTAGCCTTGCCAGTACTGTTGGTTGGCCAGAAAGACTCATGGGATTAAGAGCAAAGAATGTTGTTTGGTTTGATAGAGACCTCTTGGGCAAGGAGATTATCTACATTTGCAGGGATTTCCCCAATGTTCCTCTGATTGGAAGAAAAGGAGGTATAAACTACAATCCAGCTCTCACCGTCAGGCAGTTTGGCTACGCTTTAAGAGCCCCCCCAAAGGAGGAAGAAGTGCGAGAATCTCTATATTTCACAGGTTTAGTTGATACCGCTACTCTGTCTAGGTTGCAACAGGCTTGGAATAACATTCATCGGAAAGGAAAGCTCTCTTTGGGGAAAAGAAATTCTAGAGCCTATGAGCCTTACATGGAATGGATTCAGGAGAGAGTCGAGAGATTGTTGCTCCCATTTTCGGTAAGGGAACCTCTATATCCTTCGGTGGTTGCAGAGCCTACGACAGTTGACGTGCAGAAATACAACCGACTATGGGCAGAGAAGGAGGAACTGCGTAAGGCTAATGAAGAACTGGAAAAGGAAATTACTCAACTTAGAAGTGAAAGGGCTGAAGCTATCTGGTCATTTAAGAAGCAAACAGAGTTGGTAAACAAGATGGGTACATAACTGACAGAGGAGATTAGTTCCCGAGAACGAGTGGGTAAAGCTTTGAAAAGCGTCAGTGATGTCCTCTCCAGCAAAAAAAAGGAATTGGAGAAAGCTCATCTGAGGATATTCAAATTTGACATTAAATGGAATGCTCTGTTAACCAACAACAAAGAGAGGGAAGATAAACTCCGTCAACAAGTTGATAGTTTGAGGGCCCAATTTCGAGACAACATTGCAAAAGCTTCGGGTGAATACATGAGTCAACTAGAAAATAAGCGAAAACTCCACGAAGCTCTTGCGACGTTGGAGGAATACAAATTGAAGATCGACTTAAAGAAGCCCAGATTAGAGGATGCTTTTGGAGAGGATGTTTGGGAAGACCTTGTTCAGAATCTGCAAGATACTATCAAGGAGAGGGACTTGCTTATTCAGGGATTGATTGACAGGCCCGATCATCCAGACACAAAAGAGTTGCTAGAAGAGTTCCGGACTCGACTCCGCTTATGACGCTTTTTCTCTTATTTCTTGTTGTTTGTATTCTGACCATCACCAGGGTTGTTGGATGAGGTCATGATGACTTTCTGTTGTATTCCTTTGATGATGTATGATGATACTTTATGACTCATTTCATTTATGAGAAGTTTTCCTTGACTATATCTATGGTTTTTCATTTTCTCACCATACTCGTGGAACTAGAATCAAGGGGAGAGTGTCCCTGAAACATATTTACATGTCTGCATTCTGCATTTTTGCATCATTCTTCATTTGCATTGCAGGTGTTTCTGTTAACCTTACCTCTTCTTGTGGTTCTCCAGAGTTTGTTTCAGGATTGAAGGGCAGCCTATTCACCGTTATTCTACACGAAGAAGCCAACAAAGAATTATGGATCAAGTTCAGCTCGAGCTTCAGGAATTCCGCTAAAGGATGGCACAATTCATGGACATGATGCAGGGTGTAGCCAACGACCAAGAACAGTTGAGGACATTGGTGATACCTCTGGTGTCAAGAGTTGATGGTAGTGGGATTCTACATGGGGGAACCGCTGCTGTACCACCTCCTCCAGAAAACAGTACGCCACGGGCAGTGCTATCCCAACAACGGTTGTCCCTCCGGGCGGAGGAAACCAGACTGCAATTCCCATCCCAGTTCCAATGGGCGCTATACAAGGTAACAACGGTCCCCAGTGGGAACAAGATGATCAAGAGGACATCTTCACCCTGGGAGATATTGGGGCAGGATTGCAACCCGATGCCGATAGAAGGTTCAAGGTGATATAGGAGAAGATGAGAAGCCTTGAAAACCAAAATGCTATGGGTCTGGATATGTCGAACTTAAGGTTGACTCTGGGACTAAGAATTCCTCCAAAGTTCAAAGTGCCAGATTTCGATAAATACAAAGGAACAACATGTCCAAGGGTGCATCTTCGCTTCTATTTCCAAAAAATGTCTGCATACTCCGATGATGAGAAGTTGATGATGCACTTCTTTCAAGATAGTCTGTCGGGACCGTCCCTCGAATGGTATATGGGCTTAGAGCCAGTTAATGTCAGAAGCTGGAGGGATTTGGCGGAAGCTTTTGTTAAGCACTACCAATACAACAGTGACTTAGCGCCAAACCGAGTGCAGCTTCAAAATTTGTCACATAGGAGTAACGAATGTTTCAAAGAATACGCACAGAGATGGCGAGAACTTGCCGCAAGAGTTCAACCTCCCATGGTGGAGAGAGAACTAATTGATCTGTTTGTGGCCACATTACAAGGAATTTACTATGAGAAGTTAGTGGGTAGCATGTCTGAGAGTTTTTCAGATTTGATTATTACCGGTGAGAGGGTCGAAAACGGTATTAAGATGGGAAAAATACAGGCAGGGGAAGGGACCTCATCTGGAGGTGGAATAAAGATTTTTGGTGCGAAGAAGAAAGATAACGAGACAAATGCAGTGTCCGGCTTTAACAATCGGAATAGAAATCTGAATCAACGTCAACAACGACCGTATTACCAGCAACCACCACAAGTAGCTAGTATTGCCATCCCGGCGGTACAGCCTCAGCAACAACAACCACGTCAGCAACTGCAACAACGACCTCAACAACAAAATTATGCACCGAGACAATTCCAAGATCGGAGAAGGATGGTGGATAGGCACTTTGACACACCATCGATGCCATACACTCAGTTATTACAACACTTAATTCAACTGCAGTTGGTCCAGAAAAGGACAATGGCACCTCTAACTGGCCAACCACCTCTCGGGTATGACGCCAACGCTAGGTGTGAATTCCACTTTGGCGCCTCCGGCCACAACATCGACAACTGCAAAGCCTTCAAACACAAGGTACAAGACCTTGTTGATAGTAAGGCTATCAACTTCAATCAGGATATGCCAAACGTGGATCAAAATCCCATGCCTAATCATGGTAGGGATGGCGGTGTGAATGCCATTGTCAGTGAGGAAGGCCTGAACTTTGTGTCCAATATGGAGAATCTGAAGACACCGTTAGGTTTTGTGAAGAGCAAGTTGTTAGAAGGAGGGGTGTTCCTGGGCTGTGGAGAGGATTGTGAAGACTGTTTGATTTGTCCCGAAGGATGTCAGGATCTGAAGAACCATATTGTTGCGGTGGAAATAGGATATCAAACTATTAATTAGTTTGAATCACAATTCTTAATTCACAACCGCTCTTTGATTTATCTGAAGGAAAAGGTCAAAAGAGGAAAAACCTATTTTTGCATCATAAGCACAATGCGGGGAGAGACCTAGGTAAGGGGTTGGTTAAGCTTAGGGAAGGTACTAGCACCGTAAACTTCTATAGTACTCTACAGGAACCTTTTGTTTATTGTATGCTTTTTTATTTTATTATCTGCTTTAATATATATTGAGCTAAGGGATAGAGTGACCTAAACGACCTAAGGGTTAGTCCTAAATTTACTCGGCAAGACGTTACATCTTGTGCCTACGTATCCTAGATAGGGAATGGAATCAGAGTAATCGTAGTTCCCCTCGAAAGGGAGGTTAGAAACGTCTTGACTATGGTCAAGGTTTCAATGGGGAATAAACGTATCTTAAGGACACAATTACGTGGAGTCTTTGAAACTCCTATTTCTATGTTGAATTTGTTAATTGAAAATTTAGGGTGGAAATTAGGGATTCCACGGCGGGAAACCCTAAACAGAGTACAATGACTCTTTGACCTAATGCTAGGGTAAAGGGCATTTTCGTCCACGGTGGGACACCTAGGCTATTAGGGTTTTTGAAACGGTAAAAAATTAGGGTTATTGACTCGGCGGTCAAACGGCTAGACCTAATTCCTTCGGAGGGATTCTAACGGCTAAACGTGCAAAATACGGCAAGATTAAAGTGCGGAAAGTAAATAAAACGGTAAAGAAAGCGTCGCGATGATCACTCGTGTAAATTACAAATTCCCAAAAAATGCAAAATAAAATAAACTGCGACCATGGTCTCGCGTAAATTACATCCATGGAACAAAATAAACTGAATAAATATTAATCGGAATTTAAGGATAATCTGAGGAGAGAAACAAAGAACATTAGTGAAAAGTTAGACGGAATTCAATGGCAAATAACAAAATAGTGAAAAAGAAAAAATTACGAATTTGGACATTGTTATTGTTCTTAATACTTTTTGAAAAAAGATCTTAATTTTAATTTTTGAAAAAAAAAGAAAAAAAAGACGAATTTTAATGTTAATATCAAAAGGTTTTTAGTTTTCATTATATTTAAAAAAAATAGTTAGTGTTAATTATAAAAAAGAAATTCTTTTAATTTTAATTAAAAAAAGTTAATTGTGGCCAATAATGTTAAAAGTTTTTTTGGTTTTTCATTTTTAAAAGAAATCTTTAGTTTTTTCTATTTTAAAGAGAGTTTTAATCCATATTAAAAAAATTAATTTAATTCGTATTTTAAAAGGTTTTAAATTATATATATATTTTTAAAAAGTTTTAAGTTATATTTTTTAAGAAAAGAAAAAAAAATTGAATTATATTTAAAGGAAACAGAGTTTTAATTAAAAATAAAATAAAAATAAGAAAAAGAAGTTGGATTTTAACTTTAAAAGCTTTTTAGTTTTAATTTTGCAAAAAAAAAGAATTTTATTCTTAAATTTTAAAAAGGGATTTAGTTTTATATTAAAAAAAATGTTTTGGTTTTTAAATTTAAAAGAAATCTCTTTAGTTTAAAAAGTGTTTTAGTTTAATTTAAAAAATGTTTTTGTTATTTAATTTTTAAAAAGGGTTATATTAATTTATAAAAAGAGTTAAATGAATAAAAGAATGTTATTATTATTATTATTTATTTTTAAGGAAATATTAAGAAAAGGAAAAATTATTATTTATAGTTTTTATATTTTTATTATAATTACCAAACAAAAACCATGAGATTTCATAAACCCATACCTTTCGGCCGATTGGCGGTGATGAAATTTGATGGAGGTATTGATGTTCGTCCTCTGGCGATGATGAAGCTATCTTCCCTCTTCTGATAAATCGTGAGAACGGCCGCCGTTTTTCTCTTTTGTTTCCTCCTCCTTTTATCAAATGCAACTCATGTTTATATAGGCAACAAATTAGTGTTAACTCTAACCTAATGCCCACTTTAAAGTCCAACTTAAATAATTAGTCAAAGATAAAAAAAACAAACTAAAAAAAACTTAAAAGAATAAAATCTTTTCTAATATTTTTAATTTTATGATTTTTGGATGTTTTTATGAATAATATGGAAAAAAGTGAAAAAATAATATTTTTTAAAAAATAATTTAAATAAAGTACGAAAATAATAATTAAATAATAAAAAAAACTATTTTTGTTATTTTTTTTTATGAAAATAGAAAAGTTAGAATAAAAATAAAAGAAACAAAACAAAAAGTGAAGAAGGTGGGATTCAAACTCTCAACCTCTCACACTCACAACTCCTTACACAAGGTCTCTTGCCAATTGTGCTATTTTATTCATTCAAAATAAAGTGGCACTAGAAACCCTGTAAACTAAAAGAGCGCGCCACATGATATTTTCTTGCAACAATCAAACAACTGCACCACCCGTTAGTGGTTAGTTTAAATGCAATGCACAATGAAATGGGATGCAAGATGAAACGACTAATCTTAGGGCAAAATTTGGGGTATTACAGTTGCCCCTATTTAAATAGCTTCACCAGATGATTTGAGCGACGAAGGCTCGAGAAATCATGGGGGAGGGATTTAAATATAGATAACCGGAAATTTTGCCCTTAGATGCAGTGATATGCAATGCTATGGACAAAACAGAAATAAACTATAATGCTGACAATGCCATGAATTTAGTATGGTGCGTATGATGGAATGGTAAATACAGAGATGCAGACAACACGACGACACCGGGGAAAGACGCGACAAACCACACTGGGGAATACGACGCACTGGGTGACAACACGACCCTGGGGGAATTCTAACGATGATGGTCAACTGGTGCTAACATGACCAATTTTCACCTTTAGAAAGGAAAGGTAAGAGCGAGACCCTCAATGGAGATGGCACCGATGAGACGGCCTCTACTGGAGAAAATCTAGGAGTAATTATTCAACAGGTTCAGGTGTGACCGGTTGATATTCTAGAGTAAAAAATAAAACTGGATTTGCACGACTGTAGGATCGATTAACAAGATGCTGGAGCATCGAGCAAAGAATAACATCCGAGCTTCTGGAAACTCTCTCTCGTGACAGGATCAGACGGAATTTAGGAATCCGTAGAAAATATATAGGGTAAAACCGACTGTATGCCAAAATAAATGGACTTTAATGGGAAATGCCCTGATAAGCCTCTCTCGAGAGAGAATAGCCACTTATCGTTGGAAGGGACTTATATGCCAAACTAGATAAGCTCTCAAATAAAGAGACTGCTGCTTATCTGTGGATAATAGATTGATTGATAATATAAACTTCTTCACGTCTCAAATCTGTGCTCCCTGGACATGATTCGGTTTCTTCTTTGCTAAAGGATAAAATAAACGTCTTCATAATTCGAGATCGGTGCTCTCCCGAATATGATTCAGCTCCTTCTTTTACTAAAGGGTAAACGAACTTCTTCATACTTCAAGATCTGTGCTCTCCTGAATATGATTCCGCTCCTTCTTTTACTAAAGGGTAAACTGAACTTCCTCATACTTCAAGATTCATACTCTCCTGAATATGATTCTGCTCCTTCTTTTACTAAAGGGTAAACTGAGCTTCCTCATACTTCAAGATTCACACTCTCCTGAATATGATTCTGCTCATTCTTTTACTAAAGGGTAAACTGAACTTCCTCATACTTCAAGATTCACACTCTCCTGAATATGATTCTTCTCCTTCTTTTACTAAAGGGTAAACTGAACTTCCTCATACTTCAAGATTCACACTCTCCTGAATATGATTCCGCTTAAACCTCCTATTTCTTCAAAATGATACGGGAAATGGAAACCAAACTGCTCGCTGGAGATGGCCATTTGCTACAAGTCATAACGAAGATAGGATAAGCTTCTCGGGCGAGAAATGCCGCTTATTTGCAAGAGTGGCAATAATAAGCTTCTCGGGTGAGAACTGCTTGTAGAGGTGGTAACAGGTAATGTAAATTGTAAAGAAAGTTGTGATGATGACAAACATCTAGATCACTGAGTGATAGCAGGTAACATAAATTGTAAAGAAGGTCGTGATGATGGCAAACATCTAGATCACTATAATGTAAATTGTCAAGAATGTTGTGATGATGGAAAACATCTAGATCACTGTAATGTAATAATAAGCTCCTTTTATGAGAAGATCAATTGTAGAGTGTATTGTAAAGTGTAAGGTATGTGATAAGCTCCTCAGCTGGGAACTGTTGCTTGTCTATTGTGCAATGTAGTGATAAGCTTTTCAGGCGAGAACTGTCGCATATTTGCAAAGGATTGTAAATGCTTTTCTTGAGAGATAGTGCAAAATAAATGCACATCCAGGTATGTTCGGTGACCGACGGGACCGAAGTTCGATCTAGAATTGGGATAGAAAGAACTGTCAAACAAGACTCTATTGAGGAAATGAACTCAAATAGGGATTATCTTATCCTAGCGCGGAAAGATAACGGAAATAACCGTCATCCACGAGGGTTGAACTCTGTGGGGAAACTGGAAACAAGTAGGTATTTTATGCTTAGGGCTGACGATCTACTTGGAGAGAGCGGACAAACCCAGTTACTCGGCGATAACGACAAGGATGATGATAAATAGCAAGCATGCAAAGGCTAATGCGTATGCCAAAGTGTATACAAATGTGTATGTTCATCTGTATGACAATGAAATGAAAATGAGTATGTAATGCTCATGCTTATGCTTATGCTGACAAAACAGATGAGAGAGGAGACATGAGATGAAATACACATCTCGACAGGAATACCCGGTGACCTCTACAACAGTACATCTATTAGAGGATAGGAATAGTTGATGGTAAGACCGAATCTGGCTTCAAAGTTAAAATTTCACTGGGGAGAAAAGATCATGACTTCCACATGAGGATACGTCTTCACTGGAGAGTACGATGTCATGACTTCAACTGGGGATCCATGACCTATGCATGAGGATATGATGTCATGAATTCACGGGAGGGATTGCTATTATGAACCGTAATCAGCCAAAGACTCTTGGGATCAGAGATTTTTGGGGATAAAATAAATATCCGCTTCGTGGGGAAGATGTGGAATTAGGCAACTTCATGGTGATATCGTAGCAACTTCCTGGGAATAATACTTCGGCTTCCTGGGGAAAAGGTACATCCGACTGGGGATAAAGTATATCAAACTTCCCTGGAGAGTTCATCGGACTTACTGGGGAGAAATCAACAAACATTCGTGAGGGCAGTATCTTGACTTCTTGGGGAAAACCTGGCACTCCTGGGGAATATTCCTAAGGAAAGTAAGGCAATTCCACTGAGGAACAGATGATCCTACCGAGAATGGGTCTTCAAGACTGTATATCACTTGGAGGATACCGGAGATGTCTCTGCAGTCTTGAGAGTCACTGGGGATTTATCGGATGGCTCCCAAAAGTGTTGTCAGCTTAAAGTCTCGCTGGGGACTATCACTAGGAAGATGCTGGTAAAATCTCTGGTGTCTTGGAGATTACTGGCTCGGTCCAAAGTGTTGTCAGCTTATAGTCTCGTTGGGGACTGTGTCAGCTTAAAGTCTCTCTGGGGACTGCTCTGAGGCAATGGTTGATGATATTTACTGGGGAATGAAGACCACCGGGAGTAAGATCCATCAGGTGCATGAAAATGTCATGAAACAAGCTAGTTTTGATCTTAATGGACTTCGGGATAATCGCCATTTTGAAAAACAATATGCCCTAGAGTACCTGCTGTATGAGAGAGTCATCTCGAGAGGATTTTACAAAGAACATAGGGTTCGATTGCCCATTGTTTTCAAACTCTTGGAGAGATTTGTCAGATCTCGACGTAACTAGCACGAATTAACCGTGTTACGACTGAGTCTACAAGAACAACTCTTAAGTACGTCATGCTCGCATCAGCAAGTGAGTTGGAAGTCACCTGCCCCTGTTTAGCAGAATCTTCAAGTTCCATTGTGGATGTACGTATGTAAGTTTCTATGATATCAAGCACAATCAACACGCGCAAAATGCTATCCTGAAACTATCAATGCAACAACATTTGTCTTGAAAATTTTTTTGTTTTCATTTTGAAAAAAGATATCGCTATAACTCGCGACCGAAGCCGCGTAGCTAGGATATGAATTTAACTTGTAATGCCAACGGTAAATTGAGCATAGCTCGTAGGAGCCAGGAAACGTTATCTCGTCGAGTATGCTTCCAAAAGAATTCCTACTTCAATTAGGTCTTTTAAAGGTTGTATCGCGGCTCGGTTCACGATTTAAGAAACAAAGGATAAAGGCTCAAAATGTTATTTGCACCCACCCATTCTTCGTGATGTTCTCCAATCCTATTCAGTTAACGGGATACAAGCACTCATATCTCAATTGGGTTTGATATGGTCGAGAACTCATTAAGGCTTTGGACATGGCAGTCACTCACATATTGTCTTTTGTGTTTGATCACACGACTTTGTTCTTTATTAGGAATTCTTTATGGTAATCCTTTGTTTTTATTATATTTTTTCATTCCCTAACTTTTGCCTGGACGACGTCTTTTGGATTTGACTTTGGAGTCCAGCGGGATGCCCCAGTTTTGCCTAAGTCTCCTTCACAGGTTCTGACTTAGCGGGCTATATATATATATATATATATATATATATATATATATATATATATATATATATATATATATATATATATATATATATATATATATATATATATATATATATATATATATATATATATATATATATATATATATATATATATATATATATATATATATATATATATTTTGTCGACTAAGTCATGTGACTCTTTTGAAGGTTTGTGACTTCCCCACTCTGTAGGTAGTATAAGGATAATCATTGACTTCTAAACTTCCTAAGATATTAGGGATAGGTTCTCGAAGGTTCGCTCCTCCTTTTTGAGAGTCTGAGCGCTCGATAAATTTAACTGAAAAACTACCCTGCCCCAGGTTAAGATGAGGGTTTTTTTTGGAAGAGAAGAAAACTCCTACTTCAAGGCTCAAAAGGGTTAAAGAGGGATTATCATCCTTATGTCTCCAGTGTTTGGGATTTGAAGCAATGCCTTACATCATCAGCGGGTTTCAATCGGAAGCATACGACAAGAGATTTGATGTTTTTGGTTCATCCTCCTCCTCCCAATTCTCTATCAAAGCAAGGGATCGGGTAAATTTGGCTTTGAAAAATATTTTAATGAGTGAAACGAAGGGATTTATTTAAGACAAACATGCATTGCATCAATTATTCCAAAATAAACAAGTTCGTACATGAGAATTGTGCTTAATCAAAGAAAATAAACATATAAATAATCAAAATGTAATGTCTCAAAGTCCTTCAAGATGTGTTTATGAAGTCTTCGCGTCTGAGACCGGCATGGTAGTGGTTTCCTCTGGCGGAGCCTCACTAGAAGAAGTCGTCTTGCTTGCCCCAGCTACGTCTGTCATTACTTCATTATCGGTCTTCAAATCTTCACTCAGAATAACTCTCCCAGATTCTCTGTTGATCGGGGTCGCATCATCTTGAGGATTGCTAAAATGAAAAGGACTAGGAATCTTAAGAACTACCGGCTTCGGCTGATTCACCGTATGCGTCACTGGCTGAGATCTGTTGAAATCAGGCTTTGCAGAGCTTGATTCTGGCCCCTAGGACGCCCTGAGAGGAGTCTTGACTTTTGGCTGAGGATCGTCAAAAGACAGGACCTTCTTTTCTAGCAAATCTCTGACAATATTCTTAAGCGCGTAACATCCTTCCAAATCGTGACCAGGCGCACCCTAATGAAATAAACAATGAGCGGCAGCGTTGTAATTGACAAGTACCGGATTGGGAGGTGGACCCAAAGTTCGGGTAACAACCAGACCTTGTTGCACTAAGAAAGGATACAACTCAGTGAACGTCATTGGGATCGGAGGACAAGGCTTGTATGGTCTCCTATTTTGACGAGGTATCGTCTCCTCTGATGGTTGGCACACGGGAGCGTTGGGCACTCGTTGACAGTTGACAGGAGCTTGTGCAGGCTGATAAATAGGAGGTTGTTGACAAACCGGATGCTGATAGACCGGAGCCGGTTGCACAGGCTGATATGTAGGAAATTGCTGACTAAAAGGAGGTGCAACAATAACTACATAGGATTGTGGAGCATACTGAACTGGATAACGTTGAACATAATTCTGCTGAGGTTGCCAAGGTTGATGAATAGCCATCGAGCGATTCCTAGGACGTGTAGGTTCTTTAAGGTGGTCAACGCTCAGAGTTTTGCACTTCGGAGGAGTAACTCGTCGAACTGGTTGAGCAACAGTAGGATTCAATGAACTGGATTGACGATTCTGAGGAGGTATGTTCTCGACAGTAACAGCTGGTTGAGGATCCACAATAGTATCGGTAATTTCAGAAACAACGGTAGGTTGATTATCCATCTTCACCTTAAGGGCTTGCAACATCTCCATAATCTGCCTTACACTTCCTCGAAGATCTTCGAGTTCATGGTTGACACGGTCGATCTCTTGAGCTTGTTCTTCCATCCTTTTTCGAGCTTGGGCTCTAGTGTTGTACTGACGCAGAGGACCCAGGGTGACGAAACTGGAAGGTGAGAGAACCGAGTATGAGAAACCAAGAGACACATGCATTGCAAAATATGATGCTAAAATGCAAAATGATTTCATGGAATTTAAATATTTACGAATATTGCAGAATACCAAAACTTTATTTATTAATTTAAAAATGGGTTACAAATAATATTCTTAGAAAAGTCTTGGCATAATAGCTAAATAAAATCTAACAATGACCCTAAGGAAGCTTCCTGTTTTGCCCCTTGATCTGCTCTTCTAGCTGGGCCTTTTTTTTTGAGGATGCGCCTATCTTTAAAAGGTTGATCGAGAGTTGGAGGAAAATCCTCCATTGAAACCAAACAAGGGTACGTTGGAAAAGTCTCCACAACTGTTGGTGATTGGTGTCCTTGATGTCAGATAACTTCGAGCATATGGCTTTAGCAACGGTCTTGTCCTTTAGGTTCTTTCTCCAAGAAAGGAAACAAAGACTCCTTCAGAATTGGTAACCCCACCAATTGAGAGTACTCTTCTAGGGTAGGCAAGAGCTGATACTCGTGGAATATAAGGCAAAGATAATCTGGATCCTAGAACTGTAACAAAGTCGAAAGAAGTCCTTCGTCTACTTGAAGTTTCAACAAAAATAGCAACTTTCCATATTTGTTTCTGAATCCTTCGTTGATCTTGAACCAACACTCCTAGCTTCCTTAGGTCATCTAACTTAAGGCTCTTAAAAGAATATTTTAGAGTATTTTCCTTATTGTAATCCATGGTATCCTTCAATATTCATAAATAAAACTTGAATTCCATGAAATGTAATGCAATGTGATGTTTTATGGATGCAATGCACATACACAAAGTCCTAGGTTAAAGGTATGTACAAGGAGTTAGGGTCTACCCATCCCAATAAGGTATGCACTAAGGCTAGTTGTACCTGCAGAACAAGGTTCTAAGAAGTTCTCAAAGTCATTGGTCCATCCTTCGGATATTATAAACTTTCCGACTGACTCGCACTACGTCCTATATAAGGCCAAAGTAGTGTTAAGGTAACTACGGTCCTCAATATCACATACTCCAATCGAAAATAGTAAAAGTTTTCACGACTAACTCGATCAACCGAACCATTTCCGAAAGGGTCTCAACTCAGCGATGATTCTCGAGTCAACTTGGTCGGGACTCACTCCCGGCAAGCCTCGTCGAATATCTCACCTTCCTATAATAAGGTCACTCAAATCCGGGTTAGGACTTATCTCACAATAACAGGGTACCCCCCAAGCAAGGCACAATAATAATATATACAAGAGAATAAATAATGAAAAATATCATACAATAAACAAAATAGGGATAACCCTTAATAGTTAAGATACCGTCCCCAGTGAAGTCGCCATTTTCTGTTGCGGTGGAAATAGGATATCAAACTATTAATTAGTTTGAATCACAATTCTTAATTCACAACCGCTCCTTGATTTATCCGAAGGAAAAGGTCAAAAGAGGGAAAACCTATTTTTGCATCATAAGCACAATGCGGGGAGAGACCTAGGTAAGGGGTTGGTTAAGCTTAGGGAAGGTACTAGCACCCTAAACTTCTGTAGTACTCTACAGGAACCTTTTATTTATTGTATGTTTTTTTTATTTTATTATCTGCTTTAATATATATATATATATATATATATATATATATATATATATATATATATATATTGAGTGTCGCACCTCGAAAAATTCATTTCGAACATACGACCCTCGCGCGAAAGGCGCAGAAAATGCGGTTCGACAGAGTCGCCACCGAACTTTATTTTCCCGAATAGACGGGAGAGGAAAATATCGAGAAAACCTCATAAACGCGGAAGGAACACGGCCGTCGCAACCATATTCCTGGGTTCGGGAGTCGGTTACGCGAGGGGAAGGTATTAGCACCCCTCACGTCCGTCGTACTCGACGGGAACCTCTTAATTCGAGTTGTGATGGATGTTAGCTAAGCTTAATTCTTCTCTTCTCACTACTAAATGCTAAAGGATACTATAAAGGAATAAAGACACTAGGGGAAAGGGGATGGTTAGAAGATAGGGTGCTCGCCAAGGATTGGGGCCCTTGTGCCTATGTATACTCATTCAGACGAGAATGAGAAATCAGAGCGTCGTAGTTCGACTACGGGAAAGGATGGGGGAAATGGAAGATGAAGGGGATTGTGCTCGCCAAGATCATCGCAATCTTGTGCCTACGTATCTTACATTCAAGAATGAATGAAGAATCAGAGCAGTCGTAGTTCGTGGTAACGACCACGAAAGAAACGACTTGGAATTGGATTTGATGTGGGTACGGATGACGATTACTCAAAGTTCAAGAAAGACTTCTCGGACCCAAGTTATCGGGAGAGCGAACCAAAGACTTGGAACACTCTCTTTTTCATCATGAAAGAATAAGGTTGTGTTTGAAAGGGTAAAGTTGAATTGATGACGACTACTTGAAGCTTAAGAAAGACTTCACCGACCCCAAGTAATCGGGAAAGCGAACCAAAGACTTGGAACACTCTCTTTTTCATCGTAAAAGAAGTTGTTTGAAAGGTGAGTGAAAGGATGAGTAATTGGAGATGGTTGAGTATTATCGAGTTTGTTAATATTATTTAAATGCGTCAATTACTCACACACGAATAAGATAACTCGCATATAAACAACGGAAAGCAAGCTCAAAGACTTGAACCCACTCTTTACACCTTGAAAAGGATTGAATAGTTGTTAGTTGATTGATAGTTTGTTTCGAAAATCCACTTGACGTTGGATCAAGGGTTTGACTTATTATCGCGTGCAAAGCGTGTTGAAAATGAAATTGTTTGAAAGAAGATACCGACTTGACTTACGCATCAAGGGTCGATTTGTAATAGGTTGATGGCGAATGCGTATGAGCACTCGACTTATGGGTTGTTTGAAAGTGGCTCGATGATGAATCAAGAATTAGTTTGAAAATAGTTTGAATCCGCTCTAGTCCCTATGGGTGCTCCTAGGAGATAAACTAATAATCAAAGAAATGCAAAACATACATCGGAATGGGGAAGGGATACATGTAAGTTACACGGGATTGCACGAAATAAAGGGGTCTCATTGTCAGGTAGCCTAAGAGAAAGCCGTGTGTGTGCATTGTGTCCTAAACTACGCCTTGAGCAAAGTCGGGCATGACTCAAAGTTAGGATACCTGCAAATGACCAAAGATCCAACAGTCCACCAATTTGGCTTTTAGGAGTTTCGATAATTTATTAGGTATTTTCTAATATAGGTGAATGAATATGAATAATGAGATATGATAATATGAATAATAATAATATGACAATAATATTCACAATAATATTTAACGGGAATTAAATTTAATGGTTAGTGAATCGAATCGGGACAGGAAATAATGGATCTCGTCTTAATCACAAACATAATGCCGATTAATCGAAGGTAGCCTATCACGATCCCAAAGTACGGAAAATGACCCCAATGGTTATTCACCATAGATTTGAAATTGAGAAGGTTATCAACTTCGATACGCGACGCTTACGAATAAAAGACTTCATCAATCCAAAAATTGAAATAAAATCGAAGAAAGTAGGTGGTCTCAGATCCTTTGTTTCACGTCAATATTTTGACGGCTAAACGGTGGAAACTTCTTCGTCGACCGCAAAACGGCGAAAAGATGCCCAATAACAAATGCGTAGTAAAAATCAACTTTAAAAAACCATAAACTTCTAACATTATAAATTTAAAAGAAAATAATATTATAAAAACTACATACATAATATAATAAAATTCGTTTTAAAACTAATATAGAAATATAATACAATATGTTTATACAAAATTATAAAAGAAAACATTAACAATAAAACATCATTTTTTTAAAAAGAAATAAATGAAACAGGGGGGGGGGGTATGTACAAATCCAGCGGGTGTATGAAAACAAAACAACAAGGGATCCTTTGGGCCTTGAGGGCCCATCACCCTTCAGCAGAACCCGTAAAAGGGGAAGGAAATGAAAACGGGGGGTGAGCAGATGAGCTTCAACCAAAGGCTTCATCAGCCCATTACTAGCAACCCAAATAATTTAAATGAAATAAATAATAAAAAAAGAAAAAAAATGATACATTGACAAAAACAGAAAAAAATTGGATCCCAAATCAAAATCCTTCACTCACTCGTTCTCCGCTTTGAATCTCTCTCTCACTGTTTCGTTACCCCCTCCGTCAATTGCTTGCTTTCTCCGTTTTCATTCGCGGTTTCAAACTCCCAACCTCCTCTCTGTCCGTTTGACTCTTTGGCTGTGCGAAAATGGATTTCCGATTTGGTTATTATGATTTTTGGGGTTAATGGTGGACAACGGTTGGGTTCGTGATTGTGGCGAAAGGGGAGGTTGGTGTGTGGTGGATCCATCGAAAATGGGTAGAGTGATTCCGACCGAAGTTTGAGGGTCTGAGGACAAAATGGGTCAGATTTGTTCGTTGAGGGGCTTGATTTGGGAGTGGGTTTATGAGTTTCTGAATAGTTGATGTTTTAGAGGAAGTCTGAGATTGAGACGGAGGATGATGTGTGTTGTGGTTCCCTCTTATGAAGAAAACGAGAGCTGTGAGGTTTGGGGATGTGAAGGTTGATTTGGAATTTAGAGGTTGAATAAGAGAATAGTGTTGAAGGGGATAGTGAATGAAGGGGTTGAGACAGAAGATGATATGCTGAAGGGTATTCGAAGTTGGGTAAGAATGGAGTAATGGTCTTCTTGAAGAAGAACTCCCTGTTTCAACGAAGAAGAACGAGGTTTGGGTTTGTTGCTTGGTTTCTGGATTTGGAGTTTAGGTTGAAGATTTGAAGGTGATTTTCGGTTGAGTTCAAGGAAGAGGTTTTATGTGTTGAAGGTTCTTTCTGTTGAGGTTTTGGAGTTTCAGATGTATTTGTCAATGAAGTTGGATGGAAGGCAGTTGGTTGTGATTTTGTTGAAGAAAAGAAAGGTGAGGGTTATCTTTTTTTTGGGTCTAGCTTCATAGAACCAAGTTGAAGGAAAGTGGTTAACAAAAACCCCCCATTATGATTTGGAGTCGTCCCCCTTTTATGAAGAGCAGGTTAGGGATCCCCCTTTGAAGAGGATTTTTTAGGGTTCTATTAAAGGTGTATCTGGGAGGTTTCGTTTCAAAATTTGAAGAGGCAAATGGGATTCTCCTACTGAGAGGGAGGTATCAGGAGGTTTTTGAAAGTTGTCTCTCTCCTTTTTCATTGTAGTCGTTTTTATTATTTTTTGATGTAATTTCATTTTCAAAGCTGCAGAAAATTGTTTGTTTGTGTGCAGGTCTAATGGTAGCAGGTTTTGAAGGTATATGCACATCATAGCTGTATGGTTTTGCAGAGTGATCTGTGTATATTTGCAGGTTTTTGTGCTGTTAGGAAAATATTCTTTTAATTTGTATCACTTCTGGTATTGCAGGCTGAGCAGTATCTTATGCGGGACCATGAAACGGTAAATTGGTGTGTTACAAGTTGTTGGTTGATAGTTCTCGTTGAACTTGTTTCTTAGGCCGGTTTTATGTTGTTATGATTTTCCCAAACCTTTTCTTCAAAACAAATTTATGCTGCACTCTTTCGGTCACGTGATTGAGCCGTGCGACTGCCATGAATTTTTTTATGAGTCACTTATTTGTGAGAATTATTTGCTCCACAGGTTGGCGGAGATCCCATGCCGTCAATTGTTCATGTTGCAGCTAGAGAACGACACGAAAGTGTGACTTTCCTGCCATTTCTTCAGGTCACATGCTGCTTGGGCTCAAAATCATGAGAATCATGCTGCTTGGGCACAAAATAATGAGAATCATGCTGCTTGGGCACAAAATAATGAGAATCAAAGTGGTGATGTCCTACAAACTGAGAAGTCTGTTACGAAAGATGCGTTTGGCTTCAGTTGTAAGAAAATGGTGAATGGATTTATTACGCAAAGACTATTCATAAAGCTAGGCATCTCATGCGCATAAAGTGTCGGCTGAGAGAATTGTAAATTCCTTTGCCGTTTCTGAAATATGGACCCATGTACAATATGATATCTTTCTCGGGATTTTGTTACAATGAATTATGAGCTTTTGTTTTTTTTAGTTTTTTTACTGCGTTTCGTTTCATGTGTACATGGGAGAGGAAAATGTCTGGCTTGATAGAGCAGCTCGTCATGGAATGGCAATCTCAGCATCACAGGCAACTTTGGACAATGTAATTACGGAGGACTTGTGAATCACTCAGGTTAGTTTATGGAATGGCTTTGTTTACCTTGGCTAAGAACATAACTTTTATTCTTGATATGCACTATGATTGAAAGTTTCTGGACAGTTTTCTTCATCTTGCGTCGAATAGATACATGGGGCTACGCTTGGAGTAACTAGGTATCATGTTTGAAGCTTATCTTCTTGTACGTGAACTAAGACGCGGAAAGCTAATGGATTGGGACAAAATATTCCAAATTTTGAAAGATTCTTTGGTAAGGTTTGGAAATTTCTCAATGCCCATCATCACCCTTACTTGACAATAATCTAATCCTTACTTTATTTTAAATGAACAAACATGATTACAGATTATGTCGTAGCAATGCAGGCCGGGTGATTCTTATCATCAGTTTTAAGGATCGACCGTGTAGTCGCTTTCCCTATCGTGAGGTTCTGAAACTTTCCTCAATTCTTCCTTACATACCTTTTCCAAGCTGTAATGAATTCCACTGAATTGTGATTCTCAATTTTTGCAGGTCCATTGTACTACATCTTAAATTTGATTTGCATTTTCCTTTATTTCTTGCGATTGTAGAATGCTATGTGGTTAAGGTATGATAGAAGCTGGATGGAAGTGACACGCGAGACATAGGCTGCTGTTGGTTGTCCTTTTTCGTACAAGACGCGGCCATGAAATGAAACAAGGGCCCGCAGTTGCTTTTGGGTGGTATGGAAACTGAAATCATCTTAGACGTACAAGCTAGAAAAGTATCTTTGGTCGGTTTGCGTCTTGTGCACACTGTGAGGAACGTTGCTGCAGATTATCCTGGGAGTGGTATGTTAATTACGGTACGGAACCGCTTCTACTTTCATCTTCTTCTTTTGTATTGCAGCGCACTTGTTTAATGCGTAAATTGATTGCCGTGAGAATTTTCGGTGTTGTATCATGACGCGTGGTACAAGTGGTAATGGGGATTGACAGAGTGTGTTGGTTTGCTATGTGGATTGACAGTTGCGTTATGAATTTTTCTAGGTGGAATTGCCGGAGGTACGAACTTTGGTGGCGTAAATTGGTGCAGAAAACAAAAGAGGTGCACAGACCCTGCTGCAGCTTGTATATGGTTTTATCATGACCCTTAAGAATTGCCTCAACTTCAGGTTGCAATTTGACTTGAGCTTTGCATTGGTGCGCTGCAGGAATCCACATGGCTTGAACAACAAAGTTACCGGCATCTACATTTTCCTGAACTGGTTATGAAGGCATGTGGAATTCAAACTGTGAACCAACTGGTGCAGACTGCCTTGAATATATCTTATGAATTTCCTTGGACTTATGAACTGTATATGGCCTTGTGTGGGACCACATCCTCTCAACTTTTGCCTCTTTTAAATTTTCTTTATACTCATGGAAACAGCTTTTTATATCCAATATTATTGTTTTGAATGTAAGTTGTACCAAACTTTGGGAGCAATTACCCACTTGAATTGCAACGTTTCTTTGACCATGACTTAGTTTCACGACTTTAACTGCCACCATAAACACAACCATTTGAACTAGTGCACCCTGGAACTTTATACCATAACTTGTCTTGAAAAAAACTTACATGAATTTTGTAACAATTTATTTCAACCCTGTGACATCCTGAGTGCGGACAAGGAACGTAAACCACATACTATTTTGAATTTTTTTGAATGACAAAGTGGGCTTTGAATTCTTGAACAATGTAATATGAATTTTGTATAAGCTTCAACTTGGGTTCAACGAATGTTATGTCAACTCCATATTTAAACCACACATATTTTCCTTGCAACTCCCATGACACACTCGTATTTAAACTTGAACAATGATATACGATCTTGATCACCACTTGAATCCAAATCTCATCCCACATGTCGTCTTCTAATTAACTTTCAACCTTTACTGAACTCAGTATTCGTACAAATAAATCTCCAATGATCCTCAATTCAATTTCGACCCCATAACCTCTTGAGTTGGAAACAACATATAAGAAACAAACTATTTTTTTAATTTTCTGAACAACTGTCCATGGGCAATAATACAAATAAAAAAAGATACAGGTAGGACAAATTTGGGGTATGACAGATGCCCCTATCTAATTGGCTTAGACCGAGAAAGACGAACGGCTATGGCGGTCACACTTTCAAGGTAGAAAACAATTGGATATAAATAAGACCCTGAATTTGTCCGGAAAGAGAAAGAATGCTCGGGAATTGAAATACCTGATAAGGTATGCTTCTGAGTATGCTAAGAATAACTGGCAAAAGGTTCACATCACCAAAAGGATGATGGGATGAAACACACGCGAGTACTACCACCAATAGAATGATAGAGCAAACACACTCGTACAATCTGACACCAGACGAGATGACAGACCCCCCACCAAAAGGATGACGGAGTGAAACTCACACTAAACAATATCGCACAATCTATCATTAATGACTATGATAGACCCCCCACCAAAAGGATGATGGAGCGAAACACAAAACACATCGCACAATCTATCATTAATGACCATGATAGACCCCCCACCAAAAGGATGATGGAGTGAAACACACACCAGTCAATATCGCACAATCTATCATTGATGACTATGATAGACCCCCCACCAAAAGGATGACGGAGCGAAACACAAAACACATCGCACAATCTATCATTAATGACCATGATAGACCCCCCACCAAAAGGATGATGGAGTGAAACATACACCAGTCACTACCACCAAAAGGATGATAGGACAAACACTATCGCACAATCTGACACCAATCCAAGTGACAAACCCCCCACCAAAAGGATGACGGAGCGAAACACAAAACACATTGCACAATATATCATTAATGACCACGATAGACCCCCCACCAAAAGGATGACGGAGCGAACTCAAACAAACTATCGCACAATCTATCATTAATGACCATGATAGACCCCCCACCAAAAGGATGACAGAGCGAAACACAAATAAACACATCGCACAATCTATCATTAATGACCATGATAGACCCCCCACCAAAAGGATGACGGAGCGAAACACAAATCAAACACATCGCACAATCTATCATTAATGACCATGATAGACCCCCCACCAAAAGGATGACGGAGCGAAACACAAATAAACACATTGCACAATCTATCATTAATGACCATGATAGACCCTCCACCAAAAGGATGACGGAGCGAAACACAAATAAACACATCGCACAATCTATCATTAATGACCATGATAGACCCCTCACCAAAAGGATGACGGAGCGAAACACAAATAAACACATTGCACAATCTATCATTAATGACCATGATAGACCCCCCACCAAAAGGATGACGGAGCGAACTCACACTAAACATATCGCACAATCTATCATTAATGTCCATGATAGACCCCCCACCAAAAGGATGACGGAGCGAAACACAAACCAAACACATCGCACAATCTATCATTAATGACCATGATAGACCCCCCACCAAAAGGATGACGGAGCGAACTCACACTAAACATATCGCACAATCTATCATTAATGACCATGATAGACCCCCCCACCAAAAGGATGACGGAGCGAAACTCACACCAGCAGGTTGCTATCACCAAAAGGATGATAGGACAACACATATTTGAAGTTTACCAACACCAAAAGGATGCAGGCTAGGTTGAACTGACGAGGTTCGACTATCACCAAAAGGATGATAGTAAGGCAATTGACAACGGTCACGCTTGCTGAATACAACTCATTGGGGAACACCCAAGAGGAAGATTGGGTTGAAATGAATCAGCGGGGACGACCACTGACTTGCTTAGAGATCATAATTTTGTTGAGATGATTTCATGGTTATGCCCATGAATTCTGAAGAGGATGCCCCTGACTGGGCTGAGTTTGTCTTGATGTCTTATCTTGCTCAACAAAAGGTTGAACAACTTCATGAGGAACGCTCACGGTTTTGCTGAAGATGCCCCTGCTCGGGTTGGATCTTATACTGAACTTCTTGGATTTGCCCAGCAAAAGGTTGAATAACTTCGTGGGGAACACCCACGGTCTTGAATGGTATGCCCCTGACTGGGCTGAATGTTGATTTGAAGATCTGATCAACCACAAGGTTGAAATACGTCATGGGAGACGCCCATGGTCTTTGAAAAATGCCCCTGACTGGGCTGAATCTTGCTTTGAATAACTTCAAATTTTGTGGGAGAAACTCATAATTGCAGAAGATTGCCCCTGACTGGGCTGATGATTGCTTTGAAGCTCTTGAAAATCGTGGGACAAACCCACAATCTTGCAAAAATGCCCCTGGTTGGGCTGATGATTGCTTTGAAGATGTTGTGGAAGATGCCCCTGATTGGGCTGATGATGGTCTTGGAAACCTTCAAGATTGATCCTGGACCTTGACTTGCATATATGAATGTTGGATGATAAATGATATTCCATACGAGTGGAAGTGCAAATGCAAATGCTGACGCGCGGAGATGCAAGAGCTGGGGAAGTAAGGTATGATTGGAGCATGTATATGATGCAGGATACTTATGATAGTGAATGCCATGCGTATGATGCACATGATTGTAGACAGGTGATTGGAAATGCAGGGAGGCGCCAATGTGGTGGACTTTGGGTAGTTGCCAATGCGAATTGGACTTCGGGTGGTGGGAGGGATTGACTTCCTTGACACGCAGTTTGTTGAAGACGCCATGATTGACACAAGCGAAGATGCTCTATATGCCCCAAGTCTGGGTACTTGGTGACTTGTTGTGAATTGGCTTCAGAGAAGGTTGCAACCTTGCTTGTTGGTCAGGACGACCTGGTCTCGCCCCAGTTCGAACATGGCAATGGTCTGCCCCTGCTCGAGCTCTTGAGTAATTTGTCCCAGCCTATGGGCTTTGAAACAATCTTGTCTCGTGTACACCACTGAAAGCCGGGTTCCTCCCTGATTGCTCCTTGTTGAGATGTCTTTGAATACCTAGCACTGATTTGCAATTAAAATTGTACATTCATAAATGGTAATATTAATGCAAAGTTTAATGTAAGTTTTGAAAAAGTGTTTCATTTATTGAGAGTGTCGTGGTAGTGAGACGAATGGACCGTTAGCCCAAACGTTGTGCTAATTTTGATTAGTGTAAAAGATATTGCAAGGATAATGACACCAATGCTGATGATTAACAATCATGTGAGGAGTCAGGTTACGCAACCTTGCGATAGTATGCTTTCAGAATAAACCTCGCCTCAATTAGGTCTTTCAAGGGCTGTAACGTGGTCTGGTTCACGGTTATGAAACAAAGGATATTAGGCTCAAAGTATAATTTGTACCCACCCCTTCTTCTTAATGATCTCCAGTCCTACGCTCAGTTAATTCTACACTTGCTTGTCTTGACGGTGTAAACTCGATGGCAATCACTTTATTTTGATGGATGCCAGTGACTTTATTTTATTTTTGTTGAGGGTTTCGGGGTCCTCTTTTTTTTTTGTTTTTGATCCCTAACTTTTGCATGGATTGACTTTGCTTGTCAGATCCATCGGGATTGCCTTAATTTTGCCTAAGTCCCCTCTAAGGTGTTTGACTTAGCAGGATTTTTGATTTTTGATTTTGTTGTGACTGCCATAGCATGGGTCTTTGCTTGTTGATTCAAGTGCAGAGTTGAATTGACTGAACATTACCCTGCCCCAGGTTGAGTGTAAAAGTTTGAATATCCGAAGGAAACTACTACTTCTAGGCTCGAAATGGTTTACTAGGGATTAACTCCTTATATCTCCGGTGTTTGGGGAATTGAAGCAATGCCTGTACATCATTGACGAGATTCGGTCCGAAAGCATACGGTTTGCAATTATGGGTATCTCGTTTTCATCATCCTCCCTCAAATCAAGCTAAACGACAATGAATAAATGTGTCGGTGACAAGTGAAAAATGAGTGAATACGACATAACTAATTCAAAACATGCATAAACGATACATTAATGAAAACCAAATACGAATGGCAATTGTTCAAAGCATACAATACTTAAATAAGCAAAGACAAAACATAAGAAATGAGAAATATGAAATGGCAATATGACGGCCTTCTTCGGGGAATGAACTTGACTGGAATCGATCTGATGTTCGCACTAGTTGACTGGTGGCATCGGATTGTTGATGATATTCGGAGACTTCCCATTGAAGTTGATAGCATCCCTATCGATCATGTCTTGAATTATGTGCTTGAAAGCCCTGCAGTCCTCAATGGTGTGACCTGGAGCGCCCTTATGAAACTCATAATGAGCATTTGCATCGTAATCGGCAAGAATGACAGTTGGAGGAGCCAAATCTCTCGGAACAACAGCTTTCTTCTCCATCAACTGAGCAAAGATTTTGGCATATGTCATTGGTAGACGATCAAAGACTCTATCTGGTCTCCATGTTCTCTGTGGACGCTGTGGGCGAGTACCTTGTCGTTGCTGAGTAGCTTGCATCTGCTGTTGCTGAGGAGGATACTGATATCCTTGCTGGTTGTAGGCTTGTTGCTGAGGAGCCTGTTGCCGTGGCATCTGAGCTTGCACTGCTTGAACAACTGGCTGGTAAGGCATTAGAGCATATTGCGCAGCAGCAACATACGGATACTGATAGTAGGGAACTTGATAAGGCATATGAGCGGGGGCTTGTTGAGAAGCTTGCCCTTTCTGCAAAAAGATGGCATTTGTTTCGCCTTCCTTCTTCTTGTATCCATTGAAAGGCTTCTTGGCATTGGCCTGGTTGTTGGAACCTCCTGGGATCTTTCCACTCTTCAGCCCTTCTTCAATTCTCTCACCGACGATCACCAAGTCAGAGAATCCAGCAGAGACACTACCGATCAGCTTTTCGTAGTACTGGCCTTGCAAGGTACCCATGAAAATGTCAATCAGCTCACGGTCAACAAGAGGTGGATGAACCCTTGCGGCTAACTCTCTCCATCATTGCGCGTACTCCTTGAAGGATTTGTTGTCCTTCTGAGTCATACTCTGAAGCTGAGTACGATTTGGAGCAAGATCTGTGTTGTACTTATACTGCTTGACAAATGCATCGGCTAGCTCGGCCCAAGTGCGCACACTATTACGTTCCAGCTGCATATACCATTCGAGTGATGCCTCAGATAAGCTATCTTGGAAGCAGTGGATCATGAGCTTTTCGTCTCTGGCATAGGCAGCCATCTTGCGACAATACATCTTCAAATGAATGTTTGGGCAACTGAGACCTTTGTATTTCGAAAACTCAGGCACCTTGAACTTGGGAGGAATGACAACATCAGGCACCAAGCATAATTCCAAAGCACTGAAGGAATTTGAACTGTGCCCCTCTATGGCTCGGAGTTTCTCGGCTAGATCTCGGCACATCTTCATGGCTTCTGAATCCTGAACAGCAACAGGACTGGAAATGGGGATAGCAGCATGATAGTTCTGAACGTCGTCATAATGATCCATCAGAGTATCTTCGGTATGGGGAGCTGGGATTTGCACAGCAGTAGGCTGGGCCTGCGGGATAGCTCCAATGGTAACTCCAGGCACTTGGGTTGGATGAGAAGCGTTCCCTTCAGCTGCGTTATTGAAGTTCAACGGCATCCCATGAGGGTTTGGAATTGGAACCAAGGGGATGGCAGTAGACCCTTGTCCTTGACCATTGTTGTTGACGACAGCAGCGGCTTCACGCTGTTCTTCCTCTCTTCTGGCCGCGAGGATGGCTTCGAGGATTTGGCCGATCTTTCCTTTCATAGAATCCAACTCTTCCCTGAAGGCAGCTTGCTCCTGTTGAATCTGCTCCATCATTCGTCTTGTATTGGCTCTAGTTGCGTACTGGTGTCGAGGAATCAGCTTGATTTACTGGATATGAAGGAAAGAGAAACATGAGAAACTGCTGAAGGAAGGAGAATGCAAGATGCACAACAAATGAGATGCAATGCAAATGATATGCAAGATGCAAGATCCAGGATCACAAATTCAAACAATTCTGAGATTAGCCGGGTGAACGGTTCAAGGATCAAAACGGGTAGGTGCCTAGAGTCATGGATATCCTTCAAAGATATTACTGCCATGACAAAGCCTCATCATGATGATAATATCCTCAAAAGAATCTCCTCTAGGTGAGGTTCTCGTATCTTCCACGCGAGAAAGACTTCTCGGAGGCATCAACTACACAACCATCGACACACGGGTTTTAGAAAAGGTTCTCAGAGTCATAGATCGAGGTTGAAAATATTACTGTAAGAAAGTAATACGTTCAAGGGATCTCATCTGATTGGGGCGTTCGTATTAATTCACAAAGAATTAACACTACCAACCACCATGGATAAAACGGTTTATGGTCCTTGGGATAAACGATTCAAACTCGAAAACATTATTGTAATGGCAAAGACTCACCACAACAACAATATCTCCAAGGAATCTACTCCAAGCGGGGTTTTCGCTTCAACTTAACGTGAAAGACTCCACGCAAGTCTCCACTACACAACCACCATCCTAATCCTAGGGTTATACTCGGACTCGGGTGTAGAGTCATCTCACAAAGTAACCATAAGCATAACAACCCCACAATGCCACAAGCACCAGTAACCAAGATAAGGATACAAATAAATAAGCGAGAAGAAAATAAAAGACAACAAGCTAACAACTCAAACTAAGATAGGCTTGACCCTCTCTTGCATGGAGAAATAGTCCCCAGCAGAGTCGCCACCTGTCGCACCTCGAAAAATTCATTTCGAACATACGACCCTCGCGCGAAAGGCGCGGAAAATGCGGTTCGACAGAGTCGCCACCGAACTTTATTTTCCCGAATAGACGGGAGAGGAAAATATCGAGAAATCCTCATAAACGCGGAAGGAACACGGCCGTCGCAACCACATTCCTGGGTTCGGGAGTCGGTTACGCGAGGGGAAGGTATTAGCACCCCTCACGTCCGTCGTACTTGACGGGAACCTCTTAATTCGAGTTGTGATGGATGTTAGCTAAGCTTAATTCTTCTCTTCTCACTAATAAATGCTAAAGGATACTATAAAGGAATAAAGACACTAGGGGAAAGGGGATGGTTAGAAGATAGGGTGCTCGCCAAGGATTGGGGCCCTTGTGCCTACGTATACTCATTCGGACGAGAATGAGAAATCAGAGCGTCGTAGTTCGACTACGGGAAAGGATGGGGGAAATGGAATATGGAGGGGATTGTGCTCGCCAAGATCATCGCAATCTTGTGCCTACGTATCTTACATTCAAGAATGAATGAAGAATCAGAGCAGTCGTAGTTCGTGGTAACGACCATGAAAGAAACGGCTTGGAATTGGATTTGATGTGGGTACAGATGACGATTACTCGAAGTTCAAGAAAGACTTCTCGACCCAAGTAATCGGGAGAGAGAACCAAAGACTTGGAACACTCTCTTTTTCATCATGAAAGAATAAGGTTGTGTTTGAAAGGGTAAAGTTGAATTGATGACGACTACTTGAAGCTTAAGAAAGACTTCACCGACCCCAAGTAATCGGGAAAGCGAACCAAAGACTTGGAACACTCTCTTTTTCATCGTAAAAGAAGTTGTTTGAAAGGTGAGTGAAAGGATGAGTAATTGGAGATGGTTGAGTATTATCGAGTTTGTTAATATTATTTAAATGCGTCAATTACTCACACACGAATAAGATAACTCGCATATAAACAACGGAAAGCAAGCTCAAAGACTTGAACCCACTCTTTACACCTTGAAAAGGATTGAATAGTTGTTAGTTGATTGATAGTTTGTTTCGAAAATCCACTTGACATTGGATCAAGGGTTTGACTTATTATCGCGTGCAAAGCGTGTTGAAAATGAAATTGTTTAAAAGAAGAGACCGACTTGACTTACGCATCAAGGGTCGATTTGTAATAGGTTGATGGCGAATGCGTATGAGCACTCGACTTATGGGTTGTTTGAAAGTGGCTCGATGATGAATCGAGAATTAGTTTGAAAATAGTTTGAATCCGCTCTAGTCCCTATGGGTGCTCCTAGGAGATAAACTAATAATCAAAGAAATGCAAAACATACATCAGAATGGGGAAGGGATACATGTAAGTTACACGGGATTGCACGAAATAAAGGGGTCTCATTGTCAGGTAGCCCAAGAGAAAGCCGTGTGTGTGCATTGTGTCCTAAACTACGCCTTGAGCAAAGTCGGGCATGACTCAAAGTTAGGATACCTGCAAATGACCAAAGATCCAACAGTCCACCAATTTGGCTTTTAGGAGTTTCGATAATTTATTAGGTATTTTCGAATATAGGTGAATGAATATGAATAATGAGATATGATAATATGAATAATAATATGACAATAATATTCACAATAATATTTAACGGGAATTAAATTTAATGGTTAGTGAATCGAATCGGGACACGAAAGAATGGATCTCGTCTTAATCGCAAACATAATGCCGATTAATCGAAGGTAGCCTATCACGATGCCAAAGTACGGAAAATGACCCCAATGGTTATTCACCATAGATTTGAAATCGAGAAGGTTATCAACTTCGATACGCGACGCTTACGAATAAAAGACTTCATCAATCCAAAAATTGAAATAAAATCGGAGAAAGAAGGTGGTCTCAGATCCTTTGTTTCACGTCAATATTTTGACGGCTAAACGGTGGAAACTTCTTCATCGACCACAAAACGGCGAAAAGATGCCCAATAACAAATGCGTAGTAAAAATCAACTTTAAAAAACCATAAACTTCTAACATTATAAATTTAAAAGAAAATAATATTATAAAAACTACATACATAATATAATAAAATTCGTTTTAAAACTAATATAGAAATATAATACAATATGTTTATACAAAATTATAAAAGAAAACATTAACAATAAAACATCATTTTTTTAAAAAGAAATAAATGAAACAGGGGGGGGGGTATGTACAAATCCAGCGGGTGTATGAAAACAAAACAACAAGGGATCCTTTGGGCCTTGAGGGCCCATCACCCTTCAGCAGAACCCGTAAAAGGGGAAGGGAAATGAAAACGGGGGGTGAGCAGATGAGCTTCAACCAAAGGCTTCATCAGCCCATTACTAGCAACCCAAATAATTTAAATGAAATAAATAATAAAAAAAGAAAAAAAACGATACATTGACAAAAACAGAAAAAAATTGGATCCCAAATCAAAATCCTTCACTCACTCGTTCTCCGCTTTGAATCTCTCTCTCACTGTTTCGTTACCCCCTCCGTCAATTGCTTGCTTTCTCCGTTTTCATTCGCGGTTTCAAACTCCCAACCTCCTCTCTGTCCGTTTGACTCTTTGGCTGTGCGAAAATGGATTTCCGATTTGGTTATTATGATTTTTGGGGTTAATGGTGGACAACGGTTGGGTTCGTGATTGTGGCGAAAGGCGAGGTTGGTGTGTGGTGGATCCATCGAAAATGGGTAGAGTGATTCCGACCGAAGTTTGAGGGCCTGAGGATAAAATGGGTCAGATTTGTTCGTTGAGGGGCTTGATTTGGGAGTGGGTTTATGAGTTTCTGAATAGTTGATGTTTTAGAGGAAGTCTGAGATTGAGATGGAGGATGATGTGTGTTGTGGTTCCCTCTTATGAAGAAAACGAGAGATGTGAGGTTTGGGGATGTGAAGGTTGATTTGGAATTTAGAGGTTGAATAAGAGAATAATGTTGAAGGGGATAGTGAATGAAGGGGTTGAGACAGAAGATGATATGCTGAAGGGTATTCGAAGTTGGGTAAGAATGGAGTAATGGTCTTCTTGAAGAAGAACTCCCTGTTTCAACGAAGAAGAACGAGGTTTGGGTTTGTTGCTTGGTTTCTGGATTTGGAGTTTAGGTTGAAGATTTGAAGGTGATTTTCGGTTGAGTTCAAGGAAGAGGTTTTATGTGTTGAAGGTTCTTTCTGTTGAGGTTTTGGAGTTTCAGATGTATTTGTCAATGAAGTTGGATGGAAGGCAGTTGGTTGTGATTTTGTTGAAGAAAAGAAAGGTGAGGGTTATCTATTTTTCGGGTCCAGCTTCATAGAACCAAGTTGAGGGAAATTGGTTAACAAAAACCCCCCTTTCTGATTTAGAGTCGTCCCCCTTTTATGAAGAGCAGGTTAGGGATCCCCCTTTGAAGAGGATTTTTTAGGGTTCTATTAAAGGTGTATCTGGGAGGTTTCGTTTCAAAATTTGAAGAGGCAAATGGGATTCTCCTACTGAGAGGGAGGTATCAGGAGGTTTTTGAAAGCTGTCTCTCTCCTTTTTCATTGTAGTCGTTTTTATTATTTTTTGATGTAATTTCACTTTCAAAGCTGCAGAAAATTGTTTGTTTGTGTGCAGGTCTAATGGTAGCAGGTTTTGGAGGTATATGCACATCATAGCTGTATGGTTTTGCAGAGTGGTCTGTGTATATTTGCAGGTTTTTGTGCTGTTAGGAAAATATTCTTTTAATCTGTATCACTTCTGGTATTGCAGGTTGAGCAGTATCTTATGCGGGACCATGAAACGGTAAATTGGTGTGTTACAAGTTGTTGGTTGATAGTTCTCGTTGAACTTGTTTCTTAGGCCGGTTTTATGTTGTTATGACTTTCCCAAACCTTTTCTTCAAAACAAATTTATGCTGCACTCTTTCGGTCACGTGATTGAGTCGTGCGACTGCCATGAATTTTTTTATGAGTCACTTATTTGTGAGAATTATTTGCTCCGCAGGTTGGCGGAGATCCCATGCCGTCAATTGTTCATGTTGCAGCTAGTGAACGACACGAAAGTGTGACTTTCCTGCCATTGCTTCAGGTCACATGCTGCTTGGGCTCAAAATCATGAGAATCATGCTGCTTGGGCACAAAATAATGAGAATCATGCTGCTTGGGCACAAAATAATGAGAATCAAAGTGGTGATGTCCTACAAACCGAGAAGTCTGTTACGAAAGATGCGTTTGGCTTCAGTTGTAAGAAAATGGTGAGTGGATTTATTACGCAAAGACTATTCATAAAGATAGGCATCTCATGCGCATAAAGTGTCGGCTGAGAGAATTGTAAATTCCTTTGCCGTTTCTGAAATATGGACCCATGTACAATATGATATCTTTCTCGGAATTTTGTTACAATGAATTATGAGCTTTTGTTTTTTTTTGAGTTTTTTTTACTGCGTTTCGTTTCATGTGTACATGGGAGAGGAAAATGTCTGGCTTGATAGAGCAGCTCGTCATGGAATGGCAATCTCAGCATCACAGGCAACTTTGGACAATGTAATTACGGCGGACTTGTGAATCACTCAGGTTAGTTTATGGAATGGCTTTGTTTACCTTGGCTAAGAACATAACTTTTATTCTTGATATGCACTATGATTGAAAGTTTCTGGACAATTTTCTTCATCTTGCGTCGAATAGATACATGGGGCTACCCTTGGAGTAACTCGGTATCATGTTTGAAGCTTATCTTCTTGTACGTGAACTGAGACGCGGAAAGCTAATGGATTGGGACAAAATATTCCAAATTTTGAAAGCTTCTTTGGTAAGGTTTGGAAATTTCTCAATGCCCATCATCACCCTTACTTGACAATAATCTAATCCTTACTTTATTTTAAATGAACAAACATGATTACAGATTATGTCGTAGCAATGCAGGCCGGGTGATTCTTATCATCAGTTTTAAGGATCGACCGTGTAGTCGCTTTCCCTATCGTGAGGTTCTGAAACTTTCCTCAATTCTTCCTTACATACCTTTTCTAAGCTGTAATGAATTCCACTGAATTGTGATTCTCAATTTTTGCAGGTCCATTGTACTACATCTTAAATTTGATTTGCATTTTCCTTTATTTCTTGCGATTGTAGAATGCTATGTGGTTAAGGTATGATAGCAGATGGATGGAAGTGACACGCGAGACATAGGCTGCTGTTGGTTGTCCTTTTTCGTACAAGACGCGGCCATGAAATGAAACAAGGGCCCGCAGTTGCTTTTAGGTGGTATGGAAACTGAAATCATCTTAGACGTACAAGCTAGAAGAGTATCTTTTGTCGGTTTGCGTCTTGTGCACACTGTGAGGAACGTTGCCGTAGATTATCCTGGGAGTGGTATGTTAATTACGGTACGGAACCGCTTCTACTTTCATCTTCTTCTTTTGTATTGCAGCGCACCTGTTTAATGCGTAAATTGATTGCCGTGAGAATTTTTGGTGTTGTATCATGACGCGTTGTACAAGTGGTAATGAGGATTGACAGAGTGTGTCGGTTTGCTATGTGGATTGACAGTTGCGTTATGAATTTTTCTAGGTGGAATTGCCGGAGGTACGAACTTTGGTGGCGTGAATTGGTGCAGAAAACAAAAGAGGTGCACAGACCCTGCTGCAGCTTGTATATGGTTTTATCATGACCCTTAAGAATTGCCTCAACTTCAGGTTGCAATTTGACTTGAGCTTTGCATTGGTGCGCTGCAGGAATCCACATGGCTTGAACAACAAAGTTACCGGCATCTGCATTTTCCTGAACTGGTTATGAAGGCATATGGAATTCAAACTGTGAACCAACTGGTGCAGACTGCCTTGAATATATCTTATGAATTTCCTTGGACTTATGAATTGTATATGGCCTTGTGTGGGACCACATCCTCTCAACTTTTGCCTCTTTTAAATTTTCTTTATACTCATGGAAACAACTTTTTATATCCAATATTATTGTTTTGAACGTAAGTTGTACCAAACTTTGGGAGCAATTGCCCACTTGAATTGCAACGTTTCTTTGACCATGACTTAGTTTCACGACTTTAACTGCCACCCTAAACACAACCATTTGAACTAGTGCACCCTGGAACTTTATACCATAACTCGTCTTGAAAAAAACTTACATGAATTTTGTAACAATTTATTTCAACCCTGTGACATCCTGAGTGCGGACAAGGAACGTAAACCACATACTATTTTGAATTTTTTTGAATGACAAAGTGGGCTTTGAATTCTTGAACAATGTAATATGAATTTTGTATAAGCTTCAACTTGGGTTCAACGAATGTTATGTCAACTCCATATTCAAACCACACATATTTTCCTTGCAACTCCCATGACACACTCGTATTTAAACTTGAACAATGATATACGATATCACCACTTGAATCCAAATCTCATCCCACATGTCGTCTTCTAATTAACTTTCAACCTTTACTGAACTCAGTATTCGTACAAATAAATCTCCAATGATCCTCAATTCAATTTCGACCCCATAACCTCTTGAGTTGGAAACAGCATATAAGAAACAAACTATTTTTTTAATTTTCTGAACAACTGTCCATGGGCAATAATACAAATAAAAAAAGATACAGGTAGGACAAATTTGGGGTATGACATTGAGCTAAGGGATAGAGTGACCTAAAAGACCTAAGGGTTAGTCCTAAGTTTACTCGGCAAAACGTTGCATCTTGTGCCTACGTATCTTGGATAGGGAGGTTATAAACGTTTTGACTATGGTCCAGGTTTCAATGGGGAATAAACGTATCTTAAGGACACGCTTACGTGGAGTCTTTGAAACTCCTATTTCTATGTTGAATTTGTTAATTGAAAATTTAGGGTGGAAATTAGGGATTCCACGGCGGGAAATCCTAAACAGAGTACAGCGACTCTTTGACCTAATGTTAGGGTAAAGGGCATTTTCGTCCATGGCGGGACACCTAGGCTATTAGGGTTTTTGAAACGGTCAAAAATTAAGGTTATTGACTCGGCGGTCAAACGGCTAGACCTAATTCCTTCGGAGGGATTCTAACGGCTAAACGTGTAAAATACGACAAATTATTATACAACAAGATTAAAGTGCGAAAAATAAATAAAACGGTAAAGAAAGCGTCGCGACGATCGCTCGTGTAAATTACAAATCCCTAAAAAATGAAAAATAAAATAAACCGCGACCATGGTCTCGCGTAAATTACATCCATGGAACAAAATAAACTGAATAAATATTAATCAGAATTTAAGGATAATCTGAGGAGAGAAACAGAGAACATTAGTGAAAAGTTAGACGAAATTCAATGGCAAATAACAAAATAGTGAAAAAGAAAAAATTACGAATTTGGACATTGTCATTGTTCTTAATACTTTTTGAAAAAAGATCTTAATTTTAATTTTTGAAAAAAAAAGAAAAAAAAGACGAATTTTAATGTTAATATCAAAAGGTTTTTAGTTTTCATTATATTTAAAAAAAAATAGTTAGTGTTAATTATAAAAAAGAAATTCTTTTAATTTTAATTAAAAAAAGTTAATTGTGGCCAATAATGTTAAAGGTTTTTTTGGTTTTTCATTTTTAAAAGAAATCTTTAGTTTTTTCTATTTTAAAGAGAGTTTTAATCCATATTAAAAAAATAATTTAATTCGTATTTTAAAAGGTTTTAAATTATATATATATATTTTTAAAAAGTTTTAAGTTATATTTTTTAAGAAAAGAAAAAAAAATTGAATTATATTTAAAGGAAGCAGAGTTTTAATTAAAAATAAAATAAAAATAAGAAAAAGAAGTTGGATTTTAACTTTAAAAGCTTTTTAGTTTTAATTTTGCAAAAAAAAAGAATTTTATTCTTAAATTTTAAAAAGGGATTTAGTTTTATATTAAAAAAAATGTTTTGGTTTTTAAATTTAAAAGAAATCTCTTTAGTTTAAAAAGTGTTTTAGTTTAATTTAAAAAATGTTTTTGTTATTTAATTTTTAAAAAGGGTTATATTAATTTATAAAAAGAGTTAAATGAATAAAAGAAGGTTATTATTATTATTATTATTTATTTTTAAGGAAATATTAAGAAAAGGAAAAATTATTATTTACAGTTTTTATATTTTTATTATAATTACCAAACAAAAACCATGAGATTTCATAAACCCATACCTTTCGGCCGATTGGCGGTGATGAAATTTGATGGAGGTATTGATGCTCGTCCTCTGGCGATGATGAAGCTATCTTCCCTCTTCTGATAAATCGTGAGAACGGCCGCCGTTTTTCTCTTTTGTCTCCTACTCCTTTTATCAAATGCAACTCATGTTTATATAGGTAACAAATTAGAGTTAACTCTAACCTAATGCCCACTTTAAAGCCCAACTTAAATAATTAGTCAAAGCTAAAAAAAAAAAAACTAAAACAAACTTAAAAGATTTTTTTTTATTTATGAAAATAGAAAAGTTAGAATAAAAATAAAAGAAACAAAACAAAAAGTGAAGAAGGTGAGATTCAAACTCTCAACCTCTCACACTCACAACTCCTTACACAGGGTCTCTTGCCAATTGTGCTATTTTATTCATTCAAAATAAAGTGGCACTAGAAACCATGTAAACTAAAAGAGCGCGCCACATGATATTTTTTTGCAACAATCAAACAACTGCACCACCCGTTAGTGGTTAGTTTAAATGCAATGCACAATGAAATGGGATGCAAGATGAAAAGACTAATCTTAGGGCAAAATTTGGGGTATTACACATATACAACGCATGATGGATGACGGTCTATTGCAATTTGATAGAGTCTGTAAGAAGAATGTTGAAGAGGTAGTCATTGAAGATAAGGACGAGGTGGCCACTATCTCTATCCCGTATAAAACGATTACAATTTCTGCGCCTCCAGCAAGGCCAACTATTATATTCACAAAGGCAGGGCCTATACCCTATGAAAGCTCTAAAGCGATCCCTTGGAACTATAGGGTCGAGGTCTACTGTAATGGTCAAAAGCAGGAACTGAAGGGTTCGCCGTTGGATTCTGTTGATAATTTGGTGGGAACTGGAGGAATGACTCGAAGTGGGAGAGTGTTTGCACCTCCCGAGGTAAATACAGACATGACCGATAAAGGTAAAGGAAAGGTAGTTGTAGAAGAAAGATCTCAGACCAGAGAAAAGGAAGCTTTGCTGAAGGACGCAGAGGAATTCATGCGTTTGATAAGAAAGAGTGACTACAAAATTGTGGATCACTTACAAGAAACTCCTTCAAAGATTTCCATCTTGTCGCTGCTGTTATGTTCTGAAGCTCACATGAATGCTTTGCTCAGGGTTTTGAATAATGCTTACGTACCTCAAGAGATATCCGTGAATCAGTTGGAAGGGGTGGTGGCCCACATCAATGCAGGTAACGGGTTGGGATTCACTGATCGTGATTTGACACCGAAAGGAAGAAATCATAATCTGGCTTTGCATATCTCTATGGAATGTAGAGGTGTTGTTCTTTCACATGTACTCGTAGATACTGGGTCGTCACTGAATGTGCTACCCAAGAAGGCCCTCATGAAGCTAGACACACGAGGGATAACTTGCACTTCGAGCGACTTGGTGGTCAGAGCGTTTGATGGGATGAGGAGGTCCATTTTTGGGGAGTTGACTTTACCGATTCAGGTTGGTCCTGAGGTTTTTGATACGGTATTCTATATAATGGATATCCAGCCGGCATATAACTTCCTTTTGGGTCGGCCTTGGATACACTCAGCGGGAGCTGTGACGTCAACTTTGCACCAGAAACTGAAGTACATGGTGGATGGAAATATTGTGACTGTTTGTGGGGAGGAAGACATCATGGTGAGCCATCTGTCTTCATTCAAATATGTGGAGGTCGATGGTGAAATTCATGAAACACTGTTGTTGCACCCCAAAATTTGCCTAACCTTTCTTTACCTAACTTGTGTTTCATTGCATTCATTTTAGCATTACCATCTGCATTGCATTGACATGTGCGCAGGGGATCAAGAGGTATGACTACCAAAAAATGGTTACACAAGATTATGAAGCTAGCTAAGAGCCTTATTCAAGTATTCAAGGGTTGATATCCTCATCAAAGAAGGTAAAGATCCTCAGAGAGAGGGTTGGATATAAGAGTGTATGCCTCCCAACTTGAAGGTAATGGGAAAGCCATCTGATGATTCTGAATCCATGGAGTTGGACTTGAAGCCTTTAGAGAGCTCATGAGAGGTATTGAAAGTCATTTTGAAGCCTAGACAGGTCATTATGCAAAGGATAAGGAGCTACAACCAAGATTGGTGCAACTAGGGTTTTCATCTAGTCAACCCTAGGTTAACAGATGATTTGAAGAAGGTTGAAACCCAAGTGTAAGGCCATGTGATCATGGATTGATGTATTAAGATGCCCAAGGGATTATTTCAAGGTCAACTCATCATGAATCAAGAGTGTGAGGAGTTCCTAGGCTAGGGTTGCTATGTTTGACAGTGTAAAATCCCCTGGTTTGGTGCCTAACTTCAGGACCACATAACTCAAGATGTGATTTTCATCTCACCTTGACCCTAACATGATTGTTCTAGAGCATGATCATAGATTTAATTTGAGTACTAGAAGTCCTTGATAGGGTTTATAGAACTCAAGTTATGAGTTAGACAAGTTATAGGTCATCAGATGAATGTGAATTTGGAGCTTGAAAGTCAACCAACTTGCATGACATTTTTGACCTAGAAATATGATTCTCATGAAATTTTGGCCAACATGAATGTTTCTTCTTATCTTCTTAGCTTTCTAAAAAGTACTAGAAGTCCATGATTGGATTTGTAGAACTCAAGATACGAGCTTTGCAAGACAAGGGTATTTTGGGATTTTGAGATTATAGGCCATTTTTGATTATGGGTCAATTTCACCAACTTGCATACCTCAAATGAAATTTTGTCCAACTTGAAAGTTGTTCAAAATGATGTTATTTGTTTAACCATGACCCAAGAATCCATTGATATGGGTTATAATGAGAAATGCTTGAAGAAAATTCATGAATGAATCATAAAAGGAAGCTTGAAAAGGGCTAGTTCAAACCAATTCATTTTGGAACCAAATTGGGCCATATTTGTGCTTTTTTTGAGTCCAAGTGATGTATTAAGAACATTGGAAAGATCAGAAACCAAGTTTGAATTCACATGCTATGCCAAATCCAAGGTTTCTTCACCAAAAAGCAACATAATGGAAATCAACCATCCACTCATTTCCAAGGTCTCAATCCTATCCACACATCTTCCTCACATCATAAGGGACCAGAATGAATCATTGAGCAAGCTTGATAGCTCTGTTTTGAGGAGTTTCACAAAGCTCCATAACCAAAAAATTGGATTTTGAATTGGGCTGCCATAGGCTTCAATTGGGTTTGTAATCACTCTAGGTCCATTGCATATAACCTCTTGGATGATTCCTAACTGCCATAACTGAATTTGATGGAAGATAACAGAAAATTTAGTTAAGAAAATGTGGAGAAACTTGGAAAATTGATTTTGAAGATAGAGCCATTTTTAGTCCAAATTATCATTGCAAAAAGCTTCAGTGAGGTTCATTGATGGATTCTGGACGATTTGCTTGAAGCTTCATCCAAAATTCAAGCCTCCATTGAAGCTCAAAACCAGGTTCTTATCTTTCATCCATAAACTCTGTTCTTGATGAATTGATATGCTATTTTCACATGATTGTGATCATTAGAGTGTGTAGAACGTTTTAGGATTAGAACGGTTAAGTTTCACGACAATTCTTGACAGAGCACCTTAGGTTGTAGTTTGAATTTCTCTCTAATTATTGGATGAAAATGGAAAAGAAACATAGATTGTTGATGTAGGAAGTGAGAGGAAGATATTAGTATCTTCAATTTTGGTTTTTATGAAAGTTGAGATTACTTGAGTGATTCTTGGAGGTTCACGATTTTTGAGTTTTAATGGAGGAGAGTAGAAATAAATTGCATATTCGGATTCTACACAAAAAATCACATAGTTTTGGTTCAAGAAAATCTAGTTTTGGTGAATAAATGAGAAAGTGCCATTTTTGACATGATGAAGAAAATGACCGGAACGAAGTCCGGCCACCGCCCCCCACCGCGGGATTATTTCCCTCCGTTTTCAATTTTGAAACGCCAGACGCAACAGTAGTCGTCCGATCGCGTGAGGCCTTGACTTTGTATTCCTAATCCACGGCCAGATTTGAATCTCGCGAGTTAGCCTTAACCATAATGAAACGCTGAGTTTCACTTAGTGAACTCAGCTGGGCTTTGGTTCACTTCTCTATCCACACCCCCACTGCGCGGGCCTAATGTGAATAGCACGCGTAACAGTTACTAAGTGCACCCCTGGCCCTTTTTCCCTTTATTTTCATTTTATTTTATTTTCTATATGGTTACTTGTTTGTTTTTAATTCATAGAAAATATAAATAATCGTTGTAAAATCTTGGAAAAATCATGATTGTATTTTAGCATGTTCTTTAATTTGTCACATTTTTTAATTGCAATTTTAATTCTTTTTTAATTAATTTTGTATTTTTCTTTTATGTGCTTTTCAATAAATAGAAATCATGCCATGTTAACTTCTAGATTTTTTTTCCATATCAATGCTTGGATTTAATCTCTGATTTTTTACATGGTGAATATTGATACATTGTAGGATATTGTAGGATTTTTTTTTGATTTTTTTAGATGATTCTAAGTATGGTTTTGAGATAGGTTTTTAGTACTTCCCCCTTATGATTTCCTTTTAGCATACCTTGAGGTGTAGAAATTGTTTAGGACCTTTAGATTTAGGTTTTGACCCTGAATTTTCTACCATGATTTAGGTTTTTACAAGTTGATAGTGCTTTAGGTGATCCTAACTTAGTTACCTCCTAGTTTAATCTCTAAAATGAACTTTAGACTAACTCTAGATTTCAAATTCCTTCTTGATAGAATAGATCTTAGGTAGATACCTCTTTAGAACATTGTTACGCCTTGATAGAGCTTTTGAATCTTCTTAGTTTAGGTGATCCTTGTAGCTAATCTTAGGGTTCTTAGAAGTTTCTGTGATGGCTTCTTTCCCCTGTGTGGTTTATTTCCTGGGCTTTGCCCTATCCTCCTTAAAGTCTTGATGAAAATCCCTCTTGGGAGAGCCTAATCCTTCCCTTGGTTGGATTCTGTGCATTCCTCAAGAGGTTGAGCTTTGGATTGACATTCATTAGTATAGTACATTCCTTTGGTTTGCACTATCTTCCTCCTTCAAGTCTTGATAAAGATCCCTCTTGGGAGAGCCTAATCCTTCCCTTGGTTGGATTCTGTGCATTCCTCAAGAGGTTGAGCTTTGGATTGACATTCATTAGCATAGTACATTCCTTTGGTTTGCATTATCTTCCTCCTTCAAGTCATGATGGGGATCCCTCTTGGGAGAGCCTAATCCTTTCCTTGGTTAGATTCTGTGCATTCCTCAAGAGGTTGAGCTTTGGGTTGACATTCATTAGCATGGTATATTTCTTTGGTTTATACTATCTTCTTTCTTTGTCCTATTGACATAGGATCCCTCTTGGGAGAACTTGGCATTCCTTAGGAAGTGCTTTGTGCATTCCTCAAGAGGTGGAGCCTATGATGGACTCCTGTACTGATGTATATTACCAAAACACCTTAGCTTGATACCTAGGTTCCTCACCCATCATTATTTGTCCTATTGACATAGGATCCCTCTTGGGAGAGCCTGGCCTTCCTTAGGAAGTGCTCTATGCATTCCTCAAGAGGTTGAGCCTCTGATGGACTCTTGTGCTGATGCACATTAATCAACTGTGCTGATACACATTAATCAAGTGTTTTAGATTGATATCTAGGTTCATTCCCTAGATCATTCTTTGTCCTATTGACATAGGATCCCTCTTGGGAGAGCCTGGCCTTCCTTAGGAAGTGCTCTGTGCATTCCTCAAGAGGTGGAGCCTTTGATGGACTCCTGTGCTGATGCACATTGAGCTAACACCTTAGATTGACATCTAGGCTCTACCCCAACTCCTTTATCTGTCCTATTGACATAGAATCCCTCTTGGGAGAGCCTGACCTTCCTTAGGAATTCCTTAGGAAGTGCTCTGTGCATTCCTCAAGAGGTTGAGCCTCTGATGGACTCATGTGTTGACACACATCAACTAGATGTAGCCTTGGGATGACTTCCTTGTTGCTCTTCCAGTTCACTTCTTCTTTCCTGATGGATTGTGGTGTGGTTGTTTGTTTGCCTGTTGCTTGATGCATTAGGATAGTCTCATGTGTAGAGTATTCTAGGCTTAGGAGCATGATTGCCCTGAAAGGTTGAGCTGAGCTCCCTTTGCTTGATTGCATTGAAAGGTTGAGGTGACCCTCCATTTGCTTGTCTGTTTTGTTTGTTCTCTTTGCTTGTTTGCTTAGAGGTTGAGCTTCTCCCTCTGCTTGTATTGCTGCATTCCATTTGCATCTTTACTATTAGCTTTGTGTTTGTCTGCTTTATGATTTCAGCAGTTATTTGTGTTCCCCATTGATATGCTCCCCTAGGATTCTCACTTCCTTGTTTAAGGAAGAGATGATAGACTTTAGGTTGAAACCTTTGCATGATAACTTCTAGGAGTTGCCTGTTTCAAACTCAACAATAGGATGAATCCATTGCATGACAACAATAGGAATCTTGATAGTCTCCCCTGTAGAGTTCATTCTCTTCTCATCTCCAAAACAACAGTAAAATACGTAATAAAGGCAAGTTGATACTGTATGTTACGAGCCTTAAGCTACTTAGGAAATGATTGTTGAAGGGTCACTCTTCAACACTCAGGATGTTTAGCCTGGAACCCTTAGGGTGGCATGCGACGCATTCATTCCTAAGTCATAGTCTCTAGTGCAGTATGAATTACAAACATTCATAAAAAACACTTCTTTCGTAAAAGACAAAAACAAATATCAAACCTTTTTGCCCCGTGGGCCCATAATTCAGGAAAACGTTTTCAGAAAAAGAGTGTCATTAACTCTCAGTTCTACCGCAAACGGTAACGCACGAGTCTCCGACGAGCGAGCTGCATACACCAAACTGCTGGAACTGTTTGTTAACCCTACTCGGGTAAAAACAGATGAATCAAACCCATGTTTCGTTATCCCGAACTACGTAAGCTCTGATCTCTCACACCTGTTGAGAGTACGTAGGCACAATACTGACGTATTGGCGAGCCACCTTCCCCCATCCTTTAGCCGTAGTTAGCTGAACTACGTTGACTCTGATTTCTCGTTCTCTAACGAGAATACGTAGGCACAAAGCGCGAGGCTTTTCCGAGTCATTTTCTTTTCTTTTTGAGCCAGCTTTGATAGGTAGATAGTTAAACCACCCGTCAGATAAACACAACAAGCGTGGATCCCATTGAGTACGATGGACGTGAGGGGTGCTAATACCTTACCCTTGCGTAACCGACTCCCAAACCCAGACATGGTTGCGATGACCTTGTCTTATACCTTTTTGTCAGGTTTTTCCGATCATTTCCTTTCCCTTTCTGTGGGATAAATAACGAAAGGTGACGACTCTTCTGTTTTGCCGGCACCTTATTTTCGCAGTAGCGACAACTGTGTCAGGCCTTTGAGACTGTCCAAATCAAGGAAAAGGCGTCGGTCGAGGTCAAAGCTCTAGAAGTTGCCATGTCGTCATACAAGGAAGCACAAGCCGTAGTGGAATCCGGATCAGCACAAGGATGGGGGCAAGTGGTAAGCGTTCCTAACAAACAAGACAAGCTTGGATTGGGATACAACCCATTTGCGTCTTCTTCACAAAACGCTCTGTGTTACAAAGGACCTGTTCAGTTCACCAGTGGTGGGGTGATATTCGAAAGAATCAATGTCGTATCTGACGAGGAAGGAGACAGCGACTGCGACTGCGACATGGATGCGTGGATCAATCCATGTATCCCTGGCCAGGGTTTGAAGAATTGGACCGTGGAAGAAGTCATATCTGTGACCTATGAAGAGTAATTGCCTTGTTTTGATTAATGTATTGCCCTATGTTCTGCCCGGAGCATATTGGTCTTTATTTGTAGGGCCCAATCTGTTATGTGTATGAATAATCTTTTATCATTATCAATCAAAAATGCGTCTTTTCATTCAAAATTTTGTGATCCTTGTTTTTCTTGTTTTTGTTTTCTAACAATAAAATGGCAATGTGGTTTGTGTTTGTTTGTTTGCATATCATTTAAGCATAATATCATCATCATTGCAGGTTACACATTTCAGATACCACCGATTCAGACTCGTCTATGACTCGGTGTGACTTTGACAATCCGATCTTTCAAGCAGAAGAAAAGATCGAAGAAGACGAAGACCTGCCCGAAGAGCTTGCCAGATTGTTAAGACAAGAGGAGAAGGTCATCTTGCCTCATCAGGAGGAAGTCGAAGTCATCAACCTGGGAACTGAGGAAGATAAGAAGGAAGTCAGAGTAGGGGCCACGCTGCAAAGTAATGTCAAGCGAAGACTGATTGAGTTACTACAAGAGTATAAGGATGTTTTTGCTTGGTCATATGAAGATATGTCTGGACTCAACACAGATATTGTAGTTCATCGTCTGCCTCTTCGAGAAGAATATCCTCCCGTCAAACAGAAGCTTAGAATAACCAGGCCAGATATGGCAGTAAAGATTAAAGAAGAAGTCCAGAAGCAATTGGACGCTGGATTTCTTGCTGTGACAAACTACCCTCCGTGGGTCGCAAACATTGTGCCCGTGCCTAAGAAGGACAGAAAGGTCAGGATGTGTGTTGACTATAGGGACCTGAATAGAGCGAGCCCAAAGGATGATTTCCCGCTCCCCTATATTGACGTGCTTGTTGATAACACTGCACAATACTCAATGTTTTCCTTCATGGACGACTTTTCCGGATACAATCAAATTAAAATGTCACTGGAGGATATGGAGAAAACGAATTTTATTACACCTTGGGGGACGTTCTGCTATAAAGTAATGCCTTTTGGTTTGAAGAATATAGGGGCAACTTATCAACGAGCTATGGTGACTCTCTTTCATGATATGATTCATCATGAGATTGAAGTATATGTCGATGATATGATTGCGAAGTCCCAAATGGAGGAGGGGCATCTGGTGAATCTTTTAAAGTTGTTTGAGAGATTGAGGAAGTTTAAACTTCGACTGAATCCAAACAAGTGTACTTTCGGCGTGCGGTCAGGAAAGTTGTTGGGGTTCATTGTCAGTGAGAGAGGTATAGAGGTTGATCCTGTAAAGATCAAAGCAATTCAAGAAATGCCAGCACCAAAGACTAAGAAACAAGTTCGTGGTTTTTTAGGTAGATTGAACTACATCGCTCGGTTTATATCTCACCTCACAGCCACTTGTGAGCCATTATTTAAGTTATTAAAGAAAGATCAGGCGGTCGTTTGGAATGAGAATTGTCATAAGGCGTTTGAAAAAATAAAAGAGTATCTGCAGGAACCTCCAATACCGATGCCCCAAGTAGCTGGAAGACCGTTGATAATGTACCTAACAGTTCTTGAGAATTCCATGGGTTGTGTTCTCGGTCAACATGACGAGACTGGAAGAAAGGAGCATGCAATTTATTACTTGAGTAAAAAGTTCACAGATCGTGAGTCCAGATACTCAATGTTGGAGAAAACTTGTTGCCCACTGGCTTGGGCCGCCAAACGCCTAAGAAAGTATATACTAAACCATACAACCATGCTAATCTCAAAGATGGATCCGATCAAATACGTATTTGAAAAGCAAGCACTATCAGGAAGGAATGCTAGATGGCAGATGGTTCTGACAGAATACGACATTCAGTATGTGTCTCAGAAAGCTATTAAGGGGAGTGTTCTGTCAGAGTATATCATAGAGCAACCAATTGATGACTATCAGCCAATGAAATTTGAGTTTCCCAATGAGGACATTATGTACTTGAAGATGAAAGATTGTGATGAGCCGTTACCGGGCGAAGGTCCTGAGTTGGGTTCCCAGTGGAAATTGATCTTTGACGGTGTTGTTAACTCTTACGGCAGTGGAATTGGGGCATTCATTACAACCCCCATGGGACGCATATAACTTTCACTGCCAGGTTGACATTTCCCTGTACAAGCAACGAGGCCGAATATGAAACGTGTATCATGGGTATTGAGGAAGCAATCGATTTGAGAATCAAGAACCTTGATGTCTACGGTGATTCAGCTTCGGTGGTCAACCAGATCAAAGGAGAGTGGGAGACTCGCCAACCAAATCTAATCCCTTATATGAACTACGCAAGAAGATTGCTTCCTTTCTTCGATCGTGTAGAGTTTCACCATGTGCTGAGAGCGGAAAATCAGATGGCAGATGCCTTGGCTACCCTGTCTTCAATGTACAAAGTGAACTTCTAGAATGATGCACCAAGAATTGTTATCTCGCGCCTCGATAGGCTGACATTCGTTTTCGCAATAGGAGAAGCTTCTGATGGCAAGCCATGGTATTACGACATCCAGAACTTTCTCAAGAATCAAGAGTATTCGCCTGGGGCATCGGCCCGGGATAAGAAGACCTTGAGGAGGTTATCTGGTAACTTCTATCTAAATCCAAACAGTGTACTCTATCGAAGGAACTTTGACTTAGTGCTGCTAAGATGTGCGGACGAAAAAGAAGCGAATTTGCTTATGGAAGAGGTCCACGAAGGAGCCTTTGGAACACATGCAAGGGGGCATGCCATGTCTCGAAAGCTGTTGAGAGCAGGGTATTATTAGTTAACTATGGAGTCTGATTGCTTCAAGTACGCCAAGAAATGCCACAAATGTCAGATCTATGCCGACAAGATTCATGTGCCGTCGTGTCCTTTGAATGTCATGTCATCTCCATGGACTTTCTCCATGTGGGGGATTGATATAATTGGAAAGATCGAGCCGACTGCATCTAATGGGAATCGTTTCATCTTAGTGGCCATCGACTATTTCACCAAATGGGTCGAAGCAGCTTCTTATGCCAACGTCACTAAGCAAGTTGTAGCCCGGTTCATCAAAAGGGACATCATCTGCCGATATGGAATACCTAAAAGGATCATTACTGATAATGGGTCCAATCTGAATAACAAGATGATGAAGGAGTTGTGCCAGAACTTTAAGATTGAGCATCACAATTCGCCTCCTTATCGTCTGAAGATGAATGGCGCTGTTGAGGCGGCCAATAAAAACATTAAGAAGATAGTACAAAAGATGGTTGTGACTTACAAGGATTGGCACGAGATGTTGCCTTTCGCTCTGCATGGATATCTTACTTCAGTGCGTACTTCAATTGGGGCAACTCCTTTCTCGTTGGTATATGACATGGAAGTTGTCCTGCCATTGGAGGTCGAGATCCCATATTTAAGAGTTCTGGCTAACGTCAAGCTAGAAGAAGCAGAATGGGTGAAGAACAGGCTAAATCAACTCAGTTTGATGGATGAGAAGAGGTTGGCGTCTCTTGCATATGGACGTCTGTACCAAAGCAGGATGAAGAAAGCCTATGATAAGAAGATGCGTCCTCGAAGCTTTCAGGCAGGTGATTTGGTGTTGAAGCGGATTCTCCCACCACAGAACGATCACAGGGGCAAGTGGACTCCTAGTTATGAAGGTCCGTATGTTGTGAGAAAAGTCTTCTCTGGAGGAGCCTTGCTACTTTCAACCATGGATGGTGAAGATTTTACGTCCCCCGTGAACGCGGCCGCACTCAAAAGATACTTTGCTTAAAATATACCCGCTGGAAAGAAAAAGAAAATCCAGGCAAGAATGGGGAATCCCGGCGAACCATAAAAGGATAGGTTCGGGCAAAAATTAGGGATAAAAAGAAAAAAAGTGTAAACCCGCAAAGTTGAAAACCTGAAAGGGTGACTTTGGCAAAAATGGGTATCCCGGTGAATCGAAAACCCGCAAGAGCGATTCAGGCAAAAGTTAGGGATTTGAAAAGCAAACGACTGCGGTCTGCGCGTAGATCTTCAAAGCGTAGTGGATTATGGGAGAAATAGAGAGTCATCCGTCCAAATCAATCTCTTCAGAAGACGAAGCATCAGAAAGGCGTCGAAGTCACACGAGTCATAGTTGAGTCGTTCTATGGTGGTTGTCTGTGCCACATTGTCGACATTTTTGTATATTCTTGTGCATTTCTATATTTAGCTCACACAACTTTCTCATTTCAGGAGTTGCGTCCTTTGTAAATTTGCCTATTTACAGGCCATTTATCAATAAAACATACTATTCAGAAAACTTTTGTTTTTGATTCAGGTTTTACCGTTTTGTTTGCAAAAGACGCCTGATTGTTTTTTGATAAAACTTTGCATACATAATTTTGTAGGCTCCGCCAACTATGATCGAAACGATGCTTTTGCTTGAATAATGTCACATGTGATAAGTGAGATGACGTTTGCTGCACAGAACGTGTTTGTTTGTTTGTCATTTGCAGGACGCTCATCCTCGAGACTTTTCCGAAAGTCCCTCACCTGAAGAAAATGTGCAAGCTAAGTGTGTTCACACCCCCAGCAGGTTGGAACCTCGTACAATCAAGGTTATCCTCAGCAGGTCGAGATTGATATCTCCAGCAGAGTAGGATCATTTCCATCAAGTGGGAACGGGATTATCCCCAATAGTGGAATGAATTTCGTTTTCCCTACAGAGTCTGAACGACTGACTTCTTTCCCCTCAGAGTCCAGGTCATTGTTTTATTTCCCTAAGCAGAGGTCGATATTATTGAGTATTGTGCTCATTTTCCCCAAGCAGAGGTCGATGTTGATTCCCTCCTTACCTAATCCCCAGATAAGTCAGTGGGGTAGCTTTCTTCCCTGAGATTGTTTATTCTCCATCCTCAGCAGAGAGAGAGAGCTTGGGATGATTCCCCAATAGATATTATTCATAATCCCTAACAGATAGCAGATTAAATCTTCGGCAGAGCGGAATCTTTGACAGAATAAAGCCATCCTTCAGCAGTCTGCTTTGATTCCCAACAGAGTTGCTAGTTCCCCAGAAGAGTTGTATTCTGGTAGGCCATCTAGGGCGTTATCCTCAGCAGAGTTTGATTTTGATTCCCAACGGAGTGGATTTGTGCTTAACAGAGCAGCTTTACCCAGAAGTTTTCTCGAAGGCCATCCAAGGCTTGTATTCCCCATCGTGAGCCCGTTTGTACTAGGCATGCCTGGTCTTTCCCCAGCGGAGTTGGTTTCCTCTCTTCCGCATTTATTTTGCTGAAGTGGTTCCTTTGCATTTGCATCGTGCATATCATCCTCCCAAACGCGGAGCATTTCCATTTCGTATGGAGAATTACGCCATATTCAAACATGTGCATTTTAAACATAAGCCAGGTCGTTATCTCTTTGTTTCAGGTGAATCTCGCAGATGATTAGTATCTTTGCCCGTGTGTTGGCTAGACCCCGGCTCATGTTGTTTCCCCAGCGGAGTTCTTTTGTGATTATCATCAATGGATGATCTTAATTTCGTTTGAATCTTGATGCTCGCTTTTATTTAGCGAAAGTCTGGCGGCGATGTCAGAGGTTTCTCAGATGTGTGGTTATCTGACGGCAGTGTTAGATGTTCATCAGAGTTCTTTATCCCCATGGGTACTTGACGGCGAGGTCAGTTTGTTTCTCAGAATTTTGGTTAGCTGGCGGCGATGTCAGGTGGTTATTATGGTTACTGACGGCGAGGTCAGTATTTCGCAGAGTTATGTTTATCTGGCGGCGACGTCGGATGTTTATGTTGAGGTTAATGACGACGATGTCAGACTTTTTATCAGCTTTAGCATTGGTTTTTCAGCGGCGATGTTGGATGTTTGTTTTTGGCGGCGATGTCAAGTGGTTTGGTTTTTCAGCGGTGATGTTGGATGTTTGTTTTTGGCGGCAATGTCAAGTGATTTGGTTTTTCAGCGGCGATGTTGGATGTTTGTTTTTGGCGGCGATGTCAAGTGATTTGGTTTTTCAGCGGCGATGTTGGATGTTTGTTTTTGACGGCGATGTCAAGTGATTTGGTTTTTCAGCAGCGATGTTGGATGTTTGTTTCGGGCGGCGATGTCAGAGGATCGTATCTTTGGATTCGATGTCTGTTTGTATTTAACAAAGGTCTAACAACGATGTTAGTTATTTTACCAACTTGATGTCGAGGCCTGACTATGAAGTCAGATGCTTTTACCGATTAGATATCGAGGGTTGACGGCGAGGTTAGATCTTTTTACCGACTTGATGTCGAGGCCTGACGATGATGTCAGATGCTTCTACCGATTTGATGTTAGTGACTGATGGCGAGGTCAGATGTTCTTACCGACTTGACATTGATGTTTCCTATTTTGATTATGAGTTAGCTCATTGTCCCTGCAACCATTAGATGCAGTTATTTCCGAGGCCTTTATTCCAGTGAACAAGTTTATTCGGTTATTGTTTCATTCTACGGTTGTCAAATTTCCGGGTTTCTTTGGTATTCAGCCGTCTTTTACCTCGAATGTTTGAAAGTTGTTCGCTTTTCATCCCTTCAGGTCCAAGACACTTGAATAGGGGCAGCTGTTGCACCCCAAAATTTGACCAACCTCTTTTCTTAATCTTTGGCTTATGTTTCATTGTTCTAGCATATTGCATTGCATATCATTTTGCATTTACAGGGGATCAAGTGTTTGTCTGTGCACCACTCAAGAGGAAAATATTTATTAGCTTTGAGCTTAAGCAAACACACTGATATAAACCATCAGAAGACTGTCAAGGGGTCCATAAGGTCTTATCACTAGTATTAACATGAGGTAGAAGTTTGTTGAATACCTCAGAGGTCATGGAGGAGTGGAATGGTTACTCAGTTCATTTGCACAATGCCAAGGCCAAAAAGGAGAAATTAGGGTTTCAATTTTAATCAGGATAGAACTTGTTTCTTGAAGAAAAATTGTTTCCATAGACCTCCACATGTTCTAAGGTGTTTGAGGATGAGAGATCGATCATAAAGTTTTATCAGAAGAGCTCCAATTGATCAGTTGATTGAAAATTGAGAGATTTGGAGAAAAGTCAACTGTGCAGCGAAAAAGTCAACTCCTGACTTTTTGAGGTCAAGATTATGATCCTTAAGTTCAATATGACCAATGGGTGGAATTTGATAAAGAAAAGTCAGGGAAATCATGAAAATCAAAGGTTGTTAAAAGTTTCCATTTTTGGAATTAGAATTTTAGAAACTTTCCATTTTCGGAAAGTTTTATGTTTGGAACAACCATCTTCAAGGCCATTTTTATTCATGATAAAGTTTTCAAATGAACTTTTGGCCAACATCAAAGTTGTTCCTTGTATTTCAAGCTTTCTTTTGAGTACCAATTCATAGTCGTATGATATTTGGAGCTCAAGTTATGATCAATCAAAGTTGGGGATTTCAATGATTTCAAAAACTGTTAAGTTTGAATAGATTTTTGTACCACTTTGCAAGCCAATTTTCATCACCTTCTTGTTGTCAAATGAAACTTTTTCCCAAATGAAAGTTGTAGAGTATGTTCCAAGCTTTCCAAAGAGTACAAGAAGTCCCCCATTGGATTTGAGAAGCTCAAGTTATGGATGTGCAAAGTTGAGGAAAAAATAAGACAAAATTCATAACTTAGAATTTTTGTAAGTCATTTGTGGACAGATTTCGTGGCATGATTTTCAACCTCAAATTTCATGGTCTTCCAATGATCCAATGGAACTTTCATCAACATGAAAGTTGTTCTACTCCATGCCCTCTTTACCATGAACTCAAGTTTAGGGCAATTGGATTTTTGAGTGCCAAGATATCCTTGCTCAAAGTTGTTGGTTTGGACTTGGTTTCAAGGCATAATCCTTATAAGGTTTTGGCATGTTTTTTCAAAATAGTCTTGCAGCTGTTTGACTCCCACATCATACACATGAGACTGAATTTTTTCCCACCAAACATTGCCCAAACAAGAGGAGCAAAGCTTATACCAACCCATACACCATTTTGAAATTCTTGCCAAAAGAGGAAGAGACCAGCCACCCCTTCTTATGCCCTTGTGCAGTCCCACCTGTTTTTCTCTCTCCATTACAGAAAACCACAGAAATGCTAGCATGCTCATGTACTGTGCTTCTCTTCACCATTTGGTCCCAACAACCATGAACATATAGCATCTGGTCCATTGATCTTTCACCTCAGTAAAATTCCCCAAAACCCCTTTTCCACATCCTATATAAGCTGAAGAACAGTTGAACCAAACCCTAGCCTCCATTTTGATGAAATCCCAAACTTGCATTTTTGCTCTTCTCTGAGATATTCCCACGAAAATCACTCATTTCCTCACCTTTGTTTAACCCTTCATCATAAACTTTTCACCCCAAACACTACTTGGAATTTATTGGTAAAAGGAGGTGTGGTGGTTTTGTTCTCTCTGAATCTGTTTCTGGAACTAGTTGTTGGTTTGCAAAGGCTAGGAGCTTTTAAAACTGTGAGCTTTGCTGCTAGTTTTCTTTGGAGGCTACAAGAGGTAAGCATCACAAAAACTCTCTTTTATTGCATCAACATCATTAAGACATGTTTGAGCTTGAATGTGTTCTTGGAATTGGTTGATTTTCATTTGAAATGATGTTCTGTTATTAATGACAAGTTTGCTGGTTTTGTTTGTATAACACTGTTGCGTTCATGTTTTGCAAGCTGTCATCCTTAAAAGATACACATTTGAGTTTTGTTTGATTGATGCTTGACTTTCTCTTTGTCAAGTTTACCTCTGTTTTGTTTGAGCAATGTGTGTGTAGGGATTTTAAGGCCTGTTAGTTTCATCTCAATCAAGCTTGCAGAGGTCAGGTTTTGTTATTTTGTCTAGATCATTTGATTTGGTTTGATCATGTTTGTAGCCTTGAGAAACCATTTTAGCTCTGTCAAAGTTTGTTCTTGAGGAGAGTTTACCTATTTCATTTGGATATACTTTAAAGCATAGCATTGTGGACTGTCATTGAGGTTTTGTTCAAGAGTTGTTGTTGCAGCTGTGATTGTTGATTGAAATCCATTTTGAGTTGTTAAAGACCTTTGGCTTTGACTGTACTTGTGATGGCTTAGACTGTCATCCATTTCCCATAGGTTTGAGGGGTAGTGCCAGTTTGTGAGCTGTTCAGGATCATGCTTTTGAGCTTTTAGTCTGGGTCAGAGTCGTAGGTCAGTATGGTTGGATTATGTTCATTTTCTAGGTTTGAGTTTGGCCAGCTAGTTGTTGCCTTATTAAGTTTCTTCTAGGCAGTTGTTGAATTGCTACTGATGATCATCTGAGGCAAGCTTATAACTGGACTGTTGTTTTTTAATGTTTAGGTTTGTTAACACAGTTTAGTATAGTTTGCTTTAAACTTTTGGTGCTGGTTAACCATTAGCAACTTGTTAGTGCTTTAGGAAGGCTTAGTTGAGATGAAGGGTAATTGCTTCAATTCATGCCAGTTTGCAGTTTAGATTTCATTAGCATAATGTTTTGATGCTCAGCTTACTGTCCAAGTTTGTGATTAGATTAAGCCAACATTGATTCCCATCAGGACCATGTTTAAACCCCTTGTTTTGGCTGATGCTTTGAGGTAGAGTTCAATATGTTTTGTAGTGAGTCCTTGATCATTTACAGCCTGGTTTGGTTTTGCTTTTGTCAAAGTATTTCAATTTTGTTCTGCTTGAGAAGTTGGAAACTATTACTTAAGTAAACCAATTGGATTGAACATTGTCTTGGTGACATGACTGATCTAATGCGAGCTTATCTCTACTACTCATACCACTAGGATGTGATCCTGCATTTCATCACAAGCTTGTCTTTACTTTTAGATTAGTGGTTTCCATTTTGGTATGTAACTTGGATTTTGATGGTTGAGGGTTGTCTCTGTTGGATTTATTAGAACAGGATCATTTTTAATGGACTCATTGCACTGCTGTTGTGCCTGCTGCCTTTGTTTACTAGAGGCTTTTGGAATTGTTGATTCTTGGTGAATCACATGGCTACTGCCAAAACCTGTTCTTAGTGAGGAGGCTTAACTTGTTGTTTGGATCTAAACCATGCCATAATGGACCTGTTGTGCATCAGGTTTTGCTAATCTTTAGAGCCATGTATCTTCTTGATTGGACTAGACCCCCCTTGTTTTGATGGCAGATTTTGTTTGTTCTGGCCATGTTGGAATTTATGGCTGTATGGTCATTTGGCTGGGCTTGAGTGCTGAGTTTTCAACTCAGGTTTAGGTTCTTAGCAGGAGGTTAAGTTGATGCTGTTTGGTTTCGAAACAGTTTTGGAGGACCTAGTTAAGGTGATTTTGAACTTAGGATTGTTTGGTTATTCTATGAAGGTAGGTTCCAGATAGTTCAGGAATGTTATTTGTTCCAACCAAGGTCTACTCAATCTTGTTCTTACTTTATGAGACCTTTAAGACTTGTCATTATGATGCTGCCACTTGATCTGTTTTATTATGCTTGTTGTTCTGGTGCATACTTGGAGTTTGGTAGTTAATATTAGATACTTAGAGTTGGTAACTCTTTGTGTTAGTTCTGGCTGTGACTTTAGATTTTAGTTGTTTGGTTTAAGTTGGACTTCAATCTATTTAGGCTAGTTTTGTTGTCTCAATCTGTGCTTGAGAACTAAACCTCCCAACTCAGTAGTTGTCAGTAGGAGTTCTGGTTTATGTTGTAGCTGCTGCTAGAGTTTGTGTTTGTATCTGTCAGAATCCATCTTTGTGAAGACATGATACTTTGAATCCCTCTATGACTGATCTTAGAAGCTGAGTTTGTTAGTTTGTGCTTGTTGGCTGCTGGCTTCATTTCATGACAAAAGTTTGTTATTGTTGGGATTTCCATCTGAGGAGTTTGGATTGATTTAGAGTTGGATGGCAGATGGAGGAATTTGTCTTGAGGATTTAAGGATGTTGTATGCTTTAGTACTGATTAGATCTTCGGAAGGTAGTTACTTGGTCTGACTGTTTAGTATGAGTTTAGAGGTGATTAGCATTGAGCTCATGATGTTGTTTTAGCCTTTAGCAGCCTGTTGGTGCATTAGGGAGGTTTGGTTGAGTTAAGGATGATAGGGTTCACAGCTTGATAGAAATGCGATTGGTTGAGGTATGCTCTGTTGGGATGAGGAGAGGCATGTCATTACAGTTTTGTTTAGTGCATACCTTGCTGTCATGAATTCATCTCTTGTAAGGATTTTGTCTTGAATCCACTTATGCTTGCCCTTGGAGAAGAAACTTGCCAAAATCACTTGACTTGCTGTCAAGCTAGTGGTAACTGTCATCAGGACAGCTAGAGATTTTTGCTTGAAGCCACTACTGCCAGAATTTGTTTCTTGTGCGGAAGTTGGTTTACTTCTGTCATTAGAGTTAACTAAGACCATTGGAACTTTACTTTGCTTTTAAGATTACAAACTTGTGGTATTAGCTTGCATTTGGAGAGATGCCTATTCATGCTTGAGAGGCTTAAGTGGGCAAATTGAATTGTTGATTTCCATGAGAACTGACCAAGTCAGTGCAGTTGTGGCTGTTAATGAGATCCATTCTGAGTTATTAAAGCTCATTAGCTTTGACAAGATGTCTTAAACCCCTTTGGTGCACCTGTTGTTGTCATACTTCTATTTCATCAAATTGCTGTCCAATTTAAGTTTTAGTTGTGAATTTTATTGCTATTCAAAGACCAAGGATGCTGTTCAATATGGTTTTTTTCTTGAACTTTGAGGTTTATGTGCAGCCATTGAGGTGATCTTTGATTGTTGGCATGAGGAGATGCATAAGTGCTGTTGAATTACCATTGAGGTTGATATGTGTGTGGATTTCAGTCTGTGTCAGTTGGATTAGTAGGTATTTACTGTGCCTTGGAGACTTTTGCTTTGGCCTTGTGGATGCCAAGCCCATTTCAAACACATTTCACCAACTTACACCTCACATACCAACTTTCCATTTTAATGTGTCTTGAACAAGCCTTTTTGTCAGATTCATTCTATTACACATTTGAAACTTGCTCCAACCATTTTCTACCTTTAAAAGCACCTGTTTTGATCTTTGGATACCAAAACGTATTTCAAAACTCCATCTTGCACCTTCCATCTTTTCTTTTTGTGTATGCATAATTTGAAAAAACTAATAATGCCATTGTGTTCCTCATGAAAAATTAGTCAAGTTAGACTAAAATTTTGTCAAAATCGGTTGAGATTTGAAGAAGTTGTGTTGGAAACGTATTTGATTTGTTTGCCTTAGACTTGCCTTGCCTTGCCCAGCCTTATGCGCTTGTTTTGATACTTGTTTTAATGGGGTGGCATTAATACACGGATGAACCGCCACCCCAATGGTTAATTGCCTTGCCTTTCACTATCATGCCCTCAGTTCAATCCCCAGCGGGGACGTTTTTATTATTTTTTCATGATTTTCCCATGTTTTATCTTTTCTTCCCCCTTTTCCATTGTTGGTCACACGTTGATGAGTGGTTGATATGGTTTTAGGTTCAGCCTTATACTCCAAAGTCATGTGTTCAACACCTAATGTAAACACTTTCTTTTTTATGGTTTGTTTTTATTTGTTTAATTTATTTTATTTCTTTTCTTTTTTTGATCAAAATTAGAAAATTATTTTTAAAAAAATCTCAAAAAATCATTTTCTCTTGTTTTAGTGTGTTAAATTATTTTTCTTCTTTGTTTTATTTTATTTTTATTTTAGTTATCATTTTATTTTGAATTTACAAGTTAATGTGTTTTGTGGTTCATCTTTTATCCCAATCGTTAATTTTCTTTCTTTCATTTCATCTGTGATTGTTTTATTTAGTGTTTACTTGGCCTTTGGCCATGATCCCCCTAGGATTCCTAGTCCCTCCATTTAGGATGGGAGTAGGAGAGACATTAGGTGTTCAATCCTTTGCATGACAACATTAGGATAGTTTCATTCCCTTTCATCCCGACTTTAGGAGCATTGTGCATGATAACTTTAGGGTCCAGTTTCCCCTTTGCTTGAGTATTTCTCTTTTCATCTCCTAAACATTTCAAAACACCTAATAAAGAAAGATTTGTGTCGTACATTATGATCCTTAAGTACTCGAGGAATGATGGTTGGGGGGGCCTCCTCTCAATTGTCTAGAGTGTTTAGCATATGCCCTTTGGGCGATATGCGACGCATTCGCTCTCGAGTCATAGTCTTTAGTGCAACATGAGTTTCAAACCATAACTTAATCCACTTCTTGTCTTAAAAAACACAAAACAAAAACATCAAATCCTTTTTATCCTTCGGGATATTAATTGGAAAATCATTTTCAGAAAGAGTTTTGTTAAGCTCTGATTCTACCGCAAACAGGCATCGTCCCTAACTGCTGGAATCACTGTTTAATCCTACTCGGTTTAAAACGCTTGAACCAATCTGTGGTCGTGTTAGTCCGAACTACGCTTGCTCTGATCTCTCATACCTGTTGAGAGTATGTAGGCACAAGATGCGATATCTTGGTGAGCAACCTTTCCCACCTTTCACCCGTAGTTAGCCGAACTACGTTGACTCTGACTTCTCACTTCAGATGAGATACGTAGGCACAAAGTTCCGTTGCTTTGCCGAGTCACTTTCTTTTTCTTTTGTCCTCAAGCCTTTAGTTAGATAGATTTACACCCTTTTAGACTAGACAACAAGCATGGATCCCGTCGAGTACGACGGACGTGAGGGGTGCTAATACCTTCCTCTTGCGTAACCGACTCCCGAACCCGAGATTTGGTTGCGATGACCGATCTTTTCCCTCTTTTCGTTAGGTTTTCTCTGAGCATTTCCTTTCCCTCTCTTGGGATAAATAACGCACAATGGCGACTCTTTTGTCATTGCCGACCTTCGATTTTCGCAGTAGCGACAAGAGGGAGTGAAGAAGATCAACTCTATTTCTTTTTGAATTGAGGGTGATGAAGGCTTAAGAAGATTCATCCGTAACTGATTTCATTAGGGTGAGTTATGGAGAGGATGGTGAAGAATGGAGAAGAAAACGTGGGAAGAAAAAGTGGAGCGAGAGAGTGATGAGTATGAATAGGGATGTAAATGGGTATCCATGAGGACGGATATTATGATATCCGTATCTGCCCCGTTGGATAAATATGATATCCATATTCTCCCCATATCCATGTGGATATCTATTAAGCTGGTTATCCGTGGGTTTTACGGTATTCGTGGACATTTACAGATATCCATGGATAATATAATATTTAAAACTTCTTTTAAAGATACAAAAAGTTATTACCACATAACATTCATATAATTCACTTTTAATATAACAATAAAATTGCATCATTTTGATTTTCTTCTTATTCACCAAAACATAATTAGATCCAAACATAATATCCATACATTTCATTCTTAACCAAACAAATAAAAAATATTATGATTGTGAGTTATGATGAAAGAGCAGACGACGAAGAAGTAGGAAGGGAGACACTAGTTCAACAGAGGAATGACGACACGTTCGTTGGACTATGAAATTGTTGAAGTGAGGTATGAAGTATTGAAGAGTTTAAATATGAAATGCCTAATAGAATTTGAATGAAATGTGAAAGGTTTTCTTCAAAGAAAATTAAAAAAAAAAGAAATATAAAAAGACTATTTTTTTTAAAAGATGAAAATATAAGGTATAATAAACTAATTATATTTAAATGATTTTTATAATTTATTAATGGATATGGATATTCTCAGATATGGATATCATTAAACCCGTATCCATATTCATTAACAAATGAGTATTTAAATATCCATTTATTTTATATGTGGATATCCATTAAACTATCTGTCCCATGTGATGGATTTTATCCGCGGATATCCATGGGTACAGATTTTTTTGCCATCCCTAAATATGAATCAAGGGGCTTGAATGAAAGAGGTTGAGGGTGAGGATTGTTGATGAAGTATATATAATGATTAAGGCTTATAATTGTGATGGTGTCCCTAAAATCATGAATTATTGATGAATTTATAGGAGAGTGGTCAATCTGTAACTAAATCAGTTAGGATTAGTTATGTGAGCTGGCATTAAAATCCATCAAGAACTTCTGTTATGACAGTTATAGATTTGGTTAGGTGAGCTGGCAATTTGAATGGCTTTATGCTAAGTTGTGTGATGGTTTTTGTTGTTAATTGACTATTATATGCAAGCCTTGTTCTGAACGAAATTGGGATGCGTTTGAATCGATGAATACTTGAACGATTTATTTGATTTTCGCAGTGGACTGTTATGTTAGCTATGCGTGCAATTAGTAATGACTTTGAATTTCGGTTGAGTTTTTGGAAGTCAGTTATGGGCTTCTAAGTGTGAACCTGTTACTTCTTGTCGAAGCCTTACCGTGTTGTTTGTGCCATTTCTTGTTAAGTTTATTTCAATTCCTATACTTGTTAGAATGCATATTTGAACTGCTAATACAAGATACAATACTAAATTCCTTTCTTGCTTAATCTTTTGTTGAACGACCTGTTCCACTTTGCAGTGTCCATGAGTTGAAACGCCAAGGCACGAACACCTCTAAAGTCACATTTTTCTTGCTGCTCAAAATTTCATCGTCGAACGTTTTCCCGACAACAGCTTGAACTCCCATGTTATATAGTATTGGCTGTGTATGTTCCAATGTAAAAAAATGGCCGACAAAGTTCACTATGTTTTGAATTAAAATGAGGGTACTTCATTGAATTTTTCCTCATTGTGACGAACAAGAAGTTCATCAAATCCGGCAGCAGCAAATAAGACATGCAGAAAGACTTCAAGTGATGTGTTTGAACTAGGGATGGTAAAATGGATGGATTGGATGGATATGGATTGGATTGTCAATGGATGGATCAAAGCAATCCATTAATCCATTAACAATCCACTAAACTCTCTTAATAAAAATCCAATCCAATCCATCCATTAAAAGATAAAATCCATCCAATCCATCCATTAACATATTTCTAATGGATGGATATCCATCCATCCAAAAAATTATTTTAAAATTTTTTAATTTAATAAGTGAAAACATAATATCCAATGGATTTATAAAATGAGATGGATGGATTGAATCCATCCATATGAGTTAGTGGATGGATTGGATCAAATCCATTAAATTATTTTTTGTTTTATGGATGGATTGGATGGATATTATCTAAATGGATTTCATTGCCACCTCTAGTTTGAACCAAACATTGATACATTCAAGTAGCTGAGGTAATACTTAGATGCCACTGACCCCAACATCACTGACTCAACCGCATCTTCATTCATCTTTAGGCATCCATTGTCTTCTAAATCCTCAAATGTGTTTTGTACTAGGCTTGACAAAATGAACTTATACATTCAGGTTCTACATTCTCTAATCCATAGTATGCTGGATTGATCATAAGTCTACAGAAATATAAGAACTGGCTCAGCATTAATTGAAATGGTGTTGTGAACTCTTGGGTTGGAAATGGATCAAATCTTGTAATGTAACCTGACTTCTTTTGAATTGAACTGACCATTGTGATGCAAATTATTTTGAATGCTTTTGGATGTGAATGTCATTGTGTATCTTTGTTTTTGGTATTGTATTTTATATGGTTATGTAATGAATGAATGTTATGGTGTAATTGGTGACATGAAAAAAAAAAGCTTAATATGATGGTGCAAAATTAGTTAAGGTAGTGATTAGCTTGGTTAGTTGCAAAGGGCTTTGAAGATTAGGTGTGTAGAAACACTAGGTTTATGATACTTGAATGTAATGTAAAGTTTCTCTTTAATTTGTAATGGTATGGTAACTGAATGAGATAATTGAATGTGGCTTCAATCATGGTTTGGGTTGAGTATGAATATTTGGATATGAGTTTTTGATATAGTTTGAAAATGGATCAAAACTTTGGCTTATTTTGGATTTTAGTTTAATTTGGATTTTGGATAAAATGGATTAAAATGTGGATAAAAATGGTTTACAACATGGGCGAAAATGGTTTTAGTAACGAATATTGAAAAATGATGAATGATGAAACTTGCACACAAATTGGTCAACGAAGGTTAACCTTGTATGAATGGATTTCAAAAAAAATCTTGTCCATGCTTTGTACCAATACCGCCAATATGTTCTGACTATAATTTGGGATTCCAAGTCTTAGGTCAAGAAAAGTCAGCATTCCAAGTTGAAAAAGTCAACGATAACAAAATAGCCTTTCTTCCTAGCAATGATCCAAAAGCTTGTTCCACAAGTGTCTGTAACAAGAAACCCTAGTCCATAGCAACTTCTGGGATACCTTGTGCCATAAGTAACCAATGAAAACCACTATGTCCTTTGATGATAGCCTCCTTGTATTGCATAGTGAAGAGTTTCTTTGACCTAAACCATAATTGACCATGTATACACTAAGATTTCCTCAGCAACTTGCACCTCAAGCAATGATGGAATCTCTTGAATGATAAGATGCACAAACTTCACAAGGAAACCTCTTGAAGGCCATATGATCAGGAAAATGAACCCTAGTGATGATGGTGGGGACCAGAAGATTTACTCCTGATGATTGCATAACTAAACTTTGAGTATTCACCAAAACCCTAATCATGCAGAACGAAACCTTAGCTCCATGATCTTTGTATTCACCTGAGCCATAACCTATAGGAGGTTGAAAACCCTCGATGTGTGACTTTTGATCCATATGCCAGGTCTTGATGATTAATGAATGTATGATATGCTATATGACCAAATGTACATGCATGATATGAGGTATATAGGTCCTAGGATGTAGGTGAAAAGGGTAGGGCAAATTTTGGGGTATAACACTGTTCCCATATTAGAGCAATTTAACATGAGCTTTTTCTTTCCAAAAAAGGCTCTTAGTATGCAAGGCCTTTTCAAGCTAGATCAAATAATCCTCTTTGTTTCTAAGCACCTTAGAGTGAAAATCGTTTTGTATCTCAAGTTGGAAAAGGTCCAAAGAAGTTTCAGTTTTCTCACCAAAGAATTAACATTTTAAAATGTGTTGAGGTTCCAAATCTAGAGAGACTTCTTCAGGGCCTTGAGTTTCTCAGACAACACAAACACGGGGCAGCCATAAACTTTGGAATTTCAACTAGTTTTGATAACCTTCAAACAACTAGGATGAGTGGTCCTTATGTGGAGTAATTTAAAATAAGAAGTTAAAGGTTTGATGAGAGATAAGCTAAGCTCCAAGAGAAAAGGGTGATGGTCAGACATGACTTTAGGCAAAGTTATGCATGAAGTTTTGAAGCAAAGATCCAGCCAATCCATGTTGCAGATGACCCTATCAATCCTCTTAAGGGTGTGAGCACTACCTAGCCTCCCATTGAACCAAGTGAAAGAAGCTCCTATAGTAGTAAGGTGGAGCAAATCATTATGATTAGTCCATTGATGTAACTCTTTCATAGGAAGCTTAGCAAGAGAGAAGGTGCCTTTGTGCTCATGGGCCCTAATAACAATATTGTAGTCTCCAATAAGGCACCATGAGACCTTATGATTGTTGATAATGTTAGAAAGAACATTCCACATGGACCTTCTAGAGATATAGTTGGTTGAGGCATATATAGCAGCAAGACCAAAAGCTTTATCATCAACCATTCAAGTAAGGGTTATGGCTTGGTCACCAGCATAAATGGTAATAGGAAATAAGAAGCTTTTGCAAAAAAACCACATATTAGGAGAGTTATTATGTTTATTGTTGACAGTAATAAGCTTGTTGCCAAGCTCGTGGAACCAATTATTAGGGAATCTGTTAAAGGAGATCTAATGCTCTACAACATAAAGAAAAGGCAAAATACCCTTTTTGATCCTTTAACTTTACCTCTGGGTTTATTTTGGTCCCTTAATTTTTAAAGAGGCCAATTTGATCATTTAATTCTTCAAACAGCGTCACGCTAGTCCTTTCTGCTTACTCTGTTAGTCAAAGTCTAAATAAATGACCACTTGGCATACACCTAGCGCTGATGTGGCATATGCTCATTATTGAAGTCATAAAAACTCCAAAATATTTCCTTCATATGGATTCAAACCATATTCACATTGGTTGCTAGGCAATATACCGTACCATTAAGCCATTTCACCTCTTTCTTACTTAATTTACAAATTAAATATATAATAAAATATTAATTTATTTATGAAAATAACTTCACAATTATTTCCTTCTTAATTTCTTGTTCTGCTTAATAATAAAAATCCAGAAATTAAAACATGCAAACCCATAAATTGAAACACCATGGCTGAAAATCTTTCGTCAAGTGTATAATCTTAATCTAAATCGAATTCCAAACCCATAAATTATTTGAAAAATCTTTCTATTCACCCACATCACAACAAATTAGCTAACGGTGGCGGTGAAGAAGTTGAACCAAAATTAGATTTGCAGATTTGGAAATTTCTAGATCTGGATCTTATGGTGGCTTTAGCGGCGAGGATTTTTACGATTTCTATTTTGTTGTTGTTGTTATTTCATTATCACTAGAATCTTTGAAATAAATGTTTCTCTCACAAATTAATTAAAACCCCATTTCACTAATCTCCAAAATACCATTGTCGAACCTCATGAAAACAATGAAAATAAGAGCAAAAGCAACGAGTTCTTTGGAACCAATATGGCCAACAAAAGCTTGACTAATAAATTGAATACCAAAAGTTGAGAATCTCATGAATAAATTTGGTGCTGCAACTATCCAAATAAGCTTTGTTTCATTCCATACCCTTTTACCAAATTTCTCTTCTTCATTTTCTTCTTCTAGTTTTCTAATCAGATTTTGCTTTAGATCTCTTTCCATTTTGTGTTGATCAATTTTTAGCATGTGAGAGTGTATGTGTCTGTTTACATGAAAAGAAGAGAAACATTTAAATCATCAAAGGAAAAGTAGCCTGATGGTAAACCATGTTACACCTCAACCAAGGTGGCTTTGGTTCGAATGCTAGCTTAAGGAAAAAAAATTGGAATTTTTCTTTGAATTTTGATGACCTTGTTGATGGCTAGATGCCACGCGTCTAAAGAGGTGCCATGCCGGATGCCATGCATATAGAAATAGATTTATTTCTTAAAATTGGGCGGAAAGGACTTAAATGACGCTCTTTGAAGACATAAGGGACTACATTGGTCCTTTTAAAATTTAAGGGACCAAAATGTACTCCGAGGTAAAGTTAAGGTACTAAAAAAAATATTTTTCCAAAAGAAAATCAGGGTTGTGAGAGGAAACCATTCTATTCAGTGCTAAGCTAGTGGGGGAGTTAGCCAACTCCATAGAACTCCAATAGATACAAATAAGTTGAAAGAGGTTTAGGGGCCAACCTTTGATCTGGTTATGTTACCGCTGGCTTGCTTTACCTTTTTCTTTTTCTTTTCATATCTGACCATAATGAAAGAATGCTCCAAGCCACCATTAGGGCAATATTTTATCTCCTCAATGGCATCACCATTGTTTTCTATATATTCCCAAGAATTTTGAAGGAGTGCCTCATTGTTATCCAAAGGAGATTTTTCAATAAAATCATAATCATTATCATCCTCATATATTATCAACAAATTCCTTGTCTTGAGAACTATATTCAAATTCCTCTTCTACCACTACTTATAGGGAATTGAATTTGTTTTTATTGTGAGGTATGTTAATAGTCTGAATAGGTCCTTGCACAATATAATCCTTATTTTCATGAGAGTCTAAAATCACCTCAAGATCTTTGACAATCCCACTTGTCTATGGGTCAACAATCACAGTATTATCCATAATAATGGGATCCTTTCCCTTATGTTCATGCCCTTTAGAAATAGATTATTTTGGAACATAGACCTTGGCTTTAAGTTTAGGTTGAGCCTTTTTAACATAATTAGCTTTGAGGTTTTTCTAACTATGTAAAGAGTGTCCTATCATTTTGCAATGTGAGCACAAATGTGGGAGGTTTTCATATTAAATATCCATGAAAAATGCATAACATTGTCTTTCCACCAACATATCATGTTGTAACGTAGCAGACATATCCACTAAAACCCTAACAAAGTGACCAAAGGGACGATCAAACTTGGGTTTAAAAGCTAAAGTATCTGCGCAAACCGGAGTTCCCACACTGCTTGCTATTGTGAAGAGAATATTAGGCCTCAAATACTATTGAGCAAGTCCAAAAAGGTGAATCAAACTTGAGCAGTTATAACCTTTGGAAGGTTTGTATTGAATCATTGGTCCAAGGAAACAAATTTAAAATGCTTGGTTCAAGATACCGAGTAAGCGAAACTTTTGCACTCTTCACGTCTGTCGTGATTGTTCCACATGGGAGTTAGCTTGTTCTTCAAGGAAAAAATGGTCAATAGAGTTATTCTTCTTCTGGTATGGAAATAGAAATATTATATCCCTTTGAAGAAGTTTGGGGAAGCTAAAACGTCGGAATATGGCTAATGTTGACGTTGACATTTAGAGAGTCAACAAATGATTTTATTGTTTTTATGGGTTCAGTTTGAGAGATGAAGGTTTGATTATTCATCTTGTTGTTGGCTTCTAGGCAAGCCCCAGGAATTTGGAAGAATTCCATTGAGTAAAACCGCCTTCCGGTGGCTACCGAAAGACCTAACAATCGAAAAAAAGGAAAAGAAAGCGAAAAGTCAGAGGAGAGAGAAGAGACCAAAAAAGATCACATCAACCATAAATTAATTTTAAATTGAATTGAAAACATTTTAACAGTTAATTTTATTTTTATTGAAATGATTATTGTAAACTGAGCCGAATTATAAATGTGGTTTATTTCAGTGCAGTTCATGAACCATAAACACTTCTAAGTTTAACGCATTTCATGTAATGCCCCGATCTATTTAATTAATTTTTTCATATATAAATTGTGTGAAGTGTATGTGTTATTTGATGTTTTGATGTGTTAGAGGAACCCTTGGATGTAGGGTAGTGGTTTTGAGAGTATAACTTAAAATATTGGGGGGGGGGGGGGGGGGGGGGTTGAGTAAAAGTGTAGAGACATGGGGGTGATGGGAGAGTGTTATTTGTTACTATTATTTAATTAGGACTATTTAAATAAAATGATAGTAATAGTAATAATTAAATATTTATTATATTATTATCATTTTAAGGATATAATAAAATTAATATTTATTTTATTTTGTTGGAATAAGAATTAATTAGAAATATTGGAATAAAAGAAGAAAAAGAAAGGGAATAGAGGGAGAATTGTTAGAACGTGAAAAAGGAAGAGAAAGAAAAGAGAGAGCTAGGGCTTGAGGAAGAAGAAGAGAGAACCCCATTGTTGAAGTGATCTTGCTGGAAAACTAATGTAAGGGTGGGATTTCCTTTTGTATAAGGACTTTGCATGATAACATGTGGATGAGTGTTTTGATTTCCTTCTATTGAATTTCCTCTTTAATGCTATAAATTATGAAATTGTGTGATGATGTTGTTATGATGTGTGTTTACATGATTTGTGTGTTGAGAGAATGTTTGGGTGTTGGGTATTGGTAGGAACTAGAGTGCAAAACTCAAAGATATGATTTTTATGAAAATTTGGGGGTTTGGGACTGGTTCAAAACTAATTTTCGTACCACAAAATAGCAGAAAAGTGTTTCTATCACAGTGGTAACCGATTACAAATTTTAGTGTAACCAGTTACACCTGAGACAACTTTTATAAAAAGTGATTTTTCAAAGGTGTCACCGGTTACACTATCCTCTAAAGGCGTAATTTGGGCAACTTTATAGGGTGTAACCGATTACAGGCTTTGGTGTAACCAGGTACACTGGGGATTTTTAGCCACTGTTTTTATCCAAGTTGTAACCGGTTACATGTTTTGGTGTAACCGGTTACACCTGTTGTGTCAACTTTAAAAATTCATAACTTGAGTTTCAGGTACCCGTTTGAGGTACCATTCGAAGCATTGGAAAGCTGGCACAATGAACTTTTTTTATAAAGAGTTTAGGTACCTAAAAATAATTTTAAATTGTGCATAATGGTGTTGGGAGGTATGCGGTATGTATGTTGTGGTGTAGTATTGTGTATGAACGGTGTGTTATTGCTTGCTATGCACTATAATACTATTGTTGAATGATGGTCGTATATGTTTGGTGGCCAATTTTGGTGTAGTACTTTATCAAGGTGAATATCATTGTACATGTTGTTTTTGTTGTTGCATATCACTTATGAATCATGCATCACAGTGTTTGGACGGTGGTTCGTTTTTAGCGAGCCTCAATCCTATGGTGGGGATTGGGTGCGAGTAGCTGATTCCAGGTGGGAATCAGTGAGGCGTTATTTATGGTGATGGTAATAACTTCTGGTGTGCTCTGATCCTATGGTAGGGATCGGGAGAAAGTGAACCTGAGAGTTCACATTCTGTACCACAGGCATTGAGTTACTAGAGTTGAGTCTCGTTGCATTGCATACTTGTTGCATTATGATATTTGGACTGTGTGATTTATGAATTATGGAATAGGTGACTATGTGTGTAATGTTGGTGTGCTTACATGTTATTATTGCAATTACATTATATGATTGTGATTTCTCACCCCTTCTGTTTGAATGTTGCCTTTACATGGGCATCGTGTAAATAATACGTAATAGAGGCGTGAATGTGAGTTGAAGAAAATGCTCTTCTTTATACTTTTATTGAGTCGGCGTCTGCTCTGATATGTAACACAGTTGTTGATGTTTTTCCGCTGCTAATAAAAGTTGAAGTTCAAACTTGTTTATTATCATTATTATTTTAATATTCCATATGTGTTACATATCCCATCTCATGAGCTGGTTAATGTTGAAGTAGCATCCTAATTGTCGATTGTTTTAAATTACTCTGATTTTTTATTTATAAATTACGTAAGGAAAATTAGAGTGTTACATAGTGGTATCAGAATAGGTCGGTCTGTCCGGCCATGTTGTCGATTCAGTATGGTGTGACAGTTGAATAATGTCAATGTAGTCTTCTAACCACTATTGTTGTTGTTGTTGTGGTGAAACAGAAAATGGCTAGAAGAAATGATGCAACAATTTTTGTTGCTTTGTAAGCTATGGCTCAGGCTGTACAGAATCATCCTAATGCTGGGGGGGAACAATGAGTTTCTTCATCTGGGGAAGTTTCAGAGGAACAATCCGCCTACTTTTAAGGGTAGATATGATCCTGATGAAGCGCAAGCTTGGCTCAAAGAAATTGAGAGAATATTATGTGCGTTGAATTGTTCGGAAGCGCAGAAAGGCACGATTTGGTACGCATATACTGGCTGATGAGGATGATGATTGGTGGGTCAACACCCGTCAAGTGTTGGAAACTGCATGTGAAGTTATCACTTGGGTTTTGTTCCGCGGAAAGTTTCTAAAGAAGTATTTTCTTGAAAATGTTCACAGAAAGAAAGAGACTTAGTCCCTAGAGCTGAAGCAAGGAAGTTTTTCTATTACTGAGTATGCTTCCAGGTTCGTGAAACTTGCGAAGTTCCATCCTTATTATAGTGAGACAAGTGCTGAGTTCTCAAAGTGTGTTAAAGTTTAAGAATGATTTGCGTCCTGAGATAAAACAGGCAGTCGAGTATCAACAGATACGAAGGTTTCCAGAGTTGGTGAATAACTTTAGGATCTACGGGGATGATAATAAGGCTCGATCAGCTCACTGCAAGATTCTGAGCAAAAGAAGGGGGAATCAACATCTGAACCGTGGGAAGCCTTATAGTGCTCCAGCTGAGAAGGGTAAACAAAAGGTTTTTGATCGTAAGAGGTCAAGTGGGGGAGGTGCTCTTGCTTATCTTAAATGTTTTAGGTGTGGTAAATTGGGTCATCGCGCCAATGAGTGCAAGAGTGATGGGAAGAAGTGTTTATGGTGTGGGAAGACATGACATCTGGTTGTTGATTGCAAAGATGATATGGTGACTTGCTGATGAACCAGGACATATCAATACGTATTTCCATAAGCTAAAGCTAGATCAATCCGGAGGGAAGGTGTTTACTTTGTAGGGGACTCGTACTTCTAGTGACGTGTTAGATGCCAAATTCCGCTTATTTAATCTACCAAATGTTGGCATCTTTCACTCATTTTTGTCAAGAAAGTGTTGAAAACCACTCTTGCTTTGGTTGGTTTGCAACATTATGAGAAAACCTCTTAGTACCTTTGATTTGTGTGTTATTGTGCAGGAATTAGGCACAAAACAAGTGAAAAGTAAGACACAAGAAATGGGCAAGGAAACCATGACAGCATGCAAACAACAGCAAGTTCGCTAGGCGAACTTGCTAGCGAAGCTCCCTTCAGAACATCATGATGTTCCCTAGGCGAACTATGAAGCGAAGGACTCGCTAGGCAAAGTGGTAGTGAAGCTCTAGCAAACACTCATAGACTTGGACAGAGGCCAAAAGGACCATAAACTCGCTAGGCGAAGTTCACAGTGAAGGCTTCGTTAGGCGAAGATATGCTCGCCTAGCGAACGTTTGGAAAAGTCTCAGGGGCGGTTTGATTGTTCAGAGGTACCTCACGTGCCTAACTTACTGTTCGCTAGGCGAAGGATCTGTTCGCTAGGTGAACATGACAAATCCTGAATGTTCTATTTAAGTGTTTTTATTGCTTTTTAGGTAAAAAGATTTCCATTTTTGTAACATTATGGACATTAGAACTTATCTCTCTTCATTTATTTTAGAGAGAGAAACACAAAACCCTAAGAGGGAGGAGGTAAGATCCTTGATCTCTTGTTGGGGTTTGGATGTAATCTTTTGATACCTTATGTATTTCATCTAATTTATGTTTGTGAACTAGTTTGAGTTCTCTATTGATTGATTATCTTTGATTATGTATTTGTGGGTCTTAACAAAACCTTTTCACATCTTTGATCTCAGATTTTCTTCTATCAATGAATAAACTTTTGACATGGTTTCGTAGTTTATATTCATTGTATCCTCTTTGGTATTGTGTTGATTAAGTAGCATGGATAGCATGAGTAGGATCAACACGATATTGTGCGGGTGCATGATAATAGTGATGAAGAACGATGTTCACAACCATTTGGAAAATTAGATGAATACATGTAAAAAGGATTAAGCGTGTGTACGTATTTTGATCATTGTGTTTTATTCAAAACAATCGTTTATCCGATATGGGTGTCGTCTTTGTTTACCTGTTTATCTTTGATTTCAACCGTAATAGAGATATACTCTTCAGATCTGGATCTAGGATGATTACCTGTTAGGTCCTAAATGCTAGAGATAGGTTTAGGCTTAGCATTTGCGTGAGTATCAGTTTGTAATGCTCTGTGTTGTGTTTTTGTTGGATGAGAGATCACCAATGAGACAACACGGTTATTCTCTTGATGCTGTGTTAGAGATAAGCTTTGTCGTGGGTGATACATAAGAGTATTAGACGAATGACTGTGTTGTGTTTAACTTGATCAGAAGAATGCATATGTTATCAATTGATGAAATCCAATCCCAACAAGGCTCAGTTTATATTTCAGTATTTATTTTATATTTTCTGTTTTTATTTATGGTTCCTTGAACTTTTTAAACCAAAACTTTTGAACAATAAGCTTAGAAATGTAGAGGCCGTTGAACGGCATTCATATCGCACTAATCCCTGTGGAGACGACAAAATTGGGTACTTAATATTTTTTGCTTGCTGCTTTACCGCACCAACATGACGATAAGTTGATTAGAGGTATATGTTACATTAATAGTACTCCTTTGATTGCTATTATTGATACTGGTACTACTCACTCATTTATTGTTGCTGATTGTGTCAAAAGGTTAGGTCTTGTAGTGTCATCCATAAATAAATGGTTATCAATACTCCTGCTAAGGGATTCATGACTACTTCTTTAGTTTGTTTGAACTGTCCTCTGTCGAATTTTGATTAAGATTTTAGTGTTGATCTTATTTGCTTGTCGCTGATGGATCTTGATGTTATCTTAGAAATAAACTAGTCGGAGTTTAATCATGTTCATATAAATTTTTATAATAAATCAGCACGATTTCTTGCTCCTGGTGATGAAGAGGAAGTTAGTTTCTTATCCGCTAGGCAGTTAGAAGAGCTTTTGCAAGATGAAGCTCAGGTGCTTGCGTTGTTTGCGTCCTTTCTTGTTAAAAATCAAGTTGCATATGAAGAATTGTCGGTAGTGTGTGATTTTCATATGTGTTTCCAGATGATATTTTGGATGTTCCACCGGAGAGGGAAGTATAGTTCTCTATTGATCTTGTCCCTGATACCAGGTCTGTTTCTATGGCACCATACAGGATGTCAGCATTGGAATTAGATGAGTTGAAAAAGCAATTATAAGATTTGCTGGAAAAGAAATTTGTGAGACCAAGTGTATCACCTTGGGGAGCTCTGGTGTTGTTAGTGAAGAATAAGGATGGTAGTATGGGGTTGTGTATGGATTACCGACAACTGAATAAAGTAACGATCAAGAACAAATATCCACTTTCAAGAATAGATGATTTGATGGACCAACTGGTAGGCTTACGTGATTTTAGAAATTTTGACTTGAGGTCAAGTTACCATCAAATTCAGCTGAAGGATGAGGATATTCAGAAGACGACTTTTAGAACTCGGTATGGGCACTATTAATATTTGGTGATGACGTTTGGCATTTCTAATGCACCTAGAGTGTTTATGGAATATATGAATCATATATTTCATACTTATCTGGATCAGTTCGTGGTAGTCTTCATTAATGACATTTTGATTTATTCTAAGTCGAAAGAAGATCATGCTAAGCATCTGTGGATTGTGTTGCAAGTGTTGAAAGAGAAAAAGTTATATTCCAAATTGTCAAAGTGTGAGTTCTGGTTGCAAGAGGTTAGTTTTCTTAGACATGTTATTTCAGGTGAAGGTATAGTTGTGGATCCATCCAAAGTAGATGCAGTACTACAATGGGAGGCTCCTAAGTCAATTACTAAGTAGATACAGTACTACAATTGGTTGGTTACTACCACAGATTTATTGAAGACTTTTCTAAGTTAACACTTCCATTGACCCAACTGGCTTGTAAAGGTAAAACAATTGCGTGAGAAAATTTTCACAGAGCTGAAGAAAAGATTGACTACGGCTCCATATCTGATTTTTCTTGAACCTAATGAATCATTTATGGTATATTGTGATGCATCGATGATGGGTTTAGGTGGTGTGCTAATTCAGGATGGAAAGGTTGTGGCTTATGCTTCACGACAATTGAGCTTTCATGAGAGAAACTATCCAACTCATGTTTTAGAGTTGGTTGCAATGGTGTTTGTGTTAAAGATTTGGAGGCATTATCTTTATGGTTCCAAATTCGAAGTATTTAGTGATCACAAAAGTTTAAAATATCTGTTTGATCAGAAGGAATTAAATATGAGGCAACGAAGATGGTTGGAATTTTTGAAGGATTATGACTTCGACTTGAATTATCACCCTGGTAAGGCTAATGTCGTGGTTGATGCTTTAAGTCGAAAGTCTTTACATATATCTGCTTTGATGGTTATAGAGTTATAATTTATTAAACAATTCAAAGACTTGAGTTTGGTCTGCGAGCTAACACTGCAGTGCGTGATGTTGGGTATGTTGAAGATACACAAAGATTTTCTTAATAATATTAAAGAGAGTCAGAAGTTGGATGTGAATCTGGTGGATTTGATGGTTGGGGTAAGGAGACTGAATGGAGTGATTTTAAAGTGGATGAGCAAGGTGTGTTGAAATTCTAAGATAGAATTTGTATACCTGCTAATCCTGAGTTAACAAAGATGATTCTAGAAGAAAGTCATAGAAGTAGCTTGAGTATCCATCTAGGAGCTACTAAGATGTATCAGGATTTGTAAAAGATATTATGGTGGCCTGTACTGAAGCGTGATGTGGCGCAACTCTTGTATGTGTGCTTGACTTGTCATAAGTCAAAGGTTGAGCACCAGAAGCCTGCAGGAATGATGCAACTGTTAGACATTCCAAAATGGAAATGTGATAGCATTTCTATGGATTTTGTGACGGGATTACCGATACTCCTAGAGGTCATGATGCCATTTGGGTAGTAGTTGATTGATTGAGGAAATCGACGCATTTTATTTTGATTAACATCAATTTTCCTTTGTAGAAGTTGGTTGGGATTTACATCCGTGTGATTTTGAAGCTACATGGAGTTCCATTGAGTATTGTTTCTGATAGAGACCCGAAGTTTACATCCAAATTTTGGGAGAGTTTGCAGGAGGCTTTGGGCTCTAAGATGAGGTTGAGTTTCAAGCAAGAGACCATGCATTCTTGAGAGTCACTCCGGTGACCGGTGTCAGACGTGCTTTGAAGTCGAGGAAGCTTACTCCTCGATTTATCAGTCCATATCATACTTTTGAGAGGATTGAAGTGGTTTCTTATAGGGTGGAGTTGCCACCCAATCTTTTGAATTTTCATGATTTATTCTATGTCTCACAGCTTCAGAAGTATGTCCCAGATCCGTCTCATGTGATTCATATGGATGATGTGCAAGGGAGGGATAATCTTACAGTTGAAGCTTTACCTGTGAGGATCGAAGACCATGAGTTGAAAAGGTTGAGAGGCATGGAGATTGCTCTTGTGAAGGTATTTTGGGGAAGATCTTCCAGAGGGAACATGACATGGGAGTTAGAGAATGGAATGCGATAGTCGTATCTGGAGTTGTTCGCATCAAGTAAATTTTCGAGGACAAAAATGTTCTAAGCGGAGGAGATTTGTAACGTCCCAATCTATTTAATTAATTTTTCGTATATAAATTATGCAAAATGTATGTGTTATTTGATGTTTTGATATGTTAGAGGAACCCTTGGGTGTAGGGTAGTGGCTTTGAGAGTAGAACTTAAAATGTTGGGGTGTGTTAGTAAAAGTGTAGAGACATGGGGGTGGTGGAAGAGTGTTATTTGTTACTGTTATTTAATTAGGACTATTTAAATAAAATAATAGTAATAATAATAATTAAATATTTATTTTATTATTATCATTTTAAGGATATAATAAATTTAATTTTTTTTGTTGGAATAAGAATTGATTAGAAATATTGGAATAAAAGAAGAAAAAGAAAGGGAATAAGAATTAATTGGAAATATTGGAAAATTAAGGTAAGGGTGAGATTTCCTTTTGTATAATGACTTTGCGTGATAACATGTGGGTGGGTGCTTTTAGTTTCTTCAATTGAATTTCCTCTTCTATGCTATGAATTATGCAATTGTAATGTTGTTATAATGTGTGTTTGTATGATTTGTGTGTTGAGCGAATGTTTGGGTGTTGGGTGTTGGTAGGAACTAGAGTGCAAAACTCAAAGATATGATTTTTATGAAAATTTGGGGGTTTGAGACTGGTTCAAAATTGATTTCTGTACCACAAAATAGCAGAAAAAGTGCTTCTGTCGCAGTGGTAACCGATTACACTTGAGACAACTTTTATAAAAAGTGATTGTTGCGGTGAAAATTTGATATCAAGCTATTAATTAACTTGAACCGTATTTCTTTTTACAACCGATCTTTAATTTATCCAAAGGAAAGGTCTCAAGAAAGAAAAACCTTTTTCGCGATGTAACGACAATGCTTAAGAGATTCGGGGATCGGGGGTTAGTTATATCTAGGGAAGGTATTAACACCCTAAATATCTGTAGTACTCTACAGGAACCTGTTGTTTAATTAATTGCTAAGTTTGTGAATTGTGCTATGGTTTAAGGATTGGGAATTGAGATAAAATAACTAAAAATGCCTAAGTGGTTTTCTAAGTTTGCTCGCAAAGGCATCGCACCTTCTGCCTACGTATCCTGACTAGGATAGAATCAGAGCAATCGTAGTTCGCCTCACAAGGGAAAAGAACACTTGATGATGATCAAGGTTCAAAGGGGAACAAACATGACAACGTTTGTGTGGAGTTTGACAAAACTCCCTAATCTAAGTTGAAGTAAAAGGGGAAGTAAGAAGTCATGACGATGATTCTTACACAGAGTTGACGAACTCTTTCCTAGGGTTCTAGTTGAAGAACACTCCTATTATGGGTGGGTTTCTTAGACTTCAAGCAAAGTCTAAAGGCTTCTAAATTAGGGTAAGGTGACTTAACAAAGTCAAAGGGAAAGTAAAGAGCTTGATCCAAGACATTGACAGTCAAGTGGACAGACCTTCCTTTGGAGGGACAGATAATCGGCAACTGGACAAAAGCTAACAAGCTTCATCACTTGGGGATAAAATAAAATACAAATATTATACAAGAGAAATCATGGTGGCAACCAATGAAAAAGATTAAAGATGAAAAGCAATGAGGACAATCAAAGCGGATGGCTTAATACGAGAAATGTGACGACAGTTCGCACCTGGAGCACAGTTAACAAATAGATGAGGTAAACATGATAATAATTCAAAGTAAAAATCCTAGCATGTTGACAAACATGTATAGGTATGATAACAATCAAATTTCACAAAGAAAAACAAATGGAACCCTTTAACTTTCATCTGCAACCGATTAGGGTTAGTACTGTTAACGCGCGGATCGCACATAATCAAACATGGTGGAAAAATAATCAAACATGGGAAATAATTACATGGCATGAAAGTACACATTAAAACAAACATAATGAAAAAAGAATGAGTGAAAAATGATAAAAAGTGAGAGAGTTATGATTTTTTGAAGTTTCATGTGAAAAATGAGAAAAAAGTGGCAGCATATCACAAGGGATCAAACCCATGCCAAGTCTAATACGCGCGCATGTCTCAACCGCTGGGGCGGCCATACATCCATTAACAAATGTGAAACAATAAATATATGATGTATATCTTCATTCATGGCTGGGCAAAACTATGGTTTCTATGGATTTGCAAAATGGTCATATCTTCCTCAATTTTTGGACTTTTTTGACAAACCTTATATGCTTTTGGGGTAGAAAAACATGAGGATTAACATGGTGGTGTTGGTTTTTTGAGATCACCTTCTCACTGAAAAACCCGATAGGGTGTTTGTTTATGTTCAAGATTTGCAAAATGACTTGGACAGCTTGATACAATCAATCTAAATGCCAACTAAACTTCCATACACATCCATTACATGATATATAAACAAATGAAAACATGTTCATGGCCAGGATATGCTAATTATGAAAAGTCACATTCAATTTGCAAATGATCATAAAAGCAACAATGCATAACAGTATGGTTTTTAAGTTCAAAGTAATCAAGGGTCATACTAACCTTCCAAACACCTTCAGTATGTAATATTAAGTGTGTGTGTGTGACAAAAACCAGACTGGAACAAGTGTGTAGCTATTTGGCTTTCAAATTGCATTTGGTGTGTGTAAAGTGCATGAGATGGTGTAAGTTAGTGCTCAGGTCAGTTTCAGTGATTTGGTTCATTTATACATGTCACATATGATCATATTAAGTTGTTACATCACAAAGATCTCAAAGAAAATCATTGGTTCAAGATCTGGTATAGTATATGCAAGCATGTGGAGGCAAGAAGCAACTCATGAGTGAATTTGTGATGCAGTGTATTTCCAACTCAAACAAGTGTTCTAACATGTTATATTTGAATAATATGAGGTGTATGTGGAGTGTTTTTAGTGAAAAAAGAAACTGGTGTAAAAAGTGACAAGTGTGTGGATGTGTGATGCCAACTTTGTACTTTGAAAGTGAACTTCTATGGTTGATTGATTTTTTTGATGAAATGAGAGTTCAAGCATGTTATAATGAACTAATGTGAGGTGTGTGTGAAGTGGTTTCAAAGAAAATTGAATTTGTGCAAAAAATAGCAAGTTGTGTGATTTGTGAAATTTGCAAAAATGGTTTGATACATGAAATTTTGAGATGACAGCTTTGAGGTTCAAATAGTTGTGCTAACATTTTTCAAATGACATTTAGGAAATGTTTGCAAGATAAATTCAGGCCTGTCATGCCTTATGCCAAAATGAGCTTTCCATTGCTATACCATGAATGTTCAAAAACTGACTTTGATGTAAATGAATGTTCAAAACAGACTTTGATGCAAACATATTATGGTATGATTCTGCATAAGAACATGAACCTAATGCTTGAGTACAGATCCTATCATAAACAGCAAAATCAATCAAGTGTCCTACAACAGGTTTGACATGAAGGCTATGATGTTGTTACTCATTAGAAACAGGTTTGTTCATTAAAAATCAAAGTTACTTGAGCAGTAAGAAAAGCAAAGATCAACTTGAACATATTCATGTTAACAAATGCTCTGCTGGTAGCAAAAAATGAATTATCACATCAGAACAAAATCAAGCATAGCAGTATTGATGTTTAACAATTAAACCAACACTGTTTTTGAAAATAGATTGAATGCATTGAGAGCTGGAGCATGTGAGATTAACAGTCAAAGCTGGAACAGGGCATGGCAGATTAAAGACATGATTTTCAAACTAAACATACATCAAGCAGTAATAATTTTCAGCATAATCAAAATGGCAAATCACCAAACTGAATGTGTGTGTTAATTCAAATATGCCTCATATCAGTTTTAATGCTTTTGTTTTCTCAGCATGATTAAAGAAAATACCAACAATTTTGAAAACAATAACTATACAAATGACCAAGATCAGCAGCTATGGCAAGTGTAAATGATGTTTATCATCTTAAGATCACTTTGACAGTAAGGCACACATGATGACCACATTTAAATAACAAAATGTCATGAAAACACATAATGCTCATAACCATCCAATTCTACCAAAACACTCACACAAGTAATTTCATGATAATGATGCAAGATCCAATGGAGACAAGTCACATACCTGTTGATGATCCTTTTAAGCAAGCAAAATTATTTGAGAAAATCAGAGATTTTAACTTCACCTTCTTGCTTTTGCACTTTACTTCAACTTTAAGTAATCAACCACTTATGATGCCAAAATGAAAATTATGAGTCTCCAATGGTTGCTAAGGCTCTTGACAGTTGAGATATATTGTTTGTGAGGTGTTTAAGTGATCACAACCTCAAGGAAAGGATTAGAACTCACTTTGGTGATTTTTATGGCTTTTGGTCAAAGTAAGCTAGGTATGAGATTGACTTTTTGATTTTTGAGTTTTCTTGGTGGTTCAAAGGACTAGACACCTCCCATATGATATTTAGAGGGTGTATGGAGGGTTGTTGGGGTGTTTGAAAGGGTAGAAATGATTTTGAGCAAATTTCACTTCATGACCATTTTTGGTGTTTTCATGGATTTTGGTGTTCTTGAGAATTTGAAGCAAGGAGTGGAAATTGGGATAACAGAGATTCTCTATGGTTTCTATCAGATGAATTGTGTATGGAATGAAGTGAAAGAGCTCTCCTTTTATAGAGAAAGTGATTGAGGTGCTTGCTAGGGAGATTTCTTCAACATGAAGTAATCTTTGGATATTTTGAACCAAACCTCCTTTGGAGGGTTTTCCACCTAATTCTGATGCAAATACAACTTTCCCATGTTCTTTGATGATTTTCTGATGTTTGTAGCAGGCTAGGATCATAGGGAAGGGGCTGGTACAGCTTTTTACTTTCCACCTCATGCTTGGAAAGTTCAACTTGCCAACTTGCTCCACTTGCAAGGCAATGAACTTCAAGCTTTGATTTTATGGTACTCTGCATAATTCTTTCTTGTATCATGTTACATACATCTCATATATCAGATACAATAAGTTAGATCAAGAAAATTTGGCAAATTTGGTGAAAGAAATCAATCTTGAAAATTCAGCCAATGTGGGACTTAACATGTGAAACCTCCAACTTTGCACCTATGTAACTTTCTGCTCATAACTCCTCTTGAGATGTTCTAGTATAATTTAGAAAGCCCTCACATAGCTCTAAAACATTCATGTTTTCCAAGAAATCAAAATCCAATTGGAACTAGGTGAAAAACCCCCTCAAAGTTGGCTGCACACAAGCTTTTAAAGTGAAAATAACTTAGAAATTTTCTAAGTTATTTTCCCTTCTAGGAATGTTTTTGCTTCTATCTCAAAAAGTATGCATTTTCTGGTTGTGGACTAGTATGGGACTTTTGTAGGACTTGTCAAGAGCTTCCAAATGAGATTTGAACCAACTCAATTGGATGTGTGGTTAAGGAGTTATGGTTTAGCCCTTTTCAAAACCCTAATTTCCCGATTTCTCGATTACTCTCTCATCCTTGATCCAATGATCATGAAAATTGATATGCAAGTCCATTATGACATAAGGAACAACTTTGATTCACAACTTGGATTCCAATTCTCAAAATTTGAGGAGTTGACTTTTCGGTCAACCGTACGATCGATCGGTGCCGATTGAGTCGTCTGTTGACATTCTGGATATCCTGAGACATTGACACTTCCTGAATAGACTTTAATAAGCTATATGAGCTTCATGGACCTCAATCCCACCACTACAACACCTTCCAACATCAAAGTCAACCCACAGTTGACTTTTCACTAGTTAAAAAAACCCTAATCGGGGCCTCCCGACTGCACTGTCTTTGATTCTGAACTGATTTCTTCAAATTGACTTCTCATTTGACTTTGATATTATCTTTTATTTCATTTCATGATTGACCTAACCCAAAACATTGATTGATCATTCCCTTGTAGTTTTGATTTTGCCGGCGCGGAAACCCTGATTCATCTGTAACTTGACAATAATGAACTTGCACTGATTTAGGGTTAGATAATTCATGATCATGCTTTTAAAATGATAATGAGAATCTAAGGGGTCAAAATTTGAGGTACAACAGTTGCCCCTATTTAAATATCTTCACTAGATGGGGAACGAGAGATGACAATCCTCGGAAAATCGCAGTGAAAGGTATTTAAATATAGATAACCAAAAATTTTGTCCCTTAGATTTGACGTCATGTTTAAAGGACAAGTTATGATATGCCATGTATCCTAAATGATGCTTTATGATGCTTGAATGCAAACAACACAGACGCAAAGATAATTAATAAAAGAAACAGTAAAACAAACAATGACAAATACAAGAACTCGACACTGGGGACTCGTACTGAAAAACTAAATTAACAGTTCAGACATGACTGATAGCGTAAGCAGGGAAACTTCACATGGGGAATAGGCAAATACAATAAAGATGACAATCTTATTGGAACAGAGGTACTCCACCGGGGAGAAGAATTGACTTCTACTGGGGAAAAGGATATACTTTTACTGGGGAAATGGAAAATTAATTCCATCGGTGAAAAGAGAAGCAGACTTCACCGGGGAAGCGGAAGACTGGATACAACCTCACTGGGGATGATCAGATGAGGAACTTCCTATAGCGAAGAGTTCAAACGGGATCTTCAGGAATGGACTAGAAACAAGACTAAACACACACGGGGGATACTAGTGACGACTAGATCTCCGAGACTTGACTGGGAACATGGATCACTGGGGATATATCCTCAGCTTCTGCAACTAGTTCACACAGTGCTGGTAATCAAGAAACGTCTTGGGGAAATTGGTAACGACCAGAATTCCAAGTAATGCCAGTGACGACGAAACTTTTTAATGGTGATTGGTGATGACCAAATCAGGGTACCAATGACGATTGGTTTTAAACAACGCCAGTTACGACTGGACTTTAATGAAGATGGTGAAGACCATGCCGGGGAATACCAATGTAAATTGGTTATAAAAAAAAGCTAGTGATTACTAGATCTTAGCTAAGGTGTTGGTAGCGACCAAAACGAAACAGATTCCAATAATTGGACTCCAGATGATGATACCAGTTACAACTGGGTTTCAACGGGAAAAATTGGTGGCAAACAATAAGATACCAATGACGATTGGATTTAGGCAGTGCCAGTGACAACCGGACTTCATGGGGAGAGTTAGTAACAACTAACAAGATACCAATAACAATTGGAACAATACCAGTGACGACTGGATTTCACGGGGAAAGGTTGGTAACGACCAAACCAAGAGGCGCCAATGACAATTGGACTTTTTATTCAGTGCCAGTGACGACTGGACTTATACGTGGATTTGTTAGTGACGACTAACGAGACACCAATGACAATTGGATTTAGACAATGTCAGTGACGATTTGGCTTAAAAGGAAATAGATGGTGACGACCAAATGAATGCCAACGAAAATTGGTTTGAACAAAATGCCAGTTACGACTGGACTCATACTTGGAAATGAAGCAAGTAATAACTTAGACTTCACGGGGATTGATAGATGTCACCGACTCGGGGAACAACCGAATCACACTGATCCCATGATGAGGGGTGTACGTAGACTTGGGAAATAAACCCGAAGACCTACTGGGGAATAGAGCCTGTAGGTAGATTGTGTTGAGGTGAATTCAAACAGATGTCCAGAAATACTTCGCTGGGGAAAGAACCTTCATATCATCATAAGAAATCTTGAGGGATAATCTTCAATCTTGATAACCATACATGGCCAAAGGACTCTTCGTCGCCCCACTTGCTAGCATTTCATTGGGGAATGTAAATTCTGACTGTGTATCAAGACTCCTGCTACCCTGAAATTTCGGGGAAGTATGATTTTCCTCGAGTCTTTCCACAAGTTAAAACATTTTGTAAAACCTTTCCAAGTTATTTTTTCAAAAATTTGGACTTTAATGCTTTCAAAAACAATCGTTGACTAACGAACGGTATTTTGCATAACAAAGAAAATAAGGAACTGATAATTTGCACAAGAAAGAAAGGCTCAAAAGGCTGATTTTATTTAAAGGATGAAATCTTGCCAATGACAATATTCCATGAATGTTTTTACAAGTAAAATGGCAAAAGTGGATAAGGTTACATTGAATCCTATGACCTAACTATCCCTAAAGACTAGAATTCTCCAAGATCCTTGCTTCTGACGAGAGCTGTTGAGATGAATCTTTGTTGAGTCTGCAGTGTTGATGACTTCGTCTGATGCAGCGAAACGCCTTTGTCCCTAATTTTTGCCTGGATCGCCCTTTCGGGTTTTCAATCCACCGGGACGCTCATTTTTGCCTAAGTCGCCCTTTCGGGTTTTCAACTTAGCGAGCTTTTTGATTTCTTTTCTCTTTTTTCCTTTTCTTCTCTTTTTTCTTTTTTTACCCTAACTTTTGCATAACCGTTCTTTTGGATTTTCCGGTTTATCGGGTACTTTTTAGGCGTAATATTTCCGAACTGCGTCAGAGTTTATCGAGTGTGTGAGTTGTTCTCCGTCCATGGTAGTAAGGATCAGTGAACCTCCGGAGAATACTATCTTCACAATAAAGGGGCCATCGTAATTAGGCATCCACTTCCCTCTTGCGTCTTTGTGAACTGGTAAGATCTTCTTGAGCACAAGTTCTCCTTCGCGAAACTCTCTGATACGGACCTTTTTATCGAATGCTCTCTTGATTCTTTTTTGATACAACTGGCCGTGACACATCGCAGACATGCGCTTTTCATCGATGAGATTCAGCTGATCAAATCTTTCTTTAATCCATTCTGCCTCTTCTAACTTGGTTTCCATGATGACTCTGAGGGATGGTATCTCGACCTCGATGGGAAGAACTGCGTCCATTCCATATACTAGAGAAAAGGGAGTTTCCCCTGTGGAAGTGCGGACGGAGGTTCTGTATCCGTGCAGGGCAAACGGCAGCATTTCATGCCAATCTTTGTAGGTTTTAACCATTTTCTGCAAGATCTTCTTGATGTTTTTATTTGCAGCTTCCACAGCTCCATTCATCTTTGGACGGTAAGGGGAAGAGTTGTGGTGTTCGATTTTGAAGTCATCACATAATTCTTTCATAACTTTGTTGTTCAGATTGGTGCCGTTGTCTGTTATAATTCTGCTTGGGATCCCGTAGCAACAGATGATCTCCTTTTTAATGAAACGAGCCACCACTTGACGTGTAACATTGGTGTAGGATGCAGCTTCAACCCATTTTGTGAAATAGTCGATGGCAACCAGAATGAAACGGTGTCCATTTGAAGCTCTTGGCTCAATTGCCCCAATCATGTCAATCCCCCACATAGAGAAAGGCCATGGTGAGGACAGTACATTCAACAGTGTTGGAGGCACATGCATTTTGTCTGCGTAGATCTGACATTTGTGACATTTTCTGGCGTACTGAATGCAGCCGGTTTCTAAAGTTAACCAATAATAACCAGCTCCCAAGATCTTTTTGGACATGGCATATTCGTTGGCGTGAGTACCAAACATTCCTTCATGAACATCTTTCATTAACAAGTCCGCTTCTCTTTTGTCAACACATCTGAGTAAGACCATATCATGATTTCTTTTGTAAAGTACACCATTGCTGAGGAAGAATTTGGATGCTAGTCGTCTCAGTGTTTTCTTGTCAAGTGCTGTAGCATCTGCGGGATATTCTTGTTTCAACAGATAATTCTTTATATCGTGATACCAGGGTTTGCCATCGGTTTCTTCTTCGATCATTTGAGAGTAAGCAGGCTCTGTCTTGCGTTCAATTTTGATAAGTGTGCCATCATTGACATCTCTAGTTTTCCACATTGAGGCCAGCATGGCTAAGGCGTCGGCGATGTGATTCTCTGCTCTTGGAACATGTTTAAAGGTGATTTCATCAAAATACTTGATTGTTTCAACGATATAAGCTCTGTAAGGAATCATATTTTCATGTCTTGTCTCCCATTCGCCCGTGACTTGGTAGATAACCAAAGCTGAGTCTCCACTGACTTCGAGATTTTTGATCTGGAGATCAATGGCTGCTTCGAGACCAAGGATATATGCTTCGTATTCAGCAATGTTGTTTGTACAATCAAAGTCTAGTCTGGCTGTAAACGGAGTGTAACCACCTTCAGGATTCATTAAGACTGCACCTACGCCATGTCCGCTATAATTGGAGGAACCGTCGAACATCATTTTCCACCAATTATCTGTCTGTTGACCTTTGTCAGAACTTGTTTCTTCACAATCTTTTACTAACATGATATCTTCATCCGGAAAATCAAACTTCAGAGGTTCATAATCTTCGACAGGTTGATCTGCGAGATATTCTGATAACACACTGCCCTTGATAGATTTCTGAGCCACATATTGAATATCATATTCTGATAGTAGCATATGCCACCGGGCGAGTCTTCCAGTTTGTGCAGGTTTCTCAAAGATGTACTTTATTGGATACATTTTCGAGATCAATAAAGTGGTGTGACAAATCATATACTGCCTCAAACGCTTAGCGGCCCATGCTAGAGCACAACAAGTCTTTTCTAGGAGTGAGTATCTGCTTTCACAATCAGTAAATTTCTTGCTCAGATAATAAATGGCATGTTCTTTCCGTCCGAATTCGTCTTGCTGGCCCAGAACGCAACCCATTGAGTTTTCAAATACTGTCAAATACATAAAGAGAGGCTTTCCCGGAACAGGTGGTATCAAAATTGGAGGTTCTTGGAGATAACCTTTGATTTTATCGAACGCTGTTTGACAATCAGAATTCCATACAACTGTTTGATCCTTTCGTAACAACTTGAAGATTGGTTCACAGGTAGGGGTCATATTGGAAATGAACCTGGATATGTAATTCAACCTTCCAAGGAAGCTTCTAACCTGATTTTTGATCTGCGGAGCTGGCATGTCTTGAATGGCACAGACTTTGTCTGGATCCACTTCAATCCCCTTGTGGCTGACAATAAAACCGAGTAATTTTCCTGATCTGACTCCGAAAGTGCACTTTGCGGGATTCAATCTCAACTGATATTTCCGGAGTCTTTTTAATAACTTCAACAAATGTTCTAGATGGTCTTCTTCATTTTGAGACTTGGCGATCATGTCATCCACATATACTTCTATTTCTTTGTGCATCATGTCGTGGAACAAAGCCACCATAGCTCTTTGATAAGTTGCGTCTGCATTCTTTAAACCGAATGGCATAACCTTATAACAATAGGTGCCCCATGGAGTGATGAAGGTTGTTTTTTCCATGTCGTCAGGATCCATTTTGATTTGATTGTAACCAGAGAAACCGTCCATAAAGGAAAACACTGCAAACCGAGCTGTATTATCTACCAAAGTATCAATATGTGTGTCGCTTGCGCGAAAATAAGGTGTCGGCATGACAGAAGAGTCGCCACCTTTCGTTATTTATCCCTCAGAGCGGGAAAGGAAACGATCGGAAAAACCTGACGAAAAAGGGTAAGACAAAGTCATCGCAACCATTGTTTGGGTTCGGGAGTCGGTTACGCAAGGGGAAGGTATTAGCACCCCTCACGTCCGTCGTACTCGACGGGATCCTCGCTTGTTTGTTTACTTGGACGGGTTGGTTTTATTCTATCTACCTCTCAAGGCTGGCTGAAAAAGAAAAGAAAAATGACTCGGCAAAACGTCGCACTTTATGCCTACGTATTCTCATCAGAGAATGAGAAATCAGAGTCAACGTAGTTCGGCCTACGAAGGGTTGTGGGGGAAGGTAGCTCGCCAAGACTTCGCCATCTTGTGCCTACGTACTCTCAACAGGCATGAGAGATCAGAGCTCACGTAGTTCGGGAAACTACGGTTTATTTCCTGTTTTGAAAGAAGTGTTTTTTATTGTGTTTGCAATTTCAACCGCACTAGAGACTATGACCTGAGAGTGAATGCGTCGCATGTCACCCAAAGGGTACCATACTAAACATCCAGACTATGGAAAAGAAACTCTCCCACAATCCTTTCTCAGATAGCTTAAGGCTCGTAACGTACGAAAGAAATCATTCATGATTACTGTATCTTAAACTGTTTTGAGATGAGAAGAGAACAAGCCCAACTAGGAGGGAGACTATCAAGTCCTACTGTTATCATGCCATGGATTCATCCTATGGTTGAGGTTTGAACAGGGAACTCCTAGAAGTTGTCATGCATAGGTTTCAACCTAAAAGTCTATCATCAAATCCTTATCAAAGGAAATGAGAGTCCTAAGGGATCATGTCAATGATACACCAAACAGACAAAGCATCAGCTTAACAGTAAAATGCATGCAATGCAAGTGAGGGAGGAAATGTGTGTGGGGCTTCAGCCTCCACAAGCTCGTCTCAACCTCAAGCCAGTCATGAAATAACAGTAATCATACTGAAAAATAAACAACATGCTATCAAGCAATAAACAGTAAACTGCAATCATACAGATAAAAGAAATGAAATGCCATCAGGCAAACAAACCACATGGGCAAGGGAGCTGGGCTCTACCAAATACCCGCAAGCAAAGCCACGCAATAACAATACAAGCAGAGGGAGCAACTCAACCTCTAATGCAATCATGCTCCTAGATTCTATTTATTCTAGATGGACTTAATCTAATGCAACAGACAAATCAAACAAAACACACAATACAGAAAAGAAAAACAGAAAAAGCCTCAGCTCCTCCAGCAGCAACTCAGTCTTCAGACCTCATCCATCAATTGCTTTCCAGGTATCAACCCTACAACATGAGTTTCAACTCATCTTCTCCCCTTAAGCTTCAGCTTCTTTGATCAGCTCCACCTTCAGGCTTCACCATCTTCAGGGACCTTCAAGTATCAACTTGATCTTCATGCTCTTCAAGCTTCAGCTAGAATGGAAGTCTTCAAGGATTCATCCTCTTCAATAATCTTCAATGAAATCTTCATCTTCATGCTCAGGCTCTGACAGCTCTCAAGACAAATCAAATCAGAGAGAATCACTACTGGATAAGCTGGGGGATATTGAACTGCTTATTTGATCACCAAAGGTGACCTATAAGGGTTCAATATCAAGTGAAGGGTTCCCTCAAAAGTTCTACCTCCTAGGTATAGCACTAATCCCTCCAAAGGAGAGAGGTGTATACCCTGGAAGGACTTTGAATCACAGGGAGGAATGGATGTGAAGAATACTATCCATGTTTAAGAAAGAAATTATCTACATCTAAGCTCTTCCTAATCCTATCCCTAAAACAAAACAAAAAGAAGAAGAACAAGCTCCTCAAGCTCCTCCAAGCCTCTTCCAATCTTCTAGTATGCTCCATTAAGCTCCACAAAGAGATGCCATGCTCCTCAAACCAAAGGAAAAATCCAAAGCAAAGCAAACCAAACAAAACTTGCCCTAAAGGCCACACAAACAATCATTCAATTCAAAAATCAACCAAAAATAGTATATTATTCTATTAATTCCTAATATAAATGCTAGGGGACCCTACATAACTACCCTTAAGTCCCATATATTTCCCATAGACTAAATTGCCCTATAAAACCTAAATCTAAAATTGTTATTGACCTATATTAAAGTTTTAATCAAATTCTACACTACTTAGAACTACCTAATTAAAACTACCCTAAAAATTATCACAAAATTATGACATTAATTCAGGGGGACCCTAAACCATTCATCTAATCATCCTAAAAAAATTGGACTCAAAATCCTAAGGGAACTACCCTAATTAAATCCTACAAATTAGTATACCAACTAAAAGAATTAAAAAAATCAATTAAAAGTAAAAATGCACAAAAAATATAAAACTGAAATAAACTGGCTATTTTATGATTTTATATTTTTCTAGACAGAAAATGAAAATTGGGAAAAAAAATCTCATTAAAAAATATGCATTTTTCAATTTTATATGAATTTTTGAAGTTTAATAAAATCTCGGCCGCAGGATGGTCTTCCAAGTCAACAAGTCCACATACAATCAATGGTCTAGATTATGTCTTCAACCTTGGTCCATCTAGGGTTTTAGAATCCATGAAAAAAACAAACTCCATGCATGAAACTTTCCACCACTTGTTCTCTCTCATTTCTCCATCAAATGACACAATCCAAGAACCGAACTTGACTAGAATTTTATGTAGAATCCAACCATGCCATTAGATTGCATTGAAACTAACTATATCATGCAAACCGAACCATACAACTCCATGAATCTAAATTTTCTTCAATTTTCCACCATCACAAAACTCAACAATCTTTATATATAATTAATCCTCATGCTATGCTGATCACAACCAACCAATTCTCATGCATTATAACCCATTAAATAGTGTGTTCTAACTCCATCAAGAATCAACCTCCATTAATGAAACCTCACTAATTGGTCTAAAACTCATCCAAATGAATCACCTAATGGTCTCTAATGGTTTCACAACAATAACTAATCCTAGCCATGCCTAAATCAAAGTGTGGAAGTGGTTTTGCTTACCTTGACCCTTGCAATGGTAGGTGTTGAAAAGCTTCGAATCAATCCTTGTAGATCTTCAAGAATGGTCTCTAGGTGATGAACAATACTCTTCTTGCACAAGATTTGATGGAGATGGCTTGTATCTTCAGATTCAATCCTTTTTGCTCTCTTGCAACTTCACTTGGAAAGCTCCAATTCTTCAACAATGGAACCTTACTTTGGCATGAACATGTTCAGGGAGGTTTGTAGTGATGATTTGTGGAAGAAAATGGAAGGGTAATGAAGAGAAAAATGGAGTTTCAATACAATTTGCAAAATGGAGAATTTTGGTTCAACCTCTTTTCTCTACCACCATTAACATCAACAATCACCAACCTTTCACCAATGGAGAGTGTAATCAATATATAGAGGTGTTTAGAAAGATCTAGAACCTCTTAGAATCATCTAGAAAGGACTTGAACTTTCTATGATATGGTAACTTGCATTTCACTTCCCACCACATGAGATATCATGACAAAAACCCTATAACTTGAGTAATTAACTTGATTTTCTCCTTAAGTGGTATTTTGGACAAGATACAAAGCTTAAACACCTTGTTTATGAAGCTTTTCTTTGTTTTGACTTGGTACCCCATTATGCAAGTTAGACGTTTACAAAGCAACTCCAAAATTTAAGCCTCAAATCAAAATTGTGGCTGAACCATTGTTCTTAAAATGCCATTTGGAGTCAAAATGACCTATCATATGCCATGGTTAGGGTTTATAGCTTGGATTTTGTGATTTTCCATTTCACTTGAATTAACTTATGCCTCATTTTTAGGCCATTTTTATCACTTTTTGCTATGAGTCTTTCCAACATCTCATGACCACCCTAATATCCTTAAAACATCATTCTAAGCAACTTTGATGTTGAAGGTTTTTTCATTTGAAGCTTGGAAGTAGGAGATATGGCCATATGCTTGAAATGACCTATAACTGCCAAATGACCAAAATGCCCTTTGCTTGCCAAAGTCATAAGTTGAGTTCTACAAATCCTATCAAGGACTTCTAGTACTCTCTAGAAATCCAAGAAGATGCTCTTCAACATTCATGTTGACCAAGAGATCATAGGAATCATCCTACTAGGGCAAAAGTTGTCTGCAAGTTGGGTGACTTTCAAAGACCCAGATTCACATACCTCAGATGACCTGTAATTTGTCAAAACCATAACTTGAGCTCTGCAAATCCTATCAAGGACTTCTACCACTCAAATTAAAACTAAGAACAATCTCTAAAACATTCATGTTGTGGGGAAGATGAGATGACAATCACATATTGAGCTAAAACTGCCTGGAAGATAGGGATCAAACTAGGGGATTTTACACTGACAATCCTTAGAAACCCTAGCTTAAAACTTCTCAAACTCCTCAATCATGATGAGTTGGTCTAGGAATCATCCTTATAGTATCTCAATACATCATTCCAGGATCACATGGCCTTTGGATTAGGTCTCAACCTTCTCCAAATCTTCAGTTGACCTAGGGTTGACCCAGTCAAAACCCTAATTCTACCATTCATGGTTGAATCTTCTGAATTCTTGCATAATGACCTCTCTGGGCTTCGTGACGGCTTTCAAGACATCTCATAAACTTTCTCAAAGCTTCAAGTTCATTCTCAAAGTCTCAGAATCATCTGAGGAGCTCCCACAACTCTCAAGCTATGAAGCACACAACCTTGGTTTCAACCAATTCCTCTGAGGATCTCTTGAACTTTCTGATGAAGGTATCAACCTTCAAACACTTGATGGATAAATAAATGTTGGTCAAATTTTAGGGTGCAACAGCTGCCCCTATTCAAACGGCTTGAACCTGACTGGGTGAGAAGCGAACAACTCTCAGCCAATCAAGGTGCGAGACGGTTGAATACCGGTAAACCTGAAATTTTGCCAACTGCACGAGCACACGATACTCTGCGGGGAACAAATCTTCGAATACTGCAATACTAGCTGCACGGAAACTAGCTGGGGAAATACTGATCTGACATCGCCGTCAGTTATCCACGTTAACTTCTTCTGACATCGTCTTCAGGCAACCAAAACACCCAACATCACCGCTGGAAGACTAAACCACCTGACATCACCGTCAGAAGCAGACAAAATTCCGAGGAACACCCGACATCGCCGCTGGAACACCAAACCATCTGACATCACCGTCAAGAACAACCATAACTCGGGGAAACAAACATCCAATAACGCCGCCGGAGAACTAAATCTGACATACCCAACATTGCCGCTGGAAAACTGAATCTGACATACCTAACATCGTCGCTGGAAAACTGAATTTGACATACCCAACATCGTCGCTGGAAAACTGAATTTGACATCGCCGTCGGAAACAAACATCACTCTGAGAGACACCCGACATCGCCGTCGTACAATCAAAATACCCCGCATCGCTGCTGGAGAACTAAATCTGACATCGCCGTCGGAAAATGAAAATACCCCGCATCGCCGCTGGAGAACTAAATCTGACGTCGCCGTCGGACAATCAAAATACCCAACATCGCCGCTGGAGAACTAAATCTGATGTCGCCGTCAGACAATCGAAATACCCCGCATCGCCGCTGGAGAACTAAATCTGACATCGCCGTCGGACAATCAAAATACCCCGCATCGCCGCTGGAGAAAATACAATACTGAACAACTCTGACCTGGGGCTCACCCCTGGTAAATGAAACAAATGGTACACTTGCGTATTTGAAACTACTCCGCTGGGAATGAGAGACTTAACCAAGCACACTCTGATCTGGGGTTCTCCCTCAGAACCATAACGAACATCCAAATACTACTGCATACTGAGTTCACTGTAGAACTTCAACATCAAAGATATATGAAACCCTGGCCCCTGGCCACTTCCAGCTTCAGCTAGAAAAGTCTTCAAGTACTTCTGAAGATGGAATCCTTGGCCTTCAAGGATAGATGAAACCCTGGCCCCTGGCCACTCCAGATCCGCTGGAGAATCTTCAAGTTCTTCTGAAGATAGATGAAACCCTGGCCCCTGGCCACTCCAGATCCGCTGGAGAATCTTCAAGTTCTTCTAAAGATAAGCATCCTTGGCCTCTGGCCACTCCAGATCCGCTGGAGAATCTTCAAGTTCTTCTGAAGATAAGCATCCTTGGCCTTCAAGGATATAAACCTTGCCCGTCGGCAATTCCAGCTTCAGCTAGAAAAGATCTTCAAGTACTTCTGAAGATAAGCATCCTTGGCCTTCAAGGATGTAAACTTTGCCCGTCGGCAACTCTGCAGGAGGTATCTTCAACTTCAGTCTGAAGAAAATGATCCTTGGCCTTCAAGGATACATGGATCTGCCTTCAGGCAACTCCGCCTCTGCTATAGAGTATCCGTGACTTCAGTCAGGGATATACTTCGGCCTTCAGTCCGAAAAATGAATCCTAAGTCATTCATGACTTTGGGGATAACCTTGCCTTAAGGCACCTTCGCTTCAGCTTGGGAAATCTGTGACTTCAGTCAGAGAAGTGGTATCCTGAGCCATTCATGACTCTGCGGGGATTCAAACACTTTGCCTTCAGGCAAACTCCGCTTCAGCTGGAGAAACATCTTCGACTTCAGTCAGAAGAAACACTAGTCCGGTTATACCATAGCCCTCAGGCCTCGACTTCAGTCGGGAAAAACCGCTAGTCAATGTGGTACCATAGCCTTCAGGCCTCGACATCAGTCGGGAAAACCACAATTCACTTGATCGCAATCAATCATCACCTCAGGACAACTGACTTGGTCTTCAGGCCAACACGGATCACCTTGCATACAAAAGCTGTATCTACAAACTTTTGAACCTTGTCTTCAGACAAACGTTGATTCATCAACAAGGAAACCTGAATCCACAGGAACCTTCTGATATCGCCTTCAGGCGTTTACGAAGTCAATCTTCAGATTAGACATCATTGTTGGAGCAAACATATCACGCTGCTATTCTCTTGACATCCTGTTAAGTCGTTGCTAAATAAAAGCAAACACCGGGTCACCAGAAATAACCATCAGATTAACACCTCTATTGGGGAGAGAGGAATGAGGGTTCACCCAAACAATCCTGCGAACTCACTGGGGAAAAGGGAGGATGGTTCATCCAAACAACCTTGTAGACTTTTGCTGAGGAATAGCGAGAGAGTTCACTCAAACGACTTCAACAACTGCTGGGGAATAACGAAAGAGCTCACTCAGACGATTCCTACAAACTTTACTGGGGAGCAAGTACTTCTGCTCGAGAACAAGGTAACCACCTGGTTCATGCTTCATATGCAAATGCTGGAAAAATGAGCGTAATGCTCCGTGCGAAACGGAATGCTACGCTTTTGAGTAAATGTTATGCGATCATGCAAGGAAATGCCCCAGCAAAATAAATGCTAGGAAGAGGAATCATCCTCTCGGGGAGAGTAACCACTCTGCTGAGGAAGAGCTACCCTTCAAGGGAACTGCATTTTTTTCCAATCTCAATTGGACTTACACTTGAGGATGACGGACTCCTCCGGAGAACACAGCACATCAGGCTGATCAACACACCACCCTCTGCTACTCCGCATGGGGAAAGCGATAAATGCCCTGAACGGCTCTCTGGGAAACGAACCTCCTGGGGAACATAACCTTCAGGCTACAAGACACTCATGTCATTAAGCCCTCAAACTCACGGGGGTAAATAAACTTCAGCTTGCTGGACAATCCTTCAGGATCTGCTTGGGGGAAACACTTCATCCGCCAACCATGGCTATGCCCGGCTGGGGATATCAATCTACCTGCCTGCTACTGGGGAAATACTATCCTTTGGCTGGGGAAAAGGTGTTGCACCCTAAAATTTTCCCAACCTTATTCACTTGGTTTATGTTTCAATATCATTAGCATTTGCATATAGAGTCATGTACATAGTCTGATCATCTACATAGCATAAGCATAACAAGTCATCCAACAGGGGACCAATCATTATTCTCATCTCTAGAGGCCTATCAAGAGGTCATTATTCAAATTCAACCTCATTCAAGTCATCAGAAAGAATTGGGAAGCTATCAAGTCAATGGATCAAGCAGTTCATCTATCTCCTATCTGAGGGTACCTGAGGATCAACAAGTAAGTGTGAGCTGTGGGCTGAGTATGGGGAGTATCTAGACATCTTGGAGGGCTTAGAAAGTCATTTGGAGAAGGAGACAAGTCATTGATAGGATCACAAGAATTGCAGTTGGGGACAGTCAACTAGGGTTTCATCTGGGTCAACCCTGGGTCAACTCTAGGTCAATTGACTGATTGAAAGGCATTAAGGTCTATTGGAGAGATGTGGGGTTCATCATTTGACATGTAGATAAGGATATGGTGATGTGCCAAGAATAAATCAAGAGAAATCAAGGAGAAGAGGAGTTTCTAAATTAGGGTTTCTATGTAAAATCCCCTAGTTTAGGTCACATTTCCAAGCAAGATAAGTCAAAATACAAGCTTCAAATGGATCCTTGTTCAACATTAAACTTGTAGAGGATCTCAATACCTTTAATTTGAGTGGTGGAATACATTAAGGAGATTTATAGAACTCAAGTTATGGTCCTTGCAAGTTACAGGTCATCTGAGGTATCTGAAATTTTGTCTGTGAAAGAGACTTGACTTCCAAGCTATTTTTACCCCTCAAGGAAATTTCAAATGAATTTCTGGTAAACATAAGAGTTGTTCCTAATTGTCTTAGCTTTCTAGAATGGTATAGTATGCCTTCATATGATTTGTGGAACTCTACTTATGGTCTTGGCAAGCAAAGGGTATTTTGGTCATCTGAGAATTACAGGTCATTTCAAGCCTATGCCCAAAACTCATACAAGGAAGCTTCAAATGGAAAACTTTAAAACATCAAACTTGTTCCAAATGACATTTTGAGTCTAGAAAAGTGACCATGAGAGATTGTAAAGATTCATAGCACAAGGTTTCAAAATTGTTGGATTTAATGAATTAAAATGGACTTAAAAATGAGATTTTTCATATTTTGGCCAAATGAAGCAAAATTATAGGTCATTTTGAATGGAAATATCATTTTAAAGACATTGGCTAAAGTAGAATTTTGAGCTTAGTTCACATTTTGGGAGTTATTCATGGTTACTTGTAATGGAAGATACATAAACCAAATCCAAAGGAAAGAATGCAAGGGAAGCTTCTCCAAGTTTCTAGGAGTTTCTAACCTCATGTATATATTGATATGAGATGGTTCATGCCATGGTTGGTGATCTCATTCTCTCAAAATCATAAGTTTCACTCACTTTCTCCAATTTGCAAAAGCATCTCAAACCCTCTCAAATCTCCATCAATTCTCACATTTCTTGATTGGATCTTCATCAACACCTTTCCTAGATCAGAATTCCATCAAAGATTTGGTAGATTGGAGCAAGGATCGTGCCATCCATTTTCATCATCCAATTTGCAAGAAGGTTTCAAGTACAAGATTCAAGGAGTTTGCACAAAAGCCATTGCATACAGAATTCATAATTAAGGTTACTGATCACTTTCCAATCACTGCAAGCATCAGATCCAAGGGTTTGCATAGCTGTTTTCACCATTTTGCACCAGGTTAGTTTCTCTTCGAATTGGCTGAATTAGCTAGGATCATGGATAGTTATTAGGTTAGAATGGTTAAGCATAGGTAGATGATTGATTTTGGTGAGTTTGAAGAAGTTCCATGAAGGTTGTTAATGGTGCACCAATTTTGTTAAGGTTCATAACTCATGGAATATGGCACGATAATCCTCTTTAAATAGTTCAGAATGACCAGCATAAAGTGTAGATTAGGTTAGGATAAGATTTGGCAAGGTTTGGTATGGTTGATGACAGGTGTTCATGGTGGATTCTATCTGTTCTATCTATCGGGTTTGTTTCTTGAGTGAGTTTCAGAAAGAGATAATGGTATGGTTGTGTGGAGGAGAGTTGATGGAGCATCTTTGCTCTTTGAATCGCGTGATTTCATGGAGGGACGAAGGAGAACAGAGCAATGGAAGGTGCTTGCATGGTTAGGGTTTCTCAGAGTTAGGGTTTGGCTCAAGGTTGAAGATAATGTTTGAACCACACGATTGCCTGGTTGACTTGGACTTGAGGCTGGATCCAAGGGTCCACGTTTAAAGATGAAATGGAGGGAAACCCTGGGCACCAAAACGCCCTGTTTCACTTAAGTTTCTGAGTGGGCTCAAACTTCCTTTGCTATTCGCAACCCCCAATTGCCAGGCCCAATAATATTCAACTAGTTTAGTTGCTATCTGCACCGTTTTGAGTTTTTGTTTTTTTGTTTAAATTCTGAAGCGTGTTGGGCCCAGTGAATTTGATATTCACACCCCTGCTCTGTGGCCCACCTGGATAAAACAACTGAGCGCGTTGGCTATTCAGACCCCCCTCTCCTTTTATTTCCTATTTTGTCATTTTAATTTCTTTAATATTTTCTCATCCTTTAAAAAAATCATAAAAAATAGAAAAATGCATATTTTCAATTGATTCTTTTTGCATTAATTTCTTCAAGATGCCTAGAAAATTATAAAAATAAAAATTGCATTTTATTTTTTATTTGATATTTTTCCCATATTTTCCAAATAAATGCCTATTTTAGGGATTTCATTTCATACATGATTTTGATAATTTTTGTTCTAATAAATGCTTTAATATTTTTCACCCATTCTTTTTAGGTTGATTAATAGACATTGTTAGCTTGTACATACAATTTAGTTCCCATTTTTAGGAATTAATTTTAGGTGTTTAGCTTAGGTGAAAACAACATGAACATAATTAGGGTTTAATTGACAACATAGGTGAATAAATTCATTTCCCTTAGGACTTAGAGATTGAATATTTTAGCTATGGGACTATAGGGACTATGGGTAGTTATTAGATCCCTTAGAAATCACTAGGATTCCCCTACTGCTATTAGTATACTGCTGTATTTGACTGATTGGTGTGGTGTGCCCTCTGGGGATTATTGTTTGTCTGTGTGGGTATTGGGATTGATTGGGGATTGGGAGAGCTGAAGGCTTGTAATGATGAAGCCATTGGAGATCAAGAGCTTGAAGATCAACTTCCAGAGTTGATGAGGAGATCCTGCTGGCAGCTGTTGAGGAGACTAGGGTTTAGGAGCTAGGCAGAGCTCTAGATTAGAAAGCTTGTTCCTCAAACATGGAATGCCTTGTCTGCATCCATCCTTTCTCTATGATTCAAAGTCTCTTTCAAATATCCACCTCCTTCCTTTGGAAGGATCAGTGAATGTGTTTGAAAGATAGAACTTTTGAGAGGAAACTGTCTGTTTAATGTTAACAGTTGATGAACCACCCTTGGTAGGTAATTAACTATCTAACATTCATTCACTTCATCTTGTTGACTGATGTTTCACCTAGAGATTGAGACTGGAAGAAAAGCCATTGCAGATGGAAGATTGATGATCAAGACCTTGCTGGGAAGGCTGTGGAGATGGAGATTGATGCTTGCCTGAAGCTTATAGCTGTTTGATGATGACTTGAAGATAGATGTGGTGCAGAGCTGCTGTGGCTGTTTATTTTTCTGCTGTATTTCTTTCTTGATGTATTGATTGGTTTTCTGGACTGTATTGTTTGTTGTTTACCCTGTTGGGTTGAAAGTGAATCCTGTTCACTTTTGCCTATTGTTTTCTAGGTTCGAGGTTGAGTGGGACTCCCTTGCCTCGCTTGTATTGCTGCATCCATGCATTTTACTGCTTTACTGTATATATCTGATATTGTTTCTGTTTTCGTCTATTCCCTTAGGATCTCTGTTTCTCTCTGTGCAAGAGAGGAGCATGATAGACACTAGGTCTTAACCCATGCATGATAACATTAGGTTAGTTTGATTCCCTTCGCAACCGTAGGTTAGAGTTCTGTCTCTTCTTTCTCAAAACAAACAGAAAAACACAATAAAATTTCAAACACAATAAAAGCCTTGCATATGGACGCCGCAGAACTGTTAGTGACTTCTTGGCTTGGGGTTTCAGGTTTCTCTCTTGATTTCTTGGTTGGAAAAGCTCAGGAATATGCCAAGAACGGATGTTGGGTGGTTTTCAATGCTATCTTGGCTTTATGCATTTATGGAATTGTGTTGTTCCCTAACTTGCCCAATTTTGTAGACCTGGACGCTTTCCATCTATTCGCTGCCGGCAATCCAGTGCCAACGTTGGTCGGAGACTTCTACCACTCCTTGCACTACAAGAACGAAAACAGAAGGGGAAAGGTTGTTTACTGCTGTGCTCCTCTATTGAATATGTGGTTCAAAAGTCATCTTCCCATGAAGGGGTCTTTTGTGGAAAGTGCAACCACCGCTAGCTGGTCAGAGCGCCTGATGAGGCTATCTTCCGAAGACGTCGAGTGGTTTGATAGAGATCTGTTGGGATCTGAGCTTATATTCAGTTGTTCTGGGTACCCTAATGTGCCGTTGATAGGAAGAAAAGGGTGTATCAACTACAACCCATCCCTGTTGGTCCGTCAGTTCGGATATGCGCTGAAGAACCCACCGAAGGAGGAAGAAGTACAGGAATCTCTGTACTTCACCGGAGACGTGAAGGGGGAGTTATTGGCCAAGCTGCGGCATGCCTGGACGCGTATTAACCGAAGAGGGAAGCCGTTGTTAGGGAAGAATGACTGTCAGGCCTATGCACCTTACAGGGTTTGGATCCAGGAGAGAGCAAGTCAGTTGCGGATGCCATTTCCAGATGCACCAGTCCTTGTTACTATTCCGGTAGCAGAGCCAACTACTGTTTCTAGGGAGGCCTACGAGCAAGTGGTGAAGGAAAAAGAAGCCTTGATGAAAATCAACGAAGGGTTAGAGCAGGAGCTAGCCCAGATACGCAGTGAGAAAAACAGGGCCGTGTATGCTTTCCAACAGCAGATTGAGCTAATGAACAGATTAGGGGTTGAGTTGACTGAGGAGAGGAAGAAGCGCGAACGTCTGGGGCAAGAGTTCAGAAGCTCCCATGACATGCTTGAATCCAAGAAGAAAGCGATCAACATCGCTCACCGAGAGATCTCTTCTTGCAATAAGACCTGGAATGCCACGCTCACCAACAATAAGAAGAGGGAAGATAAGTTGAAGCAGCAAATTTCCGACCTCGAAGAGCAATTGAAGTCCAGCATCAAGAAGTGTGAAGAAGAAGTGATGACCCGGTACAGTCTCCAGAATGCACTGAACAAAGCCATCAAAGGCAGAGATGAAGCTGTGTCTCAGAAGCGTAAACTAGAGGATCGCTTCGGAGAAGGGGCATGGGAAGAAACTGCTGAAGACGTGCGGCGTGTTCTTACGAAAAGAAACCAACTTGTTGAAGGGCTGCTGGATCGACCAAGCCATCCGGAGACCAAGAAGCTGCTAGAAGAGTACCAGACTTATGGGAGTATTTGATCATTTCATGTAGTAACTTGTATGCTTTATTTGCATAGTGCTGACCATCACCAGGATTGTTGGTTGAGGTCATGCGTTCTTGTTGTACTCTCAGTGATATTGTATTCCGGACTTATTGGTTTCTCTGCAATATATGAGGCCTTCTGTGATTCAGCTCCGATCTTTATATTGTTAGCACTGTCACTGCACCGGCACCTTCACACTAGAATCGGGGAATGAATTTCCTTAATGCACAGACACACATTGCATTGCATTCATATTCATATCGCATTACAGATAATCTTCAGATGGTGTCTTATTTCCTGCCCTGTACCAGGTACTTTTCAGGATTGCAGATCAGCACCCGCACCGCTATTCCACTCGCACCAACTGTCGAAGAATCATGGATCAAATGCAGAACGAGATGCAAGATGTGCGCGAGAAGCTAGCTCTCTTTATGCAGACCATGGAAGCTATTGCAAAAGGTCAGGAAAATTTGCAAGCCATGGTCCAACCTCTGTTGGCCCGAAATGCTGGTCACGGTAATGAGGATCATCAGTCTGTGCGAGTCGATACTGTTCACGGAGATGGCACTCCCACGCCAGTGGCTCCACCTGTAGTCAATATACCTGCTGCTAATGTCAACAACGCTACCACTGCTGGGAACGGTAACGTCGGAGTTGGGAACGAGACTGCTGTCCATAACGTTGGGCTTGGTGATGTCAACTTGGGTGATAATATGGGAGGCAACGGCTTCGGCAATACTGGATTCGGGTTCAACGATCAAGGATTCGATAACGCTGGGAAATATGGTTTCAATGCTCAAGGCTTTGGGCAAGACGGTTATGGTGTGACCAATCAGGGTTACGGAGGTTTCGGAAATGGAAACGGCGCTGGGTTAATGGCTTTTGGGCCTGCTGGAGGTGTTCAGGGATACGGCAACAGAGGCCGAGGTCCGGTGATGAATCAGATTAGAGCTGGCCGTAATAATGAGTATGATGGGTATGGAGCTGGGAATGGTATGTGGCAAGAAGATCAGCAGGAGGACGCTTTCTCCGGCGGAGGCTTTGAAGGGCCGATGGATAACTCCCAGAAGATCAGAATGCTAGAAGAGCAGATGAGGGAAGTCCTGAACCAAAGTGTTGTGGGCTTGGACATGGCAACAATGGGTCTGGTACCTGGCTTGAGGGTGCCAATCAAATTCAAAGCTCCTGCGTTTGATAAGTATAAAGGGGACACATGTCCGAAAGTGCACGTACGAGCTTATTACAGAAAGATGTCTGCATATTCAACTGATGAGAGAATGCTAATGCATTTCTTTCAAGATAGTTTGTCGGGCCCTTCCTTAGAGTGGTACATGGGGTTGGAACCGACTAATATAAAGACATGGAAGCAGTTAGCAGAGGCATTTGTAGCTCACTACAAGTATAACAGCGACTTGGCACCCAATCGGGTCCAATTGACAGGGCTGTCACAGAAGAAGGGGGAGAGCTTTAAAGAGTACGCGCAAAGGTGGCGCGATATGGCTGCCAGGGTCCGTCCTCCTTTAGAAGACAAGGAAATGAATGACATGTTCGTCGGCACATTCACAGGCTTGTTTCATGACATGTTGTTTCATACATCTCTGGCCAGTTTCTCAGATTTAATTCTGATGGGAGAAAAGATTGAACGTAACATTAAGCAAGGAAAGTTCCAGGATGAGGAAGCAACTGCATCTGGCAGTAATAGGAAGGCTTTTGGGGGGCGCCGTCAGGGCGAGGCAAGCGCAGTGTTTGGAGGCCAAGGCCGAGGCCGAGGCAGGGGACGAAACCAATATCATCAGCCGCAGCAGGTGGCGAGTGTTACTATCCCGTATCAGCAACAACAACAACCGTTTCAGCAGCAGCCAATGCAGCAGCAGCAGCAGCCATTTCAACAACAACAGCAACAACAGCCACAACAGGGGGCACAACAGGCTCAGCGAAGATTCCAGGGTGGTAAACCAAGAAGAGTGTTTGAGAAGCCTCCCTCAACCTATGCAGATTTGTTGCAGACGCTGTTGGGTCTGAATTTGGTAGAGAAGAGAACTCTGGCACCGATAACGGGAACTCCTCCGTATGGTTATGATGCAAGCAGGCACTGTGAGTTTCATTCTGGGGCTCCGGGCCACGATATAGAGGGTTGCCATGCTTTTAAGCACGTTGTGCAAGATCTTCTGGACAATAAGGCTATCAATTTCGGAACGGCAGGTCCGAATATAGTGCAGAAACCCATGCCTAATCATGGGGCAAACACCATTCTGACTGAGGAAGGGTTGAATCTGATTATGAATGTCGACGATTTAAAGACGCCGCTGAGCGAGATAAAAAGTAGATTGTTGCAGGGGGGTGTTTACCCAGGATGTGACGAGTATTGCTTAGAATGTTGGACCCTAGCTGGGGGGTGTGATGATTTGAAGAAAGGCATTCAGGCTTTAATTAATGGAGGCACATTGCAGTTTGACCGAGCAGCAACTGAAGAGCCTGCAGGGGCGGTAGCAGATGATCAAAGTGATGTGGCCACTGTAACAATTCCTCGGAAGACCATCACTATAGCAGCACCGGTCCAGCGACCACCGATCACCATAACTAAGGCCGGACCGATCCTGTACGAGAACACAAAAGCAGTCCCATGGTCATATGCGTTGGAGGTGTATTGTGACGGGATAAAGATTGATGTTAATAAGCAGCCAGCCGAGACTGTAGACAACGTTGTTGGCTCAGGAGGTATGACAAGGAGTGGTAGGATCTTCATATCGCCTGAGGTGGAGGCCGAAAGACTAGCGAAAGGAAAGGGGAAGATGGTTGAGAATGTCCCCGTGCAAGCAAGCGGCAAAGAAGCGGCATCGAAAGATGTAGAAGAGTTCATGCGCTTGATTCGAAAAAGTGATTATAAGATTGTGGAGCATCTGCAACAGACGCCGTCCAAAATATCTATTTTGTCATTGCTCTTGTGTTCGGAAGCTCACAGAAATGCTTTGTTGAAAGTCCTGGATACCTCCTTCGTACCCCAAGACGTCTCTGTAAATCAGCTGGAAGGGGTGTTGGCACATGTGAATGCAGGCCACAGCTTAGGCTTTACCGACTTCGATTTGACCCCTAAAGGGAGGGATCATAATATGGCGCTGCACATATCTATCGAATGTAGAGGATCAGTAATGTCGCATGTATTGGTCGACACCGGATCGTCTCTGAATGTGATGCCTAAGAGAGCGAAGATGAAGCTGGATGTCAGAGGAATCCTGTGCACGCCCAGTGACTTGGTAGTTAGGGCATTTAATGGCACGCGAAGAACAATCTTTGGATCGATAACATTGCCCCTGCAAGTAGGGCCGGAGGTGTTTGCAACTGAGTTTTATATCATGGATATACAGCCTGCGTATAACTTCCTGCTCGGAAGACCTTGGATTCATGGGGCTGGGGCAGTCACGTCTACCCTGCATCAGAAGTTGAAATATATGGTCGGAGACAGCGTAGTCACCGTGTGCAGAGAAGAAGACATCCTGGTCAGCCATCTGTCGTCATTTAAATATGTGGAGGTCGACGGAGAGATCCACGAAACACCCTGCCAGGCATTTGAAGGTTTACGTATCAAGGACAAAGGTCCCGAACCGAGCAAAGTGTCAGAGATAGCCGTCTCGTCATATAAAGAAGCTCAAGCTCTGGTGGAGGCAGGAGAAGCAACGGGCTGGGGCAAAGTGCTGGATATTCCTGTGAAGATGGACCGGTTCGGGCTGGGATACCAACCATCGTCGTCAACACCTGCTGTGGGGGCACCCCGTTTCAGAGGGCCAATAACCATCTCTGCCAGTGGAGTATGTCATGAAACCATCAACGCTGCTTCGGAGTCTGACGAAGGAGACAGCGACTGTGATATGGATGCCTGGATTCAGCCAAGCACGCCAGGACAAGGACTGTGCAACTGGTCTATTCAGGAGCTTGTTCCTGTGACTCTTAAACAGTAATGCTTTGCTTTATTAATTGTTGAACAATCTGATGTCTTGCCCGGGGCATCAGGATTTGCTTAGGGCTGTGTTGTTATGAACATTGCGTGTTAATCATTAAACAAATGGCGTTTTTTTTCATGTGCAAATGCTGTAATCCCTGTCTTTCTTGTTTTGTATTTTTTCAATAAAATGGCAACGTGGTTATTCGCTTTATACGCATTTTGAAGCACTTAACCATTCCTTTTGCAGGATAACATTTTCAGATGACATCCTTGAACCACCTATGACTCGTCCCGACTTTGAGCATTCGGTATTTCAGGCCGAAGAAGAGGTTGTCGAAGATAGTGACGTTCCTGAAGAACTGTCTTGGTTGGTGAAGCAAGAGGAAAGAGCCATTCTGCCTCACGAAGAGGTCATCGAAATTATCAACTTGGGGTCGGAAGGGGTTGAGAAGAATATTCGTATCGGGACCGCACTGCAGAGCGATATCAAGCGAAGACTGGTTGAAATGCTCCGAGAGTATAGTGATGTATTCGCTTGGTTGTATGAAGATATGCCAGGGCTCGATACAGATATGGTTGTGCACCGTCTGCCACTGAAAGAAGAATGCCCGCCGGTCAAACAAAAGCTTCGCAGAACTAGACCAGATATGGCAGTGAAGATCAAAGAGGAAGTTCAAAAACAGTGGGACGCTGGTTTCCTGGCTGTGACAAAATATCCCTCATGGGTTGCTAACATCGTACCAGTGCCAAAGAAAGACGGCAAAGTTCGAATGTGCGTGGATTATAGAGATTTGAATAAAGCAAGCCCAAAAGACGATTTTCCACTTCCTCATATCGACATGCTAGTTGACAATACTGCTCAATACTCCGTATTCTCCTTCATGGATGGCTTTTCAGGCTATAATCAGATTAAAATGGCGCCAGAGGATATGGAGAAGACCACTTTCATAACGCCTTGGGGAACATTTTGCTACAAAGTGATGCCATTTGGTTTGAAAAATGCTGGGGCAACATATCAGCGGGCTATGACGACTCTTTTTCATGATATGATGCATAAAGAGATCGAAGTTTATGTTGACGATATGATTGCCAAATCCCAGACGGAGGAAGAGCATCTGGTGAATTTGCTGAAGTTATTTAAAAGGCTTAGGAAGTTCAGGCTGAGACTGAACCCTAACAAATGCACCTTCGGGGTGAGATCAGGTAAACTTCTGGGGTTTATCATAAGCGAAAGAGGAATAGAGGTAGATCCTGCTAAAATAAAAGCGATTCAAGAAATGCCGACGCCTAAAACAGAGAAAGAGGTGCGCGGGTTTTTACGGAGGTTGAACTACATCGCTCGGTTCATCTCTCATCTAACTGCTACGTGTGAACCATTATTCAAGTTATTGAAGAAAGATCAAGCTGTAACATGGAACGAAAATTGTCAAAAGGCGTTCGATAAAATAAAACAGTATTTGCAGGAGCCTCCTATTTTGATACCTCCAGTGGCAGGGAGACCCTTGATCATGTATTTGACGGTTCTTGAGGGAAGCATGGGTTGTGTTCTCGGTCAACACGACGAGACAGGAAGAAAAGAGCATGCGATCTATTACTTGAGTAAGAAATTTACAGATTGTGAATCTCGATACTCAATGCTTGAGAAAACTTGTTGCGCGCTAGCCTGGGCCGCCAAGCGTTTGAGGCAATACATGCTGAATCATACAACCATGCTCATCTCGAAGATGGATCCTATCAAATATGTATTCGAAAAGCAGGCGTTGTCAGGGAGAATTGCCCGTTAGAAGATGGTCTTGACTGAATATGACATCCAATACGTCTCGCAAAAGGCTATAAAGGGGAGTGTGTTGTCTGAGTATCTGGCGGAGCAGCCTATTGAAGATTACCAATCGATGAGGTTTGATTTTCCTGACGAGGATATCATGTACCTAAAGATGAAAGATTGTGAAGAACCGTTGCCAGACGAGGGACCAGAATTGGGTTCCAAATGGAAGATGATATTTGACGGAGCTGTGAATGCTTACGGTAGCGGAATAGGGGCAATCATCACTACGCCACACGGGTCGCACATCCCGTTTACTGCCCGATTGACCTTTGCCGTTACTAACAATGAGGCCGAATACGAAGCTTGTATAATGGGGCTTGAAGAAGCCATTGATTTGCGAATCAAGAATCTGGACGTATACGGAGATTCAACTCTGGTGGTGAATCAGATCAAAGGAGAGTGGGAGACACGTCAGCCCAATTTGATACATTACATGAACTATGCAAGGAGATTGTTGCCTTTCTTCGACAAGGTTGAATTGCATCATGTACCGCGGGCAGAGAACCAAATGGCTGACGCTCTCGCCACTTTGTCTTCCATGTACAAAGTCAATTTCTGGAACGAGGCTCCCCGAATCATTATCTCTCGGTTTGACAGGCCAACTTACGTTTTTGCTATTGATGAGGCATCCGATGACAAACCGTGGTATTTTGATATCCTTAATTTCCTGAAGAATAAAGAGTATCCGGCTGGGGCATCCAGTCAAGATCAGAAGACTCTCAGGAGATTAGCGGGTCATTTCTATTTGAATCCGGACGGTGTCTTATACAGAAGAAACCACGACTTGGTGCTGTTGCGTTGCGTAGATGAAAGAGAGGCAAAACTGCTCATGGAGGAAATACACGAAGGTACCTTTGGTACGCATGCTGGTGGACATGCTATGACGAGAAAGCTGCTGCGGGCAGGTTATTTTTGGCTGACTATGGAAACTGATTGTTTCAAGTTTGCGAGGAAGTGCCACAAGTGCCAAATCTATGCTGATAAGATCCATGTGCCTCCGAGTCCTCTGAATGTGATGTCATCTCCATGGCCATTCTCGATGTGGGGAATCGATATGATTGGAAAGATCGAGCCGACAGCTTCTAATGGGCACCGGTTCATCCTAGTAGCAATCGATTACTTCACCAAGTGGGTAGAAGCGACGTCTTATGCAAACGTAACTAAGCAAGTGGTGGCCGGATTCATCAAGGGAGATATCATTTGCCGATATGGGATCCCCGAGCGGATAATCACGGACAACGGTTCAAACCTGAACAACAAAATGATGAAGGAGCTCTGTCAGAATTTCAAGATCGAACATCACAACTCCTCCCCTTACCGACCCAAGATGAATGGTGCTGTCGAGGCGGCCAATAAGAACATCAAGAAGATCGTTCAGAAAATGGTGGTGACCTATAAGGATTGGCATGAGATGCTACCTTTCGCTTTGCACGGTTATCGCACGACGGTACGCACATCAACCGGGGCAACCCCGTTCTCGTTAGTATACGGAATAGAAGCGGTATTACCATTGGAAGTCGAGATTCCTTCTCTGAGAGTATTGCGAGACGTTCAACTAGACGAGGCAGAATGGGTGAAAGACAGGTTGAACCAATTGAGTTTGATGGATGAGGAGAGGCTAGCTTCTCTAGCATATGGTCGTTTGTACCAGAGCTGAATGAAGAAAGCATATGATAAGAAGATACATCCGAGGAGCTTTCAGACGGGCGACCTTGTGCTGAAAAGGATTCTCCCGCCGCAAGCAGATCACAGGGGCAAATGGACCCCCAACTACGAAGGGCCATACGTTGTCAGGAAAGTCTTTTCAGGAGGAGCGTTGTTGTTGTCCACTATGGACGGTGAAGACTTTACGTCGCCTGTGAATTCGGACGCAGTTAAAAAATACTTTGCCTAAAATAGACCCGCTGGACAGAAAAAAGAGAGTCCAGGCAAAAATGGGGCATCCTGGTGAACCAAAAACAGAATGAAAGGTTCGGGCAAAAGTTAGGGATAAAATTGAAAAAACGTACACCCGCGAAGTTGAAAACCTACACTGGGCGGCTTCGGCAAAAAAGGGTATCCCGGTGAACTGAAAACCCGTAAAGGGCGGTTCACGCAAAAGTTAGGGATTTGAAAAGCAAATGACTGCGGTCCGAATTTGATACTGCGGTGAGCATCAGTGCGGGAGAATACCTGAGGGGTCGATTATCAGATACAACCGCTTCGGAAGTATGGATACCGGGAAAGCATTAGAGTCGGATGAGTCATAGGAGGATCAGTTCGTGGTGTTCGTCTGCATCCCGTTGCCGACATGTGTACAAAATTTAATTTGTCAAAGTATTTATGCTTATTGTGCATACTTGTATATCTGCTTTGCGTAGCTTCCTCTTTTCAGGAGTTACATCCCGTGTACAAAAACTCCGCCCATTCAGGGGCCCAATCAATAAAATATGTTATTCAGTGCTTGATGCTGATTCTTTACTGTTTTGTGCATGATAAAACGCCTAAGTTTATTGAAACTAGCATGTGTATAACATCACTGGCCCTTGCCAACAATTGCTAAAGCTTTGAATCAACTGAAAATAACGTCACTAACCTGAATCGATTTGGTTGCATAGGCTTGTCTTGTCTTGTTTGTGTTGTTGCAGGTTTCATAGCCGTATGAGGAAGACGATAAAAAAAAAGATTGCAGTAACAAAAGACTTGATCCCCACGCAGATCATGCACGCTCTTCCTGAAGAAGGATCGAACTCCCCAGCTAGTCGTAGCCTATCCAGAAAGATATTCTCCGGCAAAGTCGTCTATCCTCAGCAGAATTGATGATTCCAAGGTCGTAAGGTTGTATTCAGACAGTAGGGTGTCCCCCAGGAGGATTTCCCTATCTCAAGCAGAGTAGGCTAACCTCAGAAGATTGATATCGGTGAGCTGTATTCAGGCAGTTTACCTTTCCCCGCAGGGTCATTTACTCTCCCCCAGCGGAGTTCTCTTTCCAACCAGTGTCTTCATTCCTCCCAGTGGAATTCAAAGATTAAGACTCTCCCCGGAAGAGTTGGTGGTGCGCCCAGGCATTTACTTTGTCAGAATACCGTGTGATATCCGTTCACTTTCCAGCAGAAGTATAATCATACCGAGCGCATCTGCTATTCTCCAGCAGAGTTGTATTCCCAGCAGGGTCACTTCAATGAGGTGATTGGTATTAAGTTCCCAATCTCCCAGCTGAGTCGACTTCACTCTCCCAGCATTTATTTTGCTGGGATAGTTCTGTAGCATCTGGCTATCCCCAGCGGAGTTGGCATTATCTTCAGCATTTATTTTGCTGAAGTAGTTTATGTATCCCAGCGGTTCGAGTTTGCATTCGCATTGGCATATAGCGTCGTACTTGCATTCACCAAATAAAAGCGTAGCATTTCCATGTCGAATGGAGCATTGCATCATTGACAGACGCATGCATTTTGAAACATAAACCAGGATGGCTAACCTTTTGTTTCAAGTATTGTTTCTCTTACAGGTAGAGAGAGCCCTCGCTCAGGTGAATCAATGAGCATTCGAAGTCTCGGCATGAGACATTCAACGAAGTGTCAGCTGTGGCACTACTCCCCACCGAGTCGGCAGGATAAGTTTTCTCTTTGTCCCTAAGCAGAGTTACTTATTTCCCCGCCAGAGTTCTTGTTGAAGTTTCTCTAGTCCGACCAGTGGATTGTTTCCTTCGAAGTTGTTGTTACGTCAGCATTAACAGGTTTCATGAACCAGAATTTCAGAGGCTACCGCCAGTTATCAGAACAGGCATCCAGTGGTTTGGTTTCCAAATATCCCCAGTAGAGTCAGCCTCAAAGCTGCTGTAACGTCAGTGCTAAGAAGTCTGTGGGTTGGGATCAACGAAGAAATGAGTCCTGACGTGGACATTCTTATTGACGGGATTTCTTTGTGCTAGAGAAGTGGGGGTCCTAACGTGGACAGATTTATTTCCCCGGATTGATAGGAGGTGCTAGTCCTAACGTGGACAGGTTCGATTTTTCAGGATTGTTGGAATGTGGAGTCCTGACGTGGACATTTTCTCAAGTTGACGATATGTGTTGGTCCTAACGTGGACAGATTCGAGTTCTCGGTATTGATTGAGTGTGGAGTCATAACGTTGACAAGGTTGATTACGCTTCGTGTTGGAGTCCTGACGTGGACCATTTATTTCCAGCAGATAGCTTTATTCGTAATGGTGAAATGTGCGTCCTGACGTGGACAAGTTTGTAGTTCTTCGCGATGGCAAGATACGAGAGTCCTGACGTGGACAAATTTATCCTTCTTCGTGTTGGTGGCAAAGTGTGTGTCCTGACATAGACGGGGTTTATTTCCCCAGCAAGTCGAAGACGCGCAAGTCCTGATGTGGACAGGTCCTATTACTTCAGCAGGTTGAGATGTGAGTCCTGACGTGGACAAAGATTCACTTCCCCGGTGGGTCAAAGGTGCATGAGTCCTGACGTGGACAAGTTTTTATCCTCAGCGGGTCGAGTGGTAAGTCCTAACGTGGACAAATCAAGACGAAAAGCATTTCCTTACGTGGAAAGATTGAGTCCTTACGCGGACATATCAAAAATGGTGATTCCTTACGTGGATAGAAGTTGATTCCTTACGTGGAAAGATGATTCCTTACGTGGAAAGTTTGAGTCCTTACGCGGACATATCAAAAGGTATTCCTTACGTGGAAAAAAGATTGTATTCCTAACGTGGAAAGGTTATGATTCCTTACGTGGAAAGAAGTTTGTATTCTTAACGTGGAACGAAGATGGATTCCTAACATGGAAAGATTTGTATTCCTGACGTGGAAAGATTGATTCCTTACGTGGAAGAACGACATATTCCTTACGTGGAAGGGTTTAGTCCTGACGTGGACAAGTTCAGAAAAGAAATGTGTTTCCTTACGTGGAAAGATGGAGTCCTTACGTGGACATATCAAGAGCATTCCTTACGAAGAAGAAAAGCAGTTTCCTTACGTGGAAAGACGAGTTTATTCCTTACGTGGAAAGATTGAGTCCCTACGCGGACATATCAAGATTGATTCCTGACGTGGAAAGATAGAGGCATTCCTAACGTGGAAAAAGTTTGTTTCCTTACGTGGAAAGGAAAAGTTGATGCCTAATGCGGAAGAATGTAATTCCTAACGTGGAAGAGTTTAGTCCTGACGCGGACAGATCCAGGCGAAGTCTTAGTCCTAACGTGGATGGTGTTATTCCTAACGTGGAACGGTTATTCCTAGCGTGGATGGTGTTATTCCTAATGTGGAAGAGTTTATTCCTAACGTGGACGATTTATTTCTGACGAGAAGGCAGACGAGCCATCCCCAGCGAAGTCGCCGAGCTTTTCCGTGTTGACAACGGTTGGAGTCCTAACGTGGACGAAGTTTCCGATGGATTCCATCTTTTTCAGGATGATGAGAAGAATCCTCAGCACGGTCGCTACGAGATCAGTGGGTTGCCATAACAGTCAGATTCGGCTGACGAATGACGTTCCCCAAGCAGTGGCGCAGTTTATTTCTGCGGTTGGCAAATTCTTGGGTTCTTAGTATTCAACCGTCTCGTACCGCGAATGTCTGAAGGCTCCGGGCTCTTCACCCAATCAGGTCCAAGTCGCTTGAATAGGGGCAGCTGTTGCACCCTAAAATTTGCCCAACCTTATTCACTTGGTTTATGTTTCAATATCATTAGCATTTGCATATAGAGTCATGTACATAGTCTGATCATCTACATAGCATAAGCATAGCAAGTCATCCAACAGGGGACCAATCATTATTCTCATCTCTAGAGGCCTATCAAGAGGTCATTATTCAAATTCAACCTCATTCAAGTCATCAGAAAGAATTGGGAAGCTATCAAGTCAATGGATCAAGCAGTTCATCTATCTCCTATCTGAGGGTACCTGAGGATCAACAAGTAAGTGTGAGCTGTGAGCTGAGTATGGGGAGTATCTAGACATCTTGGAGGGCTTAGAAATTCATTTGGAGAAGGAGACAAGTCATTGACAGGATCACAAGAATTGCAGTTGGGGACAGTCAACTAGGGTTTCATCTGGGTCAACCCTGGGTCAACTCTAGGTCAATTGACTGATTGAAAGGCATTAAGGTCTATTGGAGAGATGTGGGGTTCATCATTTGACATGTAGATAAGGATATGGTGATGTGCCAAGAAGAAATCAAGAGAAATCAAGGAGAAGAGGAGTTTCTAAATTAGGGTTTCTATGTAAAATCCCCTAGTTTAGGTCAAATTTCCAAGCAAGATAAGTCAAAATACAAGCTTCAAATGGATCCTTGGTCAACATTAAACTTGTAGAGGATCTCAATACCTTTAATTTGAGTGGTGGAAGACATTAAGGAGATTTATAGAACTCAAGTTATGGTCCTTGCAAGTTACAGGTCATCTGAGGTATCTGAAATTTTGTCTGTGAAAGAGACTTGACTTCCAAGCTATTTTTACCCCTCAAGGAGATTTCAAATGAATTTCTGGTAAACATAAGAGTTGTTCCTCATTGTCTTAGCTTTCTAGAATGGTATAGTATGCCTTCATATGATTTATGGAACTCTACTTATGGTCTTGGCAAGCAAAGGGTATTTTGGTCATCTGAGAATTACAGGTCATTTCAAGCCTATGCCCAAAACTCATACAAGGAAGCTTCAAATGGAAAACTTTAAAACATAAAACTTGTTCCAAATGACATTTTGAGTCTAGAAAAGTGACCATGAGAGATTGTAAAGATTCATAGCACAAGGTTTCAAAATTGTTGGATTTAATGAATTAAAATGGACTTAAAAATGAGATTTTTCATATTTTGGCCAAATGAAGCAAAATTATAGGTCATTTTGAATGGAAAGATCATTTTAAAGACATTGGCTAAAGTAGAATTTTTAGCTTAGTTCACATTTTGGGAGTTATTCATGGTTACTTGTAATGGAAGATACATAAACCAAATCCAAAGGAAAGAATGCAAGGGAAGCTTCTCCAAGTTTCTAGGAGTTTCTAACCTCATGTATATATTGATATGAGATGGTTCATGCCATGGTTGGTGATCTCATTCTCTCAAAATCATAAGTTTCACTCACTTTCTCCAATTTGCAAAAGCATCTCAAACCCTCTCAAATCTCCATCAATTCTCACATTTCTTGATTGGATCTTCATCAACACCTTTCCTAGATCAGAATTCCATCAAAGATTTGGTAGATTGGAGCAAGGATCATGCCATCCATCTTCATCATCCAATTTGCAAGAAGGTTTCAAGTACAAGATTCAAGGAGTTTGCACAAAAGCCATTGCATACAGAATTCATAATTAAGGTTACTGATCACTTTCCAATCACTGCAAGCATCAGATCCAAGGGTTTCCATAGCTGTTTTCACCATTTTGCACCAGGTTAGTTTCTCTTCAAATTGGCTGAATTAGCTAGGATCATGGATAGTTATTAGGTTAGAATGGTTAAGCATAGGTAGATGATTGATTTTGGTGAGTTTGAAGAAGTTCCATGAAGGTTGTTAATGGTGCACCAATTCTGTTAAGGTTCATAACTCATGGAATATGGCACGATAATCCTCTTTAAATAGTTCAGAATGACCAGCATAAAGTGTAGATTAGGTTAGGATAAGATTTGGCAAGGTTTGGTATGGTTGATGACAGGTGTTCATGGTGGATTCTATCTGTTCTATCTATCGGGTTTGTTTCTTGAGTGAGTTTCAGAAAGAGATAATGGTATGGTTGTGTGGAGGAGAGTTGATGGAGCATCTTTGCTCTTTGAATCGCGTGATTTCATGGAGGGACGAAGGAGAACAGAGCAATGGAAGGTGCTTGCATGGTTAGGGTTTCTCAGAGTTAGGGTTTGGCTCAAGGTTGAAGATAATGTTTGAACCACACGATTGCCTGGTTGACTTGGACTTGAGGCTGGATCCAAGGGTCCACGTTTAAAGATGAAATGGAGGGAAACCCTGGGCACCAAAACGCCCCGTTTCACTTAAGTTTCTGAGTGGGCTCAAACTTCCTTTGCTATTCGCAACCCCCAATTGCCAGGCCCAATAATATTCAACTAGTTTAGTTGCTATCTGCACCGTTTTGAGTTTTTGTTTTTTTGTTTAAATTCTGAAGCGTGTTGGGCCCAGTGAATTTGATATTCACACCCCTGCTCTGTGGCCCACCTGGATAAAACAACTGAGCGCGTTGGCTGTTCAGACCCCCCTCTCCTTTTATTTCCTATTTTGTCATTTTAATTTCTTTAATATTTTCTCATCCTTTAAAAAAATCATAAAAAATAGAAAAATGCATATTTTCAATTGATTCTTTTTGCATTAATTTCTTCAAGATGCCTAGAAAATTATAAAAATAAAAATTGCATTTTATTTTTTATTTGATATTTTTCCCATATTTTCCAAATAAATGCCTATTTTAGGGATTTCATTTCATACATGATTTTGATAATTTTTGTTCTAATAAATGCTTTAATATTTTTCACCCATTCTTTTTAGGTTGATTAATAGACATTGTTAGCTTGTACATACAATTTAGTTCCCATTTTTAGGAATTAATTTTAGGTGTTTAGCTTAGGTGAAAACAACATGAACATAATTAGGGTTTAATTGACAACATAGGTGAATAAATTCATTTCCCTTAGGACTTAGAGATTGAATATTTTAGCTATGGGACTATAGGGACTATGGGTAGTTATTAGATCCCTTAGAAATCACTAGGATTCCCCTACTGCTATTAGTATACTGCTGTATTTGACTGATTGGTGTGGTGTGCCCTCTGGGGATTATTGTTTGTCTGTGTGGGTATTGGGATTGATTGGGGATTGGGAGAGCTGAAGGCTTGTAATGATGAAGCCATTGGAGATCAAGAGCTTGAAGATCAACTTCCAGAGTTGATGAGGAGATCCTGCTGGCAGCTGTTGAGGAGACTAGGGTTTAGGAGCTAGGCAGAGCTCTAGATTAGAAAGCTTGTTCCTCAAACATGGAATGCCTTGTCTGCATCCATCCTTTCTCTATGATTCAAAGTCTCTTTCAAATATCCACCTCCTTCCTTTGGAAGGATCAGTGAATGTGTTTGAAAGATAGAACTTTTGAGAGAAAACTGTCTGTTTAATGTTAACAGTTGATGAACCACCCTTGGTAGGTAATTAACTATCTAACATTCATTCACTTCATCTTGTTGACTGATGTTTCTCCTAGAGATTGAGACTGGAAGAAAAGCCATTGCAGATGGAAGATTGATGATCAAGACCTTGCTGGGAAGGCTGTGGAGATGGAGATTGATGCTTGCCTGAAGCTTATAGCTGTTTGATGATGACTTGAAGATAGATGTGGTGCAGAGCTGCTGTGGCTGTTTATTTTTCTGCTGTATTTCTTTCTTGATGTATTGATTGGTTTTCTGGACTGTATTGTTTGCTGTTTACCCTGTTGGGTTGAAAGTGAATCCTGTTCACTTTTGCCTATTGTTTTCTAGGTTCGAGGTTGAGTGGGACTCCCTTGCCTCGCTTGTATTGCTGCATCCATGCATTTTACTGCTTTATTGTATATATCTGATATTGTTTCTGTTTTCGTCTATTCCCTTAGGATCTCTGTTTCTCTCTGTGCAAGAGAGGAGCATGATAGACACTAGGTCTTAACCCATGCATGATAACATTAGGTTAGTTTGATTCCCTTTGCAACCGTAGGTTAGAGTTCTGTCTCTTCTTTCTCAAAACAAACAGAAAAACACAATAAAATTTCAAACACAATAAAAGACACTTCTTCCGTAAAAGAATGTGAATTCATCAAAACGTCATTTTGTCCGCCGGGACTGTTAATCAGAAAAACCGTTTTTCAAAGGGACTAAAAACAATCAAGACAGACTTGTGTCATACGTGGCCCGAACTACGTTTGCTCTGATCTTTCATGCTGTATGAAAGTACGTAGGCATAGGATGCGATATCCTAGCGAGCAACATTCCCCTCCTTTCCCGTAGGTAGGCGAACTACATTGACTCTGATTTCTCGTTCCAGACGGGAATACGTAGGCATAAAGTGCGATACTTTGCCGAGTCATTTTATTTTTCATCTTATTTTCCTTTAACCCTGGACCTGTAGAGTAGATAGAATAACAATCCATACCCGAAAACAAGCGTGGATCCCGTCGAGTACGACGGACGTGAGGGGTGCTAATACCTTCCCCTTGCGTAACCGACTCCCGAATCCAGGTTTTGGTTGCGATGACCATACCTTTCCCGTGTTGTGCGAGGTTTACTCTGAGCGTTTCCTTTCCCTCCCGTGGGATAAATAACGCACGGTGGCGACTCTTCTGTTCAGCCGGCGCCGATTTTCGCAGTAGCGACAAAAGGGCTACACTCTGTTGACGATATCAATCTTAACACGCTGAGGATAACTCTTGCACACGTCTCACGGGGCCTGACCCTTCTGGGTAACACTTACTGGACTATCAAGTCTGATGAGGAATACCTGTGTATCAACACTGCTGGGGATATCAATCCTTAGCTACTCACGGTACACCTCTGTTGGAGATGTACTGATCCTATCAAGGAAACACCTTTGACATCTGCGGAAGATAATCGATCACTGAAATTGAATCTCAATTCGCTGAGGAATACAACCCTGAACGGTCCTTCTTGACCACCCTAAGTCCTTATAGGGTACGACGCAATCTGCTGAGAAATAACTCTTCTCTGGCTGACATCAAAATCTACCCGTCTAGAGATTACTTAATGAGGGAATCACCGTTGACTTCTTCTTGAGGAATGAGTCAATGACCTAGACTCGGAGGGAAAGGAGTCAAACTTGGACTCTGTGGGGATACAACAGTGCATCAGTCCCACTGCTGGGGAAATAAACCCAAATCTGCCGGTCAGGGAAAGCTTCAGTCTCAACCCACTTGGGAAAATAGCACATCAGGCCAATCAACGTTCAATGCTTGGGATGGCCATACTCTGCCGGGAATATCAATCAAACCCTGCTGAGGATAATCTTGATCCTATTCTGATACGGGATGAATGCCATCTCAATTTGCTGCAGTCTCAAACTGCTCAGGGGAAACAACCTCAAACTGTACATCTCTGCTGAGAAAATACTCCTGATTCAACAACATCAACACAGGGAATACAGACTACCAATCATGGAGCCGAGTAACAGGTTAGGCTGTAGGATAACAATCTAATGACAACAAGGCTTCTTCAGAAGACTCAGGTTTTGGCAGGGTAATGGCGCAATTCCCCGACATTCAACTCTTGCCAGGGTGAACAAACTCATTTGAACAACTTGCCCCAGTGCAATTCAACTCGCCCCAATCCGACCTTTGGGAATAATTCATTCTGAACAGAAAACAACTGGCAACAAGACAATATTCAGATGGCTTGCCCCAACATCTGTACAACGGAAGGATTCATCCTCCACTAATCAACTCTCAGCATGGTTGGCTTCAATATCTCTGAAGTAGTTTGCCCCTGAACGAGCGATGAGCGACTCAACATGCTCTGATCGAACACTGGAGGGATCTGCGCCCAAATCGCAAGAATTCTGGATAATTGCCCCTGATTGGGCCTCGAGAAGGTTCACTTCCGATCAACCGCTTCTTCCATAAACTGCCCCATAATCAACTGATACTCCGGGACTTGTCCTCAGACAAACTGATTCCACACTCACTGGAAGTCAATGCCCCAGATTCACAGGGTTTCACAGCATACCACTCTGATCCAGACTGCTAACGATTCAGTCCTGGTTGGCTATTCTCTGTTGAAGTTCCCCCGTATCAGCTACTGACCTGCAATTAAAATTGTTTATTCACGAATGGTAATTTTAATGCAGTGTTCATGCAAATTTCGAAAAATGTTGTACTGTCACTCATTTACGTGTCATGCTAGTGAGTGACGAATGAACCAAAGAGTTCAAACATAGTGCTGATGTGATCAGTGAAAAATACAATAAGGATATGATTAGCAAATCATGCAGGAGTCAGGTTACTCAACCTTATCGTAATGCGCTTTCAGAATAAACCCTGCCTCAATTAGGTCTTTTAAGGGTTGTATCGTGGTCGGGTTCACGGTTCGTGAAACAAAGGATATTTGGCTCAAACTATGATTTGTACCCACCCCTTCTACGTGATGATCTCCGATCCTAAAGTCCAGCTAACTTAGCTCGAGCGCTCGCCTCTTCGAGAGGTATGTCGAACATTGGGAACAACTGGTTAAAGAATTCACAAGGTGTTTCGGAGTGACAGTTACTCCTTTTTCGTTTCGGTGTCTGTATCTACACGACTTCGTCCTTGTTTGAGGATTTTTCTTCTTTATATCCTTTCTTTTTCATTCTTTTGATTCCCTGATTTTTGCCTGGACTGACTCTTCAGAGTTCTTTTCGATTTTTCTTTTGAAGTCCAGCGGGATGCCCTGATTTTTTGCCTAAGTATTTGCTTTCTAGCTTTTCTTTTCTTTTACTTAGCGGGCTTTCTTATTCCCTTTTTTTCTTCTTTGGGAACGAGTCGTGCGACACTGGTTGTCTTGATTGCTCCGAAAGTATTATAATTGTTTCACTCCTGGTTGGTGAGGTTTAACCATTGTGGTTGATGAGGTACGACCTCTGGCAAGGAATATGATGTGATTGGTCCTCGAAGGACAACATTCCTCTATAAGACTTGAACGCTCGATCAAGCTAACTGACAACTACCCTGCCCCGGGTTAAGATATGAGGGTTTAAAAATCCGAAAGAAACTCCTACTTCTCGGCTCGAAGTGGTTAACAAGGGATTCTCTTCCTTATCTCTCCGGTGTTTAGGGGGTTTGAAACAATGCCTTGTACGTCATCGGCAAGGTTTTATTCGAAAGCATACGATCATCGGCTATGAGTATTCAGTTTCATCATCCTCCCTCCGCTCATTGCTAATCATAGTGATAAAGTGGAGTGAATAAAATGCAAGTGTCAGTGCAATGCAGTAAATGAGTGACAACGACATGATTAGTTCAGAAAAAATGCATATTCACTTTATTAATATTACCATACGAAACATACAATGTTTAACAGCAAGTAGTAACTAACAGAAAAGAAACTACAAATGCAAATGGTAAAAAATCTGAGGACTGCCAATGCTGAGGACGTCTGCCTGCCTGGACCACTGGCTTCTGGAAATAACCCTCTGAATCTGCGAGCTCAGACGGCTGAGAGGTTGTCACGCACAACCAAAACTCCATCTGGAAAGGAAATACACCCTTGGTCGATCAACTGTTGCACTTTCGCCTGAAAATCCTTGCAATCTTCAGTTGAATGCCCCGGAGATCCACCATGGTAACCACACTGAGCATGGGGCTTGTACCTTGGAGGGTAAGGCTCTGGCACGGGCTTGAGACCTTTCGGCTCCACCAAAGAATTCTGAATCAACTGTGGAAGAATCTGGCTATACGGCACAGGCACTGGATGGAAAGAAGCATTCCTTCGTTCTAAGTGGTTGCGAGGCCTCTTTTGATTCTGGTGCTGGTATTCTTTCCGCCAAGGAGTAAGAGGTCGTCGTTTCTGAATGGCAACGGTCCCTTGTTTAGGCGCTTGCGTCCTTGAACTTGATCCAGGTAGAAACTGCGAGCGAGGCGATTCAGTCACCAAAAGTCGCGGGACATATTCAAGATCTTTCTCAGCTTCAGGCAAAGGAGTGGAATCATTCACCTCTTCTGCAGGGTACGGGATGAACTTTCCCGATGCTCTCATGCCGCCCGACACAAGCCTAATTGTCCTTGAGTCAATAAGGTCTTGAATCTTATTCTTGAGAGCCTTACATGTTTCAACATGGTGCCCCGGTGCTCCTGAGTGGAAATCACAATGTGTGCTGAGGTCAACGTCTGGTGACACGTCATCCGGTGGATCCAAGGTCCGAAGCTTGAGAACACAGTTCTGAACCAACAGTGGCAACATCTGGGCATAACTCACAGGTATAGGGTCCACAGCTCTATCAAGTAGCTTCTTCTTTTGATTATGATCTTCAGGGTTATGCTGAGATGCCTGGCGCGGCTGCCGATGAGACAGGTCTTGAGCTTCATGCTGTGTAGAGGATCCATGAGGTCCACTTGGCTTCAGCACAGGTGGCACTGACGGCAATGGAGGAAGCACTTTGGTCTCCACCTCGGGTGCTCGATCACTCTCCTTTTTTAGCATACTTCTCACCACTCCCATGAGAAAGCTCAACTGATTCTGCAGCTGCTGATTCTCTTCTCTGAGTACTTGCTGGTCCAGGCGCACTGCCTGTATGTCATTCATGACCTGCCCCAACTGGCTTTGGATTTTCCCCAACTCAGCTTGTACCTGCTCCATTAGTCTGAGTTGCTCGATTCTGGCTCAAACCTGCAAACATAAGGATTAGAAGACAAGCCCCGGCTTCTTTCATGCAAGATGAATTATGCTAATGCCAATGGCGTCTGTACGTTTAGGAGATCACCCCTAATTCTGGTGTCAACGTGCCAACATAGTGTCAATGCAGTGATAAGACTGGATCCATTCATGGAAGAAAATATCTCATATTGCTCGGGACACCAGAATCAGGGTACAAAATGCACCTGCAGCACAAACACATGCTAATGGAATGCAAACATGAATATGCGAACTAATGCAAAATGCAGTCCTGCAATAATATATCCGGGTAACTGCTGTTGTGGAGATTTTGTATCGACAATCACTGATGAGAAGAAAACCCCGGCGGAGGACCACAGATCTGATCTGCCAAGAACAACCATCTGATAGGACCATATACATAGGATCAAAATTCTGCTCTGTCGAGAACAAATGTCTGATAATAAGGACCTCAGATGTAGGATCAAGAAATATCTGCTGATGAAGTTTTCAGACCCCAAATCAAAAATCTGCCCTATCAAGAACAAACATACAGCTGCTGATGAGATCTTTAGACCACACTCAAAATCTGCTCTATCCGGAACAAACCACTGATGCTGATACTCTGATCAGACCTGCTCTATCAAGAACAGACATACACCTGATGATAAGATCCTCTGATCAAAACCTGCTCTATCAAGAACAGACAAACACCTGATGATAAGATCCTCTGATCAAAACCTGCTCTATCAAGAACAGACAAATCTGCAACTGAGAAACCCTGGTACCAATATAACTGATTCACTATCAAGAAAACCAGGTAGTCTGAAGGTCAAAGTTTCCTGCAATAAACCCAATCCCACTCACAGGTATGGACCTAAACTGACTCAAGGTACGGCATCCTATGCGTTCATCAGCGTCACAGACTTTCAAGAGGGGTGATACGATACCCAGAAGGTGTGGCATCACCAGCTCATGAAGAGGCCTCACTTAGTTGAATCACAAATGATCGGTCCTCAGAGTCAACAATCCACCAAACCAGCAACCGTCTCAACCCAAAGGGTTGAAAGTGAAGCCAACCGGATGAACCTCGTCTGAGCGTGGATTTCATGAGACACTAGTGCCTACAAAGCAAGCACGCGCCCACTAATTTCCACTCTAATTCTATGGTGCACTCAAGCCTGGGTCTGGCTTCTCGCTCATCAGAACTCCCATCCCACAACAGCACAGATAATCATATCAAACTGGAAATAAAGATGCGGGAAATAAAGTGCGAGAAGTAAAATGCGATAAATAAACGCAACCCAACAAGTAAACATGCAAGCGGTAGGATTGACTCTCTTAGGGAACCAGAAAACCAGAGATTATGGGTTCGGTCCCCAGCAGAGTCGCCAGCTGTCGCTTGCGCGAAAATAAGGTGCCGGCATGACAGAAGAGTCGCCACCTTTCGTTATTTATCCCTATGAGCGGGAAAGGAAACGATCGGAAAAACCTGACGAAAAAGGGTAAGACAAGGTCATCGCAACCATTGTCTGGGTTCGGGAGTCGGTTACGCAAGGGGAAGGTATTAGCACCCCTCACGTCCGTCGTACTCGACGGGATCCTCGCTTGTTTGTTTACTTGGACGGGTTGGTTTTATTCTATCTACCTATCAAGGCTGGCTGAAAAAGAAAAGAAAAATGACTCGGCAAAACGTCGCACTTTATGCCTACGTATTCTCATCAGAGAATGAGAAATCAGAGTCAACGTAGTTCGGCCTACGAAGGGTTGTGGGGGAAGGTAGCTCTCCAAGACTTCGCCATCTTGTGCCTACGTACTCTCAACAGGCATGAGAGATCAGAGCTCACGTAGTTCGGGAAACTACGGTTTATTTCCTGTTTTGAAAGAAGTGTTTTTTATTGTGTTTGCAATTTCAACCGCACTAGAGACTATGACCTGAGAGTGAATGCGTTGCATGTCACCCAAAGGGTACCATACTAAACATCCAGACTATGGAAAAGAAACTCTCCCATAATCCTTTCTCAGATAGCTTAAGGCTCGTAACGTACGAAAGAAATCATTCATGATTACTGTATCTTAAACTGTTTTGAGATGAGAAGAGAACAGGCCCAACTAGGAGGGAGACTATCAAGTCCTACTGTTATCATGCCATGGATTCATCCTATGGTTGAGTTTTGAACAGGGAACTCCTAGAAGTTGTCATGCATAGGTTTCAACCTAAAAGTCTATCATCAAATCCTTATCAAAGGAAATGAGAGTCCTAAGGGATCATGTCAATGATACACCAAAACAGACAAAGCATCAGCTTAACAGTAAAATGCATGCAATGCAAGTGAGGGAGGAAATGTGTATGGGGCTTCAGCCTCCACAAGCTCGTCTCAACCTCAAGCCAGTCATGAAATAACAGTAATTATACTGAAAAATAAACAACATGCTATCAAGCAATAAACAGTAAACTGCAATCATACAGATAAAAGAAATGATATGCCATCAGGCAAACAAACCACATGGGCAAGGGAGCTGCGCTCTACCGAATACCCGCAAGCAAAGCCACGCAATAACAATACAAGCAGAGGGAGCAACTCAACCTCTAATGCAATCATGCTCCTAGATTCTATTTATTCTAGATGGACTTAATCTAATGCAACAGACAAATCAAACAAAACACACAATACAGAAAAGAAAAACAGAAAAAGCCTCAGCTCCTCCAGCAGCAACTCAGTCTTCAGACCTCATCCATCAATTGCTTTCCAGGTATCAACCCTACAACATGAGTTTCAACTCATCTTCTCCCCTTAAGCTTCAGCTTCTTTGATCAGCTCCACCTTCAGGCTTCACCGTCTTCAGGGACCTTCAAGTATCAACTTGATCTTCATGCTCTTCAAGCTTCAGCTAGAATGGCAGTCTTCAAGGATTCATCCTCTTCAATAATCTTCAATGAAATCTTCATCTTCATGCTCAGGCTCTGAGAGCTCTCAAGACAAATCAAATCAGAGAGAATCACTACTAGATAAGCTGGGGGATATTGAACTGCTTATTTGATCACCAAAGGTGACCTATAAGGGTTCAATATCAAGTGAAGGGTTCCCTCAAAAGTTCTACCTCATAGGTATAGCACTAATCCCTCCAAAGGAGAGAGGTGTATACCCTGGAAGGACTTTGAATCACAGGGAGGAATGGATGTGAAGAATACTATCCATGTTTAAGAAAGAAATTATCTACATCTAAGCTCTTCCTAATCCTATCCCTAAAACAAAACAAAAAGAAGAAGAACAAGCTCCTCAAGCTCCTCCAAGCCTCTTCCAATCTTCTAGTATGCTCCATTAAGCTCCACAAAGAGATGCCATGCTCCTCAAACCAAAGGAAAAATCCAAAGCAAAGCAAACCAAACAAAACTTGCCCTAAAGGCCACACAAACAATCATTCAATTCAAAAATCAACCAAAAATAGTATATTATTCTATTAATTCCTAATATAAATGCTAGGGGACCCTACATAACTACCCTTAAGTCCCATATATTCCCCATAGACTAAATTTCCCTATAAAACCTAAATCTAAAATTGTTATTGACCTATATTAAAGTTTTAATCAAATTCTACACTACTTAGAACTACCTAATTAAAACTACCCTAAAAATTATCACAAAATTATGAAATTAATTCAGGGGGACCCTAAACCATTCATCTAATCATCCTAAAAAAATTGGACTCAAAATCCTAAGGGAACTACCCTAATTAAATCCTACAAATTAGTATACCAACTAAAAGAATTAAAAAAAGCAATTAAAAGTAAAAATGCACAAAAAATATAAAACTGAAATAAACTGGCTATTTTATGATTTTATATTTTTCTAGACAGAAAATTAAAATTGGGAAAAAAAGTCTCATTAAAAAATATGTATTTTTCAATTTTATATGAATTTTTGAAGTTTAATAAAATCTCGGCCGCAGGATGGTCTTCCAAGTCAACAAGTCCACATACAATCAATGGTCTAGATTATGTCTTCAACCTTGGTCCATCTAGGGTTTTAGAATCCATGAAAAAAACAAACTCCATGCATGAAACTTTCCACCACTTGTTCTCTCTCATTTCTCCATCAAATGACACAATCCAAGAACCAAACTTGACTAGAATTTTATGTAGAATCCAACCATGCCATTAGATTGCATTGAAGCTAACTATATCATGCAAACCGAACCATACAACTCCATGAATCCAAATTTTCTTCAATTTTCCACCATCACAAAACTCAACAATCTTTATATATAATTAATCCTCATGCTATACTGATCACAACCAACCAATTCTCATGCATTATAACCCATTAAATAGTGTGTTCTAACTCCATCAAGAATCAACCTCCATTAATGAAACCTCACTAATTGGTCTAAAACTCATCCAAATGAATCACCTAATGGCCTCTAATGGTTTCACAACAAGAACTAATCCTAGCCATGCCTAAATCAAAGTGTGGAAGTGGTTTTGCTTACCTTGACCCTTGCAATGGTAGGTGTTGAAAAGCTTCGAATCAATCCTTGTAGATCTTCAAGAATGGTCTCTAGGTGATGAACAATACTCTTCTTGCACAAGATTTGATGGAGATGGCTTGTATCTTCAGATTCAATCCTTTTTGCTCTCTTGCAACTTCACTTGGAAAGCTCCAATTCTTCAACAATGGAACCTTACTTTGGCATGAACATGTTCAGGGAGGTTTGTAGTGATGATTTATGGAAGAAAATGGAAGGGTAATGAAGAGAAAAATGGAGTTTCAATACAATTTGCAAAATGGAGAATTTTGGTTCAACCTCTTTTCTCTACCACCATTAACATCAACAATCACCAACCTTTCACCAATGGAGAGTGTAATCAATATATAGAGGTGTTTAGAAAGATCTAGAACCTCTTAGAATCATCTAGAAAGGACTTGAACTTTCTATGATATGGTAACTTGCATTTCACTTCCCACCACATGAGATATCATGACAAAAACCCTATAACTTGAGTAATTAACTTGATTTTCTCCTTAAGTGGTATTTTGGACAAGATACAAAGCTTAAACACCTTGTTTATGAAGCTTTTCTTTGTTTTGACTTGGTACCCCATTATGCAAGTAAGACTTTTACAAAGCAACTCCAAAATTTAAGCCTCAAATCAAAATTGTGGCTGAACCATTGTTCTTAAAATGCCATTTGGAGTCAAAATGACCTATCATATGCCATGGTTAGGGTTTATAGCTTGGATTTTGTGATTTTCCATTTCACTTGAATTAACTTATGCCTCATTTTTAGGCCATTTTTATCACTTTTTGCTATGAGTCTTTCCAACATCTCATGACCACCCTAATAGCCTTAAAACATCATTCTAAGCAACTTTGATGTTGAAGGTTTTTTCATTTGAAGCTTGGAAGTAGGAGATATGGCCATATGCTTGAAATGACCTATAATTGCCAAATGACCAAAATGCCCTTTGCTTGCCAAAGTCATAAGTTGAGTTCTACAAATCCTATCAAGGACTTCTAGTACTCTCTAGAAAGCCAAGAAGATGCTATTCAACATTCATGTTGACCAAGAGATCATAGGAATCATCCTACTAGGGCAAAAGTTGTCTGCAAGTTGGGTGACTTTCAAAGACCCAGATTCACATACCTCAGATGACCTGTAATTTGTCAAAACCATAACTTGAGCTCTGCAAATCCTATCAAGGACTTCTACCACTCAAATTAAAGCTAAGAACAAGCTCTACAACATTCATGTTATGGGGAAGATGAGATGACAATCACATATTGAGCTAAAACTTCCTGGAAGATAGGGATCAAACTAGGGGATTTTACACTGACAATCCTTAGAAATCCTAGCTTAAAACTTCTCAAACTCCTCAATCATGATGAGTTGGTCTAGGAATCATCCTTATATTATCTCAGTACATCATTCCAGGATCACATGGCCTTTGGATTAGGTCTCAACCTTCTCCAAATCTTCAGTTGACCTAGGGTTGACCCAGTCAAAACCCTAATTCTACCATTCATGGTTGAATCTTCTGAATTCTTGCATAATGACCTCTCTGGGCTTCGTGACGGCTTTCAAGACATCTCATAAACTTTCTCAAAGCTTCAAGTTCATTCTCAAAGTCTCAGAATCATCTGAGGAGCTCCCACAACTCTCAAGCTATGAAGCACACAACCTTGGTTTCAACCAATTCCTCTGAGGATCTCTTGAACTTTCTGATGAAGGTATCAACCTTCAAACACTTGATGGATAAATAAATGTTGGTCAAATTTTGGGGTGCAACAATGTGGTAAAGGGAAGTCGTCTTTTGGACTGGCTTTGTTTAAATCTCGATAATCCACACACATCCTTACCTTTCCATCTTTCTTTGGTACAGGAACAATGTTGGCTACCCATTCTGGATACTTGGCCACTGCAAGGAAGCCTGCATCAATCTGCTTTTTTACCTCATCTCTGATTTTAAGAGCCATGTCGGGTCTGGTTCTTCTGAGTTTCTGTTTAACCGGCGGGCATTCAGGTCGGAGTGGTAACTTGTGAACCACTATGTCTGTATCCAAACCAGGCATATCCTGATAAGACCAAGCAAACACATCTACATATTCTCTTAAGAGTTCCTTTAACTGCTGTTTTATTTCTGCCCCTAGGGCTGCCCCAATTTTGACTTCTTTTCTGTCTCCTTCTGTGCCAAGATTAATGACCTCCAAATATTCCTTGTGCGGCTGAAACTCGGTGTACTCAGACTGTGCCCATCATACCAGTTCCTCAGGGATTTCAAAATCTTCATCCTCGTTTTCGGCTTGGTATATTGGGGAATCCACGTCTGGAGGGAATGCGAGGTTACAAGATTCAATGGGGTTATGGTCATCACTGCATGTTTGAAGGGTTTACTTTATTAAAACACACAATCAACAAATGCAACACATACAGAGAAAAAGAAAATTGTTTTTGTTTTGGTTTTTTGTATTGCCATTTTTCTTTCAAAGTAAAAGCAAAAAGACGGTAAAGAAACAACACGAGGATTTTTAACAAAATAGTCCATTCTCATTGATATTTCTTTGAAAGCATGGGGCCCTTACAAAACATTCCTATAGCCTTGGGCACGGCTATGGAGATTTTAAAATAACAAAGAAAGAAAACAACAGATTACTTTAACTCGGGAAAAACTACAGGAACTTCGATAGCCTCCCAGTTGTTCAGAGTATCTTCGTCATGATACACTAGTTCACTTTCAAGATTTCCTTCCACGGCGTTGATTTGAAAACCTCCACTGATAAATATTTCTTGAATAGCCTTTGGCCGGCTGTTGTCATGCATCGGTTTTTCATCTTGAGTTGGTTTGTAACCCAACCCCTGGCGGTTCATCTTTGGTTTTACCTCAATGACTTCTCCCCATCCTGCGGGAGTACCTCCTTCCAGCGTAGCTTTGGCGCCTTGAGCAGATGCGAAAGTTGGACCACTTTTTGCCACCGTCTCCTCTATTATTACTGCGTTTGCTATTTCTAGTGCTTGGAATGACGTCTCTAGCGCGTCCTCTTCTGCTATAATGTACCAGAACGACGAAAGATTACTGACCATTAATTCCTCCTCACCACGAACAATTACTAGCTTATCATTTACCACAAACTTCATTCTTTGGTGCAGGGTAGAAGTTACTGCCCCTGCTTCATGGATCCAGGGACGTCCCAGTAGGCAGCTATAAGCTGGATTTATGTCCATCACCTGAAATACAATGTTAAATTCATGGGGTCCCACAAAAATCGGTAATTCTACTTCTCCGATGACCGTTCTCCTCGAACCATCAAAAGCTTTTACAATTAATGAGGTTGGTTTCATCTCTGCCCCGGCATAGGCTAATCTGGACAGTGATCTTGCGGGTAACACGTTTAACGAGGATCCTGTGTCGACCAGTACTCATGCCAAAGTATCTTCCTGGCATTTGATGGATATGTGTAGTGCACGATTGTGATCACGTTTTTCCTTCGGTAACTCGGCATCGCTGAAACTTAAAGTATTGCACGCCGTGATGTTAGCCACTACTGAATCAAACTGCCCGAGTGAAATATCCTTGGTTACGTGTGCTTGTCTCAATACTTTCTGTAATGCTTCCCTGTGAGCTGGAGAATTTATCAAGAGTGACAAGATTGATATTTTTGATGGCGTCTGATGAAGCTGATCTATCACCTTGTAATCACTTCTTCGGATAATCCTCAAAAATTAATCATTTTCTTCTTCTGTGCTCGGGGCTTCTTTTTCTTTGATTACCACAGCAGGAATAACTTCTTTTGGAATAGCTACTGATTCTTTCGGCTGATAGATCCGACCGCTGCGGGTCATCTTGCTAGTGTCGGCAATGTTGGTCACATCTTTCTGATTATCTGTCTGAACAACCTTTCTCGTTTCTTTGTCCACCACGGTCACACCGTACTTCCACGGAACAGCTTTTGTATTGTCATAATGGAACGGTCTTGGCTTTTGAACTACGATTGGTCACGGTTGACCAATAGCAGCTCTGTTGAAAACTGGCCTGGCACCCCTGTTAAACACTGGAACTTTCTCTCTTTTCCTGGACAGGTCGAAAACTGGCTCTATTATAGAAACCTCTTATTTCCTTTCCTTACCACATACTTGTAACATCCCCTCATTTATCAATCTTTGTATATCTTCCTGCATCACATTACATCCACTGGAACTAACAGTACATTTTTCACATTTGTTATGAACACTTCCCAACAACCCTGCTTCTGTCAGCTTATCATGCAATGTCTTCAATGGTGTTCTGATTTTTGACACATCATTAATTATCTCTTCATCTGATTTTTCAATGGCATTGACCCCTCCATGGTTTGGCAGTGGGTTACTTTTGACGTTAGGTGGTACATCATCAAAGGACAGGATTTTCTTCTCCATCAACTCTCTTACCAGATGTTTTAAGGCAAAGCATCCTTCTAAGTCGTGGCCGGCAGCACCTTCATGGAAAGCACAATGGGCATTTGGGTTATAATGTGGAGATGTGGTATCCGGATTAAGCAGTCTTGTCGTGATCAACCCCTGATGGACCAAAGATGGATATAACTCAGTATACGTCATTGGTATCTATGGGAGTGGAGGTTTTGTGGTCGGCCTCCGGTTCTGATATTGTTGTCTGGGTTGTGGTACCCTCTGTTGCTGATTTTGTTGAAAGGGCGGAGCGTTGGGCGCTCGTTAATGCCCTTGCTGGTTTTGCTGATACATGGGTGCTGGTCGCCCTGGTTGATAGTTTGAAGTGGGATGGTTGAATGCTGGGGTCACAACTGCCACATATTGCTGAGGGGCATACTGTACCGGGTACATGGGTCTTTGTTGATGAAATTGTTGAACATAGTTAGGTTGGATTGGCTGGATGAAACTTTGTTGAGGCGGCTGATATTGCTGATATGGAGGTCTCACGGTACGATTTCTTCTTCCCATTACGGCATTTGTTTCACCTTCTTTCTTCTTGTGAAACCCACTACTGACTTTCTTAATACTGCTGTTGTTAGAACTGCTGGAGCTGCTGGCTACCTTTCCATTTTTCATTCCCAATTCTACCCTCACTCCCACGGCCACAATGTCTGAAAAACTTGCAGACACACTGCTGATCATTTTCTCATAGAATTCTAGTCTCACTGTGTCAACAAACCAGTCTGTCAGTTCTTTCTCACTTAGAGGTGGTTCTACCTGGGACGCTGTTTCTCTCCACCGTTGAGCGTACTCTTTGAATGATTCTGTGCTTTTCTGGGACATGTTCAACAACTGCCTTCGGTCAGGAACCATATCCATATTATATTTGTAATGTTTCATGAACGCATCAACCAAATCTTGAAAACTGTGGATTCTTGACTGATCTAGACTTAGATACCATTTTGCTGGAGCTCCTTTCAGACTGTCTTGGAAGCAATGGATCATTAACTTGTCGTCTTCGACGTGTGTTGCCATTCTTCTATAGTACATGATTAAGTGAGTTCGTGGACAAGTAGCTCCTGAGTACTGATCGAAATTTGGGATTTTGAACTTTTGCGGTATTACTAGTCCAGATACCAAACACATTTCTCTGGCGTCAGTGCCAAAGGTATCGTTTCCTTCCATCGCTCGGATCTTTCTCCCTATAGTTTCAACACTTTCCTTTAACTTCTCATGTGATTCATTCTCCTCCTCATACCCTTCGGGTCCTTCGTATACTGGTGGAGGATTGTGGAACACAGGGCGTGCCTGAATCTGTACAGCAGCTGGAGTATATGTAGGAATTGCCTGAGGAACTTCTCCCCCTAGGGAAACTGTCTGCTGATTGACTCTTGGTGGAGGTACAAAGCCTGGAGGTAACCCATAGGTTGGCATATTTGCAATAGTAACAGCCGTCGGGATTGGATCTGTAGTGATTTCAGAGACAACGGTGGCTCGAGTGTCCAACATTGCACGAATGACTTGTAAGGCTTCCCTGATCTGTCCCATGCCTCCTCGGAGCTCTCCGAGTTCATTGTCGATTCTGTCTACATCTAAGTTATGTTATTCCATCCTTAAGCGAGCTTGGGCTCGTGTGTTGTATCGATGACGAGGTCTCAGTGTGATTTTGTGGACAAGACAGAGGGATGAGACTCGACTCAGGAACATGCATATGCCATGCTTATGAAATGCAGACATGCAAAATGCAGATTTTAAACATTCAAGGGAATAAAAGCTTTATTTGCAAATATTATAACAATAAATAGGAAAAACAGACAAATCTTCATTGATAACATCTGGAGAGTTTACAACATCAAACGGGAAATGGAAATACAAGCTTCTACAAAATACGAAAAATAACAACAATAGATTCTAAATTCTTCTGCTGGATGGTCCTTCATCTTCAGACTGATTCTTTCTTCCACTTTGACGTACCAATTCTTGAAGTTCTTCTTTCTCTTGCATAGCCTTGAAATACTTATCTCTCCACGTTTTCCCTTCTTTCTCAGCTTTTGCCAAGGCAGCTTTCAACTCTTCTACGAGAGTAGGCTTGGGCGAGTCAGGCTCAAAGCGGGTATAGAACATCTTCGTTGCCGCTTCTCTTACCCATGATAGGTAAGATTCTGAAACAGTAGCGTTGTGGGGGCCTAGGGCAGTTACTCCCCTTGTGTGGACATATCGCCAAGCATACGCAATTCGAGCCCTATAAGCGGGATTCTTCCTTTCCTCCAAGTAAAATTTTCTCAAATAGTCTGGATCTAGTTCATCTTCCATGGGGTGCCCCAACTGTCGACGAGCCAGAATAGGATTATAGCTGATGCAACCATTGATGCTGATGAGCGGTACATTCGGGAAATCTCCACAGCTTTGGATCATGGTAATTCCTCCATACATAGGATCATACCATTTAATGTCTGAGTGTTTGAGCAACAACAGCTTTTCTGTTCATGAGAGTCCATTTTGCTTATCCCAAATGGCTGGAATTTCTGACAAGTGTGAAATAAACCACTTGTGCAGGAGAACGGTGCAACATTCAATTCGTCCCACCCCATAACGGTTCCTTCGGTGGAGGGTAAAATAAGTGTCGGCCAACAAGGTAGGTACAAGATTTTTTATCAAGAAAAGATTGATCGCATCTGCGTCCATAAAATCACTAGCAGTTGGGAACCGGAACAGTCCGTAAATAAGTAAAACCAGGATGGCTTCAAATGCTTCAGTATTTTGTGACAAGGCATAGTTCTGAGCTTTTTCATATAGGAACATAGCTGAAAATCCATACAATCCTCCCTTAGCACCCATATGAGATCGCACTTCATCCAACTCCAAATATGCGGCCTCTGCAATTGCTCTTTCATTAGGAGTCCCCTCCCTTCCAGAAAATGGGCTAGGAGTAACACCTACTCCCATCAGGGCGGAATACTCTTCCAAAGTTGGTAGCAACTGATAATCTAGAAACGTGAAACAATGATAGGTTGAATCATAGAATTGCACGAGTGCAGATAACATCTCTTCATACACTTGAACTTCCAGTAATGACAGCATATTCCCATGTCTTTCTCTGAATGCCTCGGGGTCTTCTACTAAACTTACCAGTTTCTTCAAGTTCTCCAATCTTGGTCTTCGGAACACAACCTCTTCTTTCTTTCCAGAATCCATCCTATAATATCTGCAAAACAATCTTTTAGTTCCTTGAATGTTTAAATAACAAGAATGCAATTGTAAATGCAAAAGTTTTATGGAACTCAAATTTACCAAAATATCCTTTCATTTCATTGATTTTTCAAAAGGAGTTTTACAAAAGATTTTAGTACGTCTTACAAAAGCCCTAACATTACAACTCAATATACTCTAAAAGAAAAATCCTCTCTCTTCTTGATTCTTCTGAGCTCTTCTTCCACCTGTGCTTTCTCAAGGATGAGTTTGTCTACCATATCCTTCCAAGGAGTTGATTGATGGTTGGAATAAAATGCATCTTCATGTGCCTTTCTTTTCTTGCTTGCAACTGCTTCCTCTTCTTTCAACTGAATTTGTTTGCGGAGTTCCTCGTTCTATTCCATAGCCACCTGATATTTGTACTTCCAGGATACCTCAGTCTGCTGTGACTTCCTCAGAGCAATCTTCAGTTTCTCTTCCTCAGACATGAAAATCAACGGTTGTTCTTCTATTAAGACCATAGGCTTTTGTGGAGGATAAGGCATTTTTAACTGAATGGCCCTCTTTCGAACCCATTGGAGATAAGGTTCAAAAGAGATGCAGTTAGGTCTTCCCAAGTCCTCTTTTCCTTTCCTGTGTATATGCCCCCATGCTTTGAGAATTTCACCCTTTAATTCTGAAACTCCTATGAAGAAAATACCTTCTACGTGAGCACTGCAAGGTTTGTCTTTCAGCGGATAACCAAATTGTCGACGAGCAATCACAGGGTTATAGCTGATTCCCCCATTTGTACCAAGGAGAGTTATATTCCCGAAGCTTCCACAACTATCAATGATTTTGATTCCATCGTAACTACGGCTGTACCAGTCAATATCGGAGTGAGTAAGAGCCATAATTTTTCAGACCACCATCCTTTGCTCCAAAAAGTATGGGCTTTGGGTAGATGAGAAACAAACCATTTATACAACAACGGAACACAACAGACGATCATTCCTCCTTTGTGAAGATTTCTTAGATGAACAGAGTGGTAAGCATCAGCTAGTAGAGTAGGTACTGGATTCTTCTTTAAGAATATTTTGATGGCATTGAGATCCACAAAGTTGTCAAAGCTCGGAAAAAGAAAGATCCCATAAATCAGCAAGGCTAGAATAGCCTCAAAAGCATCCATACTCAAGTGATCGGCATAATACTGAGCCTTCCCAATCAAGAATTTTGCAGTCAGCCCAAAGACCCCTCCTTTAGTAACCATGTTCTTCTGAATGTCTACCAACCCGATACGGGTGGCTTTAGCAATCTCTTCCTCTTTAGGGTCCTTCTCCATGACGGAAAAAGGAGATGCATCAAGGATGGGTAACCCAATCAGACAGGAATACTCTTCAAGTGTCGGTACTAACTGATAGTCCGGAAATGTGAAGCAGTGATAAAGTGGGTCATAGAACTGGAGTAATGTGGAAAGGAGTCCTGAATCCATTTTCTTCCTCATTTTCAGTAGAGACAACAAATTCCCGTACCTGCTTTTGAACCCTTCTACATCTGTGATCAGAGTGCTCAACCTTTCAATCTCATCTACATTAGGGCTTTTGTAAGTGTACTTTATAGTTTTCTTTTTTCCATTGTCCATGATGTTCCTGATATTTTATAAGTAAACGACTCTGAGTTCCATAAAACTTTTATGACATGATGTTTATGGATGCATGAATGCACAAACACAGGTAATCACATATTCACAGATTTACACAAGTAAACAGACAAGGTTTTGGGTTTGGAGAATATTAGCAAGGAGTCAAGGTCTACCCTCCCCAAAGGTATGTACTAAGGTTCCCACAACTGCAGAACAAGGTTCTAAAAGAGTTCCTGGAGTCCTCAACCCATCTTTCGGATATTATCAATTTCCCAAATACTTGGTGGTCGATAATATTCTCAAGAGAGCCTCGTCCAAGTGTAGTATCGCGTATCAACTACTTTGGAATTACTTCCTTATAGTTATCGCACCACATCCTAATAAATCCATAGTGGGGGAAGAGGTATCTAAAGGTCCTCAGTGTCATGGGCACCTATGTAGAAAGTAGCATTGTTTTCACGAATACTCGATCAACAATACTAGCTCTCAAAAGGGCCTCCACTGAGCGGTGATTTTCTCAAGTCAGCTTGGTCGGGAATCTACTCCCTATAAGCCTTCTTGAATATATCACCTTCCTATCATAAGTACGCTTGAGCACGGGTGTAGTGCTGTCTCACCATTTCAAGTTTCCCAAACCAACAGAGCACAAATATATACAAGTATTCACAGATAGCAATTAGTTAAACAAAATAGGTTGAACCCTCAAAATAAAAGCAAAAGCAACATCCCCAGTGAAGTCGCCATTTCTGTTGCGGTGAAAATTTGATATCAAGCTATTAATTAACTTGAACCGTATTTCTTTTTACAACCGATCTTTAATTTATCCAAAGGAAAGGTCTCAAGAAAAAAAAACCTTTTTCGCGATGTAACGACAACGCTTAAGAGATTCGGGGATCGGGGGTTAGTTATATCTAGGGAAGGTATTAACACCCTAAATATCTGTAGTACTCTACAGGAACCTTTTGTTTAATTAATTGCTAAGTTTGTGAATTGTGCTATGGTTTAAGGATTGGGAATTGAGATAAAATAACTAAAAAGGCCTAAGTGGTTTTCTAAGTTTGCTCGCAAAGGCATCGCACCTTCTGCCTACGTATCCTGATTAGGATAGAATCAGAGCAATCGTAGTTCGCCTCACAAGGGAAAAGAACACTTGATGATGATCAAGGTTCAAAGGGGAACAAACATGACAATGTTTGTGTAGAGTTTGACAAAACTCCCTAATCTAAGTTGAAGTAAAAGGGGAAGTAAAAAGTCATGACGATGATTCTTACACAGAGTTGACGAACTCTTTCCTAGGGTTCTAGTTGAAGAACACTCCTAGTATGGGTGGGTTTCTTAGACTTCAAGCAAAGTATAAAGGCTTCTAAATTAGGGTAAGGTGACTTAACAAAGTCAAAGGGAAAGTAAAGAGCTTGATCCAAGACATTGACAGTCAAGTGGACAGACCTTCCTTTGGAGGGACAGATAATCGGCAACTGGACGAAAGCTAACAAGCTTCATCACTTGGGGATAAAATAAAATACAAATATTATACAAGAGAAATCATGGTGGCAACCAATGAAAAATATTAAAGATGAAAAGCAATGAGGACAATCAAAGCGGATGGCTTAATACGAGAACTGTGACGACAGTTCGCACCTGGAGCACAGTTAACAAACAGATGAGGTAAACATGATAATAATTCAAAGTAAAAATCCTAGCATGTTGACAAACATGTATAGGTATGATAACAATCAAATTTCACAAAGAAAAACAAGTGGAACCCTTTTAACTTTCATCTGCAACCGATTAGGGCTAGTACTGTTAACGAGCGGATCGCACATAATCAAACATGGTGGAAAAATAATAAAACATGGGAAATAATTACATGGCATGAAAGTACACATTAAAATAAACATAATGAAAAAAGAATGAGTGAAAAATGATAAAAAGTGAGAGAGTTATGATTTTTTGAAGTTTCATGTGAAAAATGAGAAAAAAAGTGGCAGCAAGGGTTATCACAAGGGATCGAACCCATGCCAAGTCTAATATACGTGCAAGTCTCAACCGCTGGGGCGGCCATACATCCATTAACAAATGTGAAAAAATAAATATATGATGTATATCTTCATTCATGGCTGGGCAAAACTATGGTTTCTATGGATTTGCAAAATGGTCATATCTTCCTCAATTTTTGGACTTTTTTGACAAACCTTATATGCTTTTGGGGTAGAAAAACATGAGGATTAACATGGTGGTGTTGGTTTTTTGAGATCACCTTCTCACTGAAAAACCCGATAGGGTGTTTGTTTATGTTCAAGATTTGCAAAATGACTTGGACAGCTTGATACAATCAATCTAAATGCCAACTAAACTTCCATACACATCCATTACATGATATATAAACAAATGAAAACATGTTCATGGCCAGGATATGCTAATTATGAAAAGTCACATTCAATTTGCAAATGATCATAAAAGCAACAATGCATAACAATATGGTTTTTAAGTTCAAAGTAATCAAGGGTCATACTAACCTTCCAAACACCTTCAGTATGTGATATTAAGTGTGTGTGTGTGACAAAAACCAGACTGGAACAAGTGTGTAGCTATTTGGCTTTCAAATTGCATTTGGTGTGTGTAAAGTGCATGAGATGGTGTAAGTTAGTGCTCAGATCAGTTTCAGTGATTTGGTTCATTTATACATGTCACATATGATCATATTAAGCTATTACATCACAAAGATCTCAAAGAAAATCACTGGTTCAAGATCTGGTATAGTATATGCAAGCATGTGGAGGCAAGAAGCAACTCATGAGTGAATTTGTGATGCAGTGTATTTCCAACTTAAACAAGTGTTCTAACATGTTATATTTGAATAATATGAGGTGTATGTGGAGTGTTTTTAGTGAAAAAAGAAACTGGTGTAAAAAGTGACAAGTGTGTGGATGTGTGATGCCAACTTTGTACTTTGAAAGTGAACTTCTATGGTTGATTGATTTTTTTGATGAAATGAGAGTTCAAGCATGTTATAATGAACTAATGTGAGGTGTGTGTGAAGTGGTTTCAAAGAAAATTGAATTTGTGCAAAAAATAGCAAGTTGTGTGATTTGTGAAATTTGCAAAAATGGTTTGATACATGAAATTTTGAGATGACAGCTTTGAGGTTCAAATAGTTGTGCTAACATTTTTCAAGTGACATTTAGGAAATTTTTGCAAGATAAATTCAGGCCTGTGATGCCTTATGCCAAAATGAGCTTTCCATTGCTATACCATGAATGTTCAAAAATTGACTTTGATGTAAATGAATGTTCAAAACAGACTTTGATGCAAACATATTATGGTATGATTCTGCATAAGAACATGAACCTAATGCTTGAGTACAGATCCTATCATAAACAGCAAAATCAATCAAGTGTCCTACAACAGGTTTGACATGAAGGCTATGATGCTGTTACTCATTAGAAACAGGTTTGTTCATTAAAAATCAAAGTTACTTGAGCAGTAAGAAAAGCAAATATCAACTTGAACATATTCATGTTAACAAATGCTCTGCTGGTAGCAAAAAATGAATTATCACATCAGAACAAAATCAAGCATAGCAGTATTGATGTTTAACAATTAAACCAACACTGTTTTTGAAAATAGATTGAATGCATTGAGAGCTGGAGCATGTGAGATTAGCAGTCAAAGCTGGAACAGGGCATGGCAGATTAAAGACATGATTTTCAAACTAAACATACATCAAGCAGTAATAATTTTCAGCATAATCAAAATGGCAAATCACCAAACTGAATGTGTGTGTTAATTCAAATATGCCTCAGATCAGTTTTAATGCTTTTGTTTTCTCAGCATGATTAAAGAAAATACCAACAATTTTGAAAACAATAACTATACAAATGACCAAGATCAGCAGCTATGGCAAGTGTAAATGATGTTTATCATCTTAAGATCACTTTGACAGTAAGGCACACATGATGACCACATTTAAATAACAAAATGTCATGAAAACACATAATGCTCATAACCATCCAATTCTACCAAAACACTCACACAAGTAATTTCATGATAATGATGTAAGAGCCAATGGAGACAAGTCACATACCTGTTGATGATCCTTTTAAGCAAGCAAAATTATTTGAGAAAACCAGAGATTTTAACTTCACCTTCTTGCTTTTGCACTTTACTTCAACTTTAAGTAATCAACCACTTATGATGCCAAAATGAAAATTATGAGTCTCCAATGGTTGCTAAGGCTCTTGACAGTTGAGATATATTATTTGTGAGGTTTTTAAGTGATCACAACCTCAAGGAAAGGATTAGAACTCACTTTGGTGATTTTTATGGCTTTTGGTCAAAGTAAGCTAGGTATGAGATTGACTTTTTGATTTTTGAGTTTTCTTGGTGGTTCAAAGGACTAGACACCTCCCATATGATATTTAGAGGGTGTATGGAGGGTTGTTGGGGTGTTTGAAAGGGTAGAAATGATTTTGAGCAAATTTCACTTCATGACCATTTTTGGTGTTTTCATGGATTTTGGTGTTCTTGAGAATTTGAAGCAAGGAGTGGAAATTGGGATAACAGAGATTCTCTATGGTTTCTATCAGATGAATTGTGTATGGAATGAAGTGAAAGAGCTCTCCTTTTATAGAGAAAGTGATTGAGGTGCTTGCTAGGGAGATTTCTTCAACATGAAGTAATCTTTGGATATTTTGAACCAAACCTCCTTTGGAGGGTTTTCCACCTAATTCTGATGCAAATACAACTTGCCCATGTTCTTTGATGATTTTCTGATGTTTGTAGCAGGCTAGGATCATAGGGAAGGGGCTGGTACAACTTTTTACTTTCCACCTCATGTTTGGAAAGTTCAACTTGCCAACTTGCTCCACTTGCAAGGCAATGAACTTCAAGCTTTGATTTTATGGTACTCTGCATAATTCTTTCTTGTATCATGTTACATACATCTCATATATCAGATACAATACGTTAGATCAAGAAAATTTGGCAAATTTGGTGAAAGAAATCAATCTTGAAAATTTAGCCAATGTGAGACTTAACATGTGAAACCTCCAACTTTGCACCTATGTAACTTTCTGCTCATAACTCCTCTTGAGATGTTCTAGTATAATTTAGAAAGCCCTCACATAGCTCTAAAACATTAATGTTTTCCAAGAAATCAAAATCCAATTGGAACTAGGTGAAAAACACCCTCAAAGTTGGCTGCACACAAGCTTTTAAAGTGAAAATAACTTAGAAATTTTCTAAGTTATTTTCCCTTCTAGGAATGTTTTTGCTTCTATCTCAAAAAGTATGCATTTTCTGGTTGTGGACTAGTATGGGACTTTTGTAGGACTTGTCAAGAGCTTCCAAATGAGATTTGAACCAACTCAATTGGATGTGTGGTTAAGGAGTTATGGTTTAGCCCTTTTCAAAACCCTAATTTCCCGATTTCTCGATTACTCTCTCATCCTTGATCCAATGATCATGAAAATTGATATGCAAGTCCATTATGACATAAGGAACAACTTTGATTCACAACTTGGATTCCAATTCTCAAAATTTGAGGAGTTGACTTTTCGGTCAATCGTACGATCGATCGGTGCCGATTGAGTCGCCTGTTGACATTCTGGATATCCTGAGACATTGACACTTCCTGAATAGACTTTAATAAGCTATATGAGCTTCATGGACCTCAATCCTACCACTACAACACCTTCCAACATCAAAGTCAACCCACATTTGACTTTTCACTAGTTAAAAAAACCCTAATCGGGGCCTCCCGACTGCACTGTCTTTGATTCTGAACTGATTTCTTCAAATTGACTTCTCATTTGACTTTGATATTATCTTTGATTTCATTTCATGATTGACCTAACCCAAAACATTGATTGATCATTCCCTTGTAGTTTTGATTTTGCCGGCGCGGAAACCCTGATTCATCTGTAACTTGACAATAATGAACTTGCATTGATTTAGGGTTAGATAATTCATGATCATGATTTTAAAATGATAATGAGAATCTAAGGGGTCAAAATTCGGGGTACAACAATGATTTTTTCAAAGGTGTAATCGGTTACATTGTCCTTAAAAGGCGTAATCTAGGCAATTTTACAGAGTGTAACCGGTTATAGGTTTTGGTGTAACCGGTTACATTGAGGATGTTTAGCCACTGTTTTTAGCCAAGTTGTAACTGGTTACCTATTTTGGTGTAACCGATTACACCTGCTGTGTCAACTTTAAAAACTCTTAACTTGAGTTTCGGGTGTCCGTTTGAGGTGTCATTTGAAGCGTTGGAAATTTGATGCAATGAACTTTATTTTAAAAACAGTTTCAGTACATGGAAATGATTTTAAATGGTGCGTAATGGTGTTAGACGGTATGCGATGTGTATGTTGTGGTGTAGTATTGTGTATGAACGGTGTGTTATTCCTTGCTATGCACTATAATACTATTGTTGAATGCTGGTCATATATGTTTGGTGTTTGGTGACCAATTTTGGTGTAGTATTTTGATCAAGTTGAATATCATCATACATGTTGTTGTTGTTGCATATCATTTATAAATCATGCATCATGGTGTTTGGACGGTGGTCCGCTTTTGGAGAGCCTCAATACTATGGTGGGGATTTGGTGTGAGTAACTGATTCAAGGTGGGAATCGGTGAAGCATTACCTATAGTGATGATAATGATTTTTGGTGTGCTCTGATCCTATGGTGGTGATCGAGAACGAGTGAACCAGAGAGTTCACATTTGGTACCACATGCATTAAGTCTATAAAGTTGAATCTCTTTGCATTGCATACTTGTTACATTATGATATTTCAACTTTGTGAATTATGAATTGTGGAATGGGTGACTATGTGCGTAATGCTGGTGTGCTTATATATTATTATTGCAATTTCATTATATGATTGTGATTTCTCACCCCTTCTGTTTGAATTTTTCCTTTACATGGGCATAGTGCAGATAATCTACAATAGAAGCGTGGATGTGAGTTGAAGAGAGTGTTCTTTTGTATACTTTTGTTGAGTTGGCGTATGATATATAACACTGGGGGTGGAATACTTATTTCTTTTAGTTTATGTTTGGTGGAGATTTCATGTTAATCTCTTATGATTAATAAATTACTTATGATTACCGTTTGTTAGGATTATGTTTGAATAGTTAAAATAATTAGTTGTTGATGTTTTTCCGCTGCTAATATAAGTTGAAGTTCATACTTGTTTATTATTATTATTATTATTTTAAAATCCCATATGTGTTACATATCCCATTTGATGAGCTGGTTAATGTTGAAGTAACATCCTAATTGTTGATTATTTTAAATTACTCTAATTTTTTATTTATAAATTAGGCCGGGAAAATTAAGGTGTTACATTTCACACCCATATATGATTTATATTATTACATGCTCTTTGTTGACACACATAATAAACTCACATGTATTTACTTATTAAAGATAAATTTTGACGCTCTCGCCACATTCCAACAATTTAAAACAAAAAAAAGGTTGAAATTGAATTCTCCTACAAACTAAATGCTATTCAAACTATCTGGTAGTGGAGAACCATGCCCTTTCACTACAAGAAAAACTGCATTTAGCTAGGGATTTAACCTCTCACTAAAGCAAAATATTCATCACAAAATATAAATTTGCGAGGGGATATGACCCCTAGCTAATCAAGGCATCCAAATTTATGGCTAGGGAATAATTCCCTCGCAAAATTGGCTAGAGGATAAGCCTCTCACAAATTGCCATTAAAAAAATTTAACCTGCTATGCTGCATGCATAAACACAGACTAGTGCCACATAATGGCACAAACATGTCAGGTGATTTGCTAAGGAATAAACCTCTAGGTAAATCACATGCGTTATGCATTTAGTGAGGGGTAAAACTCCTAGCTGTTTGTGCTGGACTTTAAGCCCCTTGCAAATTGACTTACATTTTGAAATTTGTGAGGGGTTTAACCCCTAACTAATGTATATAATATTATTATTAAAATTTATAATTATATTATTTTAATTATATAATAAATTATTATTAAAATTTATAATTATATTAATTTAGTTATATTATTATAATAAGAATAATATAATTATATAATAAATAAGTATATGTTTTTAAATTTTATAAAATATAATAATTTATAATTAAAAGTGCAATAAAATTAAATATCCATATCCATCATCAAAATAAAAATAATTCATGACAAAAATAAAATAAAATATAAAAATACATATTAAAAGTTTCATATTTCAACAAATTTAATTAACTTCTTCATCCTCCTCCTCATCTCTTTCTCCAAAACCTTGAAACATACGCGAGACTATAAATTATTTAAATTTTTGTGCGCGCTTATTTGTAATCCGCATTGCTTCCTCATACTCCGTTGTTTTCCTCCACATTGCTTCCTTATAATAAATAAAAATGTATACTTTCTTAATAAAACATAAAAAACATACATATATATATATATATATATATATATATATATATATATATATATATATATATATATATATATATATATATATATATATATATATATATATATATATATATATATATATATATATATATATATATATATATACTTTACATAAAAGTGCATATTACTTAAATATATTATAAATTATATATTTTTATGATTTAACTCATACTTTTTAAATAAAAGTGTATATTAATATATAATCTATTTTTTATAAAAAAAATATATAATATTATTCCAAAAATAATTTTATAAATACTCTTTTATAAAAATATTTAATATATACAATCAACTTTTTAAACATTTAATATATATTCTGTATTTTAAACAATATTTAATATACAATACTATTTTCAATAATATGTTTAATATATAATCTATTTTCTAAAAATATTTTCTATGAACATATTACTAAAATCTATTTTTAAAACATTATTTAATATATAATCTGATTTTTAAAATCTGTTTTATGAATATTTTAATAAATCTGATCTTGACGGTTGATCAGAACCTGGGGTAGTCCAGAGACAATCGTCTGTGATGCTGGGTGTGAGAGAGGAAGAGAGGGTGTACCTGCAAGGCACTCTGATGCTAAAGTAAGAATTGAGAGAAAGAAGGCAAGTACATAATATGTGTTTAACAAGGTGAATATTGAATACCTGACCCTCACAAATGAGAGGGTTTTTATAGTGCCCTCAGCGCTTGACCATTCGTCCATATTTTCGGGGCGAGATAACCGTTTCCCAAAGAATAGGTAACTGCCAGAAACTAGCTGTTGGGACGGGCAGAGGTGCCCAAAACTAGTCGTTGCTACGGGCAGATACGCAGTAATGGGCACAAGCATCGTGACTGTTTCTGGATGGTGGAACCGTGCGTGAAGGGCAAAGAATGACGAGAAGTACTGGCTCAGGGGTAAACTGGTCAACGTCTCCTGGTGGAGGGGCAGAAAGGTAAATGCTCCCCCAAATTGGTTGGACATAGGCAATTGGGTCGTTCTGGGAGCAGAAGTGGATTGGGTCATGCTTAGCCATTGGGCCAGTTCGGAACAGTAGCCCCCAAGTCATTGCTTCCAAGCATGGGAGTGATGACTTAAGGAAAGTTCACACTCCGGACAAGGTTGTCGCTTGTTTCAGAGATAGGGCAGTTATTTGGTGTCCGAGGGAATCTGTGCCTGGGAACCTGTAATGCTGCATATTGGGGAGCTCGAGATACGGGGAGACTAACGATTGATGGGATCTGGAGAGGTGAAGTTCCATGCGTGTCTTGAGTCGTGTGTCACATTTATTGTGTAATGATGGCTAGGCTAGGGTCATGATGACACCACTAGCCGTGCGTGCTCGTGCACGTACCATGGATTGTCTATAAATAGAGCGAAAAGCTTCTCATTTTCATTTTTCGCTTCTCTCTCTACTTTTGCTCTCTGTCATTGCACTCCATCGTCCGCCACCGTCTAGTTCCGTCTGACCACCGTACATTCGTCGACCAGAGTCGTTCGACCCCAGAATCTCGTCTTTGACCATGTAATTACTTGAACTGCCCTCTTGTTGTAGGTTTTATTATTTTCTGCTTCTTAGAATACATGTGGTTAGGATCATAGTGAAGTAGCTTAGGGGCTATTTTCAGGTAGTTGTTGGTGGAAGAAGGTGGTTTAGCCACTTTCTTCTGTTGCCGGTATCGCCAGAGCTTTTAGAAGCTTAAGATTTTTAGTTGATCCTAATGCTATTGTGACACGAAAGCGTACGTTGCCGGCAGGAACCATGGATTTCCGGTGTGTTTATGAGCTTTTTGGTGGTTTCCCAACGGGGACTCTGGGTTCTGTACCTGGGGAGCTTTTCCCCGAGCGTGTCATGGAGATTTCCCGGGCATTTCCTTGTTTGTTGATTGTGCCATTTGAGTAGGGCTTACGTCGGGAATGTTGTCCTCGAGCTTCCGCACGCCCTTTCACTTTACTCGGGGTGGAAGAGTGGATTTGATTATGTCATCGAATTCACTTTTATCCTCTGCTTTTCAGGTAAAGGAGATGTCTCACAAAGATGAAGAAGAGATCTTGAGAGATTTATCCGAGGAGAGCTCCTCGGAAGATACTGAGATCGATGACACTTCCACGCCTCAGAATGCTAGGGAAGTGCCCGTTTTGAGGACCACCATAGAGGAATGGTCTGTGGCCAAGCCTGGGGAGCATTCCTCCCTTTTTGCCTCTTACACCAAGGATGTCTTCACGTGGGTAGGGGTCGAAGAAGATTGGAAGGTCCACTTCCCCAGAGAAGATAAGCGTATCTACTCGCCGTACAGGGAGAGGTTCCTCATGTACGAATATGTTTTCAAGGAGATAAGACTGAGGTTGCCCTTTTCATATTTTCAGAGGGTCGTCTTTGTGCACCTAGACCTAGCGCCTTCGTAATTGCACCCAAACTCGATTGCCTTTATACGAGCATTCGAGCTGGTATGTGAGTATTTGGAGATTGGAGCTACTTGTAACACCCCCATTTAATTATTTAGTCGTTTTATGTTTTATTGTGTGTTGGTTATGATTTTATTGATTTAATTAGGGGTGAGTATGTAGGACGGGTGTGAGAGCTTAGTAAGAAGACTTAATCAAAATTAAAGGTTAGGACAGCAAGGTGATAATAATTTATAAGGAGACATTTTATTAATGTTAATGTTAGTTGTATTAATATTTATATTATTACTATTATAATTATTAATATTAGTATTATTATAATTATTAACATTATTATTATTATTGGGATTATTATTATTATTATGAAGATAATTATTAAAACATGACTATAGGGATTAGTGGGGAGGTTAGCAAAATCAGTTTTCTTCTACGTGAAAAGAGAAAGACAAAGAAAACAAGGGAGACCTAGGGCAAAAATGGGAGTTTCCACCATTGTTGAAGGAAGGAAAACCTCATAATTCAGGTAAGGGGGAGAATGGATTCTCTAATGGTGATAATAATATGAGAGGGTAGTGAGGGTTCCTATTCCTCTTAGAATTTTCTGTACATTCTTCCTTTTCCTTGTCTGATTGATGTGTTATGTGATTGTTGTTGTTAATTCGTAGTTGTGTATTTAATGCGTGTATAAATATGTGTTGTATGTTGATTTCGAATGGAAATTTCGTGCGATTTGGTACTATTGTTGCTGGGTTCTGATATGGAACTAGGTCTGGAAATTTGGGGTTTATGGGATTAACGAAAAATAGGTTGTTAACACATAAAATGTTGATAAAAATGATTGAAATTCTGGTATGCAGATCTCATATGTTCCAAGAACATTGATCTCTGCTCAACAAGGGCGAGGACAGACCATGACCAATTTAAATTTCTTTAAATTGTGCCAATGTCATGACCGACGTCATGACGTCTGTTGAGACATTTGCAAGCTGACAGACCTATTTATATAACCATTTAACTTGTGCAGAATTGTAAATGTAGAAAGATAAATAACACCAGTAATTGTTTACCCAGTTCGGTGCAACATCACCTACATCTGGGGGCTACCAAGCCAGGGAGGAAATTCACTATTAGTAGAATCAATTCAGAGTTAAACCTCCAGTTTACACTCCTCACTCAATCCCTACCCAATGACACATCAACCTAGAGACACTCTAGATCTGAGTATACCCACTCACTCCCCCTCAATCACCATAGTGATATACAATTCACAATTACAAACATCAATATGAAGAGACACTTCATACTCACCTTGATCTTGCTTCACAGCTTTGATCAAGGAACTCACACACTCTTGCTTCAAAGCTTCGAGTGAGACACAACCTAGAATCTACATATCCAATGCAATCATCCACCAAACAATTTCTTAGAGTACAAGTATTCCTAAACAGAATTCACACGTAAAGACTCGCCTTCTTCACTCACAAATATGTCTACCACAATGTATCAAAAGATATAAAGAGTGACTTACACACAAGGGACTCTCAAACCCTTGACCTTTATTTTACACTCAAGTTGTTCTTGATGTGAGTGCTTGCTTTTCTCTGCTTCTGCTCCTCCTTTTATAGTTGTGCAGACTGGGCTTGGGCTGCTCCAAAGTAACAAACATTAGTTTTAACAAAGTAAAACTAATTTCCACAATTCAAGGAGCTTTCAATTAGGTCATGGCTTTTCACGATATGGTCAGCACTGCCTAGAATCTTTCCTGAGATATCTAGGAACCCTAATAAGCCTTCTGAAATCTAGCCTGAGCTATCTCACACATTATACCAGAAAACCAACATGCTTGTTGTGCACGTCAGCTACCTGATGTTATACGATCAATGTCATAACATTGTTCATGACATTCAACTTCACTTAAACTTGCTTTCCAGCTTGCCCTGCTGAACACTTTTGCAGAATCTTCTTCATGACAGTCATGGCTTCTCCCAATCTTCTGCAGACTAACGGTAGGAACAAATATATTAAAGTTTCCTAAAAGGTCTCCAAGATCCTTTTATGAATCTCAATACACTCTGTACTTGTTCCTAATCAATCTCTTTGACCTGTACTTACTGATGAGGTATATCCAACACAGTCTCATCAAACCAAACCAACTCTGTCAAGAGATATACACTAGCAGCTCCTTCTGTTGTCATGCAGCGATGTCCTGCTTAAAACACATGACAACACACCTCACTCACCACCTGTGAGGAACTTCATCATAACTCAACCTGTTGTGGCTACTGCTGTACTAGACATTGATGTCATAACACTCAGCAGTTATGTCAACAGCTTCTGCTAGTTCCTTCTGCATCCATGACATCCATGACAGCAGTTATGTCACCAGATCCTGCTAGCTCCTGCTGCATCAGTAGCAATGTTATGAGTCATCAGCCCCTGCTACACCACTACTCCTGCTGTTTCTCACACATGACAGTCGTTCTGTCATGACAACAGATGAATGTCGTGATGGATGTCACAACATTCAACATGGAATTAAAACACTCCACAGCAGTTGTGTTACCACATCAGATGGATATTAGATTGAAAAAAATATGATTTTGGATCTGATTAAGGTGTTAGAATAGGTTCTAATGTGTGAGAACTCGTGTAGAGGCAAATTCTGAGATTTTGGCCAATCATAGAACCATGGAACTAACAATGATGAAACCATGAAGTAGAGTTAGAACTTTGGAATTAGATTGAAAAAAAGATGATTTTGGATCTGATTAAGGTGTTAGAATAGGTTCTAATGTGTGAGAACTCGTGTAGAGGCAAATTATGAGATTTTGGCATGTTATCTGGCCATATGCGTATGGGGGGAGGCCATACGCATATGGGGGACATGCCCAGGGGGTATTACGCATATGATACGTACCCTGTCCCCAAGCCAACGCGGCCTTCTGGCCATACGTGTATGGTACGCGTAAGGGATGGGTCAATACGCGTATGGGGGTAGCCTTACGTGTATGGGGACTTCTTGGGGGGAATTCTGAAGGAAATGGCATCTGGCCATACGCGTACGGCAAGAGACAATATGCGTATGGAGGCTTGCTAGTGAGGCTATATGCGTATGATATGCAGGCCTGGGGCAGGGGAAGCTGGCCATACGCGTATGGGCAGGGCTGTAGTGCAATTTTCCCGTTTCCGTGATTTTTGTCCCGATTTCGCGTGTGATGCAATTTATCTTGATCCGTAAGACTAATGTGACATAATTGGACATAAGGAAACTAGTAATGATAGAGAATATGATAAAACGTAGAATTTTGTGTGATTGTCTTTAAAGACGTGTTTGATGCTTGTACGCCAAGATTGTCGTCGTGTGGACGGTCTTGAGCGGTGGTGGTAATTCCAGAGAGAATTACGGTGAGCATGTGGCTCGTGTGTGATCATTGAGGATCTTGAAATTATGCTTGAATAATTATCATGTTATGCATAATTTGTGTCATGTTATGTGGAGACGAGCTAGGTGGAAATCCATGATGAGTGCCTAGTCTTGTCCAGACTCTATGTAGGAGTTGTGTGGAGATAAGTTGTAGTTCAGAGGAACGTATACAACTTATTCAGATTCAGACGGGAATCGGGTTCTAGGATGAACCGTATGTGATTGTGATGGTACCACATGCATTGTGTAGTGTCAGTTGAGTTGCATATATATATATATATATATATATATATATATATATATATATATATATATATATATATATATATATATATATATATATATATATATATATATATATATATATATATATATATATATATATATATATAATTGAATGTGGGTTGTTTATATCAAATGATGAGGTGGCATTTACATGTGCGTGATAATTGTGTGAATGCTGTGTTAACTACTCTTAGAATATATTTTTCACCGTGTATTTATTGAATGTAGTTCTCACCCTTTTTCTGTTTGTTGTGTCTGTGCTTCTTGGGGATTACGGATGATCAGGTACCTGAGTAGTGATTGGAGCTTGTGTTGCTATTTAATCGAGTCTTTGGAGTAGCTCTGATACGTAACACGGGAAATATGGGGATTTGTTTATGTCTTTCATGTTATTTGTTATTCTCTATTTGTTACGTATCATGCTTTGTTTTGATTGTTGTTGAACCACGTATCATGTGGAGATTAATGTAATTGGAGCTTTAATGCTAAATTATTGAGTTGATTTCCGCTGTTTAATAGAAGTATTTGTTTTTATTGATGAATAAGAGATGAAGTGATTTGATACTTCATAATGAGGTTTTTGAATGTGGCATCCTACGTGTGTAACTCTGATTTGATTCCGCATTATTTTTGTATTTTTAATTTTTATGCGAATGGGCAGAGTAGGGTGTGACGCTACTCTCCCCCTCTTCTTCACTGTCTTCCACCTTCATCGACAGGTCTTGAGGAGGAAATTCGGCTGGGTCTCCCTGAAGCAGGGGAGAAAGTTGTTCAAACCTTTTTCTGAGTCTATTAGGACTTGCAAAGAAAGGTTCTACGTTATTGAGCCCGTGTCGAAGAAGGCCACTGACTCAAATTTCATCTGGGAGGTCTCGATAAACAAAGACAAGGAAGCGTTAGTAGACGAGTATGGCAAGGTAATTGCGCAGAGGTTGTTCGAGTTTCTTTTTTGCTGGAGCGGGGCCCATCTTACCCATCCAACTGACAAATACATTGCCACTCCTCATCAGCTGGGGGATGATGACCGAGCCAACTATGCCAAGTTGCTGGCTTTTTTGGACGACTTTCTCCCTGCCTAATGCGTGACCTGTGTTGGGAAGATTATTTACGAGGAAGATGGGAGACCTCAGGTGGAGGCCCGATACATTAACACGAAAGAGCTCCTCGAGTGTAGCACTCGTGCAGGAGCTTTAGAACTTCTGGGTAGTCTTTTATTTCCTCTTAGTTTATCTGAGTTTATTACTTTCTTCATGTATTAACATGTCCGTTGTTTTGCGGGTAATATGTCTTCCGCTCAGGAGCGAATGGTGAAGAATTCTCAGGGGAAAATGAAGGGAGGCGTGACGATTAGGAAGATTCGTCTCAGCCAGCGAGCGCCTCCTCCTCAGACCTGGTCGGGGACCTCCTTATCCACCCCACCGACTGTCCATTCGTCGCCATTGCCTGTGAGCTTGAGGCTTAAACGTCCACGTGTGAATAAGGTTATAGACCTCAGTAGAGAAAGAGAGAAGAGCAGGTTTGAGCTGCCCCCGTGCCTGCTGTTGCACCCCAAAATTTGCCCTCACAATACAAGACCTTGTGTTCTAAGAAGGTTCACAAGGTTCACAAGTTCTCCAACAACTTGCATAACCTTTCATGAAGTTCATAAAGTCCACAAGCTACTTTATGAAGGTTCACAAGGTTCACAAGTCCCACAGTGCTTTCAATACCTTTCATGAGGTTCATGAAGTCCATAGGTTGCTTCTTGAAGGTTCACAAGGTTCACAAATTTCTCAACATCTACAAGACCTTTCATGAGGATCATGAAGTCCATAGGTTGCTTCTTGAAGGTTCACAAGGTTCACAAGATTCACAATGTTTACAAAGCTTTCCTAAGGGTCATGAGGTCTACAAAGCCACTTCATGATGTTCACAAGGTTCACAAGCTTCACAATACCTCCCATGAGTATCGCAAGATATCTTATGAAGATTCACAAGGTTCACAAAGTTCACAATTGGTCAGAAGAGTTGACAATTCCCTCAGACAATGCACCTCCTAAGCAGTGCATCCAAAACTAGGGTTTTGGCTTTAATCAGGCTAAATGGACTTCCAAGACTTCAAGTGAGCTTCATAACATCTTATATGTGTATAAGAACCCCCATGTCAAGTTTCAAGACTTTTCTCAGAAGTTTGCTCAGTCAGATGATCAGATAAGTCAAAAGCAGTCAATGCAGTTAAAAGGTCAAACTGAGGTCAACTGTGGTCAAACCAAAGTCAAACTTCATGATTTTTTTTTTGCCAACATCAAAGAGAGGTTGGGTAAATATCATATGGCATGCATTTTTTTTCTAAAAAGTAAAAATGGCACAATTGGCAGGAGGACATGTGTAAGGAGTTATGAGTGTGAGAGGTTGAGAGTTCGAATCTCACCTTTGTCATTTTTTTTGTTTTTTATTATTTTTACTCTAAATTTTTCTATCTTTCATTAAAAAAATAACAAAAATAGTTTTTTATTATTATTTAATTATTATTTTCGTATTTTAATTAAATCATTTTTTAAAATATTATTTTTTTTCACTTTTTTCTAAATTATTCATAAAAATATCCAAAAAATCATAAAATAAAAAATATTGAAAAAATTTTTGTTCTTTTTATAATATTTTTTATTTTAGGAATCAATAGGATTATTAGTTTTTATTTTAAGTTTATTTTAATTATTTTAAATTATTTAAATTTTATTTTTTCTTAACTAATTATTTAGTTTGGGCTTTAAAATGGGCTTTAGGGACATTATTGACAATTTGGTGTTAACCCTAATTTGTTCCCTATATATACATGTGTTGCCTTGTTGGAAAAGGGAGGAGAATGAAAAAAACCTAAGAGGGGTGAGTGCCGTTTGCCGTTATTTAGTTTTCTTCTTCATCCATTACTATTGTTTCTTTTTCTTCATCGTTTACTGTTATTTCTTTTCCTTCATCTATTACTGTTGTTTCTTTTTCTTCATCTTTTACTGTTATTTCTTTTTCTTCATCTATTACCGTTATTTCTTTTTCTTTATCTATTATTGTTACGTTTATATATATATAATTTTTAAATTGTTAGAGTTTATATATATAAGATTTTTGATCGAATTATGTCGATACGATGTTTGCACATTTGTGTGCATGACGCGTGACATTTGTGTTAGTTCGATCTGGTTGCGATGATCGCATTTTTGTGTGAGCAATAATACTATTTTTTGCTTAATTTCTTTTTCTTTGCGATAAATTTTGTTTCGTCCGATTTAGATCTGGTTGCGATGAGCGCATTTCTGCGTTAGCAACATTGTTGGGTTATTTGGCACATTTAAAATTCATTATTGCTTTATCATTATTATTATTATTATTATTATTATTATTATTATCATTATTTATTATTATTATCATTATTATCATTATTATTACCATTATTATTATTATTGTTATCATTAATTTATTAAAATTTGTTATAATATAAAAATCTGTTTTTTAAAATAAATAACATTAACATCTTTTCCAAATTAATATGAAAACCTATTATTTTTAAGAAAAACTTTTTTTTAGATAAATTTAAAATAATAACTAAAATCCTTTTTTTAAAATAATAACTAGAACCGTTATTTATTTTATTTTATTATTGTTCAATTCAAATTTCATTATCATATTGTATCTGCTCCTCTCATGTAACCTCGCGAACTTAACAATCGCTCTTTAAATTCTGCTTTTAAATTTCTGCTTGCATGGTTTAAATTATGACATTATCTCTCTGTTTGCATGATTCAATTATCTCACGCGTTTACTATTATTTCTGTCACATTGCACACATCCGAAGGTTAGGTCTAACTGTTTGGCCGCCGCGCCAATAGTCCGTAAAACTTCACACATTCAATTTCAAATCCTCAAAACTACAAACTACAAACCCTAATTTTCACAAATGCCTCGCCGCAGGCAAAATTACAATTTTACCCTTAGCATTAGGTCAAAGAGCCGCCGCGCTCATTTTAGGGTTTCCCGCCGTGGAATCCCTAATTTAACCCTAATTACAACTTAACATTTCAACGTAGAGATTTGGAGTTTCTACACTCCACGTAAGCGTGTCCTTAAGATGCGTTTATTCCCCTTGAGACCTTGACCACAGTCAAGAAGTTTCTAACCTCCCTATTGAGGGGAACTACGATTACTCTGATTCCACTCCCGTAAGGATACGTAGGCACAAGATGCGATGTCTTGCCGAGTAAACTTAGAATTAACCCCCTTTATTATTTATTATTGCTTATTTATATTTTATTTATCTTTGCTATTTAATTATTTTGCTTATTATTTTGTAATTGTTTCTTGGATGTAAAGTTGTTTAATTATTTAATTATTATTATGGTTAGTAATTAGGGAGTGTAACAACATGTATGTAATATTAAAATAAATTTAGATCACTTTTAAATAAAGATAATTAAAATAAACACGTCACACACGTAAGTCGATTTTAATCGCCGTCTCACTTCCTAAGGATATCCCTCAAGTTGCCTATGAATATTGGTTAAGTGGGGTGTATAAAGCAAGTCCCTCAAAAAGAAAATCATCAAAGTCCCTTATGGTTGCCTTTACGAATCGAGTCCCTTTCGAAAAATGATGATAGTCCCTCCAATTTGCTTATTACACCCCACAATGGCCTTCAAAAATCCCATTGTCCCTCACATGTCCCTTAACATCCAAAGTAAGGACTACCTACTCCATTATAGTAGGGATAGTCTTACTAAAGGAAAGAATAAAGAATAAGAAAGACCTTTAAACATTAGGGTAGGTTACTCCTAGGTGCTTGCTCACTTCAAAACTGTTTCACACTTAAACAAATTTTCAACAAGTTTTCAAACAAGTTCTTAACACATCCTTACATGGATTATTTATTAACTATTCTGAAAATTTTCTATTCACACACTACACTTTCAAAACAATTCAAAAGTGAGCTTAAGTACCTAAGAGCCCATGGATAACCATGGATGAAAAGGGTGCTAACACCTTCCCTTTTCATAACCTACCCCCCGGACCCAAAATATTCTCTAAGGTCTTTCCTGTTCTTTTATAACCTTTCCTTATGGATAAAATAAAAGTCGGTGGCGACTCTTGCTATCCGCAACATTGTTTAAAGTCAGTTCTCCCACCGTGTTACAGAACTGGCGACTCTGCTGGGGACCTATTTAAGAGGGGCACTCTTAGGAATTAAGATCACTTTAAATTGTTTGCCTTGTTTGCTTTATTATTATATTGTTGGGGTGCTCTTATGTGTGAAAGGTCCTAACCCGGATCTAGTGTACCTTAGGTAAATGGCAATAGACCAAGGAAACTGTACGACGTATATCGATACGGTTGATATGGTGGCCATAGTTAGTGCGACTTCTTGGTTGGTGCTTATATTCCTTAAGTCAAGTTGAGGATAATATTGAGGCTGCCATATGTTGTCAATGCACTAACTGACTTTTAGAACCCTAGTTAACTCATCTTGGCCTTTAGAAAGTAGTGAGGTAACCGGCTTTGGTGCAGACTGAAGTTGGTTGACACTCGATACTACGCTCATTGAGATCTTAAACTTGGAGGGTTTTGGTTGGCAAGTAAGTTGCCTTCTGAACAACCACCCTTGTGAAGGATCAATGATATTGAGATCCCTTAGAACCTGGTTACTTTTGTAGGACAGGATGAACCATCTAACTTCAGGGGAGGGTACTTGCCTTTGAACCTCATGCAAGCCTTTAAACCTAAGGCTATGGTGTGACTTGTTTGTGTGTGCCACATGTTTGTGATTGAGCATGACATCATGACATCATCATGCATCATAAGCATATCATTTTCCCTAACCATTTCAAGGACCAAAGGATTTATCTTTGTTCTTTGTTGCAGGTCATGGCTTCTGCTCGTAGAAACACCATCAGGATCAACTTTGTAGGGATACCTGCTAAGCTCAAGGAGTTGGTTTCCCTAGTGCCTGATCATTCCCAGTTCAACAAGAGACATGGTCACTTATTGGATCTAGTTACTTCAGGGTTCAGTGAAGACATGATGAGTGTGCTGTTTCAGTTCTTCGACCCTAAGCACCATTGCTTTACATTTCCTGATTATCAGCTGGTTCCAACCATGGAGGAGTTCTCTAAACTTCTGGGTATACCTGTTCTTGATCAGAAGCCATTCACAGGCTTAGAGAAGGAGCTTAAACCAGAAATTATTGCTGCAGCTCTACATCTGAAGAAGTCTGACATTGTTCTAGAGACGAGAAGTGGAGTTAAAGGTATTCTTGCCAAGGTATTAGTGGATAAAGCTCAAATGTTCTTGAAGGCTATGAGCTACGATGCTTTTGAGGAGATCTTAGCCTTATTGATTTATGGCTTAGTTTTGTTCCCCAATCCTGATCAGTTCATAGACGTTCATGCCATCAACATATTCCTGAGTCACAATCCAGTGCCTACCTTACTTGGAGACATCCTACATTCTCTTCACACCCGTACCACAAGGGCAAGAGGAACTTTGATGTGCTGCATACCTTTACTTTCTAGGTGGTTTATTTCTCACCTTCCTCGCTCAGTAATGAAGAATGAGCAATGGTTCAGATGGTCCAAGAGGATCATGTCACTATCTCACTCAGACATCCGTTGGTGCTCCAGATCTATGGAGAATGTCACCATCATTGACCGTTGTGGGGAGTTTCCTAATGTGCCACTTCTAGGCATAAGAGGAGGCATCACCTACAACCCATCTCTAGCTTTACGACAGTTTGGTTACGCCCGGAGTGATGGTCCACATGACATGTTGATTCAGGGCATTGTGTTTGATTACGACAACGATCTTCAGGGTTACCGTCAGAGATTCATCCGAGCTTGGGGAAAGGTAAACAGGATTGACAGCAAGACACTGGAGCCTAAGTACACTATTCCTATGGAGGCTTATCTCAGATGGGTACGATCTCGTGCTCAGACACTCCTAATGCCATATCCTGCCATCCTACCAGTTACCATGGAACCTGTTGCTGAAGGAGACACAGCTTATACCATCCTTCACCCAGACATGCCTACTGATATGGAAGACTTGCAGAGATCATGGACCCAACTGAAAGAGCAAAGGGATACTTTCGAGGCTCATTACAAAGCAAGCCAAGCAAGGATTCTAGAGCTAACAAAGCTACTTCATGAGGAACGAAACCTCAACTCATACCTCAACACAAAGAGGAAACGTCCATGGGAGACTTAAAACCCCATCTTTTGTACTTATTTCGTTTTCATTTTTTGTAAGCCTAAAAGGCAAAACAAGTTATTACTAATAAAAAGTTACTTTCTCGTTTGTTTAAGCAAATTTAAATCCTGCGGTCCTTGAAAACATTGCATATGCATTCCCATATCATTGCATCACAGGTTTATAATTGTGCACAGGTTTCTCATCTCCTCGCTGTTTATTTCAGCAATGGCTCTTGAACAATCTGTTAAGGATCTCCAGGCACAGAATGCACAGTTCCAAGAGCTGATCCTGAACCTATCCAAGGGGCAGGATGAATTGAAGACACTGCTGGCCAAGAAGACTAAGAAGGCTAGAAGGTCTGCTGGGTTGCTCAACATGGGAAGAAGGTTCAAAGGTCCTGACAAGACCAAGGAACAGGTTGAAGACTATGAATCTGAAGAATCTGAGCAGGAGAGAGGCAGTCTCCACAACACTATGGGGGACTCTGATTCTGAGGCTAACTACTACCATGAGCCTAACGAAGACAAATTCAAGATGCTGGTGGATAGAATGGATGCTATGGAATTACAGAAATCATCTGGGCTGGATTTTGAGGATTTGAGCTTGATATCTGGGGTGGTCATACCCATTGGGTTCAAAGTTCCTACATTTGTTGTCTATGATGGGGTCTCTTGTCCCAAATTGCATCTGAGGTCTTATGTTAGAAGAATTCAACCCCACACTGCTGATAAGAAGTTGTGGATCCATTTCTTTCAAGAGAGTTTATCTGGAGCTCAGCTAGAGTGGTATTATCAGTTGGAGAGTGTCAACATCAGAGATTGGAATGACCTTGCTGAAGCTTTCTACAAGCAGTATCAATACAATGCTGACTTAGCCCCCACTCGCATGCAACTTCAAAGCATGTCTATGGGTGCCAAAGAAAGCTTTAAGGAGTATGCTCAGAAGTGGAGAGACTTAGCTGGAAGAGTTCAACCCCCTTTGACTGATAGGGAGTTGGTTGATATGTTCATATGTACGCTGAATGGTCCGTTTTACAGTCATCTCATTGGAAGCTCATCATCTGGCTTCACTGAGTTGATCATGACAGGAGAGCGAGTAGAGAATGGTATCAAGAGTGGTAAGATCCAAGTGGGCACTTCTTCATCAGGTGCTGCAAAGAAGCCTCCCACTGGGAAGAGAGAATCTAATGCTGTGTATGGTCAGCCTGATCGTAACAGAAGGCATCAGTCTGTTAGTGCAGTTCATATTTCAAATCCAACTCCTGCAACAACAGAGCAGCCTCAAGGCAACCAACAGAGGGCTAGAAGACAGTTCACAAAGATCAACATGTCAATGGCTCAGGCATTGCAACACTTGTTGAAGGCTGAACTTATTACCCTGAGGGAGGCTCCTCAGAATCCCAATGTTACCTCTCCCAAGTACAATCCTAATGTACGATGTGCATATCATTCGAACTGTCCAGGACATGATACTAATAACTGCTGGGTCTTGAAGAACAAAATTCAGGATATGATTGATGCTGGAGAAATTGAGTTTGATCCACCAGGTACTCCAAATGTGATTACAGCTCCAATGCCAAATCACGAGAAGACTGTCAACGCCATTGATGAAGATATTGATGAAGATCTGCATGTCTATTCAGTTATGGAGTTGAGCACACCATTGTCTGTTATCAAAAAGAGGTTAGTACAAGCTGGGATCTTTCCAGGTTGTCATGAAGATTGTCTATATTGTACCTATAAGCCGGATAGTTGCTTCATTTTGAGAGATGGGATTCAACGTCTCATGGATAAATATACTATAGTGTTTGAAAGAAGACCAGCATCTGTAGAAAGTATGGTGGATCATCTGACTCAGGGTAAGAAGATTGAAGAGGTTGACATGGTTGACAAAGTCCCACTAAGAATCACTTCAAAGGGTCCCATTAAAATCACTCATCAGGGCCCAATCAAGATTACTGCTGAAGGTCCTGTGAAAGTTGTTGCTGAAGCCAGAGTAGCTCCTCTGATCATTACCACTCCTGGTCCTATTCCTTATACATCTGACAAAGCTGTGCCTTGGCACTATGGGTCTGATGTTTACATCCATGGTGTCAAGCAGGAGCCTTTACCTGATATGCCTGTTGACATTGATAATATTGCTGGATCTAGCAAGATCACTCGTAGTGGAAGAGTCTTCTCTCCTCCAGTTGCTTCTAAGAGTGCAGTTACTCCTGCGGTTACTTCCACCACTGATGCTCGGGGCAAGGGTCCTGTTATTGAGCCTGTATCTACTGATGTGCCAGCTGCTGATGACCTCTCTAAGCAGATGGAAGAGGTATTGAAAATCATCCGCAAGAGTGATTATAATATTGTTGATCAGCTGGGGCATACTCCCTCAAAGATTTCTATGCTCTCCCTGTTATTATGTTCTGAGGCTCATGCCAAGTCATTGATCAAGTTTCTAAAGATGGCTCATGTACCCAGTGCAATTTCTGTGGACCAGTTTGAGAATTGTGTTGCTCACCTGACCTATGACAACGGGTTAGGATTTTCTGATGCTGACTTGACCCCTGCCAAGAGGGATCATAACAGGGCCTTGCATATTTCAATTGAATGCAGGGGCACTACCCTGTCTCATGTGCTGATAGACAATGGTTCCTCTCTGAATGTGTTGCCTAAGGAAGTCCTGAACAAGCTGAGTCCTGAAGATACGGTATTGAAGCCCAGTAATATTATGGTAAAGGCTTTTGATGGTTCTAGAAGAGTAGTGCATGGGGAAATTGATCTTCCAATCAAGGTTGGCTCTCAGGTGTTCACTGCTACATTCTATGTGATGGATATTCGTCCTTCGTACTCATGTCTGCTTGATCGTCCCTGGATCCATGGGGCAGGTGCGGTGACCTCCACATTACATCAAAAGTTGAGATATCCGGTGAATGGAAAAGTTGTTACTGTCTTTGGAGAGGAAGAATACTTTGTCAGCCATGTAAACACTTTTAAGTATCTGGAAGTAGAAGGTGAATACATTGAAACTCCATGTCAGTCATTTGAAGTGGTTCCCTGGGCTGTTAAGGATTGTGTGACTCCTCCTGCTGTGAAGAAGGTTCCTGTGGTCATCAGAAACCCTCCAACAATGGCAATGGCCTCCCTCAATGATGCAAAAGCTGTGGTGGAAGAAGGTGGTTGTACTATTTGGGGTCAGCTTCCTGATATTCCATACAAGACTGACAAGTTTGGTTTGGGTTTCACTGCAGAGTCCCAGAAGGCTGTCCGTCGTGCCCGTGCTGTTCGTATCACCAATAAAGGGGTTATCAATGCTGTGGGAGATCAAGATGAAGACTACAACTTGGAGGCATGGATTTTTCCTACTGTGGGTGCTGGACTCAATAATTGGACAGCTGAAGATGTTATCCCTATCTCCTTTAGTCAGGAGTAAATACTATTACTGTGTTATGTTTTTAAATTTATAATTTCTGGAACAATTAAAACTTTCAAGCCATGTGCCTTACCCGGGGCACAATGGTGTGCTTGTTACGGGTTGTCATTTCATTTGCATACTTCATTCAATAAAATCAATGGACGTTTCGTTTTCGTAAATATTGTGTTCCTTGTCTTTCTTTTTCTTTTATTTTTGCTTTATCAGCTATGTGTTCTTACACACACCCACGTCACTAAAATGCAGACCCTCATCCACTCTGGATCCAGTTGATAACAGTTCTACTATTGCCAATTACAATTTCGAGAATCCGATCTATCAAACTGAAGACGGAAACGAGGACGATTGTGAAATACCTGTAGGGCTTGCTAGGTTGTTACAACAAAAGTGAAAGCTATACGAGAGATGCCAGCTCCCCGTACTGAGAAGGAGGTTAGAGGTTTCTTGGGACGATTGAACTACATTGCAAGATTTATTTCCCAATTAACTACCATCTGTGAGCCAATCTTCAAGTTGTTGAAGAAAGATCAGGTGATGGAATGGAATGATGAGTGCCAGACTGCCTTTGATGAAATCAAGAGATATTTGCTAGAACCTCCAATTTTAATGCCACCAGTTGATGGAAGACCCTTGATTATGTATTTAACAGTATTAGACAACTCAATGGGGTGTGTATTGGGGCAACATGACGAGTCTGGTCGAAAAGAGCAGGCAATATACTACCTTAGCAAAAAGTTTACCGACTGTGAAACAAGATACTCACTGCTCGAGAAAACTTGCTGCGCTTTGGCATGGGCTGCTCGCCGACTAAGACAGTATATGTTGACCCATACTACCTTGTTGATTTCGAAGATGGATCCAATCAAGTACATATTTGAGAAACCTGCTCTCTCCGGAAGAATTGCAAGATGGCAAATGATCTTGACGGAATATGATATACAGTATACCACTCAGAAGGCCATTAAGGGGAGTGTTGTTGCTGATCATTTGGCTCATCAAGCAGTAGATGATTACCAGTCAATGAATTTTGAGTTCCCTGATGAAGACATTATGTCTGTTACCAAAGAACCTGGACAATATGACGGACCTGAACAAGGATCCCGATGGACTATGGTTTTTGATGGTGCCTCCAATGCACATGGTAATGGTGTTGGTGTTGTGATTAGTTCCCCTGAAGGTTGTCATACCCCGATTACTGCCAGACTTTGTTTCTATTGTACCAATAACATGGCTGAGTATGAGGCATGTATCATGGGTATGCAAGTTGCTATTGATATGAAGATTCAGTTCCTTGAGGTGTATGGAGATTCAGCTCTGGTAGTAAGTCAGATTAAAGGAGATTGGGATACAAAGCATGATAATCTCATTCCTTACAGAGAACATGTGTTGTCTTTGATCCCACATTTCAAAGAGATTACTTTTGGACATATTCCACGAAGAGAGAATCAGTTGGCAGACGCATTGGCCACCATGGCATCTATGTTTGAGATCAGCTGGGATGATGAAGCTCCCAAGATTACCATTGATAGATTTGAGAAGCCTGCATACTGCAATGAGATTGACACTGAAGGGGCAGAGGAGAAGCCTTGGTTCTATGAAGTGAAAAACTATCTTGAAGCTCAGGAGTTCCCTGAAGGGGCATCTGTCAAAGATAGGAAGTTCCTGAGAAGGTTTTCTGCTAAGTTCTTTCTGAGTAATGGCATTCTGTATAAGCGTAATCATGATTCAACTATGCTTCATTGTGTGGATAAGAAGGAAGCTACAGAAATTATGGAAGAGATGCATGATGGGACCTTTGGCACTCATTCTAGTGGTCATACCATGGCAAAGAAGATTTTGAGAGCAGGTTACTATTGGTCTACCATGGAAGCTGATTGCTATCAACACTCCAGAACATGTCACAAATGTCAAATCTATGCTGATAAAGTACATGTACCTCCATCTCCATTGAATGTGTTGACTGCTCCTTGGCCCTTTGCCATGTGGGGCATTGATATGATTGGTGAGATCAAGCCTACTGCTTCTAATGGGCATCGTTTCATCCTGGTTGCTATTGATTACTTCACGAAGTGGGTAGAGGCAGCTTCATTTGCATCTGTGACTAAGAATGTTGTGGCTCGGTTCATTAAGAATAATCTCATATGTAGGTATGGTATCCCTGAAAGGATTATCACTGACAATGGCTCTAATCTGAACAACACTATGATTACTGATCTCTGTACGCAGTTCAAGATTAAGCATCACAACTCTTCTCCGTATCGTCCAAAGATGAATGGGGCAGTTGAAGCTGCTAATAAGAACATTAAGAAGATTGTACAGAAGATGACTGTTACTTACAAGGATTGGCACGAGATGTAACCATTTGCTCTGCATGGTTATCGTACTACAATACGTACTTCAACAGGGGCAACCCCATTCTCCTTAGTCTATGGTATGGAAGCAGTTCTGCCTATTGAAGTTCAGATCCCCTCCTTGAGAATTATGAAGGATGCAGGCTTGGATGAAGATGAGTGGATTCAGACTCGACTTGACCAGATAAATTTGATTGATGAGAAAAGGTTAGCAGCAGTTTGTCATGGCCGGATGTACCAGAAACGGATGATCAAAGCTTTTAACAAGAAGGTTAAGCCAAAGGTATATCAGGCTGGTGACTTGGTAATCAAGCGTATCATATTACCACAGGGTGATCCTAGGGGCAAGTGGACTCCAACATATGAGGGACCATTTGTAGTCAAGACAGTGTTCTCAGGAGGTGTCATGATACTGACTACAATGGATGGTGAAGACTTCCCACAACCTGTAAACGCAGACATAGTTAAAAAATACTACGCATAAAAAGAGACCCGCTAGGTTGACAGGCCTAAGCAAAAATAAGGGCATCCCGGCAAACCAAAAGGGTTTGGGCAAAAATTAGGGATATATATATAAAAAGATGTACACCCGGCAAGTCGAAAATCTGAAAAGGCGGCTTGGGCAAAAAAGGGTATCCCGGTGGATTGAAAACCTGAAAGGGCAATCCAGGCAAAAGTTAGGGATTAAAGCGTATGACTATGTCTCGTTTGGATCACTCATGAAACTGCAACCAGTTGTACTACTTACTCAAGCTCAAACAGATAAAGCTCAATCCAATCGTTTCCGTCTCAACAGCAAGAAGATGAGATACTTGAGTGGCAATAGTAGAATTGAAACTCAATAGGATTATTTCCCACATAGCTGATTCTTTTTGTAAAACTTCATGACAAAATTCTCTTACTAGGGTTTATGTCTCCTTGTACAAACTTACCCGTGTATGGGTCACTTTTGATATAAATAAATTCCATCTTTTGAATCCAGATTCACTTTTACCCTATTTACATAAGCGAAACGTCCATTGGTTGTGTTTGAATGTATGTATGCCTTTGAATATGATTGATGTTTACCAGAAACGCATGTATGCTTTTAATATGATTGATGTTTACCAGAAATGCATGAAAATGCAGTAATAGTATTTACTAAGGACGAACGAGGGAAGGATTTCAACGAAGCTTCGCCGGTTCATCTTTACAAGACAGTTACAAACCATCAGTAGGACTAATCCATTTTCACAAAGTCTAATCTCCCCTGGAATTTATATCCATCTCTTTTATCCTCATACGGATATACGGGAAATTACTTTCCAATAAGGGCACGATGAACGAAGACGGGATGTTATACTTATCCTACTATCAAACGAAAACGAAGGTTATCTATACCCTACTATCCCCAACAACGGGAGGTTATCTATACCTTGTTATCCCCAACAACGGGAGGTTATCTATACCTTGTTATCCCCAGCAGACGGAGGGTTATGTATTCTTCAACAACGAATCGGGATTTATTTTCCTTGGCCAGCAGTTGTTATACAAGGATATCCAGACACTTCCAGCAGTGTCATAGCATACATACATCATTTACATCATACCATAACATATATGTCTATAGTACATTACCTAAGTGCATCATGTCATACATGCATACATAAAGCATAAACTAATGTTGTTATACAGAATGCTACCTTGTTTTCAGGTTAATTATCCAACAAACAAGCTTATGATCTTTGGGACTGCTTTATTGTAACCTCAAGGTTACTTTATCCTCCTGATGAGCTTCTTATTACTTTGGGACTGCTTTATTGTAACCTCAGGGTTATTTTATCCTCCTGATAGCCTCTCATGACTTCAAGACTGCTTTAGAGCTACTGATTGCTCTATCCTCCTGAAATCATCCTATTACTTCAAGACTGCTTTAGAGCTATTCATTGCTCTATCCTCATGAGGTCATATTACTACTTCAAGACTGCTTTAGAGCTATTGATTGCTCTATCCTCCTGAAGCCATCTAATTATTTCAAGACTGCTTTAGAGTTATCCATTGCTCTATCCTCCTGAAATTACATTATTATTTCAAGACTGCTTTAGAGCTATCCATTGCTCTATCCTCCTGAAATCATTACTTCAAGACTGCTTTAGAGCTATTGATTGCTCTATCCTCCTGAAGACATATCACATTATTATTTCAAGACTGCTTTAGAGCCATTCATTGTTCTATTCTCCTGAAATCATATCATTGCTTCAAGACTGCTTTAGGGTTATCACTATTGATTGCTCTATCCTCATGAAGACATGCTGCTACATCATTATTATTCCAGACTCCTGACAGCTTTTATCATACACCCATATTTTGAACTGCTCCCCCCCTAGTGGCATCTTTAAGCCCACTCAATCATATTCAACTAGCCATCTGTACCACTCTAGTGCACTGGTGAGTGCAAATTTTTGGGCTTTTGTGTTCAATCCCCTTCAACCTTCCAGGTTACGACTGGCAAATATACCAATCTAACCCCTCAGGTTTCAGAAAATTGAACAGGGGCAGCTGTTGCACCCCAAAATTTGCCCTCACAATACAAGACCTTGTGTTCTAAGAAGGTTCACAAGGTTCACAAGTTCTCCAACAACTTGCATAACCTTTCATGAAGTTCATAAAGTCCACAAGCTACTTTATGAAGGTTCACAAGGTTCACAAGTCCCACAGTGCTTTCAATACCTTTCATGAGGTTCATGAAGTCCATAGGTTGCTTCTTGAAGGTTCACAAGGTTCACAAATTTCTCAACATCTACAAGACCTTTCATGAGGATCATGAAGTCCATAGGTTGCTTCTTGAAGGTTCACAAGGTTCACAAGATTCACAATGTTTACAAAGCTTTCCTAAGGGTCATGAGGTCTACAAAGCCACTTCATGATGTTCACAAGGTTCACAAGCTTCACAATACCTCCCATGAGTATCGCAAGATATCTTATGAAGATTCACAAGGTTCACAAAGTTCACAATTGGTCAGAAGAGTTGACAATTCCCTCAGACAATGCACCTCCTAAGCAGTGCATCCAAAACTAGGGTTTTGGCTTTAATCAGGCTAAATGGACTTCCAAGACTTCAAGTGAGCTTCATAACATCTTATATGTGTATAAGAACCCCCATGTCAAGTTTCAAGACTTTTCTCAGAAGTTTGCTCAGTCAGATGATCAGATAAGTCAAAAGCAGTCAATGCAGTTAAAAGGTCAAACTGAGGTCAACTGTGGTCAAACCAAAGTCAAACTTCATGATTTTTTTTTTTGCCAACATCAAAGAGAGGTTGGGTAAATATCATATGGCATGCATTTTTTTTCTAAAAAGTAAAAATGGCACAATTGGCAGGAGGACATGTGTAAGGAGTTATGAGTGTGAGAGGTTGAGAGTTCGAATCTCACCTTTGTCATTTTTTTTGTTTTTTATTATTTTTACTCTAAATTTTTCTATCTTTCATTAAAAAAATAACAAAAATAGTTTTTTATTATTATTTAATTATTATTTTCGTATTTTAATTAAATCATTTTTTAAAATATTATTTTTTTTCACTTTTTTCTAAATTATTCATAAAAATATCCAAAAAATCATAAAATAAAAAATATTGAAAAAATTTTTGTTCTTTTTATAATATTTTTTATTTTAGGAATCAATAGGATTATTAGTTTTTATTTTAAGTTTATTTTAATTATTTTAAATTATTTAAATTTTATTTTTTCTTAACTAATTATTTAGTTTGGGCTTTAAAATGGGCTTTAGGGACATTATTGACAATTTGGTGTTAACCCTAATTTGTTCCCTATATATACATGTGTTGCCTTGTTGGAAAAGGGAGGAGAATGAAAAAAACCTAAGAGGGGTGAGTGCCGTTTGCCGTTATTTAGTTTTCTTCTTCATCCATTACTATTGTTTCTTTTTCTTCATCGTTTACCGTTATTTCTTTTCCTTCATCTATTACTGTTGTTTCTTTTTCTTCATCTTTTACCGTTATTTCTTTTTCTTCATCTATTACCGTTATTTCTTTTTCTTTATCTATTACTGTTACGTTTATATATATATAATTTTTAAATTGTTAGAGTTTATATATATAAGATTTTTGATCGAATTATGTCGATACGATGTTTGCACATTTGTGTGCATGACGCGTGACATTTGTGTTAGTTCGATCTGGTTGCGATGATCGCATTTTTGTGTGAGCAATAATACTATTTTTTGCTTAATTTCTTTTTCTTTGCGATAAATTTTGTTTCGTCCGATTTAGATCTGGTTGCGATGAGCGCATTTCTGCGTTAGCAACATTGTTGGGTTATTTGGCACATTTAAAATTCATTATTGCTTTATCATTATTATTATTATTATTATTATTATTATTATTATCATTATTTATTATTATTATCATTATTATCATTATTATTACCATTATTATTATTGTTATCATTAATTTATTAAAATTTGTTATAATATAAAAATCTGTTTTTTAAAATAAATAACATTAACATCTTTTCCAAATTAATATGAAAACCTATTATTTTTAAGAAAAACTTTTTTTTAGATAAATTTAAAATAATAACTAAAATCCTTTTTTTAAAATAATAACTAGAACCGTTATTTATTTTATTTTATTATTGTTCAATTCAAATTTCATTATCATATTGTATCTGCTCCTCTCATGTAACCTCGCGAACTTAACAATCGCTCTTTAAATTCTGCCTTTAAATTTCTGCTTGCATGGTTTAAATTATGACATTATCTCTCTGTTTGTATGATTCAATTATCTCACGCGTTTACTATTATTTCTGTCACATTGCACACATCCGAAGGTTAGGTCTAACTGTTTGGCCGCCGCGCCAATAGTCCGTAAAACTTCACACATTCAATTTCAAATCCTCAAAACTACAAACTACAAACCCTAATTTTCACAAATGCCTCGCCGCAGGCAAAATTACAATTTTACCCTTAGCATTAGGTCAAAGAGCCGCCGCGCTCATTTTAGGGTTTCCCGCCGTGGAATCCCTAATTTAACCCTAATTACAACTTAACATTTCAACGTAGACATTTGGAGTTTCTACACTCCACGTAAGCGTGTCCTTAAGATGCGTTTATTCCCCTTGAGACCTTGACCACAGTCAAGAAGTTTCTAACCTCCCTATTGAGGGGAACTACGATTACTCTGATTCCACTCCCGTAAGGATTCGTAGGCACAAGATGCGATGTCTTGCCGAGTAAACTTAGAATTAACCCCCTTTATTATTTATTATTGCTTATTTATATTTTATTTATCTTTGCTATTTAATTATTTTGCTTATTATTTTGTAATTGTTTCTTGGATGTAAAGTTGTTTAATTATTTAATTATTATTATGGTTAGTAATTAGGGAGTGTAACAACATGTATGTAATATTAAAATAAATTTAGATCACTTTTAAATAAAGATAATTAAAATAAACACGTCACACACGTAAGTCGATTTTAATCGCCGTCTCACTTCCTAAGGATATCCCTCAAGTTGCCTATGAATATTGGTTAAGTGGGGTGTATAAAGCAAGTCCCTCAAAAAGAAAATCATCAAAGTCCCTTATGGTTGCCTTTACGAATCGAGTCCCTTTCGAAAAATGATGATAGTCCCTCCAATTTGCTTATTACACCCCACAATGGCCTTCAAAAATCCCATTGTCCCTCACATGTCCCTTAACATCCAAAGTAAGGACTACCTACTCCATTATAGTAGGGATAGTCTTACTAAAGGAAAGAATAAAGAATAAGAAAGACCTTTAAACATTAGGGTAGGTTACTCCTAGGTGCTTGCTCACTTCAAAACTGTTTCACACTTAAACAAATTTTCAACAAGTTTTCAAACAAGTTCTTAACACATCCTTACATGGATTATTTATTAACTATTCTGAAAATTTTCTATTCACACACTACACTTTCAAAACAATTCAAAAGTGAGCTTAAGTACCTAAGAGCCCATGGATAACCATGGATGAAAAGGGTGCTAACACCTTCCCTTTTCATAACCTACCCCCCGGACCCAAAATATTCTCTAAGGTCTTTCCTGTTCTTTTATAACCTTTCCTTATGGATAAAATAAAAGTCGGTGGCGACTCTTGCTATCCGCAACATTGTTTAAAGTCAGTTCTCCCACCGTGTTACACCTGCATAACAAGAGGTTCTTCGAGGGCTCTTCTTTGACAATTCCTTAGGCAGAGTCCCTAAAGCTCGGGGAGATGGATTGTCCAAGCAAAAAGACCATGCTCGCTCAGGATGCTTTCGCTCTGATGAGGATTCTGGAGATGCCGGTGGTTTACATTGAGGAGGGTTCCTACCACGAATCTGAGCTAAAGAAAGCCCATGCTGCAGTGGCGGACCTAGAAGAGAAGGCTAAAAAGTCTCGGGAGGAGCGAGCAAGGGCCATCGAGGAGGATGTGAAGAAGTGTCGGGAATAGATGTTCTCAGAGAAGGATATCCTTGCCGTCGAAAAAAAAAAGATGTTGAGGATCTGGTCGAGCAGCTGGGAGCCACTGCTGCCCCTACCGATGGTGAAAACGAGGATGTGAAAAAGATGACTACTCGGGCGGAGCTGGTCGTACACATTACCCAGGGCGAGGATGATTGTCTGGACATTACCGAGGAAGCCTTTAATAATTCCTTGGAGCAGTTGGAGATTGTGAATATCGAGGTTGAGTTGTCCACTGAGGGAACAAGATTTCTCTATAGCGTTGTAGGCGGTAGGATAGTTGTCCCCGACTTCCTTCAAATTGGCGATAAGCATGCGTAGGCAGCCCGTGAGGATCCTCAGAAGGCGGAGCAGTAACCTTTCTTTTGTTTTCACTTTTGTCCTGCGCGCCATGTTTATTTGTAATTTAATTTTGTGTGGGGCTTGGCCCTCTTGTAATATAACACGCACAATTGCGGTCCTTGTGGCCATTTTATGTTAATATTTATTTCCGTGCATGTTTATACTTTGTTTAATTTTCCCTAAGTTTCACACTCTGCCCAATGCTCGTCGTATGAGCTACCTTAATAAATGATTGTTACGTTTTGGGGTATGCTCGAAAAATGTTGTTCGACGGTGAGGGGAACTGGTCGAAAGGCCTGGGTAGCTTCCGGGCAAGGGGGCGGAGCTCAAGTCGGGTTTGTGGCATGAGTTCACAGCGTGAACTTCCCATCGCGAGGTGGGTGTTCTGCCTTTTATGGTACTTCGACGACAGCGGGCTCAGTCGAGAGACCCTCGTCGGGCATGGGTTTTGTTCTTTCTTGGATAAAACCCTGCCTAGATTCACGTTGATAGAGCAACGTATGTACCTGGGCATGCACCTATGGTTGGTACGTTATGTTTATCGTGTGGACGAATCATGCCAACAGTAAAGGCCTTAACTGTAATATTGTTTCATCTTTTCGACGTTCCATGGTCGAGCGAGTTCTTCCCCGTTAAGGTGTTCTAGGTAGTAGGCTTCATTCTCTATTTTTGCTCTAACACTGTAGGGTCTTTCCCAGTTCTCGGCGAGTTTTCCTTCACAGGAATCATTGTTATACCTTCCTAGGACGAGACTTCCTACTTAGAATTCTCGTCATATAACTTCGATGTTGTGCCTGATTATGATTTTTTTGTTTTAGCGAGGCCTCGCGGGGGGCTGCTCCTGGTCGAACCTCTTCGACGATATTGAGCTCCTCCTTTAGTGCCTCACTGTTTGTTTCCTCGTCCAGGGGCGCTTTAATCCGTCTGGAAGGCAAAATAGTCTCAATGGGGATCACCGCCTCTGTCCCGTATGCTAGGCGAAAAGGGGTTTCCCCGGGTGAAGAATAGGACGTAGTACAGTGGGCCTAGAGCACACTATGCAGCTCCTAGACCCACTGCTTCTTTGTTTCGTCTAGTCTCCGCTTGAGGCTCCGTTGGATTAATTTGTTTGTTGCCTCAGCTTTCCCTTTAGTCTGGGGGTTCTCGACGGACGTAAAGTGTTATTTGGTGCCCAGTTGAGCGACGAACTCCTGGAACTTTTTGTCCGTGAACTATGTCACATTATCGGTGACGATCGATTGGGAAATGCCGAAGCGGACAAGGATGTTTCTCTTGTAGAAACGAAGTATATTGTGAGCCGTTATTTTGGCCAGAGCCTCCGCTTATATCCACTTGGTGAAGTAGTCTATGCCTACTACCAGGTATTTGTTTTGATTTGACCCTACGACAAATGGTCCTAGGAAATCCAGGCCCCACCAGGCGAAGAGCCACAGGGAGAACATTTCTTTGAGTTCATTGGACGGTGCCAAGTGCATGTCCTCGTTCCGTTGGCACTTTTCACATCTCTTCACGTGCTCCTTTGCATCATGATGCATGGTTGGCCAATAATATCCTGCACGTAGAGCCTTCCTTGCGAGGGATTTCCCCTCGAGGTGTTGGGTGTTGATGCCCTCGTGGATCTTGCATAGGACGTGGGCGACCATTTCTTCCTCGAAGCATTTGAGGAGAGGGATGGAAAACCCTCGCTTGTAAAGCTTTCTTTTGACCAGGACGTAGGACCAGGCTCTGCGCCTGACTATGTTGGCTTCCTTGGGGTTGGACGGTAGTTTGTCCTTGGCGAGGTAATTGTATATTGGGGTCATCCAGCAACGATTATCGCCGTCGACGTGCACGTCGAGGGTCGCAGAGGATTTCACAATGCTAGGTCGTGGAATTACTTCTTGGATGATATATTTATTCCCCCCTTTCTTTTTCGTGCTTGCTAGTTTTGACAAGATGTCCGCCCGGACGTTATTTTCGCGGGGGACTGTTTAACTTCTATGGAGGTGAACTTTGTCATCTTTTTTTTGACCAGGGTCAAGTATTCATACAGAATGTCATTCTTAACCTGGTATTCTCCCTGAACTTGGAGAGCCATGAGCTGAGAATCGGTGCAGATGACGACTTCTTCAGCCCCTAAACCTTCGGCAAGGCGTAGACCTGCGAGCAAGGCTTCGTATTCGGCCTGGTTGTTAGAAGTGGGGAAGGACAATGTGAATAATACTTCAATGAGGATTCCTTCCTCGTTTTCCAAGATGACACCTGCTCCGCTCCCTGCCAAGCTAGATGCTCCATCGACGAAGATAATCCATTTGCGGGCGCCGCAAGTAGCGGAGTCGGGCAGTGTCATTTATGCGACGAAGTCGGCCAGCGCTTGGGCCTTGAGGGTCTTTCTGCTCTTATACTAGATTTCAAACTCGGATAGCTCCAGCGACCATTTGAACATCCTACCGGCCATATCTAAATGGCCCAATAGTTGCTTTACAGGTTGGTCCGTGCGCACCACGATTGTGTGAGCCAGAAAGTAGTGCCTCATCCTTCTTGCAGCGTTGATATGGGCTAGGGATACCTTCTCTATCTGCTAGTACCTCAACTTTGGAACTTGCAGTGCCTTTCTCGTGAAGTAGATGTGCTTCTTCTCATTAGGTGTTTCACGAATGAGGGCGGTGCTGACAGCCTCGATTGCAACGACGAGGTAGAGATAAAGGGTTTCCTCGTCATCTGGTCGGAAGAGGACTGATGGCTCTGACAAAGCTTTTTTAAGGTGGAGGAGGGCTTTGTCACATTCCTCCGTCCATTCGAAAGATGCCTCCTTGCAGAGGAGTTTGAAATAGGGGAGGGCGTGTTAGGAAGATTTGGCCACGAATCAGGATAGCGACGCGAGCATCCCATTTAAGGATTGGATGAACTTCTTTGAGTTCGGCGTGGAGAGCTTGGAGAAGGCTCTGCACTTGTCAGGGTTAGCTTCAATTCCACATTTAGTTAGATAGAAGCCGAGGAACTTGCCTGCCCGTACTCCGAACATGCACTTCTCCGGATTAAAGTGCATCATGTACTTCCTGCCTTACTCGAAGACCTTTCTCAGGTGGATCGTGTGATCGGATTCCTCGTGGTATTTCACGATCATGTCGTCCATATAGACTTCGAGCATATCCTTGATTTCTCCTCACAAGACCTTGTTCATCATTCTTTGGTAGGTAGCGCCATCGTTTTCTAGCCGAATGGCATTACGTTGTAGTAATAGCTGCTTGATTCGGCCATGAAAGTTGTGTATCTTTTGTCGCTTTTTTCCATGGGTATTTGGTTATAGCTCGAATACGCGTCCATGAAGGATAACAATTTAAAACTAGCATAATTATCAACTAATTTGTCTATGTTGGAGAGGGGATATGCATCTTTAGGGCAGGCCATATTAAGATCGGTATAGTCAATGCACATTCGTCATTTTCCATTATTTTTCTTCACGAGTAAAACATTGGATAGCCAAGTAGTGTACTTGGCTTCCGATATAAAGTTTGCCTCTATGAGGTCTTCTACAGCCTGTTCGGAAGCCTCAGTTTTCTCTGGAGAATGCCTTCGTCTACGTTGAGATACATCTCTAGCGGTGAGATCGATGATGATATGGTTTGCCTCTATGAGGTCTTCTACAGCCTGTTCGGAAGCCTCAGTTTTCTCTGGAGAATGCCTTCGTCTACGTTGAGATACATCTCTAGCGGTGAGATCGATGATGATATGGTGACATGCCACGTTAGGATCTAGCCCGGACATCTCTGTGGTGCTCCACACAAACAGATCCGCATTCTTCCAGAGGAAGGCTCTTAGATATTTCCTCACCAAGTCGGGGAGTCTGGTCCCAATCTTCACTCCTCGTTAGGGGTCGTCGCCAAGCAGGATAAGTTCAAACTCTCTTTCCGGAATTGGGTGCATTAGATGGAAAGCTTTGCTTCTACTGGTAGATATGGACGGATGCTCGAAGATGGTTGGATCTCCTTCCCCTTCACTTTTTGAATCCTCTGGTCGTCTTTAGAGAAACGGCTATCAAGGTCGATGGAGTCGATGCAGGGCAGTAACTTTATCTCTTCGACGCTGCTGGGCAGAGGTGACCTACTGGGAGTCTTTGACCTGGCGGCGATGGTGTTCATCCCTTTGGAGGCTGCCTCGAAACATCTCCTCGCTGCTTCAATGTCTCCGTGCAGAGTTTTCACGAGACCCTTTGAAGTGTAATACTTAATCATCAGGTGTACGGTTGAAGGCACAACTACCAATTCAGCCAGAGTTGGCCGCCCAAAGATGCATTGGTATACCGAAAGGTAGTCGATGACCAGGAACTGGACCTTGATAGACTTGACCGTTTCAGTAAACCTAAAAGTCACAATCAACTCTAAGTAACCCCATGGTTTTGTCACTGACCCATTGAAACTCTATAGATCAGAGCCCACGTAGGGCTTCATGTGTGATTCGTCCAGCTGGAGAGTGGAGAATAACTAGGAATACATGATATTAACTGAGCTGCCCTGATCAACAAGAATTCGTCGGACATCAAAATTGGCCATCTGGGCTCTCACGAGTAGAGGGATGCTGGCGTTAGGGGCTCCACCGAGGAGTTCCTCACGGTAGAAGCAGATGGGAACATACTCTCCCCCCTGTCAGGGGTGAAGTTCTGGTTCGAGCTGTTGTCGATAAGGTGCTCGAACTTTCTTTCAACGGACCCTACCGTAACCTTGTTGAATCCCCCTCCTGAAATTACCATGGCAAAAGGGAAGGTCTCCCACGGGCTATACGCGGGGAAATAGGGAGAGGCGTTGAGCCCCTCGGGGATGTAGAAGTCCTCAGGCCTCGAGATACTCATAGCGACCTGAAGGCTTGTTTCTTCTAAGGAAGGCACCTCTTCTTCGACCTTCTCAGACTCCTGGGCGTCTTGGCAAGGAGCATCCTTCCTTTCGGAGAACTACTTTAAATGTCCGTCCCTGATCAGCATCTCGATGGCATCCTTCAGGTGGATGCAATCGTCGCTCATATGGTCTTGGCTCTTATGGAATCGACAATACTTCGACTTGTCTGTGTTTGGCTTGGATGATATTTGTTTAGGGAACCAGACTCTCTCTTGCCAGAATTCTGAGTTGGCACACTCAGAGAGGATTTTGTCTCGAGAGACTGTCAGGGGAGTATATTCATGGAACCGGCTGGAAGGCCCTTTATTGTCTCGGGGCTCCCAGGGGCGGTCTTTGCGTCTTCTATCTCCTTGATAAGATGTCGAGGGTTTGTCGGGATTGGAGGATCGGGCACTCTCCCGGTGCCTCGAATCCCAGGCAGAGCTGTCGGCCTCCTCCTCGTAGTGGATGTACGCTTGTGCTTTAAGGAGGAAAGCGTCCAGTGTTGTTGGGGGCTGAATGCCCACAACTTTGGCAAATTCAGTACAGGGACGAAGCCCCCGCTCGAGCAAAAATTTCTTCATGTCGTCGGTCGTAGAGACCTAGACAGCTTCCCTGTTGAACCTTTTGATATAGGCTCGAAGAGGTTCATCCTTCCCTAGAATGATAGCCTCAAGGGAAGCTTCGGTCTTTGGGTGTCGGCGAGAAGTTGTGATGTGCCTGGAGAACATTCTCCCTAATTGCCTGCATGATATGATGGAATCGTCGGAGAGTCTCTTGTACTAGGTCATTGCTCCTTTCTGAACGTGGTCGGGAACAATCTACATTTGGTGGTGCCCCAGACGCCACGACAATCGAGTAACGCATCAATATTTTTGATGTGCTCGTCAAAGTCCGTAGTACCATCGTATGTGCCCAGAGAAGGGGGTTTCTCTAGTCCCATTGGTAGGTGCATAACCATAATCTCCTGGGACAATGGGTCGCGAGGCTCGTCATTATTCCTGGTGCTGGACCATGACGGGGAGTGGGTGCCACGTCTATAGGCAGGATGGTGATCTCTGTTGCACCCTAATTTTTGACCTTAAGACTCCACCTCTTTGTTTTTTCTCTTTCGTTTTTTCACTTTTATGTGCGACTAACAAGTGTGTGCAGGAACATTGATTTCAAGGGTAAATTCTACTTATTCTCATAGTCCAGCTTTTCAGGATGTAATCCATGTGATTCAGGACCCTAAAGTTGTCTACTGGTTTGAGCCTTTAAAGATTGACTAACTGTTTCTTCTATGACATTTGGGTTGGAACGTATTAATGTCACTTTACTCAAAGGTCTCAAAAGCTTCGAAAGGACTTAAGATTTGATTCATTCAAGTTACCTTTTGACTCACCCTCGAATCTATGAGTCTTGACAAGCAAAGTTTCATGCTCTGACGTGAGATTGTATATTGTGTTGCTCATTCAAGTTGTAAATGTCATATACGAAATTGGGCCCAAATTACAAAGTACATATTCGGGGGATGGATCCAAGATTATTTAAAGTGCCAAAATTACAATTTCAAGGAGATTTTATTATTTTTATGATTTTCATAAGGTGGTAACTCAAAAATTTGAAGATGCTAGAACTCTACAAGGCCATATTCTTCGATCCACGATTTTTACTCCAAGGATATTACGTTCAGAACTATCGTCTCAAAACCACATGCCATGACATTTATGCATCAAAATTCTATATACAACAGAGGGCCACAAAAGAATTTAAACGAAGACTTAAATTAAATATGATTTGGCTTCGTTGCTCCAAACGTTATTACAAGATGCTTCCTTGTTGACAAGTAACAATAATCGGTGTTGTCGGTCACGTTGTTGCCCCTAGGCGGTAAAGCACCAGAGTTTATGTATTTCTTCTGCCCAACAATTGTTTGCGGAGAATGTCACTATAATGTTGATCTTGCTAAAATCACAGGAAACAAAGGACTCTGTAAGCAATACTCAAAGCCTGCATTGAGAAAAATGCGGATATTGATTCCGATGAAGAAAGAGTAGATATGAAAGATCCAGCTATATTTGAAAGTTACTTTGTAGAATACTAAGGCATAAATCAGTGAATGGAACAGTATACAAGACCTTCTTGCATCACATTTTGTAGAGGAAACAGTTCAAACCCAAAACATGTCCACTTGGAGAGAAGCCTAATTGAGGAGCTTTTCGAAGCAACCAGTAGATACACCTTTTGCCTGTCAAAAACAAATGCCACAATTAATTAACCTTTAGCATACGTAATGAATCAAAGAAAGAGAGGAACAATGTACTCCAACGCCTTTACCTCTATCCGAATCCACAGCGTCTTCGATGTTACAACCGTATCATCATCCAGGAAGGAGATACACCATTGCCACGAATTCCTGCAAGCTGTCTGAGAATAAAGGATGGAAGCGTGCCTGTCTCGTTCATCCAAAAATACCTATTGAAGAACTAGGTCTGACGAGTGAAACTGAGATTGAAATTAAATGTATGGATAACCAGTGCTCCCTACACTGAAACTGCATAGTTTGGTTGAATTGTGGCCGGATTCAGCAGTATCCGCATCTGACCGAATTCTAGCGATTATCGGGTCCTCAGCAAAGGATTTTGTCATAGTTCTAGCGTGTGCTCGAGAGACTTCGCATCCGCCACACCATTGATCATGGCCAACAAATCGAACCAAATGGGTGAAGAATTTCATTACCACTACACTCTGATTTGAGAGAAGTGGATTTTGGAACATATCAATGTTACTTAGCCATGTCAGTAGGTACAATTCAGAGATCCCTTTGACATCCAATCCTCTGAACTCAATGCCAGCCATATCACTGGTATCAACCTTTTGTACTGGAAAGCTACAAGTAAATGCAAGTTTGTGTTGTCTCCTCGCGAATCGAGCAGGTCTTTAACCGAATAGAATCACGCATCCTGTAACAGAAGAAGTCTTGTGAAGGGGACGCAACATTTGTGTAAACATAGGAAACAATTAAGGGTGCCGAGAAACTTACGAAATAAGCTGAGAGCTTCTTCACAAATTGAGCTGGGACTGAAAGGAATATCAACGACGACACCGCAGCCCACGTCGATCAGTAGCTAGCAACCTTGTTCATCATATACCAAGTTATCAGAGATAGGAACCGCAGGATTAAGGGAAACACCCTAGAATAATGTCATCATTAACCAAACATGGAGAAGTTGTAGGAAGTATATGTTGGTTTTAGCCATGCCTCAGCTAATGGAAGGCTCACTAAGAATTCGCAGAAGGACCTCTAGAACACTAACAAGGAAATGCAGGAATCTCTCGTAGTTTAGAACATACTAACCAAAGAGCTGACACGGTCTATTTCGTCTCCCAAGTGTGTGAGCGAACCACATATCACACCAGATAATTCATCAGTCGAGTCTGAAACACCCTCTGACAACCAGCCTGTTAGCTTTGAGGGTACTCTGGATCAGAAGTTCTCCGCTGAGGGTAATTCCGAGGAGCTTTCAAATGATGGTGGGGTTGTAGTATCTGAAGCGTAGCACAGTAATGAGGTGGCTTTGCCAGAAATGCAGCACAACAATGAAATGGTTACATTTGAAACACAGCAAAGCAATGAGGTGGTCATGTCTGAGGAGCAGACCATCAATGAGGTAGCCACGACTGAAAATGAGTTGGGCACTTCCACAATTGATCCCAACCATCACCTTCCCCATCCTGAAACTCACCCTCATAACATCACTTTGCTAATCTCCATATTGGTTCCTGAAGATCAGCTGCCTCAACCTGAATCTCTACCCAATTGTGATCCACTGCCATGTTCTGAACAACTTGAAGACATTCGCATCAGAGACGTCAAACCAATGCATCATGATCATCTTGCTCAGTATGATACAGTTCCCAACAACATGTTTGGAGTTTGTCTTAGGAGTGCCCGACACTCTTTTCATCTGATCAGCTTGATTCACCATCCTAGCACCAAAGGAAAATAGCATTAGATACACTTCAAACTTGATTTGAAACAAGAGTGAAGAACAAAGTAAAACAATAACCTCGCTGTTTTTCTTTTTCTTTCATTCGCAAGAGAGAGCTTCGAGCATCTCCACGTGAGTCTACACCAGAGAATACCAGGATAAATCAAAGTTCACTACACCTAATGTTAAAAAGGTCAAGTTGGTGCTCTGGGCTGCCAATCCTCCCTTGGCCCAAGTCAAATCGTTTTCTGCACCCGTCAGGTACCAAACGCGAATTAGTAATCCCTTGAAGTATATACCGTTGGAATATCCAATCTGGATTCAGAGCATTGAACCTAGACAAATAAATATTTAATCAGATTGATACAACAAAATCAGGGATTTGAGATATCAATTAACAGATCATCATGGCCATCACTTGAAAAAGGAAAGATTTCAAATATTTTCCTATCCCAAAACAGAAAGATATGATCAGACATTCAAAACCCTAAATCAAATTCAATCCACATTCAAGTTGATATTGATTGTCCATCCAAAATCATTTTCATTCAAGAAGCCTATATAAAGGAGATTGAAATCGAGAAAAACAGACGATTGATCCACAGAAATCCCAATTCAAAAATCCTAACATACAAATCAAACCCTAAGAGAAAGAGGGACTTATCTTCTTCAAACACGCACGTCTCACCCACTCCAAATCCCGCCGCGAGGTCATCACCAAATACCTTCACAATCTGTCAACCATTTTCAGCGAGACCACCTCCGCCGACAACCGCAAGCATCCCCCGCTGCCAAAACCGTCACCGACACCTCTCCTTGGGTAACATTTTCTTTCCCCGAAACTACTTTTACAAATTTGATTTTTTCTGAGTTTTGCAGAACGATAAAACAAGAGGCGAAGATTAAAGCGGAAGAAGGATGGAAGAGTAGAAGAAGGGCAATCAAATTAGAGAGATCGAAGGGGGAGAACCAGCGATTGGGATCGGGGAAGACCGATTTGGGGTTTGGGAATTAGGGTTCGCTATCGTTGTTTTTTGTTTTTTTATTTTGCCTTATTTTATTTTATGTAATAACACTAATATCACACACACACACACACACACACACACCACTTAATCACCACTAAACCACGCCTAATCATACATTAACCTAATTAACTCTATTTAACTAACCCAATTTAATCACTTAATCAACTTTTCTTATTAAAACAAATCCACTCGTTAAATCCCTTTTAATCTGCCATCTATTTAGCTAATCTTCTTTTAACGTTAATTAACATATTAAACCTTTTTTATTTAATTAATAACTAACAAATCTTTTATTAATTAACTTTTTTTAATCAACCTTTTAATTTGTTCTCTCTTTTAAAATGATTAAAAGCCTATTTTTCTTAGTTTAGAATAATTTACATTTTGTTAAATTAAGAAACTTTTCTGAGAAAACAATTTCATAATTTATAGTTATATTATTCAATTGATCAACTTAATAATCATTTTATTCAACAAAAATATAATTTGCTCATTGAAAACTTTTCATTTAATTTAATTTAACTATTTATAATAATAAGAAAACTATTTTAATAAGAAGTCTTCTATCTAATAAGGAAAATTATTTTAAAATCGTTTATATTTTATCAAGAAAATCCTTTTTAAAATGAATATTTATTAAATCCAATTAATCCCGAGTTTTTATTAAAATCAAATCAACATTTTTATTCAAACTAAAATCAATTCAACAAACCAAATCAACCAACCGCGTAAACATACAAATCAATCATGCACTCACATTCACGACACTTTCACTCTCACACACTTCAGCGCTTTCATGCGTTCGTGTATGGCTTTATCTTTCCGCAATTCTATTACCGCATTTACATTATCGCATCGCATTTCGTCCAAAGGAAAAACCTACACATGAGTCAACACTTATGTGTAGTGCACGTCATTTGCATCATTTCCCCACGATCCTTGATTCCATTCAAGTTGATCGCTTAAGATAGATCCTACCCCATAGGAAGGACCATTATCTCTACAACTTAGGCAAACAAACAACACTATACAACTTTTTTCAAACACAATAGAGAATAGATGTTAATCATCTTAAGTGAGATATAATCTCCACCCCCACAATAATACAATCAAACATGTAAGAACTTTGCCTTAAGAGTGATAAAGGCATACTCGTCAAACAATCCGAGTACTTAAGCCCTTTTCTTAAGACGATGCAAAGACTATTTTCCTACAACCCCCTTTACACTTGTGGTGGTTACATCTCCCTTAACATGAAGACTTATCTCTTCTCCTAAACCCAATCAAACAACTACCCTAAACCCGTAGGAACTTTGACCACAGTCAAAGAGCTCCTCTAACCCTTTAGGGGAACTACAAATACTCTGATTCCACTCCCGTAAGGATATGTAGGCATAAGATGCGATATCTTATCGAGTATACTTAGAAATAAACCCCTAGGTCTTTCAACCTTAAGCAGATAAACACTTAGCAATAAACAAACATAAAGCAAGAGGTTCCTGTAGAGTACTACAAAAACTTAGGATGCTAGTACCTTCCCTAAGTTTAACCAACCCCCGAACCTAAACAATTTAAACTTTGCATTTGTATTGCATTGTGGGAATTTCGATATTTATCCCTTCCTTTGGACAAATCAAAGATCGGTTGCAAATTGAATTAACGATTCAAACTAATCAATAGTTTGGTATCCAAATTTCACCGCGACAGAAATGGCGACTTCACTGGGGATCTCTCTAGTCGGTTTCCCTATCTTATCTTATTTGTTTACTGCTTTATATATCTACCTACTTGCTTAAACTGTTTATTTTCTCTTATGTTTGTCCTTTTTGGGTATTATTCTTGAGTGGTGAGATAAAGTTCTACACCCGAACTTGAGAGAAACTAAGATAGGATGGTGATATAGTCGAGGAGGCTTATAGGGAGTTGAATCCTGACTAAGTTAAATCGAGAATCCCGCTCAGTTGAGGCCCTCTCGAAATAGTACTGTTGAACGAGTAATCGTGAAGACACTCACTATTTTCGACTTTGGAGCCTATGATATTGAGGACCGTAGTTACCTTAACCCAACTTTGGCCTTTATTAGGACGTAGTGTGGGACTATGAGGGAGTACTCCCGAAGTAGTGCTACGCGAAGCTACACTCAAAAAAAGTCCTCTTGAGAATATTATTAATCCTCGAGTAATTGATAATATCCGATAGATGGGCTGATGATTCTGAGTCCCTTTAGAACCTTGTTCTGCAGGTACAAACAACCTTTAGTCCTTAAACCTTTGGGGATGGGTATACCCTTTGCTCCATGCTCCTTGCGAACCTAGGGTGCCCCTTTTTTTGTTTATCTTTGTGTCCTTATGTGAATACTTGTGTTTGCTGCATTCATATAACATCATTCCGCATTGGACTTCATGGGACTCACTTTCGTTTATGAACATTGTAGGTCACTATGACTTCAAATGAAAGACATACTGTGAAATATACTTTTAAGAGTCCCAAATTGGATGACCTAAAGAAGTTGTGGGGTTTCATCCAAGATCAAGAGGAATTCAAGAACAAATATGGGAAGCTGATATCTTTGTTGGGTTGCTCAGTGAATGAAGGACTTCTTGCCACTCTACTACAGTTCTATGATCCTCTCTACCATTGTTTCACCTTCTCATACTTTCAGCTGTTACCTACATTGGAAGAGTATTCCTTTTTGGTTGGTCTACCTTTCCTAGAAGAATCTCCTTTTCCCTTCTCGGAAAAAGACCCTGATGAGAAAGAGATTGTTAAAGCCCTCTGTTTGAAGGTATCTGACGTCAAAGCCAACCTAGTCACTAAGGACGGAATTCTTGGTTTAAGGACAGGTTTCCTAGTCGAGAAGGCTTCATTCTACGCTGATTATTCCAATAAGGCTCCGTTTGAGGCAATTTTCGCCTTACTTGTTTATGGGGTGTTTCTATTTCTGAGTTTTGAAGGTTTCATCGATCTCAAAGCATTCAAGATCTTTATGAAGAAAAACCCAGTGCCAACTCTGTTGGGAAATGCATATCACTCTATACATCTCCGAAACCTTCAAGGTGGAGGGATGATTACTTGTTGTGTACCTTTACTTTACAAGTGGTTTATTTCGCACTTGCCGAAGTCTATCTCTTTTACAAATATTGGCAAAGAGCTTTGGTCTCCAAGAGTTATGGCATTGACCCATTCTGACATTGATTGGTACAACCGGTCGTATGTGTCGCTTGCGCGAAAATAAGGTGCCGGCATGACAGAAGAGTCGCCACCTTTCGTTATTTATCCCTCAGAGCGGGAAAGGAAACGATCGGAAAAACCTGACGAATAAGGGTAAGACAAGGTCATCGCTACCATTGTCTGGGTTCGGGAGTCGGTTACGCAAGGGGAAGGTATTAGCACCCCTCACGTCCGTCGTACTCGACGGGATCCTCGCTTGTTTGTTTACTTGGACGGGTTGGTTTTATTCTATCTACCTATCAAGGCTGGCTGAAAAAGAAAAGAAAAATGACTCGGCAAAGCGTCGCACTTTATGCCTACGTATTCTCATCAGAGAATGAGAAATCAGAGTCAACGTAGTTCGGCCTACGAAGGATTACGGGAAGATGGGTGGAGGTTGCTCGCTAGGATATCGCATCCTATGCCTACGTACTTCCACACTGTATGGAAGATCAGAGCAAACGTAGTTCGGGAAACTACAGCTTATTTCCTGAAAGAAGTGTTTTTTATTGTGTTTGCGATTTCAACCGCACTAGAGACTATGACCTGAGAGTGAATGCGTCGCATGTCACCCAAAGGGTACCATACTAAACATCCAGACTGTGGAAAAGAAACTCTCCCACAACCCTTTCTCAGATAGCTTAAGGCTCGTAACGTACGAAAGAAATCATTCATGATTACTGTATCTTAAACTGTTTTGAGATGAGAAGAGAACAGGCCCAACTAGGAGGGAGACTATCAAGTCCTACTGTTGTCATGCCATGGATTCATCCTATGGTTGAGGTTTGAACAGGGAACTCCTAGAAGTTGTCATGCATAGGCTTCAACCTAAAAGTCTATCATCAAATCCTTATCAAAGGAAATGAGAGTCCTAAGGGATCATGTCAATGATACGCCAAAACAGACAAAGCATCAGCTTAACAGTAAAATGCATGCAATGCAAGTGAGGGAGGAAATGTGTGTGGGGCTTCAGCCTCCACAAGCTCGTCTCGACCTCAAGCCAGTCATGAAATAACAGTAATCATACTGAAAAAAATAAACAGCAAGCTATCAAGTACTAACCAGTAAACTGCAATCGTACAGATAAAAGAAATGAATTCATGCTATCAAGCAAAATAAACACATGGGCAAGGGAGCTGGGCTCTACCGAATACCCGCAAGCAAAGCCACACAATAACAATACAAGCAGAGGGAGCAACTCAACCTCTAATGCAATTATGCTCCTGGACAGAACTTATTCTAAATGGACTTAGTCTAATGCAACAGACAAATCAGACAAAACAAACAATACAGAAAAGAAAAACAGAAGAAAGCCTCAGCTCCTCCGGCAGCAACTCAGTCTTCAGACTTCAGAGATCACTTGCTTTCCAGGTATCAACCCTACAACATGAGTATCAACTCATCTTCTCCCTTGAGCTTCAGCTCCTTTGATCAGCTCCACCTTCAGGCTTCACCACCTTCAGGGATCTTCAAGCATCAACTTGATCTTCACAAAGTCTTCAGACTTCAACAATCTCCAAGGAATCATCCTCTTCAAAGCTTCAGCTTCTATCTTCAGTGGCTCAAATGCTCCAGCAAACAAGATTCAGTCAACAAGATGAGGGGAGGATGTTACAGTGCTCACTGACTTCCAAAGGATGCCATTGAGGACTTAACATCAAAGGGAAAGGCTCTCTCAAAGTTCTACCTCAGAGGGCAAAGTCACTAATCCCTCCAAAGGAGAGAGGTGAATACCCTTAAGGGACTTTATGTCACAGAGAAGGAAGGAGATGAATGAGACACTCCTTGTTTATTGAATGGAAGTAATCTACCTAAGACTCTACCTATGTACTTATAAACCTATAAACAAAACAAACAAAAGCTAAGCTAAGCTCCTCTGCAAGGTCTTCAAAGCTTCAATGATGATCCACAAGGTCTTCAACTCAATCTTCAAAGCTCACCCACTCAAAGGAGAAGAAAAGAAAACAAAACAATACAAGCTATGCCTTTAAGCAACACACATACTAACCATACATTCAAAAATCAATTAAAAATACTAAAACACCATACAATATTCTAGAAAAATTCTAGGGGATTCTATACATACTTACCCTTAACCCATATATTCCCCATACACTAATTTGGCCTATAAACCCCAAAACAAAATTGTACAAGTCTACTTATACAGCCTAAAACCCTAATTTGAGCACCTAAATGCCAAACAAACAAGCTATGTCAAATTTTAATCTACAAATTGAGAATTAAATCCTACATGAACTAAAGTTCAATACCTAACTATGCCAAAAAAGAATGGCTCAAAAATCCTAAGGGAAAGTCCTAAAAGAAATTGTACAAAATCAAGTATCAAACTAAACAATTAAAAATACCATTCACAAAAATAATATGCAAAAAATATTAAAAGAAAAATAAAATGGAATTTTATTTATAGATATTTTTCTAGACAGGTTTATGAATATGTGAAAAAAATAAGAAGTGAAAAATATTAATTTTTGAATTTTATATGGATTTATTAAAATGCAAGAAAATTAAAAGAAATTAAAATAAAATGAAAATATGAGAAAAGGGGAGGGGGTGTCATGAGTAATGCGCCTCAGTTGATATCCCTGATGGGCCAGGAAACTGGGGTGCAAATAGAAATCTTGGTAAGCCCACCTGCGCTCAGAAAATTAACAGAAAAATCAAAGGAAAATAAATGTGGACACGGTGCAAATAGCATCAAAATTTAGTGTATTTTTGGATTGGGCCCATTGGTGGGGTGTGAGTAGCAGTGGTTTTGTTAAGCCCAGGATTTTCCACTTAATTGAACGCAGCGTTTTGATGTTAACATTTCCCTCCGTTTTTGAAATTGAGTTGGAGCCGTGCGATCATGCGAAGAAGTCAAAGATCTGGGACCATCCAACGGTGGGAGCTCATCGTCCCCAAACAAACCCTAGGGTTTTCAGAAAACCCTAATCCCATGCTGGAACTTCAACTCAATCGTTCTCAATGATGGCTTGATGAAATCCAGAAATTCCAAAAGCAAAAATGTACTATTGATTACCACGAACACAACCATACCAATAGTCTTCCCTGAAACCTCTTGTATTGTTCTAACAGAATGCACGAGTGTTAGGGTTCCACCATGGTTCTCTGCTATCAACCTTAACCAAACTCAAATCCAATGATCTAAACTTGTTCCTTAGGTTACCCTTATCATACTACACTATATCATATCCATTAATCCATCTTACACAGCTTATTAACAATCTTGCAAGAATTGGTACCCTGCCACGAAACCTCATGAATCTTCCTCTAATTCTCAGAAAATCTTCCTCTAACCTAGCATGTTGATCTTACACCCAGGATTCTAACAGAATGTACATAATTATGGACCTATAGATCAAGATACCAACCTGTCAAGCTTCAATGGTGAGGGGTGTTAGGGCTTGATTCAGCACTTGAAACCTTCTCCAAATCTTCCTCCAATAATGAACACCTTTCTGTTTGCAAGAGTTGAGGTGGATGAAGCTTGTAGAAGAAGGAATTGAATCTTGCTTGATCTTGAAGAAATCTAACAATGGCACTTTCTCTCTTACTCTCTCCAATGAACACAACAACTTTCACCAACCTTTCCCTTCACCATGATCCCCTCAATTTATAACCATCCATAGAATCATCTAGAACTTCCTAGAATGAGCTAGAAAGTAAGGGAAAGTTATGGAATTTCTCCTTTAATGACATGTTGATCATACCACATCTCATGAGTTAGGCCTTGTAAACTTGTGTCAAAATCTCATTGCAAGAGATATTGAGATCATATGTGCAAAAATCAAGCCAAACTTGCCTTGTGTAGAACTTTCCAAGGATGCCTTAAGATACAAGTTATAATTTTTCAAAGCAACCTTCATTTTTGAGCCTCAAATCAAAATTCTGTTTAAACCAAAGTTTTTAGAATGTTATTTGCAATCAAAATGGTATATTGGATGACCTATTTTGGATTCATAGATCTCCCAAACCAAATTTCAACTTGACTTGAATTAACTTATATGCCTTTTTTAATTCAAATTTACCAAACTTTGTCATTCCATGCTATGAGCTCTTTCAATAACTCATGACCACTTTTATAGACTTAAAATCCCATTTTGAACAACTTTCATGTTTTGAGTTTTTTCATTTGAGGCTTGGAAATAGGAGATATGGCCTTTGCTTAAAATGACCTATAACTGCCAAATGACCAAAATACCCCTGTCTTGTTCAAACCATAAGTTGAGTTCTACAAATCCTATCAAGGACTTCTACCACTCAAATTAAAGCTAAGAAGATGCTATTCAACATTCATGTTGACCAAGAGATCATAGGAATCATCCTACTAGGGCAAAAGTTGTCTGCAAGTTGGGTGGCTTTCAAGGACCCAAATTCACATACCTCAGCTGACCTGTAATTTGTCAAAACCATAACTTGAGCTCTTCAACTCCTATCAAGGACTTCCACCACTCAAATTAAAGCTATGAACAAGCTCTACAACATTCATGTTGTGGGGGAGATGAGATACCAATCACATCTTGAGCTAAAACTGCCTGGAAGATAAGGATCAAACTAGGGTTTTTTCACTGACAATCCTCAGAAACCCTAACTTGAAACTTCTCAAACTCCTCAATCATGATGATTTGGTCTAGGAATAATCTTTATAACATCTCTATGCATCATTCCATGATCTCATGGCCCTTGGATTGGGTCTCCACCTTCTCCAACTCTTCAGCTGATCTAGGGTTGACCCAGTTAAAACCCTAATTCTACCATTCATGGTTGAATCTTCTGAATTCTTGCACAATGACTTCTCTGGGCTTCATGATGGCTATCAAGACATCTCATGAACTTTCTCAAAGCTTCAAGTTCATTCTCAAAGTCTCAGAATCATCTGGGGAGCACCCACAACTCTCAAGTTATGAGACACACAACCTTGGTTTCAACCAATTCCTCTGAGGATCTCTTGAACTTCCTGATGAAGGCATCAACTTTCAAACACTTGATGGATAAATAAATGTTGGTCAAATTTTGGGGTGCAACAGCTGCCCCTATTCAAACGGCTTGAACCTGACTGGGTGAGGAGCGAACGGCTCTCAACCAATCAAGGTGCGAGACGATTGAATACCGGTAAACCCGAAAATTTGCCGACTGCCCGAGCACATAATACTCTGCGGGGAACAAATCTTCGAATACTGCAATACTAGCTGCACGGCAACTAGCTGGAGAAATGTTGATCTGGCGTCGCCGTCGGAAACAAACAATACATCCAACATCGCCGCTGGAGAGCTAAAGAACCTGAATCACCAAAATACCCAACATCGCCGCTGGAGAACGAACCATCCAACATCACCGCTGGAGAACTGAATTAACTGACACACCCAACATCGACGCTGGAAAACTGAGTCTGACATCGCTGTCGATCAACCAAAATACCCCGCATCGCCGCTGGAGAACTACATCTGACATCGCCGTCGGACAATCAAAATACCCCGTATCGCCGCTGGAGAACTAACGGATCTGCATCACCTAACATTGTCGTCAGAAGACTGGATCAACTTGACATGCCCAACATCGCCGCTGGAAAACTGAATCTGACATCGCCGTCGGAAACAAACATTGCCCTGAGAGACACTCGACGTCGCCGTCGTACAAACATCATCTCTGCTGGGGATTTAAAGAGTCTGACATTGCCGTCGAACCTAATCTGACCTCGCCGTCAAACAAACATTCAACCTCGCCGTCGAACCAATCATAATCTGACCTCGCCGTCAAAACAAACATTCAACCTCGCCGTCGAACAAAAATACAACATTGAACAAATCTAACCTGGGGTTCACCCCTGGTAAAGTACACTTGCGTATTTGAAACTACTCTGCTGGGAATGAGAGACTTAACCGAGCACACTCTGATCTAGGGTTCACCCTCAGAACCATAACGAACATCGGAATACTGCTGCACAACTGACCCACCGTAGAACTTCAACATCAGAACTATATGAAACCCTGGCCCCTGGCCACTTCCAGCTTCAGCTAGAAAAGATCTTCAAGTATTCCTGAAGATAAGCATCCTTGACCTTCAAGGATGTAAACTCTGCAGGAGGTATCTTCGACTTCAGTCTGAAGAAATGGTCCTTGGCCTTCAAGGATACATGGATATGCCTTCAGGCAACTCCGCCTCTGCTATAGAGCATCCGTGACTTCAGTCAGGGATATACTTCGGCCTTCAGTCCGAAAAAATGAATCCTAGGTCATTCATGACCTTGGGGGATAACCTTGCCCTTAGGCACCTTCGCTTCAGCTTGGGAAATCTGTGACTTCAGTCAGAGAAATGGTATCCTGAGCCATTCATGACTCTACGGGGATTCAAACACTTTGCCTTCAGGCAAAACTCCGCTTCAGCTGGAGAAACATCTTCGACTTCAGTCGGAAGAAACACTATTCACTTGATCGCGATCAATCATCACCTCAGGACAGCTGACTTGGTCTTCAGGCCAACACGGATCACTTTGTATACAAAAGCTGGATCTACAAACCTTTGAACTTTGTCTTCAGACAAACGTTGATTCATCAACAAAGAAATCTGGATCCACAGGAACCTTCTGATATCGCCTTCAGGCGTTTGTGAAGTCAATCTTCAGATTAGACATCACTGTTGGAGCAAACATATCACGCTGCTAAGGACTTCGAGAATCATCTTGAACAAACAACTCCGTCGGGCGCCTTCAAGAATCATCTTGAACCGATAACCTTTCTGGAGACTTTATTCTGTTGGGTATTCCAGGAATCTTCCTGGGAAATTCTTGCTGGGGACGCTACTGGGGAGCTCAAGAATCATCCTAAGCAAACAACTTGGGAAACTGCGCTGAGGTCTTAAGAATCATCTTAAGCAAACGGCCCTGCTGAGGGATTCAAGAATCGTCTTGAACTGAAGACTTCGCTGGGGATCTCAAAAATCATCTTGAGCGAGCGACTGTGGGGATTATACCGGGGTCTTAAGAATCATCTTAAGAAAACGACCTCGTTGGGGAGAATATCAGGAATCGTCCTGAGCAACTGATCCTTTGGTGGAACACCTGTAAAACAAGAATGATAGTAACCTAGATCATGCTTATGATGCGTATGCTTCTGCGCTATGCCCCACACGGTGGGAATGATATGCGTTTATGCTACATGCCATGCAATCATGCACAATGCTATGCAATCCCGTCAGCAAAATAAATGTCGAAGGGGAGTTCTCCTGTCAAGGAGGAAAGAACTACTCCGGTAGAGGAATCATCCTGCTGAGGAGAGCGTGGACACGCCAATATCGATTGGACTCCGTCTGGGGAATTGATCTTCCGCGGACTGCTGCAGGGAAAACAACTTCAGTTGATCTGCTGCAGGGGAACGAAGCTCTACGAGAACCTGGACTTGCTGATATCACTCGCGAGAATAGACTGTGTGGCCGTCTCGGCCACTCTTCTGGGGATAACCACTCTGTGGGGGAACAACTTCAGCTGCTTCACACTCCACTGGGAGAAACCAATCATGATCTGATCAACTTCCAAGGACTCGGCTCTCTTGGACATCTGCAAACTCGGCTGGGGAAGGAGAAGTCATTCTGCTTTGCTGGAGAGAGTGCGACTCTGGGGAAAATACAGCACCAACTGTTCAATACTCTGCTAGGGAAAATCCACTCGTGGTCCCAACTGCTTCCAAGGATTAGGCTCTCTTGGGGGTTTGCAGACTCAGCCGGGGAAAGAGAAATCATTCCCCTTCACTGGAGAGTACGACTCTGATGAGGAGTTTCAATTTCGCTGGGGAAGAAAGAATCATCTGACTTCGGGGGAGAGTACAACTCTGCAGGGGAATACAACATCAGCTGTTCCAACACTCTACTGGGGGAAGAGGGAATCATCCGACTTCGGGAGAGAATACGGCTCTGATGGGGAATCTCAATTCCGCAGGAGACTTCAGTCTGGCACCATCAGTCGCGGCATACTTCGGCGTACGAACAATTTCCTACGAGACTTGCACTTGTGACCCGGTGCTGGGGAGACACCTGCTTCGGCGACTTTACTGGGGAAAACACGAGCTTCGGTACCCGAACATTCCTCTGAAATCTGCACTTGTGACCCGGTGCTGGGGGCATATGAGCTTCAGCGCGCGACTCAGCTGATGAGATGACGCTCCTTCAGGATGCGTCTGCTTGGGGAAGAGAATCATCTCTGCCTGGGGAGACATATCAATGCTCACTATCCTGCGTTCAGATTCTGCGGAGGAGAGACTACTGAACTCTGCTGGAGAAGGAGGGCTCGCCCTGCTTCGGGGATGCGCACGACACATCTTCTGGAAGGCGCTACACCTGCAACAACACCAACAAACAGACAAGATACCCTCCTCAAAGGGTCTATCAAGGTTATTATCTCGTGACAACATTCAGGTAATTAATTGTTTCAACAATCAATGGGCCTAGGCCCGCAAGTTTATGTATGCGCATTTTATCAAAAAACATCGGCGTTTTCATTCGCAAACAAAACAGATAAATGCTAAATAGGCACGCAGAATTGCTGAATAATAGGGATTTTATTGATGGTGAACCCCTGAATGGGCAAAAATGTTTTACAACCGAGGCAAGCTCCTGGAATGAGGAAGCCGCGCAAAAATAAAACATAAATATACATCAGTATATACAAATGTCGGCAACGAGGCGTAGACGAACACCATGAGTTGATCCCTCTAAGACCCACTCGACTTCGATACTTCTCCGACGCTTCAGCTTCGGAAGAGATTGATTCAGATAAACGGCCCTCAGGTCCTCCAAACCACTAAACAATGAAAGTCCACACGCGGAACGCAGTCATTTGCTTATTCAAATCCCTAACTTTTGCGTGAACCGCCCTTTACGGGTTTTCAGCTCACCGGGATACTCTTTTTTGCCGAAGCCGCCCAGTGTAGGTTTTCGACTTCGCGGGCGTGCATTTTTCAATATATCCCTTAATTTTTGCCCGAACCTTTTATTCTGTTTTTGGTTCGCCGGGATGCCCCTTTTTTGCCTGGACTCTTTCTTTTTTGTCCAGCGGGTCTCTTTCAAGCAAAGTATTTTTTAACTGCGTCCGCGTTCACCGGGGATGCAAAATCTTCACCATCCATCGTGGATAACAACAAAGCTCCTCCCGAGAAGACCTTGCTGACAACGTACGGCCCTTCGTAATTCGGAGTCCACTTGCCCCGGTGATCGGAATGTGGCGGAAGAATCCTCTTCAGGACGAGATCACCCGTCTAAAAGCTTCTAGGACGCACCTTCTTATCATAAGCTTTCTTCATTCGGCTTTGGTACAGGCGACCAAATGCAATCGATGCTAACCTCTTCTCGTCCATCAGGCTGAGTTGGTTCAAACGATTCGTAATCCATTCTGCCTCGTCGAGTTTCACATCAACCAAAACTCGCAAAGAAGGAATCTCCACTTCTAACGGTAGGACAGCTTCCATACCGTACACCAAGGAGAAAGGAGTTGCCCCGGTCGACGTATGCACCGTCGTGCGATAACCGTGCAAGGCAAACGGAAACATCTCGTGCCAATCTTTGTACGTCACAACCATCTTCTGAACGATCTTCTTTATGTTCTTGTTGGCGGCTTCGACGGCGCCGTTCATCTTTGGCCGGTAAGGAGATGAGTTGTGGTGTTCAATCTTGAAGCTCTGGCACAACTCCTTCATCATCTTGTTATTCAAATTCGAACCATTATCAGTAATGATCCGCTCGGGAATTCCATAGCGACAGATGATGTCCTTCTTTATGAATTTAGCCACCACCTGCTTGGTCACATTAGCGTACGAGGCTGCCTCCACCCATTTGGTGAAGTAGTCGATGGCTACCAGAATGAAACGATGACCATTGGATGCGGTGGGCTAGATCTTGCCTATCATGTCGATGCCCCACATGGAGAACGACCAAGGGGAAGACATGACATTCAAGGGGCACGGCGGCACATGAACTTTATCCGCATAAATCTGGCATTTATGACATTTCTTCGCGAATCTGAAGCAATCCGACTCCATAGTCAGCCAGTAATATCCTGCTCTCAGGATCTTTCTCGTCATGGCATGCCCGCTGGCGTGCGTACCAAATGTGCCCTCGTGGACTTCTTCCATGAGCATACTTGCCTCTTTCTCATCTACACATCTGAGTAGCACGAGATCGTGGTTTCTCTTATACAGTACTCCATCAGGATTGAGATAAAAGTTTCCAGATAGCCTCCTCAGAGTCTTCTTATCCTGGGTTGACGCACCCGCAGGATACTCCTTAGTCATAAGGAAGGTCTGGATGTCGTGGAACCAAGGCTTGCCGTCAGCGGCATCCTCGATTGCAAAGACAAATGCCGGTCTATCAAGACGCGAAAGTATAATTCTTGGAGCCTCATTCCAATGATTGACTTTATACATGGAAGCCAGCGTGGCTAAGGCATCAGCCATCTGATTTTCAGCCCTGGGTACATGATGAAGTTCCACTCGGTCGAAGAAAGGAAGCAGCCTCCTGGCATAATTCATGTACGGCACTAAATTCGCTTGACGAGTTTCCCACTCCCCTTTAATCTGATTGATTACAAGCGCTGAGTCACCATATATGTCTAGATTCTTGATTCTCAAATCAATTGCCTCTTCTAGACCCATAATACATGCTTCATACTCGGCTTCATTGTTGGTAACTGGAAACGTCAGTCTCGCAGTAAACGGGATGTGGGATCCGTGAGGAGTCGTGATGATAGCCCCGATACCACTTCCATAGGAATTAACCGCTCTGTCGAATATCAACTTCCACTGAGACTTCCTATCTGGCCCCTCATCGGGCAATGGCTCATCGCAATCCTTCGCTTTGAGAAACATAATATCCTCGTCAGGGAATTCGAACTTCATCGGCTGGTAATCTTCGATTGGCTGTTCGGCAAGGTAATCAGACAATACGCTTCCCTTAATGGCTTTCTGGGAGACATACTGAATATCATATTCCGTTAACACCATCTGCCATCTGGCAATCCTGCCTGAAAGAGCCTGCTTCTCGAAGACGTACTTGATCGGATCCATCTTCGAAATTAGCATAGTGGTGTGATTGAGCATGTATTGTCGTAGACGTTTGGCGGCCCAAGCTAGTGCACAACACGTCTTCTCCAGCATCGAGTATCGAGATTCACACTCAGTGAACTTTTTACTCAAATAATAAATGGCATGCTCCTTTCTGCCCGTCTCGTCGTGCTGACCGAGAACACACCCCATACTATTCTCCAGAACCGTCAGGTACATGATTAATGGTCGTCCAGCCACTGGGGGTATCAAGATTGGAGGTTCTTGAAGATACTGCTTTATTTTGTCGAATGCCTTCTGGCAATCCTCATTCCAAGTAATCGCCTGATCTTTCTTTAAAAGCTTGAACATCGGTTCACAAGTGGCCGTGAGCTGAGAGATAAACCTTGCAATGTAGTTTATTCGGCCCAAGAAACCACGAACTTCTTTTTCTGTTTTCGGCGCTGGCATTTCTTGGATAGCTTTTATTTTCGCAGGATCAACTTCAATACCTTGTTCACTAACGATAAACCCCAATAACTTTCCGGACCGCACTCCGAAAGTGCACTTGTTAGGATTCAGCCTCAACCTGAACTTCCTAAGCCTCTCAAACAGCTTCAATAAGTTGACCAGATGCTCTTCCTCCGTTTGGGACTTTGCAATCATGTCATCAACATAGACCTCGATCTCATGATGAATCATATCATGAAACAAAGTTATCATTGCTCGCTGGTAAGTGGCCCCTGCGTTCTTCAGACCGAAGGGCATTACCTTATAGCAAAATGTTCCCCAGGGGGTGATAAACGTCGTTTTCTCCATGTCCTCCGGTGCCATCTTAATCTGATTGTAACCGGAGAAGCCATCCATGAACGAGAACACGGAAAACTGGGCTGTGTTGTCGACCAACACATCGATATGAGGCAACGGGAAATCATCCTTAGGGCTTGCCCTGTTCAAATCCCGATAATCGACGCACATGCGTACCTTACCGTCCTTCTTCGGTACAGGCACTATGTTGGCGACCCACGGAGGGTAAGTGGTAACGGCTAGAAATCCTGCGTCCAACTGCTTCTGGACTTCTTCTTTGATTTTTACAGCCATGTCTGATCTCATCCTCCTAAGCTTCTGCTTGACTGGAGGGCAATCTTCTCGCAATGGCAAGCGATGAACCACGATGTCAGTGTCAAGTCCGGGCATATCTTTGTATGACCAAGCAAAGACGTCACTATACTCTCGAAGCATCTCGACCAGTCTATGCTTGACATCCTTCTGCAGCGCAGCCCCTACTCTGACATTTCTGATGAGCTCCTCAGAACCCAGATTTATGATCTCAATATCCTCCTCGTGAGGCAGAATAACCTTTTCCTCTTGTCTCAACAAGCGGGCCAACTCTTCCGGAAGGTCTTCGTCTTCATCAATCTCATCCTCGGCTTGATAGATCGGGCAATCGAAGTCGTAGTGAGCCGTAGAGGGTCCAGAGTCGATGTCATCTGTTATGTGGATCCTGCAATAACAAGGGTTAAGTTTAAAGCAAGAATATGCAGGTTAGCACAAACCTCGTTGCCATTTTGCTGTTTTTCGAAATAAACATAAAACAGGAATAACAGAGAACACAATATTTGAGTACGAAGAAAACGCCTTTTATTTATTAACAAAATGCATGTACGTAATCCAACAAGGCCCTGACAGTAAAACCACTATGCCCCGGGCAGGGCATAGGGTTGTACAAAGATTGTAAAAAGCAAATCATTACTCTTCACTTGTCATCTGGATAATCTCCTTGATGGTCCAATTGTTGAGGCGTTCGCCCGGCTTGTTTGGTTGCATCCAGGCGTCAAGATCACAATCACTATCCCCGCTGTCCTCAGACGTTGCGTTGATGCTTTCGAAAATTACTCCGCCCTTGGTGAATAGGATCGGCCCTTTCCCGCGAGACGAACTGCTAGAAGAAGATGAAGCTTCAGCTTCAGGAGAATATCCCAATCCAAACTTATCCTGCTTGATTGGTATATCCAAAACATGCCCCCAGCCTGGGGTGGAACCGGCTTCGACAACGGCCCGAGCTTCTTTAAACGAGGAGAGATTCATCTCTTGCTTCTCTGCGACGACAGGAGCTACCTCTTTCACCCTGACGGTTTCGAATGCTTGGCAGAGAGTTTCATGGATCTCGCCATCCATCTCAACATATTTAAAGGACGACAAGTGGCTCACCATAATGTCCTCCTCACCACAGACGGTTACTATGCTGCCCCCGACAGCATATTTAAGCTTTTGATGCAGCGTGGACGTCACGGCACCAGCAGCATGGATCCATGGCCGACCTAAGAGGCAACTGTAGGCAAGCATGATATCCATGATATAGAAAACCGTATTGAACGTCTCCGGACCCACTTGAATTGGTAGGGTCAACTCTCCGAAAACGTGACGCTTAGTTCCGTCAAAGGCCTTCACTACCAGATCACTGGGCGTGCAAAGCAATCCGCGGGTATCCAACTTCATCAGTGCCTTTTTCGGAAGCACATTAAGCGAGGAACCCGTATCCACCAGAACATGCGACATGATAGTGCCTCTGCACTCTATCGAGACGTGCAAGGCGCAGTTGTGATCTCTTCCTTTAGGGGTCAGCTCCAGATCTGTAAATCCCAGCCCATTACCAGCATTAACATGGGCCACCACCTCTTCCAGCTGATTTACTGATATCTCCTGCGGCACGTATGCAGCGTTTAATACCTTCAGCAAGGCATTGCAGTGCGCCTCAGAACACAGCAACAAGTTAAGAATCGAGATCTTTGACGGAGTCTGATGAAGATGATCTACAATCTTGTAGTCGCTCTTCTTGATTAATCGCATGAACTCCTCAGCATCTTTAACCAGCAAGTCTTTTGCTGCCCCAGAAGGGATCTCTTCGACAGCTTTGCCTTTACCCTTATCCACAGCGTCAGCTCGGACCACTTTCTCTGCCGCAACCTCAGCTGGCGCAAACACTCTACCGCTTCTAGTAATGCCACTGACCCCGGCAAGATTCTGCACAGTCGATCCGAACGGCTCAAGCTCTATCTTCTGACCATTGCAATAAACTTCGGCGCCGTAATGCCATGGAACGGCGTTAGTGCTTTCGAATGGGATTGGCCCGGCCCTGGTGATAGTAATAGTAGGCGGTCGGGGCGCAGAAATAGTAATAGGGTGACGAGGAATAGTGATGGTAGCAACTTCATCTGCCTGCTTCAGCACGACTTCCCCTGATGCACTTTCAACGCTCCGGCTGAACTGCAAAATACCCTCGGACATCAGACTTTAGATACCTTCGATCAGCTGCTCACACCCATCAGCAAGTGTAGCACAAGCCATACATAACTCTCCGCATCCAGGGAAAAAGCCCTTCTTCGGCAACTTAGCCTTGACAAAACTAAGCGGCGATTTCAAGTCTTTGACATCAGTCAGCAAGTCCGCACTCTCCTCAGTGATAACGGCATTCACTCCGCCCCCCTTATGATGAGGCATAGGGTTTTTGGTAACGTTGGGCACACTATCAGAAAAGTTAATAACCTTGGCGTCCACCAAGTCCTGCACTTTGTGTTTGAAAGCTTTACAATTCTCAATCGTATGGCCTGGTGCCCCAGTATGGAAATCACAAGTAGCATTGGCGTCATACCCCGGTGGTGGTGCCCCTGTTAAGGGAGCCATTGTCCTCTTTTGCACTAACTGAAGCTGAAGCAACGTTTGCAAGAGCTGTGCATACGACATAGGTGGAGTTTCAAAATGACGATTTGCCAAAGGAGTCCGGTTCTGATATTTCCTATACCCCTGCTGATTCTGCTGCTGGGGCTGCTGCTGCTGCTGCGGTGGAGCAGCTGGGATGTTTATGCTAGCAATCTGCTGTTGAGGGCCCTTGCCCTTTCTCCGAGCATTAGTGACAGCACTTGCATCTCCTTCTCGACGCTTGCCAGCGTAGGGTTTCTTACTACCTCCTCCAACTGAGGATGATTCGCCCTGAATTTTTCCAATCTTTATACCGTTCTCAACATGCTCGCCCATAGTGATGAGAGCCGAGAATGTTCCAGACATGCCACTGACCAGCTTTTCGTAGTAGATTCCAGGAAGGGTAGCCACGAACATTTGCACTAGCTCACGCTCAACCATCGGCGGTTGAACCCGAGCAGCCAATTCACGCCACCGCTGGGCGTACTCTTTAAAGCTTTCATTGCTCCGCTGTGAAAGATTCTGAAGCTGAACTCGGTTGGGGGCCAAGTCCCTATTGTATTGATAGTGGAGGACGAACGCTTCTGCGAGATCTTTCCAGGTGCGTACAGTAGCAGGCTCCAAACCCATATACCATTCGAGTGATGGACCAGAAAGACTATCCTGGAAGAAGTGCATCAGCAACTTCTCATCGTCAGAATAGGCGGACATCTTTCTATAATAAGATCGGAGGTGAACACGGGGGCAAGTAGTACCCTTATACTTCTCAAAGATAGGCACCTTGAACTTATGAGGTACCTTAAAGTCAGCAATCAACCCGAGCTTGGACATATCAACGCCCAATGTGTTCTGATTTTCAATTTCTCTCATCTTGTCTTCCAGCGCTTTGAACCTGAGTCGAGCTTCAGCATTCAACTCTGCTTCTACACCTCTCTGAGAGAATACGTCATCTTGGTGGTCCTCCAACCACGGTTGAGGCACCAACAGATTTCCTACACCAGCATTGCCGTTGACCGGCCCTATGTTAACATTGGCTCCCAGACTGCCATTGCCGACGCCTGCCGCATTGAGCCCGATATTAGTCATCAGATTGCCGTTAGCACTGTCGTTGCCCCCGGCAACAGGAACAACATTCTGTGGAGCATCCACTGGAGGAGGAGTAGGCACAGCCCCTCCATGAAATATGCCATTACTGTCAACCCTGGAGATCAGAGGTTGAACCAAAGTACGAAGCTGGTCTTGACCATTAGCGACCACCTGCATCAGCTCCATAAAACGATCCATCCGTTCACGGAGCTCTTGAACATCTGACTGCACCTGGTCCATTATCCTGGTCTGATTAGCGCGAGTTGAGTAGCGGTGGATGAGTCTTTGATCAATCCTGGAGACCGGAGACAACTCGGAACCTGAAAAACCTGTCAACAATAAAGGTTAGGAAAAGCAATAAGATATACACCATGCAAATATGCTTCATGCAGATGCATGCGTGTGTCTGTGTGCGTGGGAGGCTTTCCCCCGATCCTAGTGCCTTAGTGACGATGCTGATAATAATAAGAGGAAGAAGAAATCCGAGCCCAATCATGGAAACATCAATCTCATATATATATGGAAAGGCCTGTCAAGGCAGTACACGGTATCAGCGAGTACAAACAAATCAACAGCATGACCCCAGCCAACAAGTCTGGTGATGGTCAGCATACATCAAAGATCAAAACAACAGGAATACAACTAGTCAAGCATGGCCACGGACGCGATACTTTGCTAATAGCTCCTTCGTCTCTGGATGATCTGGCAAAGTGAGCAACCCCTCGACGAGTAGTTCCCTCTGCATGATGGTATGCTGAAGCCCCTGAACTGAACTCTCCCAAGCTCCTTCGCCAAAGCAATCCTCCAGCTTCCGCTTCTTAGACTCAAACATCAGCTTATGCTCCTTTAGACTAGCAAGAGCTTTGTTGAGACGGGCTTCAGCGGAGTATCTGCGGGCGGTCTCTTCATCAAACCTCCGCTCACTATCCTTTACTTCGGCTTCCAGCTTAGAAATCTGCAGCATCAGTTTGTCCTCTCGCTCCTTCCTGGTGGCCATGGAGGTCTTCCAATGCTGGTCGAACTTAGATATCCTACGGTATGCCTCTTCCAGATGCTGCTTCTTCGTAGCTAGTACATCATTAGCAGCCCTGAAGTCTTGCCCTAAGCGTTCCCGATCAGCAATCTGCTTTGCCAAGTCTGCACCCAGTTGGTTCACCGACTCTGTTTGCTTTCTGAGAGCATGCACGGCTTCATTCCATTCACTTCGAAGCTGAGCTAACTCCTTCTCTTATTCTGCATTCACCCGCTTCAGTTCATCACGCTCAGCTAATACCTGGTTGTGCTGATGAATGGACACAGTGGTAGGCTCTTTGGCTGGTGGAGGACTCTCTGGTCTGACGTGAGGGAATGGCATCCCTATAGCGCTGGCTCTGGCTCTGATCCAATCTGAATAAGGAGGGTAGGCTTGGCTGTTGCTCTTTCCCAACAAAGGCTTTCCTCTCGTGCTGATATTGTTCCATGCATACTGAAGCTTAGACAACAAATCCCCCTCTAGAGTACCCGTGAGGTACAGAGATTCCCGTACCTCCTCCTCCTTCGGTGGAGTCCTCAAAGCATATGCGAACTGACGAACTAGCAATGATGGATTGTAGTTGATGCAACCCTTCCTACCTATCAGAGGTACGTTAGGAAACCCACTACAACTGAAGATCACCTCGGTGCCTAACCTGTCTCTGTCAATGAACCAATCAATATCTTCTGCCGACAAACTCATCAGACGCTGAGGCCACTCAGCTGAGACTGCAGACAAGACGGAAGAACCCCTCTTGGGCAAATGACTATCAAACCACCTGTACAATAACGGTACGTAGCATGAGACATTCTTCCCTCTCCGGTTCTCATTCTTGTATGCACTGAATGGTAGACGTCTCCGATCAGAGTAGGGACTGGATTCCCTGAGGCGAAGATGTGGAATGCATCAAAGTCCACGAAATCAGGCATGCTGGGGAACAGGATAATGCCATATATGCATAAAGCAAGGATGGCGTCGAATGCGTCTCAACATTTGTCCTTAGCACACTGATGAGCCTTAGCTATCAGAAACTGCAGAGAGAACCCTGGGACCTTGTTCCAGCTCGTCACCACTAACTCAGAAGCGCTCAAATGGAGTGAGGAAGCTAAACCAACCAGATCAGGCTCAGCATCCATGTGGACAAAAGGCATCTGCCTTTTGATAGGCACGCCCAGCATATCAGCATACTCTTCCAACGTTGGCGCGAGAACGAAGTCATGAAAAGTGAAGCACCTCAAGGGAGGGTCATAAAACTGCAGAAGAGCGTGCAACCCATTCAACTCAGACGTAGAAGGCTTGCAAACCAGACTAAGCAACCTGCCATAAGACTTCCTGAACCTATCCTTCACAGAATCCCCTGCCAAGACTATCAAACCAGCCAGCTTCGACACATCGGGGGTCGGGAACTTGTACACAACAGTCTTCCTGAGGGAGGCCATAATAACAGCAGGAGGCGAGAAATCCGGGATCGGGGAAACGGTACCTGCAACACATACACACGTTAATGGAATGCATATGAATACGCAAACTAATGCAAAATGCAGGCATGCAATAATATATTCGGATAGCTGTTGTGGAGATTCGATATCAACAATCACTGATGAGAAGAAAACCCCGGTGTAAGGCCACTAATCTGATCTGCTGAGAATAACCGTCTGATAGGACCGAGATCAAAATTCTGCTCTGACAAGAATAAGTGTCTGATAATAAGGACCCCGGGCGCAAGATCAAGGAACATCTGTTGATGAAGTCTTCAGACCCCACTCAAAATCTGCCCTATCAAGAACAAATAACATCTGCTGATGAGATCTTCAGACCTCACTCAAAATCTGCTCCATCCAGAACAAACACACAGCTGCTGATGAGATCTTCAGACCTCACTCAAAATCTGCTCCATCCAGAACAAACCACTGATGATAATACTCTGATCAAAGCCTGCTCTATCAAGAACAGACATACACCCGATGATAGGACCCTCTGATCAAACCCTTGCTCTATCAAGAGCAAACATATCTGCAACTGAGAACCCTGATACCAACATAACTGATTCACTGTCAAGAAAACCAGGTAGTCTGGAGGTCAAAGTTTCCTGCAATATCCCAACCCCACTCACAGGTATGAACCTAATCCACGGACAAAGGTACGGCATCCTATGCGGTTATCAGCGTCACAGACTTTCATGAGTGATGATACGATTCCCAGAAGGAGTGGCATCATCAAGTCATGAAGAGGCCTCTCTTAGCTGACTTCCAAATGATCGGTCCCCAGAGTCGACAATCCTCACGTTTGGACTCCCCTCAGATCCTCAGAACCGGAAAGGAGCACCTCTGCAAGAATCTCGTCTGAGCGCACATTTTCGTAGGGAACTGTGCCTGCTCAGCAGACAGGTTCGTCTACTACTTCTCCGCAACTATATCTAGGTGTATACTCAAGCCCGGGTCCGGCTTCTCACTCATAGTAACATCCCTCTCCCACAGCAGCTCAGATAATCATATCAAACTGGAAATAAAATGCGGGAAATAAAGGGCGAGAAGTAAAACGCGAGAGGTAAAAATGCGATAAATAAACGCAACCCAACAAGCAAACATACACGCGCTAGGATTGACTCTCATAGGGAACCGAAGAACCAGAGATTCTGGGTTCGTTCCCCAGCAGAGTCGCCAGTTGTCGCTTGCGCGAAAATAAGGTGCCGGCATGACAGAAGAGTCGCCACCTTTCGTTATTTATCCCTCAGAGCGGGAAAGGAAACGATCGGAAAAACCTGACGAATAAGGGTAAGACAAGGTCATCGCAACCATTGTCTGGGTTCGGGAGTCGGTTACGCAAGGGGAAGGTATTAGCACCCCTCACGTCCGTCGTACTCGACGGGATCCTCGCTTGTTTGTTTACTTGGACGGGTTGGTTTTATTCTATCTACCTATCAAGGCTGGCTGAAAAAGAAAAGAAAAATGACTCGGCAAAGCGTCGCACTTTATGCCTACATATTCTCATCAGAGAATGAGAAATCAGAGTCAACGTAGTTCGGCCTACGAAGGATTACGGGAAGATGGGTGGAGGTTGCTCGCTAGGATATCGCATCCTATGCCTACGTACTTCCACACTGTATGGAAGATCAGAGCAAACGTAGTTCGGGAAACTACAGCTTATTTCCTGAAAGAAGTGTTTTTTATTGTGTTTGCGATTTCAACCGCACTAGAGACTATGACCTGAGAGTGAATGCGTCGCATGTCACCCAAAGGGTACCATACTAAACATCCAGACTGTGGAAAAGAAACTCTCCCACAACCCTTTCTCAGATAGCTTAAGGCTCGTAACGTACGAAAGAAATCATTCATGATTACTGTATCTTAAACTGTTTTGAGATGAGAAGAGAACAGGCCCAACTAGGAGGGAGACTATCAAGTCCTACTGTTGTCATGCCATGGATTCATCCTATGGTTGAGGTTTGAACAGGGAACTCCTAGAAGTTGTCATGCATAGGTTTCAACTTAAAAGTCTATCATCAAATCCTTATCAAAGGAAATGAGAGTCCTAAGGGATCATGTCAATGATACGCCAAAACAGACAAAGCATCAGCTTAACAGTAAAATGCATGCAATGCAAGTGAGGGAGGAAATGTGTGTGGGGCTTCAGCCTCCACAAGCTCGTCTCGACCTCAAGCCAGTCATGAAATAACAGTAATCATACTGAAAAAAATAAACAACATGCTATCAAGCACTAACCAGTAAACTGCAATCGTACAGATAAAAGAAATGAAATCATGCTATCAAGCAAAATAAACACATGGGCAAGGGAGCTGGGCTCTACCGAATACCCGCAAGCAAAGCCACACAATAACAATACAAGCAGAGGGAGCAACTCAACCTCTAATGCAATTATGCTCCTGGACTGAACTTATTCTAAATGGACTTAGTCTAATGCAACAGACAAATCAGACAAAATAAACAATACAGAAAAGAAAAACAGAAGAAAGCCTCAGCTCCTCCGGCAGCAACCCAGTCTTCATACTTCAGAGATCACTTGCTTTCCAGGTATCAACCCTACAACATGAGTATCAACTCATCTTCTCCCTTGAGCTTCAGCTCCTTTGATCAGCTCCACCTTCAGGCTTCACCACCTTCAGGGATCTTCAAGCATCAACTTGATCTTCACAAAGTCTTCAGACTTCAACAATCTCCAAGGAATCATCCTCTTCAAAGCTTCAGCTTCTATCTTCAGTGGCTCAAATGCTCCAGCAAACAAGATTCAGTCAACAAGATGAGGGGAGGATGTTACAGTGCTCACTGACTTCCAAAGGATGCCATTGAGGACTTAACATCAAAGGGAAAGGCTCTCTCAAAGTTCTACCTCAGAGGGCAAAGTCACTAATCCCTCCAAAGGAGAGAGGTGAATACCCTTAAGGGACTTTATATCACAGAGAAGGAAGGAGATGAATGAGACACTCCTTGTTTATTGAATGGAAGTAATCTACCTAAGGCTCTACCTATGTACTTATAAACCTATAAACAAAACAAACAAAAGCTAAGCTAAGCTCCTCTGCAAGGTCTTCAAAGCTTCAATGATGATCCACAAGGTCTTCAACTCAATCTTCAAAGCTCACCCACTCAAAGGAGAAGAAAAGAAAACAAAACAATACAAGCTATGCCTTTAAGCAACACACATACTAACCATACATTCAAAAATCAATTAAAAATACTAAAACACCATACAATATTCTAGCAAAATTCTAGGGGATTCTATACATACTTACCCTTAACCCATATATTCCCCATACACTAATTTGGCCTATAAACCCCAAAACAAAATTGTACAAGTCTACTTATACAACCTAAAACCCTAATTTGAGCACCTAAATGCCAAACAAACAAGCTATGTCAAATTTTAATCTACAAATTGAGAATTAAATCCTACATGAACTAGAGTTCAATACCTAACTATGCCAAAAAAGAATGGCTCAAAAATCCTAAGGGAAAGTCCTAAAATAAATTGTACAAAATCAAGTATCAAACTAAACAATTAAAAATACCATTCACAAAAATAATATGCAAAAAATATTAAAAGAAAAATAAAATGGAATTTTATTTATAGATATTTTTCTAGACAGGTTTATGAATATGTGAAAAAAATAAGAAGTGAAAAATATTAATTTTTGAATTTTATATGGATTTATTAAAATGCAAGAAAATTAAAAGAAATTAAAATAAAATGAAAATATGAGAAAAGGGGAGGGGGGTGTCATGAGTAATGCGCCTCAGTTGATATCCCTGATGGGCCAGGAAACTGGGGTGCAAATAGAAATCTTGGTAAGCCCACCTGCGCTCAGAAAATTAACAGAAAAATCAAAGGAAAATAAATGTGGACACGGTGCAAATAGCATCAAAATTTAGTGTATTTTTGGATTGGGCCCATTGGTGGGGTGTGAGTAGCAGTGGTTTTGTTAAGCCCAGGATTTTCCACTTAATTGAACGCAGCGTTTTGATGTTAACATTTCCCTCCGTTTTTGAAATTGAATTGGAGCCGTGCGATCATGCGAAGAAGTCAAAGATCTGGGACCATCCAACGGTGGGAGCTCATCGTCCCCAAACAAACCCTAGGGTTTTCAGAAAACACTAATCCCATGCTGGAACTTCAACTCAATCGTTCTCAATGATGGCTTGATGAAATCCAGAAATTCCAAAAGCAAAAATGTACTATTGATTACCACGAACACAACCATACCAATAGTCTTCCCTGAAACCTTTTGTATTGTTCTAACAGAATGCACGAGTGTTAGGGTTCCACCATGGTTCTCTGCTATCAACCTTAACCAAACTCAAATCCAATGATCTAAACTTGTTCCTTAGGTTACCCTTATCACACTACACTATATCATATCCATTAATCCATCTTACACAGCTTATTAACAATCTTGCAAGAATTGGTACCCTGCCACGAAACCTCATGAATCTTCCTCTAATTCTCAAAAAATCTTCCTCTAACCTAGCATGTTAATCTTACACCCAGGATTCTAACAGAATGTACATAATTATGGACCTATAGATCAAGATACCAACCTGTCAAGCTTCAATGGTGAGGAGTGTTAGGGCTTGATTCAGCACTTGAAACCTTCTCCAAATCTTCCTCCAATAATGAACACCTTTCTGTTTGCAAGAGTTGAGGTGGATGAAGCTTGTAGAAGAAGGAATTGAATCTTGCTTGATCTTGAAGAAATCTAACAATGGAACTTTCTCTCTCACTCTCTCCAATGAACACAGCAACTTTCACCAACCTTTCCCTTCACCATGATCCCCTCAATTTATAACCATCCATAGAATCATCTAGAACTTCCTAGAATGAGCTAGAAAGTAAGGGAAAGTTATGGAATTTCTCCTTTAATGACATGTTGATCATACCACATCTCATGAGTTAGGCCTTGTAAACTTGTGTCAAAATCTCATTGCAAGAGATATTGAGATCATATGTGCAAAAATCAAGCCAAACTTGCCTTGTGTAGAACTTTCCAAGGATGCCTTAAGATACAAGTTACAATTTTTCAAAGCAACCTTCATTTTTGAGCCTCAAATCAAAATTCTGTTTAAACCAAAGTTTTTAGAATGTTATTTGCAATCAAAATGGTATATTGGATGACCTATTTTGGATTCATAGATCTCCCAAACCAAATTTCAACTTGACTTGAATTAACTTATATGCCTTTTTTAATTCAAATTTACCAAACTTTGTCATTCCATGCTATGAGCTCTTTCAATAACTCATGACCACTTTTATAGACTTAAAATCCCATTTTGAACAACTTTCATGTTTTGAGTTTTTTCATTTGAGGCTTGGAAATAGGAGATATGGCCTTTGCTTAAAATGACCTATAACTGCCAAATGACCAAAATACCCCTGTCTTGTTCAAACCATAAGTTGAGTTCTACAAATCCTATCAAGTACTTATACCACTCAAATTAAAGATAAGAAGATTCTCTTTAACATTAATGTTGACCAAGAGATCATAGGAATCATCCTACTAGGGCAAAAGTTGTCTGCAAGTTGGGTGACTTTCAAGGACCCAGATTCACATACCTCAGCTGACCTGTAATTTGTCAAAACCATAACTTGAGCTCTGCAACTCCTATCAAGGACTTCCACCACTCAAATTAAAGCTATGAACAAGCTCTACAACATTCATGTTGTGGGGGAGATGATATATCAATCACATCTTGAGCTAAAACTGCCTGGAAGATAAGGATCAAACTAGGGTTTTTTCACTGACAATCCTCAGAAACCCTAACTTGAAACTTCTCAAACTCCTCAATCATGATGAGTTGTTCTAGGAATCATCTTTATAACATCTCTATGCATCATCCCATGATCTCATGGCCCTTGGATTGGGTCTCCACCTTCTCCAACTCTTCAGCTGATCTAGGGTTGACCCAGTCAAAACCCTAATTCTACCATTCATGGTTGAATCTTCTGAATTCTTGCACAATGACTTCTCTGGGCTTCATGATGGCTATCAAGACATCTCATGAACTTTCTCAAAGCTTCAAGTTCATTCTCAAAGTCTCGGAATCATTTGGGGAGCACCCACAACTCTCAAGTTATGAGACACACAACCTTGGTTTCAACCAATTCCTCTGAGGATCTCTTGAACTTCCTGATGAAGGCATCAACTTTCAAACACTTGATGGATAAATAAATGTTGGTCAAATTTTGGGGTGCAACAATATGATGGAGTATTAATCATTGATAGTTGTGGTGATTTTGCTAATGTACCGTTGCTCAGCTTTGATGGAGGAATAAGCTACAATCATGTTTTAGCTCGTCGACAGTTGGGATACCCGTTGAAGGAACCTCCCAAGAGTGTTCAAGTAGAGGGTATATTCTTCAAAAATGATATGGAACTCCGAGGAAAGATTCTAAATGCATGGTGTAGTGTATACAAAAAGGGGAAGAGAAGTCTAGGAAAGCCTAATTGTGTGTCGCTAGAACCGTATCTCCAGTGGGTAAGAGACAGAGCGACCAAGTTAAGGATGCCTTACTCTCGTCAAGACCCTATGCCTCCAAGAAGGGAGCCCACCTATGTCTTTATGTCCGAAACTGAGAAGTTAGAGGTTGCTATGAAGAAGTTACGACAAGAGTTAGAGTCATGGAAGAACAAGTATCTAGTGGCTGTTGCAGAGATTGAACAACTCCATAAAGACAAAGAGGAACTCCAGAAGCAGCTACAATTAAAGGATGAGGAGTTACTCCCCTGCAAGAAGAGGAAGGTCATGGAGGATTTATTTTTCTCCGACCCACAATGCACTATTTGGAAATTGATAGTGGACAACCTTATCCGTGAGAAGACGCAACTAGAAGAACAGCTCAAGCAGCAGAACTCGAAACTTCTTTAGTGTCTTTATTGGCTTTTATTTAGCTTTTATTTGGGTCTCTTAAAAGCAATTATTTGTATTCCGTTCCGAAGTTAATAAAAAACGTTTTCTTTTGCTACAATGTTTATAAACAGCTAGGATCCCATGAAGTCCTACTCATATTGCATTACATTCTTCTCTTTACTCAAGAAACTCAAATTCATTTCTCAGGTATTGTAACCATGGATTTCAAAAGAGAAGTATTGGAGTACACTTTCCAGAGTCCTAACATTGAAAGCTTGAGAGAGCTAGCAGACCTCATCGAGAATCGTTACGCCTTCGCAGCAGAATATGGAGAAGTCTTCCGTTTTCTCGAGCTCAAGATGAAAAGGGGGTTGTTGGAGACCCTCGTTCAATTTTATGATCCGTTGTACCACTATTTCACTTTTCCAGATTACCAGTTGATGCTGACACTGGAAGAGTATTCTGATTTCCTGAGGATGCCTGTAACGGCCCGTCCCATATTCACCGGCCAGGAAGACCCCCCTAGTCATCAAGAAATTGCCAATGCTACTCATCTCAGTTTGGCAGATGTGCAAGCGCACCTAATCGCCAAGGAAGGAGTCCTTGGATTCCCTGCTGACTTTTTGATTGAAAAAGTCCGCTACCATGCTGAAAGAAAGGAAGTCCTTATCGTGGAAGCCACCTTTACTCTGTTGGTCTATGGGATTTTTGGTTCCCAAAGATCGATGATTTCGTTGACATGGATGCGATTAAATTATTCATACTCAAGAATCCCGTTCCCACCTTGCTCGCTGACACATACTATTCTATCCACTCGAAGAATGCTGAAGGAGGAGGACATATCATTTGTTGTACCGCTCGTTGTATGCATGGTTCATCGCTCGTCTGACTCGGCACCTGTCTATTTGGGAAGAGGAGGAATCGCCCCGTTGGTCTGAGATAATTATGGCCCTTACTCACTCTGACATTGTGTGGTATGACCCCACCTATGGAGGTATATGTATGATCCATAATATCGGAGGATTTGCTAACATACCACTTATTGCGAGAGAAGGATGCATAAGTTACAATCCCGCTCTGGCCCGTCTTCAATTTGGGCATCCCATGATTGAAGTACCCAACCAGACTCTGTTAGAATGAATCTTTCTCAAAGAAGGAGAAGACCCAAACCTGAAGACCGTCATAATTTACTCGTGGGAATACATCAATAAAGAAGGAAAAGCTGCTTTAGGATACCCCAATTGCACTGTCTCTGAAGAATGCCTACATTGGGTACGAGCAAGAGCTCTCGACCTCAAGATGTCGTTCCCTTTCCATGAACCTATGGTATTGGCCTTTCACGATCCAGATTGGTTTGACATGAGTGAAGTAGATCAATTGAAGGCTGCTTTGGATGAAGCTCGAAAATTGAAAGCCGCTTGGAGGAACAAGTTTTTCATACTCAAGGTAGAGAAAGAGAAGTCCCAGAGGCTGCCAGAGGTTGAACTCGCAAGGAAAAGAAAGGCGAGAGAGGATTTATTTTCCTATCGCACCTCTTCAAGTGCTGTCACCAGTGATGATCTTCCCCCAGATACTGTAGCTTGGAAAGAGTGTGTCGACCGACTCATCAGAGAGAAGGCCGAATTGCAAGAGCGCATCAGTCATCTAGAGGGAGAACTTCACGCACAGAAGGAGCATAAGGAGTAGATCTCCAAGCTTCTCTTTCGCTTTTGATTCAATGTAATAAACTCTTGAAAGAGTACTCCGTTTTTGTAATGCTTCAATCATCAAAATAAAATAGGTTTTCCTCCAAGGTTACAATACCCAAAATAATTTGAGTTCTCTTGAAAGTTTCATACTCATTTGCATTTTGCATAAGCATATCATTGTTCGCATTCCAGGGTCTCACTCTTGCTTCATCTCCGCAGAATAAGCTGAATCACCGATACAACACCCGAGCTAGTCAACGCCAGAAGATGGATCAACTAGAGCAAGAGAACAGGGTACTCCGTGATGAAGTTGCAAGTATGAAAGAAAGTTTGGATAAGTTGAATGGCCTAGTGGAAGCTTTGTCCAGTCAAATCTCGATCAACAACCAAGAAGTTCCAAGGACTATCATATCTGAAGTGACACCAACACTGATCCCAGTGGTGTCTTCTGTCGCTGAAGTATCTTACAGTATGCCTCAAGGTTTCCCATAGGGATGCCTCCTTATTTTACTCCGGCTGGTTACCGTCCGCCTGTGTCTGAGACCCCTGTTGTGACCACTGTTCAAGCTGCTCCTGTTGTTTCTGCTGTGATGACTACCGCATCTCCGCATGTGAACGTTGTTCTGTATATTCTGGATGAACCAATTCTACATGGATCGCCAACCGAGACTGTGGGCTTAGAAGAGAGGATAGATGGATTTCAAGACCAGTTTTCTGAAATACAAAAAGAATTGAGAGCCCTTCGTGGAAAGGACTTATTTGGTAAGAGTGCTTCTGAGCTGTGCTTGGTTCCAAATGTTAAGGTCCCACCGAAGTTCAAAGTCCCTGATTTCGAAAAGTACAAGGGGACTACCTTCCCTCAGAGTCATCTCATTATGTACGCCAGGAAGATGTCTGCCCAAACTGATAATGATCAATTACTCATTCACTATTTCCAAGACAGTTTGACAGGCGCCGCACTCAAGTGGTATATGGGGTTGGACAGTACGAAAATTCGAACTTTCAATGATCTGGGAGGAGCCTTTGTCAAGCAGTACAAGTACAATGTGGACATGGCGCCCGACCGAGATCAGTTGAGAGCAATGGCACAAAAAGATAAGGAGAATTTCAAAGAGTATGCTCAGCGTTGACGCGAGTTGGCCGCGCAAGTCACACCACCATTAGAAGAAAAAGAGATGACCAAGATTTTTCTGAAGACCCTTGGTCCTTTCTTTTACAAGAAGATGGTAGCCAGCGCACCCAGTGACTTTACTGAAATGGTCAATATGGGAATGCGTTTAGAAGAAGGTGTTCGCGAGGGAAGATTGACCAAAGAAGAAAGCGCTCCTAAGAGATATGGGAGCAGTTTTGTGAAGAAAAAGGAACAATGTGTGAATGCTATTCAAAAGGGACAATTCAGAAAGAGGTATATGCCACCACACCAAGTCGCGGCGATATCGCCAGTGTTTAATGCTCCGGCTTATCAGCTACAGTCTCTGCAACCCTATCAGCAACCTCAGTCTCCCATTGCTCAACAACCCCAACTTCAGCAAAGTCCACAGTACCCTCAGCAGAATCGGCCATCCAGCAATCAAGGTCGTGTATACAAAAAAATAAATTTTGATCTGATCCCAATGACATATGCTGATTTATTCCCCGCTTTGATTAAAAAGGGTCACATTCAGACGAGAGCTCCACCTCCGGCTCCCGCAAATCCTCCCCCTTCTTATAGAGCTGACAAGTTTTGTCCTTACCATCAGGGTGCTCCAGGACATGATATTGAGAGTTGTTTTGGTTTGAAGATGGATGTCCAGAGGCTCATAAAAAATGGAATCTTGTCTTTTAGGGATTCCTACCCTAATGTACAGAAGAATCCATTACCACCACATGGTTCGCCCTCTGTCAATATGATTGAAGATTTTTTAGAAAGTGATGGTCAAGAAGTTTCCAATAAAGAGGCTGAAAAGGTTTGTGTCATCGTGCCCCACTTTAAGGAAGTGGAACATATAGAGATTGTTTATAATAGTAGGAAGCCAACCGTTATTCCTTTAGTGATTAATGTGCCTGGACCTGTCCCTTATACCTCTAGTAAAGCCATCCCTTACAGATACAATGCTACTATGTTGGAGGATGGGAAAGAGGTACCTTTGCCCACCATACCCTCAGTAGTCAATATTGCAGATGTCAGTAGAGTGACAAGGAGCGGTCGAGTCTACCCGACTGTGCCACCGAAAGAAAAAGAAGTTTTGTTCGAACCATCAAGCTCAAGAGACCCAATTGTGGGGCAATCTGGTGGGTCTAATTTATCCAACTTTGATGAATGTTTGAAAATAATCAAGAGAAGCGAGTATAAGGTTGCAGATCAGCTTTTGCAAACTCCGTCGAAGATTTCTGTGCTACAATTGTTGATGAGTTCTGAGGCTCATAGAGAAGCACTTCAGAAGATTTTGGAACAAGCCTATGTCGAGCAGGATGTGACTATGGAACAATTTGATAACATCATTGGCAGTATTACTTCGAGTGATAATCTGGGTTTCAATGAAGACGATCTCCCAGAAGAAGGAAGGAAACATAACATGGCTCTACACATTTCTGTGAACTGTGGAAATGACTCTCTGTCCAATGTGCTGGTTGATACTGGATCGTCTCTAAATGTAATGCCTAGAACTACTCTATCTAAGTTGTCGTATCAGGGACCACCGATGAGGCCAAGTCGCGTTATTGTCAATGCTTTCGATGGGTCAAGGAAAACAGTAATTGGTGAGGTTGATTTGCCCATGACTATTGGACTACAAACTTTTATGATCCCGTTTCAGGTCATGGACATTCGTGCCGCCTATAGCTGTTTGCTAGGGAGGCCATGGATACATGAAGCTGGAGGAGTTACTTCTACCCTGCATCAGAAGCTGAAATATGTTTTCGAGGGGAAGATAGTTACGGTTTGTGGAGAAAGAGCTTTGGTGGTGAGTCACTTGTCATCATTCTCATATGTTGAGGCTGAAGAAGAAATTGGCACGCAATTCCAAGCCTTGTCCATTGTGGGTGAGGGTGCTCAGAGATCTCAGGCATCCATGTCATCATTTAAAGACGTGCAACGAGTAGTGAACAGTGGTCACCAAACAATGTGGGGAAAGGAGTTGTCTTTGCCGGAGAACAAAAACAAGGAGGGTCTTGGTTTCACCAGCAGTTCTGCCCAACAAGACACCAAGAATCAAGGGTTTCCGCTGATCAGTGAAGTATTCCGTAGTGGAGGGATCGTCCATCATCCTCAGGTTAATGTGGTTTTAGAAGATGAACTCGAGGGCTACATATCAGACGGTTCTACAAGGTCCTCCATTCCTTACGAAGACTATGAGCCCTATATGGAAGATCCAGGTAACATGTCGGATGGATTTGACTATATCTTTGGAGTTTATGCCGTCACCGAGGAGGATCCAGATGAGGACGTCCCAGACTTTGTGACCCCGGGCGTTGTAGTCAGAAATTGGAGTGCAGTTGAAGCCCCTACCGCTATTCATATATCTAAGTAAAGCATTTGTTTTAAAATTTTCCGCTTTGCCCAAGGCGAAATTGCATTTGTTAGGGCTTATCTTCTCAATAATTCCTTTTGCTCTGCCCAAGGCAAAGGTGACTTTATTGGGCGTGTCTTTTCGGTTTTTGCTATCATCAATAAACTACTTTCATTTACATGTGTGTTTCATATTTATTCACGATGTTAGAAAATAATAAGTAGCATCTCGCGTACACATACTTTCCACTTTACAAAACAAAAACTCATTAAAGTCACATCACTTGCGTAGATTGCCACATAAATTACAACCTGGGAATAATGATCCACTTCCTTCTCCGAATTTTGAGTTTCCTGTGTACGAAGCCGAGGACGACGAGGATGATATCCCAGAAGAAAATTCCAGATTGCTCGAGAAGGAGGAAAAAGCTATCCAACCCCATCTAGAGCTGGTGGAAGTAATCAACTTGGGATCAGAAGAAATCCGTAGAGAAGTGAAAGTTGGAGCTCTGCTTAAACCCGATGTGAAGAAACAGCTGATTGATTTGCTTGGAGAATTTGTCAATGTGTTTGCTTGGTTGTATCAAGACATGCCTGGATTGGACACAACTATAGTTGAACACCGTCTGCCTTTGAAGCCAGAATTCCCGCCGATAAAACAGAAGCTCAGAAGGACTCGACCTGACATGGCTCTAAAGATTAAGGAGGAGGTACAGAAACAAATTGATGCAGGTTTCCTTGTCACTGCCGAGTACTCGCTATGGTTGGCTAACATTGTACCCGTTCCAAAGAAGGATGGTAAGGTTCGCATGTGTGTAGACTACAGGGATTTGAATAAAGCCAGTCCGAAAGATGATTTCCTGTTACCTCACATTGACATCTTGGTGGACAACACTGCAAGATACGAGGTTTTCTCCTTCATGGATGGTTTTTCAGGTTACAACCAGATTAGAATGGCTCCCGCGGACAGAGAGAAGACGCCATTTATAACGCCCTGGGGCACCTTTTGTTACAAAGTTATGCCATTTGGATTAAAGAATGCAGGGGTAACATATCAGAAAGCTATGACTACTTTGTTCCATGATATGATGCACAGAGAGATCGAGGTATATGTGGATGATATGATAGCTAAGTCGAAGACCGAAGATGATCATGTTAAACACCTGGCTAAGCTGTTTGGTCGTTTGAGGGAATATAAGCTTCGTTTGAACCCCAACAAGTGCACATTTGGAGTACGATCAGGGAAACTATTGGGTTTTATTGTCAGCCGAAGAGGGATTGAAGTGGACCCTGACAAAGTGAAAGCTATCCGGGAAATGCCAGCTCCCGCCACTGAGAAACAAGTCAGAGGGTTTTTGGGACGTTTGAATTACATCTCCAGGTTTATATCCAACATGACTGCTACATGTAAACCTATTTTCAAGCTCCTGAGGAAAGAACAAGGGTACGTTTGGACTGAAGATTGTCAAAAGGCTTTTGATAGTATCAAAGAGTATTTGCTCGAACCGCCTATCCTGATACCGCCAGTTGAAGGGCGACCTTTGATTATGTATTTGACCGTTTTAGAGGATTCAATGGGTTGTGTACTCGGTCAGCGAGATGAAACAGGAAAGCAAGATCATGTCACTTATTACCTGAGCAAGAAATTTACTGATTGTGAAACCAGATACACTATGTTAGAGAAGACTTGTTACGCTCTAGCGTGGGGCGCCAAGCGTTTGCGCCAGTATATGTTGAACCACACTACCTGGTTAGTTTCAAAGATGGATCCTATCAAGTATATTTTTGAGAAGCCCGCTTTGACTGGGAGAATTGCTAGATGGCAGATGTTATTGTCCGAGTATGATATCGAGTACCATACTCAAAAAGCTGTTAGAGGAAGTGTTTTGGCTGATCATCTGGCTCACCAGCCCATTTTGGATCATCAACCCTCTAACGATGACTTCCCTGATGAAGATGTTTGGTTCTTAAAGATGAAAGATTGTGAAGAGCCCGTACATGGTGAAGGACCAGAGCCAGGTTCTCAGTGGGGCTTAATCTTTGATGGAGTTGTCAACGCTCATGGAAAAGGGATAGGTGTTGTTATTGTGACTCCTCAAGGGGCCCATTTCCCATTTACCTCCAGATTAGCATTCCAGTGTACTAATAATGAAGTTGAGTACGAGGCATGTATTATGGGTCTCAAAGAAGCAATTGACTTGAGAATTAAGAATTTAGATGTGTTTGGTGATTCTGTAGTAGTAATCAACCAAATTACTGGAGAATGGATAACTCGACATGATAATTTGGTCCCATACAGGGATTATGCTAGAAGATTGTTACCATTATTTGACAGGGTTGAGTTTCATCATATCCCTCGTGATGAGAACAGAATGGCAGACGCATTGGCAACTTTGGCCTCGATGATTGTGGTAAACTTTTGGAATGAGTGTCCTCGGATTGAAGTAAAACGTCTTGACAGACCTGCCTACATCTTCGCTGTCGAAGAAGTTGAAGATGGCAAACCCTGGTACCATGACATCGAAGTGTTTCTCAGAACTCAAGAATATCCTTTGGGAGCTTCTGTTTCACCCCAAAAATTTGACCAACAATTATTCATCCATCAAGTGTTTGAAAGTTGATACCTTCATCAGAAAGTTCAAGAGATCCTCAGAGGAATTGGTTGAAACCAAGGTTGTGTGCTTCATAGCTTGAGAGTTGTGGGTGCTCCCCAGATGATTCTGAGACTTTGAGAATGAACTTGAAGCTTTTTGAAAGCTTATGAGATGTCTTGAAAGCCATCATGAAGCCCAGAGAGGTCATTGTGCAAGAATTCAGAAGATTCAACCATGAATGGTAGAATTAGGGTTTTGACTGGGTCAATCCTAGATCAGCTGAAGATTTGGAGAAGGTTGAGACCTAATCCAAGGGCCATGAGATCATGGAATGATGTATGGAGATGTTATAAAGATGATTCCTAGACCAACTCATCATGATTGAGGAGTTTGAGAAGTTTTGAGTTAGGGTTCTAAGGATTGTCAGTGAAAAAACCCTAATTTGATCCCTATCTTCCAGGCAGTTTTGGCTCAAGATGTGATTGATATCTCATCTTCCCCACAACATGAATGTTGTAGAGCTTGTTCTTAGATTTAATTTGAGTGGTAGAAGTCCTTGATAGGATGTGCAGAGCTCAAGTTATGGTTTTGACAAATTACAGGTCAGCTGAGGTATGTGAATCTGGGTCCTTGAAAGTCACCCAACTTGCAGACAACTTTTGCCCTAGTAGGATGATTCCTATGATCTATTGGTCAACATGAATGTTGAAGATCATCTTCTTAGCTTTCTATATAGTACTATAAGTCCTTGATAGGATTTGTAGAACTCAACTTATGGTTTGAACAAGACAGGGGTATTTTGGTCATTTGGAAGTTATAGGTCATTTTAAGCAAAGGCCATATCTCCTATTTCCAAGCCTCAGATGAAAAAACTCAAAACATCAAAGTTGTTCAAAATGGGATTTTAAGCCTAGAAAAGTGGTCATGATTTGTTGGAAAAGCTTTTAGCAAGGATTTTCAAGAATGGTTGAAAATGACCTAAAAATGACTTATAAGTTAAATGAATCCAAGTTGGAAATTGGTTTGGGAGATGTACAAATCCAAAATAGGTCATCCAATATGTCATTTTGAATCCAAACATCATTTTAAAAATAATGGTTCAAATAGATTTTTGATTTGAGGTCTTAAAATGGGGGTTACTTTGTAAAGTTCATGCTTGCATATTAAGGAACCTTTGCAAATCTTCACACAAGGAAAAGATAAGCTTGTTTTTCACACATTCCCTTCCAATATCTCACAAGGGGAGATTTTAAAGCAAAATGACAAGTCTTAAGGCATGATATGAGATGATACAACATGTCATTAAAAGAGAAATTCCATGACTTTCCATGAGATTCTAGCTCTTTCTAAAAGCTTCTAGGATCTTCCATTGATGGATATATATTAAGAGGATCACAATGTGATCAAAGGTTGGAGAATTCAGTGAAGAGAGTGAGGAGAAAGTGAGAGTTCCATTGTTACTTCAATTTCAAGCAAGAGTAAATTCATACAATCCACATCTATTCTGTTCATCCTTCTTCTCCATTTACAATTCCTTGGCATTGTTGAGTACCTGCAAGTTGGTTCAGGGACCTGTCCATGGAGGATTGAAGAGCTAGGGTTGAATTTGCAAGACTCCATACCAGACTCGGATCTCTACATTCAAGCCTTATCCATCCATCTTTTTGCATACAGAACCCTCATCATCCATTGAAGATCAGTCATGGAAGGTTGCAAGCATTGAATTGGAGTGTTTCTACTTCTGCCATAACCAACAAGCAGGTTGGTATTTCCATTGCCATCTCTTTAATTAGGTGCTAGATGTTTAGATCTTTAGTATAGAATGGCTAAGATAGGTTAGATGACCATTTCCATAGAGTTTCAGAGGGTTTCATGAAGGTTGGTAACAGATCATAGTTTCTTTCAAGATCAAGATCAAGCTGTGTATTGAGTTTTAATGATCATGTGATAGCATAGAATGATGAGAGCAAGGCCATGAACAAGTTTATATCATTAGATTGAAGCTCTAGCAAGGTTGATCTCAGAGGCGCATGTTGAAACCCTAATGTTTGTGCTTTCTGTTAGAGAGATATACGAGGTTTTAGTGAAAGCTATGGATACCATCATATTCTTGGTGATTAGTAGAGCATCTTTGCTTTTGGAAGTTTTGATTTTCATCGAGCATGGAGAGAGAACGAGGGACCTGAAATCTCGTGCATGGAGTGATCGTTTCTGAAAACCCTAGCTCGATTAGGGACGATGAGCCTCCACCGTTGGATCTCTCTTTTCCATTGACTAAATAATCTAATCGCACGACCATGATTTGAAATCAGAAACGGAGGGAAGCCATGAAAGTAAAACGCAGCGTTTACTTAAGTGGTAAATTCTGGGCTCAGCAAACCAATGTTATTCGCACCCCACTCGCGGCCCAAATCCATGTTTCAACTAGAATTTGTTGCTATTCCCACCGAATGTTTATCTTTTTCTTTTATTTTTTTCCAATTAATTTTTCTGATAGCGCATTGGGCCTTGCTCGTTTCTATCTGCACCCCCCAGGTTCTCAGCCCAATAATAATGAACTGGGCGCCTTTCAGTTTGACACCCCCCCCATTTCATTTTAATTTTTTTGATTTTCATTTCTTTTAATTTTTCTTGCATTTTATAAAATTCATATAAAATTGGAAAATCATTATTTTTCACTTCTTGTTTTTTCTATATGTTCATAATTTTGTCTAGAAAAATATCAATAAATAAAATTGGCATTTTATTTTCTTTTAATATCTTTAGCATATTATTCTTTTAAATAGCTTTTAAATAGGTTTAGTTTGATACTCAATTTTGTAGAATTTGTATTAAGGTCTTCCCTTAGGATTTTTGAGCCATTCTTTTTGGCATAGTTAGATATTGAATCATAGTTTCCCATAGGATTTAATTCCTGATTTTCAGATTAAAATTTGATTAGTTTGTTTAGGCTAGCATTAGTATAACAAAATTAGGGTTTTATTCAACATAAGTAGACTTAACAATTTTGTTTTGGGTTTTTAGGTCAAGATTAGAGTATGGGGAATATATGGGTTAAGGGTAGGTATGTATAGAATCCCCTAGAATTTTACTAGAACATTATATAGTATTTTAGTATTTTTAATTGATTTTTGAATGTATGGTTAGTATGTGTGTTGCCTTGTGGGCATTGTATTTTGGGTGCTTGCTTGTTTTGCTTTCTTTTGTGCTTGGTTGGCCTTGTGGAGCTTGATGGAGCATTAAGGAGCATTGAGAAGCATTTGAAGATTGAAGTTGAGCTTGGGGGCTTTAGTCTTAGGTTTTGCTTTTGTTTTAGGGATAGGATCAGGATAGAGCTTAGTTAGATAAACTTCTTTCTCAAACATGGATAGTATTCTTCACATCCATTCCTCCCTGCGATTCAAAGTCCTTCCAGGGTATACACCTCTCTCCTTTGGAGGGATTAGTGTTATACCCAGGAGGTAGAACTTTTGAGGGAACCCTTCATTTGATATTGAACCCTTATAGGTCACCTTTGGTGATCAGATAAGCAGTTCAATATCCCCCAGCTTATCCAGTAGTAATTTTTCTCTGTTTGATTTGTCTTGAGAGCTGTCAGAGCCTGAGCATGAAGATGAAGACTTCATTAGAGATTATTGAAGAGGATGAATCCTTGAAGACTGCCATTCCAGCTGAAGCTTGAAGAGCATGAAGATCAAGTTGATACTTGAATATCCCTGAAGATAGTGAAGCCTGAAGGTGGAGCTGATCAAAGAAGCTGAAGCTTAAGGGAGAAGATGAGTTGATACTCATATTGTAGGGTTGATACCTGGAAAGCAATTGATGATTGAAGTCTGAAGACTGAGTAGCTGCTGGAGGAGCTGAGGCTTTCTTCTGTTTTTCTTTTCTGTATTGTGTGTTTTGTTTGATTTGTCTATTGCATTAGATTAAGCCCATCTAGAATAAGTAGAATCTAGGAGCATGATTGCATTAGAGGTTGAGTTGCTCCCTCTGCTTGTATTGTTATTGAGTGGCTTTGCTTGCGGGTATTCGGTAGAGCCCAGCTCCCTTGCCCATGTGGTTTGTTTGCCTGATGGTATTTCATTTCTTTTATCTGTATGATTGCAGTTTACTGTTTATTGCTTGATAGCATGTTGTTTATTTTTTAGTATGATTACTGTTATTTCATGACTGGCTTGAGGTCGAGACGAGCTTGTGGAGGCTGAAGCCCCACACACATTTCCTCCCTCACTTGCATTGCATGCATTTTACTGTTAAGCTGATGCTTTGTCTGTTTTGGTGTATCATTGACATGATCCCTTAGGACTCTCATTTCCTTGGATAAGGATTTGATGATAGACTTTTAGGTTGAGACCTATGCATGACAACATCTAGGAGTTCCCTGTTCAAACTTCAACCATAGGATGAATCCATGGCATGATAACAGTAGGACTTGATAGTCTCCCTTCTAGTTGGGCCTGTTCTCTTCTCATCTCAAAACAGTTTAAGATACAGTAATCATGAATGATTTCTTTCGTACGTTACGAGCCTTAAGCTATCTGAGAAAGGATTGTGGGAGAGTTTCTTTTCCACAGTCTGGATGTTTAGTATGGTACCCTTTGGGTGACATACGACGCATTCACTCTCAGGTCATAGTCTCTAGTGCGGTTGAAATCGCAAACACAATAAAAAACACTTCTTTCGTAAAAGACAGGAAATAAACCGTAGTTTCCCGAACTACGTGAGCTCTAATCTCTCATGCCTGTTGAGAGTACGTAGGCACAAGATGGCGAAGTCTTGGCGAGTTACCTTCCCCCATAACCCTTCGTAGGCCGAACTACGTTGACTCTGATTTCTCATTCTCTGATGAGAATACGTAGGCATAAAGTGCGACGCTTTGCCGAGTCATTTGTCTTTTCTTTTTCAGCCAGCCTTGATAGGTAGATAGAATAAAACCAACCCGTCCAAGTAAACAAACAAGCGAGGATCCCGTCGAGTACGACGGACGTGAGGGGTGCTAATACCTTCCCCTTGCGTAACCGACTCCCAAACCCAGACAATGGTTGCGATGACCTTGTCTTACCCTTTTTCGTCAGGTTTTTCCAATCGTTTCCTTTCCCGCTCTGAGGGATAAATAACGAAAGGTGGCGACTCTTCTGTTGTGCCGGCACCTTATTTTCGCGCAAGCGACAGTTGGCGACTCTACTGGGGACTCCAACGGTTCCCTGCGAGAGTCAATCCTACCGCTTGTATGTTTACTTGTTGGGTTGCGTTTATTTATCGCATTTTACTTCTCGCACTTTATTTCCCGCATTTTATTTTCAGTATAATATGATTATTTGTGCTGTTGTGGGATGGGAGTCCTGATGAGTGAGAAGCCAGACCCAGGCTTGAGTGCACCATAGACTTAGAGTGGAAATTAGTGGGCGCGTGCTTGCTTTGCAGGCACTAGTGTCTCATGAAATCCACGCTCAGACGAGGTTCATCCGGTTGGCTTCACTTTCAACCCTTTGGGTTGAGACGGTTGCTGGTTTGGTGGATTGTCGACTCTGGGGACCGATCATTTGTGATTCAGCTAAGTGAGGCCTCTTCATGAGCTGGTGATGCCACACCTTCTGGGTATCGTATCACCCCTCTTGAAAGTCTGTGACGCTGATGAACACATAGGATGTCGTACCTTGAGTCAGTTTAGGTCCATACCTGTGAGTGGGATTGGGTTTATTGCAGGAAACTTTGACCTTCAGACTACCTGTTTTTCTCGACAGTGAATCAGTTATGTTGGTACCAGGGTTTCTCAGTTGCAGATTTGTCTGTTCTTAATAGAGCAGGTTTTGATCAGAGGATCTTATCATCAGGTGTATGTCTGTTCTTGATAGAGCAGGTTTTGATCAGAGGATCTTATCATCAGGTGTATGGCTTTTCTTGATAGAGCAGGTTTTGATCAGAGGATCTTATCATCAGGTGTATGGCTTTTCTTGATAGAGCAAGTTTGATCAGAGTATTGTCATCAGTGGTTTGTTCTTGATAGAGCAGATTTTTGGGTCTGAAGATCTCATCAGCGGATGTTGTTTGTTCTTGATATAGCAGATTTTGAGTGAGGTCTGAAGATCTCATCAGCAGCTGCATGTTTGTTCTTGATAGGGAAGATTTTTGATTTGGGGTCTGAAGACTTCACCAGCAGATATTTCTTGATCATACATCCGAGGTCCTTATTATCATCCATTTGTTCTCGACAGAGCAGAATTTTGATCTTATGTATATGGTCCTATCAGATGGTCGTTCTTAGCAGATCAGATTAGTGGTCTTACACCGGGGTTTTCTTCTCATCAGTGATTATTGATACAGAATCTCCACAGCAGCTATCCGGATATATTATTGCATGCCTGCATTTTGCATTAGTTTGCATGTTCATTTGCATTCCATTAACGTGTGTCTGTGTTGCAGGTACCGTTTCCCCGATCCAGGATTTCTCGCCTCCTATTGTATTATTATGGCCTCTCTCAGGAAGACTGTTGCGTACAAGTTCCCGACCCCTGATGTGTCGAAGTTGACTGGTTTGATAGCTCTAGCAGGTGATTCTGTGAAGGATGGGTTCAGGAAGTCTTATGGCAGGTTGCTCAGTCTGGTTTGCAAACCTTCTACGTCCGAGTTGAATGGGTTACATGCTCTTCTGCAGTTCTATGACCCTCCTCTGAGGTGTTTCACTTTTCAGGACTTCGTTCTCGCGCCGACGCTGGAAGAGTATGCTGATTTGCTGGGTGTGCCTATCAAAAGGCAGATGCCTTTTGTCCACATGGATGTTGAGCCTGATCTGGCTGGTTTAGCTGCTTCACTCCATTTGGGCGCCTCTTAGTTAGTAGTGACGAGTTGGAACAAGGTTCCTGGGTTCTCCTTGCAGTTTCTGATAGCTAAGGCTCAGCAGTGTGCTAAGGACAAATGTTGGGACGCATTCAATGCCATCCTTGCTTTATGCATATATGGCATTATCCTGTTCCCCAACATGCCTGATTTCCTAGACTTTGATGCATTTCACATCTTCGCCTCAGGGAATCCAGTCCCTACTTTGATCGGGGATGTCTATCACTCAGTACATTACAAGAATGAGAACCGGAGAGGGAAGAATGTCTCATGCTGCGTACCATTGCTGTACAAATGGTTTGATAGTCATTTGCCCAAGAGGGGTTCCTTTGTCTTATCTGCAGCCACAGCCGAGTGGCCTAAGCGTCTGACGAGTTTGTCTGCAGAAGATATTGATTGGTTCGTTGACAGAGACAGGTTAGGTACCGAGGTGATCTTCAGTTGTAGTGGGTTTCCTAATGTACCTCTGATAGGTAGGAAGGGTTGCATCAACTACAATCCGTCGTTGCTAGTTCGTCAGTTCGCATATGCTTTGAGGACTCCATCGAAGGAGGAAGAGGTACAGGAATCTCTGTACCTCACGGGTACTCTAGAGGGGGATTTGTTGTCCAAGCTTCAGCGTGCGTGGAACAGTATCAGCAAGAGGGGAAAGCCTTTGTTGGGAAAGAGCAACAGTCAAGCCTACCCTCCTTATTCAGCTTGGATCAGAGCCAGAGCCAACGCTATAGGGATGCCATTTCCTCATGTCAGACCAGAGAGTCCTCCACCAGTCGAAGAACCTACCACTGTGTCCATTCATCAGCACAACCAGGTATTAGCCGAGCGGGATGAACTGAAGCGGGCGAACGCAGAATTAGAGAAGGAGTTAGCTCAGCTTCGAAGTGAAAGGAACGAAGTCGTGCATGCTTTCAAAAAGCAAATAGAGTCGGTAAACCAACTGGGTGCAGACTTGGCAAAGCAAATAGCTGACCGCGAACGCTTGGGTCAGGACTTCAGGGTTGTTAATGATGTACTAGCTACGAAGAAGCAGCATTTGGACGAGGCATATCGGAGGATATCTAAGTTCGACCAGCATTGGAAGACCTCCCTGGCCACCAGGAAGGAGCGAGAGGACAAGCTGATGCTGCAGATCTCTAAGCTGGAAGCCGAAGTAAAGGACAGTGAGCGGAGGTTTGATGAAGAGACCGCCCGCAGATACGCCGCCGAAGGCCAACTCAACAAAGCCCTTGCTAACCTGAAGGGGCATAAGCTGATGTTTGAGTCTAAGAAGCGGAAACTGGAGGATTGCTTTGGCGAAGGAGCTTGGGAAAGTTCAGTTCAGGGGCTTCAGCATACCATTGTGCAGAGGGAACTACTCGTCGAGGGGTTGCTCACTTTGCCAGATCATCCAGAGACGAAGGAGTTATTAGCAGAGTATCGCACCCGTGGCCGTACTTGACTAGTTGTATTCCTGTTGTTTTGATCTTTGCTGTATGCTGACCATCACCAGACTTGTTGGCTAAGGTCATGCTGTTGATTTGTTTTGTACTCGCTGATACTGTATACTGCCTTGACAGGCCTTTCCATATATATATGAGATTGATGTTTCCATGATTGGGCTCGGACTTCTTCCTCTTATTATTGTCAGCACTGGCACTAAGGCACTAGGATCGGGGGAAATCTCCCAAGCACACAGACACACGCATGCATCTGCATGAAGCATTTGCATGGCGTACATTTTGTTGCTTTTCCTAACCTTTAACGTTTTCGAGTTTTTCAGGTTCGCAGGTTCCGGGCTGCTCCTAGTCTCCAGGATTGATCAGAGACTCATTCACCGTTACTCAACTCGAGCTAATCAGACAAGGATCATGGATCAGGTGCAGTCAGATGTTCAAGAGCTCCGTGAATGGATGGATCGTTTTATGGAACTGATGCAGGTGGTCGCTAATGGTCAGGACCAGCTTCGTACTTTGGTTCAACCTTTGATCTCCAGGGTTGATAGTAACGGCATACTTCATGGCAGGGTTGTGCCTACTCCTCCTCCAGTTGATGCTCCGCAGAATGTTGTTCCTGTTGCCGGGGGCAACGGCAGTGCTAATGGCAATATTATGACTAATATCGGACTCAATGCGATGGGCGTCGACAATGGTAGTCTGGGAGCTAATATCAACATAGGGCCGGTCAACGGCAATGCTGGTGTCGGAAATCTGTTGGTGCCTCAACCGTGGCTTGAGGATCATCAAGATGACGTGTTTTCTCAAAGAGGTATAGAAGCAGAGTTGAATGCTGAAGCTCGGCTCAGGTTCAAAGCGCTGGAAGACAAAATGAGAGACATTGAAAATCAGAATACTTTGGGCGTTGATATGTCCAAGCTGGGGTTAATTGCTGATTTCAAGGTACCTCATAAGTTCAAGGTGCCTGTCTTTGAGAAGTATAAAGGTACTACTTGCCCCCGTGTCCACCTTCGATCTTATTATAGAAAGATGTCTGCCTATTCTGACGATGAGAAGTTGCTGATGCACTTCTTCCAAGATAGTCTTTTTGGTCCATCCCTCGAATGGTATATGGGCTTGGAGCCCGCTACCGTACGCACCTGGAAGGATCTCGCTGAAGCGTTCGTCCTCCACTATCAGTACAATAGCGACTTGGCCCCCAACCGAGTTCAGCTCCAGAATCTTTCACAGCGGAATAATGAAAGCTTTAAAGAGTACGCCCAGCGGTGGCGTGAATTGGCTGCTCGGGTTCAACCGCCGATGGTTGAGCGCGAGCTAGTGCAAATGTTCGTGGCTACCCTTCCTGGAATCTACTATGAAAAGCTAGTCAGTGGCATGTCTGGGACATTCTCGACTCTCATCACTATGGGCGAGCACGTCGAGAACGGTATAAAAATCGGAAAAATCCAAGGTGAATCATCCTCAGTTGGAGGTGGTGGTAAGAAACCTTACGCTGGCAAGCGTCGAGAAGGAGATGCCAGTGCTGTCACTAATGCTCGGAGAAAGGGCAAGGGCCCTCAGCAGCAGATTGCTAGCATAAATATCCCAGCTGCTCCGTCGCAGCAGCAGCAGCAACCGCAGCAACAGAATCAGCAGGGGTATAGGAAATATCAGAATCGGGCTCCTTTGGCAAGCCGTCATTTTGAAGCTCCACCTATGTCGTATGCGCAGCTTCTGCAAACTTTGTTGCAGCTTCAGTTAGTTCAAAAGAGGACGTTGGCTCCCTTAACAGGGGCACCACCACCGGGGTATGACACAAATGCCACTTGCGATTTCCATACGGGGGCACCAGGTCATACGATTGAGAACTGTAAAGCTTTTAAGCACAAGGTGCAGGACCTGGTAGACGCCAAGGTTATTAACTTTTCTGATAGTGTGCCCAATGTTACCAAAAACCCTATGCCTCACCATAGGGGAGGCGGAGTGAACGCCATTATCACAGAGGAGAGTGCAGATTTGCTGACTGAGGTCAAAGACTTGAAGACGCCGCTTAGCTTCGTCAAAGCTAAGTTGTTAAAGAAGGGGTTCTTTCCAGGATGCGGAGAGTTATGCATGGCTTGTGCTACACATCCTGATGGGTGTAAGCAGCTGGTAGAAGGTATCCAAAGTCTGATGTCTGAGGGTATTTTGCAGTTCGGCCGGAGAATTGAGAGTGTATCAGGGGAGGTTGTGTTGAAACAGGCAGATGAAGTCGCCACCATCACCATTCCTCGTCAACCTATTACTATTTCTGCGCCCCGACCGCCTACAATTACTATTACCAGGGCTGGGCCAATCCCATTCGAGAGCACTAACATCGTTCCATGGCGTTACGGCGCTGAAGTCTATTGCAATGGTCAGAAGTTAGAGCTAGAGCCATATGGGTTGACTGTGCAGAATCTCGCAGGAGTCAGTGGTATTACTCGAAGCGGTAGAGTGTTTGCACCGACAGAGGTTGTGGCAGAGAAAATGGTTAGGGCTGATGCTGCTGATAAGGGTAAGGCAGAGCCGTCGAAGAGGTCCCTTGTGGGGCAGAGAAGGATTTGCTAGTCAAAGATGCCGAAGAGTTCATGCGGTTAATCAAAAAGAGCGACTATAAGATTGTAGACCATCTTCATCAGACTCCGTCAAAGATCTCTATTCTCAACTTGTTGCTGTGTTCTGAAGCGCACCGCAACGCATTACTGAAGGTATTGAACGCTGCCTACATGCCGCAGGAGATATCAGTAAATCAGCTAGAAGAAGTGGTAGCTCATGTTAATGCTGGCAATGGGCTAGGTTTCACAGATTTGGAGCTGACTCCTAAAGGGAGAGATCACAACAGCGCCTTGCACGTCTCAATAGAGTGCAGAGGCACGATCATGTCGCATGTCCTGGTGGACACGGGTTCGTCGCTTAATGTGCTTCCGAAGAAGGCGTTAATGAAATTGGACACTCGTGGATTGCTTTGCACGCCTAGTGATCTGGTGGTGAAAGCCTTTGATGGAACTAAGCGCCACGTTTTCGGAGAGTTGACCCTGCCGATTCAGGTTGGTCCGGAGACGTTTGATACGGTTTTTTATATCATGGATATCATGCCTGCCTACAGTTGCCTCTTAGGTCGGCCATGGATCCATGCTGCTGGTGCCGTGACGTCCACGCTGCATCAAAAGCTCAAATATGCTGTCGGGGGAAGCATAGTAACCGTCTGTGGTGAGGATGACATTATGGTAAGCCACTTGTCATCCTTTAAGTATGTTGAAATGGACGGCGAAATCCATAAAACTCTCTGCCAAGCATTTGAAGCCGTCAAGGTGAAAGAGGTAGCCCCTGTCGTCATAGAGAAGCAAGAGATGAATCTCTCCTCGTTCAAAGAAGCTCGGGCCGTCGTCGAAGCCGGTTCCACCCCAGGCTGGGGGCATGTTTTGGAGGTACCGATCAAGCAGGATAAGTTTGGATTGGGGTATTCTCCTGAAGCTGAAGCTTCATCTTCTTCGTCTAGCAGCTCGTCTCGTGGGAAGGGGCCGATCCTATTTACCAAGGGCGGAGTGATTTTCGAAAGCATCAACGCAGCGTCTGAGGACAGCGGGGATAGCGATTGTGATCTCGACGCCTGGATTCAGCCAAGCAAGCCGGGCGAGCGCCTCAACTATTGGACCATCAAGGAGATTATCCAGCTGACAAGTGAAGAGTAATGATTTGCTTTTTACAATCTTTGTACAACCCTATGTCCTGCCCGGGGCATAGTGGTTTTATTGTCAGGGCCTTGTTGGATTATGTACATGCATTTTGTTAATAAATCAAAGGCGTTTTCTTCGTACTCAAATATTGTGTTCTCTGTTATTCCTGTTTTATGTTTATTTCGAAAAACAGTAAAATGGCAACGGGGTTTGTGCTAACCTGCATATCCTTGCTTTAAACTTAACCCTTGTTATTGCAGGATCCACATAACAGACGACATCGACTCTGGACCCTCTACGGCTCACTACGACTTCAATTGCCCGATCTATCAAGCCGAGGATGAGATTGATGAAGACGAAGACCTTCCGGAAGAGTTGGCCCGCTTGTTGAGACAAGAGGAAAAGGTTATTCTGCCTCATGAGGAGGATATTGAGATCGTAAATCTGGGTTCTGAAGAGCTCGTCAGAAATGTCAGAGTAGGGGCTGCGCTGCAGAATGATGTCAAGCATAGACTGGTCAAGATGCTTCGAGAGTATAGTGACGTCTTTGCTTGGTCATACGAAGATATGCCCGGACTTGACACAGACATCGTGGTTCATCGCTTGCCGTTGCGAGAAGATTGCCCTCCAGTCAAGCAGAAGCTTAGGAGGACGAGACCAGATATGGCTGTAAAAATCAAAGAAGAAGTCCAGAAGCAGTTGGACGCGGGATTTCTAGTCGTTACCACTTACGCTCCGTGGGTCGCCAACATAGTGCCTGTACCGAAGAAGGACGGTAAGGTACGCATGTGCGTCGATTATCGGGATTCGAATAGGGCGAGCCCTAAGGATGACTTCCCGTTGCCTCATATCGATGTATTGGTCGACAACACAGCCCAGTTCTCCGTGTTTTCGTTCATGGATGGCTTCTCCGGTTACAATCAGATTAAGATGGCACCGGAAGACATGGAGAAAACGACGTTTATCACCCCCTGGGGAACATTTTGCTATAAGGTAATGCCCTTCGGTCTGAAGAACGCAGGGGCCACTTACCAGCGAGCAATGGTAACTTTGTTTCATGATATGATTCATCATGAGATCGAGGTCTATGTTGATGACATGATTGCAAAGTCCAAAACGGAGGAAGAGCATCTGGTCAACTTATTGAAGCTTTTTGAGAGGCTTAGGAAGTTCAGGCTGAGGCTGAATCCTAACAAGTGCACTTTCGGAGTGCGGTCCGGAAAGTTATTGGGGTTTATCGTAAGAGAACGAGGTATTGAAGTTGATCCTGCAAAAATAAAAGCCATTCAAGAAATGCTAGCGCCGAAAACAGAAAAAGAAGTTCGTGGGTTCTTGGGCCGAATAAACTACATTGCAAGGTTTATCTCTCAGCTCACGGCCACTTGTGAACCGATGTTCAAGCTTTTAAAGAAAGATCAGGCGATTACTTGGAATGAGGATTGCCATAAGGCATTCGACAAAATAAAGCAGTATCTTCAAGAACCTTCAATCTTGATACCCCCAGTGGCTGGACGGCCATTAATCATGTACCTGACGGTTCTAGAGAATAGTATGGGGTGTGTTCTCGGTCAGCACGACGAGACGGGCAGAAAAGAGCATGCCATTTATTATTTGAGTAAAAAGTTCACTGAGTGTGAATCTCGATACTCGACGCTGGAGAAGACGTGTTGTGCACTAGCTTGGGCTGCCAAACGTCTACGACAGTATATGCTCAATCACACCACTATGCTAATTTCGAAGATGGATCCGATCAAGTACGTCTTCGAGAAGCATGCTCTTTCGGGCAGGATTGCCAGATGGCAAATGGTGTTAACAGAATATGATATTCAGTACGTCTCCCAGAAGGCCATTAAGGGAAGCGTATTGTCTGATTACCTTGCCGAACAGCCAATCAAAGATTACCAGCCGATGAAGTTTGAATTCCCTGACGAGGATATTATGTTTCTCAAAGCGAAGGATTGCGATGAGCCATTGCCCGGTGAGGGGCCAGATAGGAAGTCTCAGTGGAAGTTGATATTCGATGGAGCGGTTAATTCCTATGGAAGTGGTATCGGGGCTATCATCACGACTCCTCACGGATCCCACATCCCGTTTACTGCGAGACTGACGTTTCTAGTTACCAACAATGAGGCAGAGTATGAAGCATGTATTATGGGTCTAGAAGAGGCAATTGATTTGAGAATCAAGAATCTAGACGTATATGGTGACTCAGCTCTTGTAATTAATCAGATTAAAGGGGAGTGGGAAACTCGTCAAGCGAATTTGGTGTCGTACATGAATTATGCCAGGAGGCTGCTTCCGTTCTTCGATCGAGTGGAACTCCATCATGTACCCAGGGCTGAAAATCAGATGGATGATGCCTTAGCCACGTTGGCTTCAATGTATAAAGTCAATCTTTGGAATGAAGCTCCAAGCATTGTCCTTTCGCGCCTTGATAGACCGGCATTTGTCTTTGCAATCGAGGATGCCGCCGACGGCAAGCCATGGTTCCACGACATCCAGACCTTCCTTATGACTAAGGAGTATCCTGTGGGTGCGTCAACCCAGGATAAGAAGACTCTGAGGAGGCTGTCGGGAAACTTTTACCTCAATCCTGATGGAGTGTTGTATAAGAGAAACCACGATCTCGTGCTACTCAGATGTGTAGATGAGAAAGAGGCAAGTATGCTCATGGGGGAAGTCCATGAGGGCACATTTGGTACGCACGCTGGCGGGCATGCCATGACGAGAAAGATCCTGAGAGCAGGATATTACTGGCTGACTATGGAGTCGGATTGCTTCAGATTCGCGAAGAAATGTCATAAATGCCAGATTTATGCTGATAAAGTTCATGTGCCGCCATGCCCATTGAATGTCATGTCCTCCCCTTGGCCGTTCTCCATGTGGGGCATTGACATGATAGGCAAGATCGAGCCCACTGCATCCAATGGTCACCGGTTCATTCTGGTAGCTATCGACTACTTCACCAAATGGGTGGAGGCAGCCTCGTACGCTAATGTGACCAAGCAGGTGGTAGCTAAATTCATAAAGAGGGACATCATCTGTCGTTATGGGGTTCCCGAGCGGATCATTACTGATAATGGTTCGAATTTGAACAACAAGATGATGAAGGAGTTGTGCCAGAGCTTCAAGATTGAACACCACAACTCATCTCCTTACCGGCCGAAGATGAATGGCGCCGTCGAAGCCGCCAACAAGAACATAAAGAAGATCGTTCAGAAGATGGTTGTCACCTACAAAGATTGGCACGAGATGCTGCCGTTTGCCTTGCACGGTTATCGTACGACGGTGCGTACGTCGACCGGGGCAACTCCTTTCTCCTTGGTGTACGGTATGGAAGCTGTCCTACCGTTAGAAGTGGAGATTCCTTCTTTGGGAGTTCTGGTTGACGTGAAACTCGACGAGGCAGAATGGATTACGAATCGTTTGAACCAACTCAGCCTGATGGACGAGAAGAGGTTAGCATCGATTGCATTTGGTCGACTGTACCAAAGCCGAATGAAGAAAGCTTATGATAAGAAGGTGCGTCCTAGAAGCTTTCAGACGGGTGATCTCGTCCTGAAGAAGATTCTTCCGCCACACTCCGATCACCGGGGCAAGTGGACTCCAAATTACGAAGGGCCGTATGTCGTCAGCAAGGTCTTCTCCGGAGGAGCTTTGTTGTTATCCACGATGGATGGTGAAGATTTTGCATCCCCGGTGAACGCGGACGCAGTTAAAAAATACTTTGCTTGAAAGAGACCCGCTGGACAAAAAAGAAAGAGTCCAGGCAAAAAAAGGGGCATCCCGGCGAACCAAAAACAGAATAAAAGGTTCGGGCAAAAATTAGGGATATATTGAAAAATGTACACCCGCGAAGTCGAAAACCTACACTGGGCGGCTTCGGCAAAAAAGGGTATCCCGGTGAACTGAAAACCCGTAAAGGGCGGTTCACGCAAAAGTTAGGGATTTGAATAAGCAAATGACTGCGTTCCGCGTGTGGACTTTCATTGTTAGTGGTTTGGAGGACCTGAGGGCCGTTGATCTGAATCAATCTCTTCCGAAGCTGAAGCGTCGGAGAAATATCGAAGTCGAGTGGGTCTTAGAGGGATCAACTCCTGGTGTTCGTCTACGCCTTGTTGCCGACATTTGTATATACTGATGTATATTTATGTTTTATTTTTGCGCGGCTTCCTCATTCCAGGAGCTTGCCTCTGTTGTAAAACATTTTTTGCCCATTCGGGGGTTCACCATCAATAAAATACATGTTACTCAGCAATGCTGCTTGCCCGTTTAGCATTTATCTGTTTTGTTTGCGAATGAAAACGCCGATGTTTTTGATAAAATGCGCATACATAAACTTACGGGCCTAGGCCCATTGATTGTTGAAACAATTAATTACCCGAATTTTGTCACGAGATAATAACCTTGATAGGCCCCTTTGAGGAGGGTATCTTGTCTGTTTGTTTGTGTTGTTGCAGGTGTAGCACCTTCCAGACGGTGCGCCGTGCGCATCCCCGAAGCAGGGCGAGTCCTCCTTCTCCAGCAGAGTTCAGTGGTCTCTCCTCCGCAGAGTCTGAATGCGAGACAGTGAGCATTGGTATGGCTCTCCAGGCAGAGGATTCTCTTCTCCAAGCAGACGCATCCTGAAGGAACGTCATCTTCTCAGCTGAGTCGCGCGTCGAAGCTCGTATGTCCCCAGCACCGGGTCACAAGTGCAAATTTCGTAGAAATGTTCGGGTGCCGAAGCTCATGTTTCCCCAGTAAGGTCGCCGAAGCAGGTGTGTAACACGGTGGGAGAACTGACTTTAAACAATGTTGCGGATAGCAAGAGTCGCCACCGACTTTTATTTTATCCATAAGGAAAGGTTATAAAAGAACAGGAAAGACCTTAGAGAATATTTTGGGTCCGGGGGGTAGGTTATGAAAAGGGAAGGTGTTAGCACCCTTTTCATCCATGGTTATCCATGGGCTCTTAGGTACTTAAGCTCACTTTTGAATTGTTTTGAAAGTGTAGTGTGTGAATAGCAAAAAATTTCAGAATAGTTTAATAATAATCCGTGTATGGATGTGAAAAAAACTTGTTTGAAAATTTTGTTGGAAATTTGTTTAAGTGTGGAAAAGTTTTGAAATGAGCAAGTATCTAGGAGTAGTCTACCCTAATGTTTTAAGGTCTTTCTTATTCTTTATTCTTTCCTTTAGTAAGACTATCCCTACTATAATGGAGTAGGTAGTCCTTACTTTGGAGGTTAAGGGACATGTGAGGGACAATTTGACTTTGAAGGCCATTGTGGGATGTAATAAGCACATATAAGGGACCATCATCATTTTTCGAAAGGGACTCGATTCGTAAAGGCAACCATAAGGGACTTTGATGATTTTTCCATTTTGAGGGACTTGCTTTATACACCCCACTTAACCATTATTCGTAGGCAACTTGAGGGATATCCTTAGGAAGTGAGACGGCGATTAAAATCGACTTACGTGTGTGACGTGTTTATTTTAATTATCTTTATTTAAAAGTGATCTAAATTTATTTTAATATTACATACATGTTGTTACACTCCCTAATTACTGACCATAATAATAATTAAATAATTAAACAACTTTACATCCAAGAAACAATTACAAAATAATAAGCAAAATAATTAAATAGCAAAGATAAATAAAATATAAATAAGCAATAATAAATAATAAAGGGGGTTAATTCTAAGTTTACTCGGCAAGACATCGCATCTTGTGCCTACGTATCCTTACGGGAGTGGAATCAGAGTAATCGTAGTTCCCCCAAAAGGGAGGTTAGAGACTTCTTGACTGTGGTCAAGGTCTCAAGGGGAATAAACGCATCTTAAGGACACGCTTACGTGGAGTGTAGAAACTCCAAATCTCTACGTTGAAATGTTAAGTTGTAATTAGGGTTAAATTAGGGATTCCACGGCGGGAAACCCTAAAGTGAGCGCGGCGGCTCTTTGACCTAATGCTAAGGGTAAAATTGTAATTTTGCCTGCGGCGAGGCATTTGTGAAAATTAGGGTTTGTAGAAGTTGTAAGGGTTGAAGGTGAGGACTATTGACACGGCGGTCAAATGCTAGACCTAATTCCTTCAGAGTGTGTAATGTGATAGATTAACGGTAAATGAATGTGAGAATTTTAATCATACAAACAGCGGAAAGTAAAAGTGGGAAGGTAAACGCGATTGTTAGGTTCACGAGGTTACAATTGAGAAGCAGTTACAATAATAACGAACTTTGAATAAAATAGAATTAAATAATAAAAAAAAGGCAACGTGACAAGCTGCAAAACGAACAAACTGTGTTAGTGGACAGAATTACATGAATTATCAGACACGTCAGGAAGTGAAATTATGCATATTTTTGTGGTTTTATTTTATGATATAAACTTCAATTTAAATTAAAATAGGAGTTTTAATATTAATAAATTAATTTAACTTAAATCCTCAAAAAATATTTTAACCTAATTATCTAACAAAACTCCACATTTTTTTTAAAGGTTTAATGTTTATATTTTTTTCCAAAAGGGTTTTAATTTGATTATCTAGAACATACTTTAATTAATATTTCTTAAAAAAATTTACTTACATAAAAAACAGAAAGAAAAGATTTTTAAATTATTACAAATTTTTTTTTTAGAAAGAAATTTTGATTTGTTATTTGGTTAATTTATTAAAGAGATACTTTATCACATTTTTCAATTATTAAAATAAACAACAAAATAAATAAAATAGATAATAAAAAAAACAAAAGAAAAGAAAAGAATGTTTTGGGCCGACAGTTGGGTGATGAAGTCCCAACCGGCCCGGTTTGCGAAGGTTTGAACGGTTAAGGGAACCCCCAAAAGGGGAAACCCTAATCCATGCAGCCGTCTTCTCGTCTTTCCTTATCTCTCTCGTTTCTCTCGCGTTTCAGCTACGAGCTCTTGATCATCTTGGTTGAACTCTTCATCTCTTTCATATGAAACAAACAACAACAAGATTAATAGAATACGCATTCCTGCATGATGACTTACGTTTGGGGATTGAGGATCTTCCGGCGGCGATTCGGGCTAACGGCGATGATGGTGGCTGAGCCTGGAGAGGGAATTGCTCGCCGTTGATGTGAACGGCGCCGGCGAACCCTCCCTTCTAGATCGGTTCGTTTATGTTCTGACGAAAAAGCTTCGATGGAGTTCGTCTTTGTAGCGAATGTGCGTTATCCGTTGTTGGCCGATGAGGTTATCGCTGAGGCTTTGGAGTGATTTCGCGGTTTTTTGATGGGACTCCTTGGTTCTCTTCTGCGGCCGTCTTTGGATCTTTTTCGCTAGGGTTTCACACAGGTGACATTGTTCTTTTATATCCTTCTCTGATTTTCGAATGGGCTTGGATAATATCTTTTTTACGTTATTTTTACTGATATTAATTTCTGATTGGGATTTGATTTGGAAACATTCCTCTTTCGGATGTGGTTCGCCCAATATTCATTTTTCTGATATGCATCACTTTGAGATCTTTTTGGATTTGGTTTGGAAACATTCTCGTGTTCGGTTGTGATTTGCATTATTACGGATTTGATTTTGTTATCTTTTCTGATAGGGTTTGGATATCTGTTTCGAACTGATTTGGTTTATTTTTGATGCAGTCCGGGTTGGATTAAACTCTCTGCTATGTTGGCTCGTTTGATATGGATTTTGTCTGGTGAATTCCGTTTCAGCTTCAGTCCGCCTTTATTTACTTGATAGTGGCTGATACGCTTGACTTTAGACTTCGGATACGGTGCTTGTCATAACTCTGTGGTTCTTCTGATAGACCTTTCTGCAAAACTATCTTTTTTCCTGGTGAGCTTGGCTCTTTGTCTGATGTCTGGTATGTTCTTTCGAGACTCATCCGGGCCTGACTAGGGCATCCATGTTTGAGACCTTCTTCAAAATTTTGGTTTGGATTTGATTTTCTGTTAACGACTCACTTGGATTCATTCGGAGCCAGTTTGCTTAACTTGTTCTATGTCCAGTTTTCGATGCAGTCGGATCGTCCCTGAATTTCATGACAGAATTGATGCCAGAATCGTCTTCTAGTATAATTTGGTCATTGCTTGGTTGTCCATGTTCACATTTAGTTCGGATGGACATTTGCTTATGCCTTCTGAATTCACTGTCTGTATTATCTTTTCCTCTTCTTCTTTCTCGGCCGTCCCGCATTGATAAGAACAGACATTACCTGGTCCGACACCGATGGCGCAGATTGGTAACGGGGGTAGGATGCGGCTTCGGTCGTGCCACTCCCGACACTCGATGATGACGCTGTTCTGAGAGTGTCGAGTAACCTCTAACACTTTTCCTGTTGTGTTTTGTTTATCTGTTCTTTTTCAGGTAACCGGAGCCTCGTGAAGAACTCAAAGAAAGACCAATGAAGAACAATTATAGTTTAAGATTTAGAATAGGGTGTTTGTAAATATAAATCTATTGTAAGCTACCGAATACCTCAGAATAAAGATTCAAAAGCATTTTTCTTTCAACTTGTAACTTTAGATATTTGTGAAATAAAATCCAATAAAATGTTCATTGTTATTTTCTCAATTGTAAATCTAAATATTCATGAATAATAATCCATAAATTATTTAAACTCACCTTTTAGTCATAACTTATGAGTTCCAAAATATCTAAAACTTACTTCCTCTTCGCCTTGATCAAGTAAATGATATCCCGTAACATAAACAAATCCAACTGAAATCCCTTTGAATACGTGACTTCTCAGACCACGCCTAACGGCATTTCCTTATTTTCAAAATAATCTCAACTCATAAACTGCTCGTCAAATGCCCTTGACATAATCAGTCTATGTAAACAAATGCTTCGGAAATAACGTCTTATTTATCCCAACATTACAAACTCTGCTTGAAATGACCAAAACGCCTCAGATGCACTTCCTGCAAAACAAACAGATTGAAGTCTTGGAAGTCCGTTTAGCCTGATTAAAGTCAAAACCCTAGTTTTGGATGCACTGCTTAGGAGGTGCATTGTCTGAGGGAATTGTCAACTCTTCTGACCAATTGTGAATTTTGTGAACCTTGTGAACCTTCTTGGAACACAAAGTCTTGTATTGTGAGGGCAAATTTTGGGGTGCAACAGCTGCCCCTGTTCAATTTTCTGAAACCTGAGGGGTTAGATTGGTATATTTGCCAGTCGTAACCTGGAAGGTTGAAGGGGATTGAACACAAAAGCCCAAAAATTTGCACTCACCAGTGCATGGAGTGATATTGATGGTTGGTTGAACATGATTGAGTGGGCTTAAAGATGCCACTAGGGGAAAGTTCTTCAGTAGTATAATGAGAACTGTCAGGAGTCTGGAGTAATACTGATGTAACAGCATGTCTTCATGAGGATAGAGCAATCAATAATGACAACCCTAAAGCAGTCTTGAAGTGATAAATCTGACCTCAGGAGGATAGAGCAATCAATAGCTCTAAAGCAGTCTTGAAGTAATAATGGCTTCAGGAGGATAGAGCAATCAATAGCTCTAAAGCAGTCTTGAAGTAATAGAATGACTTCAGTAGGATAGAGCAATCAACAGCTCTAAAGCAGTCTTGAAATAATAATGTGATATGTCTTCAGGAGGATAGAGCAATCAATAGCTCTAAAGCAGTCTTGAAGTAATGATTTCAGGAGGATAGAGCAATGGATAGCTCTAAAGCAGTCTTGAAATAATAATGTAATTTCAGGAGGATAGAGCAATGGATAACTCTAAAGCAGTCTTGAAATAATAGGATGATTTCAGGAGGATAGAGCAATCAGTAGCTCTAAAGCAGTCTTGAAATAATAATGTGATATGTCTTCAGGAGGATAGAGCAATCAATAGCTCTAAAGCAGTCTTGAAGTAATGATTTCAGGAGGATAGAGCAATGGATAGCTCTAAAGCAGTCTTGAAATAATTAGATGGCTTCAGGAGGATAGAGCAATGAATAGCTCTAAAGCAGTCTTGAAATAATAATGTGATATGTCTTCAGGAGGATAGAGCAATCAATAGCTCTAAAGCAGTCTTGAAGTAATGATTTCAGGAGGATAGAGCAATGGATAGCTCTAAAGCAGTCTTGAAATAATAATGTAATTTCAGGAGGATAGAGCAATGGATAACTCTAAAGCAGTCTTGAAATAATAGGATGATTTCAGGAGGATAGAGCAATCAGTAGCTCTAAAGCAGTCTTGAAATAATAATGTGATATGTCTTCAGGAGGATAGAGCAATCAATAGCTCTAAAGCAGTCTTGAAGTAATGATTTCAGGAGGATAGAGCAATGGATAGCTCTAAAGCAGTCTTGAAATAATTAGATGGCTTCAGGAGGATAGAGCAATGAATAGCTCTAAAGCAGTCTTGAAATAATAATGTGATATGTCTTCAGGAGGATAGAGCAATCAATAGCTCTAAAGCAGTCTTGAAATAATAATGTGATATGTCTTCAGGAGGATAGAGCAATCAATAGCTCTAAAGCAGTCTTGAAATAATAATGTGATATGTCTTCAGGAGGATAGAGCAATCAATAGCTCTAAAGCAGTCTTGAAGCAATGATTTCAGGAGGGTAGAGCAATGGATAGCTCTAAAGCAGTCTTGAAATAATTAGATGGCTTCAGGAGGATAGAGCAATGAATAGCTCTAAAGCAGTCTTGAAGTAGTAATATGACCTCATGAGGATAGAGCAATGAATAGCTCTAAAGCAGTCTTGAAGTAATAGGATGATTTCAGGAGGATAGAGCAATCAGTAGCTCTAAAGCAGTCTTGAAGTCATGAGAGGCTATCAGGAGGATAAAATAACCCTGAGGTTACAATAAAGCAGTCCCAAAGTAATAAGAAGCTCATCAGGAGGATAAAGTAACCCTGAGGTTACAATAAAGCAGTCCCAAAGATCATAAGCTTGTTTGTTGGATAATTAACCTGAAAACAAGGTAGCATTCTGTATAACAACATTAGTTTATGCTTTATGTATGCATGTATGACATGATGCACTTAGGTAATGTACTATAGACATATATGTTATGGTATGATGTAAATGATGTATGTATGATATGACACTGCTGGAAGTGTCTGGATATCCTTGTATAACAACTGCTGGCCAAGGAAAATAAATCCCGATTCGTTGTTGAAGAATATATAACCCTCCGTCTGCTGGGGATAACAAGGTATAGATAACCTCCCGTTGTTGGGGATAACAAGGTATAGATAACCTCCCGTTGTTGGGGATAGTAGGGTATAGATAACCTTCGTTTTCGTTTGATAGTAGGATAAGTATAACATCCCGTCTTCGTTCATCGTGCCCTTATTGGAAAGTAATTTCCCGTATATCCGTATGAGGATAAAAGAGATGGATATAAATTCCAGGGGAGATTAGACTTTGTGAAAGTGGATTAGTCCTACTGATGGTTTGTAACTGTCTTGTAAAGATGAACCGGCGAAGCTTCGTTGAAATCCTTCCCTCGTTCGTCCTTAGTAAATACTATTACTGCATTTTCATGCATTTCTGGTAAACATCAATCATATTAAAAGCATACATGCATTTCTGGTAAACATCAATCATATTCAAAGGCATACATACATTCAAACACAACCAATGGACGTTTCGCTTATGTAAATAGGGTAAAAGTAAATCTGGATTCAAAAGATGGGGTTTATTTATATCAAAAGTGACCCATACACGGGTAAGTTTGTACAAGGAGACATAAACCCTAGTAAGAGAATTTTGTCATGAAGTTTTACAAAAAGAATCAGCTATGTGGGAAATAATCCTATTGAGTTTCAATTCTACTATTGCCACTCAAGTATCTCATCTTCTTGCTGTTGAGACGGAAACGATTGGATTGAGCTTTATCTGTTTGAGCTTGAGTAAGTAGTACAACTGGTTGCAGTTTCATGAGTGATCCAAACGAGACATAGTCATACGCTTTAATCCCTAACTTTTGCCTGGATTGCCCTTTCAGGTTTTCAATCCACCGGGATACCCTTTTTTGCCCAAGCCGCCTTTTCAGGTTTTCGACTTGCCGGGTGTACATCTTTTTATATATATATCCCTAATTTTTGCCCAAACCCTTTTGGTTTGCCGGGATGCCCTTATTTTTGCCTAGGCCTGTCAACCTAGCGGGTCTCTTTTTATGCGTAGTATTTTTTAACTATGTCTGTGTTTACAGATTGTGGGAAGTCTTCACCATCCATTGTAGTCAGTATCATGGCACCTCCTGAGAACACTGTCTTGACTACAAATGGTCCCTCATATGTTGGAGTCCACTTGCCCCTTCAGTGTCAATCTCATTGCAGTTTGCAGGCTTCTCAAATCTATCAATGGTAATCTTGGGAGCTTCATCATCCCAGCTTATCTCAAACATAGATGCCACGGTGGCCAATGCGTCCGCCAACTGATTCTCTCTTCGTGGAATATGTCCAAAAGTAATCTCTTTGAAATGTGGGATCAAAGACAACACATGTTCTCTGTAAGGAATGAGATTATCATGCTTTGTATCCCAATCTCCTTTAATCTGACTTACTACCAGAGCTGAATCTCCATACCCCTCAAGGAACTGAATCTTCATATCAATAGCAACTTGCATACCCATGATACATGCCTCATACTCAGCCATGTTATTGGTACCATAGAAACAAAGTCTGGCAGTAATCGGGGTATGACAACCTTCAGGTGAACTAATCACAACACCAACACCATTACCATGTGCATTGGAGGCACCATCAAAAACCATAGTCCATCGGGATCCTTGTTCAGGTCCGTCATATTGTCCAGGTTCTTTGGTAACAGACGTAATGTCTTCATCAGGGAACTCAAAATTCGTTGACTGGTAATCATCTACAGCTTGATGAGCCAAATGATCAGCAACAACACTCCCCTTAATGGCCTTCTGAGTAGTATACTGTATATCATATTCCGTCAAGATCATTTGCCATCTTGCAATTCTTCCGGAGAGAGCAGGTTTCTCAAATATGTACTTGATTGGATCCATCTTCGAAATCAACAAGGTAGTATGGGTCAACATATACTGTCTTAGTCGGCGAGCAGCCCATGCCAAAGCGCAGCAAGTTTTCTCGAGCAGTGAGTATCTTGTTTCACAGTCGGTAAACTTTTTGCTAAGGTAGTATATTGCCTGCTCTTTTCGACCAGACTCGTCATGTTGCCCCAATACACACCCCATTGAGTTGTCTAATACTGTTAAATACATAATCAAGGGTCTTCCATCAACTGGTGGCATTAAAATTGGAGGTTCTAGCAAATATCTCTTGATTTCATCAAAGGCAGTCTGGCACTCATCATTCCATTCCATCACCTGATCTTTCTTCAACAACTTGAAGATTGGCTCACAGATGGTAGTTAATTGGGAAATAAATCTTGCAATGTAGTTCAATCGTCCCAAGAAACCTCTAACCTCCTTCTCAGTACGGGGAGCTGGCATCTCTCGTATAGCTTTCACTTTTGCAGGATCCACTTCAATACCTTTTCCACTGACAATGAAACCCAAGAGTTTTCCAGATCTAACTCCAAAAGTACACTTGTTTGGGTTCAATCTCAACTTGTATTTCTTCAACCTCTCAAACAACTTGTGCAGATGATCAAGATGTTGCTCTTCATTCTGAGATCTGGCTATCATATCATCCACATATACCTCTATCTCATGATGAATCATATCATGAAACAAAGCCACCATAGCACGCTGATATGTTGCCCCTGCATTCTTCAAACCAAATGGCATTACCTTATAGCAAAAGGTGCCCCACTGTGTCACAAATGTTGTCTTCTCCATATCTTCAGGTGCCATCTTGATTTGATTGTAACCAGAGAAACCATCCATAAAAGAGAATACCTTATGCTGAGCAGTGTTGTTTACCAGAATATCGATATGAGGAAGTGGAAAGTCGTCTTTAGGGCTAGCCTTGTTCAGATCTCTGTAGTCTACACACATACGTACCTTACCATCTTTCTTAGGAACTGGTACCACATTTGCAACCCACTGAGGATAAGAAGTTACGGCCAAGAACCCTGCATTGAACTGTTTCATTACCTCTGCTTTGATCTTTTCTGACATTTCAGGACGCATACGACGAACCTTCTGCTTCTTTGGACGACAATCTTCTTTCACTGGCAAACGGTGAACCACAATGTCTGTATCCAACCCTGGCATATCTTCATAAGACCAAGCAAAGATCTCCACATAGTCACGTAGCATCTGAATCAACCTGCTCTTGACACTGTCCTCTAAATCAGCCCCTATCTTGACCTCTTTTCTGTTTTCTTCAGTTCCCAGATTCACAACTTCGACTGGCTCTTCATGTGGTTGTATAGCTTTCTCTTCTTGTTGTAACAACCTAGCAAGCTCTACAGGTATTTCACAATCGTCCTCGTTTCCGTCTTCAGTTTGATAGATCGGATTCTCGAAATTGTAATTGGCAATAGTAGAACTGTTATCAACTGGATCCAGAGTGGATGAGGATCTGCATTTTAGTGACGTGGGTGTGTGTAAGAACACATAGCTGATAAAGCAAAAATAAAAAAAGAAAGACAAGGAACGCAATATTTACGAAAACGAAACGTCCACTGATTTTATTGAATGAAGTATGCAAATGAAATGACAACCCGTAACAAGCACACCATTGTGCCCCGGGTAAGGCACATGGCTTGAAAGTTTTAATTGTTCCAGAAATCATAAATTTAAAAACATAACACAGTAATAGTATTTACTCCTGACTAAAGGAGATAGGGATAACATCTTCAGCTGTCCAATTATTGAGTCCAGCACCCACAGTAGGAAAAATCCATGCCTCCAAGTTGTGGTCTTCATCTTGATCTCCCACAGCATTGATAACCCCTTGATTGGTGATACGAACAGCACGAGCACGACGAACAGCCTTCTGGGACTCTGCAGTGAAACCCAAACCAAACTTGTCAGACTTGTATGGAATATCAGGAAGCTGACCCCAAATAGTACAACCACCTTCTTCCACCATAGCTTTTGCATCATTGAGGGAGGCCATTGCCATTGTTGGAGGGTTTCTGATGACCACAGGAACCTTCTTCACAGCAGGAGGAGTCACACAATCCTTAACAGCCCAGGGAACCACTTCAAATGACTGACATGGAGTTTCAATGTATTCACCTTCTACTTCCAGATACTTGAAAGTGTTTACATGGCTGACAAAGTATTCTTCCTCTCCAAAGACAGTAACAACTTTTCCATTCACCGGATATCTCAACTTTTGATGTAATGTGGAGGTCACAGCACCTGCCCCATGGATCCAGGGACGACCAAGCAGACATGAGTACGAAGGACGAATATCCATCACATAGAATGTAGCAGTGAACACCTGAGAGCCAACCTTGATTGGAAGATCAATTTCCCCATGCACTACTCTTCTAGAACCATCAAAAGCCTTTACCACAATATTACTGGGCTTCAATACCGTATCTTCAGGACTCAGCTTGTTCAGGACTTCCTTAGGCAACACATTCAGAGAGGAACCATTGTCTATCAGCACATGAGACAGGGTAGTGCCCCTGCATTCAATTGAAATATGCAAGGCCCTGTTATGATCCCTCTTGGCAGGGGTCAAGTCAGCATCAGAAAATCCTAACCCATTGTCATAGGTCAGGTGAGCAACACAATTCTCAAACTGGTCCACAGAAATTGCACTGGGTACATGAGCCATTTTTAGAAACTTGATCAATGACTTGGCATGAGCCTCAGAACATAATAACAGGGAGAGCATAGAAATCTTTGAGGGAGTATGCCCCAGCTGATCAACAATATCATAATCACTCTTGCGAATGATTTTCAATACTTCTTCCATCTGCTTAGAGAGGTCATCAGCAGCTGGCACATCAGTAGATACAGGCTCAATAACAGGACCCTTGCCCCGAGCATCAGTGGTGGAAGTAACAGCAGGAGTAACTGCACTCTTAGAAGCAACTGGAGGAGAGAAGACTCTTCCACTACGAGTGATCTTGTTAGATCCAGCAATATTATCAATGTCAACAGGCATATCAGGTAAAGGCTCCTGCTTGACGCCATGGATGTAAACATCAGACCCATAGTGCCAAGGCACAGCTTTGTCAGATGTATAAGGAATAGGACCAGGAGTGGTAATGATCAGAGGAGCTACTCTGGCTTCAGCAACAACTTTCACAGGCCCTTCAGCAGTAATCTTGATTGGGCCCTGATGAGTGATTTTAATGGGACCCTTTGAAGTGATTCTTAGTGGTACTTTGTCAACCATGTCAACCTCTTCAATCTTCTTACCCTGAGTCAGATGATCCACCATACTTTCTACAGATGCTGGTCTTCTTTCAAACACTATAGTATATTTATCCATGAGATGTTGAATCCCATCTCTCAAAATGAAGCAATTATCCGGCTTATAGGTACAATATAGACAATCTTCATGACAACCTGGAAAGATCCCAGCTTGTACTAACCTCTTTTTGATAACAGACAATGGTGTGCTCAACTCCATAACTGAATAGACATGCAGATCTTCATCAATATCTTCATCAATGGCGTTGACAGTCTTCTCGTGATTTGGCATTGGAGCTGTAATCACATTTGGAGTACCTGGTGGATCAAACTCAATTTCTCCAGCATCAATCATATCCTGAATTTTGTTCTTCAAGACCCAGCAGTTATTAGTATCATGTCCTGGACAGTTTGAATGATATGCACATCGTGCATTGGGATTGTACTTGGGAGAGGTAACATTGGGATTCTGAGGAGCCTCCCTCAGGGTAATAAGTTCAGCCTTCAACAAGTGTTGCAATGCCTGAGCCATTGACATGTTGATCTTCGTGAACTGTCTTCTAGCCCTCTGCTGGTTGCCTTGAGGCTGCTCTGTTGTTGCAGGAGTTGGATTTGAAATATGAACTGCACTAACAGACTGATGCCTTCTGTTACGATCAGGCTGACCATACACAGCATTAGATTCTTTCTTCCCAGTGGGAGGCTTCCTCTTTGTGTTGAGGTATGAGTTGAGGTTTCGTTCCTCATGAAGTAGCTTTGTTAGCTCTAGGATCCTTGCTTGGCTTGCTTTGTAATGAGCCTCGAAAGTATCCCTTTGCTCTTTCAGTTGGATCCATGATCTCTGCAAGTCTTCCATATCAGTAGGCATGTCTGGGTGAAGGATGGTATAAGCTGTGTCTCCTTCAGCAACAGGTTCCATGGTAACTGGTAGGACGGCAGGATATGGCATCATGAGTGTCTGAGCACGAGATCGTACCCATCTGAGATAAGCCTCCATAGGAATAGTGTACTTAGGCTCCAGTGTCTTGCTGTCAATCCTGTTTACCTTTCCCCAAGCTCGGATGAATCTCTGACGGTAACCCTGAAGATCGTTGTCGTAGTCAAACACGATGCCCTGAATCAACATGTCATGTGGACCATCGCTCCGGGCGTAACCAAACTGTCGTAAAGCTAGAGATGGGTTGTAGGTGATGCCTCCTCTTATGCCCAGAAGTGGCACATTAGGAAACTCCCCACAACGGTCAATGATGGTGACATTCTCCATAGATCTGGAGCACCAATGGATGTCTGAGTGAGAAAGTGACATGATCCTCTTGGACCATCTGAACCCTTGCTCATTCTTCATTACTGAGCGAGGAAGGTGAGAAATAAACCACCTCGAAAGTAAAGGTATGCAGCACATCAAAGTTCCTCTTGCCCTTGTAGTACGGGTGTGAAGAGAATGTAGGATGTCTCCAAGTAAGGTAGGCACTGGATTGTGACTCAGGAATATGTTGATGGCATGAACGTCTATGAACTGATCAGGATTGGGGAACAACACTAAGCCATCAATCAATAAGGCTAAGATCTCCTCAAAAGCATCGTAGCTCATAGCCTTCAAGAACATTTGAGCTTTATCCACTAATACCTTGGCAAGAATACCTTTAACTCCACTTCTCGTCTCTAGAACAACGTCAGACTTCTTCAGATGTAGAGCTGCAGCAATAACTTCTGGTTTAAGCTCCTTCTCTAAGCCTGTGAATGGCTTCTGATCAAGAACAGGTATACCCAGAAGTTTAGAGAACTCCTCCATGGTTGGAACCAGCTGATAATCAGGAAATGTAAAGCAATGGTGCTTAGGGTCAAAGAACTGAAACAGCACACTCATCATGTCTTCACTGAACCCTGAAGTAACTAGATCCAATAAGTGACCATGTCTCTTGTTGAACTGGGAATGATCAGGCACTAGGGAAACCAACTCCTTGAGCTTAGCAGGTATCCCTACAAAGTTGATCCTGATGGTGTTTCTACGAGCAGAAGCCATGACCTGCAACAAAGAACAAAGATAAATCCTTTGGTCCTTGAAATGGTTAGGGAAAATGATAAGCTTATGATGCATGATGATGTCATGATGTCATGCTCAATCACAAACATGTGGCACACACAAACAAGTCACACCATAACCCTAGGTTTAAAGGCTTGCATGAGGTTCAAAGGCAAGTACCCTCCCCTGAAGTTAGATGGTTCATCCTGTCCTACAAAAGTAACCAGGTTCTAAGGGATCTCAATATCATTGATCCTTCACAAGGGTGGTTGTTCAGAAGGCAACTTACTTGCCAACCAAAACCCTCCAAGTTTAAGATCTCAATGAGCGTAGTATCGAGTGTCAACCAACTTCAGTCTGCACCAAAGCCGGTTACCTCACTACTTTCTAAAGGCCAAGATGAGTTAACTAGGGTTCTAAAAGTCAGTTAGTGCATTGACAACATATGGCAGCCTCAATATTATCCTCAACTTGACTTAAGGAATATAAGCACCAACCAAGAAGTCGCACTAACTATGGCCACCAGATCAACCGTATCGATATACGTCATACAGTTTCCTTGGTCTATTGCCATTTACCTAAGGTACACTAGATCCGGGTTAGGACCTTTCACACATAAGAGCACCCCAACAACATAATAATAAAGCAAACAAGGCAAACAATTTAAAGTGATCTTAATTCCTAAGGGTACCCCTCTTAAATAGATCCCCAGCAGAGTCGCCAGTTCTGTAACACGGTGGGAGAACTGACTTTAAACAATGTTGCGGATAGCAAGAGTCGCCACCGACTTTTATTTTATCCATAAGGAAAGGTTATAAAAGAACAGGAAAGACCTTAGAGAATATTTTGGGTCCGGGGGGTAGGTTATGAAAAGGGAAGGTGTTAGCACCCTTTTCATCCATGGTTATCCATGGGCTCTTAGGTACTTAAGCTCACTTTTGAATTGTTTTGAAAGTGTAGTGTGTGAATAGCAAAAAATTTCAGAATAGTTTAATAATAATCCGTGTATGGATGTGAAAAAAACTTGTTTGAAAATTTTGTTGGAAATTTGTTTAAGTGTGGAAAAGTTTTGAAATGAGCAAGTATCTAGGAGTAGTCTACCCTAATGTTTTAAGGTCTTTCTTATTCTTTATTCTTTCCTTTAGTAAGACTATCCCTACTATAATGGAGTAGGTAGTCCTTACTTTGGAGGTTAAGGGACATGTGAGGGACAATTTGACTTTGAAGGCCATTGTGGGATGTAATAAGCACATATAAGGGACCATCATCATTTTTCGAAAGGGACTCGATTCGTAAAGGCAACCATAAGGGACTTTGATGATTTTTCCATTTTGAGGGACTTGCTTTATACACCCCACTTAACCATTATTCGTAGGCAACTTGAGGGATATCCTTAGGAAGTGAGACGGCGATTAAAATCGACTTATGTGTGTGACGTGTTTATTTTAATTATCTTTATTTAAAAGTGATCTAAATTTATTTTAATATTACATACATGTTGTTACACTCCCTAATTACTGACCATAATAATAATTAAATAATTAAACAACTTTACATCCAAGAAACAATTACAAAATAATAAGCAAAATAATTAAATAGCAAAGATAAATAAAATATAAATAAGCAATAATAAATAATAAAGGGGGTTAATTCTAAGTTTACTCGGCAAGACATCGCATCTTGTGCCTACGTATCCTTACGGGAGTGGAATCAGAGTAATCGTAGTTCCCCCAAAAGGGAGGTTAGAGACTTCTTGACTGTGGTCAAGGTCTCAAGGGGAATAAACGCATCTTAAGGACACGCTTACGTGGAGTGTAGAAACTCCAAATCTCTACGTTGAAATGTTAAGTTGTAATTAGGGTTAAATTAGGGATTCCACGGCGGGAAACCCTAAAGTGAGCGCAGCGGCTCTTTGACCTAATGCTAAGGGTAAAATTGTAATTTTGCCTGCGGCGAGGCATTTGTGAAAATTAGGGTTTGTAGAAGTTGTAAGGGTTGAAGGTGAGGACTATTGACACGGCGGTCAAATGCTAGACCTAATTCCTTCAGAGTGTGTAATGTGATAGATTAACGGTAAATGAATGTGAGAATTTTAATCATACAAACAGCGGAAAGTAAAAGTGGGAAGGTAAACGCGATTGTTAGGTTCACGAGGTTACAATTGAGAAGCAGTTACAATAATAACGAACTTTGAATAAAATAGAATTAAATAATAAAAAAAAGGCAACGTGACAAGCTGCAAAACGAACAAACTGTGTTAGTGGACAGAATTACATGAATTATCAGACACGTCAGGAAGTGAAATTATGCATATTTTTGTGGTTTTATTTTATGATATAAACTTCAATTTAAATTAAAATAGGAGTTTTAATATTAATAAATTAATTTAACTTAAATCCTCAAAAAATATTTTAACCTAATTATCTAACAAAACTCCACATTTTTTTTAAAGGTTTAATGTTTATATTTTTTTCCAAAAGGGTTTTAATTTGATTATCTAGAACATACTTTAATTAATATTTCTTAAAAAAATTTACTTACATAAAAAACAGAAAGAAAAGATTTTTAAATTATTACAAATTTTTTTTTTAGAAAGAAATTTTGATTTGTTATTTGGTTAATTTATTAAAGAGATACTTTATCACATTTTTCAATTATTAAAATAAACAACAAAATAAATAAAATAGATAATAAAAAAAACAAAAGAAAAGAAAAGAATGTTTTGGGCCGACAGTTGGGTGATGAAGTCCCAACCGGCCCGGTTTGCGAAGGTTTGAACGGTTAAGGGAACCCCCAAAAGGGGAAACCCTAATCCATGCAGCCGTCTTCTCGTCTTTCCTTATCTCTCTCGTTTCTCTCGCGTTTCAGCTACGAGCTCTTGATCATCTTGGTTGAACTCTTCATCTCTTTCATATGAAACAAACAACAACAAGATTAATAGAATACGCATTCCTGCATGATGACTTACGTTTGGGGATTGAGGATCTTCCGGCGGCGATTCGGGCTAACGGCGATGATGGTGGCTGAGCCTGGAGAGGGAATTGCTCGCCGTTGATGTGAACGGCGCCGGCGAACCCTCCCTTCTAGATCGGTTCGTTTATGTTCTGACGAAAAAGCTTCGATGGAGTTCGTCTTTGTAGCGACTGTGCATTATCCGTTGTTGGCCGATGAGGTTATCGCTGAGGCTTTGGAGTGATTTCGCGGTTTTTTGATGGGACTCCTTGGTTCTCTTCTGCGGCCGTCTTTGGATCTTTTTCGCTAGGGTTTCACACAGGTGACATTGTTCTTTTATATCCTTCTCTGATTTTCGAATGGGCTTGGATAATATCTTTTTTACGTTATTTTTACTGATATTAATTTCTGATTGGGATTTGATTTGGAAACATTCCTCTTTCGGATGTGGTTCGCCCAATATTCATTTTTCTGATATGCATCACTTTGAGATCTTTTTGGATTTGGTTTGGAAACATTCTCGTGTTCGGTTGTGATTTGCATTATTACGGATTTGATTTTGTTATCTTTTCTGATAGGGTTTGGATATCTGTTTCGAACTGATTTGGTTTATTTTTGATGCAGTCCGGGTTGGATTAAACTCTCTGCTATGTTGGCTCGTTTGATATGGATTTTGTCTGGTGAATTCCGTTTCAGCTTCAGTCCGCCTTTATTTACTTGATAGTGGCTGATACGCTTGACTTTAGACTTCGGATACGGTGCTTGTCATAACTCTGTGGTTCTTCTGATAGACCTTTCTGCAAAACTATCTTTTTTCCTGGTGAGCTTGGCTCTTTGTCTGATGTCTGGTATGTTCTTTCGAGACTCATCCGGGCCTGACTAGGGCATCCATGTTTGAGACCTTCTTCAAAATTTTGGTTTGGATTTGATTTTCTGTTAACGACTCACTTGGATTCATTCGGAGCCAGTTTGCTTAACTTGTTCTATGTCCAGTTTTCGATGCAGTCGGATCGTCCCTGAATTTCATGACAGAATTGATGCCAGAATCGTCTTCTAGTATAATTTGGTCATTGCTTGGTTGTCCATGTTCACATTTAGTTCGGATGGACATTTGCTTATGCCTTCTGAATTCACTGTCTGTATTATCTTTTCCTCTTCTTCTTTCTCGGCCGTCCCGCATTGATAAGAACAGACATTACCTGGTCCGACACCGATGGCGCAGATTGGTAACGGGGGTAGGATGCGGCTTCGGTCGTGCCACTCCCGACACTCGATGATGACGCTGTTCTGAGAGTGTCGAGTAACCTCTAACACTTTTCCTGTTGTGTTTTGTTTATCTGTTCTTTTTCAGGTAACCGGAGCCTCGTGAAGAACTCAAAGAAAGACCAATGAAGAACAATTATAGTTTAAGATTTAGAATAGGGTGTTTGTAAATATAAATCTATTGTAAGCTACCGAATACCTCAGAATAAAGATTCAAAAGCATTTTTCTTTCAACTTGTAACTTTAGATATTTGTGAAATAAAATCCAATAAAATGTTCATTGTTATTTTCTCAATTGTAAATCTAAATATTCATGAATAATAATCCATAAATTATTTAAACTCACCTTTTAGTCATAACTTATGAGTTCCAAAATATCTAAAACTTACTTCCTCTTCGCCTTGATCAAGTAAATGATATCCCGTAACATAAACAAATCCAACTGAAATCCCTTTGAATACGTGACTTCTCAGACCACGCCTAACGGCATTTCCTTATTTTCAAAATAATCTCAACTCATAAACTGCTCGTCAAATGCCCTTGACATAATCAGTCTATGTAAACAAATGCTTCGGAAATAACGTCTTATTTATCCCAACATTACAAACTCTGCTTGAAATGACCAAAACGCCTCAGATGCACTTCCTGCAAAACAAACAGATTGAAGTCTTGGAAGTCCGTTTAGCCTGATTAAAGTCAAAACCCTAGTTTTGGATGCACTGCTTAGGAGGTGCATTGTCTGAGGGAATTGTCAACTCTTCTGACCAATTGTGAATTTTGTGAACCTTGTGAACCTTCTTGGAACACAAAGTCTTGTATTGTGAGGGCAAATTTTGGGGTGCAACAAGGTGCCTTCCCCAGCACCGGGTCACAAGTGCAGGTCTCGTAGGAAGCTGTTCGTATGCCGAAGGATGCAGTAACTGATGGTGCCAGACTGAAGTCTCCCGCGGAATTGAAATTCCCCACTAGAGCCGTATTCTCTCCCGAAGTCGGATGATTCCCTCTTCCCCAGTAGAGTGTTGGAACAGCTGATGTTGAGATTCCCCTGCAGAGTTGTACTCTCCCCCGAAGTCGGATGATTCCTTCTTCCCCAGCGGAATTAGAACTCCTCATCAGAGTTGTACTCTCCAGTGAAGTAGAATGATTTCTCTCTCCACGGCTGAGTTCGCAAACCCCAAGAGAGCCGAATCCTTGGAAGCAGTTGAGACCGTGAGTGGTTTTCCCTAGCAGAGCATTGAACAGCTGATGCTGTATTTCCCCAGAGTCGCACTCTCTCCAGCGAAGCAGAATGACTTCCCCTTCCTCAGCCGAGTTTGCAGATGTCCAAGAGAGCCGAGTCCTTGGAAGTTGATCAGATCATGATTGGTTTTTCCCCAGTGGAGTGTGGAGCAGCTGAAGCTGTTTCCCCACAGAGTTGTTATCCCCAGAAGAGTAGCCGAGAAGGCCCCGCAGTTTATTCTCACGATTGACATCGCATTCCTTCAGCAGGTCCAAGTTCTCGTAGAGCTTCGTTCCCCTGCAGCAGATCAACTGAAGTTGTTTTCCCTGCAGCAGTCAACGGAATAACCATTACCCACGCAGGATAGGCTTAAGAGACCCTCTCCACGGTTCGAAGCTCAGGAGTCTCCTCGTCAGCAGTCGCAATTGATTTTGCAGGATAACTCAAGGAGGTGGGGTAAGAGAATGAGGTTTTCTAACAGAGTATTTGATGAGATCCCTGTGGATTATGATCAGCTGGTGCAACTCTTGTTCCAACTTCAACTGGTTGAGCCCCGCATTTTGGTTCCACTGACAGGGCAGCCGCCACCAGACTATGACCTGAACGCCCATTGTGCCTTCCACTCCGGAGCACCGGGGCATAGCATTGCAAACTGCAAAGCTTTTAAGCATAAGATTCAAGATTTGCTGGATGAGAAAATAATTGAGTTTGTACCGGGGGGCATAAAAGTTGCAGGGACTGATATTCCCATTTCTCCCCCAGAGGTTGCAGATGAATCGAGGTATATCCCAGAGCCACTGGAAGCTAAGTCTCCATGTCCACAACAGTTGCCAATGCCAGGGTTGAACTTAAGGATGATAACGCGTGAGCCTAAGGAAACGTCCGAGCAAAGCCAGCAGCCTACAAGACGCCAGTATACGACTCAGCAAAGAATCCGGGAAAAAAAGCCAAGGAGGGTGTTTGAGAAGCCTCCCTCAACGTACGCAGATTTGTTACAGACACTACTAAGATTGAACTTGGTGGAGAAAAGAACTCTGGCGCCAATAACCGGCACTCTGCCAGATGGCTATGATGCGAGCAGGCACTGTGAATTCCACTCCGGGGCTCCCGGACATGATATTGAAGGTTGCCACGCGTTCAAGCATAACGTCCAAGATTTAATCGACAGCAGGGTCATTAACTTCTCCGATAGGGTCCCCAAGGTGGTGCAAAGCCATAGACAAGCAAAAGCCGGGGTGATGAAAAGGTTTCCCAGATTTGATCGGGCCGGTGAAAGAAGATCGAGACAACAGTAGACTACCCCTGATGATAGCTTCTGAGAATGGTTGACTCGCCAATAAGTCAAAGTGTAGGAAGTCCAGTTCTGAGACACCGACATTTTTCATGTTATCTTGTTCATGTCCGCGCATTCGTAGTTTCTTTTCTGTGTAATTGCAAATTTCGCTCTTAAAACTTGTTGTTTTTCAATTGATATTAATAAACGAAATGAATATGCATGTTTTGAATTAATCCAGTCGTGTTCACTCTCTGTTTTGCTTTAATGCTTAATGTTTGTTTTAGCAGGAATCTGGGGAGGATGACGAAAACAGATGACGAATAATATTCTGATCTTATGCTTTTGGATAAAAAACTTGTTGATGAAATACAGGCATTGTTTCAATCCATAAACACTGGAGATATAAGGAAGGTAATCCCTTGATAACCCCTTTCGAGCCAGTAGTAGGAGGTTCTTTTCGAAAATGAAAAAACCCCAAATCTTAACCCGGGGCAGGGTAGGTGTCAGTTAGTTTGACCAAGCGTTCGAATCGTGGAAAGAGTGTCCGGTTGAGGATAAATCACACTTGTATAAGTCGTGCCTAAAGAACCGCAATGGTTAAACCTTGCCGACAAAGAGTGAAACAATCACATTACTCCACAAGAAGTCAGACAAACCAGTGTCACACGACTTGTTCAAAAAAAAGAGAATGAAAAGTGAAAAGAATCAAGAGCCCGCTAAGTCAAAACTTGAAAACAAATGACTTAGACAAAAACAGGGGCATCCCGCTGGACTGGAAAATCAAAAGAATCTCAATAGATACTCAGTCCAGGCAAAAGTTAGGGAACGAAAAAAAACGAAAGACGAAAAGGATTGTCAAAGAAAAGAACAAATCCTCGAAAAGGACAAAAGTCGTGTGATTCTAGGCACCCAAAGACGAAAAGCAAATGACCGTCACTCAAAAAAGAAAAACGCGTGGTATCCTGAACCATCACTCCTATCATTCCACCTCTAATAGGTGAACGCTGAAGTCAGATTAGCTGAACATAGGATTGGAGAACATCACGAAGAATGGGTGGGTCGAAATAAATTTTGAGCCTATATCTTTCCTTGTTAACCGTGAACCTGACCACGTTACAACCCTCAAAAGTCCTAATTGAAACAGGTTTTGTCCGAGGGCATACGTCAGTAAAGATCTCGTCGATTCTGACTCCTAAAAGGGTTCCTCTTACCAGCTTTCATATTGACATTTTGATAATTGATTCATTACATGTCAAAAAATTTTTTAGTGAACAGACTTGGATTTTGAAACTGTCATATGCATTGCGTTTAATATATCTTTTATGCAGAACAACTTGTGTTACCTGCGAGTAAGCGCATGCCGACAGGAAAGATTCCTACAGTGGAAGGTATGATCAGGATAAAATGCAGAATGCCCAAATATTTCGTGAACTGGGGCAAGCTATACTGATTAATTCAGGTAGAGTCGGTCATCCTAGAATCAGTAAATCCGGGGCAGTCAGGTCAAGATTTGGCTAATCTCTCATAGCTATGGGCAGTGCTCCACGACACAGTCGATCAGAGACAAAAGATTGTTGCGAGACCGGGGCATGTCACCCTAGAAGCACGAAATTTATGTTCTTGAAACACCCCTTCGAGGTCCGAAATGTAGAAGCTGTCCATGTCTGGTCGTCAGGATACAAAGACTGTAGGGTCCATTCCAAAACTGTTGCAGATTCAGGGGCAAGCTGGGCATGTTAGTATCCCCGAAGCGGAGTTCTCTCCTTTCAGCAAGTGTTCTTTCCTCCCAGTAGAACTCGAAGATTAAGACTCTCCCCAGCAGAGTTGGTTGTGGGTCCTGGCATTTATTTTGTCAGGGATACTGTGTAATATCAGTTCACTCTCTAGCAGAAATCCAATCGTACTGTGCACATCTGCTATTCCCCAGCAGAGTTATATTCCCCAGCAAGATGCTACTTCAACAAGGTGTTTGGTTTAAGTTCCTAATTTCCCAGCTGAGTCGACTTCACTCTTACAACATTTATTTTGCTGGAATAATTCTGTAGCACCTGGCTATCCCCAGCGGAGTTGGCATTATCTTCAGCATTTATTTTGCTGAAGCGGTTCCTGTATCCCAGCAGGTGGGGAGAGCACTTGCTCAAATGAACTACCAAACACTCAAGATCTCGGCATGAGATATTCAATGATAATGTCAGTTTCGGCAGTATTCCCCACAGAGTTACCAGGATAAGTCTCTCTTTATTCCCAAGCAGAGTTATTTGTCATCAAAAGGTTTCATGAACCAGAATTTCAGAAGTGGCCTCCGGGCATCAGAACAGGCATCCGGTAGTTTGGTTTCCAGATATCCCCAGTAGAGTCCGCCTCAAAGTCGCTGTCACGTCAGTGCTAAGAAGTTTGTGGGTCGGGACCAATGAAGAAGTGAGTCCTGACGTGGACAAGTTGTATTTCCCCAGCGGGTCGAAGATGCCTGAGTCCCGACGTGGACAAATCAAGACGAAACATGGGTCCTGACGTGGAACGAAGTTGTTTCCTTACGTGGAAAGATTGAGTCCTTACGTGGATATATCAAGCCAGAGTCCTTACATGGACAGATTGATAACGTATTCATTACGTGGAAAAAGATCATATTCCTTACGTGGAAAGATTGGAGTCCTTAAGTGGACAGATTAAGATTGTGTTCCTAACGTGGAAAGATGGAGATTCCTTACGTGGAAAGATTTGAGTCCTCACGCGGACATATCAAGATTGATTCCTTACGTGGAAAGATTAGAGTCCTTACGCGGACATATCAAGAGGAGATTCCTAACGTGGAAAGAAGGTAGATTCCTTACGTGGAAAGTTTAGTCCTGACGTGGACAGATTCAGATCAAGATCATTCCTTACGTGGAAAGATTGGAGTCCTTACGTGGACAGATTAAGATGGTGTTCCTGACGTGGAAAGGTGGGTCCTAACGTGGACGATGTTCTCCTTACGTGGAAAGACGAGTTTATTCCTTACGTGGAAAGATTGAGTCCTCACGCGGACATATCAAGATTGATTCCTGACGTGGAAAGAAAGAGATTGATTCCTTACGTGGAAAGTTTAGTCCTGACGCGGACAGATGGAAAAGAAGTTGATTCCTGACGTGGAAAGAGAAGGTGTTTCCTTACGTGGAAAAGTTTAGTCCTGACGTGGACAGATCAAGGTTTGATTCCTAACGTGGAAAGATCAGAGTCCTTACGTGGACATATCAAGAGCATTCCTTACGTGGAAGAAAAATGGTTTCCTTACGTGGAAAGACGAGTTTATGCCTTACGTGGAAAGATTGAGTCCTCACGCGGACATATCAAGATTGATTCCTGACGTGGAAAGAAAGAGATTATTCCTGACGTGGAAGAGTTTAGTCCTGACGCGGACAGATCAAAGAAGTTATTCCTAACGTGGAAGAAGAAGATAGATTCCTTACGTGGAAAGTTTAGTCCTGGCGTGGACGGAAAGAAGAAACGGTATTCCTTACGTGGAAAGAAGAAGCATTCCTAACGTGGAAAGAAAGATTGATATAGTATTCCTCACGTGGAAAGATTGGGGTTCCTTACGTGGAAAATTTGTGATTCCTAACGTGGAAAAAGAAAGAGTCCTTACGTGGACAAAGCAAAAGAAGACGTATTCCTTATGTGGAAGAGTTTGACAAAGCAGAGAAAAGTCACCCCTGACGGGGAAAAGCGATGTATTCCTTACGTGGAAAGGTGAGTCCTAACATGGACAGTATTATTCCTAACGTGGAACGATTATTCCTTACGTGGAAAGGTGAGTCCTAACGTGGACGGTGTTATTCCTAACTGTCGCTTGCGCGAAAAATAAGGTGCCGGCATGACAGAAGAGTCGCCACCTTTCGTTATTTATCCCTCAGAGCGGGAAAGGAAACGATCGGAAAAACCTGACGAAAAAGGGTAAGACAAGGTCGTCGCAACCATTGTCTGGGTTCGGGAGTCGGTTACGCAAGGGGAAGGTATTAGCACCCCTCACGTCCGTCGTACTCGACGGGATCCTCGCTTGTGTGTTTACTTGGACGGGTTGGTTATAATCTATCTACCTATCAAGGCTGGCTGAAAAAGAAAAGAAAAATGACTCGGCAAAGCGTCGCACTTTATGCCTACGTATTCTCATCAGAGAATGAGAAATCAGAGTCAACGTAGTTCGGCTAACTACGGGGGAAGATTGCTCGCTAGGATATCGCATCCTATGCCTACGTACTTTCATCTGGTATGAAAGATCAGAGCAAACGTAGTTCGGGAAACTACTGAAAATATGGCTCAACTAGGAGGGAGACTATCAAGTCCTACTGTTATCATGCCATGGATTCATCCTATGGTTGAGGTTTGAACAGGGAACTCCTAGATGTTGTCATGCATAGGTTTCAACCTAAAAGTCTATCATCAAATCCTCATCAGAGGGAATGAGAGTCCTAAGGGATCATGTCAATGATACACAGAAACAGACAAAAACATCAGCTTTAACAGTAAAATGCATGCAATGCAAGTGAGGGAGGAAATGTGTGTGGGGCTTCAGCCTCCACAAGCTCGTCTCAACCTCAAGCCAGTCATGAAATAACAGTAATCATACTGAAGATCAACAACATGCTATCAAGCAAAACAGTAAACTGCAATCATACAGATAAAGGAAATGAAGTACCATCAGGTAAACAAAACACACATGAGAAAGAATCATCTATTCTCTAACCCTAACCCTAATCACAGAGTCTAAACAAATCTAAGCAAAGCTCTCAAGCAAAACTCTAAGCAGGAAAAATCATTCCCAGTCTTCAAGCTTCATAATAAGCTTACCAAAGAAAGGGAGCTAAGCAAGCAAGCTCATAGTGTCTTCCTCAGGAGAACACTAGGAGGTGTATACTCAGGAGTCATACCCTATGTGGCTCAACCACTGTGATCAGTTTACATCCCTCCTCAGGAGAGATTAAACTCACAAGCAGGCTCCAACATCACTGGATATTTAGGAAATCCTATATCAACTAGTGGAACTAAATGAACAGACTCATAGGACCTTCCTCAGGAAAGTACTAGGAGGCTTCCACTTAGGAGTTGGATCCCATGTGGCTCAACAACATGTGATCAGTTTACATTCCTCCTCAGGAGAAATTAAACTCACAAGTTGGCTCCTACATCATTGGATACTTGAGAAATCCTAGATCAACTAGTGGAACTAAATGAACAGACTCATAGGACCTTCCTCAGGAAAGTACTAGGAGGCTTCCACTTAGGAGTTGTATCCCATGTGGCTCAACAACATGTGATCAGTTTACATTCCTCCTCAGGAGAAATTAAACTCACAAGTTGGCTCCAACATCATTGGATACTTAAGAAAGAGGTGAGAAGGAAGGATGAAAGTCATTCATAGTGCCTTCCTCAGGAAAGTACCATGAACTTCCTTCAAACTTCAGGCTCTCAAACCTCACAGACAGGAGATGAGACAAGCTCTGGGTCTCTGCATCTTGGTCTACAAGCTCCTCCTCATGATGCTCTCCATCAATATCCTCAAGGCAACCCAAGCCCTTCATCAAATTCCTCAGAAAGAACCCCACAGATGAACAGATAACCCACTGAACAGGCCAAATCATCAGGCAACTTCAGACAATACCTAAAAATACTAGACTAATGAGAAAAAAACTAACAATTAATCACAAGGGTCCTCAACACCTTCTCATAACATCTATAAAAGTTTCTACCTAAAAATCAAGATAAAACTCAATCAAAGAAAGGAATCATCACCTATGCACAATTCTAAACCCTAATTAGACTATCCTAAGTCAACCCTAATTGAACTAATCAAGATCAATTCTAAAAAATCTAGAAAAAATCCTATGGGGAAGTATGACTAATCATCTAATTGCACCAAAAAGAATGGGTAAAAAAAGATTAATGGAAAGTACTAAAACAATTCCTACAAAATCAAATATCAAAATGAAACAATTAAAAAGCTATTTAATTGGGAAATCTACTAAAAATATTAAACCTAAAAATAAAATCTCAATTTTATTTTTATAATTTTCTACTCATTTTAATCTACTCAGGAAAAAAAGAAGAAATTAAAAATCATTTTTTAACTATTTTTAATGAATTTTACAAAACAGAAAAATATTAAAAAGAAAATAAAAGAAATAAAATGAATTAAAAAAGGGGGGGGGGCAGAAAGTAAAGCGCGCCAGTTCAATATACTGGGCCAGAAATAAAGGGGGTGCGAAGAGAAACTCTGGGCCCAGAACGCCCTAAATGAAACGCGGCGTTTTGATTAGATTCAAATCTTCCCTCCAAACTCAGACACGCGCGCGACCGTTAGATTAGGTGAATTTGTCAAACATTGGACTTGATCCAACGGCGCTCCCTCATCGTCTTCATCAAACTAGGGTTTTGCAGAACCCTCTCTCATGCACTCATACATTCGAGCTCCATTATCTCTCCCCACAGGCCACGGCTGGACTCGATTTAAAAATGAAAAATGGCCTACTAGATTCCTAGATTACAATGGTACGACCAGTTTCTTCTAACTCTTCTTGAATAATCCAAACAGAACCCTTGAACATCTGGGTACAAACACGGTTCACAGTTTCCAACTGATATCAATCCTTACTAAACTTCATTATAATGATCTACAGATGTTCTTGATGCTATCCTGGTGATTCTAAACCAATTCATGCTACCTAAAACCTCCTAAACAGATAGCTATGGAAAATCAAAGATTCATGGTTCTGGTGTGAGACCTCACCAATCTTGCTCTAATTCTCAGGGATTAATCCTCTACCCTAACACAATCTTTCTATGGCTATAAAACTAATCAAGACTCATTAAATTAAGAGATAGAGAGTGAAGAAGAACCTGTCAAGAAGTTAATGGTGAGGCTCGAGGGGATGCTTGCAGGGCTTGAAATGGCTTCAATGAGACCCTACAATGGTGGAGAACCTTCTGTTTGCACTTGTTGTGAAGGTGGTGGCTTGAAGTGAAAGATCTCTTGACTTGCTTCAACTTGAAGAAACTTCTCCAATGGCTATGCACTTCTCTCTCTCCTCTGACTTGGCTCCAATTTCACCAACCATAGACTCTCCATAATGCACTCTTTTTATAACAATCCATGGAAGTCTCTAGATTCATCTAGAATGATGTGGAAGTTTCATGAATTTCTCCTTGAATGAGAAGTTGGTTATCTCATCTCCCATGCTTCAAGCCTTCAATTTGGTCTCAAAATGTCCTTACATGAGTTATTGAATGAGGATGAGTGAAAAACAAGTCCATTTGTTGCTTGTGTAGGGTTTTCTAACATTGCCTTCTTTCTTAAGTAACAAATTTCCAAAGGAACCTCATTTTTTAAGCCTCAAATGAAAATTCTACTTAAACCAATCTTCTCAAAATGTTTTTTCCAATCAAAATGATATATTGGATGACCTATTTTGGATTTGTAGATCTTCCAAAACACTTTTCAATTTCAACTTTTCAAAGTTATAAGTCATTTTTAGTTCATTTTTGACCAATCATGGAATCTTGTGCTATGAGCCTTTTCAACAATTTGTGACCTTCTTTCTAGACTTAAAATCACATTTTGAGCAACTTTCATGTTTTGAGTTTTTCCATTTGAGGCTTGGAAATAGGAGTTTTAGGCATTGGTTAAAATGACCTATAACTGACAAATGACCAAAATACCCTTGCTTTGTTCAAACCATAAGTTGAGTTCCACAAATCCAATCAAGGACTTCTACCACTCAAATTAAAGCTAAGAAGATCCTCTTCAACATTCATGTTGACCAAGAAACCATAGGAATCAACCTACTAGGGCAAAAGTTGTCTGCAAGTTGGGTGACTTTCAAGGACCCAGATTCACACACATCAACTGACCTGTAATTTGTCAAAACCATAACTTGAGCTCTGTAACTCCTATCAAGGACTTCCACCACTCAAATTAAAGCTTAGAACAAGCTCTACAACATTCATGTTGTGGGGAAAATGAGATATCAAACACATCTAGTGCTAAAACTGCCTGGAAGATAGGGATCAAATTAGGGTTTTTCACTGACAATCCTCAGAAACCCTAACTTGAAACTTCTCAAAACTCCTCAATCATGATGAGTTGGTCTAGGAATCATCTTTATATAATCTCTATGCATCATTCCATGATCTCATGGCCCTTGGATTAAGTCTCAACCTTCTCCAAATCTTCAGCTGGTCTAGGGTTGACCCAGTCAAAACCCTAATTCTACCATTCATGGTTGAATCTTCTGAATTCTTACATAATGACTTCCCTGGGCTTCATGAAGGCTATCAAGGCATCTCATAAGCTTTCTCAAGACATCAAGTTTCTTCTCAAAGTCTCAGAATCATCTGAGGGGCACCCACAACTTTCAAACTGTGAAGCACACAACCCTGGTTTCAACCAGCTCCTCTGAGGATCTCTTGAACTTTCTGATGAAGGTACCAACTTCCAAACACTCAATGAGTAAATAATTGTTGGTCAAATTTTGGGGTGCAACAGCTGCCCCTATTCAAACGGCTTGGACCTGACCGGGTGAGAAGCGAACGGCTCTCAACCAATCAAGGTACGAGACGGTTGAATATCGGTAAACCCGAAAATTTGCCAACTGCACGAGCACACGGTACTCTGCGGGGAACAAACCTTTGAACGCTGCAATACTAGCTGCTCAACAACTAGCTGGAGAGATACTGATCTGACGTCGCCGCCGGAAACAAACATCATTCTGCTGGGGATCTAAGGGGTCTGACATTGCCGTCAAACAAACATCCAACCTCGCTGCCGGAAACAAACATGATTTCAAACACATCTGACCTGGGGTTCACCCCTGGTAAATGGAACACAAAAATACACTTGCGTACTTGAAACTACTCCGCTGGGAATGAGAGACTCAACCGATCACACTTTGATCTGGGGTTCACCCTCAGAACCATAACGAACATCGGAATACTGCTGCACACTGCTTGCCGTAGAACTTCAATATTAAAGATATATGAAACCCTGGCCCCTGGCCACTTCCAGCTTCAGCTAGAAAAGATCTTCAAGTACTTATGAAGATAGATGAAACCTTGGCCCCTGGCCGCTTCCAGCTTCAGCTAGCAAAGATCTTCAAGTACTTCTGAAGATAAGCATCCTTGGCCTCCAAGGATGGCAACTCTGCAGGAGGTATCTTCGACTTCAGTCTGAAGAAAATGATCCTTGGCCTTCAAGGATACATGGATCTGCCTTCAGGCAACTCCACCTCTGCTATAGAGCATCCGAGACTTCAGTCAGGGATATACTTCGGCCTTCAGCCCGAATAATGAATCCTAGGTCCTTCACGACCTTGGGGGATAACCTTGCCTTTAGGCACCTTTGCTTCAGCATAAGAAATCTGTGACTTTAGTCAGAGAAATGGTATCCTGAGCCATTCATAACTCTACGGGGATTCAAACGCTTTGCCTACAGGCAAAACTCCGCTTCAGCTGGAAAAACATCTTCGACTTCAATCGGAAGACGTATCATTCACTTGATCGCGCTCAATCATCACCTCAGGACAACTGACTTGGTCTTCAGACTCACACGAATCACTCTGTTGTATCTACAACCTTTGGAACCTTATCTTCAGCCACCCGTTGCTTCATCCACACGGAAATCTGGCTTCACAGGAACCTTCTGGTATCGCCCTCTGGCGCTTTGCGAAATCCATCTTCAGATTAGACCTCGTTGCTGGGGCAGACATATCATGCTGCTGAGGACTTCAAGAATCAACCTTGAACAAACAGATCCGTCGGGTACCTTCAAGAATCGTCCTGAATCGGTAACCTTTCTGGAGCAAACATTCTGTTGGGAATTCCAGGAATCTTCCTGGGCAACTCCTGCTGGAGACGCTATTGGGGAGCTCAAGTATCATACTAAGCGAACAACTCGGGAAGCTGTACTGAGGTCTTAAGAATCGTCTTAAGCAAATGGCCCTGCTGAGGAGTTTGAGAATCATCTCGAACTGAAGACTTCGCTGGGGATCTCGAAAATCATCTTGAGCGAGCGACTGCGGGGATCACATCGGGGTCTTTAGAATCATCTAAGAAAACAACCTTGCTGGGAAGAGCATCAAGAATCGTCCTGAGCAACCGGTCTTTCGGTAGTACACCTGTACAATAAGGATGATAATGACCTAGATCATGCTCATGATGCATATGCTTCGGCGCTATGCCCCACACGGTGGGAATGATATGTATTTATGCTAAATGCCATGCAATCATGCACGATGTTATGCAGTGTTGAATGCTATGCAGTCATGCACAATGATACGATCCTGTCAGCAAAATAAATGCCGAGGGGGGGAAATCCTCCTGTCAAGGAGAAAGAACCACTCAGGTAGAGGAATCATCCTGCTGAGGAGATTGTGAACACGCCAATATCAATCAGGCTCTGTCTAGGGAATTGATCTTCCGCGAATTGCTGCAGGGAAACAACTTCAGCTGACTGTTGCAGGGGATGAAGCTCTACGAGAACTTGGATCTGCTGATACCAAACGCGAGAATGAAATGTGCGGCCGTCTCGGCTACTCTTCTGGGGATGACCACTCCGTGGGGAACCAACTTCAGCTGTTCAACACTCCACTGGGGAAAAACCAATCATGATCTGACCCACTTCCAAGGATTCGGATCCCTTGGACATCTGCAGACTCGGCTGAGGAGGGAGAAATCATTCTGCTTTGCTGGAGAGAAAACGACTCTGGGGAAACGCAGCATTAGCTGCCCTACGCTCTGCTGGGGAAAATTGATCATGATCTGATCAACTTCCACGGATTCGGCTTTTCTGCGGACTCAGCCGGGGAGATAGAAATCATTCTACTTCACTGAAGAGTACGACTCTGATGGGGAATTTCAATTCTGAAGAAAGAATCATCTGACTTCGGGGGAGAGTACAACTCTGCCGGGGAATACAACATCAGCTGTTCCAACACTCTACTGGGGAAGAAGGAATCGTCCAACTTCAGGAGAGAGCCTGATTCTGGTGAGGAATCCACTGGAGACTTCAGTCTGGCACTATCAGTTACTGCATACTTCGGCATACGACTAGCTTCCTGCGAAGCCTGCACTTGTGACCCGGTGCGGGGGAAAATCCTGCTTTAGTGACTTTACTGGGGGAAAACACGAGCTTCAGCTCCCGAACACTTCTATGAACTCTGTACTTGCGACCCGGTGCTGGGGAAAGGCGACATCAGTCTTCGGTGCTTGACTCAGCTGACGAGGTGACCTTCCTTCAGGAGGCGCCTGCTTGGGGGAAGAGAATCACCTCTACCTGGGGAAGACATATCAATGCTCACTATTCTGATTCTGATTCTACGGAGCAGAGATCACTGAACTCTGCTGAAGAAGGAGGACTCATCCTGCTTCGGGGATACGCACGACACATCTTCTGACGGGTGCTATACCTGCAACGACACAAACAAACAGACAAGATACCCTCCTCAAAGGGGCCTATCAGGGTTATTATCTCGTGACAATGTTCAGTTAGTTAATTGTTTCAACAATCAATGGGCTTAGGCCCGCAAGTTTATGTATGCGCATTTTATCAAAAAAACACATCGGCGTTATCATTCGCAAACAAAACAGATAAATGCAAAACAGACAAGTAGAATTGCTGAATAATGTGCATTTTATTGATGGTGAACCCCTGAATGGGCAAAAATGTTTTACAACAGAGGCAAGCTCCTGAAATGAGGAAGCCGCGCAAAAAAGAAAACATAAATATACATCAGTATATACAAATGTCGGCAATCGAGGCGTAGACGAACACCATGAGTTGATCCCTCTAAGACCCACTCGACTTCGATACTTCTCCGACGCTTCAGCTTTGGAAGAGATTGATTCAGATAAACGGCCCTCAGGTCTTCCGAACCACTAAACAATGAAAGTCCATACGTGGAACGCAGTCATTTGCTTATTTAAATCCCTAGCTTTTGCGTGAACTGCCCTTTCGGGTTTTCAGTTCACCGGGATACCCTTTTTTGCCGAAGCCGCCCAGTGTAGGTTTTCGACTTCGCGGGTGTACATTTTTCAATATATCCCTAATTTTTGCCCGAACCTTTTATTCTGTTTTTGGTTCGCCGGGATGCCCTTTTTTTGCCTGGACTCTTTCTTTTTTGTCCAGCGGGTCGCTTTCAAGCAAAGTATTTTTTAACTGCGTCCGCGTTCACCGGGGATGCAAAATCTTCACCATCCATCGTGGATAACAGCAAAGCTCCTCCCGAGAAGACCTTGCTGACGACATACGGCCCTTCGTAATTCGGAGTCCACTTGCCCCGGTGATCGGAGTGTGGTGGAAGAATCTTCTTCAGGACGAGATCACCTGTCTGAAAGCTTCGAGGACGCACCTTCTTATCATAAGCTTTCTTCATTCGGCTTTGGTACAGGCGACCAAATGCAATCGATGCTAGCCTCTTCTCGTCCATCAGGCTGAGCTGGTTCAGGCGATTCGTCACCCATTCTGCCTCATCAAGTTTCACATCAACCAAAACTCGCAAAGAGGGAATCTCCACTTCTAGCGGTAGGACAGCTTCCATACCGTACACCAAGGAGAAAGGAGTTGCCCCGGTCGACGTACGCACCGTCGTACGATAACCATGCAAGGCAAACGGCAGCATCTCGTGCCAATCTTTATACGTCACAACCATCTTCTGAACAATCTTCTTGATGTTCTTGTTGGCCGCTTCAACGGCGCCATTCATCTTCGGCCGATAAGGAGATGAGTTGTGGTGTTCAATCTTGAAGCTCTGGCACAGCTCCTTCATCATCTTGTTATTCAAATTTGAACCATTATCAGTAATGATCCGCTCGGGAATTCCATAGCGACAGATGATATCCCTCTTGATGAATTTAGCCACCACCTGCTTGGTCACATTAGCGTACGAGGCTGCCTCCACCCACTTGGTGAAGTAGTCGATAGCTACCAGAATAAAACGATGACCATTGGATGCAGTGGGCTCGATCTTGCCTATCATGTCAATGCCCCACATGGAGAACGGCCAAGGGGAGGACATGACATTCAATGGGCACGGCGGCACATGAACTTTATCAGCATAAATCTGGCATTTATGACATTTCTTCGCGAATCTGAAGCAATCCGACTCCATAGTCAACCAGTAATATCCTGCTCTCAGGATCTTCCTCGTCATGGCATGCCCGCCGGCGTGCGTACCAAATGTGCCCTCATGGACTTCCTCCATGAGCATACTGGCCTCTTTCTCATCTACACATCTGAGTAGCACGAGATCGTGGTTTCTTCTATACAGCACTCCATCAGGGTTGAGATAAAAGTTTTCAGATAGCCTCCTCAGAGTCTTCTTATCCTGGGTTGACGCACCCGCCGGATACTCCTTAGTCATAAGGAAGGTCTGGATGTCGTGGAACCATGGCTTGCCGTCAGTGGCATCCTCGATTGCGAACACATATGCTGGTCTGTCAAGACGCGAAAGAACAATGCTTGGAGCCTCATTCCAAAGATTGACCTTATACATAGAAGCCAACGTGGCTAAAGCATCAGCCATTTGATTTTCAGCCCGGGGTACATGATGAAGTTCTACTCGGTCGAAGAACGGAAGCAGCCTTCTGGCGTAATTCATGTACGGCACTAGGTTCGGTTGACGAGTTTCCCACTCCCCTTTGATCTGATTGATCACAAGCGCTGAGTCACCGTATATGTCTAGATTCTTGATTCTCAAATCAATTGCCTCTTCTAGACCCATAATACATGCTTCGTACTCGGCTTCGTTGTTGGTAACTGGAAACGTCAGTCTCGCAGTAAACGGGATGTGGGATCCGTGAGGAGTCGTGATGATAGCCCCGATACCACTTCCATAGGAATTGACTGCTCCGTCGAATATCAACTTCCACTGAGACTTCCTATCCGGCCCCTCGTCGGGCAATGGCTCTTCGCAATCCTTTGCTTTGAGAAACATAATGTCCTCATCAGGGAACTCGAACTTCATCGGCTGATAGTCTTCGATTGGTTGTTCGGCAAGGTAATCAGACAATACGCTCCCTTTGATGGCTTTCTGAGAGACGTACTGAATATCATATTCTGTTAACACCATTTGCCATCTGGCAATCCTGCCCGAAAGAGCCTGCTTCTCGAAGACGTACTTGATCGGATCCATCTTCGAAATCAGCATAGTGGTGTGATTGAGCATATACTGTCGTAGACGTTTGGCGGCCCAGGCTAATGCACAACACGTCTTCTCCAGCATCGAGTATCGAGATTCACACTCAGTGAACTTTTTACTCAAATAATAAATGGCATGCTCCTTTCTGCCCGTCTCGTCGTGCTGACCGAGAACACACCCCATGCTATTCTCCAGAACTGTCAAGTACATGATTAATGGCCGTCCAGCCACTGGGGGTATCAAGATCGGAGGTTCTTGAAGATACTGCTTTATCTTATCGAATGCCTTCTGGCAATCCTCATTCCAAGTAATCGCCTGATTTTTCTTTAACAACTTGAACATCGGTTCACAAGTGGCCGTGAGCTGGGAGATAAACCTTGCAATGTAGTTTATTCGGCCCAAGAAACCACGAACTTCTTTTTCCGTTCTCGGCGCTGGCATCTCTTGGATAGCTTTTATCTTTGCAGGATCAACTTCGATACCTCGTTCACTAACGATAAACCCCAATAACTTTCCGGACCGCACCCCGAAAGTGCACTTGTTAGGATTCAGCCTCAGCTTGAACTTCCTAAGCCTTTCAAACAGCTTCAGCAAATTGACCAGATGCTCATCCTCCGTTTGGGACTTTGCAATCATGTCATCAACATAGACCTCGATCTCATGATGAATCATATCATGAAACAAAGTTACCATTGCTCGCTGGTAAGTGGCCCCTGCGTTCTTCAGACCGAAGGGCATTACCTTGTAGCAAAACGTGCCCCAGGGGGTAATAAACGTTGTTTTCTCCATGTCCTCCGGCGCCATCTTAATCTGATTGTAACCGGAGAAGCCATCCATGAACGAAAACACGGAAAACTGGGCTGTATTGTCGACCAACACATCGATATGAGGCAACGGGAAATCATCCTTAGGGCTCGCCCGATTCAAATCCCGATAATCGACGCACATACGTACCTTACCGTCCTTCTTCGGTACAGGCACTATGTTGGCGACCCACGGAGGGTAGGTGGTAACGGCTAGAAATCCTGCGTCCAACTGCTTCTGGACTTCTTCTTTGATTTTTACAGCCATGTCTGGTCTCGTCCTCCTGAGCTTCTGCTTGACTGGAGGGCAATCTTCACGCAACGGCAAGCGATGAACCACGATATCTGTGTCAAGTCCAGGCATATCCTCATATGACCAAGCAAAGACGTCACTATACTCTCGAAGCATCTCGACCAGTCTATGCTTGACATCGTTCTGCAGCGCAGCCCCGACTCTGACATTCCTGATAAGCTCCTCAGAACCCAGATTTATGATCTCAATCTCCTCCTCATGAGGCAGAATAACCTTCTCCTCTTGTTTCAACAAGCGGGCCAATTCTTCCGGAAGGTCTTCGTCTTCATCAATCTCATCCTCGGCTTGATAGATCGGGCAATCAAAGTCGTAGTGAGCCGTAGAGGGTCCAGAGTCGATGTCGTCCGTTACGTGGATCCTGCAATAACAAGGGTTAAGTTTAAAGCAGGAATATGCAGGTTAGCACGAACCTCGTTGCCATTTTGCTGTTTTTCAAAACAAACATAAAACATGAATAACAGAGAACACAATATTTGATTACGAAGAAAACGCCTTTTATTTATCGATAAAATGTATACACATAATCCAACAAGGCCCTGACAGTAAAACCACTATGCCCCGGGCAGGACATAGGGTTGTACAAAAGATTGTAAAAAGCAAATCATTACTCTTCACTTGTCAGCTCGATAATCTCCTTGATGGTCCAGTTGTGAAGGCGCTCGCCTGGCTTGCTCGGTTGAATCCAGGCATCGAGATCACAGTCACTGTCCCCGCTGTCCTCTGACGCTGCGTTGACACTTTCGAATATTACTCCTCCCTTGGTGAATAGGATCGGCCCCTTTCCACGAGATGAGCTACCAGAAGAAGTTGAAGCTTCAGCTTCAGGAGAATATCCCAATCCAAACCTATCCTGTTTGAATGGTATATCCAAGACGTGCCCCCAGCCTGGGGTAGAACCAGCTTCGACAACGGCTCTAGCTTCCTTAAACGAAGAGAGGTTCACCTCCTGCTTCTCTGCAACAATGGGAGCTACCTCCTTCACCTTGACGGTCTCAAACGCCTGGCAAAGAGTCTCATGGATCTCGCCATCCATTTCGACATACTTGAAGGACGACAGGTGGCTTACCATGATGTCCTCCTCTCCGCAAACTGTCACTATGCTGCCCCCAACAGCATATTTAAGTTTCTGATGCAACGTAGACGTTACGGCACCAGCAGAATGAATCCACGGCCGACCTAAGAGGCAACTGTAGGCGGGCATGATATCCATAATATAGAACACTGCATTAAACGTCTCTGGACCGACTTGAATTGGCAGGGTCAATTCTCCAAAGACGTGGCGTTTGGTTCCGTCAAAAGCCTTTACGACCAGATCACTGGGCGTGCACAGCAGTCCCCGGGTATCCAACTTCATTAGTGCTTTCTTCGGAAGCACATTCAGCGAGGAGCCCGTATCTACTAGGACATGTGACATAATCGTGCCCCTGCACTCTATCGAGATATGCAAGGCATGGTTGTGATCTCTTCCCTTGGGCGTCAGCTCCAAATCTGTAAAGCCCAGCCCATTACCAGCGTTGACATGGGCTACTACTTCCTCAAGTTGATTAACGGATATCTCCTGCGGCACGTATGCAGCATTCAATACTTTCAGCAATGCGTTGCGGTGTGCTTCAGAACACAGCAACAGGTTGAGAATTGAGATCTTTGACGGAGTCTGGTGAAGATGATCTACAATCTTGTAGTCACTTTTCCTGATCAGTCGCATGAACTCTTCTGCGTCTTTAACCAACAAGTCTTTCTCTGCCCCCGCAGGAACCTCTTCAACAGCTTTGCCTTTGCCTTTATCAGCAGCACCAGCCCTGACTACCTTCTCTGCCGCACCCTCTGCCGGCGCGAACACTCTGCCACTTCTGGTGATGCCACTGGCCTCAGCAAGATTCTGCGCAGTCGATCTGGGCGGCTCAATCTCTACCTTCTGGCCATTACAATACACTTCAGCGCCATAATGCCATGGAACGGCATTGGTACTCTCAAATGGGATTGGTCCAGCCCTGGTGATGGTAATAGTAGGAGGACGAGGTGCAGAAATGGTGATAGGGTGGCGAGGAATGGTGATAGTAGCGACTTCGTCCGCCTGCTTCAGCACGACTTCTCCCGACGCATTCTCAACGCTTCGACTAAACTGCAGAATGCCCTCGGTCATCAGACTCTGGATACCTTCACTCAACTGCTCACACCCGTCAGGAAGCGTAGCACATGCCATACAAAATTCCCCACATCCGGGAAAGAAACCTTTCTTCAGCAGCTTAGCTTTAACAAAAACCAACGGTGTCTTCAACTCTCTGACATCAGTCAGCAGGTCTGAATTCTCTTCAGAGATAATAGCATTTACTCCGCCCCCCCTGTGATGAGGCATCGGATTCTTGGTGACGTTGGGCACGTTGTCAGAAAAATTTATTATCTTGGCGTCAATCATGTCCTGGACCTTATGCTTAAAAGCTTTGCAGTTCTCAACTGTATGGCCAGGTGCCCCAGAATGAAATTCACATGTAGCATTAGCATCGTACCCGGGTGGTGGTGCCCCTGTCAAGGGAGCTAGCGTCCTTTTCTGAACCAGTTGGAGCTGAAGCAACGTCTGCAGAAGCTGGGCATACGACATAGGAGGAGTTTCCAAATGACGGTTTGCCAGGGGACCCCGATGCTGATATTTCTTATATCCCGGATTATTCTGTTGCTGAGGCTGCTGCTGCGGCTGAGGGGGAGCAGCTGGGATGTTTATGCTAGCGATCTGAGACTGAGGACCCTTGCCCTTTCTCCTAGCATTAGAGACAGCACTGGCATCGCCCTCTCGGCGTTTGCCAGTATAAGGTTTCTTGCTGGCTCCTCCAGATGAGGATGATTCGCCTTGAATCTTGCCGATCTTTATACCATTTTCAACATGCTCGCCCAAAGTGATGAGGGCCGAGAATGTCCCGGACATGCCACTAACCAACTTCTCATAATAGACTCCGGGAAGAGTAGCCACGAACATCTGTACCAACTCACGCTCAACCATCGGCGGTTGAACCCGAGCAGCCAATTCACGCCACCGCTGGGCGTACTCTTTGAAGCTTTCATTGCTACGCTGCGAGAGATTCTGAAGCTGAACTCGGTTGGGAGCCAAGTCGCTATTATACTGATAGTGGAGAACAAATGCTTCAGCGAGGTCTTTCCACGTTCGCACAGCAGCGGGTTCCAAACCCATATACCATTCAAGCGATGGGCCAGAAAGACTATCCTGAAAGAAGTGCATCAGCAACTTCTCATCATCAGAGTAAGCGGACATCTTTCTGTAATACGATCGGAGATGAACACGGGGACAAGTAGTGCCTCTATACTTCTCAAAGATAGGTACCTTAAACTTGTGAGGTACTTTAAAGTCAGCAATCAGCCCAAGTTTGGACATGTCAACGCCCAATGTGTTCTGATTTTCTATATCTCTCATTTTATCTTCCAGTGCCTTGAACCTGAGTCTAGCTTCAGCAGTTAACTCAGCCTCTACACCCCTCTGAGAGAAAATGTCGTCCTGATGGTCCTCCAGCCACGGTTGAGGCACCACCATATTTCCTGCACCAACATTAACATTGGCTCCCAAACCACCATTGACGGCGCCCGCCGCATTAAGTCCGAGATTATTCATAAGATTGCCGTTAGCACTACCGTTGCCCCCGGCAGCAGGAACAACGTTCTGAGGAGTATCCACTTGAGGAGGAGGAGTGGGTACGGCCCCGCCGTGAAGAATTCCATTGCTGTCAACCCTGGAGATGAGAGGTTGAACCAAAGTACGAAGTTGCTCTTGCCCGTTCGCAACTACTTGCATCAACTCCATAAAACGATCCATCCTTTCACGAAGCTCCTGAACATCTGATTGTACCTGGTCCATGATTCTCGTTTGATTGGCGCGAGTCGAGTAACGGTGGATGAATCTTTGATCAATCCTGGAGATTGAAAGCAGCTCGGAACCTGAGTACCTGAAAAACCTGTCAAGATTAAAGGTTAGGAAAAGCAACAGAATGTATGTCATGCAAGAATGCTTCATGCAAATGCATGCGTGTGTCTGTGTGCTTGAGAGATTTCCCCCGATCCTGTCACCTGTTGGCAATAATAAGGAGAGGAATCCAGGCCCAATCATGGAGACAGCAACCTCACAGACACACGCTAATGGAATGATTATGCAAGCTAATGCAAAATGCAGGCATGCAACAATATATCCAAGGCTGCTGTGGAGATTCGATGTCAACAGTCACTGCTGAGAAGGAAACCCCGGTGCGAAACCACTGATCTGATCTGTTGTGAATAACCATCTGGTAGGATCGAGATCAAGATTCTGCTCTGACAAGAACGAAGGCTTGATAATGAAAACCCTGGATGCAAGATCAAGGAATATCTGTTGGAGAAGTCTTCAGACCCCAAATCACAAATCTGCCCTCTCAAGAACAAATACATAGCCGCTGATGAGATCTTCAAACCTCACTCAAAACCTGCCCTATCAAGAACAAAATAACAACGGCTGACGAGATCCTCAGACCTCACTCAAAAATCTGCTCCATCAAGAACAAACCTCTGATAACAATACTCTGATCGGAACCTGCTCAAACAAACACCTGATGATAAGATCCTCTGATCAAACCCTTGCTCTATCAAGAACATATCTGCAACTGAGAACCCAACATAACTGATTCACTGTCAAGAAAACCAGGTGGTCTGGAGGTCAAAGTTTCCTGCAATATCCCAACCCACTCACAGGTATGATGGACCTAATCCACGGACAAAGGTACGGCATCCTATGCGGTCGTCAGCGTCACAGACATTCATGAGTGACAATACGATTCCCAGAAGGAGTGGCATCGTCAAGTCATGAAGAGGCCTCTCTTAGCTGACTTCCAAATGATCGGTCCCCAGAGTCGACAATCCTCACGTCTGGACTCCCCTCAGATCCTCAGGACCGGAAAGGAGCACCTCTGCAAGAATCTCGTCTGAGCGCAGATTTTCGTAGGGAACTGTGCCTGTTCAACAGACAGGTTCGTCTACTACTTCTCCACAACTATATCTAGGTGTGTACTCAAGCCCAGGTCCGGCTTTTCACTCATAGTAACATCCCTCTCCCACAGCAGCACAGATAATCATATCAAACTGGAAATAAAATGCGGGGAATAAAATGCGGGAAGTAAAGATGCGATAAACAAAGATGCGATAAATAAACGCAACCCAACAAGCAAACACACAAACGATAGGATTGACTCGCGTAGGGGATGGGAAACGGTCCCAGCATAAGGGATGGGAAAAGTCCCTAGATGCTATTGAGGTCCCCAGCAGAGTCGCCAGCTGTCGCTTGCGCGAAAAATAAGGTGCCGGCATGACAGAAGAGTCGCCACCTTTCGTTATTTATCCCTCAGAGCGGGAAAGGAAACGATCGGAAAAACCTGACGAAAAAGGGTAAGACAAGGTCGTCGCAACCATTGTCTGGGTTCGGGAGTCGGTTACGCAAGGGGAAGGTATTAGCACCCCTCACGTCCGTCGTACTCGACGGGATCCTCGCTTGTGTGTTTACTTGGACGGGTTGGTTATAATCTATCTACCTATCAAGGCTGGCTGAAAAAGAAAAGAAAAATGACTCGGCAAAGCGTCGCACTTTATGCCTACGTATTCTCATCAGAGAATGAGAAATCAGAGTCAACGTAGTTCGGCTAACTACGGGGGAAGATTGCTCGCTAGGATATCGCATCCTATGCCTACGTACTTTCATCTGGTATGAAAGATCAGAGCAAACGTAGTTCGGGAAACTACTGAAAATATGGCTCAACTAGGAGGGAGACTATCAAGTCCTACTGTTATCATGCCATGGATTCATCCTATGGTTGAGGTTTGAACAGGGAACTCCTAGATGTTGTCATGCATAGGTTTCAACCTAAAAGTCTATCATCAAATCCTCATCAGAGGGAATGAGAGTCCTAAGGGATCATGTCAATGATACACAGAAACAGACAAAAACATCAGCTTTAACAGTAAAATGCATGCAATGCAAGTGAGGGAGGAAATGTGTGTGGGGCTTCAGCCTCCACAAGCTCGTCTCAACCTCAAGCCAGTCATGAAATAACAGTAATCATACTGAAGATCAACAACATGCTATCAAGCAAAACAGTAAACTGCAATCATACAGATAAAGGAAATGAAGTACCATCAGGTAAACAAAACACACATGAGAAAGAATCATCTATTCTCTAACCCTAACCCTAATCACAGAGTCTAAACAAATCTAAGCAAAGCTCTCAAGCAAAACTCTAAGCAGGAAAAATCATTCCCAGTCTTCAAGCTTCATAATAAGCTTACCAAAGAAAGGGAGCTAAGCAAGCAAGCTCATAGTGTCTTCCTCAGGAGAACACTAGGAGGTGTATACTCAGGAGTCATACCCTATGTGGCTCAACCACTGTGATCAGTTTACATCCCTCCTCAGGAGAGATTAAACTCACAAGCAGGCTCCAACATCACTGGATATTTAGGAAATCCTATATCAACTAGTGGAACTAAATGAACAGACTCATAGGACCTTCCTCAGGAAAGTACTAGGAGGCTTCCACTTAGGAGTTGGATCCCATGTGGCTCAACAACATGTGATCAGTTTACATTCCTCCTCAGGAGAAATTAAACTCACAAGTTGGCTCCTACATCATTGGATACTTGAGAAATCCTAGATCAACTAGTGGAACTAAATGAACAGACTCATAGGACCTTCCTCAGGAAAGTACTAGGAGGCTTCCACTTAGGAGTTGTATCCCATGTGGCTCAACAACATGTGATCAGTTTACATTCCTCCTCAGGAGAAATTAAACTCACAAGTTGGCTCCAACATCATTGGATACTTAAGAAAGAGGTGAGAAGGAAGGATGAAAGTCATTCATAGTGCCTTCCTCAGGAAAGTACCATGAACTTCCTTCAAACTTCAGGCTCTCAAACCTCACAGACAGGAGATGAGACAAGCTCTGGGTCTCTGCATCTTGGTCTACAAGCTCCTCCTCATGATGCTCTCCATCAATATCCTCAAGGCAACCCAAGCCCTTCATCAAATTCCTCAGAAAGAACCCCACAGATGAACAGATAACCCACTGAACAGGCCAAATCATCAGGCAACTTCAGACAATACCTAAAAATACTAGACTAATGAGAAAAAAACTAACAATTAATCACAAGGGTCCTCAACACCTTCTCATAACATCTATAAAAGTTTCTACCTAAAAATCAAGATAAAACTCAATCAAAGAAAGGAATCATCACCTATGCACAATTCTAAACCCTAATTAGACTATCCTAAGTCAACCCTAATTGAACTAATCAAGATCAATTCTAAAAAATCTAGAAAAAATCCTATGGGGAAGTATGACTAATCATCTAATTGCACCAAAAAGAATGGGTAAAAAAAGATTAATGGAAAGTACTAAAACAATTCCTACAAAATCAAATATCAAAATGAAACAATTAAAAAGCTATTTAATTGGGAAATCTACTAAAAATATTAAACCTAAAAATAAAATCTCAATTTTATTTTTATAATTTTCTACTCATTTTAATCTACTCAGGAAAAAAAGAAGAAATTAAAAATCATTTTTTAACTATTTTTAATGAATTTTACAAAACAGAAAAATATTAAAAAGAAAATAAAAGAAATAAAATGAATTAAAAAAGGGGGGGGGGCAGAAAGTAAAGCGCGCCAGTTCAATATACTGGGCCAGAAATAAAGGGGGTGTGAAGAGAAACTCTGGGCCCAGAACGCCCTAAATGAAACGCGGCGTTTTGATTAGATTCAAATCTTCCCTCCAAACTCAGACACGCGCGCGACCGTTAGATTAGGTGAATTTGTCAAACATTGGACTTGATCCAACGGCGCTCCCTCATCGTCTTCATCAAACTAGGGTTTTGCAGAACCCTCTCTCATGCACTCATACATTCGAGCTCCATTATCTCTCCCCACAGGCCACGGCTGGACTCGATTTAAAAATGAAAAATGGCCTACTAGATTCCTAGATTACAATGGTACGACCAGTTTCTTCTAACTCTTCTTGAATAATCCAAACAGAACCCTTGAACATCTGGGTACAAACACGGTTCACAGTTTCCAACTGATATCAATCCTTACTAAACTTCATTATAATGATCTACAGATGTTCTTGATGCTATCCTGGTGATTCTAAACCAATTCATGCTACCTAAAACCTCCTAAACAGATAGCTATGGAAAATCAAAGATTCATGGTTCTGGTGTGAGACCTCACCAATCTTGCTCTAATTCTCAGGGATTAATCCTCTACCCTAACACAATCTTTCTATGGCTATAAAACTAATCAAGACTCATTAAATTAAGAGATAGAGAGTGAAGAAGAACCTGTCAAGAAGTTAATGGTGAGGCTCGAGGGGATGCTTGCAGGGCTTGAAATGGCTTCAATGAGACCCTACAATGGTGGAGAACCTTCTGTTTGCACTTGTTGTGAAGGTGGTGGCTTGAAGTGAAAGATCTCTTGACTTGCTTCAACTTGAAGAAACTTCTCCAATGGCTATGCACTTCTCTCTCTCCTCTGACTTGGCTCCAATTTCACCAACCATAGACTCTCCATAATGCACTCTTTTTATAACAATCCATGGAAGTCTCTAGATTCATCTAGAATGATGTGGAAGTTTCATGAATTTCTCCTTGAATGAGAAGTTGGTTATCTCATCTCCCATGCTTCAAGCCTTCAATTTGGTCTCAAAATGTCCTTACATGAGTTATTGAATGAGGATGAGTGAAAAACAAGTCCATTTGTTGCTTGTGTAGGGTTTTCTAACATTGCCTTCTTTCTTAAGTAACAAATTTCCAAAGGAACCTCATTTTTTAAGCCTCAAATGAAAATTCTACTTAAACCAATCTTCTCAAAATGTTTTTTCCAATCAAAATGATATATTGGATGACCTATTTTGGATTTGTAGATCTTCCAAAACACTTTTCAATTTCAACTTTTCAAAGTTATAAGTCATTTTTAGTTCATTTTTGACCAATCATGGAATCTTGTGCTATGAGCCTTTTCAACAATTTGTGACCTTCTTTCTAGACTTAAAATCACATTTTGAGCAACTTTCATGTTTTGAGTTTTTTCCATTTGAGGCTTGGAAATAGGAGTTTTAGGCATTGGTTAAAATGACCTATAACTGACAAATGACCAAAATACCCTTGCTTTGTTCAAACCATAAGTTGAGTTCCACAAATCCAATCAAGGACTTCTACCACTCAAATTAAAGCTAAGAAGATCCTCTTCAACATTCATGTTGACCAAGAAACCATAGGAATCAACCTACTAGGGCAAAAGTTGTCTGCAAGTTGGGTGACTTTCAAGGACCCAGATTCACACACATCAACTGACCTGTAATTTGTCAAAACCATAACTTGAGCTCTGTAACTCCTATCAAGGACTTCCACCACTCAAATTAAAGCTTAGAACAAGCTCTACAACATTCATGTTGTGGGGAAAATGAGATATCAAACACATCTAGTGCTAAAACTGCCTGGAAGATAGGGATCAAATTAGGGTTTTTCACTGACAATCCTCAGAAACCCTAACTTGAAACTTCTCAAAACTCCTCAATCATGATGAGTTGGTCTAGGAATCATCTTTATATAATCTCTATGCATCATTCCATGATCTCATGGCCCTTGGATTAAGTCTCAACCTTCTCCAAATCTTCAGCTGGTCTAGGGTTGACCCAGTCAAAACCCTAATTCTACCATTCATGGTTGAATCTTCTGAATTCTTACATAATGACTTCCCTGGGCTTCATGAAGGCTATCAAGGCATCTCATAAGCTTTCTCAAGACATCAAGTTTCTTCTCAAAGTCTCAGAATCATCTGAGGGGCACCCACAACTTTCAAACTGTGAAGCACACAACCCTGGTTTCAACCAGCTCCTCTGAGGATCTCTTGAACTTTCTGATGAAGGTACCAACTTCCAAACACTCAATGAGTAAATAATTGTTGGTCAAATTTTGGGGTGCAACACTAACGTGGAACGGTTATTCCTTACGTGGAAAGGTGAGTCCTAACGTGGACGGTGGTATTCCTAACGTGGAAGAGTTTATTCCTAACGTGGACGATTTATCTCTGACGAGAAGGCAGACGAGCCGTCCCCAGCAAAGTTGTTGAAGTTTTTTCCGAGTTGACAGCAGATAGAGTCCTGACGTGGACAAGCAAAGGACGAAGTTTCCGATGATTCAATATTTTTCAGGATGATGAGAAGAATCCCTAGCACGGTCGCACGAGATCAGTGGGTTGCCGTAACAGTTAAATTCAGCTGATGAATGTCGTTCCCCAAGCAGTGGCGCAGTTTATTTCTGCGGTTGGCAAATTTCTGGGTTCCTAGTATTCAACCGTCTCGTACCGCGAATGTCTGAAGGCTCCGGGCTCTTCACCCAATCGGGTCCAAGCCGCTTGAATAGGGGCAGCTGTTGCACCCTAAAAATTTGCCCAACCTTATTCACTTGGTTTATGTTTCAATTGCATTAGCATTTGCATATAGGGCCATGTACATAGGTTACTCATCTGCATAGCATAAGCATAGCAAGTCAGCTAACAGGGGACCAATCATTATTCTCATCTCTAGAGGCCTATCAAGAGGTTATTATCCTGATTCAACCTCATTCAAGTCATCAGAAAAGAATTTGGAAGCTATCAAGTCAATGGATCAAGCAGTTCATCTATCTCCTAACTAAGGGTGTCTGAGGATCAACAAAGAAATGGTGAGCTGTGGGCTGAGCATGGGGAGTATCTAGACATCTTGGAGGACTTATAAAGTCATTTGGAGAATGAGACAAGTCATTGGTGAAGTCACAAGAATTACCGTTGAAGACAGTCAACTAGGGTTTCATCTGGGTCAACCCTGGGTCAACTCTAGGTCAATTGACTGATTGAAAGGCATTAAGGGCTATTGGAGAGATGTGGGGTTCATCATTTGACATGAAGAATAAGGATATGTTTTTATGCTAAGAAGAATTCAAGAGAAATCAAGGAGAAGAGGAGTTTCTAAATTAGGGTTTCTGTGTAAAATTCCCTAGTTTAGGACAAACTTCCAAGCAAGATAAGTCAAAATGCAAGCTTCAAATGGATCCTTGGCCAACATGAAACTTGTAGAGGATCTCAATACCTTTAATTTGAGTGGTGGAAGACATCAAGGAGATTTATAGAACTCAAGTTATGGTCCTTGCAAGTTACAGGTCATCTGAGGTATCTGAAGTTTTGTCTGTGAAAGTGACTTGACTTCCAAGCAATTTTTACCCCTCAAGGAGATTTCAAATGAATTTCTGGTCAACATAATAATTGTTCCTAATTGTCTTAGCTTTCTATAATGGTATGGTATGCCTTCATATGATTTGTGGAACTCTACTTATGGTCTTGGCAAGCAAAGGGTATTTTGGTCATCTGGTGATTACAGGTCATTCTTAGCCTATACCTAAAACTCATACAAGGGAGCTTCAAGTGAAAAACTTCCCAACATCAAAGTTGCTCAAAATGCCATTTTAAGTCAAGAAAAGAAGTCATGAAAGTTTGTAAATGCATGGAACAAGACTTGATAAAAGTTGGTGAAAAATGACTTAAAAAAAGGCATATAACTTGAAAAAGTTCAAGTTGGAAAATGGTTTGAGAGATCTACAAGTCCAATATGGGTCATCCAATATACCAAATTGATTCCCAACATCATTTTTAAAGACATTGGTTCAGCCACTTTTTTGAGTTAGGGTTTAAAAATTGGACTTGCTTTGTATTTTTGTTACTTGCATAATAAGGCAAGTATAGAAAACTTGGCACAAGATGAATTTTCAAGGCAAGGAGCTTACATACACTTCCCATATCTCATGTAAGGAGATTTTGACATAAGTTTGGAAAGGTGCAAGCATGAGATAAGAGATATTCAAAGTATCATGGCATGAGAAGTTCATGAAATGTCCACAACTTTCTAGAATCCTCCAAGATTATTCTAGAAACCTCTAAGTTTGTTAATCATCATCTATATATTGGATTGAGATCATTAAGAGTAAAGGTTGGTGATAGTTGATGTTGAATCCATTTGCAAATCATATTGAATTTTTTCCATCATTTTTCCATTTTTTCCCACACTTTCACATGTTTAAATTTCCATTTTTTTCAATCCTTTTTCTCTCCATTTTTTATCCTTTCTCATTACCAATTAATTCAATATACTACATAGGATTTTTCCATCAATTTTTGAGAAGATTTTAGTGCAATTCCATGGTTGTATCAACATGAAAAAGTGAGCTCCAAGTGCAAAAGTGATTTTCATTTCCTCACCAATTCAAGCATTTTCTTTGATCCTAATACCTATACCAAGAATTATTGAAGGTTTCTACACTTTTTTCCAAAGAAATTCGTGCTCCATTAAAGCTCCATAATTCATTTTTCCAAGGTATAAAGAATTCGACATAACTCATGATTTATGAGTCTTTCTTGCATTATTGTTGTTGCATCACATTGCTCTCATCTCCTACATGGATTCTAGTACAAAAAAGATGGTTTTTATGACAATTTTTGGTTCTTGAGTTTTTCTTGAGGTGCCACATTTTGGGAGTTAGATAGAGTTTTAAGAAAATCTAAGACCATATTTGGATTCCTTGAATTTTTTCCTTCAAGTTTGACTAAAATTTTGTGCGAAACGGATAATTATTGATGGAGTTATGGTGCTTCAAAGTAGTAAAAAAACTCATGTTCATGGGGCTGCGGGTTACTATTCACAAAGTTGAAAAATTTGATTTGGAGAAGAAGGTGTTAACACCGTCAGATGCATTTCCAAGTCAAGGTTTCTTCCATTCATCCAACGCCTCTCACTGCGCCACGTAATCGGCCACACAAGCCTCATGCCACTTTTATTTATTCATGTTATTTTCTTTATTTTCCTATTGCCATGTTTCTTTTATTTTTTCTGTTTTATATGCTGACTTTAAATAATCATAAAAAATAGGAAAATTAGTCTTTTTGATCCCCATTTTTTTGTGATGAATCATTAAGATGTCTAGGATTTAATGAAACTGGAATTATAATTTTACCATTTTTTGACATTTTCTTTGGATTTTTTACATTTGGGTCGTCATAAAAAGGCCAATGCTGGTGCTATCATTTTGTTGAATTTCTTTAACCTATCAAAACATAATTTAAATGTCAATCCTTTTGCAGGGATCTCATACACACGTTGAGGTATTGTGATATATTTTTGTGGGAATTTTATTGTACCATTTTAATTGGTTTTGGATGCTTTCTTTAACATGCTCCACTTTAATCTTTCCTTTGGTATACATGAGATATCTTGCAATGTTTTCATCTTGTTTGACCATTTATCTTTGGATATTTTTGTGGTATCTCTCACCCCTGGTTTGTGGCTTGATGTAGGGAATTGGAGATTTTTATTTGAATTTTTTAGCACCTTTTGCTATTTTTCTCATATTTTGTATTCGAACTTGTAATTTGGACTTCCGAACGGACTTTATTTTTGTTAAGGCTCCAACGGCCGATTTGTGTTTGTGTGGTGAATGCCGTGGTTTATATTTCTTATTATAGATAGGCTAGAGGTATTTGAAGACCCCTTAGGTGGCTGTTATTTGTATGTGTAGCTTGCCCGATTATCGACTTGTTTGCATGATAGCACGTTGTGATTCCAAATAGTGGATTACGCGTTTCATTCGGAGTTTTCACTCGATTCTTTGCATATGATCACTTGATATTTTCTTATTCCATCCATGAATGGGCTTGAGGTTGAGATGAACCTTCCTCCCTCCTTTGCATTGCATTTACCATTGCTATATTCATGTTCACTTGTATGCGGTTATTACTTGTATTTCCGTTTCTTCCTTTCGTTTCCTTTCCCGTAGGACTTCCATTCTTCCTTGTTCAAGGGAGGATGTGATAGACATTAGGAGTTAACCCATGCATGATAACATTAGGGTAGATTTTATTCCCTTTTAACCCTAGGATTTGTAGAGTGTCATCTCTTCTTCCTTCAAAACAACAAAAAAACATTAATAAAGGTTATAACAGAGATTAATTCATTTCTTCCGTCAAAAGATTTGAACAGACATCAACCTTTTGCAATAAGAAAACCCTTGTTTAAGGTGAGATTTTTCATAAAAAACAACAGACAGACTTGTGTCGTACGTGGCCCGAACTACGTTTGCTCTGATCTTTCATGCTGTATGAAAGTACGTAGGCATAGGATACGATATCCTAGCGAGCAACCTTCCCCTCCTTTCCCGTAGGTAGGCGAACTACGTTGACTCTGATTTCTCGTTCCAGGCGGGAATACGTAGGCATAAAGTGCGATACTTTGCCGAGTCATTTTTATTTTCATTTTATTTTCTTTTTAACCTTTGACCTATAGTTTAGATAGAATAACAATCCATACCCGAAAACAAGCGTGGATCCCGTCGAGTACGACGGATGTGAGGGGTGCTAATACCTTCCCCTTGCGTAACCGACTCCCGAATCCAGGTTTTGGTTGCGACGACCATACCTTTCCCATGTTGTGCGAGGTTTACTCTGAGCGTTTCCTTTCCCTCCCGTGGGATAAATAACGCACGGTGGCGACTCTTCTGTCAGCCGGCGCCGATTTTCGCAGTAGCGACAATCCCCAGCAAGAGTTGTCCAGGAAGATTCCAGGGATCCCCAACAGAATGTTTGCTCCAGAAAGGTTATCGGTTCAGGATGATTCTTGAGGGTGCCCAACGGAGTTGTTTGTTCAAGATGATTCTTGAAGTCCCTAGCAGCGTGATATGTTTGCTCCAACAGTGATGTCTAATCTGAAGATTGACTTCGTAAACGCCTGAAGGCGATATCAGAAGGTTCCTGTGGATTCAGATTTCCTTGTTGAAGAATCAACGTATGTCTGAAGACAAAGTTCAAAAGTTTGTAGATGCAGCTTTTGTGTGCAAGGTGATCCGTGTTGGCCTGAAGACCAAGTCAGTTATCCTGAGGTGATGATTGATTGCGATCGAGTGAATAGTGTTTCTTCGGACTGAAGTCGAAGACGTTTCTCCAGCTGAAGCGGAGTTTTGCCTGAAGGCAAAGTATTTGAATCCCCGTAGAGTCATGAATGGCTCAGGATACCACTTCTCTGACTGAAGTCATAGATTTCCCAAGCTGAAGCGAAGGTGCCTGAAGGCAAGGTTATCCCCAAAGTCATGAATGACTTAGGATTCATTTTTTGAACTGAAGGCCGAAGTATATCCCCTGACTGAAGTCACGGATACTCTATAGCAGAGGCGGAGTTGCCTGAAGGCAGATCCATGCATCCTTGAAGGCCAAGGATCATTTTCTTCAGACTGAAGTCGAAGATACCTCCTGCAGAGTTGCCGACGGGCAAAGTTTATATCCTTGAAGGCCAAGGATGATTATCTTTAAAAATGCTTGAAGATCTTTTCTAGCTGAAGCTGGAATCGCCGACGGGCAAGGTTTATATCCTTGGAGGCCAAGGATCCCATCTTCAGGAGGGCGTGAAGATCTTTTCTAGCTGAAGCTGGAAGTGGCCAGGGGCCAGGGTTTCATATAGCTTTGATGCTGAAGTTCTACGGTGGGATCAGTGCAGTAGTATTCGGATGTTCGTTATGGTTCTGAGGGAGAACCCCAAATTAGAGTATGATTGGCTAAGTCTCTCATTCCCGGCGGGGTAGCTTCAAATATGCAAGTGTACCTTTTGTTCCATTTACCAGGGGTGAACCCCAAGTCAGAGTTGTTCGGTGTTGTATTTTCTCCAGCGGCGAGGCGGGGAATTTTGATTATCCGACGGCGAGGTCAGATCATGTTTGTGTTCGACGGCGAGGTCGAATGTTTGTGTTGACGGCGAGGTCAGACTATGTTTGTTTCCGGCGGCGAGGTTGGATGTTTGTTTGACCGCGAGGTCAGACTCTTTAAATCCCCAGCAGAGATGATGTTGGTACGACGGCGATGTCGAGTGTCTCTCAGAGTGGTGTTTGATTGTCCGACGGCGATGTCAGATTGATATTTCTCCAGCTAGTTGTGGAGCAGCTAGTGTTGCAGTGTTCGAAGGTTTGTTCTCCGCAGAGTATCGTGTGCTTGTGCAGTTGGCAAATTTTCGGGTTTACCGGTATTCAACCGTCTCGCACCTTGATTGGCTGAGAGCCGTTCGCTTCTCACCCAGTCAGGTTCAAGCCGTTTGAATAGGGGCAACTGTTGCACCCCAAAAATTTGACCAACAATTATTCATCCATCAAGTGTTTGAAAGTTGATACCTTCATCAGAAAGTTCAAGAGATCCTCAGAGGAATTGGTTGAAACTAAGGTTGTGTGCTTCATAGCTTGAGAGTTGTGGGTGCTCCCCAGATGATTCTGAGACTTTGAGAATGAACTTGAAGCTTTGGGAAAGCTTATGAGATGTCTTGAAAGCCATCATGAAGCCCAGAGAGGTCATTGTGCAAGAATTCAGAAGATTCAACCATGAATGGTAGAATTAGGGTTTTGACTGGGTCAATCCTAGATCAGCTGAAGATTTGGAGAAGGTTGAGACCTAATCCAAGGGCCATGAGATCATGGAATGATGTATGGAGATGTTATAAAGATGATTCCTAGACCAACTCATCATGATTGAGGAGTTTGAGAAGTTTTGAGTTAGGGTTCTAAGGATTGTCAGTGAAAAAACCCTAATTTGATCCCCATCTTCCAGGCAGTTTTGGCTCAAGATGTGATTTATATCTCATCTTCCCCACAACATGAATGTTTTAGAGCTTGTTCTTAGCTTTAATTTGAGTGGTAGAAGTCCTTGATAGGATGTGCAGAGCTCAAGTTATGGTTTTGACAAATTACAGGTCAGCTGAGGTATGTGAATCTGGGTCCTTGAAAGTCACCCAACTTGCAGATAACTTTTGCCCTAGTAGGATGATTCCTATGATCTCTTGGTCAACATGAATGTTTAATAGCATCTTCTTATATTTCTATATAGTACTAGAAGTCCTTGATAGGATTTGTAGAACTCAACTTATGGTTTGAACAAGACAGGGGTATTTTGGTCATTTGGAAGTTATAGGTCATTTTAAGCAAAGGCCATATCTCCTATTTCCAAGCCTCAGATGAAAAAACTCAAAACATCAAAGTTGTTCAAAATGGGATTTTAAGCCTAGAAAAGTGGTCATGATTTGTTGGAAAAGCTTGTAGCAAGGATTTTCAAGAATGGTTGAAAATGACCTAAAAATGACTTATAAGTTAAATGAATCCAAGTTGGAAATTGGTTTGGGAGATGTACAAATCCAAAATAGGTCATCCAATATGTCATTTTGAATCCAAACATCATTTTAAAAACAATGGTTCAAATAGATTTTTGATTTGAGGTCTTAAAATGGGGGTTACTTTGTAAAGTTCATGCTTGCATATTAAGGAACCTTTGCAAATCTTCACACAAGGAAAAGATAAGCTTGTTTTTCACACATTCCCTTCCAATATCTCACAAGGGGAGATTTTATAGCAAAATGAAAAGTCTTAAGGCATGATATGAGATGATACAACATGTCATTAAAAGAGAAATTCCATGACTTTCCATGAGATTCTAGCTCTTTCTAAAAGCTTCTAGGATCTTCCATTGATGGATATATATTAAGAGGATCACAATGTGATCAAAGGTTGGAGAATTCAGTGAAGAGAGTGAGGAGAAAGTGAGAGTTCCATTGTTACTTCAATTTCAAGCAAGAGTAAATTCATACAATCCACATCTATTCTGTTCATCCTTCTTCTCCATTTACAATTCCTTGGCATTGTTGAGTACCTGCAAGTTGGTTCAGGGACCTGTCCATGGAGGATTGAAGAGATAGGGTTGAATTTGCAAGACTCCATACCAGACTCGGATCTCTACATTCAAGCCTTATCCATCCATCTTTTTGCATACAGAACCCTCATCATCCATTGAAGATCAGTCATGGAAGGTTGCAAGCATTGAATTGGAGTGTTTCTACTTCTGCCATAGCCAACAAGCAGGTTGGTATTTCCATTGCCATCTCTTTAATTAGGTGCTAGATGTTTAGATCTTTAGTATAGAATGGCTAAGATAGGTTAGATGACCATTTCCATAGAGTTTCAGAGGGTTTCATGAAGGTTGGTAACAGATCATAGTTTCTTTCAAGATCAAGATCAAGTTGTGTATTGAGTTTTAATGATCATGTGATAGCATAGAATGATGAGAGCAAGGCCATGAACAAGTTTATATCATTAGATTGAAGCTCTAGCAAGGTTGATCTCAGAGGCACATGTTGAAACCCTAATGTTTGTGCTTTCTGTTAGAGAGATATACGAGGTTTTAGTGAAAGCTATGGATACCATTATATTCTTGGTGATTAGTAGAGCATCTTTGCTTTTGGAAGTTTTGATTTTCATCGAGCATGGAGAGAGAACGAGGGACCTGAAATCTCGTGCATGGAGTGATCGTTTCTGAAAACCCTAGCTCGATTGGGGACGATGCGCCTCCACCGTTGGATCTCTCTTTTCCATTGACTAAATAATCTAATCGCACGGCCATGATTTGAAATCAGAAACGGAGGGAAGCCATGAAAGTAAAACGCAGCGTTTACTTAAGTGGTAAATTCTGGGCTCAGCAAACCAATGTTATTCGCACCCCACCCGCGGCCCAAATCCATGTTTCAACTAGAATTTGTTGCTATTCCCACCGAATGTTAATCTTTTTCTTTTATTTTTTTCCAATTAATTTTTCTGATAGCGCATTGGGCCTTGCTCGTTTCTATCTGCACCCCCCAGGTTCTCAGCCCAATAATAATGAATTGGGCGCCTTTCAGTTTGACACCCCCCCCCCATTTCATTTTAATTTTTTTGATTTTCATTTCTTTTAATTTTTCTTGCATTTTATAAAATTCATATAAAATTGGAAAATCATTATTTTTCACTTCTTGTTTTTTCTATATGTTCATAATTTTGTCTAGAAAAATATCAATAAATAAAATTGGCATTTTATTTTCTTTTAATATTTTTAGCATATTATTCTTTTAAATAGCTTTTAAATAGGTTTAGTTTGATACTCAATTTTGTAGAATTTGTATTAAGGTCTTCCCTTAGGATTTTTGAGCCATTCTTTTTGGCATAGTTAGATATTGAATCACATTTTCCCATAGGATTTAATTCCTGATTTTCAGATTAAAATTTGATTAATTTGTTTAGGCTAGCATTAGTATAACAAAATTAGGGTTTTATTCAACATAAGTAGACTTAACAATTTTGTTTTGGGTTTTTAGGTCAAGATTAGAGTATGGGGAATATATGGGTTAAGGGTAGGTATGTATAGAATCCCCTAGAATTTTACTAGAACATTATATAGTATTTTAGTATTTTTAATTGATTTTTGAATGTATGGTTAGTATGTGTGTTGCCTTGTGGGCATTGTATTTTGGGTGCTTGCTTGTTTTGCTTTCTTTTGTGCTTGGTTGGCCTTGTGGAGCTTGATGGAGCATTAAGGAGCATTGAGAAGCATTTGAAGATTGAAGTTGAGCTTGGGGGCTTTAGTCTTAGGTTTTGCTTTTGTTTTAGGGATAGGATCAGGATAGAGCTTAGTTAGATAAACTTCTTTCTCAAACATGGATAGTATTCTTCACATCCATTCCTCCCTGCGATTCAAAGTCCTTCCAGGGTATATACCTCTCTCCTTTGGAGGGATTAGTGTTATACCCAGGAGGTAGAACTTTTGAGGGAACCCTTCATTTGATATTGAACCCTTATAGGTCACCTTTGGTGATCAGATAAGCAGTTCAATATCCCCCAGCTTATCCAGTAGTAATTTTCCTCTGTTTGATTTGTCTTGAGAGCTGTCAGAGCCTGAGCATGAAGATGAAGACTTCATTAGAGATTATTGAAGAGGATGAATCCTTGAAGACTGCCATTCCAGCTGAAGCTTGAAGAGCATGAAGATCAAGTTGATACTTGAATATCCCTGAAGATAGTGAAGCCTGAAGGTGGAGCTGATCAAAGAAGCTGAAGCTTAAGGGAGAAGATGAGTTGATACTCATATTGTAGGGTTGATACCTGGAAAGCAATTGATGATTGAAGTCTGAAGACTGAGTAGCTGCTGGAGGAGCTGAGGCTTTCTTCTGTTTTTCTTTTCTGTATTGTGTGTTTTGTTTGATTTGTCTGTTGCATTAGATTAAGCCCATCTAGAATAAGTAGAATCTAGGAGCATGATTGCATTAGAGGTTGAGTTGCTCCCTCTGCTTGTATTGTTATTGAGTGGCTTTGCTTGCGGGTATTCGGTAGAGCCCAGCTCCCTTGCCCATGTGGTTTGTTTGCCTGATGGTATTTCATTTCTTTTATCTGTATGATTGCAGTTTACTGTTTATTGCTTGATAGCATGTTGTTTATTTTTCAGTATGATTACTGTTATTTCATGACTGGCTTGAGGTCGAGACGAGCTTGTGGAGGCTGAAGCCCCACACACATTTCCTCCCTCACTTGCATTGCATGCATTTTACTGTTAAGCTGATGCTTTGTCTGTTTTGGTGTATCATTGACATGATCCCTTAGGACTCTCATTTCCTTGGATAAGGATTTGATGATAGACTTTTAGGTTGAAACCTATGCATGACAACATCTAGGAGTTCCCTGTTCAAACTTCAACCATAGGATGAATTCATGGCATGATAACAGTAGGACTTGATAGTCTCCCTTCTAGTTGGGCCTGTTCTCTTCTCATCTCAAAACAGTTTAAGATACAGTAATCATGAATGATTTCTTTCGTACGTTACGAGCCTTAAGCTATCTGAGAAAGGATTGTGGGAGAGTTTCTTTTCCACAGTCTGGATGTTTAGTATGGTACCCTTTGGGTGACATGCGACGCATTCACTCTCAGGTCATAGTCTCTAGTGCGGTTGAAATCGCAAACACAATAAAAAACACTTCTTTCGTAAAAGACAGGAAATAAACCGTAGTTTCCCGAACTACGTGAGCTCTGATCTCTCATGCCTGTTGAGAGTATGTAGGCACAAGATGGCGAAGTCTTGGCGAGCTACCTTCCCCCATAACCCTTCGTAGGCCGAACTACGTTGACTCTGATTTCTCATTCTCTGATGAGAATACGTAGGCATAAAGTGTGACGCTTTGCCGAGTCATTTTTCTTTTCTTTTTCAGCCAGCCTTGATAGGTAGATAGAATAAAACCAACCCGTCCAAGTAAACAAACAAGCGAGGATCCCGTCGAGTACGACGGACGTGAGGGGTGCTAATACCTTCCCCTTGCGTAACCGACTCCCGAACCCAGACAATGGTTGCGATGACCTTGTCTTACCCTTTTTCGTCAGGTTTTTCTGATCGTTTCCTTTCCCGCTCTGAGGGATAAATAACGAAAGGTGGCGAATCTTCTGTTGTGCCGGCACCTTATTTTCGCGCAAGCGACAACTTCCAACAAAGATAAGAAAACTTTGAGAAGGTTGGCTGGAAATTTTCTCCTGAGTAACAATGTGTTGTACAAATGGAATTTTGACATGGTCTTGCTGAGATGTGTTGACAAACAGGAAGCGGATATGTTAATGTCGGAAATTCATGAAGGATCTTTTGGCACTCATGCCAACGGACATGCCATGGCTAAGAAGCTTTTAAGGGCTGGATATTATTGGATCACTATGGAATCAGATTGTTACAAGTTTGCTAGAAAATGTCACAAGTTCCAGATTTACGCAGATAAAATTCACGTGCCTCCGACTTTGTTGAATGTTATCTCATCCCCGTGGCCGTTCTCTATGTGGGAAATTGATATGATTGGAATGATAGAGCCGAAAGCATCTAATGGACACCGATTCATCTTAGTAGCCATTGATTATTTTACCAAGTGGGTCGAGGCGGCTTCCTATGCTAATGTAACCCGACATGTGGTCGTTAAATTCATCAAAAATCAGCTCATTTGCCGATATGGTGTGCCAAACAGAATCATTACAGACAACGGTTCCAATTCGAATAACAAGATGATGAAAGATTTGTGCGAAGAATTCAAGATCGAGCATCACAATTCTTCTCCTTACAGACCAAAGATGAACGGGGCTGTCAAAGCCGCCAACAAAAATATCAAGAAGATCATTCAGAAGATGGTCGTTACTTACAAAGATTGGCACGAAATGCTCCCATTCGCCTTACATGGATATCGTACGATGGTACGCACATCGACAGGGGCAACTCCATTTTCACTTGTCTACGGTATGGAAGCAGTACTCCCAATAGAAGTTGAGATTCCTTCTATGAAAATTTTGGTAGAGGAAAAATTATCAGAAGCAGAGTGGTGTCAGAATAGGTATGATCAGTTGAACTTAATCGAAGAAAAGAGGATGGTCGCGCTATGCCACGGGCAGTTGTATCAGTAGAAGATGAAGAAAGCATTTGACAAGAAGGTTCGACCCCGGGTATTCAAGGAAGGTGACCTTGTGCTCAAGAAGATCCAATCTTTCCTCACTAACATCAGAGGAAAATGGACCCCGAATTATGATGGACCATACGTAGTAAAAAGGGTTTTGACAGGAGGCGCTTTGATGTTAGCAACAATGGATGGAGAGGAGATCACTCGCCCCGTGAATACAGACGCTGTCAAGAAGTACTTTGTTTAGGAGAAGCAGGACATTATTCCCTTTATGTAATCGCTATTATTTTCCAACACTGTAACATCGGGTCACGTTTTTTCCGCTGACCACCGTTCAATAAAAAGTTTTTTTCATTTACCATAAATCTGTGTTCTTGATAGCAAAATCCGAATTGATTTAAACCTTTTCAAAAATTCGCTCTGCTTGGTATATGAATAACGAAAGGACGACTGGGGACGTTTATTTCGTCCGAGGAAAAACAACAGTGTTATGTACTTTTCCAGGGTAAGAGAATTTATCTTACCCAGACATGAAGGTTGCCTCTATTCGAAGACTTTCTCCGCGCGCGATAAGGGATCTGTGGAGATTTTGCTTGAGTACCCTTTCGTTTGAGGCGTTTATTTCGTTTCTCCCAATTCGCTAGCATACGCATAGCATATAAGTAGACCGCATAGCATGTGCATTTGTTGCATTCTTTGTATGTGTTTTATTCTACCGCGCTGACTACAGTTATCCCTAGGTGTATGGGTGCGTCTAATCCCTCCAATTAGAGTCGTCCCTAGGCAAAAAGAGCACAATGTTTCATTTTCCCCATGAAGTTCAACCCTCATGGAAGACGGTTATTTTAGTACAATTCCATTTGAGTTCATACCTCATTGGACAAGTCTTGCTTGACAGTTTCTTTTCGGCTACTTCCCGAATCGAACTTCGGCCTTTGGCAATCAAATCATGGACATCTCCAACCTTTAAGAACAGATTAAGTGTGCATTTATCTTGCACCTTACTCCCCAAGAAGAATATTCATAAAGACAGGCATCTTTTCAACAATAGCATCACAAGATTTTATCAAACGTCAATCTCTTTATTTGAGCAACTCGTTTTGATTAGGATCTTATTCAAAATGACAAAATGACAACTTTCACAAGACAGATCATTTACCATCAATGGATCCTTCAACATTAGACAGTTACAGATATTTCTCTCAGGAATAACTTCCCCAGTGAGTTCATCACACGAGTTCACTTCCGTCAAGTGGCATCTCCCCAGAGAAGTCAAAGAAGTTTACCGCAATAGTATCCGTACTTGAGAAGACATACGTTACAATTCAACCGGCTCACATCTCTTCCGAAGATCCCCGGTGAAGCTACAATCACATTTACAAATTTACAACTACAGCCACAGATTACGTCAAATTACACCTACAGGGTTCTACAACGAACTACATTTACAGGGTTCTACAGCGAACTACATTTACAGTCTACAACGACATCTACAATCTACAAAATTACAACCCCCTATGAAGGTGCTCTCACGAGTGTTCATCATTTCGGGAAGGGACCGAGAACAGTTCGTGGTTCCCATACCATGATGCTCGGGGAAGTCCTACATCAGAGACTGAGACCAGTTCGTGGTTCCCATACCATGATGCTCAGGGAAGTCCTACATCAGAGACTGAGACCAGTTCGTGGTTCCCATACCATGATGCTCGGGGAAGTTCTACATCAGAGACCGAGACCAGCTCATGGTACCCTTATCATGACGCTCGGGGAAGTCATACATTTACTATTTCAAGTCGAGTTCCAAAAGAAAGATATAAAAAAAAGACAAAACAAAACTGAATTATTGATTCGATCAGAGAATTCACTTTGGATATTACAGTCATCTGGATTGCTCCGTGGTGATAATAAGTTATCCTTCGATTACAAGTTTCTCACCTGCTGCTAAAACACCATATTCTGGGCGTATGTGCCGCTGTTACACTTTGGAGATTTCCCATTAATGGTCGTATCCTGTCCCCGCGGAGTCCCGCTTCGTTGGGTCTGTTACTCATTTGTTTCTCGCATGCTGTGTCTAGTTTTCTCCCATGTGGCGCCCTTAATCCACAAGACCCTCTTTGTTTTGCATTTCATAACATTGCATATCATTCGCATTCGGCGGCTTCTTATGGCCAAAAATTCGTGCAATGTTTGTATTTAAGTCTCTCCTATCTCGTCGATACGAAGATTTCAATATCCATATCTCTGAGTAGAAGTAACTTAAATAGGGGCATCTGTTGCACCCTAATTTTTGACCTTAAGACTCCACCTCTTTGTTTTTTTTCTTTCGTTTTTTCACTTTTATGTGTGACTAACAAGTGTGTGCAGGAACATTGATTTCAAGGGTAAATTCTACTTATTCTCATAGTCCAGCTTTTCAGGACGTAATCCATGTGATTCAGGACCCTAAAGTTGTCTACTGGTTTGAGCCTTTAAAGATTGACTAACTGTTTCTTCTATGGCATTTGGGTTGGAACGTATTAATGTCACTTTACTCAAAGGTCTCAAAAGCTTCGAAAGGACTTAAGATTTGATTCATTCAAGTTACCTTTTGACTCACCCTCGAATCTATGAGTCTTGACAAGCAAAGTTTCATGCTCTGACGTGAGATTGTATATTGTGTTGCTCATTCAAGTTGTAAATGTCATATACGAAATTGGGCCCAAATTACAAAGTACATATTCGGGGGATGGATCCAAGATTATTTAAAGTGCCAAAATTACAATTTCAAGGAGATTTTATTATTTTTATGATTTTCATAAGGTGGTAACTCAAAATTTTGAAGATGCTAGAACTCTACAAGGCCATATTCTTCGATCCACGATTTCTACTCCAAGGATATTACGTTCAGAACTATCGTCTCAAAACCACATGCCATGACATTTATGCATCAAAATTCTATATACAACAGAGGGCCACAAAAGAATTTAAACGAAGACTTAAATTAAATATGATTTGGCTTCTTGCTCCAAACGTTATTACAAGATGCTTCCTTGTTGACAAGTAACAATAATCGGTGTTGTCGGTCACGTTGTTGCCCCTAGGCGGTAAAGCACCAGAGTTTATGTATTTCTTCTGCCCAACAATTGTTTGCGGAGAATGTCACTATAATGTTGATCTTGCTAAAATCACAGGAAACAAAGGACTCTGTAAGCAATACTCAAAGCCTGCATTGAGAAAAATGTGGATATTGATTCCGATGACGAAAGAGTAGATATGAAAGATCCAGCTATATTTGAAAGTTACTTTGTAGAATACTAAGGCATAAATCAGTGAATGGAACAGTATACAAGACCTTCTTGCATCACATTTTGTAGAGGAAACAGTTCAAACCCAAAACATGTCCACTTGGAGAGAAGCCTAATTGAGGAGCTTTTCGAAGCAACCAGTAGATACACCTTTTGCATGTCAAAAACAAATGCCACAGTTAATTAACCTTCAGCATACGTAATGAATCAAAGAAAGAGAGGAACAATGTACTCCAACGCCTTTACCTCTATCCGAATCCACAGCGTCTTCGATGTTACAACCGTATCATCATCCAGGAAGGAGATACACCATTGCCACGAATTCCTGCAAGCTGTCTGAGAATAAAGGATGGAAGTGTGCCTGTCTCGTTCATCCAAAAATACCTATTGAAGAACTAGGTCTGACGAGTGAAACTGAGATTGAAATTAAATGTATGGATAACTAGTGCTCCCTACACTGAAACTGCATAGTTTGGTTGAATTGTGGCCGGATTCAGCAGCATCCGCATCTGACCGAATTCCAGCGATTATCGGGTCCTCAACAAAGGATTTTGTCATAGTTCTAGCGTGTGCTCGAGAGACTTCGCATCCGCCACACCCTTGATTATGGCCAACAAATCGAACCAAATGGGTGAAGAATTTCATTACCACTACACTCTGATTTGAGAGAAGTGGATTTTGGAACATATCAATGTTACTTAGCCATGTCAGTAGGTACAATTCAGAGATCCCTTTGACATCCAATCCTCTGAACTCAATGCCAGCCATATCACTGGTATCAACCTTTTGTACTGGAAAGCTACAAGTAAATGCAAGTTTGTGTTGTCTCCTCGCGAACCGAGCAGGTCTTTAACCGAATAGAATCACGTATCCTGTAATAGAAGAAGTCTTGTGAAGGGGACACAACATTTGTGTAAACATAGGAAACAATTAAGGGTGCCGAGAAACTTACAAAATAAGCTGAGAGCTTCTTCACAAACTGAGCTGGGACTGAAAGGAATATCAACGATGACACCACAACCCACGTCGATCAGTAGCTAGTAACCTTGTTCAGCATATACCAAGTTATCAGAGGTAGGAACCGCAGGATTAAGGGAAACACCCTAGAATACTGTCATCATTAACCAAACATGGAGAAGTTGCAGGAAGTATATGTTGGTTTTAGCCATGCCTCAGTTAATGGAAGGCTCACTAAGGATTCGCAGAAGGACCTCTAGAACACTAACAAGGAAATGCAGGAATCTCTCGCAATTTAGAACATACTAACCAAAGAGCTGACACGGTCTATTTCGTCTCCCAAGTGTGTGAGCGAACCACATACCACACCAGATAATTCATCAGTCGAGTCTGAAACACCCTCTGACAACCAGCCTGTTAGCTTTGAGGGTACTCTGGATCAGAAGTTCTCCGCTGAGGGTAATTCCGAGGAGCTTTCAAATGATGGTGGGGTTGTAGTATCTGAAGCGCAGCACAGTAATGAGGTGGCTTTGCCAGAAATGCAGCACAGCAATGAAATGGTTACATTTGAAACACAGCAAAGCAATGAGGTGGTCATGTCTGAGGAGCAGACCATCAATGAGGTAGCCACGACTGAAAATGAGTTGGGCACTTCCACAATTGATCCCAACCATCACCTTCCCCATCCTGAAACTCACCCTCATAACCATCACTTTGCTAATCTCCATATTGGTTCCTGAAGATCAGTTGCCTCAACCTGAATCTCTACCCAATTGTGATCCACTGCCATGTTCTGAACAACTTGAAGACATTCGCATCAGAGACGTCAAACCAATGCATCATGATCATCTTGCTCAGTATGATACAGTTCCCAACAACATGTCTGGAGTTTGTCTTAGGAGTTCCCGACACTCTTTTCATCTGATCAGCTTGATTCACCATCCTAGCACCAAAGGAAAATAGCATTAGATACACTTCAAACTTGATTTGAAACAAGAGTGAAGAACAAAGTAAAACAATAACCTCGCTGTTTTTCTTTTTCTTTCATTCGCAAGAGAGAGCTTCGAGCATCTCCACGTGAGTCTACACCAGAGAATACCAGGATAAATCAAAGTTCACTACACCTAATGTCAAAAAGGTCAAGTTGGTGCTCTGGGCTGCCAATCCTCCCTTGGCCCAAGTCAAATCGTTTTCTGCACCCGTCAGGTACCAAACGCGAATTAGTAATCCCTTGAAGTATATACCGTTGGAATATCCAATCTGGATTCAGAGCATTGAACCTAGACAAATAAATATTTAATCAGATTGATACAACAAAATCAGGGATTTGAGATATCAATTAACAGATCATCATGGCCATCACTTGAAAAAGGAAAGATTTCAAATATTTTCCTATCCCAAAACAGAAAGATATGATCAGACATTCAAAACCCTAAATCAAATTCAATCCACATTCAAGTTGATATTGATTGTCCATCCAAAATCATTTTCATTCAAGAAGCCTATATAAAGGAGATTGAAATCGAGAAAAACAGACGATTGATCCACAGAAATCCCAATTCAAAAATCCTAACATACAAATCAAACCCTAAGAGAAAGAGGGACTTATCTTCTTCAAACACGCACGTCTCACCCACTCCAAATCCCGCCGCGAGGTCATCACCAAATACCTTCACAATATGTCAACCATTTTCAGCGAGACCACCTCCGCCGACAACCGCAAGCATCCCCCGCTGCCAAAACCGTCACCGGCACCTCTCCTTGGGTAACATTTTCTTTCCCCGAAACTACTTTTACAAATTTGATTTTTTCTGAGTTTTGCAGAACGATAAAACAAGAGGCGAAGATTAAAGCGGAAGAAGGATGGAAAAGTAGAAGAAGGGCAATCGAATTAGAGAGATCGAAGGGGGAGAACCAGCGATTGGGATCGGGGAAGACCGATTTGGGGTTTGGGAATTAGGGTTCGCTATCGTTGTTTTTTGTTTTTTTATTTTGCCTTATTTTATTTTATGTAATAACACTAATATCACACACACACACACACCACTTAATCACCACTAAACCACGCCTAATCATACATTAACCTAATTAACTCTATTTAACTAACCCAATTTAATCACTTAATCAACTTTTCTTATTAAAATAAATCCACTCGTTAAATCCCTTTTAATCTGCCATCTATTTAGCTAATCTTCTTTTAACGTTAATTAACATATTAAACCTTTTTTTATTTAATTAATAACTAACAAATCTTTTATTAATTAACTTTTTTTAATCAACCTTTTAATTTGTTCTCTCTTTTAAAATGATTAAAAGCCTATTTTTCTTAGTTTAGAATAATTTACATTTTGTTAAATTAAGAAACTTTTCTGAGAAAACAATTTCATAATTTATAGTTATATTATTCAATTGATCAACTTAATAATCATTTTATTCAACAAAAATATAATTTGCTCATTGAAAACTTTTCATTTAATTTAATTTAACTATTTATAATAATAAGAAAACTATTTTGATAAGAAGTCTTTTATCTAATAAGGAAAATTATTTTAAAATCGTTTATATTTTATCAAGAAAATCCTTTTTAAAATGAATATTTATTAAATCCAATTAATCCCGAGTTTTTATTAAAATCAAATCAACATTTTTATTCAAACTAAAATCAATTCAACAAACCAAATCAACCAACCGCGTAAACATACAAATCAATCATGCACTCACATTCACGACACTTTCACTCTCACACACTTCAGCGCTTTCATGCGTTCGTGTATGGCTTTATCTTTCCGCAATTCTATATTACTGCATTTACATTATCGCATCGCATTTCGTCCAAAGGAAAAACCTATACATGAGTCAACACTTATGTGTAGTGCACGTCATTTGCATCATTTCCCCACGATCCTTGATTCCATTCAAGTTGATCGCTTAAGATAGATCCTACCCCATAGGAAGGACCATTATCTCTACAACTTAGGCAAACAAACAACACTATACAACTTTTTTCAAACACAATAAAGAATAGATGTTAATCATCTTAAGTGAGATATAATCTCCACCCCCACAATAATACAATCAAACATGTAGGAACTTTGCCTTAAGAGTGATAAAGGCATACTCGTCAAACAATCCGAGTACTTAAGCCCTTTTCTTAAGACGATGCAAAGACTATTTTCCTACAACCCCCCTTTACACTTGTGGTGGTTACATCTCCCTTAACATGAAGACTCATCTCTTCTCCTAAACCCAATCAAACAACTACCCTAAACCCGTAGGAACTTTGACCACAGTCAAAGAGCTCCTCTAACCCTTTAGGGGAACTACAAATACTCTGATTCCACTCCCGTAAGGATATGTAGGCATAAGATGCGATATCTTATCGAGTATACTTAGAAATAAACCCCTAGGTCTTTCAACCTTAAGCAGATAAACACTTAGCAATAAACAAACATAAAGCAAGAGGTTCCTGTAGAGTACTACAGAAACTTAGGATGCTAGTACCTTCCCTAAGTTTAACCAACCCCCGAACCTAAACAATATAAACTTTGCATTTGCATTGCATTGTGGGAATTTCAATATTTATCCCTTCCTTTGGACACATCAAAGATCGGTTGCAAATTGAATTAACGATTCAAACTAATCAATAGTTTGGTATCCAAATTTCACCGCGACAATCTCGAAAGAGAGATGAGGTTTGTGCTCGGCCCTTGGATCTGGACGAAGGAGAACGCTGAGACTTTGCTAGTTGATCTCTTTTGGTCCTCTTGGGTCGAAGGAAATGCTGGTTCCAGGGAGAGATGTGGCCGTGCTTTCTGACAGTCTGGGTTTTTGGCTCTGGAGGCTCCCGACAATTTCTTTCGCACCAAGGAGGAGGACTTTGTGATCTTTGATGCTCTTTCCTCGGCGGAGGGGATCTTGGACAACCGGAATCCTCTAGGGCTCCAATCCTCGAATTCTAATGGAGGATTAGAAGGTTGGTCTTGTTGAAAGCCTCGATGAGGTCCGCCATGGTCGGGTCGGCGCTGGACAAAACTGGAACTGGAAGGTGGTTCTGGATGAGCTGGCCCTCATTGTGATCAGCGCAAACGGGGGAGGGAGATGCGGTGGCTCCATCCCTTTGTTGGTGGGCGTCACCCCCAAGAGAGGTGGTTGCTCTGACAGTATCAATCTTGCTGACGGAGAGGAAGGAAGAGTTGCGAGCATCATGGGTGTTGTCACGGTTGGCCATTTTATCGGAGTTTGGAAGAACTATTTTAGTCTCGAATCTATGATGGAAGAAAGACGGGGATAACAGGGTTTCCCACAAATGACACCACTGATCTTGACGGCTGATCAGAACCTGAGGTGGACTAGAGACAATCTCCTGTGATGGTGGGTGTGCCTGCAAGGCACTTCGATGCTAAAGTAAGAATCGGGAGAAAGAATGCAAGTACAAAATATGTGCGTATCAAGGTGAACATTGAATACCTAACCCTCTCAAATGAGAAGGTTTTTATAGTGCCCCCAACGCTTGGCCATTGGTCCCTATTCTAGGGGCGAGATAACCGTTTCTCGAAAAATAGGTAACTTCCAGAAACTAGCCGTTGGAACGGGAAGAGGTGCTCAGAACTAGTCGTTGCTATGGGCAGAGGCGCAGTAACAGACACAAGCATCATGACGGTTTCTGGATGGTGGAACCGTACGTGACGGGCAAAGAATAACGAGGAGAAGTACTTGCCCAGGGGTAAATCGGTCAACCTCCCCTGATGGAGGGGCAGAAAGGTAAATGTTACCCCAAATTGGTTGGACCTAGGAAATTAGTTCATTCTGGAAGCAGAAGTGTATTGAATCATTCCTAGCCATTGGGTCAGTCCGAAACAAAATCTGTTTTATAATTTGTTTTATAAATCTGTTTTATAATCTATTTTTAAAATTTGTTTTTAAAATTTGTTTTATAAATATATTTAGTATATAATCTATTTATAGTAGTATTTAATATATAATCTGTTTTTTAAACAATATTTCATATATACTATTATTTTCTCTCAAATATTTAATATATTATCTGTTTTTTTAATAATATAAACAATATTGTGAGATTTTGGGTTGAACTCTACCTTTGTCGAGGAATAATTTTCATGTGTTTCGACAGGAGACAAACATGAAGTCGAAGTTGGGTCACATGTTAATGTCGAAAGGTTGCATATTGTAGTCGAAGCTAGTTCTAGTATGTAATGTCGAAATATAATGTTGACTAATTATGTCGAATTAGGCCTTGTGTTAAAGATCCAATTGTTTAGTTAGCTTGTATTGTAAGTTAGCTAGTTAGTCTATAAATAGGCTAGATCACTCAGGTTGTTGAATGAGGCCAATTATGATATTTATTTGTAATCATTTGTAAACCCTTATGAGAAAGTGAATAGCAAACAATTTTCCATAATCGTTCTTCTTCTTTATTCTTTATCCTTTCATCTTTCTCTCTTTGTTCTAACCGTTTTTCATTGTTCACCCAAGAACTTTGTTTCTCAATCTTTATTTGTTGAAAGGTATCATTTGTGATCACAATAAACTGGTGCGGTGAGCATGGAGAAGATGTTGTCAACAAAGTTTGAAATTGATAAGTTCACTTGAGCTAATGACTTCGGGTTATGGCATTTGAAGATGCGAGCCCTTCTTGTTCAACAGGGTTTGCTAGAAGCGTTAAAGGGAGAATATGACATGGATACTGCATTACGGAGAAGGAAAAGATAACGATGATCAAGAAAGCCCACAGTGGAATTGTTCTGAGTCTTAGTGATAAGGTTCTTAAGAAGGTTTCGAAGGAGATGACGACAGCTGGTATTTCGCTGAAACTCGAGGGATTATATATGATAAAATCTTTGGTGAATCGTTTTTACTTGAAGTAAGCTTTGTATTCATTCAAGATGACTGAAGATAAAGCGTTGACGGAGCAGCTGGATACGTTTAGTAAGCTAATTCTTGATCTTGGAAATATTGATGTTACCATCAATGATGAAGATAAAGCATTGGTATTGTTGTGTTCTTTACCTAAGCCACATGCCCACTTCAAAGAAATCCTCTTGTATGGAAGAGAGTCTATGAACTTTGAAGAAGTTCAACCAGCCTTGTATTCAAAGGATTTGAATAAAAGAAATGAGAAAAAACCATCACCATTAGTTGGTGAAGGGTTGTCCGTAAAGGGAAAATCCTTAAAGAAATACGGTAGGTTTGAGAAGAAGAAAGTTAAAACTCAGCAAAAGTCTTATGGTGGTGATATTTCCGAGATTAAGTGTTATCATTGTAAGAAGGAGGGTTACACAAGAAAGATGTGCCCCGAGTGCCTGAATAATCATGGAGGTAAGGACAATGCAACTATTGTGCAAGATGATTATGAATCATCTTATGTCCTTGTGGTGTTGAGTAGCAACTCTTGTAAAGAGTGGATTATGGATGTACTTGGCATATGACTCTAAACAAGAATATGTTTGAAGAATTATGTGATCAAGATGGTGGATCAGTGCTAGTAGGAAACAATAAATCTTGCAATATTGCAAGTATTGGATCTGTAAGATTCAAGCTCCATGATGAGCCAATAAGTTTATTGGCTGGGGTTAGGTATGTACCTGACCTTAAGAGGAATTTGATTTCTCTTGGTGAATTTGACAAGAAAGGATATGCCTTTAAAGGAGAGCAAGGTATCTTGAAAGTCACGAAGCGGTCGAAGGAAGTCTTGAGAGGCATGAAGAAACAAGGCTTGTATACCCTTGAGGATGAGGTTGTAAGTGGTTCAACATATTTTGCATCCATGAAGCCGATGTCGAAGACAAAATTATGGCACATGAGATTGGGTCATGTCAACGAAAGAGGCATGGTCAAAATGGGGAAACAGAACTTGCTAGGTGGTGACAAAGTTAAGAAGTTAGAGTTTTATGAACCTTGTGTATTTGGAAAATCCTGTATGGCGAAGTTTAACAAAGGTAAACAAAGAATACATGGACCCCTTGATTACATTCATGCTGATCTTTGGGGGCCTGCAAGGAATCCTTCACATGAAGGTGCAAGGTATTTTCTATCCATAGTTGATGACTATTCTAGAAAATTATGGGTATTCATTTAGAAGACTAAGGATGAAACTTTTGAGAATTTCAAAAGTTCGAAGGTTTTGGTCGAAACTCAAACTGGCAAAAGGTTGAGAGGTTGAGAATCAACAATAGCCTTAATTTCTGCAATGAAGCTTTCGACAATTACTGTGTTGAGTCTGGGATTACAAGGCATAAGAATGTAGCAGGTACTCATCAACAAAATGGCTTAGCTGAAAGATTCAATCGAACAATCCTTGAAAGGGTTAGATACATGTTGGTTAGTGTTGGATTGAAGGAGGTGTTTTGGGTGGAGGCTATTTCGAGAACAACTTATTTGATAAATAGATGTACCTCGACTGCCTTGAGAATGAAGACACCTGAAGAAGTTTGGTAGAGTCAGCCACCAAATCTCGACAAACTGAGAGTATTTGGTTGTTTAGCCTATGCTCACATTAGGCAAGATAAGGTCAAACCTAGATCTCTGAGATGCATGTTCCTTGGATATCCTGAGGGAGTCAAGGGTTATAGATTGTGATGCCTATAACCAGGTCACAAAAGATGTACCACAAGTCGTGATGTAGTTTTCAATGAAGTCGAAATGGCGTTCAAGAAAATTGGTGATGCTGGTCGAAGTGCAGAAATCTCTGAAGAGGAGCTGGAACAGGTAGAGATTCCTATTGAGGTAGAGAATAGTGATGCTAATGTGCATAATCCAGATCAAGTCGAAGAAGAAAAGTAAGATCCTAAAGAGGCTGAGGAAACTATTGATGACTACCTACTGACAAGAGATAGGTCGATAAGAGTCAACAAGCCACCTCAAAGACTTGGTTATGCAGATCTTATAACTTTTGCCTTAATCTCTGCAAGTGAGGTACTTGACGAAGAACCTAAAGATTACAAGGAAGCTATGAGGAGTCAAAATTAGACTGAATGGCGAGAAGTCATGGATGACAAGATGAAATCTCTTCATAATAATAACACTTAGGAACTGATTGAGAAACCTACAGGAGCAAGGTTAGTCAGTTGTAAGTGGATTTTCAAGGTCAAGGAAGGAACTGAAGGAGTAATGTTGAAGCGCTTTAAGGCAAGGCTGATTTCTAGGGGGTTCACTTAGAAAGAAGGTGTCGACTTCAATCATGTGTTCTCATCTGTTATAAAGTATAGATGAAACGATCTTGATGCGTCAACCTGAAGGAGGATAACATTTTCAAGGGGCTTCCCCTAGCCATTAATAACGTGTTGTAATCCCCTTTCAGTCACGTAGCAGCAGGAATAAATGATTTTTTTAGTTTGATTTGACTAAAGCATTTACATTGGTGAGAGGAAGCCACTCGCAAAAGGCATATCATAAATTGGTGAGGGGTAATCCCCTCGCAAATTGAAACAATTGTCAACCTATTTTGGCGCTGACCCTTAGCAAATGCAAGTTTCAAATTTCAAAATCTTTTCCCTCCTTCTTTGCGAGGGGTATCCCCTAGGATTTTCTTTACATTTTTTTGCTTTTTATTTTATGCATTGCGAGGGGTTTAACACCAAGCAACTTAGGTTTTTTAGTGAGGGGTTTTACCCCTAGCCAATGCCCCTAGCTAATATCAGCTTTTCTTGTAGTGTTTAATCAATTCCTAAATCAAAATGGTAGTATGTATCACCTTATATGTCCATATACTCGTCACTTAAATAGAGTAGTTGAAAGAAAGACATACAAATGCTAGAACTAGGTCTAACATCACTTTCTAAAAAAGCCTTACCCTTACCCTGTTAGGATTATGCCTTCCTCACTAGTGTGTACCTCATAAATAATCTCTTTACCATTGCATTTAACTAAGGTATTCCTTACACTAAACTCTTTCAACAATCAACTATTTATTCTTCCTTAAAACCCATGGTTGCTCAAGTTTTACTTTACTTAGACCATACAATAAAAACAAACTAAAGTATATGTCCCAATAATATCTATTTCTTGACTATTCCACCTCTCACATGGAAAATTTCCTTTCTCCGATGGCCGCCTCTACATATCCACAAATGTCATATTTAATGAACACAAATTTCCTTACCTCAAATTAAGAATTTCACATAATCTCACATGCCCTTCACTCGACCTCATCCCTGGGTCAATACCATAGCATATGACCTTTATATTAACCTCAAATTCACCCATTAATCTCTATATGAATTCACATTTATCAATACAAAATTCACCAGATCAACCTTTTTACAATCTCTCTCTCTCTCTCTCTCTCTCTCTCTCTCTCTCTCTCTCTCTCCTACTCTTTTAATTCATACCCTTCACCATCTCTCATTGAAATGACACATCTTTCCATTATACATGTAAACCAACCTAAGCTTATCTCATTCTAACTAGATAAAAAAAACAATGATCACTCACCCAATAATAAAACCACTAAATAAAACCTTTATCACCTTACTTGGATAACTTCTATGTAACTTTAGTATGATGTTCTCTTAAAGAACAATACTTGGTCCCTTGTGTCCTTTCAATCTAGCAGGATTCCCATTGGTTGCAAATGGATCTTCAAAGTCAAGGAAAACCTTAATGGCTCAGTATACAAGTACAAGACTAAATTAGTGACTAAAGACTTTTGTAAATATATTATAGTTGAATACATTGAAATGTTTAGTCAACTTATCAAAATTTTCATAGTATGAATCATTGAAACCTTGAATTTTTGTAAACATTGGCTACTACAATAACTTGATGTCAACAATGTATTCTTAAATGACTTTGATGAAACTTTGAGCATGACTCAATCATTTGACTTTGAAAATTCAAATAAATCTATGGTTCACAAGCTTCACAATGCTTTATATGATCTCAAATAGGCCTTAGGGCTTAGTTTGAAAACTTTAAAGCCAACTCCTTAAATTTGGATTTCAATGAAACAAGTATGACTATTTTCTTTTCATTTATTCTAAGGAAAACACTATCATATGCATACAAGTGTATTTGGATGACAAAATTGTTACAGGCAACAACAACCATACACCATTCAATAATTGGTCATATAGTTAAACTATGTCTTCTTTCTACAAGAACACCAAAAAATTTTGACTACTTCCTAGATGTAGAATATATACCTATAAGAAAAACAACTCTTTACGTTTTACACAAAGTTTGTACATATGAGATCTTCTTTCTAAAACCAACATGCAATAAGACAAGTCGTTACCTTCCCCTATGATTATTGGTTCTAAACATTATGTTCCAGTCTGGGTCAAGACCCAACCCACATAGTGTCGGGTTACTAGGTCTGAGGAGATGAGGTATATAACAAGATGGAAGTGTCATATCCATACACCTAACCAGGGTCGTTAGATTATAATCGATGTTAAATTCTCTATCAACCTCCCTCTAAAGCAGTTGTCCTAATGAATAGTCTAGAACCTCAGAGTCACAAAATGGTCACTCCCTAACAATGTATCAAATCATATTCAGCTAAATGTTTAAGAACTATCATATATAAAGGACAACTAAATCACGTGACATCTGTCCTCTGAGACAACTTTCTCAAACGAAGATTCTAGGGCCTGTAAACCTAGAATCTGAATATAAAGTTAGGAGAACATTTCAGACCCATGTACTAATTATTATAAACCCTAAACCTCACACTTACGACTATCACTGACTTGATCGTCGAAGTACTTACAGTTCAACCCCATTAAGCATATTCAAGAAGGACCTTCATACTAAAGTTCGCCAAACAACATTATCATAAACATCATTTGAAGGGAAATATGCTAACCTAGCCCTTTATAGGTCAATAGTGGGTGCCATGGAAGATGTCATATCTTTTTGTTGTAAACAATATGTGTCAATTCATGTCAGAACCTCTTCATGTCAGAACTTCTGGAATCACATTCGACTACATTCAAAATGACCTTTAGATATCCAAACGAAAATATCACATAAGGTCCCTATCTAAGGCTATCACTAGTTATGATTTTTCTCTACTTGCTTATTGTAATGCTAACTAGAACTCTGACCTTGGTGATAAAAGCTCAATCTTTGGTGTTTGTGGTGTCATAGGACCCAAACTGATCTCATGGTGAGCAAAGAAGCAACCAATCATCTGAAGATCTAATATAAAAGCAAGTCTGATGCTTTAGAAATCCATTGGGACTAGTCTCTCCTTACTAAGTTTGGCATTCCTTACTCCGCTCTAACTATTTTGTGTAATACCTAGAACGTTATTGTCCTTGCTCACGACCATGCTCTTCACGCCTGGACCAAGCACGTGGAGTTGGACTTTTTTGTAAGAGAAAAGTGCTCAACAAACAACTCATGGTTACTGATGTTCCTGGTCATTCTCAATGTGCTAACATTTTCACCAAAGCTTTTTCTCCTTCAAGATTTGAAGATTTAAGAAACAATCTGACTATGTGTGGCTCTACTCAACTCACACCCACATCACTTTAAGGGATGCATCAAAGGAATAGATCAAGGCTTACTAACTAAAAGTAAAAGAGCATAACTTAATGAAAAATCCTGACTATTTCTTATATGGATATGGTCTAATACTGCCATGTTTGAGTTCTGATGAGACTTTTAGGTCTAGTAAAGAATGCTTGGGCTCCGTTTAAAAGTCACTAACATTGGTTGGAAATTTTACATTTGGCATCATTAGGCAATGGTCTAGGTAAAGGAAAATGTTAACATTGTAAGTTGATATTTGGAGAATTTAACATCATTGTAATGGCTCATACCAAGTGTTGGTATGTTGTTGTAGACCCAGTTTACAATGATACAAAATATCATATCATGTTGTATATGTAGCAATTTTAAAACAAGGCATATTCAGAAGGAACCTTAACAGTCGCTTAATCAGTGCATTCACATCAAATTAACATAGCATGCATATCAAACAAATCAGGAAGTATTTCAAGAACAATTTTAAACAACATAACATAAACACAACAAAGGCATCGGCTAACAACCAAGCTGCTCTGTTCTCAATAAAAACAGACTGCATTAATAAATATTATCAGTTGCAGTACAACTTTACCGAACCAAATCATCCAAAAATATTATCTTACATGATAATTATTAAAGTATCTTGATAAAATATAGAAAACAAAAATGAACTTTTTAGCTAACATAACAAAAGACTATTTCGTCCATCAGAAATCTCTATTGAATGTTGATCACCATCCATGATTGCGCCATTGCAAATGTCGACCAGGAATTCTTGTAGAAGAGTGGTTACGCCTGGGATTAGTATGAGAAACTTGTTGACCACCAGGAGGATTAGTCTGAGAAACTTGTTGACCACCAGGAGTTCTTCTATAAGAAGAATAGTTGTGCCGGGAATTAGTATGAGAAAATTGTTGACCAAGAATTCTTCTAGAAGAATAGCTGTGTTGGGGATTAGTATGAGAGACTCGAGGCCGCCTTGTTGACGATGTTCTGCCCCTAGGGCTCAACTCTCTATAATAATTTTCAACAATTTCACTGTGAGCCTGAGCCATTCTTGAGGGTGGAATATTTTCTCTCCATCTAGCAGTACTATTTGCCCCCTGATCACGGGACGATGACGAAATGGATCTCCATCCACTGCTATCAATTCTCTCCCATTGATGTGTTGAAGGTAAAGTGAATCTCAATCCACCTCTTTCAATTCTCTCCCCTTGATGTGTTGAAGGTAAAGTGGATCTTCGTCTAGCGGGTTGATTTGTCTGTGTATTATTTGATACCCCGCGCATCGTTTCAGATCTTCTGTCGTGCGATGGCATTGTAGGCATTGGATAAGACATTTCAGGCAACGTAAAATGTGTAGAAGAAAAAATGGATCTCGGTGTAGCAGATTGAGTTGTCTGTGTATCATTTGGTATCACGTAGATTGTTTCAGATCTTCTGTCATGTGATGGGGCTCTAGGTGTTGGATCAGAAAATAAACTAGTCACAAAACCATCTATATCAGGGGAGTACATTTCAGCCGCTAAGATGGACATCATGTCTGCTAAACCCCCAGCCCAATGCATGACATCTTCTTCTCCACTGTAATCAGCACCAGAACTTGCACTGATTGAGCTAAAAAGATCTTCAAAGTCTCTTTGCTGTTCCATCCTTGACCAGTCATGCCACCGTGAGAAATCCACCTCTGATGGCCGAACAGAAGGATGCTCCAGCCTAGCATGCTTTCTGAGTTCTGGATATGTTCCCTGGAATTCACACGTCTCAGACGAACAAGTCCTTCGTTTACCATTCATATACCTTCGAGCAGGCTCCGATACCATATATCCATATACTCCTCCCCGACAAAGAGGACAGATAAGCTTTGGTTGCAACTGACTCACAAATTGAGGGGGGTTCACAACCTCTGACCGAACTTTCTTGTCATGAGGCGCTGTTCTTATGAGCGGAATTTCTTCTAGTTTTGCCGACGATAGATGAGAATCAAATGACTTGCAGAATTGGTCGAGACAGTTGGAGTGTCTGTAACTAGTATTGCACATGTAAGGACGACAACCAAACTCATACGAAGAACACTTCAGAATAACAGTGTTATGAGGAGTTTCCATGCAAATAGAACATCTAGTATCATCCCATTCTTTCCAATCCTCGGCGGATCCAAACCTAGGTTTAGGCAGCTCAAGATTCTTGGAACTGGAACTGGAAGGATAGGGATATGATTCACTGCAATCCATAGCCGGAGACTTCTCTCTTCTAACTTTTGGCATTTTTTTGACTTGATGTCACCGCTTTAAAAAGAAATCTATAACCAAAAAATTAGCTGATGAATAAAACAACACCAATATAACATTCTTAAAAATACAGTCTTAAACTATGAAACAACACCAATATAACATTCTTAAAAATACAGTCTTAAACTATGCACATATGCACATATCAAGAACCAAAAAGAAAAAAAAAACATACATGCAAAAAAAAAGTTTTCAAACATGTTTCAAAATTACAAACCTAGTTTTGAAGGCAAATTTACAAAAAAAAAAAAACTCGACAATCTGGTCAGCAATTGTTCGGAGGAATTGCGGAAAGCATCTAACGACAACGTAAATGTAAAACAATATCGTCGATTATTAACAAAAGTACGAGGTTGATCGTGAACAGCGAAACACATAAAAAAGATAAACATGAAAATTGATAGAGGGAATAGGAATTAGGGTTAACCTGATTGAAATTGAAGCTTGAAGATTGCAGTGATTCGAGATCAACGAGTTTGATTCAGTAAATAATAAGGGTTTGGGTTTTTTTATGTGAAAAATTAAGAAAGACCCGTTAATTATATAGTCCAGAAGTTTGTTAGTGGATCAATAATAAAATAGGGTTAGTTAAGTAAATCTTTAGGTTTGTTAGTGGATCAATAATAAAATAGGATTAGTTAAGTAAATCTTTTGTTTGTTAGTGGATCAATAATAAAATAGGATTAGTTAAGTAAATTTTTTTGTTATTAGTTAAGTAAATCTTTTTGTTTTCTTGACTAAAGTGATTTTTTTTTTTTTTACAAAAGAACGCTTAAGACTTTTCAAAGTAAATCTTTTGGTTATTAGTTAAGTAAATTTTTTTATTTTCTTGATTAAAGTGATTTTTTTTTTTTTTTTACAAAAAAACGCTTAAGACTTTTCAAAATATTGAAGTAAATTTTTGTCAGACTATTCAATCTTAAATAATTAGCTCTGATGTGTCTTGGTTTTTTTTTAGAGTTGGATCAGAAAAATTCTATTCTAATAATATGTATTCAAATATTACTATTCAAGTCTGACTCTTTATAAATTTTGAATTATCCGACTCAAAATAAATTTTTTTAATTTTTTTATATTTATACAATAATTAAAATAAAAACATCATAATATATTATGAGTACAATAAAAAAATTATACTATTCTAAATATAGTATAATTTTCATAAATACTATAATATGTGTTTGAATATAATACCTATCGAAATTATATAAAATAGTAATATTTAAATATTTAACATAAAAAAATTGTGAGGTAAAATTTAAAACGCATTTAGTTATATTAATAAAACATAATTGTGAAATAAAAGACAAACTAACTAAATATTAATTGCTGACATATTTAGTTATATTACAATTGCTGACCAGATTGTCGAGCTTCTTTTTTTTTTTTTTTTAATTTGCCTTCAAAACTAGGTTTGTAATTTTGAAACATGTTTGAAAACTTTTTTTTTTGTATGTATGTTTTTTTTTTAAAATAAAACACAAACTAACTAAATATTAATTTAATTATATTAATGTATAATATTTAAAAAAGATAAAATTTGTGAGGTAAAACAAATTAATATGTTGTTTTGGAGTGAGATAACATAAATATTAATATAAATTTTTAAAATATATAGTTATACGGGACTAACGAACTACTCACGGCCTATACAGACTATGTCTAATGGTAGCGAGTTTTTTAGGGTTGGACTAAAAAAGCCCTAAAAAATTTGAGCTCTAAGCCGAAGTCCTATGATTTTTCAAGTTTAGCGGACCAACTCATATAGACTAACCCATTTTGACGGCTCTAATATTGTGGATTCGAATCCACTTCTATATAGCTGATGTATTTGTATAACCACCAACTGAATTAGTTTAACGAGATTAAAAAAATATTTTAGGTTGGCCCCAATTCACTGTTACTTCTTTTTAGCCCATAAGTAGACATTCTAATTTGTTTGAATAAGCTCTATAAACAATGAATAAAACTCTAACAATACCAATGTGAAACTAACATTATATGAGCAATGCAAGAGTTCTTAAATTTAATACTTTATGTGTATTCTTCTATAGGAAGGCAAGTGCAGCCAATGGAACCATCTTTGAGCAATGCAAATGATCTCCAGTTAGTCCAAAACCTTATGTAAGATGACATTGTTTTGTAATGTCAGCCTTGTAAAGTTTTCAACACTTATAATTCAAGTTGATATGGACACGATTCAAGGCATCTAATGTTCATCCACTTGCCATTAATTCATTCATGCTTCAGCACTTGGAAAATTATCTACAAGCACTTGAAGAAATATTGCTTAACGAATGAACAAAATTCTACTCGTGACAGTTGCAATAGTTAAGTAGCACACTATCTATCACAATGGTTGTAACACCTCAATTTTTCGTTTAATTATTTAATTAAATTAATTTGCATATTTGAGTAATTTAACATGCTTAGATTATTTTATATATTTTAATTGATTTAAATTGAATAATTGCTTTATGTGTGTGGGGTGCAGTGAGAAGAATAGAGTAGTATGATAATAGTGTAGAAGTGATGGAATAATTAAAATAATAGTGTTTTAATTAGGGTAATGTTAACTTGTGCCCTTGGGGCACATGTTAAAAAAATCCACAAATAGAAAATAAGTATTGGAAAGAACAATAAAATCATTAATGTTAAACTTATACTAGTAGAAGACCCGTGCGTCCGCATGGGTATGAGAAAAAGTATAATCTTATCGAGTTTAAATTTTACAAGAAAAAATATATTCAAATGTATATTAAGAATAATATTTATGCAGGTTTTTATTTATTTGAATCTAACTAATAATATCTCGTGTAATTTTATGAAATATTTCAATCACATTTTAATCATTATAGTGAAAAGGTTGAAATACATAATCAATTAAATAAAAACCTAGTAAAAGATCAGATGCGTCCGTATAGATAAGATTAAGATATATTTTAAATAGAAATTTTAATAAATAAAATTTCATTCTATCTAATTCTAATTCTATTACACTAAATTTTATGATAAAGCTACACAAATGATAATTAAATCAAATATATAAACCACTTAATCGAAATCAATGATTTATAAGTAAAAGAGTCCAAATCTATAGTTACCAACACTAACATAATATTCTTTAGAACATAATTTTGCAGTAGCTTCACACATAACATTATGGGTAACATATAAGGCCTTTGAATGACAATTCTTGAGGATTCTATTGCTCATGGTCACCAAGATACAAAGAAATTGAACAAAATCACTATATTTCGCCTTCAATATTTACATGTCAAATATTTATTGCATTGCTTTGTACTACAGATCCAAATATAGATTTCAATAGTCTTTAACTCGAAAGTTAAAATAAATTTAAATAAATAATTAGAAAACATGTAAAATAAAATATTGATTTATTGATTGGTATCTGAAATAAATTGTTTGAATCAAAACAAAATTAGAGAAAAAATAAATAAATCTTCAGCCATGAAATCACGCAGTCATAATGCTAATAATCGTTACATAGAAATTAAACGAAAATGGAGAACTGTTGAGGGTATTGTTAATGCTCCGGAAAAATCGTGGGTTATGTTACCATCTTGGTCTTGTTTGTAAGTTGGTTCGGCAGAACTTTCTTCTTCTCTGCTTTCATCAGGCATGCTATCCACTTCAACCATGCCAGGATCTCTTAATGTATCTTTATTAACAGAATCATCAGTCCCTAACTCCACTGCAAGAACAAAATATCAGCTATAAGATTTTCAATATTCATGTGGTATATTCTAAAAAAATGTCTATAAATTTGATCGATAACCTTAGAAGCCTGGATACATAATACGATACGGATACAACACGAAACGAATAAGTGATTTCACAAAACTCATAGGGAAGTCAATATGTTTCTTTGGAAAATTAATCATCATTTGGAAACTCAGTAACACGTGTTATCTTATCACGCAGAAGAAAAATCCAGAACCAGACAAAAAATTCAAAAAGTAAGAAGTATTTGAATACAACTTATATACCTTATGAGGTCTCATTGTTCTTGGATTTCCTTCAGCAAGAATGTCCAGGCCATATATTTCTGCAGCTCGTGAACTCGCAATAGCTCCAATGTGTCTTACACAATTTATGGCCATTGTCTATTCACAAAATCTTAATATATCTGTATCACTATCACGCCAAAAAGAGAATGTGAACTTCTAAATGTACATGTAGGCATTGGAGGTTGAAACTTAATTCGAGTTTGGCTTAATTCAGGTTGGCTACTGTTCGGACCTGGATATTGCAAGTCCGGCTTAATTCGTGTTGGCTACTGTTCGGACCTGGATATTGTGAGTAGAGTGCAACCTCCAAATGGGCTGCCTTCCACTTTGTACAAGGGCTACTTCTACTTTAACCATTCCATTCTTCTGCATACGGAAACAATACGTGAGGTCACGGAAAATTAAAATGGAACTTTTGTTTGAGCAGTTGACGTTTTAATAGGTAATTGCAACGTTAAGCATTTGTTTGTATCAGTAGCAAGAAGTTCAAAAATGCGTAAAGGTTAATAGTTAAGTATTGCATGCACGAATAAATCGATACATGGTTGAATGTTTGAATGTAAACTGTATCAGCAAATAAGGAGTAGAATTACTATATACGTAACATTTAAAATACCAAAGATATCCTTCAAAAATTACCTGCAACAAATCCAAGGCTTTTGTGAATGTCTCTTCAGAATCCTCAGAGAATTGCATGTAAATAGGACAGACTCCTTGATACAAAGCCAGCCTTTGTTGTACTCTTTTCTTGCATGGCCGTGAGAATTAGGTAAACCACAAATTTGTCAGTTATAAATTATAATAAGTGGAGACAAACAACTTAAAATAAAGGGTACAACAAAGGGTGACTTTGTGAGAACACTGTTACATTGAAGACGGAATTCGATTTTTTCTACACCCAAAAATGCAACATCACTGTCTAGTGGTTCACCATTGCCTATAATATAAGTTTGTTATTCTTCAATCTTGATCTTCTAATCTTTATAATCTAGGTGGTGAGTTATAATGTGGATCTGGTCACCCTTTAATTTCTTGTAAGAATGGAGTCATAATTGATTAGATGGAAAAAAAACACAATTTGACAAAATAGTATATTTGACTGTAATAAACAAATACAATGTAAAAAGATAATAATGTAAAACAAACAATGTAACAGTGTTCTCACACATGGACATTTTCACCACTGATTTTAGTAACTTCACCACCAATCCATGTTAGTGTTGGATCTTCAACCCAGACATGAGAACCAACAATAATGTTCACTGGTGTAGATTGTAAAAACATATTCAGCATTAAAAGTAAACAGGTGAGTTCACAAAATAAGCCAAATTTGATTGACCAACCGTCTATTATTCAGCATTTTCACCACTTAACCAACACTGCCTGATATTATATCTATTGCTTCCTTTTTTTTTTGAATAAGCCAAATTTGATTATTATAAAAAGCACAAGTAGTGCTACTGCCAGTACATCAGGAAACAAAACCATAGCAGAATCATGTAAACACAAGTAGTGCTACCATTACATAAAGAAGGGGAACACATTAAACACTTACGATATTGTGAAACCCGATTGTTTGAGACTTCCAACACACCACACCAATGCTGTTCTTCAACATTAACACATAAGAAATAACATGACACGTCAAAAGAGCAACCACACGCGATTCAAAAAGTCAATGGTTCAGAAACAAAAGTGAAAAAGTTCAGAGGGAATGAAAAAGGTAACTTACAGATATAGGAATGATAGCTATCCAGAAATACAGATTAGATCCTGTGTTAAACACAAAAAATGTTACTTTTCAAAGGTATGCAAAACTGAGTATAACGTAGTCACACCAACTTGAAGTGGAATGGAAGGTTTTGCCAAAAGAAAAATCCATGGAGATTTTTTTGGAGATGTTATAAACTAATAATCAAGGGAAAATATTATAAACTACTTTCACCTCAATTTCTAACAGTATGCAATACCTTTAATGTTGAAAAGCAGGAAACCGACAACGAATCCCCAAAGTGGGCCACTACAACAGATTTTACAAAAAAAGAGACAGGATTATCAGCTTTCAACGTCATCAGAACCAAGTTGTGAAAAACGAAAGAGATAATAATATACCAACTACCAAGGCTCAAAACTTAATTCACAAAATGACTAAAATTTGACATCTAATTCTAAAAGAGATTGTCATGAAGCTGCAATAATAGTTACTGTTGAATCTCCGCTAGTACTAACCTCACACCAACTATCTTTTGGAATTCTTCTTCCATAGATCGAACCATGTAGCTGTTGAAATCATATTTTGATGAAAGGTTGTGATTCTGCCATGATAACAGAAATCAGATAATAAAATAATTAACATTCCCAGTACTACACAATTCCAAGAAACCTGACATACAATACAAGCACCTTCATTAAGCAAAAAATTTAATATCAAACAAACGCATGAAGTAATTTTAAAAGGCATATTTCCAGTCCATCAGAAAATTAGAACTGAAGATTTTTTAACAGAAAAATAGAAGTTTAGAGATACGAGTTAGAAAAGCTCAGTTATTATGATATTTTGAGAAAAACATGCAATACAATGAGATAAGAACCACATGACTCAACAACTTACACCTGAAATAACTTTTATTGCATTATTCCATACCATGGTGAAGCCTTTGCGAAGGGTAAGGTAGTCAGCACGAACCACAGACCGCCCAAATTGTCGATAACATCAATATAGTGGAGAGCACCATGAATGAACTGAGTGCCACCTCCAGGGAATGTCAAGAACTCACCCATCAACTTGACCCAGTTTTGGTGTCCCTTTACTTCAGCTAGCTTAACGTGTGGTACATTGTGGTACCATATCTAAATCACAAAAACATATTTAAGTGCTATGGAAATTTATTACTAAGTTTTAAACAAAGTAGTATCTTAAATTTGAAGGGTATATATAAGAGAACCTTATCTCTACTACCAGGCCATGGAACATGTATTTTGTATCTTGTAGGAAGTGAGACCAGACAAGTTGGTGCATCCTCAGGGCAATGTCTCTCTCCATGTTCAAAGTGTTTTCTATGTGAAGTCTTCAGATACTTTTCATTATCCAAACATGGAATATAATCAGCACCAGCTGTTACATTGCATATACTCCACTTGAAATCTATCTTGCAAGGAAATAGGTATCTATCTTGCAATCCTCCTAATAATACTTCAGCAAGCAGTATCCCTGCCTTGTCTGATTTGAAAAGTAAAATAAACTTAGACAGGCATAATAAATAATAAATGGTTGAATGCACGAATAAATGGATACACGGTTAAGTATTGCATGCACGAATAAATTGATACATGGTTGAATATTTGAATGTAAACTGTATCAGCAAATAAGGAGTAGAATTACTATATAGGTAACATTTAAAACACCAAAGATATCCTCCAAAAATTACCTGCAACAAATCCAAGGCTTTTGTGAATGTCTCTTCAGAATCCTCAGAGAATTGCATGTAAATAGGACATACTCCTTGATACAAAGCCAGCCTTTGTTGTACTCTAATTAAAGTGAAGGGTAAATTAGTAAAAATTACAGCTAGAAAACCTCTCATTAGCCCTTATCCAAAGCAAAAGGCCCAAGACAACAGTATTGCCAAATATTTTAAACACAGAATAACTAAGTTGCAGTTATGATTTATATTAAAGAAGATTAGAACATCTATGATACCTTTAAGAGACATATTATAATGACAACTTTCGGTAAAAAAAAATTGAATATTCTGCTACCAAAGTTTTAAGGTATAATATTGTGGTAATTGTAAGATTCTTAGTTTAATTGAGAATTATAGATACTGTTGTAACTGTAATTGCAATTAGAGCAAATTTTACTCTATATTCTTCAGCTTGGAATACAAAAAAAGCATAATATAAAAGCAACAATTCAAAGATGAAAAGGGAACAAAAGGTGGAATCCTAACAAAAGAAAGGGTGTGGGAATATAATGAGTAAAGAAAAGAAATCAATGATAGTGAAAACACTGAATTACATAGAAAAAGAATTATGCTTCAGAAGGAAAATACTATATTGCATAAGCTGGTTTTTCAGTTTATAAATTCTACTACACTGCCATGAGACGACTAAAACTATAAACCTTCACTCGAGCTGACTTCGTCATATTCATTCATCCAACAAACAGGTTTCGAATTGGGTAAACCATAAATTTATCAGTTATAAATTATAATAAATGGAGACAAACGACGTAAAATAAAGGGTACAACAAAGGGTGACTTTGTGAGAACACTGTTACATTGAAGACGGAATTCGATTTATTCTACACCCAAAAATGCAACATCACTGTCTAGTGGTTCACCATTACCTATAATATAAGTTTGTTATTCTTCAATCTTGATCTTCTAATTTTTACAATCTAGGTGGTGAGTTATAATGTGGATCTGGTCACCCTTTAAATTCTTATAAGAATGGAGTCATAATTGATTAGATGAAAAAAAACACAATTTGACAAAATAGTATATTTGACTATAATAAACAAATAGAATGTAAAAAGATAATAATGTAAAACAAACAATGTAACAGTGTTCTCACACATGGACATTTTCACCACTGATTTTAGTAACTTCACCACCAATCCATGTTAGTGTTGGATCTTCAACCCAGACATGAGAACCAACAATAATGTTCACTGGTGTAGATTGTAAAAACATATTCAGCATTAAAAGTAAACAGGTGAGTTCACAAAATAAGCCAAATTTGATTGACCAACCGTCTATTATTCAGCATTTTCACCACTTAACCAACACTGCCTGATATTATATCTATTGCTTCCTTTTTTTTGAATAAGCCAAATTTGATTATTATAAAAAGCACAAGTAGTGCTACTGCCAGTACATCAGGAAACAAAACCATAGCAGAATCATGTAAACACAAGTAGTGCTACCATTACATAAAGAAGGGGAACACATTAAACACTTACGATATTGTGAAACCCGACTGTTTGAGATTTCCAACACACCACACCAATGCTGTTCTTCAACATTAACACATAAGAAATAGCATGACACATCAAAAGAGCAACCACACGCGATTCACAAAGTCAATGGTTCAGAAACAAAAGTGAAAAAGTTCAGAGGGAATGAAAAAGGTAACTTACAGATATAGGAATGATAGCTATCCAGAAATATAGATTAGATCCTGTGTTAAACACAAAAAATGTTAATTTTCAAAGGTATGCAAAACTGAGTATAACCTAGTCACACCAACTTGAAGTGGAATGGAAGGTTTTGCCAAAAGAAAAATCCATGTAGATTTTTTTGGAGATGTTATAAACTAATAATCAAGGGAAAATATTATAAACTACTTTCACCTCAATTTCTAACAGTATGCAATACCTTTAATGTTGAAAAGCAGGAAACCGGCAACGAATCCCCAAAGTGGGCCACTACAACAGATTTTACAAAAAAAAGAGACAGGATTATCAGCTTTCAACGTCATCAGAACCACCCATGAAAATGAATACCTGGCATTAAAGGATATATCCAACTTCAAAATTACACACAATTTCAATACTATTTCACTTTGTTTAAAACACACTTCAAAACTTCAAAACACACAAACATATCTATCAATTTCAAAACTCAACAAAACCCTAAAATTATTAACAAAAGTTATAAAACCATACCCTGCAAGCGATCATTGCTTCCAGCTTCTTTCCAAACAACATCAAGAACATAATCAAAAAGTCCAACATCTTCAATCTCTTCGTAGCAGGAGTCGACATCTCTACCACCTACAAAAACCAACAGGCACAAAAAAGTTCCAAAGTATTCAACTTTCATACCCATAAGGTAAAATCAGATTTTACACTTAACAGTAGCATACAGTTTTAAACTTTGAATCAAAACCAAAAACAATATCAAATCAACTAATCAAATTATGGGGAAAAAAGGCAATGTTGGATAAAAACCCCAAAATACATGATCTAAGTAACAAAAACGCAGAAAATAATCAAACCAAAACCAGAACCCACAAATAAATATGAACTGACCTTCATTCAGATTTATTCAATCTCGAATCTGGACTATAGGTTGCATTCATGGTGAAATAAAGCATAAGGGAGACGAGGGAGAAGGGGGAGTCAGTTTAGGGTTTTTTAGGGTTAAAATAAAGTGATGCACTTACAGAGAGATGTATTAGGATTCAAGCTGGAGAATAAAGTGGTTGCATAATAGAAGGAAGAACCGATTGAAACGTGAGAGAGGGAGCAATGACGAGAATGAAAGAGGGAGGGTAGGAGAAAGAGAGAGAAGATGAGAGAAAGAGGGAGACGACAAAAGAGATAGAAGGTGAGAGAAAGAGGGAGAAAGTGAGGGAAAGAGGAAAGACAAAGTTTTCAAAAAAAACTGCTGCCACTTGGCAAAATTGGACCATGCAATTGGTCAATGGTTGTGTATTTTGTGAATTACCAAAAAGGACATAGTGTAGAGTTAAATAAAATTAAAGTGAAGGGTAAATTAGTAAAAATGGTGGCATTTGATTGTAATGGGTAGGTAGTTGATTAAGTTTAATACACAATTTTCAATAAACTTTTAGTGAATTTTTAGTGAATTTAATTATTAAATGGAATAATATGAGTAGTAGCCTTTTTAGTGAATTTAATTATTTTGTTATTAGAGATAAAATAATAAGAATAGAGTAATTAAATATAGAAAAGTGTGACTTTTAATAGAAATTATTTAATTGATTAATTAATAGAGAAAATAGGAGTTAGTAGAGAAATAATATATATATATATATATATATATATATATATATATATATATATATATATATATATATATATATATATATATATATATATATATATATATATATATATATATATATATATATATATATATATATATATATATATATATATATATATATATATATATATATATTCTAAAAGGTGAATGAGAGTTAGGTTTCATTCAATTCGTAGAGAACTTGAGAAATATGCAAGAGGAGAACCCTAGAGCTATGAAAGGAGAAGAAAACCATTGGAGAAGAGCTTGCTTGTTGGAATTCTAAGGTAAGGGGAGAGAATAACTTTCAATAGGACTTATGCATGAAGGGGTAGGGTAGAGGAGTGCTTAACTTCCAATAGAGCATTGAATTTTAATTGTTGGTGAAATTCATGTACTTTAATTAAAGGTTAAATACCCAACACCCTCTGCAAAGTTAGCGAGATTCAGTTTTGCCTCTTGTAAAATATTTTTATAGTCCCCCCTTATAATATTCAGATTCCGTCACTTAGGCCCCCGATTGCCACATTTCACCCAAGATTCCCTCAACTTGCCAACGTGGAACCCAGTCAGCATGACACCATGGCATTTTTTCCTACCGATTTCATGTGTCACTATGGCATTTCTTCTCTTCCCAATATCAATTTATTATGGTTCTATTTCTTCCCCTTTCTTCATATGTTCCATCTGTTAGAGTTTCTAACTGGCCAATACATTTTTCACATTTGTTCATCTTTTCCGTCTACTAATTCATCACCTTTTCTTTATTTTCACATTTCTTCATCGTGGTTTAAATCATGGGGTGATGCAAAACATCATTTGTTGGCATCTCAAGTGGACTGAGCTTGCCAAGATGTGGATGTAATCAACCCATGAAGATATGGGTATCAAACACCATTGTTAACCCAAATCGAAAATTCTGGAAATGTAGAAATTCAGTGGTAAGCGTATTTTCATGTTTCTCTTTGTATTTCTATTGACATTAAATAATATTTATCTGTGTTAAACATATTTGCAAAGTGGTTGTGAATTTTTCGTTTGGGATGATGAGGTGTGTGAGGATCAAAAAAGTCAGATGCTTCCCACTAAATGTTGTGAATGTGATCTGACAAAATGATGTGAAGTTTCCAAGCAGTATGGTGTAGAAACCAGTACAAAGAAGATTGAAAAGTTGAAGAAAAAGCTGGTCATGGAGAAGAACATAAGCTATTGGCTAAAGATTTCCCTTGTTGTGTCATGGATGTTTTTTTCAATAGTTATTAAGTTAATGTAATCAACTATTTTAGTTCAGGTTGTGTCAAAATGTTGTATCAATATTTTATCTAATTGAAAAGTTAAGGTTGAAAGATTTTGTATCAATGTTGTGTCAATATTTTGTCTGATATTGATGTTTGTTTAAAATTTGTTTACACTAGTGGTATAATGCACAATTGAGAAGCAATATTGCATAGTGCATAAATGGCATAATGGTAGAATGCACAATTGAGAAATAAAATCTGATACAAAATGACACATATAGTGTAGATGTCTGATATAAAATGGCACATATAGTGCAGATGTATGATACAAAAGTACAAGCACATTAAAATTTCACAAAAACTTGTCAACATTACAAGCAGAACATTAAAAGTGGCACACAATGTGCATCATAACTAAATAAGTTATCATTTCTTCCTCTTCCAAGACTTTAATGACCTGGTTGACACTCCAAGTCTAGAATCATGTCCATGTGCAACTGTCATTTCTTTAGGTTTTGTAAAGGTTATAGGTTGGTCACTAGTTGAACCTTGGCCTACAATTATCTTTTTAAAACAATTCAACTTGATCATTTCACTCAGCCTCTTTCTCAAATTGATGACATATTTTTCCCTTTATTTTTCTTTGCTTGTGTCTGACTTGAGCCAAGTTGAGTTATGTCTACCATGCATGTGCAACTTTGACTTACATCAATGTGATTAGCTTCCAATTCAGTGATATGAACACGTTGGACATCAGTTGGCACATCCATTGTTTTCTCCACAGTTGAGACATCAAGCTCATCAGTTTCTTGCTCTACCATTGGCACATCAGTTGGCAAGTCAGTTGGTTGCCTCACAGTTGGCACATCAAGAACCCTATAAGTACTTTCCTTATACCCCCACTTATTCACTAACTTGTGAATGGTTTCCATTGTCCAGTTCTCAATGTGTTGCCCAGATACATTCGTATCAACACTCCCTCTGTAAATAATCTCATTTTGCTTGACCATGATAAGTTCACCCTCATGGTGAAAACTAACATTGAAATGTTGAATATCCTGTGAATAAAGGTTTGGATTACATTCAAGTTCTATTTCGCATGCAAGCAAACCTAAATCACATTGGGTTCAAGTTCGTATAAAATCACGGTTACAGTTCACAACAAGGGTCGAAATAACTAACCTCAAACATCGTAGATTGAATTTCGTCTCCTTCCTCTTCGTCTGCAACCGAAACTGTCGACCACTATCTGTTTGCAATCACAATCGTTGTCATCGTCCTCTTCACCTAAGCTGAATTTAGTAATTTTTGGGAATGATAACCCTAACTATTACAAGGGGTAATTCGATATTTACATTGTGAAATGCCATAGTGTCATGCTGACTAGGTTCCACGCTGCCAACTTGATAGAATCTTGGGTGAAATGTGGCAATTGGGGGCCTAAGTGACGGAATCTAGGTATTACAAGGGGGGATTAAAAAAAATCTTTTACAAGGGAGAAAACAGAATCTCACTAATTTTGCAGGGGGTGTTGTGTATTTTACTCACTACTACGGAAAACACATATAATAACGGTTGTGAAACACATATAATGATAGTTTCACGTATGTTAAGTAGCGTGTGATTGTATGTATGGTGGTTTCCACAACAGGCGTGTGATCGTGGGTAAAAGCTAGGTAGCACACTACTACCTATCACAATGGTTGTAACACCCCAATTTTCCGTTTAATTATTTAATTAAATTAATTTGCATATTTGAGTGATTTAGCATGCTTAGATGATTTTACATATTTTAATTGATTTAAATTGAATAATTTCTTTGTGTGTAGGGTGTAGTGAGATGATAATAATGTAGAAGTGATAAAGTACTTAAAATAATAGTGTTTTAATTATTAAATGGAATAATATGAGTAGTAACATTTTTAGTGAATTTAATTATTTTGTTATTAGAGATAAAATAATAAGAATAGAGTAATTAAATATAGAAAAGTGTGGTTTTATGATAGAAATTATTTAATTGATTAATTAATAGATAAAATAGGAGTTAGTAGAGAAATAAGGGGCAATGAAGATATTTAGGAGAATAAGTTGGGAGCTAATAAGGTAATTAGAAGAGATTGTGTAAAAAGCTCTCTCTCTCTCTCTCTCTCCCAATGGTTTTCTTCTTCTCTCATAGCTCTAGGGTTCTCCTCTTGCCTATTTCACAAGTTCTCTAAGAATTGAATGAAACATAACTCTCATTCACCTTTTAGAATATATATGTATAGTGACGAACTGACCGTTGGGAAAAACTCAGTTATGGATGACGTCCGTCAACCCTCATGACTTCAGCTATGCTAACGAAAAATATCATAACTTGAGATTCGTGACTTCGTTTGTGACATGGTTTGAAATGTTGGAAAGTTAGCGCGTATTACTATCTAATGGTGATGCCTTAATAGGATGAATGTGCATTTAATGAAGTGAATATACTATTTTACTTAAGGTGTAACGTCGGTGGTTGTGTTTCTAGCTGTTGAGTTGAGTTTTATGTGTTGTGTTGTCGTGCGATTCATATTAACTGCTACTGAGTATGTTTTAGGTGACTTAAATTAATTAATTGCATGATTCTATTGGGTTATTGAGTGTTAATAATTGATTTAATAAAAATTATTTCATTGTTATAATTAAATCGATAATAATATTTGGTGTTATTATGTGATTAACGAAAAATAATGTTTTGTATGCGTAAGTTTGATTGTATATGGTGTATGAATATTTGAGTTGTGTGATGCTTGTATGTGAATATGCATGATTATTATTGTGGTGGTGGTAGTTCGAAGGGGAAACTATGTTGTTGTATGCTATTTATGTTTTGATGTTGTTTATGGAATATTATATAATTAATTGTTGTGATCATTATGTTTGCATAATGAGTTGATTAAATTCATGTGTTGTGATTGATTAATGAGTTTGAGTGTGACATTGTGATGAGATATATTGTGAATGAAATTATGTAGAGGATTTTGTGTTATTATCCTACCTTACAGTATATGCATGTTATTACTGTTTGTGATTTCTCACCCCTTTGTTGTTGTGGTTTGTGCTTCTCTCCGGAGTACAAATAAACAGGTAATTGAGTAGCTGCTTAGAGTGGAGGATGACATGAGAGTGTTTCTTCTTTTGCTTTCTGTAAATAATAAGAGTTTGAGTTTTTTATTTGAAAAATTAAGAAAGACCCGCTAATTATATAATTCAGAAGTTTGTTATTAGATCAATAAAAAGATATGATTAGTTAAGTAAATCTTTTTGTTTTCTCTTTTAGTTTTCTTTACTTAATTAAGTGAATTTTAAATAAAAAAATTACTTTAAGACTTTTTAAAATATTGAAGTAAATCTTTATATTTTTTTAATAAATTAGTAAATCTTTACCATTTTTTTTAATATGACTGTCTTTTTTTATAATAAATCTTAAGTTTAATGGATAATGTAAAAATTTTATACTAAATTATTTAATAGGAAATCGTCAATTTTTTGAATAATCCGAATCATTTTAAATTAATGAGATGCATGTTGTTCATTAAATGACGTGGTATAATTATTTTATATCATCTAAGCATCTCCTATTTTCTCATAAATCTTTACCATATTTGATGACATGTGTAAAAATTAACCTTTATTATCGTTGTTAATTTTTTCATAAAGATTAGCCTATAAAAATATTAACGTTTTTTTTTTTAATTTTAATATTAATTATTTATATGATAAAACATTTAATATATATTAAGAAATTTAACTTATATAATGATTATAGTATAAATTAATATAATTAAAATAAATATTTACAACAATAATTAAAATTCAAGCTTTTACGTACCTAACTTCCAGTGTTTATCTCCCCTATTTTTTTAAAATATAAAACAGGGTTAAGGCTCAAAAAGACTACACAACCACCCACCTAAGGTAAGATAAACCCATGTCATCGACTACAAGGATCTAATATCATTAGGTACAACATCATAGAAAATATTATTAATTTCTAGATAGCTAATTTCATTCGCCAGAGCATCAAGCATTTGTTTGCTTCCCCTATAAGAGGGGATTACTTGCACCTCCTCATGTAGCGCAATCAGTCTACGGATTTGTCTTAATAAATCGTGAGCATTTATACTATTTGAAGTTCCTTTCCTTAGAGCTTTCACAACCGTTACAGAATCAACATTGAGCTCCACTCTTTTTAACCCTAATTTTTCAGTGTACTTAAGCCCTTCATAAACTCCACGAAGTTCAAGAACAAACGCATTACATCTCCAAATATTTTTGGTAAAACCACCAATCCAGTCTCCTATAGAATCTCGTATAAAACCACCATAACCTGCACTATTCATATCTTACAAGCTCCATCAGTGTTCAACTTAACCCAGTTGTTTTAAGGATGTTTCTAGCCAATCAACTCCACCGCTTTATCCACCTTAGAAATAAGACCATTTTGAAACTTAACACTCTCATTGTTCATCACCAAATTCAACACATGTTAACCCATGTTGAAAGGATGACTAAAATATTTGTCATGCTCTTCATTATTCCTCTACGTCTATAAACAATGACACACCACAACCCAATACTCTCTCTAATCCCTAGCCTCATCACCTTTGGATCCAAGATTCAATTTTACCCAATCTGCTAACTTTATTTGTAGGAAATCATTCAAAAAATTGCTTGGAACCTTATTTTCCCAAACTTGTATGACATTTGGGCAATACCTAACAACATGTATAGTAGTTTCCACACACCTCCCTGCTGGCTAATTTTGTACGTGCAAGTATACGCTGTCAAATTAGTAGCATATGATAAGGAAAAAGTATTGATACCATAGAGATTGCATTAAGCATAATGATTTTCATACAAGAAGTTGTAAAGTAAATATGAGCAAATGTAATAAAATAATCGTATGTGTCAAGTGGTTAAGAAAGTGGAAAAATATAGAAGATAATTAAGGGTTAATACAGAGAGAGAAAATATGTTGGAGAATGTTCCATTTAATGAATTCATCTAATGTATGAGTCTGATATGATTTGTCATGACATATGAGATCGTAATGTGATCTTATGGTGTATCTCTACAACATCGGTAACATATACAGTAAAATATGGGACAAATCTCTAAGTCTCACTTGTAACTTTAATGCATATGGTTTCGTTCTGTTTATTGGTATTTTTAGTAAACAATCATGAGTTTGGTTCACTTAAGAGAATAAACTCGAAAAAATCTCAAAGACAATTTGTGCATAAAAGTGCCAAAAAAAAGTGTTTGTGACTAATACTTAAATGCTTGAAAATTGACGAGCTAGATGTAAATGCAAAATTGATTTGAAGAAATAAAGTAGAGAAAAAGTATAATAAATTTCATAAGAATAAATTCTTTAAATTAAAAGAATTTAAAGGAATTTAAGAGATGGACGCTGACACATACATTTCTCACAAACGTTTTCTCTCTGTGACTTTGATACTTTAGTTCTATAGAGAATGAGTGTAAACTTGTAACCTCGATCCCATACATTGAGATTGACTTATATACTACTACAATATTTATTGTCGATAATATATAGATTATAATGATTCTGACATGTATCCCACTACGTAGGCTTATTCACTCTAACTTGCTTCCATGCGTCTTCAAAGATAAAACTGCTGAAAACTGACCGTCATGTTGATAATTGCATTGGTAAATGCTTTGAACTTCTTATCTGTCTCTGGCGAGAGTCCTTGGTCGACTAATAATGTTGTTGAGACATATCCATATTACAAAGTATTTGTACTTAAGAATATCCTAACTCTCTAGCATCTGGTGGTCATGTCGATCTCGACCTTGTCGAAGAGCTGGCTTGTGCAAATCTCTTCGGTATTTTGGACATGTTTCAAAAAGAGAGTGAACCTAATATTATGGATCTGCTTCTGAGACTCTTCCAAACTAGTCTTTTCCTCGACTCATCTGATAGGTTAATTGAACCATTATAGTTGACATAACTAGTATGTCAAAGTCTTTGATTGAAGCTCTTAACACTTGACATTTTTCAGTGTAATTATTTCCATTCTTCATTAACTTTCTTCAGCTAGAATTTCCAGGCTAACAGATGTCCCCCAAAAATTCCACTTTCGATCATATATATCAAAGGAAATAAAGGTGGTGTTTTTAGTAACTACTCGACATTACGCAAAATAGCTTGTACACGACACATTAATTAGACGATTTTTAGCCATCATGATTACTTTTTACCAAACCGTCACGTCACAGATGTGCATGCATTTTTTCATCATCACTATGATTTCCTAAGACAATTATAGGCCATGAATTTAAATGATATTTAAAGAAATCATTTAATTTAATTTCTTCCGAAAAAATAAATGCCATATGTTTGTCTCGAAACGAAACTTTTCATAATTGTTTTTAGAAGAAAATAAAGAGTTTTCTCCTTTTTGTGGCTATTTATACGCTTCTTCAACATCTCTTTTTCTTTTCCACCATCTCCTTCTCTCAGAACCCTAGAAATTCCTTTGAGATTTTTTGAACTTCTTTAAAAATTCTCCTTCTTTTCTAACAGCTCCTAAGAATCAACAATGACTTCTAGTTCTATCCCCAAGTGTGCCCCATGTGTTTCTTCTACTGATAACATCTCAAGCCCTATTCTCAAAGAAGATCACACCTACGTTCCAGAGCCTCCTATGGAAGAGGAAAAAAGAGTTATCTAGTATTCTTAAGTATTGATTCCTCATTTTATTGTAGAGGAAAAAAGAGTTATCTAGTATTCTTAAGTATTGATTCCTCATTTTATTGCAGGTACTACTTACACTTTCATGGGTCCTTTACCTAGGCATCTTAAGAAACCCTAGATTTCGGAAAACATTTATTCCCAAGTTTCCCCTCATGTGAACCCTTAGTGTTTATGAATAAGCCATTTGATCTTAGCTTTATGAAGAACCGTGTGTTTCGGTCATCTCCTTTGACCAATAATCCTTCTTGCATCAAGTTGTTGGATAGGGTTTAACAAAATAAAGGACAAATATTAAAAGATCATGGTATTTTCGACCTGATACAACTTTAAAAAGTTGGCCCTAGATACAAATCTTACATGCTTATTAGTGCCATATATTTTTGGAATCTATGACCAATACATTTTACTTACCATATGGAATGATAACTCCAACACTCTTTTACATAGTAGTAATTATTGGTCCTCAACCAATTGGAGAAACTTTTGACCCCGCCAGGATCAACAAAACCAAGCCCAAATTCACCTTTTCTCACCCTAGTTATATCACATACATTGAAAACCATTATGCTTCGATTGAGAATGTGAACGCCCAAGAACACATTGATTTCCTTACCTATTGGATTTATTGCTATGTATTTTGCTTTAGTTCCCTTCAAGTGACCAAGAAATTTACACCTCTGCCTACTCAATTTCATGAAAGGAGGGACATTTGTCTCAACAAACTGATCTTTTGTGGCCTTTATGAATCTTTAGGGATCTATTCTTGTGACTCAAGACACGTGAAAATCCTGAAAGCCCTTTAGGATCTGGCCCTATTTGGCTTCTACAGTTGTGGCTTAATGCCACCTTTGAACCTTCTATCAAAACCAATATTTCACCTAATTTAGAGAGGATCGTCGAAGGCCTAAGGCTTACCCATATTACTTCAAATGATGGCAACTCTGCATGAAACAAAGTTTTCAAGACCTATTTTGATATCGTTTACAAGTGTAAAACATTTTTCTCGATCATGGAACCTTTTGTTAGTCGAAGTCATGGTCCAGACTGGCTCCAAAATCCATTCCCAACCTCTCCTCCTAAAGAGTAAAGAGAAATTGACGCCATTTAGTTATAATTTTTCCGACCTTCTGTCTTGTCGACCAAATTTTGTTCTTCTCAATCAAGTATAAGTGTGGCTCCTTATCGGCTAAACTTGGTAGCTAGGCAGTTTGGCTCCCTATAGATAATGAGTGTAAGCTTGAGACCTCGATCTCATGCACTAAGATTGACTTATATACTACTACAATAGTAACCATCGACAATAGATAGATCCTAATGATTCTGACATGTATTCCACTATGTAGGCTTCTTTGTTCTAACTTGTTCCATGTGTCTTCAAAGATAAAACTACTGAAAACTAACCATCATGTTGATAATTGTGTTGGTAACTGCTTTGAACCTCTTAAATAACTCTGTTGAGAGTCATTGGTCGACTCATAGTGTTTTTGAGATATCAACACATTACAAAGTCTTTGGACTTGAGAACATCTTAAGTCCCTAACATTTGGTGGATGTTTCAATCTCGACCTTGTCGAAAAGATAGCTTGTGCAAACCCCTTCGACATTTTGGACATGTTTCAAAGAGATAGTGGTCTTAATCTTGTGGATTTGCTCCTGAGACTCTTCTAATTTAGTCTTTGCCTCAACTCATCTGATAGGTTGATCGAACCATCATAGTATACATATCTAGTATGTTGAAGCTCTTGATTGAAACTCTTAACACTTGACAATTTCCAACATAATTATCACCATTTTTCATTTACTTTCTCCAGCTAGAATTTCCATGCTAACACATTTAGAATGTTCTCTATTATTATAGCTCTTTATGTCTAAAGTAGCTAATCTAATGAATATTTCTATCCTACTATTTTCAACCATATTTACTTATGAGTTCTATTTGTCATATGATCTCTCAACATTAATAAATCATAATAAATCATAAACATAATAAATCATAAAAATGTTATTAATTGTTTAACCCATAAGCTTTATCACACAAGTGGCTTCATCATCAATTCTACATTAACCTTTGGTGAAATTTATTTTGAGACCTTTTCCACAAAGTTGACTTATGCTTAGAAGGTTTTACTTTAATCCTTCTACATATAGTACATCATCAATTATTATGAAATATGGTTATCCAACTTTGCCTATGCTAAGAATATTTCCTTTTTTGTTGTCTCCATATGTGCCATATCCATTGGCCTCTAATACTAGAGATAAAACTTTGTCCTTGTCTCTGGTCATATGCTTTGAATAACCACTATCAAGATACCACAAATTTGTAATGGTCTTCAAGCATACCTACAAAATAAATTATGATTTTTTTAGGTACCCAATATGATTTGGGTCCTCGATAATTAGTTCCTTTCATAACCTATACATAATGGCCACTAGGAACACTAAAATTCCTTACATAGAAAGCATTAGATGTGTGATATTTTAAACCATAATAGAAACATGTAGGAACAAATTACTTCTATATATAGGAATACAACACCTTGTTTGAACAAACTTTTTATTAGGATGACGATGAACATTTTTGACTTTATTAACTTTCTCTTTATTGGATTGGTCACTTGCCTTGATAGAGACAGTTTTACTAGTATTTGGCTTGTCAAATTTTGAATAACTAAGTCCACTTTTATCATTGAAATATATTTGTCTACTAAGGACGCTTTCCAATCCAGTTTTTCCCTTTTCATATCTTTCAATAACTCTTACAATCATTGCATGTAGAATTATGTGTTTCGTTGTCAAAATATTTTTACACAATGTCAATTTTCTCTTCAAAAGTTTAAATTTGTTTCTTTATTGTTGACACCATTTTGCACAAAATTTTACATTCATTGAGTAATTCGTTTATTTACTCTTATGTATCATTATCATAAGAAATATTTTCATTACTAACCTCATCTTTATCATCATCAAAATGATGTGATGCCATTAATACAAGATTTGCGCATTCTTCGCTTTCCAAATCAGATGATGAACTTACTTCATTATCATTCCATGCAATATAAGCCTTTTTAGATTTTGATTCCTTTCTCCCTTTATGACCATTTTTCTTAGCAAATTTTGGACAATCTACCTTCATGTTTCCTTGCTTTCCATATTCAAATCAAGTGAAATTTTAGGTTGATGTAGAAGCTTCATTCTCCTTAAAAAATTTCTTCCTTTTTGCAAAGTTTAAAGTTTTATCATATTGAATAACTTGCCTAACCTTTTTACAAGAAGAATGAATTTCTCATGTTTATATGGTAAGTCTTCTTCCAATTATTTTATTAAGCCTCATGCTTCTCTAGTCTTCCAAGTTCAATCTCATGCTCTTAAAGTTTTCCGAATAGTGTTGCGGACGTCATTTTTGATAGGCTCTTCTTTTCGGATATTGTTGTCACTTTTGGTTGCCACACGCTGGTTAAATATTTAAGAATTTTAAGATTAAATTCATCATTAGAAAAAGTCTTACCAAGTTCCGCCAAGTGATTTTTCAAGTTTGATAATCTTTTCTGAAATTGATTATTCAGGCTGCATCCTGAACAATTCATACTCTTGAGATAATGTGTTTACTTTTGATATTTTCCCTCATGTGGTTCCTTTATGAGTGTCTTCTAACATATCCATATTTTTTTCGCTGTTGTACATTAAGAAACACGAAAGAACTCATCCATTCTAAGTACTGATTGAAGCGTGTACTTTGCCTTCTTATCATAAAGAACTTTTTTCTTATCATCTTCATCCCAAACACTTTTGATCTTGGATGTACCAACTCCATTGAAAACACTTATGGGAATAAACATAACATTTTATATAGTATCCCAAATATCATCACCTTGTACTTCAAGTAATGCTTTCATGAGGATCTTCCAAAAATCATAGTATTCTCCAACAAAGCAAAGAGGTTTATTGTAACTACCAACGTCTCTAAAAACCGGATTAGCGGAAGTCATTTTCTGGATCTTAGGAAAAAATTACCTATAATCTTCCCTAATGCCAAATGTATGTATAGATATTAATCTAAGAGGGGGGGGGTCTCGATTTTAGACAACGGTTTATGTGTTCTTATTTTTCTTGAACTTTTGAAGAACTTGAAAAGTAAAATGCAGAAAAATAAATGTCAAAAGTAAAGAACACCTGGTTATATATACTAGTTCCCCTTTCCAATCAAGGGTATGTCTACTCCCCTTACACACCATGAGAGATTTCATAATGTTAGAAACGTTACAACCGATCCACATGACCCTCTTAACTTTCCAACATAATCACAAAGGCACACCATCTTCTGATTTTACACTTGAATAGAAAGCACACTACTTTCTAATACAACACAATAATTGCTAAACACTTTGTGATCAAAATCAGAATTTGAATAAGATATGAACTAAGTTGTTATACTTGAATCAATTATGTAGAGATTGATCCTTCCTTCCAAATGATACAATTCACAATGTATAAGACTTTAAGTGCTCATAGCTGATTATTAAACTTCCAAGGACACTTTAAAATTATGCAATAAATTTCACAAAGTTTAGACACAAAAACACTTAATAATGAAAGTGAGAAAGATTTGTAATTTTGAATTGATTGGAATAGGTAAGTTTTGAAATTCAGAATCCAATGCCTTGAAGGTTACTTGAGAACTAAGCTTTGACATGATCCATTTCTTGTAACTTTGAGTTTTTGCCTTTTTTGATAATGCATTTGGATTAGATCCTTTGTCTTCATCAAAATATAAGATAATGACAGAAGCTTGTCTTCACAATCTCCCCCCTTTTTTATGATGATAAAAATTACTTGTTGAATCGTTGAAGTTAGTTATTTGATAAATGTTCCCCTTGCTTTGATATCTCTCCCTGAATTGATTAATGGTGTATTTACATAACTTATGTCCCTACAAAGTTAGCATATCCATACAACACAAACACATATTCTTCTCCCCCTTTGTCATTATAAAAAAAAGAGGGAAAAATACATAAAGAGAGATGTCATACCCCAAATTTTATCCTTAGACCATTAGGTTCATTTCACATTTCATTCATTCTGTATTTCACTAATCACTAACCGTGTTGCTCAGTCTGTTTGCTTTTGCAGGAAAACAATGATGTGGACGTTTTAATTCATAAAGTGTAGTTGTATCATTAGTCCGTTGACAATTACAAAGCAAATTCGTTGTCAAAGATTCCCTAAGAAACTAGGGTTTCCTATCTCTCGATTCACTTGACATTTGGCTTAAGATGGTTTGAACTTTTATGACAGTATTGACGTCAGTTTCTCCTTAATACAGGACATCTTTGGTCGAGAACCAGAGTTAGTCGTTAGTTAAGTTTTGAAATGTTGTTTGATTCATAAACCATATAGAGTTGAGGGCGTTGAAATAAATGAATTTGGGGTTGAATCGGTGCGAGAATCGGTTTCAAGGAATTTATTGTAGCAAGCGCACGTTTTCTTGTGTTTCTACTGGTTACCAGTTAATTTTCAGAGGAGCAGTGGAATTTCGGTTTGCATTGAATTCAAAATAAATATCAATTGGGTTTGATCACGAGTATCAGTCGAATCAATTCAGGTTACGATGTCAGGTTACTCAAGATACAATTCAGATTTAAATGTGGAGGAAAGTTTGTTTTGCCACTGAATTAGATTTCTCTGTTTATCTGTTCAAGGCCATATTCACTGATTTTATTATCGAGTACGAATTAATTTGCAAGGGATTCGTTTGAACTCAGAAGTTATGTTGGATGTAATTTAATTTCAAGTGTTGTGCAAGCCGTTTAGTTTGTTGAATTCGGATGTTGAAACGTCAAATTTTATTCAGATAGATTAGAGTCGGAAAATAAGAATTCATTTGATTAAAGATTGAATTTATTTATTCAATTTCCGTACAACTTTTTATTACAACTTGTTCAAAATTACAAATTAAAAAGTCCTAAATCCTAAATTGTCCTAAATAATCTAATTGGAAAGAACTACCAGTGAGATTTATTTAATTTTATCGGAAATTTGGTTTTTAGTTGTTGCGATACCCTTAGAAAATTATCATCATCAGGTATGCCGAGAGGGGCAACAAATGAATGCCGCTACACCCCCCGATTCTGTTTCTCAACCTCGGCCAAAATCCGGCAGATTTTATGTTCAATTTTTCGAGAGGGAGTAAAAAGTGCTTTAGAGAAAAAGAGTTTTTCGCGGAAAAATGATTTTCTGTTCAGCCAAACAAGTCCTAAAAAAAATCCAGCAAGCCAAAACCAATCCGGATATCCAACAATTGCAAAATCCAGATCTAGTTCATATCAAGAATAAACTGAAACCCGAAAATCAGGATATCATAAAATAAATCCTCAAAATCTCAGGTCTAATCATCAAATAATACCAACAAATCTGCAGATCTCTCTGTTTCAAAACAGAAAATTGTAAAAAACATAACAATATGAATCCAGGGCCAGAACAACAACAGCAATATAAACCAACACCAGAAATCACAAAAAAGAGACGATTTTGAAAAAACCCTAAAAAGGCATCATCACCATCATTCATTTGCGGCCGCAAAAACGCAAACCCTAGAAAGATCATCATCATCATTCATCCAAACGGCGGACAACAAACAAACTCAAAAGCCTCAGAGAATCCATCCTCATCATCGGCCACGAAACAAAATAACCATCATCATCGCTCAAAAAAATCAACCGCGGCCGGAAAACACAAACAGATTCCACCACCAGAAATGTAAACCACCCAAAGACCCCAAGTCTATCATCGTTCAAACCTACAACATATGGGACTCAGACATTGTCATATCTCACAAAGGTCTCCAGATCCATAGGAGAAGAAGAATAAAAGAGTTTAGAGGCATCAAGAAGAAGAAGAGAATGGGAGATAGAAAAGAGAGAGGCCATGACTGAAAGAAGAAGAAAAAAATTACAGAGGAAGCACCCATAGGGGGCGTCGCGGCCAACAATGAGAATTAGGGTTAAAACCCTAATTTCTCAACTCCCTCCCCCTTTATATATGCTGGCCCGGGTCGAGTCTGGGAGTGGTGACCCAGCCCGACCCATTTCCTTCCTTTATGTATTTTCTTTTATATTTCTTTGTTTTGTTTTATTTCTAACTTTTTTTAATTAAAATTAAAAACTATTAATAATTAAAATTAGCCATCTTTTCTTTTCTAAATTAAAATAATTTTTTTAAAAAATAAATTACTAACACCTTTTTTCTTATAATAATAACTAACATTTTTAAAAACTAATTTTTAAAAATTAAAACTAAAACTCTTTTTTAAAAGTAATTACTAATTTTTTAAAAAAATAAAAATTCTAAAACAAATTCTAACTGATTTTTAAAATAATTCTAACACTTTATTCTTTTTTTTTTAAATTAAAATTTCAACTCATCTTTTTTTAAATTAAAACTCTAATATATTTTCCTTCTAACATTTATTTTAACTTTTAACCCTTTTTTTTATCATAAAATTTCTCACTTTTTATTTTAAATTTCTAACATCCCTTTTTATTTAAATTCAAATTCAAATTGTTTCTTACAGGTCTCACAAAGCCATATCTCGGTCAATCCTAATCTTTGTTCGATTTCCATCCATCATTTTTAATATCGTACTCGTTTATCCATGAAGTGGTTTACTAACTTTTTTATTTTATTTTTGTACATTATTTAACATTATTCATCCCTATCCTTAGCCCTTGTATATCATTTCAACATTTTCACTGTTTATTAATTTTCCCACTATTTATTTATTTTCCGTAAATTCCACCCTCCGAAGGAAAGGTCTAGACGTTTAACCGTCGTGTCAATAGTCCTTAATCCTCAATCCTTCACCTTTCAAACCATAAGACGTTGAGTCGCCATACTCATGCATAGGCGTCCCGCCGTGGACAATTTTACCCTTTACCCTAGCCTTAGGATAAGGAGTCGTCGCACTCCATATAGAGTTCCCGCCGTGGAATATTTTACTCCTTTTCAATCCAACCTTTCAACGTAGAAGTCAGAGTCTCCGTACTCCACGTAAGAGCTTCCTTATGAACGTTTACATCCCCTTGAAACCTTGACCATAGTCAAGAAGTTTCTATACCTCCCTTTCAAGGGGAACTATGATTACTCTGATTCCATCCCCTACCTCGGATACGTAGGCACAAGATGTGAGTCTTGGCGAGTAAACTTAGGACTAACCCTTAGGTCTTTTTTTCTTTACCCTTTAACCCTTAGCATATACCCTAAGTAGATAACTTTAGAAAAATAGCAACATTAAAACAAGAGGTTCCTGTAGAGTACTACAGAAGTTTAGGGTGCTAATATCTTCCCTAAGCTTAACCAATTCCCGAACCCTAGATCTTCCCCCGCATTGTGTTTATGATACAAAATAGGTTTTTCCTTTCTTTAACCTTTCCTTCGGAAAAATCAAAGACCGGTTGTGAACTAAAGATGTGATTCAAATTAATTAATAATTTGATATCCTATTCTCACCGCAATAGAAAATGGCGACTTCATTGGGGAAAATGACCTTTTGTGGGTTTCCCTAACTTGTTTTATTTTGCTTTATTTTTTTGTCTTCTATATATATGATTATTTGTATAATTGCTCTTGTTTGCTTTTTGATTTGATACCCTTGAGTGGTGAGACAAAGTCCTACACCCGGACTTGAGTGAAATTATTATAGGAAGGTGATATATTCGACGAGGCTTATAGGGAGTGATTCCCGATCAAGCTGACTTGAGAATCACCGCTCAGTTGAGGCCCTCTTGAAAATTAGTATTGTTGAACGAGTATTCGTGAAAATACTTACTATTTTCAACTAGGAGTCTGTGATACTGGGGACCATAGTTACCTAAACACAACTTTGGCCTTATCTAGGACGTAGTGCGAGGACTATGAGGGAGTATTCCCAAAATATTTGCTACATGATACTACACTCAAAAGAGGTTCTCTTGAGAATATTATTAACTACCGAGTCAGTCGGGAAATTGATAATATCCGAAAGATGGACTGATGACTTTAGGCACCTCTTTAGAACCCTTGTTTTGCAGGTACAACTAACCTTTAGTACATGCCTTGTGGGATGGGTAGACCTTGGCTCCGCTCATGTTCCTCTAACCTATGACCGTTGTTTGTTTGTGTGTGGTTGTGCATTGCATCCATAAAGCATCATATCATTCATAGTTTCAAGGAATTCAATATTCCTTTGCAAATTCAAAAAGTCTTACATTTTAAAGTCTAAAAACTTTTCTGGCTTTCCTAAAAGAAACATCTGCAATCAACCGTTGAAGTTCTTGAAACCATTGCATGGCATTAGCATCATATTTGCATTGCATTTTCCGTCCGGTTCTCATTCTCGGTTCTCTCGCCTTCCAGTTCTGTCACCCTGAGTCCTCTGCATCAGTACAACACCAGAGCTCGAGCTCGGAAAAAGATGGCAGAACAAAATCAAGAGTTTGACCGTGTTAGCAATGAACTCGAAGATCTTCGAGGAAGTGTGGGGTGGATTATGGAGATGTTACATGTCATTAATGCAAACATGGATACTCAGCCCACTATTGTCTCTGAGATTACCAATACTGTTGTGGATCCTCAACCGTCTGTTACTACTGCCAGTGTACCTCCTTATGGTCTTTAACCCGGTTTGATGCCTCCTCCTATTGCTCAAACAATTCAACAAGTTATTCCTCCAAAGTTCAAAACTCCGAGCTTCGACCATTATGAATGAGCTACACGCTCGAGGAATCACTTGATCACGCACTACTGTAAAATGACAGCTCGCCAACCTTGGCAACATCAGCAGAATTATGTTCAACAACCAGATATCCCGTTCAATATGCTCAACAACCCTATGTAGCTACTGTTACACCTGCCTTCAATCAGCAGTTTCCTACTTATCAGCCTGTGCAACCGGCTCCGATCTATCAGCCTCTGGTATATCAACCACCTCCTGGTTATCAGCCTGCACAAACTCCTGCCAACTATCAACAAGCGCCCAACGCTCCTACTTATCAACAATCAAAGAAGCAAGCACCTCGTCAGAATGGGCCGAATAGGGGACAGTACAAGCCTTGTCCTCCGATTCCGATGACTTTTACCGAGTTGTACGCTTCATTAGTGCAATAAGGTCTGATTACCACTAGAGCTTTGGGTCCACCTCCAAATCCTCTACCTTCCAATTACAACACCGCCGCTCATTGTTTATTTCATGAGGGTGCGCCCGACCATGATTTGGAAAGTTGTTATGCTCTCAAGTACATTGTCATAAATTTGATGGAAAAGAAGATCATGTCTTTTGATGATCCTCAGCCGAAGATTAGGACTCCTTTCAGGGTTTTCTATTTGCCCAGATCAAGCTCTGCAAAGCCTGTTTTCAACATATCTAAGCCAGCTACTCCTACAGCGAATCAGCCGAAGCCGGTAATTATTCAGAAACCTAGTCCATTTCATTTTAGTGATCCTCAAGATGATGTGACCATGATTGACTAAGAATCTGGGAAGTTTATTCCGAAGGAAGAATTGAAAACTGTTGATGAGGATGTGACCAACATAGCTGGGGCAAGCAAGATGACTCACAGTGATTGTATTCATACTCCTCATCTCAATGAGGCTCTGCCAGAAGAAACCATTACTACTGTGCCGGTCTTGGATACACAGTCATAAACTCCTTTAGTTAGGCTTGTCAGACAGTTCATTTTGTTTACTTATATGTATTTTATTTCTTTGACTATGAAAGCATATTTAGCATGTACAAACTTGGTTGTTTTGATTAATTAATGCAAGGCATATGTTTGTCTTGAAGAAATCCATTCGTATTCACTCATAAAATTACTTTTCATAACTTATAATGCCAACTTTACCCAATCTCTTGTTGTGATAGAGAATTGGGAGGAGGATGATGAACCAAAAACGCCAGATCTCTTGTCGTATGCTTTTGAGTTAAACCCTGCTGATGATGTAAGACATTGTTTCAAATCATAAACAATAGAGATATAAGGAAGATAATCCCTCTTTAACCCCTTTGAGCCTTGAAGTAGGAGTTTTCTTTTCCAAATAAGAACCATCAATTTAAACCTGGAGCAGGGTAGTTTTTCAGTTAAACTGATCAAGCGCTTAGACTCTTAAAAAGGAGGAGTAAACATTTGAGAATCCATCCTTAACCTATTAGGAGGTTGGAAGTAAAAAAACACAATGACTATCCCTCTACTACCTAAAGAGTGGGGCAGTCACAAGCCTTTCAAAAGAGTCACACGACTTGTTCAAAAAAATATAATGAATAAAAAAGAAAAGGCCCGCTAAGTCAAAACCTATGAAGGAGACTTAGGCAAAACTGGGGCATCCCGCTGGACTCCAAAGTCAAATTCAAAAGACTTCGTCCAGATAAAATTTAGGGAATCAAAATGCGACAAACCAGGGACTACAATAAAGAATCCCTAGTAAAGAACAAAGTCGTGTGATTAAACACCAAAAGGAAATAGGTGAGTGACTTCCATATCTAAAGCATTGATGAGTTCTCGACCATATCAAATCTGATTGATATATGAGTGCTCGTATCCGATTAACTAAATTAGGATTGGAGAACATCAAGAAGAATGGGTGGGTACAAATAAACTTTGAGCCTTTATCCTTTGTTTCTTAAACCGTGAACCAAGCCACGATACAACCATCAAAAGACCTAATTGAAGTATGGTTCATTTTGAAAGCATACTCGATGAGATAACGTTTCCTGACTCCTACAAGCTATGCTCAATTTAATGTTGGCTTTACAAATCAAATTCATATCCTAACTAGTGGTTTCGGTCACAAGTTATTGCAATATCCTTTTTTTTAAAACACTTCAAGACAAATACATATGTTGCATTGACAGTTTCAGGATTAGCATTTCATGCGTGTTGACTTTGCTCGATATCTTAGAAACTTACATATAGACACCAACAATGGAACTTGAAGATCTTGCTGAACAGGGGCAGGAAGTTTCCAAATCGCTTATTGATGCAAGGCTGACTCTCTTAAGAGCTACTTCTCAAAGGCTCAGTCATGACACTGTCGATCCGGACCAGTTATGTCAAGATTCAACAAATCTCTCCAAGAGTTTGAAAACAGTGGGGCATCTGGACTCCATGTTTCTCTGTGAAATCCTCTTGAGATGACTCTTTCTCATAAAGCATATACTCTGGGGCATTATGTATTTCAAAATGGTGACTTCCACAAAGTCCATCAAGATCAAGATTACTTTGTTTCACAAGGTTCATTATGCCCCGATGAATTTTACTTCAGGCGGTCTTCATTCCCCAGTAAGTCTCAACGGTGCAGAAACACTTTTAAACCATTGCCTCAGTGCAAGTCCCCAGCGAGACTATAAGTTGACAACACTGTTGGACTAATCCAGTAATCTCTAGTGACCTTCAAGACTGTAGAGATCTCCCTAGTGTCTTCTAAGTGATACATGCATATTTGAAGACCCAATCCCAGTGGAATCATCTTTTCCTCACCGAAGTTGCCATACTTTCCTCAAGAAAATTTCCCCAGGAGATTGCCACATTCTCCCCAAGAAGTCGAGATACTTTCCCCAGGAAGTTGATGTACCTTTTCCCAAGAAGTTGCTACACTTTCTCCATGAGACTGCCTAGCTCCACATCTTTCCCATGAAGAGGATATTTATTTTATCCCCAGAAGTCTCTAATCCTCAGATGACTCTCCCAGTGAACAGGTCTCTTTGAGCAGGATTCAGATTCATGATGGCCATCCCTCTAGTGAAGTCATGATATCTTATCCCCAAGTGGAATTTTGGTTCTCCCCGGAGAATTTGGAACTTTGAAGCAAGATTTGGTTCCGCCATCAATTTTCCTATCCCTTGACAGATGTACTTTTGTAGAGGTCACCGGGTATTCCCGTCGAGATGTTTATTTCATCTCCCGTTTGCTCCTCCCCTCGTCTGTTTTGTCAGCATATGCATCAGCATAAGCATGAGCATTACATACTTATTGCATTTTCCTTTACATACGCATTGACATACGCATTAGAATCCGCTTGTTTGCTATCCTCGTTTGTCTTTTGTTGTTACTTTGACTATTGGTTACCTCCAAGTAAGTGGGTTTGTCCTCTATCTCCAAGTAGATCGTCAACCTTTAGGCATAAAATACCTACTCCTTCCAGCTTCCCCACTGAGTTCAACCCTTGTGGACGATGGTTATTTCAACTATCTCTCCTCGCCAAGATAAGATAATCCCCATTTGAGTTCATTTCCTCAATGGAGTCTTGTTTGACAGATTCTATCTAGCTCGACTCTAGATTGAACTTCGATCCTGTCAATCGCCGAACTTACCTGGACGTGCATTTATTTTGCACTATCTTTCAAGAAGAGACATTTTACATCGGCAAGCGACAGTTCTCGTCCGAGAAGCTTATCATTACACCTTTCAATCGACAAGCGACAATTCTCGTCTGAGAAGCTTATCATTACATTTTACAACCGGTATGCGACAATTCTCCTCCGAGAATCTTACCATTACATTTTACAACATCGGTATGTGATAGTTCTCTTCTGAGAAGATTATCATTACACATTTTACAACAGCGGTATGCGACAGTTCTCGTCTAAGAATCTTATCATTACATTTTACAACAGCGGTATGCAACGGTTCTCGTCCGAGAAGCTTATCATTACATCTTTACAACTAACAAGCGACAGTTCTCGTACAAGAAGCTTATCATTACATTACGTTCAATTGGTAAATGACAGTTCTCGTACAAGAAGCTTATCATTACATTACATTCAATCGGTAAACGACATTTCTCGCTTGAAAAGCTTATCCTATCTTCATCATGACTAGCAGCAAGTGGCCATTTCCATCGAGAAGATGGTCCCCATTGCTATTTCATTCTGAAGTGTGGGGAAGTTTATTTTACCCTTTAGTAAAAGAAGAAACTGAATCATATTCAGGCACCAGATCTTAAAGTGTGAGGAGGTTTATTTTAACCTTTAGTAAAAGAAGAAACCGAAACCTATTCAGGGCACCAGATCCTGAAGCGTGGGGAGGTTTATTTTACCCTTTAGTAAAAGAAGAAACTGAATCATATTCAGGGCACCAGATCCTGAAGCGTGGGGAGGTTTATTTTACCCTTTAGTAAAAGAAGAAGCTGAAACCTATTCAGGGCATCAGATCCTGAAGCGTGGGGAGGTTTATTTTACCCTTTAGTAAAAGAAGAAGCTGAATCATATTCAGGGCACCAAATCCTAAAGCGTGGGGAGGTTTATTTTACCCTTTAGTAAAAGAAGAAACTGAATCATATTCAGGGCACCATATCCTGAAGCGTGGGGAGGTTTATTTTTCCCTTTAGTAAAAGAAGAAATTGAATCATATTCAGGACACCAGATCCTGAAGCGCGGGGAGATTTATTTTACCCTTTAGTAAAGGAAGAAACTAAATCATATTCAGGGAACCAGATCCTGAAGCGTGGGGAGGTTTATTTTACCCTTTAGTAAAAGAAGAAACTGAATCATATTTTGGGCACCAGATCCTGAAGTGTGGGGAGGTTTATTTTACCTTTAGTAAAAGAAGAAGTTGAATCATATTCAGGGCACCAGATCTTGAAGCGTGGGGAGGTTTATTTTACCCTTTAGTAAAAGAAGAAATTGAGACCTATTCAGGGCACCAGACCTTGAAGCGTGGGGAGGTTTATTTTACCCTTTAGTAAAAGAAGAAACTGAGACCTATTCAGGACACCAGACCTTGAAGCGTGGGGAAGTTTTTTTTGCCCTTTTCTAAATGAATCATTTAGTTAAAGAAGAAGCTGAATCATATTTGTGAAGCTTATCATTTCATCCGTATCTCCAGACAAGCGACAATCTCTTTATTTGAGAAGCTTATCCGATTATGGTATGTAAGTCCCTTCCAACGATAAGTGGCAGTTCTCTCTCGAGAAACTTATTAGGGCAGTCCCCCTTAAAGTCCATTTATTTTGGCATACAACAGGTTTTACCCTGTACATTTTCTGATGATTCCTGAAGATCCCGTTGATCTCTTCACTTAACGAATTTCTAGAAGCTCGGATGTTATTCTCGCCCGAATGCTCCAGCATTTTTGTATACTTGATCCTACCGCCATGTGGATCCCGTGTACCCTTTTATCATAGAGTATCAGTCGGTCGTGCCTGAACTTGTTGAACAGTTACTCTCAGATATTCCCCAGTGGAGGCCGTCTTGCCGGTGCCATCTCCATTGAGGAACCCTTCTTACCGTTCTCTCTAAAGTGACGATTTGTCGCGCTTGCACCTATTGGTTCATCGCTTTAGATTTCCCCAGTGTCATGTTGTTTCCTCCAGTGCGTCGTCTTCCCCAGTGTGCAGTTGCTTGTTGCGTTTGTCCCTTGTGTCGTCGTGTCACTTGCATCTTTGCACTTATCACTTTTTCATATGCATCATACTAGATTCATGGCATTGTCAGCATTATAGTTCGTTTCATTCTGTCCATAGCATTGCATATCACTGCATCTAAGGGCAAAATTTTCAATTATTTGTATTTAAATCCCTTTCACCATGATTTCTCGAGCATTCGTCGCTCAATTCATCCGGTGAAGTTATTTAAATAGGGGAAACTGTCATACCTCAAATTTTACCCTTAGATCATTAGGTTCATTTTTCATTTCATTCATTCCGTATTTCCCTAATCACTAACTGTGTTGCTCAGTCTGTTTGCTTTTGCAGGAAAACAATGTTGTGGGCGTTTTAATTCATAAAGTGCAGCCGTATCATTAGTCTGTTGACAATTACAGAGCAAAGTCATTGTCAGAGATTCCCCAAGCAACTAGGGTTTCCTATCTCTCGATTCACAAGACATTTGGCTTAAGATGGTTTGAACTTTTATGACAGTATTGACGTCAGTTTCTCCTTGATACAATACATCTTTGGTCGAGAACAAGAGTTAGTCGTCAGTTGGGTTTTGAAATATTGTTTGATTCATAAACCATATGGAGTTGAGGGTGTTGAAATAAATGAATTTGGGGTTGAATCGGTGCGAGAATCGGTTTCAAGGAATTTATTCTAGCAAGCGCACGTTTTCCTGTGTTTCTACTGGTTACTAGTTAATTTTTAGAGGAGCAGTGAAATTTTGATTTGCATTGAATTCATAATAAATATCAGTTGGGTTTGATCACGAGTATCAGTCGAATCGATTCAGGTTACGATGTCAAGTTACTCAAGATACAATTCGAATTTAAATGCGGAGGAAAGTTTGTTTTGCCACTAAATTGGATTTCTCTGTTTATCGGTTCAAGGCCATATTCACTGATTTTATTATCGAGTACGAATTAATTTGCAAGGGATTCGTTTGAACTCAGAAGTTACGTTGGATGTAATTTAATTTCAAGTATTGTACAAGTCGTTTAGTTTGTCAAATTCGGATGTTGGAATGTCAAATTTTATTCAGATGGATTAGAGTTAGAAAATAAGACTTCATTTGATTAAGGATTGAATTTATTTATTCAATTTTCGTACAACTTTTTATTACAACTTGTTCAAAATTACAAATTATAAAGTCCTAAATCCTAAATTGTCCTAAATAATCTAATTCCGAAGTTCTTCGCATCCGATTCTTCATCATCTTCGAATCTTCGAACCTGCAAAAACAAGGCAATGACAGAAAAATTACCAGTGAGATTTATTTAATTTTATCGAAAATTTGGTTTTTAGTTGTTGCGATACCCTCAGAAAATTATCATCATAGGGTATGCCGAGAGGGGCAACAAGTGAATGCCGCCGCACCCCCCTATTCCGTTTCCCAACCTCGGCCAAAATCCGGCATATTTGCTGTTCAATTTTCTGAGAAGGAGAGAAAAGTGCTTTTGAAAAAAAGAGTTTTTCGCAGAAAAATGATTTTCTGTTCAGCCAAACAAGTCTTAAAAAAAATCCAGCAAGCCAAAACCAATCCGGATATCCAACAATTGCAAAATCCAGATCTAGTTCATATCAAGAATAAACTGAAACCCGAAAATCAGGATATCATCAAACAAATCCGCAAAATCTCAGGTCTTATCATCAAATAATACCAACAAATCCGCAGATCTCTCTGTTTCAAAACAGAAATCAAAACAGAAAATTGTAAAAAATGGAACAATATGAATCCAGGCCCAGAACAACAACATCAATATAAACCAACACCAGAAATCACAAAAAAGAGACGATTTTGGAAAAACCCTAAAAAGGCATCATCACCATCATTCATCAGCGGCCGCAAAAACGCAAACCCTAAAAAGATCATCATCACCATTCATCCAAACGGCGGACAACAATCAAACTCAAAAGCCTCAGAGAATCCATCCTCATCATCGGCCACAAAACCAAATAACCATCATCATCGCTCAAAAAAATCAACCGCGGTCGGAAAACGCAAACGGATTCCACCACTAGAAACGTAAACCACCCAAAGACCCCAAGTCTGTCACCGTTCAAACCCACAACCAACGGGGCTCAGAGATTGTCATCACCGTCCCCATTAACAATAAAAAACGTAAGCCACATAAAGGTTCACGTTTTCTTATTTTTGTTTTATTTTTTCAGATCCATAGGAGAAGAAAAATAAAAGAGTTTAGAGGCATCAAGAAGAAGAAGAAGAAGAGAATGTGAGATAGAAAAGAGAGAAGCCATGGCTGAAAGAAGAAGAAGAAAACTATAGAGGAAGCACCCATGGGGGGCGCCGCGGCCAACAATGAGAATTAGGGTTAAAACCCTAATTTCTCAACTCCCTCCCCCTTTATATATGCTGGCCCGGGTCGGGTCTGGGAGTGGTGACCCAGCCCGACCCATTTCCTTCCTTTATGTATTTTCTTTTATATTTTTTGTTTTGTTTTAGTTCTAACTTTTTTTAATTAAAATAAAAAACTGTTAATAATTAAAATTAACCATCTTTTCTTTTCTAAATTAAAATAAGTTTTTTTTAAAAATAAATTACTAACACCTTTTTTCTTATAATAATAACTAACATTTTTTAAAATCTAATTTTTAAAAATTAAAACTAAAACTCTTTTTTAAAAGTAATTACTAATCTTTTTTAAAAATAAAAATTCTAAAACAAATTCTAACTACTTTTTAAAATAATTCTAACACTTTATTCTTTTTTTAAAAAGTTAAAATTTCAACTCATTTTTTTAAAATTAAAACTCTAATATATTTTTCTTCTAACATTTATTTTAACTTTTAACCCTTTTTTTATCATAAAACTTCTTACTTTTTATTTTAAATTTCTAACATCCCTTTTTATTTAAATTCAAATTCAAATTGTTTCTCAAAGGTCTCACAAAGCCATATCTCGGTCAATCCTAATTTTTGTCCGATTTCCATCCATCGTTTTTAATATCGTACTCGTTTATCCATGAAATGGCTTACTAACTTTTTATTTATTTATTTTTGTATATTATTTAACATCATTCATCCCTATACTTAGCCCTTGTATATCATTTCAACATTTTTATTGTTTATTAATTTTTCCCTGTTAATTTATTTTCCGTAAATTCCGCCCTCCGAATGAAAGGTCTAACCGTTTGACCGCCATGTCAATAGTCTTTAATCCTCAATCCTTCACCTTTCAAACCATAAGACGTTGAGTCGCCGTACTCATGCTTAGGCGTCCCGCCGTGGACAATTTTACCCTTTACCCTAGCCTTAGAATAAGGAGTCGCCGCACTCCATATAGAGTTCCCGCCGTGGAATATTTTACATCTTTTCAATTCAACCTTTCAACGTAGAAGTCGGAGTCTCCGCACTCCATGCAAGCGCTTCCTTATGAACGTTTACATCCCCTTGAAACCTTGACCACAATCAAGAAGTTTCTATACCTCCCTTTCGAGGGGAACTACGATTACTCTGATTCCATCCCCTACCTCAGATACGTAGACATAAGATGCGAGTCTTGGCAAGTAAACTTAGGACTAACCCTTAGGTCTTTTTTTCTTTACCCTTTAACCCTTAGCATATACCCTTAAGCAGATAACTTTAGCAAAATAGCAATATTAAAACAAGAGGTTCCTGTAGAGTACTACAGAAGTTTAGTGTGCTAATACCTTCCCTAAGCTTAACCAACCCCCGAACCCTAGATCTTCCCCCGCATTGTGTTTACGATGCAAAATAGGTTTTTCCTTTCTTTAACCTTTGCTTCGAATAAAACAAAGACCGTTTGTGAACTAAATATGTGATTCAAATTAATTAATAATTTGATATCCTATTCTCACTGCAACAAGAGACATACATAGAAAGCGTGAAAAGCATAATCATAGTTTAACATAAGTACTTAAACATAAGCCTAAATGATAAGGTTTTAAGTGACAACAGAGAAAGAAACATAAACCAAATTAGCATAAGACATAGGTTCAAAACATAACATAAAGGAAACATGAACATATGACAAGGTTCAAAACATAAATATAATACAAGACACATTAATCACTTTCATCTTCTGATTCTTCCTCACTTTCTTCTTAGTTATTGTCGAGTTTGAGGATAAAAATTTCTTGATCAATGTTACGGTTGAGTTTGAGGATAGAAATTTCATGATGAATGTCACATTATTCTTGGGTCTTAAAGTTTTCAATATGGACCAATTTGTCATAGATCATTTTGTTGGAAGGACCACCTTCAGGCATAAGAGAAAATGAAAAATAAGAACCTACTTCACGATGCTTGTAAATTCCATCCCTATCTTTGAAAACTCTCATGTCTTTCTTAGTAGCGGCCACCATTATTGCATGCTCTTTGGAAGTTATCTGAAGCCTAGAATCTCCATTCATGTCAATGCGAAAAATTTGCATAATCTTGGTAGTCAATATAGAATATGGTAAACCACCTTGTTAAGTCTCTGGGTGTGTGATTGACAGTAATTTTGGTAAAAATAACTTGGCAGCAACATGTTGAACAAGATGTTCTAACATAAAGAAAAATATGTTGAACAAGATGTCTCGACGTCTTGTCTGTTACATGTCTACAAGTTCTTACAGCTGGGGTAATTACAGATTACTAAATATTATGTGAATATTAAGTAATCCTACGTGGCATCCAAAATCGAGGAATCAGAGATTCTTATTGAATTTAAAGAGATTCTATTTTTCTTGATGTTAAAGACACTTTAGGAAACCCTTGATTGGAATCCTATGTTTATGGAGAATATTATGCAGATTTTTAGCAAGTACCTTGTTGTGTTTTGAAGCCTAAATCCAGTCCAGACGCTGCTTATAAATATGATGGCATAACCCTAATTCGAGTAGGAAGTGTATTGAGTGTTAAGTGTTATTTTAGGGTTTGTGTGCATATTAATTGTGAGCCTATATAATATCATCTTGATATAAGAGTAGGACTGTCTCTATTGAGTTGTAGGTTTTGTTAATCACTCCTGAGCTTTTAAGCATTGAGTGATTGTGTGTCTTTGAAGTGTATTTTTTAAAAACATAGAGAGAGTTATAATTCTATCACGGTGGTGATTGGAAGAGAAGTGAGAGGAGTCTCATACCTAGGCGAGTCTTAGGTAGAAGTTAAGCATTGGATAGGTACTGAGTGAGAAGTTATAAACTGGGTTGTTTAGCTTTGAATTGATACTACTAATTGTGGATTTCCTTCCTAGTTTGGTAGCCCCCAGATGTAGGTATTGTTTTACACCGAACTGGGTTAACAACTTTCTATGTTCTGATATTTTATGTACCATTAATTGTGTTTTGTCTTGTCCTTGTGTTTTAACCAGAGATCAGTGTCTCGACATCTCTTAGGATATATGACATCTGTATACCAGAGTTTCACACTTGAAAGTTTCCTTTGAGATATCATGTGATGCATTATAACATTTGCACAATTCATTTGTGTCGTTACGCAAAAAAACAACCGGCGAAGACACAGAATCACCATCAAACTTTATTTATCCCAACGGGGAAAGGAAAACATCAAGAAAACCTCAGAAGGGAGAGAACATGGTCTTGCAACCAAATTCGGGGTTCGGGAGTTGATTACACAAGAGAAAGGTGTTAGCGCCCCTCACGTCTGTTGTACTCAATGAGATCCACTCTTGTTGTTCTAATTAAAGGGTGTGTGTATCTAAAGCTTACTTGCCAAGGGAATGCATGAATGAAAAGGGAAAACAAAAGGGATCTCTCCAGAATCTTGCAATCCTGTACCGACGTATTCCCTCGTGCAATGGGAAAGTCAGAGCAATCGTAGTTCAGAGGACTACGGTGAAAAGGAAGGTTGCTCGCCAAGGATTGAGGCCCTTGTGCCTACGTATTCTCAATAGGAATGAGAAATCATAGCGTGTGTAGTTCGTGGGACTATGGTTTGTTGGTGTTTTTTATGGATGATGCTAATGTTCACGTTCTAGCAGTTATGTGTTTGCCGCTCGCTCGTGAAGTCTTATGCATTACCTATATCGCAGTAGAATGGAAATGACATGCCTTTTCTATAAAGGTTTAAAAGGAAATCCCGAAGAAAAATGATTTGAATTTGTTGAAGTGTTTTTGGTAGAAGAGGAGTCAAATAGACCCTCAAGGCTGGGGGTATTTGAATTCACTCTCCTTTAATTTTGAAAGGATTGGGGATGCGTATTACACTAAAGTCTATGATAATAAGATCAAATACTTTGCACTAACGATCCAAGCGTCTCACGTACACAATATTCTTTCCCATGTGCTTAAGACTCGTGACGTATCTTACGCATCGTACTTATTATGTGATTTTTGTATTTTGATTAAGAAAAAGATTTGGATGCAAAAGAAAGAAAAATCTATGGGAACTAGATCCTAAATGTTATCATGCAAAGTGGTCCTAAGATTGAGATAAAAGGGGAAATCTATCATAATGTGATCATACAAGATGGATCTAAAGTTGAGGATGAAGGGAGATTCTACCCTAATGTTGTCATGCTTGGATCGAAAGCCTAAATCTATCCTACTTCAATCTTAATCGAAAATTAAGTTGAACTAGGAGATCCTAATGGAACATATGAATCCACAAGCAAACAAATAAACAAGGTATAGCTCAAACGTTAAGATGAATTGACAAGAGAAAACGAGTCTAAGACATGGAGACAACAAGTATAGAATAGAACCAAATGAAGAAAGAATTATTAATAAAGTTAAATATAGCTAAGCAAAGGGATTCATGCTACAATTTACCAAGTCCACAAGGTTAGAAGTCAAATTGATTAAACAAATTAATTAAAATAAATTTAAAATCTAATTGATCAAAGATTAAAAACCTAAATATTTAAATTCTAAACACAAATCAAATTTGAGAGGATTAATTTAAAAATTTTGAGATTTTAATTTGGTAGGAAACAAATAAACTAATTAATTAGAAAAATATTTCAAAAGTTTAAATCAAACTAATTAGAAAAATGTTTCTCAACTAATCAAATTCACCACTACAAATTAATTCTAATGTCACCAACATATAAATGCTAAGATGAAATTAAAAGTTAATTACTAAAAAAGTAAAAAGAAAGTATAATGCAAGTGGGTGCTAAAAGCAAAACATATGGGCCTAAAATAAACATAATTAAATTGCCTAACGAAACCAACTATTTTCTAAAACCTAACATAAACATGTGGGAAAACTGTAATGACTATAAAAAACATAAATTCACCTTCTTTTTCTCTCCGTCTCAACTTGCTATGCGCAGGAAAAAAGAGAAGCACCATGTTCACTTTTGTTTTTCCGATCTCGCCTCCTATCCTCTCACAGCTCACGATTTCACGCACGGTAGCATCAAAACTCAAATTTGTCTCTTCTCTCTTGTGTCTCTGCTCGCGATGCTTTCTAACTCGTCAGTTTTTCTCGTGGTGGAGGTTGATGTTAAGGTTGTTGTTGCAGGGGAAGATCAAGGTTATGTTTAGTGGGTTCGTATGGTGGCGGTGGCACAAGGTGGAGTTGTGTCAGTATTTTTGTTGCTGACTGATGTGGTGGAAGCTCAGTTTCGGTTTATCGTGGCGGCGGTGTTGCAGCTTGCACGGAGGAAGCTTGAATTAAAATTTCACAATTGTGGTTTGATGGAGTTTGTTGAAGTTTTAAGAAATGGTTATGATTATAAGAATGGTTGTTTGTATGGTATTTTTTGTGAATCCAATAGTTGCAAATGAGTTGTTGTGGTGGTTCTGGTCAAGAACGGAGAGAGTGTTGAATCTGTGACCATGAGGTAGTTGGATATCTTGTTGGAAGTGTGAATGGCTATGAGGAGTTTGTGTGTGTTAAATGAAGGGTGAGAGTAGGGTTGAGGAGAAGCAGGAATCCACTGAACAATGAGAGAAGGCCATAAGAGAGGATGGGAAATTAACAAATCGTATAAAATAGGAGTGTTCCTCTTCCAAACAGAGAACTCTTCAAGCTCATTTTCAATCTCATTCTCAATTTCGTGTTCTTCCGCCATTTTTGTTTGCTCAAAACTTAGATGCCCTCGCTCGCGCCAATGTTTGAGTGATTATTGCGCTTTGTTTATCTTCAAATCCCAAATTATCAACTTGCAGTTATCTCCACCTGACCCAAATAATTTCTCATCCTTTGTGTGCCAAGACACATCTTCAACAATACTTTCATGGCCCTCGTAAACATGATCTGAGATTCAGAAAATACATCCTACAAGTAAATCTTATGATCATTAGAACCACTCAAAAGCTACCTTTTCTTAAAAGGACTCCAAGACAAACCATAACCTTCTTCATCATAAACCTTCAACCTGAAATCGGGATCATTATTATCTCCTTATTTCTTGGCAAAATCAAACACATAAACCTCAAAATTAAAGTTTTTGCCCTAATAATACTAGGGTTCTGCGGCATTGAACTTGCCTGATTCACCTCTCCATCAATAAGAACCCTTTGAGTAATCTCTACCTTAGGAAGAAAACGGTTTTCAGGGTCATTGGAAAAGATGGGCTGATATGGGTATTTGAGAGAGATTGAGACATGGATAAGTTGAGAGAAACAAAGAGTGTATTTATGTTGTTGATAGGTAACAGAACAAAAAAAAAAGTGAAAGATGAGGTTATGTTGGTGATAATAAAAAGATGAGTGTATGATGAAGCTTTTATTTTAAAAAGAAGAAGTGGTGAGGGAATATGATCCGAGAGATGACTCCTCTTGGTCACCATCAATTCATTCACCAAGAAGAAAAGCAATATCACCCTTTTTTTTGTCATCAACTATCTATCCATTGCAAAACAATGCCACAATTATTACAAAAATATCCAATAACCAATATTACATTTTGCTTTCAACATGAACATTTTGGTAATCAACATATTCATATATTTATACTTGCTAAGAGCTTTGTTTTCATCCACGTGTCAGTTAACCATTGGTCCCAAAACTTTTTTCATTTTTCCCTCTCTTCTCACACTTTTCAGGCTTGTCTATATCTCTTTCTTCTTCTAATATTTATCTCATTTCTCCACAAATCATACTTCACTTTTCTCCACACATCATACTTCAGAGCAGAACATCATCATCTCCCTCGTTTGTATTGCTTGCGAGTGAAAAATAAGAAGGTACATGCTCCTACCTCCATCGTCTCTCTCCCTGCACATCATAGTTCAACCATTGTTTTATTTTTAGTTTTTCTGGTTTTTTGTTTCACAAACCAAGAGTCTGGTTTTTTTGTTTCACAAACCATAGTTCAACCATTGTTTTTCTGGGTTTAAAATGATTGTGGGTTTGATTATCATGATGTTGTTTTGAATCCGTTTTTCTGGGTTTTGAGATGAATGTTGCTTTGTGTTCATCTTTTTTCCCAATAAGAAAGCTACAAGTTTTGCTAACAATTTCTGTACATTTGGTTATTGTTATTCATCTCTGAAAACACATCTGAAAACCATGTCTGCTATGAACTTATATTGTAGTTGTTACTTTTCAGATCACCATGTCTGCTATGAACTTATATTGTAGTTGTTACTTTTCAGATCACCATGTCTAAAGCACCTATTATGATTGCTGATTTGAAGCTAGGAAACAATGTATGGAAGCTCGTCATCCGTATTGTTGATCTATGGACTGTAACCGAGCGTAATGGACAACAACATTTTGAATGTGTTATCCAAGATAGCAAGGTATGCATTATTGTTGTAAATATGTTATCTAACTTTTACATAACTTAAAATATGTACTAACTATTCGTTTGATTCATAGTGTGATAAAATACACGTCATTACCCGCAACAGAGATTTCGGTTTGTGGAAACAGAGGTTACAAGAACATATGTCTTATATGGTTTATAATGGTGATCCATTAAACAACGATATTCCTTTGAAAATCTGTGAAAATCCGTTGAAGCTTTTTTTCAATAGTGGGACCACTGTAACCATGGTAGATTTACCAGAAATACCACCCCATCAATTTCATTTCAAACCCATCGTCAATTTTTTACCCGGAGATTTCCAAGTCAACCGCTTATATGGTATTTAAAATTTTCTTAAACATCATTTGCATTATTACATGTTTGTGAACTAATAGACTAACCATTTGGCCTTATGTCATACCCTAAATTTGTCCTACCCATTTGTAAATATTTTCGCATTTTTATTTTGCATTTTCCATTTAATTTCATACCGCTTAGACACGTGTCCGTCCCGATTGGGCATTCTTCAAATCTCGACTTTTTTATCCAATAGGAGCGCGACACATGGCCTAAGGGTATTTTTTTTTGTAAATTTTAATCCTATGTTTATTCTCTCATTTTTCCGTTCTAATGTTTTATTTTGTATATGTTTTTATTTTTAGCTTTTCATTTAGATAATCAATTTGTTTTTTATTATAATTTTAGAATAGATTTTATTATATTAAATAGAAATAGTTTTTTATTTTTAGTTAGAATAGTTTTTTATTTATTTATTTACTAACTTGTTAAAAATAGTTTTTTTTAGATTATATATTTCATTAGATTTAAATAGTTTTTTGATATGAATTTTATTTTAGAGTTTTAATATTTAGCTAGTTCTTTAGTTTTAAAATTAATTAGATTTGATTTAATTTAGGACTATTTTAGGATTTTAAATTTAATTTAATAATTTTAGAGATATTTTAGGATTTTAGAATTAAGTTAGTAATTTTAGAGATATTTTAGGATTTTAGAATTTAAGTTAGTAATTTTAGAGATATTTTAGGATTTTAGATTTAAATTAGTAATGTTAGAGATATTTTAGAATTTAAATAGTTTTTAGATTTTGATTTTGATTTTAGAGTTTTAACCGTTTTTAATTTTATTAGAAATAGTTTTTATTTTAAATAGATTTAATTATATAGTTTAGAAATAGTTTTTAGGTTAAGTATAATTTTTTAGTGATTTTTATTATTAGGAGTTAAATAGAGTTTTATTTTGTTTTTACATAGAATTTTGTTTTGTGTGAATTTTATTAAGTTTCTTTTTAAGAATTAGTTAGAATTATTTAGAGTTTTTAGCTTATTTATTTGTTTATTATTTTATTAGAATATTTAATTTGATTAGGGTTGATTGTTATTTATTATTTAGATTTTTATTTTATTTTTATTTTTTTATTTATATTAATTATTAATTACGATTTATGGTATTTATTAGTATTATTAAATTATGATTTATGGTATTTATTAGTATTATTAAATTATGATTTATGGTATTTATTAGGATTATTAAATTAAAATTAATTTGTTTTATCATTAAGAGTCAGATTTTATTTAGTTAAATTTTAATAATTTAGATTCTATTTTATTTGTTTATTTAGTTTAAGTTTTTTAGGATTTTGTTTTGATAGTAGTTAGAATTATTTAAATTTATATAAGTAAATATTAATTAGGTTTTTATTTTCATTATTTAGACTTAAAAATAGTTTAATTAACTTTTAATTTTAGAATAGGATTTTATTATTTTTTTACATAGAAATAGAGTTGATTTTAGATAATTGCTTACTTTTTGAATATAGTTTTTATGTTTAAATATAGTTTTTTTTATTTATTTAATTTTAAAAATTATTTTCTTTTTACTCTAATTACTTTTTATTTATTTATTTATTTTTGTTTATTAGAAAACTTTTTAGTTAATATAAATCAAGTTTTAGTTTAGAGTTTATTTAAAGATAGATTTTGTTAATTATGATTTATTAGATTAATTGCTTTAGATTAGAATTAATAGGTTTATTTTATTTTATTTATCCAGAATTATTTAGGGATTAGATTATTTGTTAATTATTAGATATTATTAGTTAGGATTTGTAATTATAATTAGTCTTTATTCTTTAATTGTCATCAGTTTTTTCCTAACCAACTTTCTCTTGAGTGAACTCACGTTAAGCATTTTTTTAGGCAAATCAATCAGCACTTTTAATCCAAAGTCATTAACCCTACAGCCTGCCACGTGTCAACATTCTGGTATATATACTACTATTCACTGTCTCCTACAGGAGGACACAACCCTAATTCCTTCAGCCTCCAACCCTAATCCATATTCCATCACCAGCCGCCAACCTTTCTGTTCAAGTCAAACTCAACCTTCTTCAGTGAAAACCATCGTCACCTTGAACCTACTTCCATTGAAACACCTACTTCAATCTTCTCCTTCAAAAAACTCGCCCAGAACCTACCCCAATCCCACGTGAACAAACTCATCTTCCACGAATAAGCTCAACCCATTTCCAGAAAATGTCAAAGCTCTTTATCACACCACACACAATAACAGAGTCTGTTTCTGCAACACTCAACAGCAACTCAACCCTCAACCAACAAGCTTCGAAATATTTCTCTGATTCACACTCTTCCTCCATTCACCGCACCTTCAGAAATGCAACACCTCCACCGTAAATCTTCAAGACCCACCATCCGAAACCCCCACGCGAAAAAACAAGGTCGCGCCGCCGTCACCGGGAAACTTGTATAACCGCCGTGGCTTTCTCCATTATCCGTGAAACACTATGAAAAGGATGGTCGTGGGAGTGAATCAAAGTGAAAGGAAATTTGATTTTGGAGTTGATAGAGCGAATGTTGAGGGAGAACTCGAACGAGAGGGAGAGATTGATTTGGGAAAATTTGGATCCACCGTTTTTCTGTTTTTATTTATTTACTTTTTTATTTTATTTTTATTATATTGTTGAGTTGGGCTTAGACACAACCCATGTCTGTTTTGAGCAACCATGACCTCCCTATCTCTTCTCTGCACCCCCTAGTTTCATTTTCTTATTTTTTTATATTATATTTTGTATTTTTGTAAATATATTCTCATATACAGTTTATATATGTATTATAGTTGAGTAAATAATTATTATACTATTATTATTATTATTTTGCATATATATTATATTATTTTTAGTTTATATATATCTTTCTTATATTATATTTCATTTAGTTTTTTTTTTGAACACTTTATATTTAAGTTTGAATTTTCTTTTCTTTTAGCATTTAAATATATTTTTTTTTTGTTTTTATAGAACTTTGTAAGTATATTATTATTATAATATTATTATTTTCTTAAATTTCCTATATACTTTATATTAATTAGTTTATAATATAGTTTTATGTTTAGAGTTACAAATCTCTTTTTATTTTAGAAGTTGATCTTATTATTGGACATGTTGTCTCATTTTTCTTTTGGGTCGATGAAGAAGTTTTCTTCGATTCTCTGTCAAATTATTGATGAGAAATGAAGGATCTGAGACCGACTATTTCTCCTCTTTCTCATTTTCAACTTTATGTCACTTTTCAACTTTATTTTATTTGTCGTTTTCTTTGGTCGATGACGAGACTACCAATGTTTAGCCGCCAAATTATTGGCGTGAAACAAAGGATCCAAGACCACCTTTTTTTCTCCGATTTTATTTCGATTATTGGATCGATGAAAGTCTTTTATTCGTAAGCGTCGCGTATCGAAGTTGATAACCTTCGCGATTTCAAATCTATGGGGAATGACCATTGGGGTCATTTTCCGTACTTTGGGATCGTGATAGGCTACCTTTGATTAATCGGCATTATGTTTGCGATTAAGACTAGATCCTATTCTTTCGTGTCCCGATTCGATTCACTAAACTAACCATTAAATTTAATTCCCGTCAAATTATTATTGTGGATATTATTGTTATACTATCTTACTATATTATTGTCATATTATTTATTCATATTATCATATTTATCTTACTATATATTATTATCATACCATATTCATTCATTCACCCATATTCAAAAACACCTAATAAATTATCGAAACTGCTAAAAACCAAATTGGTGGACTGTTGTATCATTGGTTATTTGTAGGTATCCTAATATTGAGTCGTGCCCGACTTTGCTCAAGGCGTAGTTTAGGACACAATGCACACACACGGCTTTCTCTTGGGCTACCTTACAATGAGACCCCTTTATTTCTTGCAATCCCGTGTAACTTACATGTATCCCTCTCCCATTCCGATGTATGTTTCGTATTTCTTTGATTATTAGTTTATCTCCTAGGAGCACCCATAGGGACTAGAGCGGATTCAAACTATTTTCAAACTAATTCTCGATTCATCATCGAGCCATTTTCAAACCTCGTAAGTCGAGTGCTCATGCGCATTCGCCATCGACCTATTACAACTCGACCCTTGATGCGTAAGTCAAGTCGGTCTCTTTTTTCAAACAATTTCATTTTCAACACGCTTTGCACGCGATAATGTGTCAAACCCTTGATCCAACGTCAAGAGGATTTTCAAAACAAACTATCAATCAACTAACAACTATTCAATTCTTTTGCAAGGTGTAAAGAGTGGGTTCAAGTCTTTGAGCTTGCTTTCGATTGTTTGGATGCGAGTTATCTTATTCGTGTGTGAGCAATTGATGCCTTTAAATAATATTAACAAACTCGACAACATTCAACCACCTTTCAATTACTCACCCTTTCACTCATCTTTCAAACAACCTCTTTTACGATGAAAAAGAGAGTGTCCCAAGTCTTTGGTTCGCTCTCCCGACTACTTGGATTCGAGAAGTCTTTCTCAAGATTCAAGTAGTTGTCATCCGACCAATCTCATCTTTCAAACGCCATTCAAACAATTCCTTTAGCGATGAAAAAGAGAGTGTTCCAAGTCTTTGGTTCGCTTTCCCGATTGCTTGGGTCCGAGAAGTATTTCTTAGGCTTCAAATAATCGTCATCCGTTCAACTATTCAAACCTATCTTCTTGTCTAAACCAAAATACTTAACCAATCAAACTCTATTCCTCGCCCCCGTGCGATCCACAACTCAAACACACCTCTTACCAAGAACATTGTTTAGTCCCTTCTTCCGCGCATAACAAACTCGTGCTTCAGCCTCCCCTAGCGAGCAGACAAGCCCATGTTTAGCAGTTAGAATGCGACTTAAACTCTCGTTCATTCCAAACACAAACCTTTTAGCAAACTGTAAGCCGAACTACGGCTGCTCTGATTCTTCATTCTCTTCCGAATGTAAGATACGTAGGCACAAGATTGCGACGATCTTGGCGAGCACTTTCCCCTCTTTTTCCCGTAGTCCCACGAACTACGAATGCTCTGATTTTCCACTTCTTACAAGTGAAGATACGTAGGCACAAGGGCCCCAATCCTTGGCGAGCACCCTATCTTAATAATCACCCCCTTTTCCTATTAGCAAGCAAATCCCTTTAGAAGATACACAAACACAGTTAACTTTCTCTCGCGAATCGAATTAAGAGGTTCCCGTTGAGTACAACGGACGTAGAGGGTGCTAATACCTTCCCTCTATGTAATCGACTCCCGAACCTAGAATATTGGTTGCGATGACCATGTTCTTATCCCTTTAAAGGTTTTATCGATATTTTCCTATTCCATCCTTGGAATGAATAAAGTTCGGTGGCGACTCTGTTTCGAACAGTATTTTTCCGCGGCCATCGCGAGGATCGTATTTTTCGAGGTACGACACCTTATTATCAAACAGATGTCATTGGTGTACTTCACCAAGTAGTCAGGTCTCAATTTGCAGGAGGCAGAAAGAAGGTTTGTGTCTAACATTACCTTATCTGATGAAATGTGTATCACATTATAACTTCTTTATTATTAGTGGTTCTTCATTATAACTTTTATATATATAACTTTTTTCTCTCTTTTTCTCTCTTTATTATTAGTGGTTCTGAAATAGATATTACACTTTGGGAATCATATGCCAACCAATTCATGGCATACTCGACTGAGCATACCGCACATGGCCAGACTATAATAATAATCACTCATGCTATGTGCCAGAAAAGTTCAAGTAATGCTTGAAAATGTTATTTCACTCTTATTCCTTTCATTTGTGATTGGCTTCTTATACTACTCTTACTGTTATGCCACTGTTATTTTTTTGCAGCCACCGGAAAATGGTACATCTCAAATGCTTGGAATGGATCCAAATTGCTTCTTGATTTTGTTCATCCACAGGTCGCAACATTCAAATCCAAGTAAGGAAATATTATTCAATGTGATAAATAGTCAAATCCCTTATATGTACTCCATTGTATATAATGTTTCAATTTTATTTAGGTTGGGAGACAAGGCGAGTTTACAAACTCTTTCACAACCACTCTCCTAACCTTCTGCATCACAAGGGTCGTTTGTGGACCGATCTTTCTCCTAAACCAATGATGTCAAAACCATTGTTGACATCATTATTCTTCAAGATGTAAGCGTATTAGTTCCTATGCTCCAGTTTTTATCACGACCCAACATAACCATTTTTTATGATGTTTCCTTCATTTTTACTCAATTGCAAGTTTCCAATAATATAACATGCCATGTTTATTTACAACAAACTTTTTGTAACACTTTTGGAACCACAAAGAGGTTCAAGTCAAGTAGGTTTGGTTGGTACTATGAGCAGTGTCCAGCATGTAACAAAACTAATAAATTTCCTAGGCAGCCATTCATATGCACATGTTGTGAAAATACACCTCCACCACTCACCAAGTAAGCACATCTTTTTTAGTTACTATATAAATTATCTAAGAACCTTATTTAAACATGTTGGTTAATTTAATTATATTTCAACCATTTCCTTAGGTATAAAATCGAAATCAAGGTCGAAAATGATTGCACGACTGGTTGTTTTGTGTTTTGGGACAAGGAGTGTATTCAATATGTTGGAATGGCAGCACATGCTTTAAGAGAAATCATGAAAAATGTGCGTAAATATTATGTACTTGTACGCCTGCTTGATACATTCAACGTATACACATAACCACTGTATGTTGCTCTTATATAAGCTCTGATATATGAAATCATGTGATTGACTATGAGATATTAAACACATGTAGGATAATATCAATAATAAATAGTTCACACTTATTTCACATAAAACCGGTGAAAGCTCTGTCTAGACTTTAAAGAGTTGCTACAAGATACATAGATATATCAATCACTTACTGAAAAAACAAGATGAAAACACTCAGTGTTAGACAAGATACCTCTCTGGTGTAAAATGTCTGTTGTGTTGGATTCAAACTCTAATGCCTTAGCCATGTCTTCCATAGCCTGACATAGGAAATTGTGGTCAGTGTCACATTTATGGGTTGCTACTTGTGTAAGAAAATCATAATATACAATCAGAAGTGACTCAAGTAAGGCCTTACAAGAAGCGCCAAAAAAAAATCAATCATTCATAGTGCATGGTGCAATAACATGAATATATAATATTATAAACCACACAACTCTGGACAACCACATTAGTTTAGTTTAGACTGAAATAAGAAGAGATTTCTCCATGAATATATAATATCATAGTGCACTGTACCTAAGTTTTCTCCATAAAGAAGAAAACTAATGTGGTCTTAGTTGTGCTCTTAGTTAGCTTCACATTTTCTGTCATGAATTTTTGTACTATGCCTGTAATGTGAAATGTTGTCTGTCAATGTAGTATGATTAAAATTGTCGGTACTGCTACAGTTGTTCTAATTAACTTATGCCACTTTAGGATTTATCATTGTCTTCCATTATAATTGAGGGTATTAATTAATGCTCCTACCTCATATACTTGGTACATATTATGTCATGCTGCTATTTCATTTCTTTTGAAAAACAGTTATGTAAATCATTAATGTTTACCTTTTATACATTCGTAGTCCAATGAAGATTATCCACAAATCTATCTTGAAAACTTGGACAAACTATTAGAAAAGGAATTTGCTTTTCGCATGAAGTTTTAGTCGAACTTTAAGCAGACATCTGTTATCAAGCTTATTGAGGACAAAGAAGTAATCCAAATGTTCAAAGATGCCATTCATCCAAATGAGGTTTATGATGCATTGAGTCACCAAAGTTTAATTACATTCTTCATGTGTAACACTAACATACTGACCATAGAATATATTCTCATGTAGTTGACTTCTAAAGACACTATGAATGCCCCGACTACAAAAGGAAAAGAATTTGTTTTTAACCATCATATACTCGACAATGAAGCGGTGACTCCTACTTCCCTTCATACAGTAAGTTTGTTTCCAAGTTATATTTGTCTTAATTTATTATTATTGGAAAATTTTTATTGCACTAAGAACTCATAGCTTCCATTTTCAACTTCCAGCCAACCATGTCTGCTTCACAAAATTGGAGCGACGAAGCCTATTCAAGCAATACCCCTTCCAAGAGGTTGTCCCAAGAATATTTTATTGAGGAGCTAGGAACTTCAACTATATTGTCACCCAAACAATCTGCAACCAAGACTATGAAGCATGCCAAGAAGGAATGAGCCTTTACCTTCAACTCAAGTTATTTTGGTACAACCAAGTGTTGCTATGTTGTTACAAGTTCCTTTTCTTGCTACTGTTGTTCATTTGAATATGGTTTTTTGTGACCTAATGTTGTTGACAACAAACAATGCTCAACATGTCTTAGTCCTTTTTTGAATATGTTAAGCTTATGCTGATTAACTTTTTTTGTAACTTATGTTGTTCCTATGACTCTATATTCAAGTTTAACTAAAACCGTTATGAACTTATATTATGAAACTTGGCATGTGTCTCCAAGAAGTTAACATATGTTATAGACACCTTACTATTGATATAGAAAAGCAAAACAAACACATAAACATAAACATATGCAACTATCTACAATCACAAAATCACCTTAAAACTGATATAGAACAGCAACACAAGTGCATTAACAGAAAATCACCTTAAAACTGATATAGAACAAAACCTCAACTGCTGTTTTAACTGTTTTATTAGTATTACTTTGGTATAGTCTAGAATATTCTATTGCTCTATAGATTACATAAAACAATTGGTGGTTCTAATTGCACCTTAGTTAACCAAGAACCTAAAGTTCTGGTATATTGAGACAATATTTTTGCTCCACCCTAAATGCTTTCTTTCCAAATCACATTAGCTGGGAAATCACCTTAGTTAATCAAAAGGATATATTGTGAAATTGTAAAATTAACAAGGATATGGCATGTATGCATAGGGAGGAAGAAGCAGCACAAGTGCATAATTGCTTTCCTATTTACCATATAATAAATAAATCCTAGAAGATATGTTTGAAAGGACAGTTACTTCATGTAACTTATAGTTATATAAATCAATTGCATTAACAACATAAATATTTATTTGTTATTCACTTTGCAGTCATTATCTTGTGGAGAGATTATTTTGTTAAGATATACAAACCATTGGCATTAGTTATATTAAAATGTTCTTGCCTTTTATGAATCCCAATGTTGTCTGCTTACTTTTTCACAATTCTGCAAAATCTGTACTAATTTACTTGGCACAATTGCTATAGCTGTATTTTCTGACATATAGAGTATTGTGTTTACCTATGTAAGCTATACTTTGAGGGTTGTGCATTTCTCAGTACTTCCTCTTACTGTTTTAATGTGTAGGTCATAATAGCTAAGTACTTCCTATTACAGCTGTTTAACATATTAGTATAATTTCACCAGCATCTTTACACTGCACTCATTGACTCATTGCCTTTTTAACATATTAGTATAAGTTATGCAAGCCATGTCTGTTTTCATTGACTCATTGCCTTTTCAAGCTACATGAAAAGTTAACCTTAATCTCACAGGTTTTAATGCACTAATTTATACTACACTTCTGCACAAGACAAAAATACATAGTAATCTTTTGCGTGTTTCAATCATGGCTGTCTAGGGACCCTGCAAAATCAGCAAAAGCAAACCAGTCAGTTCTGTCGAAATTGATACTTACAGACTACCAACTCAGTTACAACTAATTTGGTTTGTATGCAGTTCAAAACATTTGGGGAAAATCAATTCAAAATTGAAGCATATTTGATATTGACTTTTTTAAGCCACCAGAAAAGTCAACTACTCCCTTTGATTGACTGTTAGAACATCAACACAAAATTGTTAAGCTTCATCCAAATAGCATAGATTCAATGCAGCTGTTTCCACTTTAAGGTAATTTATTTTTTCCTTACAACTGTCCAAGAAGCATGTTATCACCTGCACTCTTATTGTTCAATCTCTTCATCATGATATTTAGTCTCCTTTCATGTGTTAACAACTACTACTTTCATACCATGTATGCAGACTAGGTTGTTTTTCTTTTTCAGGAGTTGATAAAGTTAATTTATATTGATATGTTGTATGTAAACTTCAATTTAATTTGATTAAATATATGATTAAGCTGAAATTTTAAAATGGTGGAATTAAGTTGCTGTTGGTTTTAGCTTATATTAAATATGGGATTAATCTGCTGCAGTACCATTATAACATGAATGAAATTCAAATGTAGGTGAGAGCTTTCATTCATAAGTAGCATCTGTACTGATAGAAAGTTTCAGCACTTCATTTATGATAAATAGAATAACCACTTAAATGGCATTGGTTTAGTTTCATCTACATTAGCTTTGCAGCTTCGACTCACCGTCTGATTTTCTTCCTTGGTGTTACCATTGGCTCCATGTAGATCACAAACTGAGTTATCCTGAATCCTGTGAGTTAAAATGATTGGAAAAAATTGTGAAGTTGATATTTGATATATGGTAGTCATTTACCAATATGGAATGAGATTAACAACCATATAACAATAATATCAGTACCTGAGTCGCAAGCATGGATTTTGTCTCTTTGTTCTATGTCAATACCATTAAAACAATAAGAACAGATTAGGAAATGTTGATGATAGAGCTAGAATTTGCCTTGATATATTGAACAGTATATAGTTAGGAAATGTACAATGTTAATTGGTATTTGAGGTGTATTGAACAGGTATTACCATTGGCTCTTTGTGCTACTATTTTTTTATGCTAGAGGTGTATTGAACAGTATATAGCTAGGAAATGTTGATGATAAGCTAGCATTTGCCTTCATATAGTTCTTAACAACATGAAAAGGCCCCAGTTTTGATCACATTGGTTACAGTATGACACAAATGTTGTGCTAACAAGTTTAACATGTTTGAGTCATGTGCGGGGAAGAGTCATTTTAACAATATATTATATTTTTGATGATATAAGTCTTAACAACATGAAATGGCCTAGATATCTTGATCAAGATTATCTGTAACACAACTTCGTGTCATATTGGTGTAGTGGTTTTTCTGTGTTTGTTGCATGAACTTCTAGAAAGTATTAAACTACTAAAATAACTGAAATACTATTATCTCATAGCATTGTAATCATATTTGGAGCTGGGTTTGTTTGATGATTTGAAGGAATGTGTAAAATTTAATAACTTCAGGTATCAAATTTGATTCTTCTTAACTTCGGATTTGCTAACAAATTTTTTCTACTATTACAATTTGAAATTTATAAACATCTATTAATCACCATCAAATAAAAACTATTGTCCTTAGGTCAAAATGCCCTGAATCAATGATTGATTTCTCTTTACTTGTATCATTTGAAGACATCTACGAGCTCATTTCATGCTTATACCATTTGAAGACATCTATCTAGGAGTTCATTTCATGCTCTTCATAGTGGCTTAACAAGTACAAAGGAAAAACATGTAGCATTAATAGTGGCTTAACAATATGTTGATCATTACCTTTTTATTTTTGTTTGTCCATTTGGGTTACAGAGAAAGTGCAACTTTTATATGAAGTTAACAAAAAAGGGATTTGTGCTCCTCTAAAATGAGCATTTGAAGTGCAACTTTTATATGAACTTAATCTACTACAGTACCATTATAACATGAATGAAATTCAAATGTAGGTGAGAGCTTTCATTCATAAGTAGCATCTGTACTGATAGAAAGTTTCAGCACTTCATTTATGATAAATAGAATAACCACTTAAATGGCATTGGTTTAGTTTCATCCACATTAGCTTTGCAGCTTCAGACATAATGGTTTAGTTTCATCCACATTTATGTTCTGTACAAAACCTGGTTTGAATCATTAATTAGTTTATATTGGTCTTTGTACAATGTTAATTGATATTTGATATTTGTGAGATGATTTTTATGTTAGTTACTATGGTTGCATTCAATAATTGATTGGAATTATAAGCTATGTTATGATCTTTTTTTTATAGGTTCAGAAATATGGATAAAGACAATTACAAACCTATTAAAATCAGGTATAGTTCTTATTGAATTTGAACCTTTCTGTTTAAACTCTTCTATTACATTCCAAATCTTGATAAAATTTGTACTGTTTTAGGCTAATTACACATCCCATAGTAAAGGTTGATGATTACATTCTACGTAAGATTACCGCCAAGAGAGCTAGAATGAAAAGATTTAGTGTTCTTAAAGCCAAACGTTCAAAACGAACCAGATTTTCCGAAGATCACCCTCAAGTTGACAGTACTATTCAGAACTACAAACCCGCTGAAACAAACGCCACAACCCCCAATATTAGATTACCATTATCTGATGTTACTCCATCTTCTTCGAACAATCGACTAATCGACCAAATTGTTAGAGATGGTAAGAGAATTGATTCTATATTGCAAGGAACTTTACCATCATTGTTAATGCATACATATCATACACCGCCAAAAGTATTCAATGTTCATAACTTGGGGACAAACCTTATGTCATGATTTGTGAAGCCTGGATCCATGCCGCAAAAGGAGAATGTCTTTGTTGTAACCAATCACCGTAATCAAATGTCGGATAACACTTCTATGTAAGTCTAATTCATATTTCCATCTTTAAAACTACTATGTTATTTTCTAATCAATTCCATTATACATGAAAAATGCACAGTCCACATCACAACAAATCAAACGTGGTCGAGGTCGTCCTAAAAAATCCCTTGGCGTCCCAGCTTTAGCGACCAATCTTATTTGCGATGAAAAACATAAGACACACCAAGATCCATCATTTACTACTGAGTACGATTTTGCAATTTAACAATTTTTCTGTAATCTGTTCTAGCCAACTCATGAAATATTTTTTGTTTTACAACTATTGTAATAGAAAATGTAAGACTCCTTCACCATCCCATCAAGGACTTAGCATACACAAAGCTTTGATTTCCAACACAACATGTTCACAAACATGTAGTGTTGTCTTAATGCCATGCCGCAATGTAATAAAAACTCCGTCATTTCCATCCATGTAAGTGTTTCCATCATAGAGGATAATTAAGTTAGTCTCTATGTATTATTATTCACTATATCATCCTTCTAATTACTTACATAACCTTTTATAAACAACCCTCAAACTAATGGAGCAAGATCTATGCCAATTAATGACAGCAACACAGACACTGCAACAGTGGCAGTAAGTATGAGAAATACTTCTACTTTATTTACTCTGACGGCTAATTTTAATTTTGATAGTGATGATAACAAAAATGAATCCGACTATGATCCATTCACAGGTAGATCCAAAAACTTACAATTTATATTGTTTATTCTACAACTCTTACATTTATATTTACTAAAATGATTTATTAATTCACAACTACTTTAACAAGTCAGTTGTAGCATATTTCTTAATGTAAGATCACAATATTACTATACCATGACAAGTTATACATGCAGACCTGTACTAGTTTAGAAACATTCATATAAAGCACAAAAACAGTAAATAGTAGTCCAAGCACTTCCTAGTTCAAATTGATAGCTATTATTATGCCTCAAGGCAGCTGCGCAAGACATAAATTAGGTTGAAAATCTATCCTACTTCAATCAAGCCATTGATATCAGTTTCAAACTGAATTTAATTCAGCCTAACAAATGTAGTAAGATTTCAACTCATATTCCTGAAATTTGGCGCTTTTAGACCTTGCAAAACAGGCGAACTTTCAAACCTTTAAAACTTTTAAACATGAATGCTGAGAGGAAAATAATCAAAATATCAACAAGCAGCTATATGAGTTATGGCACTGTGAAATTTTAGGCTAAGCTAGCACCAAATAATTCAATCCAGTTTACGTCCCTGCTCATATCCTTCTATTTACTAAAATTAGAAGGATAGGTGTGAAGAGATACACTACATTGAATATCCTCATATAGTTTAACTTTTAATTTTACCTTGTGAGCTAATTGTCAAATGAGTCTCACAGTAATTTAGTTGATTTGCTTTGTACATCCCAAATTATCAATATTCATAATCAATTAGGTACTGAATAACCTAAGTAACTTAGTCATCCCCTTTTAAGATAAAATTGTTGTTAAATGTATATCTCATAATACCTGTTTACTCACATGTGTTTCTGTCCTTGGTATAATTAAAACATGGTTCTTCACATACAATTCATGATATAATTAGTATGTTTACAACAACAATGCAATCTGATGAAGAGAAAGCCTTAATAATGAAAATGGTTTGCCACCTTTTTCAACAGCGAACCAACCAGACATAAACAATGAAGGTGACCAACATAAATCTTGAGTAAATACAAAATGTTACTTCTACTATTATTCTATTCAGTGATTTAATTATAAAATTATTGTATTATACACAGAGTACTTTGATTTGGGAGATCCTTTGATTGAGTGTCGATATTGTAAAGCAATGATGTGGTATCAAGAAAGGATGCACAAACACAAACATTCAGCAAATCCCAAATTTTTTTTTATGTTGTGGAAATGGTAAAGTCGAACTTCCTTTTTTAAAACACCCACCACAACCTTTATCACATCTTCTGTTTGATCATAATGCCATGGATAGTAAGAATTTCCAGTCACAAATAAGGACATACATTATGATGTTTGCTTTCACTTCACCGGGAGCTAAGTTGGACAACAGATTTAATAATGGTCATGACCCACCTACTATTAGAATCCAAGGACAAGCTTGCCACCGAATTGGTAGTTTATTACCACCAGAAGGACATCCACCTAAATTTGCCCAACTTTACATATATGACACTGTAAATGAAGTTACAAATAGAATGGACGGTCTCAGGTAACCAAACATCATGTTTATTTACCTATATCTTATTATTGTTATAATGCATACTAATTAGTTTTTTGTCATTGTTGTAGAAACAAAAACAACATCCTGCCCGAGACCATACAAAAGTTGTCAGATATGTTGTACACACATAACACACATGCCAAAAGTTTATTAATGGCTAGACAGTGGCTTAATCACAACAATGTTCATAATTTAAAACTCAAATTGATTTCAACTAGGTCTACTGATGGAAGATTATACAATCAACCAATTGTTTCTGAAGTGGCAGCTTTAATTGTTGGTGACATTGACACTGCTGAGGAAAGAGACATTATAGTGCAAGCCAAATGGGGGAAACTTCAACGCGTTGATGAGTTTCATCCAGCTTACTTATCTTACAAGTATCCCTTGATTTTTCCTTATGGAGAGGATGGATATAGAGACGCCATTGCACACAGAGATCTTGACATTTTTTATGACAGTCAAAGGAACCGACTAACTATTCGAGAATGGCTAGCATTTAGAATCCAAAGTAGGTGCAATGAGGCAAAGACTTTGTTATCATCCAGAAGATTGTTCCAACAGTTTTTGGTGGATGGTTACACAATGCTTGAAGGAGAGAGATTGAAATGGATTAGGAAAAATCAGTCCAAACTAAGAGTGTCAAAGTATACAAGTCTAAATGTAGAGCAAGAACAAACACATGGATCAAGCATAGGAAAAAAAGTCATATTACCATCATCTTATGTGGGGAGTAGACGATTTATGGATCAGTTGTACTATGATGGTATGACAATTTATAGTAAGGTGGAATTTCCAGATCTTTTCATTACATTCACATGTAACCCAAATTGGCCAGAAATTCAAAGATTGCTTGGTCCTCTAAATTTGAAGCCACATGATAGACCTGATATCATTGCTAGAATATTTAAAATGAAGTTTGATAACCTCCTAGCGGACGTGACAAAGAATGGTGTTTTAGGCAAGGTTCTCGCATGTAAGTCTACCATTTCTTTTTTGCTAGCATTTTACTTTATCCATTGTTTACATATAAAGGTTGTTTCATATATATGATAATATGTAGGTTATGAAATTATATTTTTAGTATGACAATTTACCCAATTCTCATATGTATTTATTTTTTTAACATTTGATCTTATTTTCAGATATGTACACAATTGAATTTCAGAAAAGGGGTCTCCCACATGCACACATTCTTATTTTCTTGCATCCATCAAATAAATATCCCGCTTCTGAAGACATAGACAAAATCATTTCTGCTAAAGTTCCTGATCCATTGAAACATCCAAGACTGTATAATCTGGTGAAAACCCACATGGTACATGGACCCTGTGGTTTAGAAAATCCTAAATGCCCTTGCATGAAAGATGGTAAGTGTTCCAAGTACTATCCTAAGAAATTTCAATATGTCACAATTGTTGATCAAGATGGATATCCAGTTTATAGAAGGAGAGGTCAAGGTAATACATTTGAGAAAAACGGAGTCACACTGCATAGTGGTCATGTTGTACCCCATAATCTAAGTTTGTTGATGAAATATGAGGCACATATAAATATGGAGTGGTGCAATCAAAGTACGTCAATTAAATATCTTTTCAAATACATCAATAAGGGTTCTGATAGGATCTCGACTGTTATCGTTCCAAATAACACTGGTCAAGATGGAAATACTGATGAAATCAAGCAATACCTTGATTGTAGATATGTATCACCAAGTGAAGCTTGCTGGAGAATCTTCTCTTATTCAATTCATGGTAGAAAACCAGTTGTTGAAAGATTATTTTTTCACATGGAAGGAGAGAATTCTGTGTACTACAAAGATTTTGAGCAAATAGGTACTCTCCTACTTAAACCAAGTGTCACAAAATCAATGTTTACTTCTTGGTTTCTCGCAAATAGCAAATATGAAGAAGCAAGGTCTTTAACATATGGACAATTTGTGTCAAAATTTGTATATGACAAGAGGAAAAGGTGTTGGAAACCACTTAAAAGAGGTTACACAATTGGCCGACTCATTTGGGTCCCACCAACGGCAGGAGAATTTTATTATATGAGGATGTTATTGACTGTGAAGAAAGGGCCAAGATCTTATGATGAATTAAAGACAATTGAGGGGTTCAAGCACGGTTCTTTTAGAGAAGCATGTTTTGCAATGGGCTTCCTAGAAGATGACAAAGAGTTCATTGAGGCAATTAAAGAAGCTTATAACTGGGGTTTTGGAGTATTTTTGCGCAAACTTTTTGTTACAATGTTATTATCAGCTTCATTGAATCGACCAGAACATGTTTGGCTTTACACTTGGATATACTTATCAGATGGAATTCTATATGAATAAAGATTATTGTCACAAAATCCAGGTTTTATTAATACATATTTTTTATATCTATGTCACAATAAGTTATATTTTATCTCCTCCATTTTATTGCTTACAACACTTTTGTTGGCAACACTTTTATTCACTTCTACAACACTTTTACAATACTTTTATTCAATAATATTTTTTCATTACTTAATGTTTATTTTTTTGTAGATTTAACTTTGTCAGATGAAGATATTCAACAACTCACTTTGATGGAAATTGAGAAGCAGCTGCAGAAAAATAGAAGAAGTTTGAAGGAATTTAAGCCAATGCCATATCCAAATAATTATGTCCTTGACTTTCTTGGAAATAGATTGATATATGATGAAAGACAATATGATATCAAGGCTCAAGAAGAGATTTACCAAAATCTATTTCAAAATTTAACGGGTATTGATTTTACAATTATTTCAATAATATTACTTTATGCTTTATTAAGCCTTCTATAATAGTTGTTCATCTTCATTCTCATCAAGTTAAACACATATGCGGTACCTACTTTATACTGTTCATGGAGTAGATTTTAGTAATTATATATTCATGATATTCATTATATGGTAATGGTTATGGTATACCTCCTAACAGGAATTGAACATTTAAACTTTGCTAATGTAACAACTTTGATGGTGTGTTCTTTTTGAATGAAGATGAACAACATGAAATTTTTAGACAAGTTATGCAAGCTGTCACAAATCAAAATGGTGGAGTTTTTTTTTCTTCTTATATGGTTATGGTGGGACTGGAAAGACTTTCATGTGGAACACACTTTCTGCTGCTTTGCGTTGTCAATGAGATATTGTGTTAAATGTAGCATCTAGCGGAATAGCAAGTTTGTTGTTACCGGGTGGGAGAACTGCACATTTAAAATTCAAAGTTCCAGTTTCATGTCTGGAATCTTCCGTCTGTAACATTGAGAAAAAAATCAGATATTGCTAATCTCTTGAAGGTAACAAAACTCATTATATGGGATGAAGCACCTATGGCTAATAAGTTTTGTTTTGAAGCTCTTGACAAGTCATTGAAGGATATAATGAGTGATGACAATGTTGAATGTCAACAAATTTTTGGAGGCAAAGTTGTAATTTTTGGTGGAGATTTCAGACAAATTTTACCTGTTGTACCAAGAGGTGCTAGGTCTGATATTGTCCATGCAACAATAAATGCATCATATATTTGGGATCATTGCAAAGTTTTGAATCTAACTAAAAATATGAGATTGCAAAGTGGTCCTAATTTAAGCAATTTAGAAGAAGTTAGGCTATTCTCAGATTGGATTTTACAAGTCGGCAATGAGAAAGTCTCAGAACCCAATGATGGCTATGTTGAAATAGATATTCCTAAAGAGCTACTCATTAGAGATTTTGTGGATCCAATTCAGGAAATTGTTTCAAGTACCTATCCAAATATACTTCAAAATTACACAAATCCAGATTTCCTTCAATGTCGAGCAATTCTAGCATCAACTATTGAAATTGTTGACGACATTAATGACTACATAACTAATCTTCTTCCAGGTATATTTTAATCTCTATTAGTTATGTCTGATACATGAATACTCTTTTCTTTAAAAATGTGTATTTTAGTGAAGTTGGACTATTAAATATGATATTTAAGAGTTGTATACTCTTTTTGTTTCAAATATATAAATATTTATACCTTAATAGTCATTCTTTTTCATGAAGGTGAATGTAAAGAGTATTTGAGTTGTGATTCCATTGATAGATCAGAAGCAAATGATAATTATGCTTTCGAGTATTTGACACCAGAATTCTTAAGTTGTCTTAAAACTTCTGGTTTGCCTAACCATTCATTGAAATTGAAAATTGGTAGAACCATCATGTTGATAAGGAATTTGGATCAATCAGAAGGGCTTTGCAATGGTACAAGGTTGACAGTTACTGAGTTAGCCAACTATGTAATACAAGCAAAGATAATTTCAGGTACAAATATCAAAAATACTATTTACATACCACGAATGTCTTTGTCTCCTTCTCAATCTCCATGGCCATTTAAACTTATCAGAAGACAATTCTCAATTATAGTGTCATTTGCTATGACAATCAACAAATCTCAAGGGCAATCATTGGATTATGTTGGTTTATATTTGCCCAAGAATGTTTTCAGTCACGGACAACTCTATGTTGCTATTTCAAGAGTTAAGAGTAAAGCTAGATTGAAAATCTTAATACCTGACAAAGACAACAACTCCTTAACTCAAACAACAAATGTTGTCTTCAAAGAAGTTTTTCACAACGTCTTCTAGGTACATTTTTACTATTTCTTTAAACTATTAACTTTATTGATAAAATTCTCTTTTTTTGTTTGCTATATTTTCTAACACCTACATTTCTTTATTAAGCTTTCACACACTATCATTTTTGAAGAAATAATACAAATGTCACCATGCAAATGTAAGTCATTTTTTCAAGGTCAAAATAATGTTTTCTCTTTTCTAATTAGAACATTTCTCTAATTCTCATTTTATTTATCATGCTTGTAGGTTATGTAATCTCTTCAATTGCTTCTAACAAGACTTACTGTATTATTAGAATCAAAGATTTATTATTATTATTTTTATTCTATGTTGAACATATTATAATTGTGTTACGCACTGTCAATATTTTTAAAACAGTTGAATATTTTCACAATTAATACTGTAAAATTATGATCATTTTGATTTTGTTATTTCTACTTAAAAAATGCTCTTATATTAAAAAATTAACTTTTCCGTGGATCCCGTGCGGATGCACGGATCTTCTACTAGTTTTCTAATTTAAAATGGGAACGAGAAAGTATCTGCTAAGGAGGCGCCGCTAGCGTTGGGATTGGATTGGTATATCCTTGCGACTCATGCAACATATGATATATATATATATATATATATATATATATATATATATATATATATATATATATATATATATATATATATATATATATATATATATATATATATATATATATATATATATATATATATATATATATATATATATATATATATATATATGCTAGGTTTATTATATGAAACAAATAAAAAAAACTTTCTAACATTTAATAAACAAGTCTTACCAAAAACAAAATAAAAACAAATATTTACTATTATTTTTTAAAAAAAAAGGATAATTAAAATAAACTAATTACTAATTAAATTTAAATTAAATTAAAATGATTAGTTAACTAAAAATTAAATAAAAATGATAAAAAAACGGAATAAAAACTCGGGTATCAAAGTGCTCGAAAAATAAAAATGATTGCACCAAAATTATCAGTGCGGAATAAACCACTCGAAAAAATATAGCGTTTTGTCAAATTTTGGAATAAATCTGGATCGGTAAAAATGCTCAGACTGATCAAAATGTGGTCAAAAAGTCATCAAAAATTCAAACGAGCACACCCGGTTAAACTAGCGAAACATAGATTAAAATAGATGACGTCTACAAGCTCAATTTTGAAACTTTTTATCCATTGATTATACGCATAATTGACTTTCAGTTTGACCGATTTGATTGTAAATCCGACAGGTTTATTCTGGATAATAGTTTGGGCATTATGCATGATGAAAGACATGTTATACTATACGAATGATGCAAAGTGGAAATACAAGTCAGATGAATGAAAAGTTTGAAAATGTCTAGTCAAAATTTGGGGTATGACAATTGCCCCTATTTAATCTTCTTGGACCTGAAGGTATGAATAGCAACGACTTTTCAGACATTCAAGGTAGAAGAGGATTAAATACTATAATACCCATAATTTTAACTGATTAGAAAAGGGATAGATGTAGTGATATGCTTGAGATGTAAGGTGTTTTGTAGTAGGAACATGGAAAATATGATGATATGCTATGATGTGCTTGCTATGCAATGTTGCAAATGCATGAAAGACTCTATCCTTTTTTGGTGATAAGTCTTACGATGAGTGGTTATAACTAAAAAATAGTAATCGGTAATGGTACCAATTCTATGGCCAATGAAAGGTAAGATAGAGGCAAGGTAAGACCAACAAATCCATGACCTAAATGAAGATACATAGAGAGGTGAGATCAACGGATCCACAACTCAAGGAAAAGGTAAATAGGAAGTAGGATCAACAAATCTACAACCAAAAGGATGAAGAGAAGTAAGATCAACGGATTTATGAACAATGGAATAAGATCAATGGATCTACAACCCACAAGATAAAGATAAGTAAGATCAACGGATCTACGAATCAAAAGATAAGATCAATAAATCTTTGAATAGGAAGTAGGATCAACAGACCTACAACTCAAAAATGAAGAGAAGTAAGATTAACAGATTTACAACTCAGGAGATAAGATCAACGAATCCATGAATAGGAAGTAGGATCAACGGATATACAACCCAAAGGATGATCAACATATCTATGAAAAGGAAGTAGGATCAATCGATCTACAACCCAAAGATGGAAGAGAAGTAAGATCAACGAATTTACAACTCAAGAAATAAGATCAACAGATCCATGAATAGGAAGTAGGATCAATGGATATAAAACCCAAAGGATGACCAACGAATCTATGAATAGAAAGTAGGATCAATGGACATACAACCCAAAGATGGAAGAGAAGTAAGATCAACAGATTTACAACTCAGGAGATAAGATCAACGAATTCATAAATAGGAAGTAGGACCAATGGATCTACAACCCAAAGGTGGAAGAGAAGTAAGATCAACAGGTTTACAAATTAGGAGATAAGATCAATGGATCCATGAATAGGAAGTAGGATCAATGGATCTACACCTATAGGTGAAGAAAAGTAATTTCAATGGATCTATAATTTAAAAGCTGGGGAATAGGAAGTAAAATCAACAGATCTACTACCAAAGAAATGGAGAGAAGTAATATCAACGGATATACGACTCAAAAGACAAGATCAACGGATCTATGGAAAGAAAGTAGGATTAATGAATCTACAACCCCAAAAGATGGTGACAAGATCAACGGATCTAAAAGTAGGAAGTAAAACCAACAGATTTACAACTCCGAGAAAATGTAAACAGAAAGAAGATTCCACTGGGGAAACAAAAGGTAAATAGAGGGTAAGATCAACGAACCTACGACCTTGGGGATTGATTGAAATATATGATTGGGAATGGGCTTGGAGTTCTCTCTGAGGGTATATCACATGTCATGATTGGGGATTGATTCTAAGGTACCAAATCGGGCTTATGCTTCATATGCATGTTTGAATTTTCTTCATGGCGTAATGCTCCATATATGCAATGTAATGATGATTATGTATGAAAAATGTCAATGTAGGCTCGGGCTGCTGGGGATATGAGGATATGTGATCCAAGGGTTATGATTGTGCCAAGTATGGTTGGGCTTTGGTTTGGGGTGCCAAGTATGGTTGGGCTTTGGTTTGGAGTGCCAAGTATGGTTGGGCTTTGGTTAGGCATGGGAATAGATGGTGATTGGATTTTTAGAGATTTTATTCTTTATTGCCAACATAAGTGAACTTTGATGGTGAATCACCAGACGAGAACTCATTTCAAAGGGTAGACTACCAAATGAGAACTGGTGGCAAAAGGTTAAGTTGTTAGACGAGGAATGACTTCTTATTTTTTATCAAACGAGAACTGACTTTGAAAATAAAATTTACTACCAGACGAGAACTGGAGCTTAAAAGTAGGTTAAAGAATGAATGACCAGACATGAACCAGTTTAAAAGTTGTCTCCCAAATGGGAACTGGTACCTTAAGGTGATTTTCCAGACAGGAACTGGTTTTGAAGTGATTTGGGTTCTAAGGCTTTTGATGTTAGATTCATGTTGTGGGGGTTATGCCCGATGAATGAGATGACACGCATGGCTTTATGCTAGAGATAAGCGACATGACTAATGCATGAGGATGATTTATGCAATGATATAAAGGTTTCTAGAAATGCCCTTGAGGTGGGTAATGGAAGGAGTGGTATTGTATCAAATCTTTTTGTTTGAGAAGGGTGATTTGGTCGGGTGGGATAATAGCATGATTTCCCATGATTTATCTTGAACTTGGAGATTACTGAAGAAGTTTGCTTGAGAAGTTTTGAAGGCATGGAGGGGTCTTGTCCCAGTGTAGCTCATCTTTCCCCAGTCTGGTGGATCTTTGAAGAACTTTTCTTTGAAAGGAAGTTTGGAAGCAGTTGTACCATGAGATGACTTAAATGACTTGCCCCAAAATTTTGAATTATGAAAGGATTCATCCTTGATTAACCAACTCTTGGAATGGTTGACTTCAATGTACTCTTGATATAACTTTCCCCAGAACGAGCGTTACAATGACTTAACTTGAGTTGATTGAGCGTTGGAGGGGATTTTCCTTAATCAAAAGAGCCTTTGGATGGCTTACCCCTAGTTAGTAGAGTCTTGAGATGATTCTCTCAGATCAACCGATGCTTGGAAATTTGCTTTAAATTGACTGATTCTTCGGGTTGATATGGCAATGCCCCTGATCCATAGGGTTGTGAATGATTCTTGGTTCTGAATGATCCAGTCCTTTTCGATTACTCCTTATTGGAATTTCTTTAATGTCAAGTACTGATTTGCAGTCAACATCATTCATTCATAAATGGTAATTTTAATGCGATTCTTATGCAAGTTTTGAAAAATCATTTATTAGAATGATGTGATAGTGCGTGATGAATGGACCATTAGTCCAAACATAGTGATGATTTAGCTAGCAAGAAGAATATTGGCAAATCTCTAGTAGTCAGTTCACGCAACCTTACGGTCGTATGCTTTCAGAATAAACCCTGCTTCAATTTGGTCTTTTGAGGGTTATAACGTGGTTTGGTTCACGGTTATTTGAAACAAAAGATATAAGGCTCAAAATGATTTTAACCCACCACTTCTTCGTTATGACCTCCAGTCCTATGTTTAGTTAATTTGACACACGCATCTTGAGTTTGACGGTGTAAGAATGGAGATAATGATTCAAGATTTTCTTGAAATGGCAGTCACCTTATTTTGTTTTTGATGGATGTCAACGACCCTCTGATTTTTTATGTGGTGGCCACTAAATCTTGTTTATTATTTCTTGAGGATTTGAGGACCTTTTTTGTTTTATTTGGATCCCTAACTTTTTCCTGGACATATTTTTCTTTTCAAGTCCACCGGGATTGCCTTGATTTTGCCTAAGTCTCCTCTTTGGGAGTTTGACTTAGCAGGATTTCTTTTTTATTTTCTTTTTTTGTAAAGGCTTGTGACTGCCAAGTCATTGAAGAGCAACTGTCATAACTTTCATGATTCCTTTGACACTTCAGGATGTGTGCGAAGAACATCATGTGATTGATCCTCATATGGGATGTTTCATCTTGAAATCAAACGTATAGTCAGATTAACTGAATACCACCCATGCACCAGGTTTAGCGTAAGGGTTTGTTAAATCCGAAATAAACACCTAGTTTTAGGCTCGAAGTGGTTAAGTAGGGACTAACTCCTTATCTCTCTGGTGTTTGGGGATTTGAAACAATGCATGTACATCATCATCATGATTTTATCTGAAAGCATACCAGCAGCAATTGTGGGTATTTCGTTTTTTTCATCCTCCCTCTAATCTTTTCTAAAAAACAGTTTGATAAAGAAAGTGAACAAGAGGTATATAGATATATTTTTGTTTTTTTTATATAAGAGAAGAAAGAAAAGAGCGAATGCGACATGGTTAATTCAAAAAATGCATGATCACTTCATTAATATTACCATTAAAAACAACAATATTTAAAAATAAGTAGCATTCAACAGGAAAGAAAATACAAATGTGAATGATAAAAGTTGATCCAACAATTTCCAGTTCTGAAGATGTCTTCTGTCTGAACCACTAGCTTGAGGAGATACCCCTTGAAGTCTTCGAACTTATTCGGGCAAAAAGTTGACGTGCACAACCAGTCTTCCTTCTGGAAAGGATATGTACTTTTTGTCAATTAACTATTGCACTTTGGCTTGGAAGGCTTTAAAATCTTTAGTTAAGTGCCCCAGTATTCCTCCATGATATCCACACAACATATAGGGATCGTACCCAAGCGGGTATGGTTCTGGAAATGGGTTGAGAGACTTAGGCTCCACCAGTGAGTTTTGAATCAGATACGACAGAAGCTGACTATATGACATAGGAATTGGATGAAGATGAGAATTCCTCCTTTCGAAGTTGTTGCGAGGCCTATGCTGATTCTGAAATCCTCGGTCGCGGGCTTGTTGATTTGTATGAGAAGCAAACCAAGGCTTCTGGTATGGTACTCTAGCCATTGTTGGTTGCCCATAAGGATGGCATGACACTGAAAAAGATGAGTGCCGAGAAGATGAAGGACCATAAGGTTTTGCTGGTGCATCCTAAGAATACTCAATATTTGCTGTAACTGCATTAGTTTCAAACTCCTATTCCTCTTCAGAATGACTGGGAGATTCAGTCTTGCTATTTTGGTTGCTTTAGGCGTCTTGAATTTGTCTGCTCTTGAGGCCGTTCTCGATGCGTTCTCCAACTTTCACCAAGTCATAAAAGTCAAATGATATAATTCCAACCATCCTTTCAAAGCATGGGCTCTACAAGGTATCCACGAACATGTCAGCTAACTGCATGTGACTGAGAGCCATGTCCAAATTGTAATGGTATTGATTTAGGAAAGTGCTAGCTAAATCCCTTCATGACTGGATACAACTTCGTTCTAAATCCATATACCAACTCAATAATCCCCCACTAAAGCTGTTTTGAAAATAATGAATCATCAACTTATCATCATGGGTAAAGGAAGTTATTCTTCGGCTGAACATCACAAAATGACGCTTTGGACAAATGAGACCTATGCACTTCTTGAAGTTGGGTACCTTGAATTTCAGAGGGATTACCAAATCTAGCACTAGGCACATATCAATTCCATCAAGCCCAGGCATGTCATGTGCTTCCATGGCTTGTAATTTCTCTTCAAGGGCATGAAACCTTTCCTTCATAGGATCAGTCAATGGAATCCTCTGGGATTTAGTGAGAATGTTCACTTATGGAGAATCATCATCAGAAGAAAGATCGTTCAGTGGGTTGGTTGCAATAGCAAATCCTGGTGGAGGCTCAACACTCTCTACCGTAATATAATGAAGGTTGTTTATTGATATAGCTACCAACGACTTCCAATTTGGACTTTTCAGGTGTCTACCTTGATCATGCTTCAAACATTTTGTCATCTTTCAACAGTTATTACTTGTTCAGAACGGGTACCGTGAAATCAATTGGCTGGACATAGAAAAAGGCAGAATGAGTTTTGTGGACATAGCATGCAATGCTGATGGATGCAAATGTAATGGAGTAGATGCAAGGAGATTCCATGTTCGATTATTGCCAAGGAATCTATATACTTTGATTCAAGTTTTAAGCAAAGCAAAGGTTCAACTGCAAGACTCAAAGACAGGATCCCTAGAAACAAGAGGACATGTATGTTAGAAATATGATACGATACTATGAATGCAAAGACATGGGATCAAAGCCTTCATATATACTGGATAATTGCTATACTGATAACATACTAGGTTTAAAAGTTCTCCTCTATAAGGAACACAAGAAAACCAGGTAGGATGGAAGTTAAAGTTTCCTGCAAAAACCCCATTCCCTCTCACACGTGGGTTCTAATCTTGGACAAAAGTTCCAAAGAGGTCCTCAGCTTCTCTGGACCTCAGGTTGAGAAATAATAATACGTTCATAATTTCCTATTTGGAATGATTACCCCTCAAAGAGGCCTCCACTGATTTCTAATGAAAGGTCTCCAGAGTCACGAGTTCTCTATGCAAATACTATGTCTAATGCATGAGCATGAAAGAAAAAGATGTATCCAAGAAAACCTCATATGAATGTGGGTCTCGTGCCAACTATACGTATCAAGAGCTACGCGAGCCAACACGACTATCCACTATAATCCTATGTGTATCCTCAAACCTAGGTAGTGGGCTTATTTCTCAATAACACCCATCTAAACAATATCAAAGATAAATGGAATGACAGAGATACAATGAATGCAATAAATAAATCAAATAAAGCATAAAGATAAAACACCTCAAGAAAAAGAAACAAACAAGAGCTAAGACTGACTTGGGATAGTCTCCAGCAGAGTCGTCAGCTATCGCTATGCAAAAAAACAAATGGCAAAGACACGTAGTTTCCATCGAACTTTATTTATCCCAGCGGAGAAAGGAAAACATCGAGAAAACCTCAGAAGGGAGAGAACATGGTCTCACAACCAAATTCGGGGTTCGAGAGTCGACTACGTGAGAGAAAGGTGTTAGCATCCCTCGCGTCTATTGTACACAACTGGATCCACTCTTGTTGTTCTAATCAAAGGGTGTGTATATCTAAAGCGTACTTGCTAAGGGAATGCATGAATGAAAAGGGAAAAAAAAAGGTAGCTCGCCAGGATCTCGCAATCCTGTGCCTAGGTATTCCCTCGTGCAATGGAAAGGTCAGAGCAATCGTAGTTTGGAGGACTACGGTGAAAAGGAAGGTTGCTCGCCAATGATTGGGGTCCTTGAGCCTATGTATTCTCAACAAGAATGAGAAATTAAAGCGTCCTTAGTTCGTGGTACTACAGTTTGTTGGTATTTTTTATGGACGATGCTAACATTCACGTTCTAGCAGTTAGGTGTTTGTCGCTTGCTCGTGGAGTCTTATGAGTCTTATGCCTTTTCTAAAAATTTTTAAGAGGGAATCCTGAAGAAAAATGATTTGATTTTGTCGAAGTGTTTTTAGTAGATGAGGAATCAAATAGACCCTTAAGGATGAGGGTATTTGAATACAATCTCCTTTAATTCTAAAAGAATTGGAGATGCGTATACACTAAAGTCTATGACATGAAAGTGAATACTTTGCATAATAAGTACGATGCATAAACATGAACAACATCTAGCATATTATTCTGAGGTTCAGAAAATACATCTCACAAGCAAATCTTATGATCATTAGAACCACTCAAAAGGTACCCTTTCTTAAAATGACTCCAAGATAAACCATAACCTCTTTCATCGTGACCCTTCAACCTGAAATCAGAATCATTATTATCTCCTTGTTTCTTGGTAAAATCAAACACATAAACCTCGAAATTACAAGCCTTTGTAGTAACAATGCTAGGGTTTTGCGGCATAGAACACGCCCGATTCATCTCGCCATCAACAAGAACCCTTTGAGTAATCTCTACCTCAGGAAGAAAAGGGGTTTTCAGAGTCATCAGAAAAGATCGGCTGAGATGGGTTTACGGGGAGTACTTGAGAGATATTGAGATAGAGATAAGTTGAGAGAAATGAAAAGTGTATTTATGTTGTTGATAGTTAACAAAAAAAAAGTGAAAGATGAGGTTATGTTGGTGAGAATAAAAAGATGAGTGTATGATGAAGGTTTTAAGTGTATGATGAAGGTTTTATTTTAAAAAGAAGAAGTGGTGAGGGAATATGATCTAAGAGATAACTCCTCTTGGTCACCATTCATTCATTCACCAAGAAGAAAAACAATATCTTCCCTTTTTTTTTGTCATTTTCTAATTTGAAATGGGAAAGAGAAAATATCTGCTAGGGAGGCACCGCTAGTGTTAGGATTGGATTATATATATATATATATATATATATATATATATATATATATATATATATATATATATATATATATATATATATATATATATATATATATATATATATATATATATATATATATATATATATATATATATATATATATATATATATATATATATATATATATATATATATATATATATATATATATATATATATATATATATGCTAGATGTACTATATGAAACAGATAAAAAAAAGAACTTTCTAACACTCAATAAACAAAGTCATACAAAAACAAAATAAAAACAAATATTTACTATTATTTTAAAAGAAAAGTGAATAATTAAAATAAACTAATTATTAATTAAATCTAAATTAAAATGATTAATTAACTAAAAATTAAATGAAAATGATAAAAAAAAAAGGAATAAACAGTCGGGTATCAAAGTGCTCGAAAAATAAAAATGACTGCGCCAAAATCATCAATGCGGAATAAACCACTCGGAAAAATACAGCATTTTGTCAAATTTTAAATTAAATTTGGATCGATAAAAATGTTCAGACTGATCAAAATGTGGTCGAAAAGTCATAAAAAATTAAAACGAGCACCGCCGATTAAGCTACGTGAAACATAGATTAAAATAGACGACGTCTGCAAGCTCAATTATGAAACTTTCCGTTCACTGATTTTACACACAGTTGACTTTCAGTCTGACCGATTTGATTGTAAATCTGACAGGTTTATTCTGGCAAACAATTTAGGCATTATGCATGATAAAAGACATGTTATACTATACGGATGATGCAAAGTAAAAATACAAGTTAGATGAATGAAAAGTTTGAAAGTTCCAAGTCAAAATTTGGGGTATGACAATTTGCAATTTTTTCTTGATTGCGTGAATCACTTGCATTTCAGTGTCATTGATTTAGGAGTGGCTAGAGTACTTAGGCATGAGAATATAGCAAATCAAGTAATGAAGCATCCTATCACTTACCGACAAATTAGAAGAGTATAGGATATGACAGTTAAGAGTTGTACCAAATTTTTTGGCCCTGTTATGGTAGATTTCCTGCTCAGTTAGTCTGCTGATACTATAATAGTTCTTCCGTCAGAATTATCTCCCTCTCACAAGAGACCTTCAAATATTTGCCTAAATATTCCAAAGTAAGTTCAAAAGTATTGCATTTGACAAATGATTTCAACACATACATCCATTTCCAATGGTTAAATTGCAATAAAAAAGTGCATACCAAGTCAGGAAAATATGGTCCAAAACAAGAAATTAACACCTTCAACCCTTGATTATGCAACATATCAAAAATCAAAGATTGTAGCAGAGAAAGATGAAAGGTTACCGTACTTAGGAGCGGTCGTAGGTCTATTTCTAAAGGAGAGCATGAATTCAATATATTGAGAAGAAGTAGATATTAGCCTTCCCAAATCCAAATTGTTTGGCCTGTCTAGTTTGGGACCAGTTGAAGTTAATTTCTCAGTTTCCTTCTCTTTGCCCTTGTCTTTCCTTGAAGGAGACATTATTTCTCTAATCTGAGTTGAAAATAAGATATGAGGTTTTAGGGTTTGGAGAGTTGGAAGGAAAGTTAAAGTTAGAGTGGAGATGTTGAAGTGATGGGGTTTGATTTTATGAAGGAAAAAATTGAGTGGATATTAATGATTTTAGTGAGTTTTTGGTGAGAGTTAAGTGGAGAGTTGAAGTGGTGAGGGTTTCCTAGATGAAAATGAAGGGATGAACCTTGTCTGACTTAAAAGTGCATGTAAACATAAAATGAATTCCTTCATGTGTAACCAGTTACAAGAACGCTGTAATCAGTTACAACATAGCGCCAAAAATTTTCTTTTAAAGATAAAGAGAAATTTTAGAAGGTGCAACTTGTTAACACCAGGTGGTAACCAATTACATCCAGAAAAAAAGTTGAAGTTTTTTAAAATATGGAAAACGTACACACAACATCAACTAAATATTATGAAACACTCATAACATATATGATTGAATTTTTTTGGGTAGAAGTAGAGTTTTCCACACAACAAAATAATATACAACTTAATAATTTAAGACATATGTGTATGTTAGAAGCTTCTTGTTGAACAAAACATCATCTTGATGTGTGTGTGTGTGTGTGTATGTGTGTACGCATGTGTGTGTGTGTGTGTGTGTGTGCGTATGTGAGAGAGGAGAGAGAGAGAGAGAGAGTGTGTGTATGTGTGCAATGTTGACATTTTGTTTTATCAAACACCATTCTCATCCAAAATCCCAAGCTCTATTTGAATTTTATAAAAAGGTTCCTTTGCTAGCGGTTTTTTGAAAATATCTGCCAATTGGTTATGCGTATCCACAAAAGTAACTTCGACATCTCCTTTGAGCACATGATCTCATAGAAAGTGATATCGTATGTCTATATGTTTGGTTTTTGAGTGCATCATTGGATTTTTTGTTATGTAGATAGCACATGCGTTATCACTTTTTAAGAGAATGCATCCAAGGTTCATGCCATAATCACAAAGTTGTTATCTTAACCATAATATTTGAGCGCAACAACTTCCTACTGCAATATATTTCGCTTCAGTTGTACTAAGAGCGACACATGCTTGCTTTTTACACAACCATGAAGCTAGAGCATTTCCTAAGATGTGGCAAGTTCCACTTCTGCTTTTTATATCCGTTTTGCATCCTGCATAATATGAGTCATAAATAGCCAACCAAATCACATACACTGCCTTTAGGATACCATTGCCCAACATTTGTTGTCCCCTTGAGGCATTTCATGAATATTTTCATGGAGGCGAGATGAGACTCTTTTGAATTTACTTGAAATTGTGCACAAAGATAAACATTAAACATAACTTAGGACGACTTGCTGCTAAATAAAGTAAAGAGTCAATCCTACCTCGATACATCTCCGAACAGGTTTTACGGAGATGCATCTTCGAACAGGTTTTAATTTATATACCTCGTGCAAGAACCTTCCCCATTCCTTATTCATTTGTTACATTTCCACAAACCCTTTTCAAATAGCTCTGAGAAAAATTCAAGTGGGCCATTTTCAAGCTTCAAAACTACTTCAACTACATTGCAATAAATCCTAGTAGATTCCATTCACTCCATTCAAGCTTTCACACAATAACTCTCAATCAGTAAGTTTCTCATTTTCTTTCTATTTTTCAGTTGTGATGCATGTATTAGGTAAAATAGGTTGTTTAAAATATATTAGGTTGTAGTTACATTCAAAATAGGCACTTTGTTTAGACATACATACAAACTTGTTGGTGTTTAGGGCTTTGACTGCATTTTTTAGAATTTATGCTATCACACATTTTTACGGAGATACATCTCTAGATTTTTCTGGATTTTTTTTGCCTTTCCAGTTTTACGAAGATGCATCTTTAGATTTTTCTGGATTTTTGGTTTTCTATTTTCCAGAGATGCATCTATGAGATTCACTTTCCTTGATTTTGATATTGTTTTCTGTTTTGTATTATAGGAACAATGGCTGAAAACCAGCACATGTTAAGGCACATGCGTGTATCCCAACACACGTCTGTTCATAGGGAGAGGGCAGCATGCTCAAGGTCACGAGTTAGTGCTAGTTCATTTTACAAGAAGGCGCCGACTTCACATGGTTGCATGTCTTAGATTTCACAAGGTCTCATCTCATACTTCGACCTCCCGAAGGCATGTATATCCCACTGCCTCTCCAGCTTATGAAGCCCAATAAGAGGAACCCACCACTATTGATCCCGATCTTGATGGTTTTCCAAGAGGTTTATATGGTACCTCCTTACTTTCTCTCTATGTAGAATATGATGTTAGGCATGTGTGGAAATGATAGATATATTTATTAGTTTTACATTACAGTTGTTTCATACTAATTGAGTTGCGAATAACATTGATATATTTATTTTTATAGGAGTGTGAAATGATAAAATCTATAAACCATGCTAGGAATATTTTGAACATGAAGAAGAATGTAGATACATGGTTTTAAGATGTAGTTCAGAACTTTAAGATGAAACGTTTATGCGCCATTGGATACAGGACTATCAAGCATGAATGTTGGTGGCTTTTGTGGAGATATGGCACAAGGAGATGTCATCTTTCCACATCCCTCATGGTGATATGTCCATCACCCTTGATGATGTCTCATGTCTTCTACATCTTTTGATAGAGGAAGACTACTAAACCATTCCCGAATCAATAAATATGAGGCACTTGAATTTATGGTAAACTATTTAAGAGCATAATGCCATGACAGGCACTCATGCCCGATTTTCATAGATGGAGGACTTGTACAAATACCACCTAGTTGCGGTAGTGGATCCTAAAGGTGATGACGAGCAGGTTTCGTTCCATAAATAATGTCCAATGAGGTCATACTTCGTATACTTGGTTGGCACAACAATATTTGTGGAGAAAAGTGCAACCTATGTAGATGTAGTCTACTTGACATACTTACTGGTTTATAGCAAATCCACGAGTACAACTAGAGAGTCGCGTGTTTGGTTTATATGTACTCCAAACTAGGTGAAGCTTATCTTTAAAAGACAAGATAGATGACTGGAGCTGTACATTGTTTCCAGTAATTTAATTACAACCTTTACTTTTACTAATATTTTCACAACGCTTGTGCTACACTTGTTACTAATAGTTTGTTTGAACCATTTTTAGGCGTGGATTTCCTCATATCCGGATAAGAACATGAGATGGACTACACTAAGGATGGCCATGTGCTTGCGCCTTTGATATGTACAAAGGGAATCAGACCATATAATCGTTCCAGGTGTTTATTGACCCTATTTTAGCATATCATACATGCTTCTGCCCGTACGATGGTCATCGTCAAACACGTCACTTGGATAATATAGCCTTCTACTTTATTTGGTTAGCTTGTGGGTCACGCCTGATGTATCCACATCTATCTAAGTGGGTCATGCGCCAGTTCGGGTTTCTTTAGATTATTCCAAGACCTTCTTCTGTGTCTTCTCCTCTTGCAGTCCGCGACAGAGATCTTGATGTCATACTCGATGATTTATATAATCATCTGGTTTCAGATGAGACACGCGGTGTGCCAGTGCGTGAAACATAGGCTTATGCACATGGTAAAATCCAATGGCTCTATCGAGTGTCACATCCTTACATGACACCAGATTTTGCAGAAACATTAGACCTGCTCATCAAGAGATATTAGAAGAGGAACAGGCTATGGATGATGACATAGTAGACCTATTGCTAGTCTGTCAGCATATTACGACGATTGTAAGAGATGCCATAGAGAGACATTGTGGAATGCATTCCTGGTATGACTACCTTACATACCATCTTACTCGAGGCACATAATGCCTTGTGGTACAGGCGGTGACAGACGAGAAACATGGGAGTTAGAAATACACAGTAGTTTATTTATATTTATATTTTGGTAACAATTGTATTTTTTGAACAAATTATGTATTGTAGTAAGTTTTTCGACTCCTTAATTAATGTTTGAATTTGAATTTATATATGACATGTTTGAATTACATCAGTATCTTAGCATGATGTTTATATATTCTTAGTGTAAATGACCTAAAAAATATCAACTTGGGTCATTGTTGCCCAGCAAAAACTCTCAAATGCTTTCATGGGTTATTTCGGAGATGCATCTACGAAATCATCCTAGAAAATTATAGAGATGAATCTCCGATCCATTTTTTTTTTATAAATTTGGGGTGGATGATTCACTTGTGAAGCACAAAGTGCTTTCAGGAGTTAATTCAGAGATGCATTTTAGTATATTTTTACGGGTGATTCTGTATATGCATCTTCGAACCTTTTTTTTTTACAAATATGAGGTGAATGACTCGCTTATGAAATGTTGTGTGTATTTTATTTGTGTTCGGAGATAAATCTCCGAAATATATAAAGACAAAATATGGTTTCCACTTTATTCACTCTCACTCCATAGAGTGGATAAAGTAATGTCCATCAATATTTAATGATTTTTATTTCATACTCTAATTAATTCGTGTTTGTTTTCTCATCTAATGGGCTTTTCAGCCTGAATACCACTTTTGGGTTTTAAGTCCACTGCTTTAGAAAATCTCTATTTAATGTTAGAGAAATGCTATTTGCACCCCAAATTTACAAAATCCAAAAGACCTTAACTTTTGAACTGTGTGAGCTACTACAATTTTGTCCTTTGTAAAATGCTTATTGTTGGGTGTATCTAAACATAAATCTTTTTGTTTCTATCACAAGCAAAAACAAGATACGTTTCAAGAAATGTAGATTAGACTTAAATTTCAGTTGAAGCATGAGAAAAATAAACTTGCATTAGGTTAGCTTTGAAGTATAAATAAAGCTTCAATATAGAAGTTGTGTGTAATTGAATCAATGAATCTGCAGTATCTTTTGAGTTCAGTAAACTTGTTCAAAATAATTTTACAATATTCATCCTAGATTTTACATGAGTCAAAGAAAAAGAATGCCTATGAAACAATAATGAAAAGAATAACAACAACAAATTAATAGTTGTTACCTATTCACACAAAAAGAATAAATTAATGGAGGTAAGGTAATGAATCATATTCACTCATAAGTCATATGAAAGCACTGGTATCACTGATGTTCCTCTTGTCAATGGTGAGAATTCCGATTTCGAAACACTTTGATTTTCAGCAAGTAGTGGCTCAGTTGTTGTGTCCCCAAGACATGAAATATTTGAGTTCAAACTAGTGGCACTCCTAAGCGCGAACGACGATTTAGTGCGTGTTCCGCTTCTTGGAGACAGATTAACTTGTTCCAATGCTCGGAACTGGAGCTCGGAAGGGTAATCCCGGACGCAGCCGATCCGTGGTCCAGCTCCGGTTGTCCATTTGCAAGATAACTGCCTGCCTAGCTGATATGATTTTGTTTCTTTATGGGAGTTGATTCTCTTAAGTATGGACTCTTCTGGAATTATTTCTATGTCATTGTCATCGTTGAAGTTTTTCGTTGAATCTGAAAGGTCTGATGGAAGTAATTCTTCGGTTTCTTGACCACTTGTAAGAGATTCTTTCATTTTGAAGCTCGAATAAGTTTGAACCGCGCTTTCTTTCTTGTTTTCTAGTCCTTCAAACACTCCACTCCTTTTTGGTATTTCAAGATTGGTCAGTTCTCTTCCTAATATTTGGAATTGCCTTGTGCTCGAAGTAACCAATGCAGGCTCGCTCCCGATTTCTATCAAATCATCCTTCTTCAAAACCAAGTCTCGGACAACGGTTCCTTCGATCTCCGTGCCGTTTATCTTCTCAGTGTAGTCCTCTTCAGATGAGTGGTTTCTAAGATGACAGCTACTTCTAGAAGAAGCGAATTCATCAGCCTCGTCAACGGGAGCCATCTGCATATAAAGCAAAACAAATTTCCTTAAAAATGAACTCTTTCGCATCTCGTAATAACAGATCTAAACTTCCAAAAAAATGTTTCTAGCCTTGTTTCAAAATTTTCATACCTTGACATCCGAAAGATTCACATTGTTCTCTTGAAGGAACGAAATAAATTCCTTAAAGTTTTCTTCGGTTGGTCGATAATGACCGCTGTGAGGCCAAACAGCCTGCCGAAAACAAACAATAAATTCATTCATAAATAAGCAGATGAAATGGATCCATCAAAGTAAGTGCCTTTTTTGTCAGATTTATACCTTCAAGACACCATTTTCAATCACCAATCTTCCAGCAGAAGATGTAGCACCTCCAGCCAAGAAGCTAGAATGCTGAAATGAACCTTTATTCTTTTTGCCAACATAAAGTGACTTAGAAGTGCTTAACACAAAAATCCATTTTGCATGTGAATCTTCTGCAGCAGTGTGAAGAAGCTCTCCGGATTGTTTGTAAAAGAACTTTCCGTCCTTGACGACAACTTCATAAGCAAACCTTTCCATCTGGAAGAAAGAAAAATGCAAAAAATCATTCGGAATTCATATCATACCGTAATTAGAACTTTCCATGTTCATATCAAAGTGAGAAACCTTACCGGACCGAGATATTTAATACACTGCAGTTGAAGTTTAAATCGAGGACACTTCTCGAGATTTACTTCCCTTCCTTCTCCTATATCTAGCCTGCAATTCCAAAGAAGAAGCTTAATTAATCTCAAACTTTGGTGATTCAAGATCTATATAATTTATTTTCCAAAGAATATTAATTACCAGTAGAAGAAGGGTTCTCTGCTTTGACATTGAAGCCATTTATCATAATAAAAGTGTAGATTATGTCCATAGCGATGTCGCGGGTCGATCTATTACACAGAAAAAAATCAAAACATATCAGTCAGTAATACTATAGTAAACAGATGAATGAGTGAAATCGCGTTGGACTAACCGCTTCGAGCCAATGCTGCAGCGCAAGTTTTTGTGCTTTCTCATCTTTGGACAAACCTTTTCCAACCTTAGCAGCTCTAGTTCTGGCTCTAGACCAACGCGAAATCGCGGTTTCGTGTTTCTCAATGTCGAAGAACGATATTGAGCTGCGCTTGAGTTCAGCGAAATCTAAAAGCTTCCACCTATTAACAAAATCAAAACATCAAAAAATGGACAAAGTTTATGTAAGAAGCAAAAAGTGTACTAACAAAATTTTCGATAAAATACCAGCTTTGTTCGACAAGAATGGCACAATCTGCAAGCTTTCGTCTGGTGCGAAAGCTCTTGTAAACTTTCTGCAATTTAAGTGCAGCAATATGTTTAGGACTGCTTGGATTCAAAAGTGCGGACTGAATTGTTTCCACTTGTTGACGTTCTAAGAAATTATTGATTTCTCTAGTCGTTTTAGCATTCAACACGTTGCTGTTACTCTCATTATCTGTCGATAAAATGCTATCAAAATCAGTTCTCTTGAAGCTTACAGATGTTTCAATAGTCATCTTTCCAGAACCTAGAGATTTAAGAATGGTAGGTTCCAAATCTTCACTTTTGAAACTAACTGATCTTAGTGGAGTTTTGATTTCATCATTGCCGAAGTTGATCGATTTTACAAGCATGGAATCTATGTCATCTTCCACATCATTGTACTTAAATGGACATGAAAAGAATATTCCCATATCAGAAACAACAAAACCAATCCTGAAAATTGCAAATGCATTTTACATAAGTCAAAATACACTAAAACAACAGAATCTTCAAGTGTGTAGAACAAAGAACATCATTATTCACAATGAGACAAAATCCAGGAAAAATAAGTTGGCTAAATTAGAAAATAAAATGAAATATTTTTCATTTATATTATTGTGTCGGTGAGAATTGACAAGAGAAGGCATTCTCATGAAAACAGTAAGGATCTAGAAAAGATTCTATCTATAGGCTTAGAAAAATCCATGAAACAGATGAATACCTGAAGAATGAAGGAGAGAATGGAAGAGTATTGATATGAAAATGGAAATAAGTAGCAAAGTTTTCTAGTTCTGAAGAGTGGTAATGAGATTGTTTAGCTGAGAATAACGGAGTTAATATATATATAGAGATGGTGATATGAGAAAATACAAAAACAGGATGAAGAGAGAGAAAGTGAAAAGGACAGTGTGTGTGTGATGAAGAGAGAGAGAGAGAGAGAGAGAGAGAGGGTTTTTTCCTACCACGTGGAGTCGACAATTAAACGTTTTTTTAATAATTTGTTTTAGAGCTTTTACTTCGTGAAATTATTTTCTTTTTTGTAAAATAAATTTGACTTTTCATTACACGTAGAAAGGAATTGGCAAAACGGGTCTATTGTTTTTCTTTGAAATTTTGGAAGACAAAGTTAAAGGAGAAATATGAATTTATTAAATTTTTATTCAAGAATTAATTGCAAGGTGAGGTACGATTTCAGTGTTACACAAACACAAGAACAAAGTCAACGTCGTATTGTACATTTAGAATGCCTTTATAAAAGTGAAATTTGAGATGAGATAAAAAGTCATTCATAATTTTCTTTTTTGTGTCACTTAACTTTTTATCTATATTTGTAGTAGCAAACCGGCCAAATTAAATAAGGTTCACCAAAACATGTTTGTTTGTTGGATGGTTGGTTACTACATATTGATTCGTTAGTTAATATATATACATTACTCTAATTATACTACTTAATTAGTATATCTACTTTTATTTTGGCCATTTATGAGTATATATTAAATAAGAAAACATTTCAAATTATGATTTGACTGTCTATTTAATTTTCTTTTCATACACGTATATAGTAATTGTTCATATATAAGAGGGGTCATTTTCATAACTAAGTCTTGAAGTAAACTTCAATCTAATCCAAGTGAGAATGGTATTGACTTTATCAAAATTAACCATTTCACACTGCATAATAGGTCAATTCTTCTAGCTACCTTAGTCAAAGTGATCATAACGAATAGCTTAACCAGCAAGTTTTTTAATTTGTCCCCAAGAAAATCAATAAACTAAAATGCATTTGGTTGAATTTGTGCAAAATTTTATTGATTATACATATATTCAAATATTATTTTTTATTAATTTTAGTTCTACTTAATCCTATTTATTCAAAATTTATTGTAGTTATAATATAAAAAAACAATTGAATATTTTATTTAAAGTTTAAAGATAGTGCACTGCATATGTAAAAAAAATATTATACATACATTTAATTAGAATATTCTGAATGGTCAAATTATTATAATATTTCAAAAATAAAAGTGTGATATGACATAATACGTATCTTTCTTTTTACGAGTATATTCCATTTTCTTTTTTATTTATAAAAAAAAGAGTAATGTAATGAGAGAAAACTTGTGAATTTGATTTTTTTATATACTTACTATTATTATAGATTCTTTTTGTGAAACTGAATTGTAGCAATAATATGTTATAATAGAAGTTATACAAATAAATTTTTTTTTTTGTGAAACTCCTTTTATCATAAACGAAACAAGTTTTAAATTAGTATTAATTGTCTATTCATCTTATAACATATTAAATATATTATTATTTTGTTTGCAAATTAAATATATAGGCAAAAATATATCATAATAAATTCGTCCTTTATGTTTTTTTTCTACAATTTGATCATTTATGTTAGGTAACGTCTTTGTTACATGATGGCGCAGATCTAGAAGGGGGTTGAATAGATCACTTATTAAAAACAGAGTCGGCGCTAGCAATATTTAGTTTTTAAAATTGTTTTAGGCAGAAGCGGTCGAGGAACTATATTCGTCTAAAACGAATCTTTACCGAAAAAATCGGATATGCGCAAAGCCTATGAAATTTGATAAAAACGAGATTTAAGAATCACTAATTTGATCACACTTCAATCGGATTTTATTCACTATAAGGTTTGACTGTTTTCAATGCTTTAAAAATATAGTCAATTTAAAAAGACAACACAATTGCTTGTTGTTCACACAATTGGTCAAACACTTGGAGTGTAAGGCACTACAAGTGAATTCTAATATGAGAGTAACGTGCTCAAGTGTTCAATTACAATCAAGGATTGTAATAAGCTTAAAAAATGGTTCAACACTACTCACATCAGAATTTTGATTAACACAATTGTTTGCACTCAAACTCAGAATTTAAGCAATTTAAAAGTAAAGAAAGAACACATATTTGATGAGGCAGTTCCCCCGTCGTCCTCACTCGGGGTACGTCTGCCCTCAATTCTAAAAATAGAATTGAGACATGTATAAAGATATAATTTGTTGGTCAATGTTTACACGAGAAGCAAATAGAAATCAAACGATCAAACATGATTGTTGATACAGAACCTATTTCTTCTCTTCCCTTGATTCAAGTTGAATCAAGTCCTTCGAACGCGGTAAATAAACCTTTGACTACGACACGCCCTTTGAACAACTCCACGGTCTTCAAATCTTGCCCGGCTGATTTTAATCAACAACGTGTCAAACCCGAATCTTCCTCTCACAATCCTTCGGTTACCGCTACTAAACCGATAGAACAACCCGTTCTTCGATTACCTTCGCTTGGCTGAATCTGTGATGGACTGATTCGTGCAAAAACCCCCCAAAATCTAAGATTCTTGGAGGACAAAACCCTAATGGTTTTATTCAAGAAAAACCTACTAATTACTCAACCCAAACCCGATTACACCAATCCTATGTTTGGACGTTATCACCTCTAACAAGCAGAATGCACAACAAAAATGATTATATGTAGTTGCTATGCAAGGAAGAGGATGAAGATGATGAGAACAAATCAGTATGTTATTTTCACTTTTCATGTTTTTCAAGTGTGTGTAAAAGGAAGAGCAAAACTCACTTTATATGCAAGACAAAACTGATTAACAAACATAACAGACACAAAGACAGTTTCACATAACAGATTTTTAACTGAACATACGCGAGCGGTCGACCTATGCAGAAAAAAGGGTCGACATGAGCTTACCCGAATTCCTGATTATGCAACAAAACAGAACTTTGCATCGACCGGAGCAGGTCATCCGTCGATGCAAAGCACGCAGATTTAGACAAATAGAAATGGACACAATATGAGTCGACCAGAGGGTCGACGCGAACACACCTGAGAGTATACCATTCAAAAAACTATTTGTAAGTCGACCGGAACTAGGTTTGAGTCGACTCAAAGCCCTGAAATATGTAAAAATGCCTATTTTCATGTATCAAGCCACTTTTGAGGTACTCTATTACATAGTAAGCTTGACAAGCTTGACCAACCCTACATGAAGCATATATTAGAAATTTCTATATGTATCAATAATGTTTTTGGCGAATGTTTAACACACGAGGGATAAGACATGCATATGTGACACAATGATACCGTCCAAATTATATTTTTCTACCAATCTAAGTTTTGACATCATTAAAACAAGTGTAGCTACCTATGAGGATTTCCCTCACAGTCTTTACTGTTTGAAAATATGTCCTACGTGGCATTGGACAACTTGCTGTTTGTGTAATTTTTCATACATTGCATCAGTTTTTGATTTACCTCCCCCCCTCCTCCCCGTGAAATCTAGGGATCACAAATCCAATTCGCATTTTCGTTATCTTCTTCCTCCATTCGCGTATACGTTCTAGTTCTTTTTCTTCTCCATAGTACAAATTTGCTTAGAAGCTAATATGGTTGAAAGCAGCAACACATCTTCTGTTGGATTTTCATACTTACGTAGGTGTAGATGCAATCGTGTAATGAAGATATAGGCCGCCAACCCTATTCAAAACCGTAATAGGAATATCTGGAAATGTCGTAACGCAAAGGTAAAAAAGTTAATAATGTTGCACATCATAAAATCCAGTATGTGATATTTGTGTGTAAATGTTCTTTGTTTTGGTAGAATAGGAATACATGTGACATGTTTGTGTGGGATGATGAAATTTGACACTATATGAATGAGAATACAAATATTCCAGCAACTTCCAAAAACTGTGAGATGGAAAATGTGAAGTTAGAAATCACAGTAAAGAAGTTAGATAAAGCAAAGGTGAAGATTGATGTTCAGGAGATGAAATCACAAACAAACAATATACCTTTCTTTTCAAAACCCTAGCACATGTGTGGTTGTCTATTATTGTCTTTAGGGCATAAGGGTGCTTATGGCCCACTTTAGAGCATACCATTAAAAAATCACATTTATCCATAGAGCAATGCATTCCATACCCCACTTAAACAACATGAGGTTACCATAGAGCATTGCATACCCCACTTAAATTTAAAATTCTTATTTAGTTGGTATTTCCTAAATTTACCAACCTTAGGCCCATTATCATCATCGGAAACATCTGGATCTGAGCTGTCTAGCTCATCACTAGCATATTCATCATCTTCCCATTTCTTATTTTTAGAACCAGTTAACAATCCAGCAACTATGGTACCCTCTTTAATGGGTAATGTGAAAAAGAGTTCTTCTTGTCCTAGGTTGTAGTTTTGGTGAAGACAAACACATCAACAAAAAGAAGAGTCAAAGCATGAAGACTAGAGGAATCAAGTTCAAATTATTAAAAAGCTTTAGAAAATAAATGGAAGAATCAAGATGGTTGAATATGAATTACAATTCAAGTATATATATCTTTATTGCTCATCAAATAATGCATATTCATATTAAACCTTTCATGAATCTTTTACAATTATTTTTAAATTAACTACTTTGTTTTTGGTAAATTAAGGCATTTCAAACCGGCGTAATAACACTTTAAAACTGCCACAATTTGCACAATTTTCTCAAAATGTAGAAATACTTTAATTTTTGAAAATGTATCATATCTAATCGATTACCCACTTTAGGTAACCGGTTACCAGTGACACTTTTTCATAAAAATTCTGATGCAAACAAATTTTTGAAAGCATTTTTGAACCATGGCATCTTTTCATGTATTTGTACACTTTTAGAAAGGTGTTAAGGCATTATATAAACCATACTTTTCAGAATTCAAAATCATCTCTCTTTCATAGCAATTCAAAACTTATATTCTCTCATTTTTAAAATCAAGTGTTCTTAACATGAATTTTTGTTGAAACTTTTGCACATCAATTTCATTACATTCTCAAATAGTTTCAACTACATAAATTATTGAGCACTTGTACTACATATTAATAATTAGCTACTTGATAGAGAAGATCAATTCTATGAATTGATATACATTGTTATACAAATTCAAACACTTGTAAAAATTCAGATTGTTGTAATTTCCTTGTTGTTCAGGATTGTTGGAAGCAAAAGAGTGAATAAGGGAGGATTGTTTTCTTGTTTCACTTTGTAAAAATCGTAAGGGGATTGTCCTTATTGATTGTGTTGCTTATGTTAGAAGATTGTAGGATAGGTCTTGGTGGAAGACTTGTACAAAGATCTGACATAGTAGAAATCTCTCACGGGGAGTGAGGGGACTGGGGTACTCTCGTATTGTGAGGGGAACCAGGATATATCTTTGTGTTCTTTACTTTCTGCATCTATTTTTTCAGCATATTTATATTTATATAATTTTTGAAAAATAACAAAACCAGTTCTAACGCTTCAAATTGAGAAAAGTCCAATAAATCTAATTCACACCCTTCTTAGAGACTGCACATAAACTAACAATTGACATCAGAGCATGTTATAGGTAACTTGTTCCTAAAAGATTCATAATGGCTTCCGCAAATCTGGTTTTTAGAGACGGTGATAGCAATAACAAGTCTCCACTGCTCTGTGATGAATACTTTAATTTTTGGAAAATTTGTATGAAGGCACATCTAGAAGCACAAGGAGAAGATATTTGGGATGCTGTACAAAATGGTCCATTTGTTTCTACTAGTGTTGTCGATGGTGTTGAGACAAAAAAGAGTAAAAATTCATTGAATGAAGATGATAAGAAGAAGGTACTCTACGACAAGAAAGGAAAAAGAAGATAATTCACAAAGAAGTATCAATAAGGAGAGTTACATGTTTTGAATGTGGAAAAAAGGAACATGTCAAGAAAGAATTCCCTACATTTGAAAAGAAAGAAAATTTCAAAATTCACAAAAAGGAAAAGAAAACATATGTAGCATGGGATGACAATAAAATAAGTTCATCTTCAGATGAAGATCATGCATGCAAGGCATTGACAGTCTCATATCATTCAAGTGATGAAGGATATGAGATGTAACTAATTTTGTTGTAGGTACTTGAAGGTCATATGCTAGAATTATCAAATCAAGATTGATCCTTCAAGACACAAGACCATACAATATGGTAGTTCTAAAATTTTCTTTGACTAAAAAGATGTTTTGAAGAAGCATCAATATTGATATCAACTTTGACATCAAATTCTTATGAAGGAGATAAGTGTCTAATTTTATGCTATTAATTTTCAGTTATAACAATATATCCTTCCTATGTTATCACCTTGCTTTATACTTTATTCTACTTTGTCTTCTTTTTGATGATGTTAAAAAGGGGAGAAATAATAGGTATTGTATTTTTTTCTTATTTATAATTATTTCAGGAGAGAAAGCCTTGAATTACAAAAGCAAGAGGGAGATTCTAGTTGCTACTCGACATTTCAAAAAGTCACATATTGAAGCAACTCATTGATGAATAAGTTAAATTTTAAAGAATGGTTTGTCATCATCAAAAGGGGGAGAATGTGAAGAAGAGTTCTTCTTGTCCTAGGCTATAGTTTTGATGAAGACAAACACATTAACAAAAAGAAGAGTCAAAGCTTGAAGACTAGAGCAATTAAGTTCAAATTATCAAAAAACTTTGGAAAATAAATGGAAGAATCAAGATGGTTGAATATGAATTACAATTCAAGTATATATATCTTTATTGCTCATAAAAATAATACATATTCATCTTAAACCTTTCATAAATCTTTTAAAATTATTTTTAAATTAACTATTTTGTTTTTGGTAAATTATGTCATTTGAAACCGTCGTAATAACACTTTATAACCACCACAATTTTCACAATTTTCTCAAAATGTAGAAATACTTTAATTTTTGAAAACTTATCATGTGTAATCGATTACCCACTTTAGGTAACTGGTTACCACCGAACCGGTGGCACTTTTTCATAAAAATTCTGATACAAACGAATTTTTGAACCGTGACATCTTTTCATGTATTTGTACACTTTTAGAAAGGTGTTAAGGCATTATATAAATCATACTTTTTAGAACTCAAAATCATCTCTCTTTCATAGCAATTCAAGACTTATACTCTCTCATTTTCAAAATCAAGTGTTCTTAAGATAACTTTTTGTTGAAACTTTTGCACATCAATTTAATTACATTCTCAAATAGTTTCAACTACATAAATCATTGAACACTTGTACTAAATATTAAGAATTTCCTAATTGATAGAGAAGATAAATTCTAGGAATTGATATACATTGTTATACAAATTCAAACACTTGTAAAAATTCAGATTGTCATAATTTCCTTACTATCCAGGATTGTTGAAAGCAAGAGAGTGAATAAGGAAGGATTGTTCTCTTGTTGCACTTTGTAAAGATCATAAGGGGATTGTTCTTATTAATTGTGTTGCTTATTTTAGAAGATTGTAGGATAGGTCTTGGTGGAAGACTTGTACAAAGATCTGATACAGTAGAAAAATATCTCACGGGGAGTGAGGGGACTGGAGTACTCCCCAATTGTGAGGGGAACCATGATATATCTATTTTTCAGCATAGTATTTGTGTTCTTCTATTTTTCAGCATATTATTTTTATATCATTTCTGAAAAATAACAAAGCCAGTGCTAACACTTCAAATTGAGAAAAATCCAATAAATCTAATCCACACCCTTCTTAGAGACTGCGCATAAACTAATAAGAGAAACATCAATTCCATAAAATCCATCTGCAATAGCAGTGGTTCTTTCATCCTCACTATCATTAAACCCTTTAAATCCCTCATCATCACATCCATCTAACTCTACCATCTCATTCACACACCCAGGACTATTTAGTGTGACTTCTATACCAGTGACATCATATTCCACCGACATTTCCCCGTCTACTTGGGTGCATAAGCGTATGCAGCGAAATCGTAAGCATCATCTTTATTCCTAATCTAGAAAAAGTTTTCATCTATGTCAAGAATTTTAGTCCATGTTCTGTACGATCTTTCTATGTAACCCCACACATTCACCAACTTATGCATGTTAACCATTGACCATTTAGCAATGAGTTGCCCATACACTATGGTCGGAACACCACCCATGTATATTGTATCAATATCAATCAACTTTACAAATTCCCCTCCATGGTAAAATACAATGTTAAACACTTTCATGTTCCGAAATTACAGATAACAAGGTGCTTCATTTACGTGATAACTATGGTCGAAAGTATTATTGACAAGGTGCTTCATTTCTTTGACAACTTATAATATTGCATGTCATTTCTAAATGACCATTATTACACTAGGATACATTTGAATCATATTACAAGTTGTTTTTCTGCTTCTTTATTACTAAGTTATTTTAGTTTATTTCTTGGTTACTTGGTTAAGTAATAAATTCATGAATAATTTTCTCTCTTATATAAAGTCTCTAAAAGCAATCATATGGAAGCTTATAAATAAGTTTTAGGTAACACAAGTTGCATGCATAGTTTGGAAATCAGTTGTTTACGCTTCTTTGTTTCCAAATTTTAAGCGTGTACCCTTTTTGATGGTGCATTTTTGCTCATCATTGTATATCATAGTTAATTATTAATGGAACACTTATGTGTGCTTTAGGTAATGTTTCCCTTGCATTCAGACCTAAGCTTCCACATGATCTATCTGCTATTTAAAGTAAACCTATTTTGAACTTCATAGGTTGACTTGGTTTTATATATGTTGAGTTGATAACTTTTCTAGAGACATTGATAATGAGGAAGCTAATGCAAAACATGATGGGAAGATTGACAAGGAAGAATGGCAAAACCTTGTCTTGCGGCATCCATCCCTTTTATAAAACATGACTCTTATTTGAAGTGAGTTTCTTCCAGTTACTAATCACCAATTTGATTTTGAAGTTCTCTCACTATGGAGTGAAATTTTGCCTAACATGTTAGGATTTGTTCGCTAAACTTTATTAATAAGAAGAACAAGGTTGTGTTTTTCTTCACTTTCCATTGCAAAAGTTTCAAATAATTGTCATTTTTGGAAAAATCTTCCTCACGCCTCTTCCCTATGTGAAATCTAAACTACTAAAAGCTGGAACAAAACCAGACACAAAAATGTATAGCTATTGACTTAAATACAATTTTTTACCAGAGATTAGCTATGACTTTAGCTACGTATTGGCTACGATTTTTTTATGGGTTCAAGTATGTTCTTGACCTTAACCACACGGCATGCCACGTCAACATCTTTGACAGGTGGCACTGTCACATGTTGTGCCACATCAACTTCTGTTAAACAGAATAGACGACAGGGACGAAAAATAGGAACGGAAAACTACATGAGAACAATTCTTTGAACGGAAATATTCTGAGGGACTGAAACTAGATTTTGAAATATTTATAGGAACTAAAAATATTTTAAACCCTTGATTATATTATTGAGTTACAATAATATTTTTTGAGATGTTTAATTTCATTATGATAAATTGATTTAACAATTTTTTTAATAATAAGGTAATATAGTATCATAAGAGACTACATGTGTGATATTACTATTTAATATTAGATATACAAAATATTGTATTTTTTATTTTATTTTGTTTTATATTTATTGAATAAACTAAAAAATCAATCAACCATTTCACATTGCATAATAGGTCAATTCTTCTAGCTACCTTAGTCAAAGTGATCATAACGTAGCTTAACTAGCAACCTTTTTAATTTTTCCACAAGAAAATCAATAAACATAAATGCATTTAGTTGAATTTGTGACATCTGGTACAAAAAATCGTAACACCATCCTTAACCTAGGTGATTTAGTTTGAGATAGTCTAATCACTAGATGTGTTTTTTCTTCTAGGGCCCAATTTTAAAGGTTAGAAAATCATATATGGAAAAACACTTAGATATGTGATATTTACTTTGATTTTAACAAAGTTTTAAAAGTTCTTACTAGTATGATTCTAATTTTTGATCTAAATATAATTTTACACTCTCGACACAAACTCTCCTAAATTTCAACATGGTTTGTTAAGTCCTTTCTTTAAGTTAAATTGTTTAAGATAAAGAAGTTAACTTTGACATGATTAAAGAAAGGACTCATTTGAATGAAGTGTTGGAATTAAACCTAAAATTTTAAGTAATTCCGAATTAATTTTGATAAAAAAGATTAATCACACCGATCAAAATCCTTTGTTTTTCTACATAATAACAATGAAAGAAAGAAAGTTGAGTAAGAAAGAAGATTAGCGTTTGACTGAAATTGGGGAAGAAGAAGATGATTTCTGCAGAGTATCTCTCTGCACACAACCTTTAGAAAATCTCGTTAATTTTGCAACTCCAAGTGATTACAAAATTTGTTACAAAATAGGAGTTACTCCCTCTATTTATAATTAAGGTAGTTTGCTTCCTAAGCTAAAGCCCAAAAATTATCAAAGCCCAAAATACTTATTTTAGTCTAAGTTGAAATCCTGTGTCAAGCAATCTGCTTCGACACTTTAACATCTAATACTACTCGACACAATACATGTTTCAACACTTCCTTATTTCTGTCGAGCACTACCTGCTTTGACACAAGGAATTACAATCTCAACACACCACCTAGTTCATTGTGTCTAAGCTATCTATACTCATTATGGCTCTTAGTCTTTTGAACACTTCGACTTGTACACCCTTCATTATGATGTTTGCAATCTAATTCTCAGTTCTGCAGTGTTCTAGGTTCATCTTTTCATCTACTACCTGCTTTCGAAGATAATGGAACCTCATTTCGATGTGCTTGCTTCGTCCATGCGCTATCAGATTCTTCTCTAAATTGATAGCAGACATGTTGTCGATATTGATGGTAATTGCTCCATGATTCTTCCCTATAATCTTTTCGACCAAGTTCAGCATCCACGTTGATTGACACGCACATAAAGAAGCAGCTATGTATTCTGCTTCACACGATGATAATACCACTACTGGTTCTTTTCTTGAACTCTAAGAAAATGGTGCACCACCTAGCACAAACACATAACCAGTTGTGGATTTTCTATCCTCAACATCACTACACCAACTTGAGTCGGTGTATCCCACTAATATGCATTCTTTTCCTTCATCAGATGCAGGAAACAAAATGCCATAGTCGAGAGTTTCTTTCAAACACCTTAGTATCTTCTTCGTTGCTGCTAGGTGTGATACCTTTGGCTTCTGCATGAATCTTCTCACCATACCCACACTATATGCTAGATCAGGCTTTGTGAGACAAAGGTATTGAAGGGATCTAATGAGCCTTCTATACTATATTGGATCGACATCATCCTCATTTGTGTCTTTCGACAGTTGCAATCTGGGCTCAACTGGAGTCAAAGTTGGGTTTCAATTTTGCCTCTCAAATCTCTTGAATGTTTCACTTGCATATCTTCTTTGGTGCATGATCAAACCTCTACCACTCTTGTAGAATTTGATGCTAAGAAAATATGAGAGATTTTCCAAGTCTGACATTTCAAACTCCTCATATAGGTCATGTTTGAAATCTTTGATCTCCTACTTGCAACTTCTTGTTATCAGTAGGTCGTCGACATAGAGACATAGTATAAGCAATTCATTATTTCTTTTTCTTACATATACTCCATGCTCAGTTGTGCACTTCAAAAATTCCTTCTCGCTTAGAAAGCTATCTATCTTCTTATTCCAAGCTCTTGGAGTTTGCTTAAGTCCATACAGAGCTTTATGCAGCCTGTACATCTTTCTTTCTCTGCCTTGTTTCACAAACCCGGCTGGTTGTTAAACATAAATTTCTTCATCTAAGGGGTCATTCAAGAATGCACATTTCACATCCATTTGTCATATGTGCCAATTATTCATGTTTTCTAGACCAACAACCAACCTAATTGTTTCGATCCTAGCAACAGCTGCAAAAACTTCGTCGAAGTCGATTCCTTCTTTCTACAGAAATCCTTTCTCCACAAGTCTTTCCTTGTGCCGAGTTACTTCAACTTTGGGATTCAACTTCACCATGTATACCCATATCACATTGATTTCCTTCTTGTCTTGAGGTAATTCGACAAGTGACCAAGTGTTGTTGACTTCAATGGCCTTTAGTTCCTCATTCATTGCTTTCACCCACTTCGAATCTTTCAATGCCTCAACTGCATTGACTGGTTCGTCATATGCATAGAAAGCATAGTGTACTAGCTCGCCTTCGTCATCAACCACATCATCTGATGTAATTACACATTCTTGCAACCTTACAGGAACATGTCTTGTTCTTTGAGGTCTGCTTATTCTTGTTTGACCACTGGTTTCTTCCTGTCAAACTTCTCTTTCGACTTCACTTGTTGGTTCTTCACATAAGATTCTTACTAAATCATTCTTGACATTCTCAGTCTAACCCCATTGCTTAAGTTCATTTATGACCATGTCCTTGCTAATCACTACTTGCTTGTTCAGTGGTTCAAACAACTTTTACTCTTCAGTCGAATGATATTCTATTAGGATCATTTGACTCAAGTTGTCATTAATTTTTCTTCTTGACTGATTTGGCACATGTTTGTGTGCTATAGATCCAAATAACTTCATATGACTCAAGCTAGGTGTCATACCCCTAAATTTACCCTTAGATTCTTTGATCTTTTGCATATCATTCTAGGCCAATCCTCTTGCATGACTAACCAGTTTATCAGCTTTTATTTGTTTTGTTTCACTTATGAATCAGGGTTTGATTTCAGAAGCTTCAAAGGTGGTTGAATTAGAGTTTTGGACAGGAAGTTTTCTGTTGAGTTGGATTTCTACTGTTCAGAGGTTGTTTCTTTTGGTTATTTTACTCAAGTTTGAGGCAGAGGTGTTGGGTTTTCAATTGTCATGAGCATCTTTTATCAGAGGTTTACCAAGGCACGACTTCAGTTCTCTGAATGGCTACAAGGGTAGTTTGTTTAAGGTTCATCAGTGGTTTGACTGGAGGGACTATGGATCAGGATCCCAGAGGGTTAGGGTTTCTCACCCTTGGTGTTTATGATCAACAAGTGTTGTTCAATTGAGTCTCTTGAGGTTAGCAGGTTCAATGTGCATGCAAGTACTGTTTGGGTGGTTAGGGTTTTCGTTATTGGAATGAGGGTTTGTCAGGTTGTTGTCCATTTCAAGGTTACTCAAAATCGTATCCAATTTCTGTTCCTAAAACCATCTTTTGATTATCCATTCCTAAATAGCCTAAATAATCATTTTCATTATCAAACCCAATTTCGTTCATTTCAATTATCCATTTAAGATCCAGTTAACTTCAAATCCACATTCCATAATTATCCAATTTTTGTTTATTTATTTCAATTTCTAAAACCAATTCAATATCCATTTTTCCTAAACCAAACTTCTCCAATTTCATAAGTTTCATTTCACATCCATTCTTGTTAATCCATTTTAGAATCATGGTGCCAATACAAACCATTGTCCAAATTTTATTCAGTTGATCATTTTCCAAATCTATTACCTATTTTTAATTATCCATTTTCCATTTTTATCCAATTACTAAAAAAAAAGTCCAATATCCATATATCCATTTCAAAATCCATATGTTCATATCCATTTCCAATTCAATATCCAAAACCCATTTTATTATCCATCATTATCCATGATTAAATATTTTCTTTCATTTCCAATTTAATTCCACTCATCAAACTTTGACTTTGAAAGCAATAGTTTTAAAAGAGAATTACATTTTCTTTAATTTGTAATTAAGGTTGCAAGTCACTTTATTTCAAAGAAAAAGAAGAAGGAATCAAAGGCTCATGAAAATTGTGAATTAGGCCCATCATGATTTTTTTTACATTCCAAGTGCAAAAAAAAAACTTCCTACATAATGTACACACTGTTATACAACAACTCGTGCCAACTTGACCTACTACGAAATTGCAGTGTCACCACAAGGTCCTAGACATGTCACTACACTAATCACAAAAAACTCCAAAGCAATATGCCAATTTTCGTCACTACAAGCCAAAGTCTGCTATTATCATAAAACTTAATGCCAAAACAAAACCGAGAATGTTGCGTACAAGCCAACGCGTCACTACGCCCAAAAACAGTCTTCATAACCTGCATTGAACACTGGTTTTCAACGTTCTCAACAAAAACAACATGCCTGCATCAATACTTTTGCACACTTGCAACAAAAGAAAACTTGCAGCAACACAAAACCAGACCCTGCACAAATGATGACAAAACTACGCGACATCCTAAAACCTGCATCAATTCTGTCTTTGCACATCTAAATAAAACCTGTAATTTGAAAGCTACACATCAATTGAAGACTGAATCAACAAGGCTAGTTTATTTTTGTTTTAACATGGGAACAAATTCAATAAGAGGGGAGGGGGAGAATTCTAAAAAAAAAAGGAAAAAAAACTTCTACAAAAAAAGAAATTATGAAACAAACAGAGAATCTGACCCTCTTTTTTCTCTTCACTTTCCTTGCCCATCAAACACCCAATATCTCCAACTTCACGATTCGCAAAAACCTCCAAAACCCTTCTCCATCGAACTTACTTCGAATTTCGCATCAACAACGTATTAACCTTTGAACTGGCATTTTTAATTCCCTTTTGAATCCTCCATTTTTTTCGCTGGAAAATTTCACGACTGAGCCACTGTGTCAACAAACCTCGCAATGGCCAAGCCAATATAGAGAAGAATCGCGGTTGAAAGAGGGAAGAAAGTTTGTGATAGAGAGCGAGTATGATAAATAAATAGAGCGGAGAATCGAGGGACGCGAGGGAGACGAGCACAACCATCAAGTTTGGATTTCTTAGATTTCTTGTTGTGTTGTTACATAGCGCACTTAGGGTTTTCTTCGATTTTTATCTTTTCCTTTGGATAAATCAAAGCTCGGTGGTGAACTTTATGATTTGTGATTCAAGTTAATTAATAACTTGATATCCGATTCTCACTGCAACACAAGGCTTGGCACTAAACCAACATTCTTCTGGCGTAATTGTTTCTAACTTCTTCGTCGGGCATATCTTCAGTATGTATGTTGTAGTCTACACAACTTCTCCCCATAATTCTTTAGGTAGATTCTTGCCTTTCAGCATACTTCTCACCATATTCATAATGGTTATATTCTTCCTTTATGCAGTTCCATTCTGTTGTAAAGTGTAGGGTGACACCACCTCATACACAATCCCTTGTTTCTCACATAATGTGTCGAAGTATTTCGCCACATATTCTCCACCACCATCAGTCCTCAAAATCTTGAGCTTTCGACCACTTTATCTTTTGACCATAAATTTAAATTTGAAAAATACCTCGATCACTTCACTTTTATTCTTGATCAGGTAAGTCCACAGTTTTCAATTGAAATCATTTATGTATATGACAAAGAATTTTTTTCCCTCCAATCAAATCCACCTGGACAGGACTACATACATCAAAGTATATGACCTCAAGAATCACCTTCAACTTTCTTCCGGTATTCTTGCTGAAGTTGTTCTTATGTTGCTTTGCATGCACACATTCTTCACACACTTCATTTGGAATGTCGATTTCTTTTAATCCTGAAACCATATTTCTTCTCTTCAGATCTCTGATGTCTTTAAAATTTGAGATGACCAAGTCTATAATGCCATATTCATTCATCCCTGCTAGCTGCAGTTTCTAGGTGCTTGTGCTCCATCACATTAAGTTCAATCCTGAATTTTGAGATATAGGAGCCTTCAAGATTAACCTTCCTCCTGAGTCGAGAACTCTCATTATCTTGCCATTGATCGATACCTTGTAGTTATTTTCGACCAACTGCCCTATGCTGAGCAAATTACTCTTCATGCATGGTATGTACAATACATTGGAGATTACTGACCTCTTACCATATTTCCTCATAATTAGAACATCACCAATACCTTCAGCTGCTAGAGTATTGTCATTTGCAAATTTCACCATGTTCTTCATTGAGGGTTTTATGTTGACAAACCAATCTTTCCTACCAGTTATGTGTGATGAATATCCTGAGTCCAAGTACCATTGGTCCTAGAATCTTTCTTCATCTCTTGTTGTGACCATCAACAACATCTCTTCTTTTTCATGATTTTCCAGTTTTGCATCATTATCTTGGTTCTTTTGTTTTTCCTAATAATCACTAGAGTAATGGCTATACTTCTAATAATTGAAACACTGGATGTAACTTTTTTCAGGTTTTCGACCACCACATCCTCTTCTACCAGCTGTACCACCTCTTTGATTGCTTTGGTATGAGAACTTTCTCTTATGTGACCAGCCTCCTTCTTGCCAATTTCGACCAGTTGAATTTTTGTAGCCCCCTATACCTTTCCAACTTCCTTTGCCCTTCTTTTCTTTTACTGATTGCGCCTGCAGAGCCACATCACTCTTCGACTTTCCTACAGCTCTTTTAGCCATCTTTTGTTCATGATATTCAAGCATCCCTTGAAGCTCTTCCTTTTTCAATGTTTACAAATCTTTTGATTCTTCTATGGCTACTACCACATGGTCAAACTTTGGAGCCAATGACCCCAAGATCTTTGCAACAACTAATCTTGATGTAAATACTTATCCACATACCTTGATTTGATTCACCAGTTTTGTAACCATATGGAAAAAATTTGTTATGCTTTCACTTTCTTCCATATGAAGCAACTCATACGTCCTTTTGTGAGTTTGTAACCTTTCCTCTTTCACCATTTCTGCACCTCCAAATAATCTCGCATGCTTCTTTCGTCGATTCTACATCACCGACCTTTTCAAAGTTGTTTGGATCAACACATTGATGAATTATAAAGAGTTTTATAATCTTTCTTCTTCAATTCTTTGTATGCATCTTTTTCTTGATCTGACGCGTTTTCTGCAAGTGGTGTTACTCCTTCCTTCACAAGATCCCAAAGATCTTGACAACAGAAAACTACCTTCATCTGCTTACACCATTTCTCATAATTCTGACTCTTCAAAATTGGGATACACGTCGGAAAATTCCCATTCGGAGATGCATCGCCATTTCTGTCATGTTTTTCTTCCCACAAATAGCTCAACCAGTACTATAGATATCAGATGTTGGAATTAAACCCAAAACTTTGATTATTTCCGAATCAATCCTGATGAACAAGATTCAATCACACCGATCGAAATCCCTTGTTATTTACTCTTCACTTGAGTGAATTAACCAATCTTGGTTGCAAGATGATTCTTTCTACACAATAATAATGAAATAAATAAAATCGAGTATGAAAGAATATTGGGGTTTGACTGAAATTGGGGAAGAAGATGATGATTTCTGCAGAGTCTCTCTCTGTCCACAACTTGAGGAAAATCTCGTTAATTTTGCAACTGCAAGTGATTATAAAATTTGTTACAAAATAGGGGTTACTCCCTTTATTTATAATTAAGATAAGCCCAAAAATTACAAAAGCCCAAAATACCTATTTTGGTTTAGGTCAAAATCTTGTGTCAAGCAATTTGCTTTGACACTTCGACATCTAATACAATTCGAAACACACTACATGTTTCAATATTTCTTTATTTCTGTCGAGCACTACCTGCTTCGGCACAAGGATTACAATCTCAACATGGAGCACTCATTTGAATTGCTCAAACTTTTGTTCATCCACTCACACACACTTTCCACATTAAAAATTAAAAGAAGAAAATTGGAAGAAAGGGAAGAAATATATTGCACTATTCTCAAAAGTGAGGTTGCTTTCACACTAAGAAAGTTGACAAACTTTAACTAACTTTCATACTCTAACTAGCAAAACCAATTTTGTTAAAACATACTTTCTCATTAAGAAACAGTTACTTGAACATTAAGTAACACAATAACACAATTAATTATATTTAACACACTATCTAATTCATGATGTTTAAGCTTTATACGCTCATCATGTTCTTAAGCTTCTTGAACAATTCCACTTGCACTGCCTTAGTCATGATGTCTGCTACTTGGTCTTCACTTCTACAATGCTCCAAGAATAGCCTTTAATTTCTCACTTTCTCCTTAAGGTAGAAAGACCTTATCTCTATGTGTTTATGCCATGTGCAATATGATTCTTGGCCAAATTTATGGGTTATATGTTTTCAATCCTCATGGTCATGGCTTCATGATATTTGCCTTCAATTTTATCAATCAAGTTTACCAACCACATGACTTGGCAAGAACATAGTGAGGTTGCAATGTACTCTAACTCACATGATGATAAAGCCACTACATGTTCCTTCTTTGGGATCCAAGCTACTAGTTCACAACCTAACATAAACACATAACCTGCTATTAATTTTTTACCATCGACATCACCACATCAACTAGAATAAGTTTATCCAACAAGCTTAAACTCCCTTTTTTCACCTGCTGCTGGAAGAAAAATTCCATAATCTAATTTGCCTCTTAGATACCTTAGTCTCCTCTTTGTGGCTGCTAGGTGTGAGGCTTTTGGCTTTTGCACAAACCTAATCACCATACTTACACTATATGTAAGATTAGGACTTATGTGACAAAGGTACCTTAATAATCCAATGAGCCTTCTATGTTGAGTTGAGTTAATGTCACCCTCATCTAAGTTCTTTGTCAATTGTAGTATTGGTTTAGCTAGTGTTGGTGTAGAGTTACAATGCTCAGACTCAAATCTCTTGAGTATCTCACTACCATATATTCTTTTATGCATCAGTAATACTCTACGACATTTGTAAAACTTAATTCCAAGGAAATATAAGATGTTACCAAGATTAGTCATCTCAAATTTCTTCATTAGATCCAATTTGAATTCTTAAGATTCTTTCTTGCAACTACTTATGATCAACATGTCATCTACATAGAGGCATAAAATTATTAGATCATTATTGTTTCTTTTTCTAACATACACATCATGCTTTGTTGCACACTTCATGAATTCTATCTCTCTTACGAAACCATATATCTTCTTATTCCAAGCTCTTAGAGCTTATTTAAGCCCATACAATGCCTTATGAAGTCTCTATACTTAGTTCTATTTCCCTTCTTTCTCAAAGCTAACTCGTTACACAATTCTTCATCTAAAGAGCCATTCAAAAATGCATAATTTACATCCATTTGAAACATGGACCAATTGTTGATATTGGCTAAAACAACACCAATCTAATTATCTCAATTCTAGAAACTGGTGCAATTACTTCATCAAAATCAATAGCTTCACTTTGTATACCCACTTCACATTAATTGCCTTCTGTCCACGTGGTAGCCACAAGTCTTCCATTGTGCTTGATTACTTCAACCTTAACACTTAGCTTCACTTTGTATACCCATTTCACATTAATTGTCTTCTTTCCACGTGGTAGATCAACAAGTGACCAGGAATTGTTAAGTTTTATAGAATCCAACTCCTCTATAATAACACTCACCCATTTAGAACCCTTTAATGCCTGAGTCACATTCACTGGCCTAATGTTTGCATAAAGTTCACATTATACCAACTCACCTTCATCGCTGAACATATCATCTGGTGTAACTACACACTGTTGTAGTTTAGCTGTCATGTTTCTAGTCCTTTAAGGCCTGTTGGTATCTTCTTGAGTCTATACTTTTGCTTCAATACTTGGTTCTTCATACATGATCCTCACTGAATCCTTCTTATCTTAGCATTATTTCTATAATCCCATTCCTCCAACTCATATATGACTACATCTCTACTGATCACTATTTGCATATTTATAGAATAAAATAACTTGTAACCACCAGTTGAGTGATAACCAATCATAATCATTTGGATTAATTTGTCATAAAGCTTCCTCCTTAATTGGTCAGGAACATGTGTATGTGCAATAGACCCAAACCTTCAGTGACTCATGTTTAGCTTGACACTAGACCGACATTCTTCTGGTGTGATTTCCTCTAACCTCTTACTTGGGAATTTGTTTACAATGTATGTTGTAGTGGATATAGCCTCACCACATAGTTCATTAGGTAAACGTTTTCCCTTCAACAAATTTCTCACCATGTTCATGATGGTCCTGTTCTTTCTTTCTACAATCTCATTTTGTTGAGGTGTATATGGTGGCACTTTCTCATGAACAATTCCTTCTTTTCATATAGTGCATCAAAATCACTTGACACGTACTTTCATCTATCATCAGTTATTAATACCATGATCTTGGGACCACTTTGCCTTTCCACCATTGATTTGAATTTGGAAAACACATCAATCACATCACTTTCCGTCTTAATCAAGTATGTCCATAATTTTATGCTAAAATCATGTATGAATGTAACAAAGTACTTGTAACCTCTAATCAAGTCCACTTGGATAAGACCACACACATCATAATATATGATTTCAAGTGAGGATTTAGACTTTCTTCCAACATTTTTGCTGAAACTATTCTTACATTGCTTGTCTTGCACACATTCTTTACACACTTAACTAGAAATCAAAATTTATGGTAAACCTAAAACCATGTTTTTTGCGTTAGATGGTTGATGCCTCTAAAGTTAAGATGGCCAACCCTGTAGTGCCATAACCACTCGTCCCTGCTAATTGCAGTTGTTAGGAAATTATGCTCTAACACATCAAGTTCAATCTTAAAGGTCCTATTTTGAGACATAGGTTTCTTCAAGATTAATCTTCCACTTAAGTCATGCATTCTCATCACACTTCTACAGAAAACACCTATCATAACGGTTGGAAAAGGGATACAACCACACCCGACCAACTGTTGTGAGGTAAGATGTGATTGTATGTATGGTGCTTTCCATCACGGGCTTATGACTGTTGTGATAAACTAGGTAACACGCTATATATCACAATAGTCAAAGTATACAACCGTTGGGATATAAAGTATACATAAACACATGAGTGGATCAACATATTTACGAATTATAAATAGAGCTTTATAATTCTTCTTTTTCAATTCTTTACGCGTATTCTTCTGATCATCAGTGACACAATCAAAAATTGGTATAACTCCATTCTTCATAAGATCCAATACATCATGATAGCATAAATATTACCTTCGTCCGCTTGAATCAATTATCATAATTCTTTCAATTTAGAATGGGAAGTTTTGCAAGAAAATCATCATTTGAATGATAAGCCATTGCTCAAGATCTTTCAAAAATTGCAGCTAGAGCTCTAGATACCATTAGAACAAAACTCTGAAGCAAGAACGCATTCACTCTTCACATGAATGAAACACACACTCAGATTACTCAAACTTTTGTTCATCCACTCTCATACACATTACACATTAAAAATTGAAAGCTAAAAATTGAAAGAAAGAGAAGAAATATATTGCACTACTCTAGAAAGTTAACAATGCGAGTATATAAGTGAGGTTGCCTGCATAACAAACAACTTAAAAAAATTCTAACTAACTTTCATACTCTAACTAATAAAATCAATTCTCTTAAAACATATATGTGGACATTAACCCCCAATTAAATATGAATTAGTTTCTCTAAAAAAAAATTGTAATTTATTTTAGAGGATATATATTCTACATTATATAGTAGTGGAATACATAGGGGTGTGGAAAAAAATTATAAATATAATATTAGTATTCTAAAAAAACATTTATTTTAAAACATAAAAAAATGCAACACTTTTTATGAGATAGAGGAGATATATATTTATGCTTTAAAATTATAAAATTCACTAAAAAATTATAATATATATTTATACTTCAAATTTATAATATTATTGTATGATTAATGTTACAAATTTATCTATAAACTTTGCCTCCACTAGATAAACTTTTTGGGTCCGTCCCGGCTTAAAACAAATTTTTTTTACTAACAAACTCTTTCTTACTTGAACATCAAATAACACACTAACACAAGAATTATATTTAACACTATCTACTGCCTCTATGAATATTGTTGCTAAAGTAATTGATTTTGATATCTAGAATGGATTAACCGCACAATTTGTTTTCTGCATGCTGTCTATTCCTAGTTTAAAATAAAATATTAATTTACAAACATGCATTATATTGAAAATATTTTTAGAATGTGAAAGCTAAAAGAGTTGGAAAGTTCACTAGAAATGAATATTCTCAACACGTTCCACCTTCGAACTCGTAATGGTAGCTAATAAAACAAAAAGTCCTGTGCTTTATGGCCAGAAAAGATCATGTAAAAAGCGATCAATCCTGGAGGCCCTTTAAAATTAAATCATACTAAATTAAAAGTGTATAGATAATACATACATAGTGTAAATTACTTTTAAAAATAAAATAAATAAATAAGTAATATTGTTATGTTTGTTGAATGGTTAAATTTTATGTTTGAAAGTCGTCGCGTTTAGGTGAAATTTTTTATCCAAACATTCTATTTTTTTTATAAAAAATTTAAAATAATTTACTTTTCAAAATTAAAAGTCTCCAAATGAATTGACGACTGCTATGATTGATTAAGAGGTGTCGTCAATTGGATTGGAGATTAAATATAGTGTCTCCAGTCCAATTAGAGACTGTGTATATATTTTGTATGATGTTGCCAATTTATTTGGAGACAGAGTGCAATTATAAAATTTCAAACAAAAATAATTAGCATTAATAATTAATTAAAAATAATATTAGATAATTTAATGATTATATCAATTTGGTGATATTGGCCACCACTTTCACATTTTTTAAGTACCTTTACGCGTTGTCCTCGTTGTTGATTCACTTCAGGTGTTTGAGAATTTGAGGTCTCAGAAACATCCCCGACAAATTTCTTAAGAATTTCTTGCATTTCTAAGAAGTCTTGTGTACGGAGTGACGACACATTACTGTAACTGAGTTCGTAACCCATGCATCATAATTTAGTTTTTCCTTTCAATTTCAATTGTTGTAACCTTAAACTTTTACATATTAATAACTTTTTGTTACAACAATGTTAACAATAAACATAGGCATGACAAAAACACCTGAGTCCGTTCGAACCCGATCCGAAATTAACGGGGAAATCCGGTTTGATTGGGTGCGGGTGCATAGAAAACCTGGTTTGTAATTGCGATGCGGGGGTTGGGGCGGGGGATGTTACTACCAGCTTCGTTCCGCACCCACCCCGCCTCGTCCTGTCTTATGAAATTTACTTTAATACCCTTACTTAAATTATTTTATTATACATTTATTCACTTTTACATAAGTAACTAAAAATTCTCATTAGTCATTACTCACCATTTACTCAAACTCTCATCTTTAAAATAGGTTTATCGTTAAAATTGTCAAGTTTTTAATAAAATTATTAATTTTTATTACTATTTAAAAGAAATCATTTTTTATCATGTGAGTGCGGATATTTTATCACTAATACAAGTATATGAGAAGAGGTGTGAAAATACTTGATCACGCCACCTCTATTTATAGTAAAATTACACATTGCACTTTATTTTCAAATGAATTGGTGACAACATACAAAATATACACATAGTTGTCAATTGAATTTGAGACACTATCATTTTTTCTCTTTTAATTTTTTTAAACTGAAGTGCGTTGGAATTTTTTTGAAAAGTGATTTTTTTTGAAAATATAGTTATTTGTGTAAAAAATTCAAATTTTTTACTCAAACTTTATGATTTTTGTTCGGATCCGTTTAAAAGTTTAAGTTAGTGTCGTGTTGATAGGAAATTTTCTTAATATTTTTTTAATTTTGTAATGGATTGAATACTATTAAATTCAATTTTTTTAAAATGTGAATTACTTCATAGATCTAATGAAACTTCAAATTCCAAAAGCAAATTAATTGACTTTTTTATTTAATTAATATATATAATTGTGTTGCATGAAAAGTTTAACGCGCATGCACACCCCAAAAATGAGACACATGCATTAAAATAATTGTATATGTAACCGTACGGTGTCGGAAAGTGGTATATTGCAAATGCATAACACCAAAAGTTGTTGCTATATGATAAGTATATATAACTAAATTAACTCATCTTTTTCTTTGTATGACAACTTAACTATCTTTCTTGTTCTTATTTTTCATTATAAAATGAAAAAAAATGGAAGAGACTACTTTAGGTGGTATTTAACTAAGTATTTGTAATAATATATAACAAAGAAAAACACTTTTAGGAAATCTGTGTGTTTCTAACCTTCTTCATTTATTAGAAAAATATATTATGAATTGCTTTAAGCTTTATTAGTTGTCCAATATAGGTGATTTATTTAGTGAACATTATTTCCATATTTGACGCATATTTTTTTTTTTAGTGTAATCCCAATTCAATTAGTATTTTATTTAAGTTTTATTTAAGTTTAATTTGAATTTTATATATATATATATATATATATATATATATATATATATATATATATATATATATATATATATATATATATATATATATATATATATATATATATATATATATATATATATATATATATATATATATATATATATATATATATATATATATATATATATATATATATATATATATATATATATATAAAAGTTGAAAATAAGTTGTAATATAATTTTTGACTTCATTGAAAAGTTAGTTACTTTTCTTTCTCTCTTTCATTTTCATCATCTTCATCTTCTTCCATCTTATGCACCAACAATTGTTATCTAGAGCTCTGATCCGAATCCACGGAAAACACCAAGGGAAATACGAGTGAACGTGAGGCGTGTGTGATTGATTTTGTTTCTTGAATTCACGTTGAGTTTACGAACGAAGTCGTAACAGAATCACATTTCTTGATTCTGTTGGATTGAGAAACACGGGTGTTTGATGAGATTTGAGTGAATTCTCGCACAAGATTGAAGATGAATGGTGGAAACGGTAGCTTGAACACAAAACTTCGAGTCTTCAATGGAAAGAATTAGAATCGGTGAATGATTCAGATGCGTGAGTTGTTTGGCGCTTAAGATATTCTCGATCTCGTCAATGAAAGTTATGCAGTTGTTGCAGCAAATGCAACTGAAGCACAGAGGAACACGTATAGAGAGAAGAGGAAAAATGATAAAAAAAAGTTTTGTTCTATGTTCATCAGTGTGTGAATGTGAATGTGTTTGAGAAGATCATTGATTTGCCGACGGTGAAGGATGCGTGGGACACACTAGTACGATGCTACGGCGGTGCTGCATCAGTGAAGAAGGTGGAGTTTCAGTCTCTATGTAAGTAATATGAGAATCTTAATATGAAGAATAATGAGAACATACCTGATTACATTTCTAGAGTGATTCTGATCACAAATGAGATGAAATTTTATGGATAGACTTTCTCTGAACAAGTAACCACTGTAGCAGTTGAACATTCTAAGGACTGAGCACCATGAGAATTGAAGAGTTGCAGAGTAGTCTAGAGGAACAAGAGTTATATCTGATTGAAAGAGCCTCTGAAAGAGATATAATAAGCTCTGAAAGCATCTTCTGGTAAGAAGAATCATAAGCAGTCTTGGTCAGAGGCCAAGAAGATACATGGTGGTCAAAAGTCAGAAGTTAGAAGCCTCCAACTCTAATGAGAAGAAACATCAGAAAGGAAAGGAGAAGTTTGATAAGAAAAAGGTTCAATGTTATTGTTGTAAGAAGTTTAGTCATTTTGCTGCTGATTTTTTAGTCAAACAAGGAAATGAAATCAGAAGAAGCAAACATATCCAGAGGAGAGTCTGATGATGAACTTCTACTATTGATGGCTACTGAATCTGATGGTGGATATTTGGTAGATTAGTCGTATATGGACATTGGTTGCTCAAATCACCTAACTGGAAACAAACAATGGCTGGTTAATTTTTACTATAGAAAGAGGACAAAGATCAGATGTGCTGATAATAAGTATCTGAATGTTGAAGGAATGCAAAATGTCAAGGTCAGAGTGAAGAATGGAAAAACTGTTCTGATCAAGGATGTTTAGTATGTTCATGGCATGAAGAGCAAACTGATGAGTGTAGGTCAGCTGCTGAGAAAGGCTTCTCAATTACTATGTATGACAATCACTTGAAGTTGTGTGATTCTGATAAAAAAATAATTATGCAGAGTGAACAGGGAGGCAACAACATTCAAGGTGAATGTGGAAACAAATGAAACTAAATTCCTTAGTGCAGAAGGTGCTAAAGGTAACAGTGAGTTGTGGCACAAGAGATTGGGGCATCTAAACTTCAGAAGCTTATGGCATTTGAGTTCTAAGAAGTTGGTATATGGCATTCATAAGATTGTGAAGTATGAGAAGTCATGTGAGATATGCATGAAAGGCATGCAACCAAGATTTCCATTTGCATCAGAACTCGCTCCAAGATAAAAACATGCTTTGGGAGTAGTACATTATGATATATGTGGACCATTTGAAGTGTCTTCACTTGGAGGAAACAAGTACTTTGTGTCTTTTACGGATAAGTTCATAATATTGACATGGGTAGCACTCATCAAGTTTAAGCATGAGGTATTTTCTGAGTTTCAGAAATTCAAGATGAAGGCTGAAAAATAGAGTGGTCAGAAGTTGAAAATTCTCAAAACTAATGGTGGGGGTGAGTACAACTCTACAGAGTTTAAGAATTTCTATGAGGAGAATTGGAATGAGCTTTGTTTTATAAAAAAACAGGGTTAAATACGATATGAAAGCACTTCAATTGTCTTAGAAGATGGTGACAAGTTTTGTGTGTGCGAGAGAGATAGAGAGATGTTGAAGTCCTTCAACATATAAAGGAGCCATTGTACTTTATAACATGTGTTAGCCAAGACTCTGTATTCTACTCCGAAGGAAGATCTTGAAACCACTACTTGTTTCTTGCTTTTCCAACTAATAAGACTTGTACCAAGATAAAAATTGAATCATGTTGTAGATCTTATGTGAATTATGTCAATATGAGTATGTGAATCCTGTCAAGGTAAGACTTGATTTGTGTATGAAAAGAATTATTATGGTAGGTGCATTTTTTATGTATCGAAGTATTCTTGTATCAACTTGCATGTGTATCTTTGTTGGCTTCGACAAATACTGGATTTATATGCAAATAGAATAACTAATGTCAGGTCTAGAATGAGTTAAGTATAATAACTTACAAATAAGGCGTTTGAGTTGTGTGGGATTAGGAAGAAGAGGTTCATTCTTAATGTCAATTTTATTTTGTTGTTTTCTTTGTGGAAATAGGAGACCATAATGAAGTGTGCCATTTATGTACCACATTATCCTCTTCGCGTCAATGAAGAGTTGTTTGTGAGGATTGTTCATGAACCAGCTCAACAGTCCAGCTGAGTAGCTTATATCTGGCATACTTTGACGTAAGTACCTTAATGAACCTACCAATTGCTTGAATGTGGTAGCATCTACCCTTTATTCCTTGCCTTTATTTGATTCCACTGGTCTCTTATTTGTATCTGCTAGTGTGACTACAATGTTGCACTTCAACATGATGAACTTTGCAAATATTTCACTTGCATATTTGGCTTGGTGCAAGATCATTCCACCTGAGGTATATAAAAATTCCATGCCAAGAAATTAGGCTAGCTCGCCTAGGCTACTCATAACAAATAATTGATTCATCTTCTATTTGAACTACACAAATTTATTTCTCAAAATTTCAAGTTATGAAGAGGTGTTCGCGGGCCAGTTTGGTTCAGTTTCAAGAGAATCCAATGCCTAAACCGATAAAAAATATATGGATTAGTGTGGATTGAATTTGTATTTTTTTTGTTAAAATTCCAAACCAAACCAAGCCGAGAAACAATGGGTTGGATTGATCGGATACATTAGAAACAAATATGCAAAAATAATTTTAAAAAAGTGTTCAATTTACATCAACTAATTTACCATAATAATATTAAATTCTTAATTTTTTTCGTTTCTCCATTTAGTTTGTGCATGTCACAAATAACATTTCGTTTTTTTTTATTCTTCTTGAAGTTGAATATCTTATACTAGTTTTCATGATAATGATGTAAATTATATAAATTAATATGGTTGGTTCGTGTAGACGGGCTCACGGTTAGAATTTTGGAAATTCGTTACCCGAACCAATTAACATTGGATTTCATTGGTTTGCTTTGACTTTTGTCCGAACTAAAAAAAAAGTCTGGGCCAAACACCGTGGTTTGGTTTGAATTATAGTTTGGTTCAGATTTGGTCGAACCAATGAATACCCTTACCACTTATAAGGAGGTCATCCACACAAAGGCAAATGATCAAGAAATCTTTCCCCTATTTGACTTTAATGTAAACACCATGTTCCGAGTTGCACTTTCTGAACCCTATTTCAATGAAGAATATGTCAATTCTTCTATTCCATGCTCTTGGTGCCTACTTCAGGACAAACAAGGATTTATTTAGTCTGCAAACTAGATCTTCCTTTCCTTTGATGACAAATCCCAGAAGTTGGGTTATGCTAACTTATTCTTCTAGAGGGCCATTAAGGAACGCTGGCTTAACATCAAGATGAAAAGGGGGTAATCCTCTATTGCAATCCAAGATAATTACTAACCTAATAATCTCATTTCTTACAATTAATGGGAAAACTTCATCATAATCAACTCTTTATTTATGTAGGAAGCATTTTGAAACAAACCTGACTTTGTGCATCAGAAACTTTCCTTTAGGATTCACTTTGAGCTTGAACATCCATCTGACTGTAATAGCCTTCTTGCCTACTGGTAACTTGGTAAATTCCCAACTTTTATTATTATTTATAGATATGAGTTCTTTAGCCATGACATCCTTGCAATTCTATTCCTTAAGAGCTGCTTAATGATTAACTGGCTCAAAACCTGCAAGCATTGTAATATGTATCCCTTCTCCATCAGTTCCTACTTCATTATCAAGGATTAGCTCGCATCCAGCTAGTCTCTTAGGAAGTTGCCTTGGTCTTTGTGTAACACCCTTTTCTACTTCACAGTTATTATGGCAAAATAACACAGATATTAGAGTAAGTTATTAAATTCAATAAAAGCCACCAAAAAGGGCGTACATTTCCCAAATCCTCAAAATAGGTCAAGGCTCCGTAAACAACGGGTTTTCCCAAAATACATCAAATTGCACAAAGCAACGGAACTCAAAAGGCATAAATCAAGGTTTTCTTCATACGGGAAAATAATCAAAATAAACTCAAATAAAACATAGTTCAACTCAAAGACCTAAACCCGATGTTACACTATAAGAGCAAGACCCTCTAAATTAACCAAAAGGCTAACAACTCGAAACTTCAAAAGGCCTCAACGGAATCCCCGGATAAACCTAGTCATCTGCACGTTACCCACGTGGAGGCAACATTCAAACAGGCAGGGTGAGTAAAATGATTCATAATAATCAATGTATAAAAATCAACATATAATATGGGTCATCTTCATATTCAACACATTCATATCCATCAATAGGCCTCAAAGGCCACAACATTATAAATTATTCCAAATGACTCATAAATGCAAATGAAACAAGACTCAATGCATGTGGTACCAATCATCACAGCGCGATGGACACTGGGCCATCAACCCTTCATAGATCCCCATCAATAGGATCGATTCTACTAGAGAACTGGAGCAAATCAAAATACTTCACATCCACACAATGGGATTGAAGCCAAAGTAATTGAGGTCCTGAACCGAAGTCCGGATGCACATGAATGCATGATGCACACGTCACAAATCATCCTCATAATAACATCATAGGTGCATCATCATTCATTATAATCATCATCATACATCATGTCATCATAGCTCATCATAATAATCGTCATCATACATCATGTCATCGTAGCTCATCATAATAATCATTATCATACATCATGGCATCATAGCTCATCATAATAATCATCATCATACATCATGTCATCATCATCATCATATACACATCACATAGAACTCACAGTCATACTCATGTTAATTCATTATATTATCACATAGAATTCATAATTATACTCATGGTAATCATCATATTATCACATATTAATCACATGGAATTCCCAGTTATACTCATGCTAATTCATCACAGAAATCACATAATCAAACATCAAGGCATTGCTGCACGCAATCAACATTCGCGAAACTCTGCTACGTTCGCTGGCATGTTCGCTAGGCGAATCTGGGGCGAGTTTCTTCGCTGTGCAAAGGATTCTTCGCTAGGCGAGTCTGGGAACTAAATTGTTCGTTGTGCAAAGCATTATTCGCTAGGCGAACAACGCGATGACAACAAAACTCAGCTACGCACTAGAACCTAAAATCAGTCAAAAAGCCTCACGATTCACTTCCCCAATGTCCCCAAAACATCCCTAACTCATCCCTAAGGTCTTACGACGATAAAGGCACAAAACCTACAGTTCATTAGGCCAATTCCGCGTCATATTCACGCCCTAAATCACAATTTTCCCTACAATTTCCCCAAAGGCATCAGAGTTACTCACTATCTAATAATTTTATCCCTTCAGGATTAGACAAATGTCGAATCAGAGCTTTGACCACGAAGGCCTAACTTTCCTTTTTCCCAAATAAATCCCTACGGTCAAAATCACAATAGTAGGTTTAGGCCATGAAGGCCAAAAATCCCTTTTCCTCATAATCAACCCTAAAATCCCTTAAACCCTCAAATCTACCTTAAATACGTTGAATTTACACATGGAAAATCCTGAAGGTAATACTCCTCATACCTTAATTGTCGATCAAAGCCTTCTCAAATCTTTCAGGGAACCTTCCGAAGCTTTTGCCTCCAATCTTTCTCCTCAGAGCTCTGACCTCAATTCTTTTCACGGTCTAACAAATGAATCATAATCCCTTCACAATTTTGTTAAACCTAGTCTTGGGCCTCAAAATTGGGCTTTTCCCATAATACTCTTACTAACTCCTCTTAATTGTCCAAATTGCCCTTCTTTTACTTATATTTATTTTAATTAATAATAATATTAATATATTCATATTATATACTATTAATTAAATAAATAACCAAAAATGCACAATTCTCAATAATCCACAAAACCACCGAAAATCACCGAAAAATGAATATTCTTATTTAAATAATTATATAAATATTCCAATTAAAATTTGAGGTGTTACAACTCTCCCCCACTTAAAATAATTTTCGTCCTCGAAAATTACCTCCAAAAAACAGAGTCGGATACGATACCCTCATCTGATCTTCACGCTCCCAAGTCCAACTTTCTCCAGCTGGTCCTCCCCAAACTACCTTCACCAAGGCAATCTCTTTACCTCGTAACTGCTTCACTTCTCGTTCATCAATCCGAACAGGCAACGTCTCAACAGTCAAATCATATCTCACTTGTATATCATCCATCTAACTTACATGCGATAGATCTGGAATGTACTTCCTCAACTGAGATACATGAAACACCTCATGCAAATTCGCAAGCGACGAAGGTAACAAAATCCGATATGCTACTTCCCCCACTCTCTGCGAAATTTGAAACGGACCAACAAAACGCGATGTGAGCTTTCAAGACTTTAAAGATCGTCTAACACCAGTTACCGACGTAACTCTAAAAAACACGTGATTTCCCTCTTGGAATTCAAGTGTTTTCCTCCTCTTATCATGGTAACTCTTCTGACGACCCTGCGAAACATTCATCTTTTCTTGGATTCTCTTGATCTTTTTAGTCGTCTCTTGCACAATCTCAGGTCCGAGTACAACACTCTCGCCTGACTCATACCAACACAATGGAGTCATACACCTCCTACCATACAAAGCCTCATACAGTGCCATTCCGATACTAAAATGGTAACTGTTATTGTAGCTAAACTCAATCAACAATAAATGACTATCCCATGATCCACCTTGATCCAACACACAAGCTCTCAGCAAAACCTCTAAAGACTGGATAGTTCTCTCTATCTGTCCATCCTTCTGCGGATGATAGGCAGAACTAAATCTCAACATGGTATCCAAAGCGTCTGCAAACTCTCCAAAAACCTCAACGAAGATCTCAGATCTCTATCAGACACAATACTCGACGGTATCTCATACAACTTCACAACTTCCTCAATATACATCTCAGCTAGCTTCAGCATAGAATGATTAATCCTCATTGGTAAGAAATGAGTTGATCTAGTCAATCTATCCACAATCACCCAAAACGAATCATATCCTTCAAAGTCTTCGGTAAACCCAACAAAAAATCCATAGAAATATTATCCCATTTCCACTCTAGAATATTCAACGGTTGCATCAGACCCAACGGTCTCTAATGTTTAAATCTAACCATCATATTAAAACTCAACCATTTCTTTCTTCATCCCTTACCACCAAAACAATTTCCTCAATTCCGGATACCTCTTCATAGCACCGGGATGGATACTCGATCTACTTCAATGTCCTTCTTCAAGAATACTCTTGTTCAACTCAACAATATCTGGAACACAAACTCTATCACGACGCCTCATGGTACCATTTTCATTAATCCGAAACTCATCTCTTCGGCTTTGATCCATCAAATTCAACCGATCTACTAACTCAAACCAAATTTCTGACCTTCTCGAATCTCATCAATAATACCACTAGTAAGCCCCCAACATACTACGCTTAACTACATAAGAAGTCTCTTCACAAACCAAACTCATATCACGAAATAGCTCAATAAGTTCTAACTCTCTTACCATCATCATCGGTATATGCAAAGATTTCCAAATCAATACATCCGCTACCACGCTTGCTTCACCCGAATGGTAATTCAAACCAAAAACATAATCTTTCAGAAGTTCCAATCATCTCTTCTTCCTTGCATTCCATTATTTCTGATCAAAGAAGTACTTCAAACATTTATAATCACTAAACACCTCAAATCTCGAACCCAACAAATAATGTCTTCAAAGCTTCGACACAAACACAACAACAACCAACTCTAAATCATGTGTCAGATAATTCCTCTTATGCACTTTAAGTTGCCTTAAAGCATAAGCTAAAACTTGTTGATGTTGCATTAACACCTCTTCCAATCCCATCAACGAAGCATCACAATACACAACAATTGTTCTGCCAGATTCGACAAAATCAAAACATGAGTTGCTGTCAAGCTTTCTCAAAAGCTCTTGAAACATTCTTTACACTTTGCATCCCAAAACAAAATCTTGAACCTTCCTAGTCCACTGCGTCAATGGCAAGGACAACTTGGAGAAACCCTTCAATGAATCCCCGATAATAATCTGTCAACCCAAGAAAACTTCTAATCTCAAAAACAGGTTTTGGAGCTCTCCATTGCGATACACCTTCAACCTTCGACATATCAACCACAATAACTCTTCTCGAGATCACATGACTAAGGAACTCACTTCCTTCAACCAAAACTCACACTTTGACAGTTTACATGCAATAACTTCCCTCTCAATGCTGATAACACAATTTTCAGATGCTCAGTACGATCTTCTTTACTCCTCGAATCTATCAAAATATCATCAATGAACACAACCACAAACTTTCCCAAATAAGTATGGAAAATCCTGTTCATATACTCAATAAATACACATGGTGTATTAGTCACACCAAATGGCATCACGAAATACTCATAGTGTCCATACTTCGTTTTAAAAGCAGTCTCTTGAATATCTTTAGCCTTCACACGAATCTGATGATACCCAGATCTCAAATCTATCTTACGGAACACACTTGCAACAACCAACTGATCCATCAAATCATCAATCCTTGGAAGTGAACACTTATTCTTGATAGTCACCTTGTTCAATTGTCTATAATCCACACAAAGCCTCACAGAACCTTCATTCTTCTTAATCCACAAAACTGGTGCACCCCACGGTGACACACTCGAACGAATGAATCCCTTCTCAAGAAAATCTTCAAGTTGACTCTTCAACTCTTTCAATCCCAATGCAGACATACGATATGGAGCTATCGATATCGGACTAGTTCCAGGAACTAAGTCGAACGCAAACTCCACTTCACATTCCGGCTGTAAATAACTTATCTCATCATGAAAAACTTCCGGATAATCACAAATAATTGGTACAAAACCAACTCCCTCTCTTTCATTAACACTCAAAGTTTCCATTAAAATAAACATCTCAGCACCATCCTGCACCGCCTCATCAAAACAATTCGTAAGCACTTAACTTAACTCAAAACAATTCACTGCACACGCCATCTAAGCTTGCAAGACACGTCTATCTCCTCAAACATGACTTCGTCCACTATCAACAAGAGATTAAGGGTGATTAATTCCTCAATTTGTCAATAGACAGCCGAAAATCATGATGGGGCATAAACCATCTTTACCAAACTATAAGAGCGTTCAACAACACACTGAGCCGCCACTTCACACTTGTAACATCCTGGAGAAGCACAAGCTTCTCCCCCACTTGTTTCATTCCCACTTCTGCAGACAAAGGTTAGAAAACAAACGTGTACCGACAGTGTTTTCACACACATGTCGCATATAAGGGAATAAATAACATTATACAACTTGGCCGGACGGACCGACCTGCTCTGATACCACTAATGTAACACCCTTTTCTACCCCACAATTATTATGGCAAAATAACACAGATATCAAAGTAAGTTATTAAATTCAATAAAAGCCACCACAAAAGGGCGTACATTTCCCAAATCCTCAAAATAGGTCAAGGCTCCGTAAACAACGGGTTTTCCCAAAATACATCAAATTGCACAAAGCAGCGGAACTCAAAAGGTATAAATCAAGGTTTTCTTCATACGGGAAGATAATCAAAATAAACTCAAATAAAACATAGTTCAACTCAAAGACCCAAACCCGATGTTACACTATAAGAGCAAGACCCTCTAAATTAACCAAAAGGCTAACAACACGAAACTTCAAAAGGCCTCAACGGCATCCCCGGCTAAACCTGGTCATCTGCACGTTACCCACATGGAGGCAACATTCAAACAGGCAGGGTGAGTAAAATGATTCATAATAATCAATGTATCAAAATCAACATATAATATGGGTCATCTTCATATTCAACACATTCATATCCATCAACAGGCCTCAAAGGCCACAACATCATAAATTATTCCAAATGACTCATAAATGCAAATGCAACAAGACTCAATGCATGTGGTACCAATCATCACAGTGCGATGGATACTGGGCCATCAACCCTCCATAGATCCCCCATCAATAGGATCGATTCTACTAGAGAACTGGAGCACATCAAAATACTTCACATCCACACAGTGGGATTGAAGCCAAAGTAATCGAGGTCCTGAACCGAAGCCCGGATGCACATGAATGCATGATGCACACGTCACAAATCATCTCATAATAACATCATAGGTGCATCACCATTCATCATAATCATCATCATACATCATGTCATCATAGCTCATCATAATAATCATCATCATACATCATGTCATCGTAGCTCATCATAATAATCATTATCATACATCATGGCATCATAGCTCATAATAATAATCATCATCATACATCATGTCATCATCATCATCATCATATACACATCACATAGAATTCACATTCATACTCATGTTAATTCATCATATTATCACATATTAATCACATAGAACTCATAATTATACTCATGGTAATCATTATATTATCGCATATTAAGCACATGGAATTCCCAGTTATACTCATGCTAATTCATCATAGAAATCACAGAATCAAACATCAAGGCATTGTTGCATGCAATCAACATTCGCGAAATTCTGCTACGTTCGCTGGCATGTTCGCTAGGCGAGTCTGGGGAGATTTTCTTCGTTGTGCGAAGGATTATTCGCTAGGCGATTCTGGGAAGGAAATTGTTCGTTGTGCAAAGCATTATTCGCTAGGCAAACAGCGCGATGACAACAAAACTCAGCTACGCACCAGAACCTTAAACCAGTCAAAAAGCCCCACGATTCACTTCTCCAATATCCCCCAAAACATCCCTAAATCATCCATAAGGTCTTACAGCGATAAAGGCGCAAAACCTACGGTTCATTAGGCCAATCCTGTGTCATATTCACGCCCTAAATCACAATTTTCCCTACAATTGCCCCAAAGGCATCAGAGTTACTCACTATCTAATATTTCTATCCCTTCAGGATTGGACAAATGTCGAATCAGAGCTTTGGCCACGAAGGTCTAACTTTCCTTTTTCCCAAATAAATCCCTACGGCCAAAAATCCCTTTTCCTCATAATCAACCCCAAAATCCCTTAAACCCTCAAGTCGACCTTAAATACGTTGAGTTTACACATGGAAAATCATGAAAGTAATACTCCCCATACCTTAACTGTCGATCAAAGCCTTCTCAAATATTTCAGGGAACCTTCCGAAGCTTTTGCCTCCAATCTTTCTCCTCAGAGCTTTGGCCTCAATTCTTTTCACGGTCTAACAAATGAATCCTAATCCCTTCACAATTTTGTTAAACCTAGTCTTGGGCCTCAAAATTGGGATTTTCCCATAATACCCTTAATAACTCCTCTTAATTGTCCAAATTGCCCTTCTTTCACTTATATTTATTTTAACTAATAATAATATTAATATATTCATATTATATACTATTAATTAAATAAATAACCGAAAAATGCACAATTCTCAATAATCCACAAAACCACCGAAAATCACCGAAAAATGAATATTCTTATTTAAACCATTAAATAAATATTCCAATTAAAATTTGGGGTGTTACACTTTGTGGTACAGTTTATGTTGGTGCAACTTTTTCCTCATTATCATCCTCAAGTTTTAGAGTGATCAGACATTGAAGTTTTGATATCATCATTGTCTTTGGAGTTCCAATTCCAGACCTCATCCTCAAAGACTATCACATATCTGCTGGTGGAAAGTTATTTTGTATTAGGATAAAACAATTTATAGGCTTCTGTGTTGTGGTAGCCTAAAAGTACCATTGGCTAGATCTTTTCTTCTAACTTCTTTCTTTTGGCATCAAGAATGTGCTTATAGCACAAAGAACCAAAAATATTTAAATGATTTACACTATGCTTTCTTCCTGGCCAAGCTTTCTTTGGAACTTTTTTCATCAACCTCTTTGTGGGACATTTGTTCAAGATATAAGAAGCGGTAGATGCATCCTCACCCCAAAGTTCACGTGGTAGACTTTTTTGCTTAAACATGCTTCTTACCATGTTGAAAATACTTTTATTTCTTATTTCTACCAAGCCATTGTGTTGAGGTGTGTATGATGTTGTGACTTCATGAATGACGCCTTAAATTATGTAGAAATAGTGAAAATCATTTAAGGTGTACTCTTATCCACCATCTGTTTCAAGATCTTTACCAGCTTGCCACTTTGTCTTTATACCATTTGTTTGAAATCTTTAAAGATCTATAAGGCTTCACTATTGGCATTCATTAGGAAAAGCCATAATATTCTAGAGAATTCATCCACAAAGGTGATGAAGTAATTCTTTCAACCATAACTAGGTACTTCTAATGGTTCATAAATATCTGAGTGAACTATACCAAGTCCTTCTTTGGCTTTCATAGGCAGTCTAAACTTGAAGGCTAGTCTAGGTTGCTTTTCCACCAAGCATATTATGCATAAACTTTCACGTATTTGTATCTTAGGCAGTCTAGACTTGCAAGAAGTGATTATTCATCCTGTTTTTCAGTTTCTTTTTCAACTACCTTTATCTCATGGGCTTCAATAGTGCTTTGTAAATATTCAATCTTCATGTTATCCAAGCCCTATGTCTCTTTGATGGTCACCACTATGTGATTAACGAAACGAGGAAATATTCTCAAATATTTCTCATTGATATTCACCTCATTAAGAGATCAACCAAATTGCTTCATTTGATTTGTCAAGGTCAGTAATCTTGAGATATAGTCGCTTATCTTCTCATAATTTTTCGTCTGCAACAATTCAAGTTGCTTTCTCAATGTCTTTAAGTTGACTCTTTTGACTTTGGCATCACCACCAAAGTATATTTCAAGCGTGTCCCATGTTGCTTTGGAACTAGTTTCACCAACAAATTTCTCAAACACCTTCGAATCAACACTCAAATAAATGAGTTAATAGAGCATTACAATATCTTTTCTTGTCTTCCTTTTGAGCTTTCCTTTGTGTTGCAGTTGCATCTTTTGGGAAAGCTTCAACACCAGTTTTCACCATAACACAAACATCTTGTGCACCAAAATTCACTTTCATTTGAATCAACCATTTGTCTCAATTCTTGTCATCAAGAACATGTAGGTGTGCTGCAAAGTTTCCATAATCCATCATGATTGATATCCCTACAATCACCTGAGTTCCCTATGATCAATTTTGAAGAAGAGAAGAAGAGAGTTATTGAGAGGGATTATGAGAGTGAGAAAGAAGATTGTAGTTTTAATAAGCTATAAGAGTTGTTTATATACAAGGTAGTTGTTACATGCTTACCTAATAAGTAATAGTCTCTTCAGCAACTAAAGAGCATAACAAACTATCTCAAACTAACTACTATAAGCATAACTAATTTATATTAGGATAAATTGAATTAAATTGGTTAGAAGTCTCACATCGGGGGCCTGAACATGTGCTTATAAGTGGGAACATGGAATAATCCTCACTCAACAAGGCAGTTTTGTACGGTTGATTTAGACCCAACCACATTCTTAACAAGATATCAAGAGTCTCATTTAAGATCCGGTGAGCCATCTGTAATGGTTTACGCTATTAGTCCAGTTATCATTTATTTGCACGCACCAGTTGCTTAATCTTAGATATAAGAGAGTGTGTTAAGAGTCTCAAATCAGAATCCTGAACATATATTTATAAGTGGGAATAATATTCAACCTACAAACCAATTTTATAAGAGTGAGTTAGACCATCATAATACAATTTTTTATTATAAAAAATACACAACACAAAAAGAGATTATAACACATTTTATGCTTAAGCCATTAATTATTTTCATTCACTTATATACAAAAAAGTATATCATTTTCATTCACTATATGCAGAAAGTATATCGCTAATGTATGTATACTTACATCCATTAATTATCAGCATTATTTACAAAATAATTCATGATAAGAATACTAAAAAAAACCAAAACCAAATCTACAATAATAACAGGTATTATATTTTGAAACGAATTCGTGGAGGATTGTGAAACCTTAAAAATGTGATAGAGAAAGTACAACACGTCTCAACTTGAACAAGAGAGGAAATTATTTATTAAAAAAAGAGGCAATCTATAATCCATATCAAAAAATGTTAATTTAATTAATTAAAAAAATGAAGAAAAATAGTCCCCTGTCTTGTACTGAGGAAGCTCAAAAGTTGATATCAATTGACATCACAGACATGTTGAGTTAACATCTGTAAGTCAAACTAGGAAGGAAGAGAAAGAGATGATGAAAAATATAAATAAAGTATTTAAAAATAATTAAAATAATTATTGTTAATTCATTATTATCACTTCCAACTGTCATAGTATGTGAGATGAGATCTGCATGCATATGAATGTGGACGTGTCAGTTGTACAGTGGTACAGAATACATTGTTCAGCACTCGTTGTACCACCGTACCGTTTCTTCAGACAGCCAAATCTCTTCGTCAGTTGCTGTTGGCTCTTTCATTTTACTATTGTTACCAACTTACCATTATGGATTTGATTCATCTAAAATAACCACATATTTATAAATACGTTTAACAAGTGATTAAATAAGGTTTTTTTAAATAAGGTTTTATAAAGTATTTGTCACAATTAAATAAAAAATTTCTATTAATTTTCTAATCATGTCTAAATTAGTATTGTTATACATAGTCGGTTCCATGTCCGAATATAAGGAAAGAGTTATGTTAGATTTTCGACGGTCAACATAAAATTTTATCAACTCTCTACGATATAGATCAACTACGAAATAATGTGAATGTTATGTCGTTGTCCGTAAGCAACGTGTTGTATGACTTGAGAGAGAGAGAGAGAGAGAGAGAGAGAGAGAGAGAGAGAGAGAGAGAGAGAGAGAGAGAGAGAGAGAGAGAGAGAGAGAGAGAGAGAGAGAGAGAGAGAGAGAGAGAGAGAGAGAGAGAGAGAGAGAGAGAGAGAGAGAGAGAGAGAGAGAGAGAGAGAGAGAGAGAGAGAGAGAGAGAGAGAGAGAGAGAGAGAGAGAGAGAGAGAGAGAGAGAGAGAGAGAGTATCGTCGTTTGAATGTAGTGAAAAATAAGGAAGGGTTTCCACATTTTCATGAACGGATGTGGGTAAAGAAGTTAGCTCATGAAAGTAGGATTTGTTTTGGAGCATGAAATATAGACACACTTATTGGAAAATTTATGAAAAAAGTCGACATTATTAGGACGAAGATTAATTTCATGTGCCTACATGAAACTAAATTGATAGATGAAAAGGCAAGGGAATTAGACACTTCGGGATTTAAGCCTGCTACACCGAAAGATTTAGATCAAGAAAATGAATTAGGGGTTATGTTGGACAAGGAGTAGAAGGACATTATGGGTGTGAAAAGAGTAGGAAATAGAATCATAGACTTGACATTTCTAGTGGAACAAGACACCTTTAATATTATTAGTGCTTATGCACCTCATGTTGGGTCGACAAAACACCTTAAGATAAAATTTAGGGAGGACTTAGAAGGCATACTTCAAGATATACCCCAAGGAGAGAAGCTCTTTCTAGGAGATGATCTGAATGGACATGTAGGGAGCATAGCAAGAGGTTATAAATCATACATGGGGGTGTGGTCTCATAGAGGTAACTGCGGAAGGTAAATCCATCTTGGAGTTTTTGTCATCCTTTGATCTTACTATAGCTAATACTTAATTTAAAAAAGAGATGAGCATCTTATTATATATAAGAGTGGGGTGACATATTCTTGGGTGGATTTCTTTCTTATTAGGAAGGCGAACATAAAGATTTGTTTGAACTGTAAAGTTATTCTGGGAGAGAGCTTGACTATCCAAAATAGAGTATTGATTATGTATGTAAGAATCTAGAGGAAAGCTAAGAGAATAAGTCACATGATAGCGCCACGAAATAAGTGGTGGCATTTGAAAGGTGAAAAGCAAGGAATATTCCAACATAAGATCTTGGAGGGAGGATTTGAGCAACCACGAGAAAGTGCAAATGATATATAAAACAAGATGGCCAATGAGATTAGAAAAGCAGCTAAAGAGACGTTGGGAGAGTCGAGAGGTTTTGGACCTATGGGGTAAAGAGTCGTGGTGGTGGAATGAAAGTGTTCAGAGCAAAGTTAGAGTTAAAATGGATTGTTTTAAAGAAATATCTAGGGGTAAAAATGTCAAAACTTGTGATAAGTATAAGAAAGTTAAGAATTAAACCAAGAAGGCGGTGAGTGAAGAAAGAACTCAAGCTTTTGATGGATTATACTAAACGTTGGGAACTGGGGAGGGAGAAAATTGATATATAGGTTTTCTAAAGAGAGAGATAGAAAGGCAAGAGATTTAGATCAAGTGAAATGTGTTAAAGATGAAGAAGGAAAAGTCTTGGTTCAAGAAAAGGATATAAAAGATAGGTGGAAGACGTATTTCTACAACTTATTTAATGAAGGATATGATATCTCTCCAGACTCTAGGGAGCGTAACAAGAGGTTAAAGAAGCGTTGAAAAGGATGGGTAATAGTAAGGTGATTAGATCAGACAACATACATATTGAAGTGTGGAAACTTCTTGGAGATAGAGGTATTGAATGACTCAATAAACTCTTTAATGAAATTATGAGGTCAAAGCAAATGTTGGATGAATGGATAAAAAACACTTTTGTTCCAATCTAAAAGAATAAAGGGGATATACAAACTTTTGCAAATTACAAGGGGATTAAGCTTATGAGTCATACCATGGAGTTATGGAAAAGATTGGCTAAATGGAGACTAATAAAAGCGACTCAAGTCACTTAGAAGCAATTTGGTTTTATGCATGAGAGGTCGACCATATAAGCGATATATCTACTACGACGGGTGATGGAGTTGTATCAGATGGATCACCAAGACTTGCACTTAATTTTTATTGACTTGGAGAAGGTGTATGATAGAGTGTCTAAAGAGATTTTATGGAATTCCTTATAGAAGAAAGGGGTTTAAATTGCATGTATTCGAGCTATCCAAGATATGTATGAAGGGGTATCAACTAGTGTACGGACACAAGGTGGAAAGACGAACGATTTTCCCATTACAATAAGTTTGTACTAAGGTTCAACCCTAAGCCCCTACCTTTTTACTTTAATTTTGAATGTACTCACGAAACACATCCAAGAGCTAGCCCCGAGATGCATGATTTTTTTGCAGATGATATAATCCTATCGGGGGAGTCGAATGAGGATTTAAATGAGAGGATGGAGACATGGATGTGAGCTTTAGAAATGCATGACTTTCGCCTAAGCAGAAGTAAGACAGAGTATATGGATTTTAAGTTCAGCAAAAGGAGAAAAGTTTCTAACCTAGAGGTGAAACTTGGAGACCATATTATTTCACAAGTCACGCAATTTAAATATCTTTGGCATGTAATACAAAATAATGGAGAAATAGATGAGGATGTAAACCATCAAATTCAATTTAGATGGTTGAAATGGAGGAGGGCTTCAAGAATTGTATGTGATAGAAATGTATCGCTCAATCTAAAGGGAAAGTTTTATCAGACTGTGATAAGACCTGTAATGATGTATGGGACAGAATGTTGAGCGCTTAAAAATCAACAAAAGAATAAAGTAAGCATATCAGAGACGAGGATGTTGCGTTAGATGTGTGGTAAGACTAGACATCATAAAATTAGAAATAATAATGTTAGAGAGAGTGTTAAGGTATCACCTATAGTAGAAAAATGGTGGAAAATATACTTTGGTGTTTTGGACATGTAGAGAGAAGACCTTTAGATTTTGTAGTAAGGAGCGAAGATCAGATGGAGAGCGGTCAAATAGTTAGAGTTATAAGAAGACCTAGAAGAATTATAAGAGAATTTATTAAGAAAGACCTCGAGCTTAACAATTTATATAAAGCATGATCCTAGATAAAATATTATAGCGGAAGTTGATTCATGTAGTCGACTCCACTTAGTGGAATAAGACTTGGTTGTTGTTGTTGTTGTTGTAGTATCTTATCATGATTAACCTACACATGAACCCATAAATGTTTCACATATTCATACCCTTTTCATCTCTTATTATAACACTTTATTTAACATAACTCACATAGAGTAATATATCTATTGGTTCTAAAATAGCACTCCCTCCATCCCAAATTATTATAAGAAGTTTTTACAAAAAAAATATTGTCTCAATTTATAAGTCACTTTACAATTCTAATACAAAATTAACAATTTTTTCTAATATACCTATAGTATTTATTATTCCTTCTTTCAAATCTTCTTTTATCATCCTTTTTTAAACTCTTTTATTTTCTCTTTCATGTCTAATTAATGAAGAGTGTTATTGTAAAGTTATACATAATTTATCTTTTCCATATAAAATTAATTAGATTTTTTAATTCGTATGAAATACACAAAACATCTTATAATTTAGAAAATAGGTAGTAACAATTTTAAGACAGAATAAAAATTATATAAAATATGATAAAAAAATATATTTATTAAATTGTCATGATTATATATTAGTATAGCCACCTTTATCATAAGTTTTATGTGTCATAGGGTACTCGCTAATAAAAAGGATTTATTTAAAATGTCCTTTATTTATTTTTTATAAATTTATGTTAAAGGACATGAAATGTGTCACTTATATAGTCTACACTTATATAGTTTGATACAAAGATCATTAATTATGTTGTTATATTTTATTATTAGACTTTTTTACTTAGACGATGTGTTGAAGCGATGACGATAAAGAAAATATGTTTTGAGATTGTAGAAATCTATCAGAAAGTCTACATAAGTTGACGCGGCGTTAAAGTTGGTGCTATGGGGCCAGTGGGAGTCTGGTCGTTGACAAGGGCGGTGGCTAGTGAGTCGACACTGATAACGGTGAGGTCAGTTTCGGGGAACGATTTAGGTCTGCCAAGTATCAGATCTGACTAGACAATTATCGCGTATCCAACTTTGTTGTTTTAGTTTATGGATCAGTTTGTTAATGAATTGTGTTGTTGGCACGTTAAGTATCCATTGAATTTCAACAGTTATAAATATGTATCTATTGTGAATCAGATACCTTTAAACAAAGTATAAACGGTTTCTTAATGATCAAGAAACACACAAGGGTTAGGGTTAACAAAGAAGACAAGGTAAAACAACAAGGAATAACAAGGATTGTTTATTAAACTGCTATTCTTTCCTTTCTCTTAGAACAAGATTGCAAGTATACAAGAATAACAAAATAACTTCTCTCCCTTGAAATTAGGATTTTATCTTCCAATTTTTCCTTATGCTCAAGATTGAGAAACTAGCATCCTATTTATAATAAAATAGCACACTAACCTAATGGGATTTTTAACAATTACCCATTACAAGCTAACTTAGGGTACAAGCTAACTTAAACAATTGGGCTTACAAGCAAGACCCAATTCAACATGCTAACAACCCTAGCAATATTTACTCATGCTAACAACCTTAGCAATATTTACTCATGCTAACAACCTTAGCAATATTTACTCATGCATGTTAGAATAAACTTCGACTACAACATGCATTACTTGCGAACAGACTTCGACCACACTAGAGTTCGATCCAATATCTCACAAATCTCCACCTTGGATCTAACTCTATAACATCAAGAAACTAGCTTTCTTCATGCAGATTTATTAACTGCATACAGTGGAAAAACTTGCAACTGGGCAATGTCTTGGTGATCATATCAGCAGCATTATGATCTGTCGAAACTTTCAGCACTTGGACTTCTCCACGCTCGATTACCCCTCTGATGAAATGCAGCCTCACATCAATGTGCTTGGTTCGCTCATGATAGGCTGAATTCTTCGACAGATGTATTGCACTTTGACTATCACATTTAACAGTGATAACTCGGCCTTGAAGTTTTAGCTCCTTTGCAAAACCTTCAAGCCACACTGCTTCCTTCACAGCTTCAGTTAGAGCAATATACTCCGCTTCAGTGGTTGATAAGGCAACGACCTTCTGAAGTGTTGCTTTCCAACTGATTGCTGTCCCAAACATAGTGAACACATATCTGGAGATAGATTTTCTAGAATCTATACAACCTGCATAATCAGAGTCGACATATCCTTCGATTACTACTTTACTATCTTCACCCAAGGCTCCACCATAAATTAGGACTCTATTCAGAGACCCATTTATGTACCTTAAAATCCACTTCAATGCTTGCCAGTGAGCCTTTCTAGGATTCGCCATGTACCTGCTTACAAGACTTACTGCATATGTTATGTCGGGTCTAGTACAGACCATAGCATACATCAAAGACCAATTTGTCTTCTTTTGATTCCTCATAACTTCCTTATAGTCTCTAGGTTCTTCGTCTAGAACCTCACTTGCAGAGATTAAGGCATAAGCTATAAGATCTGCATACCCAAGTCTCTGAGGTGGCTTAATGACTCTCCTCGACCTGTCTCTTGCTAGCAGGTAGTCATTATCAGTCTCCTCATCTTCGACAACATCTTCTGTGTCTTATTCGACTTCGTCTGGGGTAAGCAATTCAGCATCAACATGCTCCACCTCAACAGGAATCTCTCCCTGTTCCAGCTCTTCGTCAGCATCATCAGTTTTCTTGAAAGCCATCTCTGCTTCGTTGAAAACTACATCTCGACTGGTGATACACCTCCTGTGACCTGGCTCTAGGCACCATAGCCTATAAGCTTTGACTCCTTCAGGGTATCCCATGAACATGCATTTCAGAGCTCTAGGTTCGACCTTGTCTTGCCTAATATGAGCATAGGCCACACAACCAAATATTCTCAGTCTGTCGAGACTAGGTGGCTGTCCCGACCAAAATTCTTCAGGTGTCTTCATTCCCAAGGCAGTCGAGGGACATCTATTTATCAGGTAAGCTGTTGTCGAAACAGCTTCCGCCCAAAACACCTTCTTCAATCCAGCACTAACCAACATGCATCTAACCCTTTCAAGGATTGTTCGATTGAATCTCTCAGCTAAGCCATTTTGTTGAGGAGTACCTGCTACAGTCTTATGCCTTGCAATCCCAGACCCAACACAGTAACTGTCGAAAGCTTCGTTGCAGAATTCAAGGCCATTGTCGGTTCTCAACCTCTTAACCTTTCTGCCAATCTGAGTTTCGACTAGAATCTTCCGACTTTTGAAATTCTCAAAAGTTTCATCCTTCGTCTTCTGAATGAATACCCATAGTTTTCTGGAATAGTCATCAATGATGGATAGAAAATACCTTGCACCTGAGTGTGAAGGATTCCTTGCAGGCCCCCAAAGATCAGCATGAATGTAATCCAGGGATCCATGTGTTCTTTGCTTGCCTTTGTTAAACTTCGCCCTACAGGATTTACCAAATACACAAGATTCACAAAATTCCAACTTTTCGACTTTGTCACCTCCTAGCAGGTTCTGCTTCCCCAATTCGACCAGGCCTCTTTCGCTGACATGGCCCAATCTCATGTGCCATAATTCTGTCTTCGACATAGATTTCATGGATGCAACATTTGTCGAACCACTTACAACCTCAGCCTCAAGGGTATACAAGCCTTGTTTCTTCACGCCTCTCAAGACTTCCTTCGACCCCTTCATGACTCTTAGGATACTTTTCTCTCCTTTAAAAACATATCCTTTTCTGTCTAATTCACCAAGAGAAATCAAATTTCTCTTCAAGTCAGGTACGTACCTGACTTCAGTCAATAACCTTATTGACTCATCATGGAGCTTGAATCTCACAGATCCAATACCTGCAATTTTGCAAGATTTGTTGTTTCCTAACAGCACAGATCCACCATCTTGATCACATAGCTCCTCGAACAATTCTCTGTTTGGAGTCATGTGCCAAGTGCAACCTGAATCCATAATCCATTCTTTCCTCGAGTCGCCACTTGAAACCACAAGAACATCAGATGAGTCGAAGTCATCTTGAACAATGGCTGCATTGCCATTACCTCCATGATCTTTCAGGCGTTCAGGGCACAACTTTCTTATGTGACCCTCCTTCTTACAGTGGTAACATCGAATACTAGATGTTTCGCCACTATAAGACTTCTGTTGACTTTTACCTTTTTTCTTGTCGAACTTACCATCCTTTCGCAAGAATTTTCCCTTAACGGCCAAACCTTCGCCCACCGTCGAAGGTTTATGCTCCTTTCGTTCGTTCAAGTCCTTAGAATACAAGGCTGATTGAACTTCTTCAAAGGTCAGGGACTCCCTTCCATACAAGAGAGTTTCTTTGAAGTGAGCATGTGTTCTGGGCAAAGCACACAGCAACAATAGTGCTTGATCTTCATCATCGATCTTCACATCAATATTTTCAAGATCAAGAATCAGCTTGTTGAACATATCCAACTGCTCAGCCAACACTTTGTCTTCACTCATCTTGAATGAATATAAAGCTTACTTCAGGTATAGTCGATTCACCAGAGATTTGGTCATGTACAAACTTTCAAGTTTCACCCATAATCCCGATGTTGTAGTCTCCTTTGATACCTGTCGAAGAACCTTATCACCAAGGCTCAATAATATTTCGCCGTGGGCTTTCTTGATCATGCCCGTCTTTTCTTTTGTCGTTAACGCAGCGTTCATGGCTGCCTCACCCTTCAACGCTTCCAAACAACCCTGCTGAACCAATAGGGCTTTCATCTTCAAGCGCCACAGACCAAAGTCGTTCACTCCGGTGAACTTTTCAATCTCATACTTTGTTGAAGGCATCTTCTCCACGCTCACCGCACCAATTTGTTGTGAATCGGATACCTTTAAACAAAGTATAAACGGTTTCTTAATGATCAAGAAACACACAAGGGTTAGGGTTAACAAAGAAGACAAGGTAAAACAACAAGGAATAACAAGGATTGGTTATTAAAATGTTATTCTTTCCTTTCTCTTAGAACAAGATTACAAGTATACAAGAATAACAAAATAACTTCTCTCCCTTGAAATTAGGATTTTATCTTCCAATTTTTCCTTATGCTCAAGATTGAGAAACTAGCATCCTATTTATAATAAAATAGCACACTAACCTAATGGGCTTTTTAACAATTATCCATTACAAGCTAACTTAGGGTACAAGCTAACTTAAACAATTGGGCTTACAAGCAAGACCCAATTCAACATGCTAACAACCCTAGCAATATTTACTCATGCTAACAACCTTAGCAATATTTACTCATGCTAACAACCTTAGCAATATTTACTCATGCTAACAACCTTAGCAATATTTACTCATGCTAACAACCTTAGCAATATTTACTCATGCATGTTAGAACAAACTTCGACTACAACACGCATTACTTGCGAACAGACTTCGACCACACTAGAGTTCGATCCAATGTCTCACAGTATCTTTGTCATTCTTGTCTTTCAAATCTTCGAAACTTTAAAGCAGAAGATATAGAGAATGGTTTGAGATTCTGAGTGATAATCTTAGAGAGACGAAGGTAAATTACTAAGTGTGTATTCTTGGAATTTGGGAAATCCTTGGAGATATCTAAGGGAGATTAGTAAGCACTTCTAAATATCTTGGGCATATATGATTCATATATAGATAGTTTGAGAGATTGAAAAATACTTGAGTAGTAAATAGGGTTTGTTCTTTGAAACTTGAGTGATTATTTTCTTATAACTCATTTGTAATATTTTGTAACAACTTTTAGAAGTATAGTGAATTGGAGATCTGCTATCCTTCATAGAGTAGGTCTTTTAATTAAATAGGTAAACAAATTATCGTGTTTCTTGTCTTTTATCTTCTTTCATTAAGTTAAGTTGTTGTTTTATTACACAAAGAGTTATTTTTAATAAAGGTCATTTATTTTGGTTACCATTGTTCATTGCTCCTACACATCAAATTTCTTGGTGTGAATGAACTTTTAAATTTCACAACATGATGGACTATGGATCCGATTGAAAAATTTTGCCCTTCTTTCAATAAGAGACACATGTTTATCATAGTGGCTACTAGTTATTTCACAAAATGGATAAAATTTCAACCAATTTCACAAAATGGATAAAATTTCAACCAATAGCATTATTAATTGCATAACCATCTAAATATCTAGAGGCTTGATATCCCTAATTGATAAGGAGGTAATGTTCACTAGTAACAAGGTGATGGCCTTAATTAAGAGGTTTGAAATAATATTGATACATTTTCTCCATACTATGCTCAAGCTAATGGAAAAATTGAGGAAGTTAAGTCCACAAACGAGATCATCATTGGTCTAATAAGAATAACATTAAGGATAATAAGAGTAAATAACATGAAAACTTGGAGGAAGTTATATGTGTCGTAAGTAACTCCAAACCGACCGCAACAAGTTTCATCTAGTATCAACTCACCTATGTAGAATTAAGAGTTATAAAGAGAAGATGGATAAGACCTAAAACAAATGCTTCAAGCTCAACCAATTTGTAAAAGGTCACATAAGACTATTTATCGATTGAAATCAAAGAATCTAAGTTTGAGAAATGGTGGTTAAAGTGGGAGCGACCCTTTATTATTAATATGATTTTTAGAGGATACACACATTAGCTAATGAATACTAAAGGTGAATATTTAAACAAAAACAAAAATTAAAAATTAAAGAAATATTATCCTACTACTTGAAAAAGAATTTAAAAAAAAAAGAAAAGAAGCAAACCTTCCATTGATATTTTGAAATAGTGATAGCCATAGGTTGACTACCTAGCCGATTTATAAAAAAACAAAAAGGAAATCTTATGAGACTAAGTCTTAATATGTTTCTTTGACTTATTTTACAGCATGTTTTTGGTAAGGAGAAAAACATACATGAACTTTTTGGGATCCCTCCGACTTTTGTTTCTTTATTCTTATGGACTTTTGGTTGCTCGACCTCAAGAGTTTGTTGTGGAAGACTCCCTTCGACCGCTACTTCATTGTTTTAAATAACTTATAGTTTCTTAACCTAATCGATTTTCTTATGGAAGACTCCCTTCGACCACTACTTCATTGTCCTTACCTTCTTTTTGGGCCAAAACATGTCTCAATTTGACATTAACTTCTCGACTAATTGAGAAGCCTTTGGCGTATGTTCCTCCATCTACTTATTAATGCGCTCATGTCTTATCATTATAAAGGACATTTTTTCTCAATTTTTTGATGCCATTGGAGCATCTTTTTTCTCTTTGCCTCGAGCTGCTAATTATATTTTTGACAAATACTTTATTTGACTCCATCACATTCATCTAGTTGAGGTGATGAGAAAAATGCTCATTGGAAATGAAGTTTTAGCAATATGTTCCATAAACAGGTACAGTTGGAAACCACCTTAGAAAATAAATTATGATAATAGGATGAGAGTGTTAGGGCTATTCAAAGGGTCAACACGAGGGATCATTTTTAATTTTAGGAACTTTCATTATAGGCAACACACCTTTGTGAGAGACACGTTATATACTCACCCAAAACCTTAAGGGATAGGTGTGTGGGTTCTCCCATTTGTAAATGCTTAACTCTCTACATTTCTAACCAATGTGGGACTTCCCCACACTACTCACTCTTATTTTTCTCAACACTCCCCCTCAAGTATGAGTCTATTCACAATGCTCCCCTAAAGTGAAAGTTCTTTTTTTCATCACATACACTTGTACTGCCTTTGAAAATTTTCAACAGGACGATATACCCACGACCATGTGGGGATACTTTCTATACAAGTGAGTCAATCCATTCCCTCGAACCAAAGGCTCAGGATACCATTAATAGGGTCAATTCGAGGGGGGTTCAGAGATAAAGATGATCAGAAGTTTACAGCTGGATCAATTTTATGATCGATAGAACACCAATCTCATAGTGTTTGAAGAAGGAACTGGTAGTTGCACTTTCATCTTGTGAGGCATATTACATTTTCGCTTTGTTATATGTGTGCCAAGTCGTGTTTCTAATGAATCTATTGAAGGAGCTGAGCATCAATGAGGGTGAGGCTGTTACACTCCTGGTTGATAATGTTTATGCGATTAATCTCACTAAGAACCCAATTGCACGTGGGAGGAGCAAACATATTGAGATGAGTTTTCACTACTTGAGGGAACTTGTTAGTGAAATAAGGTTGAGATTGGGATATGTCGAATTGAAGAACAATTTATTGATTCGTTGACCAAGGGAGTCACAATTGAAGTATTCAAGATGTTGAAAATGAACATGGACATGAAAGACTTGGAGCACTTAAATTAAGGTGGCGTGTTAAGTGAAATTTGATAATTCGAGTGTTGTAAACGATTACCACGGGGGCGTAACCGGTTACAGTTGGGTGAAAATCACTTATGAGCTGAAGAAAATGAAGATTCATCATGGGCATAACAGGTTAACATAACTGGTTATCACTGAATGGATTTATATTTGTAATAGTTGTAACTGGTTATAGGTTAAGTGTAACCGATTACATGTCCAATATTTTTGTTTTTTAAGTTATTTGATTGTGTAACTTGTGTCCCAATCAACTTGTAATGTTTGCATAAATGCCTTGGAGGCATACTCATTAATATGAATGAAAATATTCTTACCCTCAATTAATTTCTCTCTCTCTCTCTCTCTCTCTCTCTCTCTCTCTCTCTCTCTCTCTCTCTCTCTCTCTCTCTCTCTCTCTCACACACACACACACACACACACATACTATATATATATATATATATATATATATATATATATATATATATATATATATATATATATATATATATATATATATATATATATATATATATATATATATATATATATATATATATATATATATATATATATATATATATATATATATATATATATATATATATATATATATATATATATATATATATATATATATATATATATATATATATATATATATATATCTTTCTCTCTCTCTCTCTCTCATACACACACACACACGCACAATTCTCTCTCCCTCTCCATACTCTAATTTATCCATTATTCACCAATCTTGTGGTTCCAAGTTCTAACATTTTGCATCAAGAGTCTGGTTTTGATCCATAAACACATAGTGTGCAACATGAATTTCGTCTCCAATGAAAGAATCCATACAAACCTACCCATCCTTTATGCAAATAATCATGACAATTGATGCAAAAAATGAAATTGTTGTTTGGCAACTAAGATGTTCTTGAAATGATCATAAGCGTAGTGAATCCTATTGTCAAAGGTGAAACTGATGCAGAACGAGCAACACATAAGGAAGAGAAGAAGAAAGATTTCAATGTGTCATTTTTTATCCATCAATGTGTAGATGGTGACAACTTTGAAAAAGTTGGTGATTGCAAATCATCGAAGCAAGTGTGGGAAATCTTAGAGAAGGCATATGTAGGGACTGACAAGGAGAAGGTGGTGAGGTTACAAACTCACAAGTGACTATTTGAATTGATTCAAATGGAGGAAAAAGAAATGATCAATGATTTCCCAACAAGAATCACTCGATTATTGAATCAAATGAAGGCATGTGAAGATACAGTCATAGAGCAGTATGTTGTCACAAAAATCTTGCGTTCTTTAACGCCAAGATTTGACAATGTGATTTTAGCGATTGAGGAATCGAAGTATCTTGTGACGATGAGCAAAAATGAGTTGCAAAGATTTCTTAAGATCATTAGCAAAAGCATGAGGAAATAAATAATGAGAAGGCAAAGACGGAGATCACTTTGCTAGCTCGCGTCAACGAGAAGGACAAAAGATCGAATGGAAAATGACCCATGAAGAGTAAAGGGCATTTTCAGAATTTCAGTGGAAAAGAGTCCCAAAGTTCCAAGAATTCAACTTATCAAAGGGCTGAGTGCAGTTGCAACAAAAAATGACGGTCAACGCAACTTTAGAGGTGAAAGTAAGAGGTTTGACAAAAGAATGTGCAATGCTTTAATTGTCAATGGTTTGGTCATTTTGCAAAAGAATGTAATGTGAAAGGAGAATACATTCTTGGTCATGATCACGGAAAGGGAAGGCAACATCAACAGGTTGTGGGACAGCAGCAACAACAATTTTGAAAACGATTTACAAGCATGGTGTAACCGGTTACATAAAAGCTATAACCAATTACAAGTATAAGAAAATGTCATGATGAGTTCAAAAGGTTCAGTTCAATATATAAAAGAATGGTATTTGGACTCCGGGTGTTCAACACATATGACGTGGAGGAAGGATTGGTTTGTTAAAATCAATCATGCCATGAAGAACAAAGTGAAGTTTGCGGATGATACCACTATAGCGGTCGATGAGATCAATGATGTTTTGATCATGAGAAGGGATGGTCGACATTAATTGATCAAATATGTATTATACATTCTAGAAATCAAATGTAATTGTCTAAGTATTCGTCAATTTCTTGAGAAGGGTTATAAGATTCCCATGGAAAACAAGGGGTTGGATGTGATTAATGTAAACAAGGTTTTGGTCCTTGAAGCTCTTATAGCTTCCAATAGAACCTTTAATGTTGAATTAAAAGTTATAAAGCATAGATATCTTGCTACAACGGCAAGTTGAGAAGATTCGATATGACATTATCGTCTTAGGAATCTCAATTTCGAAGATCTCAAAGACTTGCAAAAGAATGGAATGGTAACTAGGTTGCCATCGATTAACATATCGGCTTAAATTTATGAAGAATTTGTGTAAGAAAAGAAACATCAGGGTAAATTTCGAAAGGATGTAGGTTGTAGAACTAATAATAACCTTGAGTCGGTGTATTCAAATGTGTGCGGACCGATGCAAGTAGATTCCATTAGTGGCAATAGATATTTTGTCACGTTCATCGATGATCATAGTACAAAACTTTGACATACCTAATCAAGAGAAAGGATGAGATATTTGAAGTGTTTAAGAAGTTTAAGTCCATGGTTGAGCAGCAAAGCGATTACAAGCTCTAAGTGCTCAAAAAGGATGGTAGAGGTGATTATACTCAAAAGACTATGAAAGTTTTTATAATCAAGTAAGGATAGTACATGAGGTTGTACAACCTTATACACCGCAACAAAAAGGTGTTGTCAAAAGGAAGAATCAATCAATCATGAACATGGTAAGAAGCATGTTGAAGTAGGACAACTTTCCGAAAGAGTTATGGGGAGAAGCGGTATCCACAACTGCCTATTTTTTGAATAGGTGTCCAATAAAGAAGCTTGAGAAGGTAACATCGAAGAAATCAAGGTTACGATTCAAACTAAACCTGGAACATTTAAGAGTTTTTGGTTCCGTAGCATATCGACATTGTCATACCCCAAATTTTGACCACCTTAGATCCTCATAATCATATTAGAATCATACATCATGAATTTATCTAACACTAATCCAGTTCAAAGTTTCATTGTGAAGTTACAGATGAAATCAGGGTTCTCGCACCGACAAATTCAAAACAATCAAGGAAGGATCAACCAATGATTTGGGCCAATTCAATCATGGAATGAAATCAAAGACAATATCAAAGTCAAATGGGAAGTCAATTTGAAGAAATTGTTTCAGAATCAAGAACAGTGCAGTCAGGAGGCCCCGATTAGGGTTTTTAACCAGTGGGAAGTCAACTGTGGTTTGACTTTGATGTTGGGAAATGTTTTAATGGTGGGAGTGAGGTCCATGAAGTTAATATAGGCTATTAAAGACTATTCAAGAAGTGTCAAAGTCCCAGGATGTCCAGAATATCAACAGGCGACTCGATCGGCACCGATCGATCGTACGGTTGACCGAAAAGTCAACTCCTCGAATTTTGAGAATTGGAATCCAAGTTGTGAATCAAAGTTGTTCCTTATGTCATAATGGACTTGCATATCAATTTTCATGGTCATTGGATCAAAAATGAGAGAGTAATCGAGAAATCGGGAAATTAGGGTTTTGAAAAGGGCTAAACCGTATCTCCTTAACCACACATCCAATTGAGTTGGTTCTAGTCTCATTTGAAAGCTCTTGACAAGTCCTACAAAAGTCCCATACTAGTCCACAACCAGAAAAGGCATACTTTTTGAGATATAAGCAAAAACATTCCTAGAAGGGAAAATAACTTAGAAAATTTCTAAGTTATTTTCACCTTAAAAGCTAAAATCAGCCAACTTCAAGGGGGTTTTTCACCTAGTTTCAAATAGAATCAAAATTTCTGGCCAACATGAAAGTTTTAGTACTATGTGAGGGCTTTCTAAAAAGTACAAGTACATCTCAAGGGGATTTATGAGCTGAGAGATACATGTGTTCAAAGTTGGCAATTTGTCACTTTTGTCCCACATTGATGAACTTTGCAAAAACACCTCTAGCACTCAAGTGGATCAATTTCAATGCTACAAACTCTTTCTATATTATATATTAATCATTCTTAGCAGGTTAGAACAAAGAAATAACAAGGAGATAGCATGGAAATAAGAATGGTGAGTTCATTGCCAAAGTTGAAATATTTGACTTTTCCAAGCATGAGGTGGAAAGTCATTTCTGTTCCAGCCACTCTACCAGGCCTCTAGGCATTGATTCCTCTGTAAAAACATCATACAAACTTGCCAATTAAGTCAAGAAAACAGCTAGCAATCAGAAAAGCCAAGCAAGTGGTCATTTGGAAGAGAAAATATCAAGGTTTCTTCATGGTGAAGCAAAATGACCAAGCAAGCACCTCAATCATTTTCTCTATAAAAGGAGGGATCCCTCACCTCATTTACGACAGATCTTTTCTGATAGAAACCACAAATAACCCCTGTCATCACAATTCCATCATCTTGCTTCAATTTCTCAAAAAAATTACAAAGTTCACCAAAACACTCAAAAATGGCCTTGAAGTGAAATCTCTACCACATCAAGTTCTACATGTTCCAGCACCCAAACTATCATCCATACACTTTATAAATAACATATGTAAGGTGTACAAACCATTGAACCACCAAAAATCACAAGGAATCAAAAAGTCAACATTGCATTTGGCTTACTTTGACCAAAATCCATCAAAAACACCAAACTGAGTTCCAAACATCTTCTTGAGGTTTTGATCACTCATACACCTCACATATAACATATATCAACTGTCCAAACACTCACCAACCATTAGAAGTTCATATCTTTTCATTTGGCATTTAAAGTGTGTTATTGCTTAAAGTGGAAGAAAACTCAAAAGCCAACAAGTGAAGCAAGGAGTCTCTGGTTTTCTCAACATTTCTTGGCTTGCTAAATAGGATCATTAACAGGTATGTAGCTGATCTTTATTAGCTTTAGCATCATATTTCATGAATTGGCATTTTTGAGTGTTTTGGTACATAGTGAACTATGAACATTGCTTGATTCTTATAACACATGCTTTCAATAAATGATAAAAATCCTCATGAACATGAACATAAGTGTGTGGACCATCTGTCATGTTGGAATGCTAACTCACTTATTTTGTTATTTAAACTGGTTTACTTGCTATATACAAACTTGATGATTTTAGTGTTGTGATGCTGTTGGTTTTGCTTTGTATTTTAAAAATTATGAAACTGTGGAGGATAAGGTCATTCCAATCTGATGAGCCTTGGTTTGTATGGTCATCATGTCATATTCTTGATCTGTCGTGCTTAGAGTATACCGATTGGCTGTTTGTTTTCTTTTGTATTCCTGTGGTAGGCATTAGCTGGTCATGCTGTTACACAATACCAGTTTCAACACAAAACCCCTACCTGCTGTCATGTGATAGGAAGTTGGAATTGGCAATGTTTTGAGCTTGTTTGGTTATCCATTTTTTTTAAAATAAAAACTGTTAAGGACAAGCACTTGTCATGTGAAAAAGTTTGGTTCTAAGCCTTGTCATTAGTGAGCTCACCCTGTCAAAACTATTTTAGTACCTAGCATTTAGACTTGTCCCATGTACCATACTTGGCATATTATTGTTTAAACAAGCAGGTTGTGTATACCTCTCATTTTAAACAAATTGGTTTTGCTTTACAATAGGAAAATGCTGTTAATTATATGTGTCACCAAGATTCTATTGTAATAGCAATTTGGGGTAGGGTACTTAGTTCTTGACCTGTTCCTGATTCTAGCATTCAGGGTGTGTGTGTGGTTGAGCTGCAATACTTTGTTGCAGTAAGCAAGTCTGTGGGGATTGAGATGTTGCTACATGCTGTTACATTATATTTGCTGTGAGATTCAGGTCTGGTTTTAAACTCAAGCATTATCAAGCAGTGGCACTTTACAACTCTAGATTTTTGCCCTACTGTTTTAAGGTGTGTTATGCCAAGTATGTCTAGGCATTGTGATGGTCATATTCATTGCTATTCAGGTTAGTATATAAAGACTAGAGGTTGCAAAACAATTGGGATTGTCAATAATGATGATTTGTGGTTTAGGTTGTTGTTCTTGGGTTTACATTGCTGTCAAATATATGAATGTCATGAGTTTTTGCTGTCTTAAAAAACTCTTCTTCATATGGCAGTTTGGATTACATTTACTTAGCAACATAAAGAACTGTCATCTAAAAACAATTTGATTGAAGTGTCATCTAGCCAAATAGGGATGTCATAAGGGCAACATTTTAAGTTTTTTGCACTATAGTAAAACTGTTCTGACTCAAGCTATGTCACCTATCATACCAGCAAATACCACTCTCATAATCCTCACAAATAGGGTGTGTACAAAGTGTGTAGCTCATATTTAAATACCAAAGATCCTGTTTGTCACGCTTGCTAGTTTGTTCACTGTTGTTTCAACAGGATTTCATAAACAGTTTGTGGTAGTTTTGGGTGTATTGCTGTTGTGTTTGTTATATTGATGATAGTCTTGGCCTATCCTGAGGTTATGCCACCACTTGTTGTTGAAGTTTGGTTGTGTGAGACTATGAGTAAGTTGTTTTCCAATATGGATGATGGTTTGATTTGATGCAGTGTCGACCAGCCATGTGTGAATTTTCCTAAACCATACCCTTATTAAAAGCTCCAGTTCTGTGGAGTTCAGGACTGCTTGGCCAGACTGAGTTTGTGGGAACCATGAGTTCCTATGCTATTATGGCATTCCCATTTGAAACCATCACCATTATGAACTCAGGCCAGAATTGAGTTAGCTTAGATCTTTTCCTTTTCCTCTAAGTAACCTACCACCCCCTGACTAACAGTGTTGATGTTATTCTACTGCCAAGCAACACTCATAGTTTGCATAGAACCTTACCAAGATAAATTCACCAACATGGCAGGGTCCATTCCTTTGATTTGCTCCAAGATTGAGCAAGATGCATATCAACTGTCATCAACTGCCATTGTTAAAGGACTAAGTTTATCCCTCATATACCCAAATATCCAGTGTGTTTGGATTGCAGTCCCAAACCTGAACCTGTAGAACATAGCCTACTTTTCTAAGTTTGTTTTGGCCAGGTGATATTTTCAGTTGAAAAGATTTGAGGCTAGTGATCAGGAGTGTGAGTGTCTATGTTGGCCAAAGCATTTCTGTTTGGTTTATGCTGTTTGGTAAGCATTGTGAAATATCAAAGCTGGCTGCCAATTGATTAAAGGTTGGCTTGGTCAAACAAACTCCCAGTTTGGATCAGGGATCAATAGCTTAGTGCAGTAAGGTATGTTTGATTTTGGTATGTACAGTTTTTTTTCTCCCACCATGTCCTGTTTGTGGCTGCTGCTGATCCTATGTCTGCTTATGGCCAGTTTACTTGTGTGGTCTGTTGAGATTCATGTGATGGTTTCTAAATGCTCTTGTTGTCTTGATTTCCCTTACTTCTCTAAGAATCTATTACTGATGAGGACTAGGACCTGCCAGCCAGAGGGTTTGTTTGAAATAGAAAGCAGTATAATCAGTTGTGGTGTGTGAACAACCTAGCTGTCCATCTGTCATGCACACCAGAAATACTAATTCATGGGGGGCCATCATTTGATGGGCCAGATTAGTTAGGGTGTTTGAATATTGTCACTTCTAGCATGTGTGTGCTATTCTTGTAAGACATGGTAGTAAATTCATGGATGTTTTAACTGTCAAGGAAATCCATAGCAAGTTGGAGGGTCAGTTTTAGCATAAGACCTAGAAACCTGATTTTTGATATCTGAACATACGTGCACCCATGTTTGAAAAGTGTATGAGGGATCTCCTTTGTCCTACCTTTCATAAAAATGATTTTTCATGTTTTCATGCTTATAACAAGTACTCATCAAGCACATTCATGAACCTTTTTCACATAAAAGCTGTTTCTCATCAAAAGCATTTTTGAAACATCTTATTTTGGTCATTGGTGGGATGCTTACATAATCATTGACTATCAAAACACACTGCATCAAGATTGCCACTTCCACATACACATTTCTTCACTAAATTAACAAATCACATACCAATTTTCAATGAAAACCTGTCCTGCATAAAATTCATATTAGAAAGCTTTGCATTAAGTATTTATGAGTTGTGTGCATGGTTCTTTATCATTTAAAACAACTATCATGAGTTGTCCATTGCAAATTGCATTTTCAATGTCAAAAGTACAACTTGTTGGTCATTACTCACAACCAACTGTTTTCAACTGAATCTCTTGCTTACTTTTACTCATCAGCATTATTTTAGTATGTGTATGTTTGTGATTTGATCTAAGGTTGGCTAGAGTAGGAGTTGAACAACAAAATACATCACATAGCCTTAGAATCCAAGAACCATCGAATTTCTCACTAGATTTGGAATTTGGAAAAACTAACATCACCATCATCTTCCTCTCATCATTCTACCCCAAATCCATATAAATTTTGTCTCGTTTCGATAAACGGTTAAAAAGTTATGATACAAACCGTATTTGACTAGACAGTGTACTTTTGCCCTACTGACAGTACTGATTTCAAAACTTCAACGCATCGTAACTTTCTCATTTTTTATCGTTTTTCATCCGTTCTTTTTTTGTTATGCTTGTTTTAAAATGTAGTTTCATAATGTATAATCAATTTTCATGTTTGATCACTTTTTATTTCACGCGATCCGCGCACTGACGGTATTAACCCTAATCGGTTGCAGATGAAAATTAAGAGTGTTCCACTCGCGTTTTCTCGGGGATTTTGATTTTTATCATGTTTTAATATGTTTGTCAACGTGTTAAAATATTCTCCTTGAATTATTATCTTTTATCTTCATCTGTACGCTAACAGTCGTTTCAGGGACAGACTGTCGTTACATACTAAGACTGCTGTTTTTTATCATTTTTGCTTCTCATTTTAATTATTCAATATGGTTGTAATAATTAATTTATTAGTTGTATGTTGCAATATTTGCTCCTGTAATGTCTGTATGTGATCCCCAAGCGACGAAGCTCGTCCAATCGCCGATAATACTGTCCTCCAAAGAAAAGCCTGTCCTGTTGACAATCAATGTCTTGGACCAAAATCCAAAATTCAAACATACCCCCGACTTTGTCAAGTCATTCTAAACCTAATTTCATAACTTTTAGACTTTGCTTGAAGTCTACGAAACCTACCCGTACTAGGAGTGTTCTTCACCTAGAACCCTAGGACAGAGTTCGTCAACTCTGTGTAAGAATCATCGTCATGATTTCTTACTCCCCTCCAATGTAGCTTAGGGAGTTTTATCAAACTCCACACAAACATTGTCATGTTTGTTCCCCTTTGAACCTTGATCGTCATCAAGTGTTCTTTCCCTTGTGAGGTGAACTACGATTGCTCTGATTCTATCCTAGTCAGGATACGTAGGCAAAAGGTGCGATACCTTTGCGAGCAAACTCGGAAAACCACTTAGGCATTTTTATTTTGTTTTATCCCAATTCCCAATTAAACTAATGCATGTTTCACCACCTAGCAAGTAATTGAACAAAAGGTTCCTGTAGAGTACTACAGATATTTAGGGTGCTAATACCTTCCCTAGATATAACCAACCCCCGAATCCCCGAATCTCTAAAGCGTTGTTGTTACATCGCGAAAAAGGTTCTTTCTCTCTTTAGACCTATCCTTTGGATAAATTAAAGACCGGTTGTAAAAGAAATATGATTCAAGTTAATTAATAGCTTGATATCAAATTTTCACCGCAACAGAAATGGCGACTTCACTGGGGAGTTTTATTGTTTGAGGGTTTAACCTATTCTGCTTATATACTTGCTATTTGTGAATATTTGTGAATATGTGCAGACTTCTTCTTTTGGCTTTTGGGAAATGAAAGATGGTGAGACAGCACTATACCCGTGCTCGAGAGTACTTATGATAGGAAGGTGGTATATTCAAGGAGGTTTATAGGGAGTTGATTCCCGAATAAGCCAACTTGAAAACCGCTGCTCAATGAAGGTCCTTTTAGAGGGTAGTATTGTTGATCGAGTATTCGTGAAAACAATGTTACTTTCTATAAGGGGCCCATGACATTGAGGACCTTTAGAACACATTACCCCACTTGGCCTTATTAGGATGTAGTGCGATAACTATGAGGGAGTATTTCTGAATAGTTGATACGCGATACTACACTCAGACGAGACTCTCTTGAGAATATTATTGACCCTCGAGTTATTTGGGCAGTTGATAATATCCGAAAGATGGGTCTAGGACTCTGGGAACTTTTTAGAACCTTGTTCTACAGGTGGAAGAAAGCCCTAGTACACTCCTTATTGGAAAGGGTAGACCTTGGCTCCTGATTGAATTTCCCTAAACCAAAACTTGATGTGTATATGTGAATACTTGTGTTTGCTGCATCCATGCATTCATAACATCATAACATAAAAGTTTTATGGAACTCAGTCTCTCATTTTAAAATTTTAGGAACATCATGGATCAAACAAAAAAGAAAACAATCAAGTACACATACAAGAGTCCTAAGCTGGATGACATCGAAAGGTTGAGCACTTATATCACAGATGTAGAGGGTTTCAAGAGCAGATATGGTAACTTGTTGTCACTACTGAGAACTAAGAAGAAGATGGATTTGGGGCTCCTCTCCACCTTGTTACAGTTTTACGACCCGCTCTATCATTGCTTCACATTTCCAGACTATCAGCTCGTACCAACACTTGAAGAGTATTCTTGCCTAATCGGGTTGCCCATCCTTGAAGATTCTCCTTTTCCATTCACGGAGAAGGACCCTAAGAAGGAAGAGATCGCCAGAGCAATATGCGTGGGAATAAAAGATATACAGGAAAACATGACTACAAAAGGAGGAATCTCTGGTTTACCTGCTGGGTTCTTGATCAAGAAAGCACAGTATTATGCAGACCACCTGAGCATGGACGCATTCGAGGCAATCTTAGCCTTGCTTATCTATGGGATCGTCCTATTCCCCAACATCGACAACTTTGTGGATCTCAATGCTATTAAAATCTTTTTGAAGAAGAATCCAGTACCAACTTTGCTGGGTAGTGCTCATCATTCCATTCACCTCAGGAATCTTCACAAGGGTGGTATGATCATCTGTTGTGTCCCGTTGTTGTACAAGTGGTTCCACTCTCATATGCCCAAGGCTCATGTATTCTGGAGAGAAGGTTGGTGGTCTGAGAAGATCATGGCACTGTCACATTCCGATATTGAATGGTACAGTAGAGATTACGACGGTATAAAAATTATTGACAGCTGTGGAAACTTTGGCAACGTACCCCTCCTTACTACAGATGGAGGAATCAGCTATAATCCAGTCCTCGCCCGACGACAACTCGGGTATCCACTAAAAGACCGCCCTAACAGTGCTCGTGTTGAAAGCTTGTTCTTTTTGGGAGAATCTGAATTGAAAGGAGAATTTCTGGAAGCTTGGAAACATATTCACAAAAGAGGAAAGGAAAGCTTGGGAAAACAGAACTGTGTTTCTTTCGACCCTTATCTCCAATGGGTTCGAAAGAGAGCTATTCAGTTGAAGATGCCTTATGCCTTGCAGGAACCCATGGTCCTAAAAGAAGAACGCCCGTTGATTTTCTTCTCTGAGGAGGAAAAACTGAAGATTGCATTAAGGAAATCACAACAGACGGAGGTATCTTGGAGGTATAAATATCAGGTGGTAATGGAAGAAAATGAAATGCTCCGCAAGCAGCTTCAAGAAAAGGAGGAGGAAATAAAGGCAAGTAAGAAAAGAAAGGCCCAGGAAAACTTGTTCTACTTCAGTAATCAGTCTACTCCGTGGAAGACAATGGTTGAGAAACTCATGGAAGAAAAGATTCGAGTGGAGGAAGAACTGCAAAAAGCAAATGCCACAGTGGAGTTTCTGTCAGAGGATTTCCTTTAGCACTGTTTAGTTTTCTTGTAATGTGTACTAAAAAATTTTGTAGTGCAACATCGAAAAATTAAATGAAATCCGTGACGTTTTGAATCCCAAGATCTGAGTTCCTATAAAACTTTACGCATTTGCATCCACATTTGTATTTTAAACATTCAAGGGGTTTTAAAACCATTTCACAGGTATTAAAAAAATGGATCCAAGAAGAAAATCAACCGCAGAGTTCAAGTTCCGACAACCAGATCTGGAGAATCTGAGAATATTGGGAAGAATGGTAGAAGATCCTGAAACCTTCAAAACCCGACACGGAAAGATATTATCCTTACTTGAGATTCAGGTAGATGAGGAAATATTATCCGCGCTCGTCAAGTTCTACGATTCAACCTATCACTGTTTCACTTTCCCAGATTTCCAGCTATTGCCAACCTTGGAAGAATACTCAGTGTTGACGGGATTAAATGTTACTCCGAGCCCGTTTTCGGGAAGAGAAAGTTTCCCTGATGAAAGAACTATCGCCGAAGCTATTCATCTTGAAGTAGCTGAAGTACGAACCCTAATGACCGCTCAAGGACACCCTTACGATCTACCTACCAGATGCTTGTTTGAAAAAGCACAGTTTCACGCCGAAGCCAAGAACTGGGAGGCATTTGAAGCTCTATTGGTGTTGTTAATCTACGGACTTTTCTTGTTCCCGTCTGACAACAGTTTCATCCACAAAAACGCAGTCAACTTGTTCCTGCTCCGAAATCCCGTTCCTACTCTCCTGGCTGATACCTACTACGCGATTCACCGCCGACACTTGTATGAGGCCGGACCGATTGAATGTTGCTCCACTCTCCTCTACAAATGGTTCATTTCACGCTTGCCAAGATATCCAGCACTGTGGGATATACGAAACAGTAACCCATGGACTGAGAAGATACTGTTACTCCAGCACACCGACATTCAATGGTACGACCCCACTTATGGAGGGATCCCCATGATCCAGAGTTGTGGAGACTTCCCGAATGTACCACTCATAGGTACCAAAGGGTGCATCAGCTACAACCCAATCCTTGCTCGCAGACAGTTAGGGTATCCAATGATGGGCGAACCAGATTTCAACTTGATGAGGAGTTTCTGCATTCGAGACGGAAAAGACCGAGAATACAAAGCCAGGATCATCTACGCTTGGCGCCGTATCAACGTCAGGGGCATGACTGTTTTAGACTACCCTGACACGGCTGTATCAGACTCCTACCTAGCATGGGTGAAAGAGGCTTCTCTGAAAATGTTCTATACCCGATTCGAACCCGAATCAACAGAACCCACACTCGAGGAAGAATTGCAGACTACATTGGTAAAAGCAGAAGAAGAAGGAAAGACATGGAGGAACAAGTATTTCTTGGCTATGCAAGAAAAGGAAGCTCTCCAGGGTAGAGGAAGAAATCAACCAGAAGAGGGAGGACCTTCAAGTTAGAGATCACTGTGGGATGATGTAATCGCTGTTTTGTATTTCAATTTCCAACTGTCGTAAGCTCCCCAGTAGAGGGATAAAAAAAAATGATTGTAATGTTCCCCTTTTTAATATCTATGAATGACTTCTAAGAACCCCTTGAATGTTCGAAATATTGCATCCGCATGTCTGCATATCATAAGCATATCATAAACATGTCATAAGCATATCGTAAGTGTTGTTTCCTGTGTCGTGTCTCACCCCGCTGTCTGATCATTAACAGAGGAAAGCACACTGAATCCAACACACAAGTACAACACGAGAGCCAGAGCCCGTCAACTAATGGAGGCCCAAAATCAAGAGATTGTAAGAATTGACGACGAGCTCGGAGATCTCCGAGGCGGATTCAAGCAGATTATGGAAGCTTTACAGGTGATAAAAGCGAAGATGGATACCCAGGCTACTGTAGTTTCTGAGATTACTAGTGCTGCTATAGATCCAGTTCCAACGGCCGACACCATCGCCAACAATCCACCGTACGGCTTACACCCGGATTTTCTACATCCAACTCCAGTAAATCAGCAGAATGTTCCTTTGAGGGGGGAAATGCCCCAGGCTATCCCTACTTATGCTCCAACAGCTGTGCAAGCGCAAGTGCGCCCAATGTTTCATAATTATCAACCAGTGGGCGAAGATCAAGAAGAGTATGAAGGAGAGAATGAAGAACACGAGAGGTTGAAGGAAAGTGTCGAGACCATGGGAAGAAAGTTAAAAGCTATGGAAGGAAATGATATATTTGGGGCAGACACCCGGGATATGTGCTTGGTATCTGGGCTGATAATTCCGCCAAAATTCAAAGTTCCAAATTTTGACCAATATTCAGGGGCTTCCTGCCCACGAACACATCTTCTCATGTATTGCCGCAGGATGGCGGCTTATGTTGAAAATGACAAATTGATGATACATTGTTTCCAGGACAGTTTGAAAGGTGCACCGACAAAATGGTATTTGGGTTTGGATCAGACTAAAATTCTCAGCTTCCAAGACTTGGCCAATGCTTTCATGAGACATTACAAATATAACATGGATTTGGCGCCTGATCGAAGGCAATTACTGAGTATGTCCCAAAAAAGTTCTGAATCCTTCAAAGAGTACGCTCAACGATGGAGAGAGGTAGCTTCACAAGTGGAACCTCCGCTTAGTGAGAAAGAATTGACTGATTGGTTTGTTGACACTGTCCGACCAGAGTTCTATGAGAAGATGATCAGTAGTGTATCTGCCAGCTTCTCGGATATTGTAGCCGTGGGAGTCCGAGTAGAGCTAGGACTGAAAAACGGAAGAGTTACAGGCAGTTCCAGCAGTTCAAGTGGTCAGGTCAAGAAAACTGGTAATCCATTCCACAAGAAGAAGGAAGGCGAGACCAACGCCGTCACCAGCGGAAAAAGTAGACATACGCAAAAACAACCTTACCAACAGCAACCTTATCTGAATTACAATCAACCAATACAGCCAAGTTATATGCAACAAGGTTACCCCGGAGCAATATATCCACCACAGTATGCCGCACAACCCTATGTGGCAGCTGTTACCCCTGCTTTCACTCGTCCCAACTACCAGGCAACACAACCTGCTCCCGGATATCAACCGTTTCAGCAAAGGCAACAACGAGCGCCCAACGCTCCGCCTCTCCTACAACTACAACAACAACAACCTCGAGCTCCGGCACCCCGCCAGGGCTTTCAAAATAGAAGACCGACAAACAAGCCAAATTTCCCGCAGATCCCGATGACTTACACAGAATTATACCCTTCATTGGTCCAGGAAGGTTTGGTGACTACAAGGCCCCTAAACCCTGATACAACATCTCCCTTTTACAATCCAAGCGCCCACTGCGCATTCCATGAAGGAGCCGCTGGTCATGATCTAGAAAGTTGCTTTGCCTTGAAGCATTTGGTGAGGGAATTGATTGAGAAAAAGATCCTGTCATTTAATGATATTCCACCCAATGTCAAGAGTAACCCGCTACCAAACCATGGAGGGGTTAACGCTGTGGATGAGTCCTCAACTGAAAGGCTAATCACTGAAGTATCAGAGATCAAAACACCATTAAAGATGTTGCATGAAAAACTGGTAAAAACAGGTTATATCCAGGGTAATCACAACGACTGTGGGGAATGTTCTGTCAATGCTGAGATTTGTGGTACAGTACAGAAAGACATCCAGAGTTTGATTGATGAAGGATTATTGCAAGTGTGCAGTAAGGTCAGAAGTGGAAATATTTCTGTGATAAAGCCTTCGTTTGATCAACCCAACAAATACAAATGGATTCAAACACCCAAAAGTGCAGAACCTGTATTCAACAGATCAGAAATCTCTCAACGCCGAGCCATTGTAATTCAAAGGCCGAAGCCATTTCCGTACAATGATACAAAAGCAGTTCCTTGGAAATATGGTTTAACAGTGATACCTGGAAATACAGACCAAGAAAAGAAAGAGCAGAAAAAGCAAGACAATGTTACAAATATCGTGGGCACGAGCAAGATGACCCGCAGCGGTCGAATTTATCAGCCCAAAATTACGATAGTGACTCCGAAACCCACTACCCCGGTGGAAACACAGAACAGAGAGGTGACAGATCCCGAGAAAGAAGATGATGAGTTTTTGAGGATTATCCGGAAAAGCGATTACAAGATAGTGGATCAGCTCCACCAAACGCCGGCCAAAATATCTGTCCTGTCCTTATTAATAAATTCCCCCGCTCATCGGGAGGCGCTGCAGAAAGTACTCCAACAAGCCCATGTAACCAGAGATATAACGCTGGGGCAATTTGACTCGGTAGTAGCCAATATCACAGCGTGCAATACGTTGAGCTTTAGTGACGCTGAATTGCCAAAAGAAGGTCGTAGCCATAACAAAGCCTTACATATATCTATAAAGTGCCAGGAAGATACACTCGCACGAGTCTTAATAGATAACGGATCATCTTTAAATGTGTTGCCCGCAAGGTCACTTGCAAGATTGGCCTATGTAGGAGCAGAAATGAGACCTACCTCCTTGATCGTGAAAGCTTTCGATGGATCAAGAAGGGCTGTTATTGGAGAAGTGGAATTACCCGTCATGGTAGGGCCACACATGTTTGATATAACGTTCCAGGTGATGGATATTAATCCCGCCTTCAGCTGTTTGTTGGGCCGACCATGGATACATGAAGCCGGGGCGGTGACATCAACTCTACATCAACGGTTAAAATATGTGGTGAATGATCAGCTAATAATTGTGCACGGCGAGGAAGACTTTATGGTGAGTAATCTGTCATCCTTCAGATACATTGAAGCGGAAGAAGGAGCGCTGGAGACCTCGTTTCAAGCGTTGGAAATAGCTCATGCGGTAATGGTAGAAGAAACAGTAGCCAAGGGTAATCCGTCGTTCGTTTCAGCCCAGAGCATCAAGTCAGCATTGAAAGAAGGCACTCCTGCAGGATGGGGAGAAGTTATTGAAGTACAGCCAAAGATGAACAGACAAGGGTTGGGTTACAAACCGACTCAGGATGAAGATACAACAACTGGCCAAAAGCGTCCTAGAACAATCCAGGAAGTATTCATCAGCGGAGGGTCCCAAATTAATGCAATAGGGAACGAAGAAGAAAGTGAAGATATCGGACACCTAGTATATCAGTGCAACTCCCCCTTGAACAACTGGGAGGCTATTGACATCCCTGTAGTGTGTCACGAGTTAAAGTAATTTGCTTTGTGTCTTTTTCTTGTTTTATTATTTCAAAAAACTCCATGACCGTGCCCAAGGTCATAGGAATATTTTGTACGGGCCCCGAAATTTCAAAGAATATCAATGAAAATGGACCGTTTTGCTAAATTTCCTCATTTCTTTTGATGCTTTTATCGTTTCCACTTTTAAAAGAAAAATTGGCAATCATAAAAAACCCAAAAACAATCTTCTCTTTTGTGTGCTGCATTTATCTGTGCATGTTTAATAAAATTAAACCGTTCCCACCTGCAGCCGCATTCAAAAACCCATTGACGCCCATGACCAGGCATCTCCTCCTGACTTTGATTCACCAGTTTACCAAGCTGAAGAGGAGGGCGAAAACTTTGAAATACCTGATGAACTGGTAAGACTAACTCAAGACGAAGACAGAAAGCTCGAGCCTTACAAAGAACAGGTTGAAGTCATCAACTTGGGTTCAGAAGATGACAGGAAAGAAGTCAAGATTGGGGCAAGTCTAGAGACGAATATCAAACAGCAATTAAAAGAACTTTTGAAGGAATATGTGGATGTGTTTGCTTGGTCCTATCAAGATATGCCGGGTCTAAACACTGACATAGTGGTTCACAAGCTTCCGCTCAAGCCAGAGTGCCCGCCAGTAAAACAGAAACTCCGCAGAACCAGACCAGACATGGCACTCAAAATCAGAGATGAAGTAAAAAAGCAGGTAGATGCAGGGTTCTTGGCTGTATCCAAATATCCCGAATGGGTAGCCAACATTGTCCCAGTGCCTAAGAAGGATGGTAAAGTCCGGATGTGCGTAGATTACAGAGATTTAAACAAGGCCAGTCCAAAGGATGATTTCCCGTTACCTCACATTGATACGTTAGTAGACAACACTGCTCGTTTCGAAGTTTTCTCTTTTATGGATGGTTTCTCTGGGTACAATCAGATCAAGATGGATCCCGATGATAGGGAAAAGACTACTTTCATCACCCCGTGGGGAACTTACTGTTACAAAGTCATGCCGTTCGGTTTAAAGAATGCTGGTGCCACCTACCAACGGGCCATGGTCACTCTGTTCCACGACATGATGCATAAAGAAATCGAAGTCTACGTGGATGACATGATTGCCAAATCCCAAAGTGAAGAGGGTCATCTCGAACATCTGTTAAAATTATTCAAAAGGCTCCGAAAGTACCAACTGAGGTTGAATCCTGCCAAATGTACCTTTGGGGTAAGATCAGGAAAGCTGCTTGGTTTCATTGTTAGTCAACGAGGAATTGAAGTAGATCCGGATAAAGTCCGTGCCATTCAAGACATGCCGGCTCCTCAAACTGAAAAACAAGTCAGAGGTTTTCTGGGAAGACTGAATTACATATCTCGGTTCATTTCTAACATGACACCAACCTGTGAACCCATCTTCAAACTGTTGCGCAAAGATCAGCCAGTGGTTTGGAACGAAGACTGTCAGCAGGCCTTTGACAAAATTAAAGGATATTTGCAAGAACCACCTATCCTGATACCCCCGGTCCCGGGGAGGCCATTATTTATGTACCTTACTGTCCTTGAAAATTCTATGGGCTGTATGTTGGGCCAACAAGACGAATCTGGACGAAGAGAACACGCCATTTACTACTTGAGCAAAAAGTTTACTGATTGTGAAAGCCGTTATTCGCTCCTTGAGAAGACATGTTGTGCATTAGCATGGGCCGCCAAAAGACTAAGACAGTACATGGTCTGCCATACAACTCTACTAATTGCAAAAATGGATCCTATCAAGTATATCTTTGAAAAGCCCGCTCAGACCGGAAGACTTGCCAGATGGCACATGCTATTGTCAGAATACGACATCCAATATGTAACTCAAAAATCTATCAAAGGCAGTATCTTGTCAGATTACCTTGCCGAACAGCCAGTTGAAAATGATGAGTCTGTTAAGCTCGATTTTCCCGATGAAGACATTATGGCAGTAAAAGATTGTGAAAGGGTTGATCCTGTTGAAGACTCACCACCAAGTTCTCCTTGGAAGATGATGTTTGACGGTTCTTCAAATTACAGCGGACACGGAGTAGGGGCAGTCTTAATGAATCCTGAAGGTGGTTACACGCCATTCACGGCTCGGTTGGATTTTGATTGTACAAACAACATTGCAGAATACGAGGCATGTATCCTTGGTCTCGAAGCGGCCATTGATCTCAAAATTAAAACTCTAGAAGTGAGCGGCGATTCAGCACTAGTCATCTACCAGGTCACAGGCGAATGGGAGACCCGACATGAAAACCTGGTCCCATACAGAGCATATATTGTCGACATGATCGAGTACTTTGACGAGATTACCTTCAAGCATGTACCCAGGTCTGAAAATCACATTGCCGATGCTTTAGCCATGTTGGCTTCCATGTGGAAAGTCAGGGATGTTAATGATGCCACCCTCATCAGGATTGAGCGAAAAACAGAACCTGCTTACTGTCAGATGATCGATGAAGAGACGGATGGTAAACCGTGGTATCACGACATAAAGAACTTTCTGTTAACACAAGAATATCCGACAAATGCTACGTCTCTCGACAAGAAAACTCTGAGAAGATTAGCGTCAAAGTTCTTCATCAGCAATGGTATACTCTATAAAAGAAATCATGACATGGTTCTGCTCAGATGCGTTGACAAAAGAGAAGCAGATTTATTAATGAAAGATGTCCACGAAGGAATCTTCGGCACTCACGCCAACGGGTACGCAATGTCCAGAAAAATCTTGAGAGCCGGATACTACTGGCTGACATTAGAAAATGATTGCATCCAATTCTCCAGGAAGTGCCACAAATGTCAAATCTACGCAGATAAAATGCATGTACCTCCGACATTGTTAAATGTACTGTCATCACCGTGGCCATTCTCAATGTGGGGCATCGACATGATTGGGGCAATTGAGCCGAAAGCTTCCAACGGGCACCGCTTCATCCTGGTCGCCATTGATTACTTTACCAAATGGGTCGAAGCTGCTTCCTACACCAACGTGACTCGACAGGTGGTGGCACGCTTTATCAAGAAGGAAATAATCTGCCGATACGGGATTCCCAACCGAATCATTACGGACAACGGAACCAATCTGAACAACAAAGTAATGAAAGAATTATGTGATGAGTTCAAGATTGAGCATCATAATTCTTCTCCCTACCGTCCGAAGATGAACGGAGCTGTTGAGGCAGCTAACAAAAATATCAAAAAGATCGTGCAAAAGATGGTGAAGACCTACAAAGACTGGCATGAAATGCTGCCGTTTGCCCTGCACGGATACCGAACATCCGTCCGCACTTCAACAGGGGCAACCCCTTTTTCATTAGTATACGGGATGGATGCTGTACTCCCAATTGAAGTTGAGATCCCTTCGTTAAGGGTTATCATGGAAGCTAAGCTGGAAGAAGCAGAGTGGGTCAGAGAAAGGTTTGACCAACTGAATTTAATTGATGAAAAGCGTATATCAGCAATGTGTCATGGTCAGATATACCAGAAAAGGATCAAGAAAGCCTTTGACAAGAAGGTTCGTATCCGGGAGTTCCGAGAAGGCGAACTTGTACTAAAGAAGATCTTACCAGTTCACAAAGACGCCAGAGGGAAGTGGATGCCCAATTACGATGGCCCTTTCATTGTGAAAACAGTTTTCTCAGGAGGATCATTAATCCTTACAACCATGGATGGAGAGCAACTTACTCATCCAATAAATTCTGATGCAGTCAGAAAATATTACGCCTAAAAGAAAGCCCGATAAGTCGAAAACTCGCGAGAGCGGCTTATGCAAAAGTTAGGGTAAAAAGGAAAAAGAGAAAAAGAGAAAAGAATTGAAAGCTCGCTAAGTTGAAAACCCGAAAGGGCGGCTTAGGCAAAAATGAGCGTCCCGGTGGATTGAAAACCCGAAAGGGCGATCCAGGCAAAAATTAGGGACAAAGGCGTTTCACTGCATCAGAAGGTTGTCACCAATGCAGCAAGTTACACAAAGAAAACTCACTTCCCATCGCTCTCGTCAGAAGCAAGGATGTTGATGAATTCTGGTCTTTAGGGGATAAATGGTCATGGGATTCAATGTAACCTTTCCACAATTGCCATTTTTCGCTTGTACAATGTTCTATGGAATCTAGCCATTGGCAAGATCTCCCTCTTAAATAAAATCAGTCTTGAGCCATTCTTTTGTTTACAACTATTACTTTCCTTTATCATTTCTGTTATGCAAAGCGTTGTTCATTTATCAAATGATAGCTTTGAAAAATGTAAGAGGTCAAGATTTTTCATAATAAAACTTGAAAAAGATTTGCAAAAACAAACGCTTTAACTTGTGAGACACTCAGCCCGATCATATGCCCCCTGATGTCTCGAGGTGGCAGGAGCATTGATATACATGTGTGTCATTCCCCCAGTTGAAGCATTAACAAATTCGTTCACTTAGGATCGCCTTTGGTCATGTGTAGTAACCAAGACTAAAGAAACCATCATGTGAAGGTTGAAGAACTCACCCTCGACAGGGTTATCAAAAGACAGTGATCACTTGTACATTGCGGATTGACTTGATTAAAGCTCCATTCCTCAGTACAGTTTCAGATTATTTACCACTCGGCCTGGATTCAGTGTGGTTTTCCCCGCCCCCCAGTGTTGTGTTATCTCATTATTTGTTTGTTACTTCAAGTCCAGTTGTCACTGGCATCCATATATTTTATCTCGTAGTTGTCACTACAGCTTTTTCAAAGTCCAGTTGTCACTGGCACCGTGTGTTTGTTGGTCGTCACCAACATTCCCTTTTGAAGTCCAGTCGTCGCTGGCACCTGATATTTCTGTTGGTCGTCACCAACCTTTCCTAGTAAAGTCCAGTTGTCACTGGCACCGCAAAATCCAATTGTCATTGGTATCGTTTGTTGGTAGTCACCAACGTCCCCAGTCAAGTCCAGTTGTAACTGGCAACCTCCAACCGAACCGTGGTTTGTAATTGTTGTTATTAAATCCCCGTGAAGTCCAGTTGTCACTGGCATCATTAAATCCAATTGTCATTGGTATCTTGTGTTGGTCGTCACCAACCTCCCCATTGAAGTCCAGTCGTAACTGGCATTCTCACCCAAATTGTCATTTGTGGTTGTTACTCAGATTTCCCCAGTAAGTCCAGTTGTCACTGGCATCCTTATCCGACATCACTATTGGTCGTTACCAAATTCTGTGAAAATCCAGTTGTAACCGGTATTGTTGTTTATCCATTCGGTCGTCACCGATACAGTTAGCTAAAGTCCAGTTGTCACTGGCATTCCTTACCTTTTGCTCTGGATGGGTAGTCACCCTTATCCCGGCATGTCTTTGCTTTTCCAGTCTGGTCCTGGAGGTCTAGTAGTCACTAGTATCCCCCGTGTGTCCGGTTCTTGTTTATAGTCCATTCCTGAAGATCCCGTTTGAACTCTTCACTATAGGAAGGCCTTGACTGATCATTCCCAGCAAGGTTTGACTCATTTTCCTTTGTTTCCCCATGTGGAGTCACCCTTTCCCCGGTAAAGTTATCTTTTCCCCAGTGGAACGCATCTCTTTCCCCGGTGAAATACCCCTTTTCCCCAGTGAACGGTCGTCCTCGTCAGGTCCCGCTCCTCCAGTCAAGTTATATTCTCAGTTGTCATCATTTAGTCATGTCTGAACTAGCTGATATCCAGTCTCTCTTTCCCCAGTGCGTGTCCTTCTATAAGGACATTCCCAGTGTGTCGAGTCTTCTGAGACTATTCCCCAGTGGATAGCAGTCTGTTTTACCTTTTGCGTGCCTTGCATCTTCATGCATCATAAATCATCATGTAGGAAGCATAGCATTTGAACATTTATCCTTTGCATAGCATCGGATCTAAGGTGCAAAATTTTTGGTTCTTCTGTATTTAAATACCTCTCACTACGATTCTCCGAGGATTGCCATCCCCAGTTCATCTAGTGAAAATATTTAAATAGGGGCAACTGTCATACCCCAAATTTTGACCACCTTAGATCCTCATAATCATATTAGAATCATACATCATGAATTTATCTAACACTAATCCAGTTCAAAGTTTCATTGTGAAGTTACAGATGAAATCAGGGTTCTCGCACCGACAAATTCAAAACAATCAAGGAAGGATCAACCAATGATTTGGGCCAATTCAATCATGGAATGAAATCAAAGACAATATCAAAGTCAAATGGGAAGTCAATTTGAAGAAATTGTTTCAGAATCAAGAACAGTGCAGTCAGGAGGCCCCGATTAGGGTTTTTAACCAGTGGGAAGTCAACTGTGGTTTGACTTTGATGTTGGGAAATGTTTTAATGGTGGGAGTGAGGTCCATGAAGTTAATATAGGCTATTAAAGACTATTCAAGAAGTGTCAAAGTCCCAGGATGTCCAGAATATCAACAGGCGACTCGATCGGCACCGATCGATCGTACGGTTGACCGAAAAGTCAACTCCTCGAATTTTGAGAATTGGAATCCAAGTTGTGAATCAAAGTTGTTCCTTATGTCATAATGGACTTGCATATCAATTTTCATGGTCATTGGATCAAAAATGAGAGAGTAATCGAGAAATCGGGAAATTAGGGTTTTGAAAAGGGCTAAACCGTATCTCCTTAACCACACATCCAATTGAGTTGGTTCTAGTCTCATTTGAAAGCTCTTGACAAGTCCTACAAAAGTCCCATACTAGTCCACAACCAGAAAAGGCATACTTTTTGAGATATAAGCAAAAACATTCCTAGAAGGGAAAATAACTTAGAAAATTTCTAAGTTATTTTCACCTTAAAAGCTAAAATCAGCCAACTTCAAGGGGGTTTTTCACCTAGTTTCAAATAGAATCAAAATTTCTGGCCAACATGAAAGTTTTAGTACTATGTGAGGGCTTTCTAAAAAGTACAAGTACATCTCAAGGGGATTTATGAGCTGAGAGATACATGTGTTCAAAGTTGGCAATTTGTCACTTTTGTCCCACATTGATGAACTTTGCAAAAACACCTCTAGCACTCAAGTGGATCAATTTCAATGCTACAAACTCTTTCTATATTATATATTAATCATTCTTAGCAGGTTAGAACAAAGAAATAACAAGGAGATAGCATGGAAATAAGAATGGTGAGTTCATTGCCAAAGTTGAAATATTTGACTTTTCCAAGCATGAGGTGGAAAGTCATTTCTGTTCCAGCCACTCTACCAGGCCTCTAGGCATTGATTCCTCTGTAAAAACATCATACAAACTTGCCAATTAAGTCAAGAAAACAGCTAGCAATCAGAAAAGCCAAGCAAGTGGTCATTTGGAAGAGAAAATATCAAGGTTTCTTCATGGTGAAGCAAAATGACCAAGCAAGCACCTCAATCATTTTCTCTATAAAAGGAGGGATCCCTCACCTCATTTACGACAGATCTTTTCTGATAGAAACCACAAATAACCCCTGTCATCACAATTCCATCATCTTGCTTCAATTTCTCAAAAAAATTACAAAGTTCACCAAAACACTCAAAAATGGCCTTGAAGTGAAATCTCTACCACATCAAGTTCTACATGTTCCAGCACCCAAACTATCATCCATACACTTTATAAATAACATATGTAAGGTGTACAAACCATTGAACCACCAAAAATCACAAGGAATCAAAAAGTCAACATTGCATTTGGCTTACTTTGACCAAAATCCATCAAAAACACCAAACTGAGTTCCAAACATCTTCTTGAGGTTTTGATCACTCATACACCTCACATATAACATATATCAACTGTCCAAACACTCACCAACCATTAGAAGTTCATATCTTTTCATTTGGCATTTAAAGTGTGTTATTGCTTAAAGTGGAAGAAAACTCAAAAGCCAACAAGTGAAGCAAGGAGTCTCTGGTTTTCTCAACATTTCTTGGCTTGCTAAATAGGATCATTAACAGGTATGTAGCTGATCTTTATTAGCTTTAGCATCATATTTCATGAATTGGCATTTTTGAGTGTTTTGGTACATAGTGAACTATGAACATTGCTTGATTCTTATAACACATGCTTTCAATAAATGATAAAAATCCTCATGAACATGAACATAAGTGTGTGGACCATCTGTCATGTTGGAATGCTAACTCACTTATTTTGTTATTTAAACTGGTTTACTTGCTATATACAAACTTGATGATTTTAGTGTTGTGATGCTGTTGGTTTTGCTTTGTATTTTAAAAATTATGAAACTGTGGAGGATAAGGTCATTCCAATCTGATGAGCCTTGGTTTGTATGGTCATCATGTCATATTCTTGATCTGTCGTGCTTAGAGTATACCGATTGGCTGTTTGTTTTCTTTTGTATTCCTGTGGTAGGCATTAGCTGGTCATGCTGTTACACAATACCAGTTTCAACACAAAACCCCTACCTGCTGTCATGTGATAGGAAGTTGGAATTGGCAATGTTTTGAGCTTGTTTGGTTATCCATTTTTTTTAAAATAAAAACTGTTAAGGACAAGCACTTGTCATGTGAAAAAGTTTGGTTCTAAGCCTTGTCATTAGTGAGCTCACCCTGTCAAAACTATTTTAGTACCTAGCATTTAGACTTGTCCCATGTACCATACTTGGCATATTATTGTTTAAACAAGCAGGTTGTGTATACCTCTCATTTTAAACAAATTGGTTTTGCTTTACAATAGGAAAATGCTGTTAATTATATGTGTCACCAAGATTCTATTGTAATAGCAATTTGGGGTAGGGTACTTAGTTCTTGACCTGTTCCTGATTCTAGCATTCAGGGTGTGTGTGTGGTTGAGCTGCAATACTTTGTTGCAGTAAGCAAGTCTGTGGGGATTGAGATGTTGCTACATGCTGTTACATTATATTTGCTGTGAGATTCAGGTCTGGTTTTAAACTCAAGCATTATCAAGCAGTGGCACTTTACAACTCTAGATTTTTGCCCTACTGTTTTAAGGTGTGTTATGCCAAGTATGTCTAGGCATTGTGATGGTCATATTCATTGCTATTCAGGTTAGTATATAAAGACTAGAGGTTGCAAAACAATTGGGATTGTCAATAATGATGATTTGTGGTTTAGGTTGTTGTTCTTGGGTTTACATTGCTGTCAAATATATGAATGTCATGAGTTTTTGCTGTCTTAAAAAACTCTTCTTCATATGGCAGTTTGGATTACATTTACTTAGCAACATAAAGAACTGTCATCTAAAAACAATTTGATTGAAGTGTCATCTAGCCAAATAGGGATGTCATAAGGGCAACATTTTAAGTTTTTTGCACTATAGTAAAACTGTTCTGACTCAAGCTATGTCACCTATCATACCAGCAAATACCACTCTCATAATCCTCACAAATAGGGTGTGTACAAAGTGTGTAGCTCATATTTAAATACCAAAGATCCTGTTTGTCACGCTTGCTAGTTTGTTCACTGTTGTTTCAACAGGATTTCATAAACAGTTTGTGGTAGTTTTGGGTGTATTGCTGTTGTGTTTGTTATATTGATGATAGTCTTGGCCTATCCTGAGGTTATGCCACCACTTGTTGTTGAAGTTTGGTTGTGTGAGACTATGAGTAAGTTGTTTTCCAATATGGATGATGGTTTGATTTGATGCAGTGTCGACCAGCCATGTGTGAATTTTCCTAAACCATACCCTTATTAAAAGCTCCAGTTCTGTGGAGTTCAGGACTGCTTGGCCAGACTGAGTTTGTGGGAACCATGAGTTCCTATGCTATTATGGCATTCCCATTTGAAACCATCACCATTATGAACTCAGGCCAGAATTGAGTTAGCTTAGATCTTTTCCTTTTCCTCTAAGTAACCTACCACCCCCTGACTAACAGTGTTGATGTTATTCTACTGCCAAGCAACACTCATAGTTTGCATAGAACCTTACCAAGATAAATTCACCAACATGGCAGGGTCCATTCCTTTGATTTGCTCCAAGATTGAGCAAGATGCATATCAACTGTCATCAACTGCCATTGTTAAAGGACTAAGTTTATCCCTCATATACCCAAATATCCAGTGTGTTTGGATTGCAGTCCCAAACCTGAACCTGTAGAACATAGCCTACTTTTCTAAGTTTGTTTTGGCCAGGTGATATTTTCAGTTGAAAAGATTTGAGGCTAGTGATCAGGAGTGTGAGTGTCTATGTTGGCCAAAGCATTTCTGTTTGGTTTATGCTGTTTGGTAAGCATTGTGAAATATCAAAGCTGGCTGCCAATTGATTAAAGGTTGGCTTGGTCAAACAAACTCCCAGTTTGGATCAGGGATCAATAGCTTAGTGCAGTAAGGTATGTTTGATTTTGGTATGTACAGTTTTTTTTCTCCCACCATGTCCTGTTTGTGGCTGCTGCTGATCCTATGTCTGCTTATGGCCAGTTTACTTGTGTGGTCTGTTGAGATTCATGTGATGGTTTCTAAATGCTCTTGTTGTCTTGATTTCCCTTACTTCTCTAAGAATCTATTACTGATGAGGACTAGGACCTGCCAGCCAGAGGGTTTGTTTGAAATAGAAAGCAGTATAATCAGTTGTGGTGTGTGAACAACCTAGCTGTCCATCTGTCATGCACACCAGAAATACTAATTCATGGGGGGCCATCATTTGATGGGCCAGATTAGTTAGGGTGTTTGAATATTGTCACTTCTAGCATGTGTGTGCTATTCTTGTAAGACATGGTAGTAAATTCATGGATGTTTTAACTGTCAAGGAAATCCATAGCAAGTTGGAGGGTCAGTTTTAGCATAAGACCTAGAAACCTGATTTTTGATATCTGAACATACGTGCACCCATGTTTGAAAAGTGTATGAGGGATCTCCTTTGTCCTACCTTTCATAAAAATGATTTTTCATGTTTTCATGCTTATAACAAGTACTCATCAAGCACATTCATGAACCTTTTTCACATAAAAGCTGTTTCTCATCAAAAGCATTTTTGAAACATCTTATTTTGGTCATTGGTGGGATGCTTACATAATCATTGACTATCAAAACACACTGCATCAAGATTGCCACTTCCACATACACATTTCTTCACTAAATTAACAAATCACATACCAATTTTCAATGAAAACCTGTCCTGCATAAAATTCATATTAGAAAGCTTTGCATTAAGTATTTATGAGTTGTGTGCATGGTTCTTTATCATTTAAAACAACTATCATGAGTTGTCCATTGCAAATTGCATTTTCAATGTCAAAAGTACAACTTGTTGGTCATTACTCACAACCAACTGTTTTCAACTGAATCTCTTGCTTACTTTTACTCATCAGCATTATTTTAGTATGTGTATGTTTGTGATTTGATCTAAGGTTGGCTAGAGTAGGAGTTGAACAACAAAATACATCACATAGCCTTAGAATCCAAGAACCATCGAATTTCTCACTAGATTTGGAATTTGGAAAAACTAACATCACCATCATCTTCCTCTCATCATTCTACCCCAAATCCATATAAATTTTGTCTCGTTTCGATAAACGGTTAAAAAGTTATGATACAAACCGTATTTGACTAGACAGTGTACTTTTGCCCTACTGACAGTACTGATTTCAAAACTTCAACGCATCGTAACTTTCTCATTTTTTATCGTTTTTCATCCGTTCTTTTTTTGTTATGCTTGTTTTAAAATGTAGTTTCATAATGTATAATCAATTTTCATGTTTGATCACTTTTTATTTCACGCGATCCGCGCACTGACGGTATTAACCCTAATCGGTTGCAGATGAAAATTAAGAGTGTTCCACTCGCGTTTTCTCGGGGATTTTGATTTTTATCATGTTTTAATATGTTTGTCAACGTGTTAAAATATTCTCCTTGAATTATTATCTTTTATCTTCATCTGTACGCTAACAGTCGTTTCAGGGACAGACTGTCGTTACATACTAAGACTGCTGTTTTTTATCATTTTTGCTTCTCATTTTAATTATTCAATATGGTTGTAATAATTAATTTATTAGTTGTATGTTGCAATATTTGCTCCTGTAATGTCTGTATGTGATCCCCAAGCGACGAAGCTCGTCCAATCGCCGATAATACTGTCCTCCAAAGAAAAGCCTGTCCTGTTGACAATCAATGTCTTGGACCAAAATCCAAAATTCAAACATACCCCCGACTTTGTCAAGTCATTCTAAACCTAATTTCATAACTTTTAGACTTTGCTTGAAGTCTACGAAACCTACCCGTACTAGGAGTGTTCTTCACCTAGAACCCTAGGACAGAGTTCGTCAACTCTGTGTAAGAATCATCGTCATGATTTCTTACTCCCCTCCAATGTAGCTTAGGGAGTTTTATCAAACTCCACACAAACATTGTCATGTTTGTTCCCCTTTGAACCTTGATCGTCATCAAGTGTTCTTTCCCTTGTGAGGTGAACTACGATTGCTCTGATTCTATCCTAGTCAGGATACGTAGGCAAAAGGTGCGATACCTTTGCGAGCAAACTCGGAAAACCACTTAGGCATTTTTATTTTGTTTTATCCCAATTCCCAATTAAACTAATGCATGTTTCACCACCTAGCAAGTAATTGAACAAAAGGTTCCTGTAGAGTACTACAGATATTTAGGGTGCTAATACCTTCCCTAGATATAACCAACCCCCGAATCCCCGAATCTCTAAAGCGTTGTTGTTACATCGCGAAAAAGGTTCTTTCTCTCTTTAGACCTATCCTTTGGATAAATTAAAGACCGGTTGTAAAAGAAATATGATTCAAGTTAATTAATAGCTTGATATCAAATTTTCACCGCAACAGACATATTTTGGGGCAGCTTAGAAAGAAGTTGGATGATAAGAGAGTAATGATGATACTTGTAAGGTATCACTCCACTGGTTGTTACAGGTTGTTTGATGCAACAAACATGAGGGTTTTGATCGGCTGAGACGTCGTTTTCGACAAGATAAAGCAACTACAACAACCTATAATCGGTTACGTAAAAGTTGTAACCGGTTACAACTTTGAAAGTTTAGATTTTGCAAAATTGGGAGATGCAGAAACGTCCTTTGCCGGAGATCGGATTGAAGAGAATGTGAGAAGATCAACAAGGAAAATATGTATACCTCAAAGACTCCAAGATTGTGAGTTGTTCCGAAACAACGAAGTCAATGATGATGGTGATTTTGTCCATTTTGCACTTATGGCCGAATTCAAACCTATTAAAATAAAATAGGATTTAAGTGATCCAAAATAGATTTGCGATATTAATGAGGAGCTATAATATATTTAAAAAAACAATATTTGAGATTTGATTGATCTACTAAACAAGAATAAACCAATAGGTGTGAGATGTGAGTTCAAAGTGAAGGCAAATCTCAATGGTGGAATTATCAAGTATAAGACTCGATTAGTTGCAAAGGGATTCTTGCCAAGAGAAGGACTGTTGGGGCTATTCAGAGGGTCAACACGAGAGATCATTTTTACTTTTAGGGACTATCATTATGGGCAACACATATTTGTGAGAGATACACCACATACTCTTCCAAAACTTTAAAGTGATATGTGTCTAGATTCTCTCACTTATAGATACTAAAGTTTTCACATTTCTAATTAATATAGGATTTCCCCACACTACTCACACTTGTTTTTCTCAACAGAGAGAATCCTACTCACACTTGTTTTTCTCAACAGAGAGAATCACAATCTAAAGAAACTTCAACCCTATAATTGGCAAAAATAATTATGGGGTTATCCTTCATGAACGAGATAATTTACTTCATTTTTAGCCATAAAGGAGTTGAAAGATACGCATTCATCAACTAGTTGAAAGATACACACTCATTAACTAGTAGAATTAAATATTAGGGTTAAATATGTATGAGGTCCCTATAAATATGTCAACTTTCAAGTTTAGTCCCTCTAAAATTTTCCTTCAAACAATGGTCCTCACAAAGTTTTCTGTCCCTATATGTGGTCCCTCTCGTTAGTTTCCACTAACGAACGCTTATGTGGCACGCCATGTGGATTTTTTTTGATGATGTGACATACATGTGGTAATGTCAACACGGCAAAAAATGTTGACATGAATGCCACGTGTCAATTATTTCTATTTTAAATTTTTTTATATTAATACCATATCTAAACCCATAAATGGTAGCTAATTTGTAACTAATTCCTAGCTAATTTGTAGCTAAATTGTCACAAAAACAAATCATTCAAATCTGTGCTGCTTACAACAAGTGCAAAAAGCAAGAATGTTGAGAAATATCATTGGTACTTCAAGTCTAGTTTTTTTTTTATAATGTTTTTATTATTTCTCAAAATCTTTGCATTCGTGTAGTTTATAATAGAATCAAATCAACTATTTTTGTTATCTATTTATGTTAAATTTCTTTTCTATTATTGATTTTTTCCACATAAATTTCACATCTGGTGGAAGCAACTAGAGGGAAGTGAAGACAAGGAAGATCAAAGTCATCTTTGGGATAAAAAACAAAAATTTAAACTTCTAATTTTTTTTAAATCTTTGTAAGATAATATTTATTGTTGAATATGAAAGATAACATGTTATATATGTTGGAGAGTTGTTGTTGCAGGTTACGAAAGTGGTAAATCTCAGCTTCTACCAGTTAATCTTAATATTTTAGAGAGTGTGGATGTTCCTATAGAACTCAGAAATTTGAACTAGCCTTATATTTTCTAAAGATGTGATTTATATATGTCGTTACTATGCCTTGTCTTTCTATTTAGAAATTATCATAATATTATCATATTCATATCTTGCATTCTATTTGTAGAGAGCAAGACCAATTTTGTCTTCAATCCCTTCAGTTTTTCTAATTGTGATAGTCTCCATGATAATGACATATGGTAGCTAAAACTTATAAAGAGATGCTAAGTGGTAAATGAAATTTTCATTTCTTTTGAACTTGTTAGAGCATAATTTTATTGTATGATATATCATATATTTGTTAAGGTTTCTTATTTAGTGACGTTCATTGCATAGGGACATTGCAAGACACTGCAAAAGAAATGAAGTAAATTAATCTATCATCATAAAGTCAGAATTCAATATATTAAAGGTTGTTTTGTATATGTTGCATTTTGTTAGGATAAATTTATTAATTTTAATTAAGAAAATTTCATTGTCTGAAGATAAAGAACACATAAAACTACTCCTACTAACTGGATGAATGTCAGAACCAGTGCTAAGTTGTAGATTTGTTTTGTTATTTTGTTGATGAAGAGAATGTGGTGTTTCACTTTAATATCATGAGAGTTGATGATTGTATCCAAATGATGTTACATTTATAGGATTATTGCATGGTATAACAAGCACGAATATGGTGATAGAAGGTCTAATGGTTCACGGGTTATGCATAAAAAGTTATTTTTCATCATAACAAAATATTTTCAAATAGTTACAAATTAGCTACCAATTAGTTACAAATTTTTATAGATTGAAGTATGGTGTTAACCCTAAACATGTGACATGCCATGTCAGCATCTTTGCCACGCTGGCACTGGCACATGTATTTTCAGTCATCAAAAAATTCCACGTGACAATGTCATGTCAGCTTCTGTTAACGGCAGTTGACAGGAGGAATTAAAAGTGTGGACGAAAAATATTAGAAAAACCATTCTTTAAATAAATATATTTAACAAACTAAAAGTAAAAATGGTCATATTTATAAGAATAAAAAACATATTAAATCTTAAATACGTGGATGCATTTTTTCCTACCAACAATAAAATAAGAATTGTCGTTTGTAATATAGATGAAAATAGTACTTTTGTTTTAGTTAAAATCGGTTTGATTTCGCTTTGTGTTATGTTCATGTGAATGAAGTTCTTTCTTTACGGCATTCAATTGAGTTCATCAATTTAACATAGAAGTTATTGATTTTGAGTTAGATGCTAAAATTATACAATTTTATAAAAAAAATGGTTTAAAAACATGAGACAGGAATTGAATAGTAGTAGTAGATAGAATAGAAGTAATACTAGTACACGAGACAGGCACCAAACAGCTGTTGTTGTTTTATAGTTTTGGTGGTCACTGTTTTGAAAAGTTACTAGTAGCACACTCGTCAGCGAGTAATGTGAACACTGAAAAAGAGCAAGACAGCTAGAGAAGAAAAACGCAACGCGCAACAAGTTTGTGTTTTCAGTCTTTTGACCGTACGGGAGGAGGTGGAATGAAACAAAGTTATAAGTCAAACACAGGTTGGTTGCCCTTGCCCACCACACCATATATATCTATATTAATTCTTTTCTTGACGTTTGCTGGATTTCCTCTGCCCTATCTAATCTATCTACCGCCACATCACACTTCATCACTTTTTCTTTACTTCTTGTTTTTTTTATTTTAAATAATAATATTATAATCAAAATTTAACTAAAATATTTTTTTATTTATAATTTATTTGAAACGGTGATCATTTAATTTGGGACAGGAAAAGTTTAACATACTATCATGGATTAAATCTGCGATGATGCTGATGGGAGATATATGCAATCCAAAGTGGGAAACATATTGGTTAAATGCGGTTCAAGAAAGTGCAGAATTAATTACTCCAAATCTCTCATCTATCGCCTACACACGTACTTATGTCAGGTAAAACATCCTCCATCATAATCTTAAAAAGTTCGAATAAAATAATTGATATCTCTTTCGAAGTTCATTTTTTATTTATTAATTTAATTTACTCAGTTTTGAATGAGAAATAATTGGTGAAATGATAAAGTAATTTTTTCTGCGGTGTGTTTGTATATTCGACCAAGGCGGAAATAGAGTTGATTCCTAAAGTTTTAATTTTAATGTTCAAGTCAGTGAAGGAGTAATGTGTGAAAGAGAGAGAATGAATTTGAATTATATTTTTTTTTTCATACAAGATACTTTATATATGAGATTTGGTTGAGGTGTTCAATACTTAAATCAATTGCGGGACTTTTTCTTATTTGACCTTTAGCCGACCTAGAATATAATTGTCGCTAAGACTTTTCATGGCGTAGCAACAAGAAGCCTTTCAGAAAACTGAGTCGGATTCCGCATATTATGGTCATTGCTTGGAGAAACAAAATAAATTTGACAGCTGTTGTGAATAATCTATAGAAAATGTGTATTAAATATTAGTCTCATCATTGAGATGTTTCATATGATATTTTTGACATGTGGCCCTAGATTTCGAGAATAGGGCATGACGCCTCTTCTTTGGATGCTCAAGTACACTCGAATGTCATTGTATTTTCAAGGTGAAATTCAAATGTTGCTTTTCCCCTATTTCATTTTATTTTGGGTTATCCATTAACATGTCTTGCATCCATATATAAGGATCACTTAGAGTTTGAAACACTCGTTTGAGCAAATAAGAAGTTTTTTCTCTTTTATAAACTCCGATTTCCTTCTCTTACTACTAGAAAAATAGTATTTAGCGTCGGTCATTCCTCGATGATATAAGCTAAAAAAAAATGACGATACAACAGGTTTAGCATCGATGTGAGGGGCATGCTAAATGACTCGAAGTTAACATGTTAACATCGGTCAAAATAGTCGTGTTTACTGTAGCACCAGCTTAGCCGAGGCTAATGTGAAGCCAACGCTAAAAAATCAAAATTTAAAAGTCAACAAAAATGGAATAGCGTGGGCCTGGCCGAAGCTAAAGTCAAACTCCAAAAGTCAACAAAATATAGGGATGGCAACGGAGCGGGGCGGGGGCGAGTTTAACTATACCCGCACCTGCATCACTGCGAAAAAAAGGCCGACAAAGACAGAAGAGTCGCCACCGTTCGTTATTTATCCCAAAGAGAGGGAAAGGAAACGATCAGAGAAAACCTACGAAAAAGGGAAAAGACAGGTCATCGCAACCAAATCTTGGGTTCGGGAGTCGGTTACGCAAGGGGAAGGTATGAGCACCCCTCACGTCCGTTGTACTCAACGGGATCCACACTTGTTGTCTAATCTAAAAGGGTGAAAAACTATCTAAAGGTTGCTGCTAACGGAAGAACGGAAAAAACCGACTCGATAGGACATCTCCGCCCTATGCCTACGTATTCCCTCGTGCAATGGGAAAGTCATAGTCAACATAGATCGGGAACTACAGAGGGAGGTTGCTCGCCAAGACATCGCGTCTTATGCCTACGTATCCTCATCTGGTAAGAGAAATCAGAGCAAAACGTAGTTCAGGCTAACTACGGGAAAGGGGATCTCGATCGCACAGGGGCGAGAGAAAAGGTCTGGGTAGACGATACTAGCGTACGCATTCTAGTAGTTAGGTGTATTGCTGCTCGACTATTGGAGACTTAGGTGTTACCTGTTTGCGGTAGAACGGACGTAGCATGTCCTAGGGTAAAAAGGTATGGTGGCCTAAAGGGTGAGAAAAAAGAAAAGTGCTCGCTAGGATTATCGCAATCTTATGTCTACGTACTCTCAACAGATATGAGAGATCAGAGCAGTCGTAGTTCGACAAACTACGGAAAACGGGGTCTCGGTCGCACGGGACGAGAGGAAAGGAGTCTCAATCGCAAGGATGCGAGAGAAAAGGGATCTCAATTGCACGGGGGTGAGAGAAAAAAGGGGTCCTAGGCCTAGAACGCCTAAACGGAAAAGAGTGGATCGGTTTCGGGACGCACACGCTAAATCCTAAGACGTAGGAGCGAATGCGTCACATATTGCCCAAAGGGTATACGCTAAACACTCTAGACGAGACAGAAGAGGCTCCCCACGTATCTAACGCTTACAGCTCACAACACTCGGCAATTGATTAAAAGATTTAAGTAAGGAAAGTTACCGAACGGAGTGGTTCCATTGACCCTTGAAATTGCATGCAAGCTTTATTTCCAAACTTCTAGTCTCCTCTTTGATCCTTGGTGATGATATTTTGAAATACGGCTCGAAAGGTTCAAGGTGAATTAAATTGGGTCCAATGTGACGCTAAACCGTCATAGCTCGACTTATAAGGGAAGTCAAGCTATAGGAGGTCGCGTATTGATATTCGTGCTAAGGACAAGATAGAGAAATGATATTGAGGACCATTATCCAATTAAATCGTGTCGCACGGACCAAAAACAGTTGGGATCTCGTCTTAATCGCAAACAAAATGTCGATTAATAAAAGGTAGCCTATCGCGATCCCAAAGTAAAGAAAATGACCCAAATGGTCATCTTCCATAGATTTGAAATCGGGAAGGTTATCAACTCCGATAAATACGACGCTTACGGATACAAGACTTCGTCGATCACGAAAAGTCAAAATAAAATCGAAATATGAATAGAAATGAGGAGAGAAAGGAAGTGGTCTCGGATCCAACATTATTCATCAATAATTTGACTGGTAACGGATTACGGAAGTCTCGTCATAGACCAGAAAGCGATAACAAATGAAATAAAGTCGAAATAAAGCTGAAAATGAGAACGAGAGAGAAAGTGGTCTCGGATCTATCGTTTCTCATCAATAATTTGACAGAAAAACAATAGAGGTCTCTCATCGACCACAAAGCGACAAAAATAACCAAAGATGGATAAATGTCAAAAATAAAAAGGGGAAAGAAAGTCGGTCTCGGGCTTGTCGTTTTCATCAATAATTTGACGTGTAACAACTTAGAGGTCTCGTCATCGACCAAAAAACGGTAAAAGTGAACAAAGAATCGAAATAATTTAACTATATATATATATATATATATATATATATATATATATATATATATATATATATATATATATATATATATATATATATATATATATATATATATATATATATGGAGAAGGAGAAAGAGAAGAAAGAAAGTTAGAAAGAGGAAAAGAAGAGGAAGAGAAGAATAAGAATCATGAAGGAGGAAGAAGAATTCAACAAAATTCATCTCCATCTCAATTTCTCCATCTCCAAGGTGAGTTCTATAGTTAGTCATAGCTTTGGGAGGGATGAATATGTATTTTGGGGATTTAGGTTTTATGTGAAAAACATGTTTAATTGTGAATTTCATGTTGTTACTTGATGATCTTGATGAAATAAATGCCCTATTATGTTAAGATATTTTATTTGGAGTGTTTGGATGCAGTTTGGCCATGTGGGTTGAGTTTTGGGGAGGGGCTGCACTCAATTTCATGTTCTGCAGAATTGAAAACCTGCTAGCGTCGCTGTGCGAGCTCGCAACGAGCTGTAGGTGAGCCCTCGCCTTGCGGTTGCACAATGACCACTGAAGCAAAAAGTTTCTGCCTCATAATCGCCCAGAGCTAAGGCGACCAATTTCGCTTTCCCGTTGCTCAGCGACCATGACAAGATGCAGATTTATCCATTTCGTTTTCTTCATAACTTCTTGGATCGTGGCATGGTCGAAAAATATTGATATATATATATATATATATATATATATATATATATATATATATATATATATATATATATATATATATATATATATATATATATATATATATATATATATATATATATATATATATATATATATATATATATATATATATATATATATATATATATATATATATATATATATATATATATATATATATATATATATATATATATATATATATATATATATATATATATATATATATATATATATATATATATATATATATATATATATATATATATATATACATGTTTGGTTGATAGTATGGCATTGGATTGGATTTGATTGTGGAATAACACGTGAAAATGTGGTTTTGTTCCCACCAAAACTCATGAATCGGGGATTTGATTGATATGAGACTTGAAGCATTGGAAGGATAATACAATTGGCTATTAAATGGTGGTGTGAGATCATGAATTAACAAAAAAAAATACTTGATAGAGGATAGTAGTGGCTTGTATGCCTTATTATGTATGTGAACTATTATGTTGGTTGTGTTTGACATGTTATATTACCATAGTTTTTCAAGAAGGTGGTGCTTCAGAACAACTCATTGTAAATAATGAAATGAATAAGAAAAAGATTTGTACTTATAGTTCAAAATAATTGTGAATTAACATCTTGAAGAAATATAAAAATTCCTAAAGAATGATTGACATGAGTAGCTAGATAACCTATGCATAAATGTCTTATAACTCATACCAAACACTTTAATATTGTAACATATAAAATGTTACAAGAGGGTAAAGAACAAACCTTCTCTGAGCTTGCCAAAATTTCATGTGGACATTAGCCTTGAACTTACTATTAATTAATAGCTATAATAACAAAAAGTGAAGTATATTTTTTTTACTAGTATCAAATGTTTATATAGTTATTTTATGAATAAATAAATAAGCAATACATTTTTTAAGCCAAATAAATGAAGAATCTATTTTGATTAAATAGTTATTTTCTTTTATAGTGTATCAATTATTCTATTTAAACATACCGCGAACCCAACAATTAATGTACCAGATATTTATACCCTTCACTATCTAATTCTTTTATAGTTGCGAACTATGTACCTGAATTCGTACTGCGTACCGAAGCAAATTGTGAATCGTGTGACTATGATCCAAAACTTCACACCAAAACCAAAACCCCTATGACTTTTTGTTCAATTGCATTATTATAGAACTTGTGTTCATACGCAGTCCGCGAGATCGATATTTGGGGAATTTACCCCTATTACTACATCGGTAAAAATAGTACACTTGCTATTTATCCGGTCAAGTTTTTGGTGCCGTTGCCGGGGACTGTCAGAATATAAGTTTGATTATAATTCAATTGAAATTTTGTAGCTCTGTGACCAAAATTTTATTTTCAGTTTTTATTTTTATTTTTATTATTTTGTTACTACTAATTTGCGTCTAACATTTTCATGCGAGGAGATCCCTCAGCTAATTTTTCTTTGGACGCAGAAATTGAAAGGACTCTACACGAAAGACGCAGGCAAGCCAGACTATTAGCTTCAGAAGAAGAAAGAGGTTTTGTTCATTCAGATTCAGGTTCGGAATCAGAAAGAGACACTGAAGCTATGGCAGATCTCCCACCAGCGAAGAGACTTCTTGGAGATTACGGAGGGGCAATGCTCAACCAAACTGGATGACCATCGTTAATCAACCGGTGAATGTGGCACACTTTCAGCTACATCCTTCCACCATTCGCCAGTTGGAGAGCAAGCCTTTCTCTAGAAGAATCAAAGAAGATGCAAACAAGCATCTATAGAGATTCCTAATGACTACCACATCTTTGAAGATAGAAGGCCATTTCGAAGAGGCCAAGAGACTTGTTATGTTTCTGTTCACATTGATTGATGATGCGGAAGAATGGTTCTATTCACTTCTAGCTGGGAGTGTCACACCCTAATTTTTGACCTCAAGATCCCACCTCTGTTTTGCTCTTGCTTCCTTTATCCTTTGCGCTTTTTTGTGCATGTTTATCCTAACCCACTTGTGCAGGCATTTTAAAGTCAAATAAAGCTCTTCGAAGTTGCAAATTTAAATCCAAGATGGTAAGGATTTATTTGTAGGGGGTTTAATTCAAAGCCAAAGAGGGACAACACCAACTTTTCCAGAGTCACTTCCTCCAGATGCAACGTCCCAAAAGCAAGTTTCTAGAAGCAAGCTCTCAGGAGCAAGCTCCCAGAAGCATGTTTCCAGAAGCAACTTCAGAGTCAACAACTCCAGAAGCAACTTCAGAAGCACACTCCCAGAAGCAAGTTTTCAAAAGCACGCTCCCAGAAGCAAGTTTCTAGAAGAAACTTTAGAGTCAACAGCTCCAGAAGCAACCTCAGAGCCAACTCATCAGAAGCAGCTCCAGAGGCAAGCCTTCAGAAGCAGCTCCAGAAGCAATTTCTAGAATCAGCGCTCCAGAAGCAGTTCTGTAGCACAGTTCTCCAGCGCAAATCTCCAGAAGCAGTGCATCAGAATCACTCTTCATCAGAGTCTCTTCAGAGTCACGCTTCATCAGAAGCATTTTTCATTAGAAACAGCTCCAGAGGCAAGCCTTCAGAAGTAGCTCCATAAGCATTTTTTTCCAGAAGCAGCGTCCACAACGCCAGATCCAGCTCAAACAGCAGAAATTCAAAACTTCCCAAAATTGGAGCCAACATGCTTTTGACAAGATCAGACCAAATAGGAAAGAATTGAAGTGATTTCCCAATCTCAGCAAACATGCTCTCGACAAGAACCATTCAAAAAGGAAAGTTTTTAATGCCATATTCATTGGAGGCCCATCAACTTCACCTATAAAAGCAGGTGGAATTCCAAGAGAAAGGGGTCGACAACACCAACAACATACGAAAATGATTACTAAGGGCAACCTCTGCCACAATCTCCCCAGGAAAATCTGCCACGAAGAGAAAAGTTGGAGCTTCCGCCGCCACTCTCAAGTTGTCGCCGGCGCTTATTCTTGGGTAAAACTCTCTTTCCAATTTCCTTTTGTATATTTGATGTTTTGATGATGTGCAGGAGATGAAGAATAAGAGGAGAAAAGAAGTAGTACAAGGAGGAGAGAGTGGAAGATGGGAGTCTTATCCCAATGCTGTTGTTTGTTCCTTTCTTACTTTTATGTTGTTCTCGCTGTAATATTATAATTTGATTTATCATCACACTCACACACACACACACACACACACACACACACACACACACACACACACACACACACACACACACACACACACACACACACACACACACACACACACATACACACACACACACACACACACATACACACACACACACACACACACACACACACACACACACACACACACACACACACACACACACACACACACACCATACACACACCTTGATCTCCAATGGATCAAATTCCCTTCCCTTTCGTTTATCCGTTTTGTTTTCCAATTATCTTTTAATTAATTAAATAACTTAAACAACTTTTTCTTAATAAATTAACTTCACCTTTTTATAATAATAAAAAAAGAAGAACCTTTTATAATTAAATCAATCTCTTTATCTTAATAAAATAAATCACCCTTTTTTATAAGACAAAAACAATAAAACCCTTCTATCTAATAAACCTTTATTATCTAAATTAATTCAAATCTTTTGCTAATGAATTAATTATTAATTTTCTTAAAATCAAATCACAACCAAACCTTTTATTAAAAAAAATTAAAACCAAACTTTTTATTTAAATAATCAAAAATCAAATAAGTCAACACTTTTCTTAAATCAAATAATATAACTTTTTCTTAAAATCAACCTTTCTTAAGATTAATCAGCTTCGCCTAAAAGTAACATCGCGCGCTTGCACTCACTTTCACGCACTTAGCGCTTTCATGCGTGTGTATGCCTTTTATTTCCCGCATTTATACCGCAATTTATTTTCTCGTCCTTTACATTCTCGCATCGCATAAACGTCCAAAGGAAGAACCTGCGCATAACATAAAACTTGCGCGTATGCATATCATTTGCGTCATCTTTCCCTTGATCCTTGATCCCATTCAAGTCGATCTTTTAAGTTAGATCCTACCCCATAGGAAGAACCTTTTCTTTTATCTTATAACTTAGAAAAACAAAACAAATCAACATTATTCAAACATATTAGAGAATAAGATGTTAATCATCTTAAGCGAGATAGAACTTCGGCTCCACATCAATACAATTAATACGTGGGGACTTTTCCGCTTAAGAGAGATAGTGGCGTACTCCTCGATAAATCCGAGTACTTGAGCCCTTCTCTTAAGACGATGCAAAGACTATTTTCCTACAATTTGTGGTGGCTAAAATCAAATAATCTCCCTTAAAATGACATTGTCTTTTCTCCTAAACCATTCAATCAACTACCTTATCCCGTAGGAACTTTGACCATAGTCAAAGAATCTCTCAAACCCTTTAGAGGAACTACAAATACTCTGATTTCACTCCCGTCAGGATATGTAGGCATAAGATGCGATATCTTATCGAGTATACTTAGAAATAAACCCCTAGGTCTTAGCAATAACCCTTAGCAATAAACAACATAAAAGAAGAGGTTCCTGTAGAGTACTACAGAAACTTAGGATGCTAGCACCTTCCTTAAGTTTAACCAACCCCCGAACCTAAAACTCTCTAACCTTTGCATGTGCATTGCATTGTGGGTAATTCGATCTTTTCCCCTTCCTTTGGACAAATTAAAGACTGATTGTAATGAATTAAGATTCAAGTTAATCAATAACTTGATATCCAAATTTCACCGCGACAGGGAGTATCACCATATGGCGAGAGATGGAAATTGCATTCCTTAACGAGTATTTCCCTGCTTCAGTGTTTATTCGAAAAAGATACGACATTGTCAACTTCAAATGCATATAAGAAGGGGAATCTCTAGAAAGAAGGGGAATCTCTAGGAGATGCATATAAGAGGTTTAAGAGGTGTCTGACGACGTGTCCTACTCATAACATGGACGCCACTGAGCAGATGCAGAACTTTGTGAATGGATTACGACTCAAGACAAAACAGATTATAGACACTGTTGTCGGTGGCTCAACTAATTTCTCAACAGCCACCGGTATCAAGAGGATCATTGAAGCAATTGCCGCCAATGAGTATCTTGAGTTTGATGATTGCACTGTGAACCAACTAGAGGGTAAGATTAATTTGAAGCTAGCGGATCAAGTTGTGAACATGGAAGAGGAAATCAAAGATGAAGTGGAAAGAAGGCTTAAGGGAATGAATGTGGGCACTGAAACTGTAGCCCATGTTCAACCTGTCCAAGCTGTGAGTTGTGAGATTTGTAATGGTCCCCATTTTACTGTGCATTATCTTGCTACTGCTCAACAAATCGAAGAGATAAAATATTTGAGGCAGAACAATCCATATTCCCAAACATATAATCCAGGATGGAAGAATCATCCTAACTTTTTCTGGAAAGACCCAAATTAACCTCCATATCCGCAACAACAACAGGCTCCTCAAAAAGCAGAATGGGAGTTAGCTATTGAAAGAATGGCAGCTCAAAGTATCCAATTCCAAGAAGAGACCCGTAATGTTCAAAGGAATAACACAACTTCCATCAAAAATCTTGAGTCGCAAATGGGACAGATAGCCCAACACCTCTCAACACACGCTAAAGGAACTCTCCCGAGTGCGACAGTACCGACTCCGAAAAATCAAGAGATTATTAATGCTGTTACAACAAGAAATCAGAAAATGATAGAAGAAGAGGAAACAAAGGAGGATGAATGCATAGATGTGGAACTTGAGGTAAGAGAAAAAGTGAAAGAACCAGAAGAAGCTGTACTATCTGAAAAACCAACTGGGGAGAAAAAGAAAGAGGAGGGTAAACCGAAAATCAAACTATCGTTCCCTCAAAGAGTTACAAAGAAGGATCAAAAAAAGAAAGACTTTGGAAGGTTCAGTGCAATGTTCAACAAATTAGAAATTAACATGTCGTTCTTTGAAGCACTCGAGCAAATGCCTTTGTACAAGAAATTCATGAAAGAGGTTATAAGTAAAATGAGATCAATGGGTGAAGAACCGAAAACCACAACTGAGCAATGTAAGGAAATATCACAAGAAAAGAGAATCCCCATCAAGAAGAAGGACCCTGGACCAGTTGTAATCCTTTGTACTATAAAAGATCAAACTTTTAAGAAAGTCTTAATTGATTCAGGTGTTAGTGTGAGTCTCATGCCGTTATCGATCTTCAAAAAGTTGGATATTGGAAAAGTGAGCAATACGGGAACAAGCTTGAAGTTTGCCGACCACACAACTAAGATGGCATATGGGCTAGCAGAGGATGTACTGGTGACAATCGATAACTTCACTTTCCCAGTTGATTTTTAAATCATGGATATACCAGAGGATGAAGAGACTTCGATCATACTTGGCCGACCGTTCTTGCTTACTAGTCGGTGCAATATTGATGCGGAAACAGGTACGATCACTTTGAAATATTTTGAGGAGGAAATCAAGTTAAAAGCTCATGAGGATAGAAAGAAAGGTAAGGAGAAAGATGTTAAACCGTCAGTTGGGAAGATCAACACAACTAAGAAAGAAGAACGATCAAAACCATTTCAAGTTGCTTTTATCTCTGAACCTGATAAATATTATGTTGCAAAGAAGTCAAGCAATAGAGTTTGGAGGCTGAAGTACCCCCCCCCCCCCCATAACAATGGGGAGTCGACCGTTGAACCATGCGATGTTAAACGAAGCGCTGCGTGGGAGGCAACCCACGGATTTTAAGAATTGATGTTTTTCTCTTTGTGATTATTGTTTTTGCAGGAATAAATAAGAGTTTTCAAGGGAAAACGTGGAAGCAGCAAAGAGGTGCTGCATTACCTGTCGACCCCTCTGTGAGGATCTATGTGAGTACAACTTGTCTTCTCTTGTTCTTGAACATTGAGACAATGTTTAGTTTAAGTTTGGGGGAGGTTTTACTGTTTTGAATCGTCAATTTAAATACCTTTTTATTTTTAGTTGGTAAGAATCACGTCGAAATCGCCCCTACGAAGACCGAAATTTTTTTCTTGTGAATGGTTTGTGTGTAAGGTAGTCCAAAAAGTATTTAGAGTTCAAGGTAAGAGGAGTTTAAACTAAGAAACTTGGGAAGTTTAGAAATTGAGGTATAATTTGAACACCCTAGGTTCCCCGGAGTAAGGAAACGAGTTCAACGTGTAGATTTGTGCCATAGTACTTGGATTTGAGAAGTATTCCCCGATTAGTTCATAGTGATAGTCCGGCATGATTGAAAGAATTGCATATATTGATTATGAGAATGACTTGTGGCACCAAAAAAAAAGTTGAATAATGACGGTAAAGACAACCTGTCCTTCTAAGTTGGGTAACCCTCACCCGATTATTTAGCCTAACGGCGGTTGAATCTCTATAGTCGTCCCAAAGTGGACTAATAAACGCCTGTGAGCGAGAGAAAAAAAAAAGAATAAATGTGCCACGGAAAAATTCTCGAGCAAAATTATACATGCCTTAATCTGATTATCCTAATGAAAGGGGTAGAAAATCGAAGAAAAGACTTAAGCCCAAAGCATAGTTGGAGAGGTGGCCGAAAGGGGGATTTGGGTCCGTAATTTTACCGTGGTATGTGTTTATGTAATGCCTTCGTTAACGGATGAGTACCGAGAGAGATGGTTTGAGCCGATCAGAACTAAGACTCACGTATGAGTATCGACACACCTTACACCTTGAGCCCTTCACTTGATGTGTTGTTTGATTTAAAAGTCTTTATCCAAGATTTTTGCTTGAGGTCAATGATCGCGACTTTCTATGTCTAATACAACCTAACTGCAAGTGCACAGTCTATCGCGTAGTAATAATAGATATCGATCCCACAGGGACTCGTAATCAAACTAGTGTTCTCGGGAGTTACTATGTTTAGCTAGGTAGAATATGTTTAAGGGAATAAGATTGTCACTAAAAGGGAACTAAGAATACTATTTAGATTATAATTGATTGAATTGATACGTAGTAATTGTGTTCTTCAGGGATTTGATAAGTTACTGATGTATGAAATAATTTTCAAAGTTTATTTAAGCAGAAAATGGTGATTTGAAGACTCTCGCCTCACAATGGTTATTGACGCTAATCATAATCCTAAGGGCCAAACGTACACTTTCGTATCCCGTTCGGGGTTAAAATTATTTTTTGGAAATCTCTAAGTTCTAATTCATTTTAAAGTGCTTTTGCTGTTATTAAAACAAATGCCTAGTGTTTACTATCTGACCTTACCGCAGCTTTCGCTTGTTGGTTCGTATCTTAATTAATTTCCCACTTTCGTGGCAAAACTACTTTTAAATAAGTTCTCGCTTTCGCGACGAAGTTTATTCAGTGAATCAATTTTAAACACTCAGACCATAAATTACTTTTTTGAAAAGAAAGTTTTTCAACCAGTTGTTATCAAATCCCATTCGAATTATTACTACATATCGATTACCTAAGTTTAGCTAGACATGGATTTGGGAAAGATAAACATAAATAAAAATAATAAATAATGATTTGCATTATAATAAAACTGAAATCGATTGAAATGAGAAACCTGTAAATATGCCAATTGGCCCTTGGGCAGATCCTCCACAAATGTTGGCAGGATTCTGATCTCTAATGCCAAATCGATCGTACAATAAAATAGAAGTTATAGAAGAATGGAAAATGGGAATACAGGAAAGGTAAAGAGAAACAAATAAGAATATTGCTGGAAAATAAGCTCTGGAAATAAATTCGGCAGCACTTCGTGGTATGAATGCAGCACCCTTTCTGAAGTCCCCTGCTTCCCTTTTTATAGAAGTGGAATCCCAACGGTTATCACTGAAGATGATGGACTTTGAGGCAGATAATTTAGGGAGTAGTGGTCCACTCTGTGGGAATTGGAACTGATTCTTTGACGTGTAATTTGAGTGGGGCGTTTTTGCCTGCATGACGGTCATCACAAGGTGTGACGGTCGTCATGAAGCTGTGACGGTCGTCACATCAGCAAAAACAGCTTCCTGCGCTTTTCATTGTGTTTTCACTCCTTTTTCGTCCATATTTCATCTGAGATTGCTTCTTTTCTTCATGTTGCCTTGTTTAGACGTGATCGTTGAATACCTGCAAAACATCAGACAAATACACGGAAATAACCCGAAATCGGATTGAAAACGGTTAGACTTTAGTTGAATTATGCATAAAAATATCTATATGATTTCGTGTTATCAAACTCCCTTAAGCTTGAATCTTTGCTTGTCCTCAAGTAAAACGTGAAAAGGTCGGCAAGCGCGAGGCAGCTTCTTCGTTCTCAAAAGTCGGGAAAAATCGGGATTCTTGGTAGGAACAAAACGAGTATCATGACGACACTGGACTGCAGGCCTTCGGAGGTCTCCTTTTTATGCAAATCGGTCCCAGTCATGCTACTGTAGCTTGGTGTCAAGGTTCTCGCGGCAAGTTCACCCTGTTTGTTCTAGCGCAGTCACATTAAGCCCGTTGTCCGTACACTTTCATGGCAAGTCGACCTGTTAGTGAATATGATCTCATCTCTTGTTTTTGATCTTCTTCATTGATCATAAGCTTATGTCATTGATTTTTCAATGGGTTTTCGTGCCGTTGGGCTAAATGCTCGGGTGAGGAGCACCTAACTTAGAAGGAAAAGTGTCTTATATTTTTGGGCTATTTAGCTCCCTTTTCATGATTTTTCATCTTTTTGGAGATCATACACTTATTTGCATCGGTCGCTCGCTTAGAAGTGTTTTTGGTATGGTGCTGACTGCTAGTATAAACTACTTGGGGTTGAGTTTGCGCAGACACTTGAGACTTTGGTACACGTACGTAGTGAAACCGACTCACATAAACTAGAGATCTAAGGTGTCTGGACGATACTGGTTTTGTTAGAACTGTCGTTTCCTCGGAGTTTCAAAACTTGTTTTGAACTCGGTTGCATTCTCGTGATGCTTTTTGCTTTTGAGGAACGAACTAAAAAATTTTGTTTACGTTGAATAATGTGGGGATTGTTTGCGTAACGAGAAAAATATATAGACGAGCTTTATTTGCTAGAAATAGAAAGTGCTAAAATAGAAATTACGAAAATTCAAAGTGCAGTGAAATGGAAATAAAGGAAATAAAGGAAATTCAGAGTACAGTGGAATGGAAATAAAGGCTCCGCTCCCACACTATCTCGATCAGTGTCCTCACTGATTCTTGAAGCATGCGAGAGGGAGATACAACTGAAAGTGAAAATACAAATAACTGAAATATAGTAAACAATGAAGGAAAAATGGAAAATCTAGTCACGACCTCTGTCACGTCCGCGCTGGCGTCCTCTGGCTCTGGCAAGGGCTACTCTGTCCTCATAACTCATAGCTCCTGTGTGGTAGACGGTGTCTCGGAGTCCTTCGACCTGCAAAGTCAAATTCGCCAGGTTCTCAGTGATAGTGGCTTGGCCGGTTTGAAGTTGTTGCATTTGAGTCCGGTGCCAAGCTTCGAACTGGTCTGCTCGCTGATTCTGCTGCTGCAGCATCGCGAGTATCTGTGCCTGCTGGTCTAGGGAGCGGCGGAGGTCTTCTTCTGTGTAGTCTGGCACAAGATGATGGCGGCGGCGTCGAGAGGATGTACCTTCTGGAGGAGGAGGCTGTGATGCCTCTGGGTGCTCGGACCTGTCCAACTCAGCTTGGATTTCATCGTCAGAACCGTGAGTGTGATCCTGAGTAGGAACAGCGGCAGCAGGAGGGGCAGTGAGGTCGAACAACCAGTTGGTACGATCCTCTGGGTGTGTGCGGGTGCGGGACGGAAGGATGATGCTTCGGACGGTCTTGCCACGCACTACCGGATGGTATTTGCCGTCAGCTCTGGAGCGGATAAGATGAGAGGCTCTGCAGTGGTCGGTGTCTAGGAACACCGAGGGGATGGAATGGAGGTGCTGGAGGCGGTTGCCAAGGTTCAGCCCAAGTGCAATAGGAGTGACAATCCCGCCAAAGTAGAATGGCTTCGAGCCACGGTTGCAGTTGTCCTGAATATGAGCCAGCAGAAACGGAGCAGCGTTGACAGGCTCATTGTTGAAGACGCAATGAAGAAAGAAGAGCTCTTTCGAGTTCACTTTGTGGTTGCTGTCTCTGGCGAAGATAGTGTTACTCAACGCTCTGTGAAAGTACCGGATGGTTGGGTTATGGATATGAGTGGCGTGCAGGGAGTCCCAACCATCGGCATTGAGGCCGGTCAACTAATACCACAGCGTGAAAGCTTCGTGCTGGAACTGATCGGTGATGCGGCGATGAGCGTTGTCGCCGCGAGGTAGCTGTAGAATGCTGGCAATCTGATTTTGGTGCATCTGATAGTTGACGCCAAATATCCGGAAGCAAGCGGCACCTGAATGCTGGTTAAGTTCGCCGCTGCTTGTGACGTAAGTGAACGAACTCAAGAACTCAAGAGTGAGTTGTTCGTATGTTGGCTGTGGGTTGGTGCAGAGGTTCCAGATGCCTGCTCTTTGAAGCATCCAGGTTACGCCTTCAAGGAGTCCGAGCTCCGTAAGCGATGGAAGGTGCGGATAATGAGTCGGCTGGAGCGACCTCTGATGAAATGCGATGTAGTTTGCTCGTTGTCTTTCGCCTAAGTCTCCTTCACTGAAGGTAATGTTACTGACATCTGGGGTTTCTGCATTCCTTGCCATTGTTGGAAGATGGAGAGGTTTCTGAAGATTGGGGTTTTTCTGCAGAGAGGAAAGAATTGACAGAGGTGTGGTTTGGAGGTTGAGATTTAAGTTGAAATATAGAGTTCAATGTGGGGAGGACGAAAATTCGTAGTGGGGTAGGAGTTAGGATGATTGGAAGTGGTAATGGGGGAAGTGGAAGAGAACACGAACCCTGTTTTATCAGATATCAGTTTTTGACTGCGTGACGGTCGTCACGTAGGTGTGACGGTCGTCACCCGCGTGACGCTCGTCATGAGGCTGTGACGGTCGTCACAGCAGCAAAATCTGCAGAACGCAGAATTTTGCTCTGAGGGCGTACTCGTAGTGACTTTAAGGCTTAGTATTGATACGGTGATGTAATATAACAGCCAACAAACAACAAATAATGCGAAAACAGAATAATTGAATAAAAACTAGAATTGAAATAACATAAAATTGAAATGATTGTATGTAGTACATAAAGAAAACTAACAATGCAAAAAATCCAAATGATTGAATGAAACTAAACTAGACTAAACTAAACTGAAACTACTGCTAAGAACTAATAACTAGTCTTTTCGTGTCTTCAACTCATCGAATTTCCATGAATAGTAGTCGAGTTGGTCACAGACTAAATCCATGAAGCCTACCAGTTCGCTGTGCATGCCTGCGATGTCAGCTTTTACATTAGTCAGAGTTGTGTCAACATCGTCCAATCTGAGTAACACGGCATCCATTTTGTCGGTGGTCTCCTCAGGGATAGGCTCAGGATAGGTGTTGTAGTGCGGAGGAGGCGTCGGGTCTACTTCAGCTTCGGGTACAGCATCCTCATAGTACATATAGTCGTGTGCCTCAGAGATGTGGTCACTGTCATACATATAGTTCTGTGGTGTTTACTGTGGTGAAGGAGGTCCCATAGGCTCATCCAATTCATAGAGCCAGTTATCCTTGTTGTAGATGCTTGTCATCAGATGATCAGGCAGTGTGAATAGCTGTACTGGTTTTTCGTTAATAAGGTACTCATACGGTCCAGGTCCCATAGTTCCTAAGATGCGCGTGTTAAAGCAGAACTGTATGTTCATGGGTCGGATGGTGCCAAAACGAGTGCTGGCATTTAAGTGGAATCTAAGGCCAAGCTCGTGGGCAATCATTGTTACTAGGCCTCCTATAAGGATAGGTGTCTGAGGTTCCAGCGTTAGGCGTTTGAAAGATCTCATCATGAAAGGCACTGCATTTACTGTCCGTCCCTGAGAAGCACAGAACATGATGAATAACTCCTCTTTAGATACTGCAGTAATATTTTCTTCTTTTCCAAACAAGGTGTGAGCTAGTATCTTATGGAAGTATCTGAAGGCTGGGTTGTGTATGTCATCATTGTACATTCTGTCTGGTTCAGGGTGATAGTTGCCTGTGATTCTACCCCAGAATTGATCGAGTTGAAAATCAATATCGTCATCTTCTGCACTGATGAACACATGCGGTCCGCTAGGGAATCCTAGGAGGTTGGCTAGTGACATTCGGCTATGGGTTTGGTCCATTCCAAACAATCGGAAGGTAATCAACTCTGTGCTGGATCCAAAACCATAATTGGGTATGTATCTGAAAGAACTAAGGAATTCATAGGTAAGATCCTTATAGGTAGCAAAACGTGTTTTCAGAGCAGTGTTCTCCCAACCCAGTTGATTGAACAGGTATTGAATGCTATCTGTGATTCCTAGTTTATCCATAGTAGCCTTATCATAATACAGTGTTAAGGAGAATTCTCTTTCGGTCAGTGCTGCAAATCTTGCCTTTTGAGCTAGTCCTCGGAAGTGAACCTTTGTGAAGTCGTATTCGGCCATACTCGCAGGTAATTTGGAGAAAACAGAAGGAATGTTTTGAAGGCTTTTAAAAATCCTGAAAAGTTTAAGACAGGAAATTGAAGTCAGGATTTTTAGAAACGAAAAGCGGTAGAAACAAAAGACAAAAGAGGAAAAATAAAATGAAAACAAACGAAAGTAGAAAGTAGTAGTAATTATAAGTTTAGAATTTTTGGTGGATTTTCAAAGTGGACTTTTAAAGAAAAATGAAATGCAATAACGAGGGAAATTTGGGTTGCCTCCCAGTAAGCGTTGTTTTTAACGTCTAAAGCCTGACGATAGCTTGGTGAGAAGCTATTCGGGTGTCTGAGCTGGAAGCTCAACCAATGTTATATTGCTGACTTGAGGACTGTTATCGTTCTTATTGTAATGTTTTAGACGTTGCCTGTTTACGATAAATGGTGCATTTGTCTTATCGGTAATTTCAACAGCTCCACTCTGAAGTACTTTAGTCACTTCATAGGGTCCAGACCACCTAGATTTTAGTTTACCTGGGAAGAGTTTTAATCGTGAGTTAAAGAGCAATACGATGTCTCCCACACTGAATTGTTTCCTGATTGAACGTTTATCATGTCACTTTTTAGTTCGTTCTTTGTAGATACGGGCATTTTTGTAAGCGTCTAATCGAAGTTCTTCCAACTCGTGTAAGTTCAAGATTCGCTTTTCTCCTGCCTCGGTGTAGTTGAAGTTGAGTGTCTTAATGGCCCAGAAGGCCTTATGCTCTAATTCTACAGGGAGATGGCAGGATTTACCGTAAACTAATTTGTAGGGTGTAGTACCTATTGGTGTCTTAAATGCGGTCCTATAAGCCCATAAAGCTTCTTGTAGCTTCGACGACCAATCTTTCCTTGAGGTAGCGACAGTCTTTTCCAAGATCTGTTTTATTTCTCTGTTCGAGACCTCTATTTGTCCGCTAGTTTGCGGATGATAGGGTGTAGCTACTCGGTGTCGGACTCCATATCTAGAGAGAAGTTTATCGAATATTCATGATATGAAGTGAGATCCGCCGTCACTAATGACGAGTCTTGGTACACCGAATCTAGGAAAGATTGTGTTTTTGAAGAGTTTGATTACTACTCGTGCGTCGTTTGTTGGAGCAGCTATGGCTTCTATCTATTTAGACACGTAATCGACAGCGACGAGTATGTAGTTATTACCAAAAGAAGGTGGAAATGGTCCCATGAAATCTATTCCCCAGACGTCGAAGATTTCTACCTCTAAGATTCCTTTCTGAGGCATTTCATCGCGTCGTGAGATGTTTCCAGTTCGTTGGTATCTATCGCACTTTTGCACAGCGATGTGAACGTCTTTCCAGAGATTAGGGCAGAATAAGCCGGCTTGGAGAATCTTAGCGCACGTCTTGGATGTACTAGCATGGCCACCATACGGTGCTGAATGGCATTGGGAAATAATATTTTCTATTTCTTCCTCTGGGACACAGGGACGATATATGTTATCGGCCCTTCTCTTGAAGAGTAGAGGTTCGTCCCAATAATAGTGTTTCAGATCGTGGAAGAATTTCTTCTTTTGCTGATAAGTAAGATCCGGTGGAAGCACGCCCGCAACGAGGTAATTAACGATGTCAGCATACCAAGGTAATGTGACTTGGGCATAGACGGCTTCTACGGCTTTTTCGAATTCTAGATCTTCCGAGATTGAATTGGGTGTGTCACTTTCAAGTTTGGCTATCAGACGTTCGTACGGGAAATCGTCATTTATTGGTATTGGTTCATGTTTGATGCCTTCTATTCGAGATAAGTGATCCGCAACGACGTTCTCGGTTCCTTTCTTATCTTTGATTTCTAAGTCAAACTCTTGTAGTAACAGGATCCATCTCAATAGTCTTGGTTTGGCATCCTTTTTGCTTATTAGGTACCTTATGGCAGCGTGGTCTGTGTATATGATAATTTTTGCTCCTACTAAGTAAGAACGGAATTTGTCAAGCGCAAATATAACTGCTAGAAGTTCCTTTTCTGTGGTAGCGTAGTTCATTTGGGCAGGATCTAAGGTTCTACTGGCATAGTAGATAGCATGGAGTTTTTTGTCCTTCCTTTGTCCTAGAATTGCGCCTACAGCATAATCACTCGCATCGCACATGATTTCGAACGGTAGTCGCCAATCTGGTGGTTGCATGATCGGTGCGGTGATAAGGGCTGATTTCAATGTTTCGAATGCTTTTAAACAGTCGTCGTCGAAGACGAACTCAGCATCTTTCATTAACAGGCCGGTCAGAGGTTTTGTGATTTTCGAGAAATCTTTTATAAATCTTCTGTAGAAACCGGCATGTCCTAGAAAAATCCGTATTTCTCGTACGGATTTTGGAGGTTGGAGATCTTTTATAATCTCTATTTTAGCTTTGTCTACCTCGATTCCTCTATCTGATATGACGTGTCCTAGAACTATTCCTTGTCGGACCATAAAATGGAATTTTTCCCAATTTAGGACGAGGTTTACTTTTACGCAATGTTCTAGTACCATTTCTAAGTTCTGTAGGCATCCTTCGAAACTTTGTCCACATACCGAGAAATCGTCCATAAATACTTCCATGATGTCGTCTATGAAATCTGCGAAGATTGCCATCATGCATCTTTGAAAGGTTGCTGGAGCGTTACAGAGTCTGAACGACATTCGGCGGTAAGCAAAAGTACCATAAGGACAGGTGAATGTAGTCTTTTCTTGGTCATCAGGATGGATGGGAATTTGGAAGAATCCTGAGTAACCATCTAGATAGCAGAAATATGAATGTTTGGCTAATCTTTCCAACATTTGGTCTATGAAGGGTAACGGGAAGTGATCTTTACGCGTAGCCTTGTTAAGCTTCCTATAATCAATACACATCCTGCTTCCAGTCACGACTCTTTTTGTTATTGATTCGCCTTTTTCGTTTTTAACTACTGTGACTCCTCCTTTCTTTGGTACGACATGAACTGGGCTGACCCATTCACTATCGGAGATCGGATAGATGATTCCTGCATCTAGCAATTTCTTTACTTCATCTCTGACTACAGTGCTCAGGATGGGGTTCAGTCTTCTCTGATGCTCTCGAGAGGTTTTAGAGTCTTCCTCTATTGTAATTCGATGCATACAGATAGAAGGGCTTATACCTTTTAGATCGCTTATGTTATAGCCTAACGCGGTGAGGTACTTCTTTAGGACTTCTAATAGCTTTTCGGTTTCTGGTTGTCCTCAGTCGGCGTTGACTATCACTGGTCTTTTTAGTTCATCGTCTAGAAATTCATATCTGAGGTTTTTGGGTAGTGTTTTGAGTTCTAAAGATGGGTTCTTCGGACCTGGCATATGGTTTGGGGTCAGTGCTAAGCTTTCGCTTAGGCTGTCGTCTTTATACGGTTTACGCCAATTATCGTCTTCAGAAATGTCGGGTATTTGAATCTTTATTATTTCTGAATACGTGGTCTCTTCATTTTCAAGTTCTCTTATGCATTCGTCGATTTCGTCTACTAAATAGCAGGTATCGTCTATTGCTGGTGCTTGTAAGAACTTGGTGAGAATGAACTCTATCTTTTCTTCTCCTACTTCGAATGTTAGCCTTCCTTTCTTCACGTCTATAATAGCTCCGGTTGTAGCTAGGAACGGTCTTCCTAGGATAATTGGGGTTACAGTGTCCTCCTTGATGTCCATGATTATGAAGTCGGTTGGAATGTAGAATTGTCCTATGCGTACTGGAACGTTTTCCAGTATTCCGACTGGGTATTTCACTGATCTGTCAGCTAATTGAACGGACATTTTGGTTGGTCTGAGGTCTCCCATATTCAGCTTTTTGCATATAGATAAGGGCATAACACTGATACTGGCTCCTAAATCGCATAGAGCTTTGTCTATTACGAACTTTCCTATGACGCAGGGTATGGAGAAACTACCTGGGTCTTTTAATTTAGGAGGCATGCGGTTTTGAATAATAGCGCTACACTCTGCAGTAAGTGTAACTATTTCATTATCCTCGATTTTTCTCTTATTTGACAGGATTTCTTTGAGAAATTTAGCGTATGACGGCATTTGAGTTATCGCTTCTGTAAAAGGAATAGTAATATTCAGCTGTTTAAGGAGCTCTACAAATTTCTTAAACTGTCCTGAAGTTTTGGAGTTTATTAATCTTTGAGGGTAAGGAATAAGTGGTTTATATGGCGCTGGAGGTGCTTGAGTTTTTTCACTTGCGGTATCCTCCTTCTCGTTGTCCTCCTTCTTCTCTAACTCGGATTCCTTTTCTGCTTGTTCAGTTGGTTTTTGTTGCATGGCTGAGTTTTCGGTCCTCGGATCGATCGGTTCGTCCAATTCTTTTCCACTTCTTAGTATCACAGCATTTGCTTGGCCTTTTGGATTCTGTTCGGGTTGTCCAGGAAATGTGCCAGCGGGTGTGGCAGCAGAGGCTTATTGTTGAGCCACTTGTGATATCTGTGTTTCTAACATTTTGTTGTAGGTGGCTAAAGCGTCTACTTTTCCTGTCAACTGTTTAATTTGCTCGCTAGTGTGTATGTTTTGATTCAGGAATTCTTTGTTTGTTTGAGCTTGAGTTGCTATGAACTTTTCCATCATCAATTCGAGGTTTGATTTCCTAGGTGCATTCTGAGCAGCTGGTTTTTGATATCCTTGCGGAGCAGTAGGCATTTGCAATGCATTTTCGCTTTTGTAAGAAAAGTTTGGATGATTTCGCCAACCTGGGTTGTAGGTATTTGCGTAGGGATTTCCTTGAGCATAATTTACCTGGTCTGGTGGGATTCCGGCTAGCAATGGGCATTCGGGTGCATTATGAGTGGTGCTTCCGCATAACTTGCAATTTGGAGTTACTGCAGCGACAGTTGCAGTGGGGTTAACGGTCAGACTATCGATCTTCTATGCTAGAGCATCTACTTTAGCATTGAACTTTTCAAGGCTGCTGATCTCGTACATCCCACATTTCGCTGTGGTTTTCTCTATTGGAGTGCGTTCACCTCCCCATTGGCAATGGTTTTGTGACATGTTTTCTATTAATTGATAGGCTTCATCGTATGGCTTATCCATAAGTGCACCGCCCGCGGCAGCGTCTACTGTCAATCTAGTATTGTATAGAAGCCCATTATAGAAAGTATGGATTGTCACCCAGTCTTCTAGACCGTGGTGACGACATGTTCTCATCATGTCTTTGAATCGTTCCCATGCTTCGTAAAGAGATTCCGTATCTTTCTGTCGAAATCCGTTGATTTGAGCTCTAAGCATAGCAGTTTTGCTTGGCGGAAAATATCTCGCTAAGAAGACGTTTTTCAATTGCTCCCACGTCGTAACGGAGTTGGATGGTAACGATTGTAACCATGTCCACGCTCTGTCTCTAAGAGAGAATGGGAAAAGACGAAGTCTTATCGCGTCTGGAGTTACTCCATTTGCTTTCACTGTGTCTGCATATTGTACAAACTTCGTTAGATGTTTGTTCGGATCCTCAGTTGCGTTTCCTGAGAATTGGTTTTGTTGTACAGCCGACAGCAATGATGGTTTCAGCTCAAAATCATTTCGGGTAATAGCTGGGGCAGCAATGCTACTTCTAGGCTCCATCTGAGAGGGTGTAGCGTATGCCTTCAGCGGTTTGTTTGGAGGTCCTTCAGCCATCTCTGGTTCTTCTTCTTCTGATTTGGGAATGGGAGTGAGAGGTTCGGGAGTGTTATGTTTGAGTTGGTACTCAATGATTCTACTTCTTAAATGTAAGAAGCGTTCTAGTTCTGCGACTGAAGGTTTTACGATATCGCTTTGCGGGCGATTTCTTGGCATACAATCGACAGCACTAGTAAAGGAAAAATGAAAATTGTTAACCTAGTTTATACGGTGTAACAGAAGGTTACACTATTGACTAAACGGGTCCCCGGCAACGGCGCCAAAAACTTGATCGCGACTTTCTATGTCTAATACAACCTAACTGCAAGTGCACAGTCTATCGCGTAGTAATAATAGATATCGATCCCACAGGGACTCGTAATCAAACTAGTGTTCTCGGGAGTTACTATGTTTAGCTAGGTAGAATATGTTTAAGGGAATAAGATTGTCACTAAAAGGGAACTAAGAATACTATTTAGATTATAATTGATTGAATCGATACGTAGTAATTGTGTTCTTCAGGGATTTGATAAGTTACTGATGTATGAAATAATTTTCAAAGTTTATTTAAGCAGAAAATGGTGATTTGAAGACTCTCGCCTCACAATGGTTATTGACGCTAATCATAATCCTAAGGGCCAAACGTACACTTTCGTATCCCGTTCGGGGTTAAAATTATTTTTTGGAAATCTCTAAGTTCTAATTCATTTTAAAGTGCTTTCACTGTTATTAAAACAAATGCCTAGTGTTTACTATCTGACCTTACCGCAGCTTTCGCTTGTTGGTTTGTATCTTAATTAATTTCCCACTTTCGTGGCAAAACTACTTTTAAATAAGTTCTCGCTTTCGCGACGAAGTTTATTCAGTGAATCAATTTTAAACACTCAGACCATAAATTACTTTTTTGAAAAGAAAGTTTTTCAACCAGTTGTTATCAAATCCCATTCGAATTATTACTACATATCGATTACCTAAGTTTAGCTAGACATGGATTTGGGAAAGATAAAACATAAATAAAAATAATAAATAATGATTTGCATTATAATAAAACTGAAATCGATTGAAATGAGAAACCTGTAAATATGCCAATTGACCCTTGGGCAGATCCTCCACAAATGTTGGCAGGATTCTGATCTCTAATGCCAAATCGATCGTACAATAAAATAGAAGTTATAGAAGAATGGAAAATGGGAATACAGGAAAGGTAAAGAGAAACAAATAAGAATATTACTGGAAAATAAGCTCTGGAAATAAATTCGGCAGCACTTCGTGGTATGAATGCAGCACCCTTTCTGAAGTCCCCTGCTTCCCTTTTTATAGAAGTGGAATCCCAACGGTTATCACTGAAGATGATGGACTTTGAGGCAGATAATTTAGGGAGTAGTGGTCCACTCTGTGGGAATTGGAACTGATTCTTTGACGTGTAATTTGAGTGGGGCGTTTTTGCCTGCATGACGGTCGTCACAAGGTGTGACGGTCGTCACCCGTGTGACGGTCGTCATGAAGCTGTGACGGTCGTCACATCAGCAAAAACAGCTTCCTGCGCTTTTCATTGTGTTTTCACTCCTTTTTCGTCCATATTTCATCTGAGATTGCTTCTTTTCTTCATGTTGCCTTGTTTAGACGTGATCGTTGAATACCTGCAAAACATCAGACAAATACACGGAAATAACCCGAAATCGGATTGAAAACGGTTAGACTTTAGTTGAATTATGCATAAAAATATCTATATGATTTCGTGTTATCAGTCAAGCAATGGTTTAAGTTTGGGGGAGTTTGATCAGTGGTTTTTACACGTGATTTTACCGTTTGTTTCAGTTAATCAATTTTTATGTCCTATCGTATTTTATTTGTTTTTATTACATTTTACGCGTCGATTTGGTATTTTCACTGTTTCTAGGTTCAGGTAAACAATAAAGGAGAAGCAGAGCGAAAATCGAGGAAAATGGAACGAATTCGGAAGAGTTTTGCTGTGGACCAGGAGTCTGACACTGGTGCCCGTGTCCTGTGACACTACCCGTGTCAGGGCCCCTGAATAAAAAGATAGCCAACCCAAGAACCAGCAGCCTGACACGGGTGCCCGTGTCTGGTGACACTGCCCGTGTCAGGGCTACTGAAAGTAAAATCTTTAGCAGTCTTCACGGAAACGATCATAACTGGAGTTTCGAGAATCCGTTTGAGGCGTTCTAATAATCTCCGGAAAGCTAAGAGAGAGAGCTACGACTTTCGTATTGGAGTCGAAGTCAGATTCAGAGCAAAGTTTTCCAAATTTTCGTTTGAACCTGCAACATTAGTTTTATTAAGTTTTGGTGTGCTATCTCGGAGGGCAGTTTAGGCATCTCACATTGTAATTTGAATTCTGGTATATTAGACGCATCATGAATTGAGAAAAGGGACTTTGAGGGACAGAAAATAATTTCACGAGAAAGATTGGAGCAATCAAGGATTTGGAAAACTGAAGGTCCTCATGAACGGAAGCAATTGAAGATCAAGGCAATCAATTATCTTGTAATGTTTAGTTTTACTGTTGATTTTATCTATATTATTATGAGTAGCTAAACCCCCAAATGCTAGGGGGTGTCCCTGAATTGACTCTGTAATGACCTTGTTTCCTTTGAATAATTGATTTCACTGCTGTCTAATCATCGTTGTTATTGTATAATTTTCATAAAGCTTTTCTTATTTGACAAATAGGGATTCAACTTATGGTTAACCTTAGGTTTGGAAAAATGATTGTTAACGCGTTTATACGATAACACTATAGTAGATATTGCCTAGGAATGGGGATACCCTATAGTAACCGTAATGTTTTAGATAAAATATATCGCTTGGTATTGTTCCTATACCGCCAAGGAATTGAGGCATAGGGAGAATACCAAAGGGTTTTCTGCTAAGGAATTAGAGTAAACTAATCTTTAAAACCGGTAACGATTGAATTGAGCAGTGATTTCTGATAATTAAGGATTAAGGTTATTACAAGGCTTTTCATACGCTCTACCCTAGCATGCTTCTCATAACTGTCTAAAACCATTATTTTACTACTTTTGCCTTCTAGACTTTACAGATTTTGAAGAAACAAACCAAAACCCCTATGACTTTTTGTTCAATTACATTATTATAGAACTTGTATTCATACGCAGTCTGCGAGATCGATATTCGGGGAATTTACCTCTATTACTACATCGGCAAAAATAGTACACTTGCTATTTATCCGGTCAAGCATAGTCTAAACAACCAAATACTCTAAGTCTATCGATATTAGGTGGATGTCCCGACCAGACTTCTTCAAGTGTATTCATCCGCAAGGTAGTTGAGGAACACCTATTTATCAGGTATGATGCATTCACAACAGCTTCTGCCCAAAACACCTTCTCTAATCCCACACCACCCAACATACACCTCACTCTTTCCATAATGGTTCAATTAAATCTTTCACCCAAACCATTTTGTTGGGGAGTACTTGCAAAAGTTTTGTGTCTTGCAATACCAGACCCAACATAATATTTGTTGAAAGCCTCATTGTAAAATTCAAGACGATTGTCGATTCTTAGACTCTTGAACTTCCTGCCAGTTTGACTTTCAACCAGAGCCTTCCAACTTTTGAAATTTTCAAAAGTTTCATCCTTATTCTTCTAGATGAATATCCATAACTTTCTAAAATTATTATCAATTATGCATAGGAAATACTTTGCACCTAAGTATAAATGATTCTTTGCAGGGCCTCAAAGACCAGCTTGGATATAATCAAGGGATCCATGTGTTATTTGTTTACCTATGTTAAACTTCACCCTACAGGATTTACCAAATACACATGGTTCATAAAACTCTAGTTTTTCAACTTTGTCACCACACAGTAGATTTTGTTTCAACAATTAAACCAGACAGTTTTACTTAACATGGCCAAGTCTCTTGGGCCATAGCTCAATCTTTCACACATGTTTTGTGGATGCCACATCTGCTGAACCACTTACAACCCTAACCTCAAGGGTATACAAGCCTTGTTTTTTCACGTCTCTCAAGACTTCCTTAATTACCCTTAGGATACTTTTCTCTCATTTGAAAATATCTCCTTTCTTGTCGAATTCACCAAGAGAATTCAAATTCCTCTTAAGATCCAGTACATACCTAACATCAGTCAATAGCCTTATTGACCCACCGTGGAACTTGAATCTAAAAAATCTAATTCCTGCAATCTTCTAGGCTTTATTGTTTCCAACAACACTGATCAACCATCTTGATCACACAATTTCTCAAGCACGTATTTTTTTAGAATCATGTGCCAAGTACAACCTGAATCCATAATCCACTCCTTTCTAGAGTCGCTGCTTGAAACCACCAGGAAATCAGATGAATCATAACCATCTTGCGCAATAGATGCATTATAATTATTCTTTTCACCATAATTATTCAGTCGATCAGGGCGCGCCTTTCTTGTATGAGCCTCCTTCTTACAATGATAACACCTAATTGCAAGAGTATTACCACCATAAGAATTATGTTGAACCTTACCTTTCTTCTTCTAAAATCTACCATCTTTCTTCAAGAATTTCCCTTTGACGAACAAACATTCACAAACAAAAAATGTCTTGTGCTCCTTTTGTTTGTTCAAATCCTTAGAGTACAAGGCTGATTGAACTTCTTCAAAGGTCAACGAATCTCTTCCATACAAGAAAGTTCCTTTGAAATGCGCATGAGACTTAGGTAAAGCACACAACAGTAGCAATGTTTGTTCTTCATCGTCAATCTTGACCTCGATATTTTCAAGATCAAAAATCAACTTGGTAAACATATCCAGCTGCTCATCCAAGACTTTGTCTCCACTCATCTTAAATAAATATAAAGCTTGCTTCAGGTAGAGAAAATTGACCAACGATTTCTTCATGTACAAACCTTTGAGTTTCATCCACACACCGGCTACAGTTTTCTCCTTTGAAATATGTCGGAGAACCTTATCACCAAGGCTCAATATGATGGCATTGTAGGCTTTTTCGATCATCGTCGTCTTTTCCTTCTCCGTTAGGGCAACATCCAAGTTCTTTGATCCTTTCAATGCTTCTAACAAACCCTTATGAACTAGTAAAACTTGCATCTTCAAGCGCCATAAATCAAAATCATCCACACCAGTGAATTTCTCAATCTCATACTTTTTTGATGACATATTCTCCTACATGCTCACCGCACCAGTTTATTATGAATCGATGTCGCCAAGAACAAATCAAAATATGAGAAAGATTGAGTTTCTTGAACAAACACAAGAAATCCTATTAGGTTTTACAAAATAGAGAGAAGAAGGAAGAAGAAGAAATAGGATTGGTTATAACTGTTTTACTATTCATTTTCTCTATTAGGGTTTAAAGATTACAATTGAATATCAACATCCAAAGTCTTTCTTAACAACCATAGAGAAACATTCTATTTATAGACTATTAAGCTAACTTAGGCAACAAACTAACTCAAACAATTGGGTTAAACAAACAGGCTCACTTCGGCATGCTAACAAACCTAGCATTTTGACTACTGTATGCTTGATCATACTTTGACTACAGTATAAAGGATCAACATGTAAACAAACTTTGACTACATGCTAAATCTTTGTCGAACAATAAAATTATTTCTGTCGAGAATAAAGTTCGATCTAAATACCATATAATTAATAAATTAAGTTTGAGAAATCAAATAACACATTTCTACATCGACAAGTTTGTGACAATGGTGATAGATTTGCACTTGAAGAAACTACAATGAATACTTATGAAGTGCATCATGAATATGTTTTTATTTATGATACTTAGAATTATTAATATGTTATTTTATAAAGAAGGGTGAAATTTGGATATCACATATTACAATTCTTAATCTTTTTTAAATTGCACGTATTGCTTTAGTGAGAATGTCTATCTATCATGTTAGTATGTATATCTCCATAACTTGATTTGGTCATTGTTACTTGGTACCTAAACATATATTAAAGCAATCCAATGATTCATTTATAATGATTTATTTATATGCCACTTTAATCGTTTCAATTATGTTTTTTTCTCAACATTACACTTATATTTAGGTTGTAACATAACTCATTGATTTCAATATATTTACTATATAACAAAATAACATTTTCACAAAAAATATACTTATCTGTTGAGTAACAATTTATCAATTTCAACTTATAAATTATGCAAAAACGATTAAGTATTTCAAGTATAAGTAATGTGAATAATAGTTTTACATTGGATGAGAATTTAGTGATTTGAGCATTTATAAATTAGAGAACTCATTCACCTATTACTTTAAAATTTTAGGTGAATTTGTGATGTGCCTCTCATAAAGGTATTATTCTAGATAGAAAAGTCCCACAAAGTTCAATACTTCTTAATTGAAAAAATTTCTCCAACAGTGATATCAGAGTCTGGTTCGAGTGAAGGACCAACTCTTTTGTATCAAAAGTCCTCCTCCACAGGTGGTGGTTAGTGAAGGATCGACTCTCTTGTATCAGAAGTATTCTCTACAGGTGGTGGCTATTGAAAGACCGACTCTCTTGTATCGAAACTATTCTCCACAGGTGGTGGTTAGGAGGTATCTCATTGAAAAATGTCAACGACAGTACCAATATATATGGATGAAGCTTCCGCATATATAGGACAACATAACGAAATTAGAAGAACTAGGCAATAAGAGAAATAAACTATTATTAATAATAATATAATTATTATAAAGTAATTACAGCTTAAAATATATCCAATTGATTTTTCTAAATGATCTGTTTATGTAACAATATAGTTATTATAAAGTAATTACAACTTAAGACATATTGCACGGGTCTCTTCCCACAATTAATCATTTGTTTTAATCAAATGATCATATTTTACTATTTAATTTTTTGTCTTAGTTAAATAAACTTATAACATATTATATACTCTCTCAATTTCTATTTTATAAGCAAATTTTAATATTTTATATTCATTAAAATATACAAAATCAAAATTGAATTATAAAAGTGAATGGAAGTAGTATGTTCAACATTTAAATTTTTTTAATCATGTAAACCAATATATGCTATATTATCTCAAACATTTCAAAAATCCATGGAAAAAGTGTGTTTAAAATCTATGGGTATACCCACCACGTTAAAGTCTATCCATAAAAACTTGAAAAAAAAACAGAACAATGACCGATATAATAAAAACTGTGAGACTAAATTCTCTATGCCAAAAAAAAAGTGAGAATCGAGTGGACGTGTAAAATATTTTACATTGTTATTCAATAGAAATTTATTAATTTACAGTGTTATATTGTGAAATTAAAAATTACAGTTTATTGTGACAGAATACACGAAAATAATTAATTGACACTGTGTCAATGTAAACTTATATATTAGCCAGTCTTCCGACCTAGCTTTACGTCTAACTTTTTAACCTCTGTTGAGCATTAATTTAATATAAGATAGTTGAAATTCAAATAATATTTAATACTGTTATGCATATTTTGAATTTGAAAATAAATCATAGAATTAAGATAGATTAATAGCACCGTTGATCCCTATAGTCTGAAATTTTGTCTTGTCAGAAATTTTCAACACATCCTTTAAATTCTGGCAGTGCATGATACCAAATGAAATGTGTGTAGTCGGTACATACAAGTCGGTGAGTTGGTCTTTTATCTGTTTTGGCATTCTTAGAATAAATGAATGAGGAAGTATCCAGGAAAAATCACACCTAAAATGACCTAATATATTCATGTGTTTGACTTGGTTTGTCACAGCCAGAAATAAGGATCTAGATCACTACTAGTGTGCTGGTAAAGTGTTAGATACACACGTATATAACTTTTTCTACTTATGTTTCACTCTCAAGTTGACATATTTACAAGTCAATTAAGTGATTATGCTACTCGCTAGTATTTCTCAATTGCAACTTGTTTGGAACTTTTCTAAGAACTATGTACTAATTTAATTAATTAGAGTTTATAATGTTATAAAGTGGTCAAGATGAATAATTAATTAAGATATAATTATATGAATTTGATTATACAGTCTGCCACTTATGCTTGTTGATAATGCAATGAGCATGTATCATGCATGATGAATGCAATAACAAATTAAGGAGTAGGTTTTTATGATTTTGCAGAACCAAACATGTCACCTGTTTGTCAGTTGTTGAACTAAATTTTAATGCATATATTAAATCAATTGTACGTTCTTTAATAAATATTGTTAATGTTAATCATGCTTCTAATTATAATTCAACAATAATTCATGTTTATGAAAAAGCATATAAATTTAAAGGTCAAAAAAGTTTAGGCTAGAAAAAAACTTCAGGAATTTCTTAGGTACATGTGAATTTTATTGGATACTCGTGGTCAAGATTAATTTCAAATTTATAATACCTAAATATAAAGAGATAACATAATAGTAAATTATTGAATGTTGGATTTCATTTCATAAAAACTATAGATATTGAGTTCACTAAATTTTAATGAATTTTAATAATATTTACTATAAGAAAATGTTTGATTTTTTCTAGTGATTTACTGACGTGGTAAAAAAATACGTTGTCAAGTGAATTCTACGTCATTAACATATTTAATTAATAAATTATGTAAATTTAAAATTTACATACCAGAATCTGTGAATTTTAAGAGAGAGGAGTTTGAATTTTTCAAAAATTCAGTTGTGGCGTGATAAACACATAGAAACTAAAAATACAAAAAAGTCTTTTTATTTGCCACGTGAGGAGCATGTCACAAAATACCCACATGGTATTCACGTCGCAAATGGGTAATAATGTAGTTGGTTCCGACGTGGTTTTCACGTGGGTACCTTCCCACGTGTCCACCACGTCGCAAGTCTTCTTATATAAACCAAACCCAGAATTTTCTTCACACGCATCTCAGTTCTTCTTGATTTTCTTCTGTCTCTCTTTTCTTCCTTCTTCCCCTTCTCTTCATTCTTCCCCTTCTGACTCCCTTACACCTTCATTTTTTAACGAAAATTTCACAACAAATTTAAGGTGATTGATATGTATGTTGTTTTTGTGGCTGTTTTACCGCTTATTTTATATTTTTCTTATTATTAATTGTTGATTTTTTTTCAGATCTAAGATTAAGAAGTTCCATTGGAAGCTTTGAGAGTTAGCTCTATATTGAGGTATTTATGCATTTCAATTTGTTTATTTTTCAGATTTTTGGTAATATATGAAATATTATTTTAGACTATTGATTATAAAGTTTTAGATTTGTTGTTGTTAGACGTAAGTATATATATGTATTGTGTTGTTGTTGTTGAAAGCTAAAAATAAAAATAATTTGTTATAGAATATATATTTTTAGAATATATATATTTAGAATTAAAAACATAATATATATATATATATATATCTATATCTATATATATATATATATATATATATATATATATATATATATATATATATATATATATATATATATATATATATATATATATATATATATATATATATATATATATATATATATATATATATATATATATATATATATATATATATATATATATATATATATTAGAAAAATATGTATTTTTAGAAACAAAATATATATTTGTAGAATTAAAAAATATAATATATATTAGAAAAATATATAATAGAATATATATTAGAAACAAATTAAATATGTAATGTATTTTTAATATTTAAAAACAGAATATTTATTATGTTAGAAAAAGTAGAATTTTTAAAAATATTTTTAGTAAATAATATTGTAAATAGAAAAAATTAAAATATATATTTTTTAAAACATAATAAATATGTATTATATTTAAAATGTGTTATTTTTAAATGTATTATTTTTTGAAAAAGTATTTTTATTAAAAAATAATGAATATGTATTATATATATTTTAAATGTGTTATTTTTAGTAAACCAATTATATATATTATAGAATATTATATTATTGAATACATATTATATTTTAGTAAACATAATATATATTATTCTAGAAAAACAGATTTTTAAAAATAATGATAAAATAGATTTAAACATAATTTATATTATTTTAAACATAATTTATAGTATTTTAGAAAAAATAGATTTAAACATAATATATAGTATATTTTGAGAATATGTAGTATATTTTAGTAAACATAATTTATATTATTTTAGAAAAAAATAGATTTAAATTTGTGTCTAAATAGATTTAAAATAGATTTTAGTGAACATATTTTATTAGGTTGGTTCCCACGTGAAAACCAAGTCACAAATTAGTGACGTGAGAATCACATGGGAAATAAACCAAGTCACTAATTAGTGACGTGATATTCATATGAGAACTTTTTCTCTTATTTTTGTTATTTGCGATGTGAGATATATGTCACAACTTTGTGACCTTTTTTTCACGTGGGAAAATGTTCCCACCATTGCATTTCCGACGTGTTTTAACCACGTCGCAAATGTGGCTCAGTGAAGTGATTTTTGGGTTAGTGACGTGAAAATCCTTTGGGAAAATGCAATGTTTCTTGTAGTGACTGTGAGGCTTAATATCTTTTTTGTTTCTTTAACTTTAGTCTACGTTTTTCTTTAATTCTTTAAAAAAAAGTTACATAGTAGTTCATTAACTTATACTCTGTTATATATTTTAGTCATTTCTGTTATTTTTTGTTGAAAAAACGTTAATATTTACTTTGTTGGACTTTTAATGGCTGAGTTGAAATATTTAATTATTTTATATTGATTAAAATATTACAAATAACAAATAGAAGAAGTTAATAGGTGTTATGGCTTATGTCATATGTTCGTGAAAACACAACTTGAGAAAAGAACCAACGAAGACGATTCACAATGCAAGTTCCATTGAAGACGACAACGACATTGTTCACAACCTTCCATTAAAGACGAATTTCACTCATCCATCGTTTGAAGAAGAAACCCTAAGGTACGAATTTGCAATCCTAAGTTACTAAAAATGTTAACTTTCTTCTTTACCCAACTTACTCAGTACTTCTGCTATCGTATATAAGTTGATTAGGTCGTGAAGAGTAAGTTTCAGTGTATTGTTCATTATTCCGGTGAGTTTTCTAGGGGTTTGCCAATTTTACAAGTCATGTTATGTAGGGTTAGAGGAAATTTGGGATGTTGATCCCAATTATTGGAGTTACTTTAAAATATTTGACAAGTTAAAAGAGTTATGTTACCCTGCTATAGATAGGTTTTGGTATTACGATGACATGTATGCTGATGATATAATTATGTTAGAAAATGACAAGGGAACTGATAGGATGACAACAATTGCAGTGCTAACTAGGAAATGTCATTTGTGTGTTACACATCCTATATCTGAACCTGATGTTATTGATGAGCTTATACTCTCACTGCCAGATGGGATCACTGTATGCGAAGATTTTGTGGGTGAAGGGCCTGAACTGGATAATAATGAAGATAGGACCACATTGGGTGAAGATGTGGTTGGTGAAGGGCTTGAATTGGGAAATAATCAAGGTGGAGCCATAATGGGTGAAGATGTGGTGGAAGAGGGGACAACAATTGAGGAAACTGAGGATAATGTTGAAATTCAGAAAACTAAGGAGAATGTGGGGACCAACTGTGAAATTGAGGAGAATGTGAGTCAAGAGGAAACAAATTGTAATAATAAAGATAATGTGGGGACCAACTGTGAAATTGAGGGGAATGTGGATCAAGAGGAGACAAATTGTAACAATAAGGATAATGTGGGGACCAACTATGTCAGTGATAACAATGGGGTTCAAGGGATGAATGTTAAAGTAGAGGGAATTAATGAAGGACTGAACTGTAACCAACAAGAAGATGAGGTAGTTAACTGTAACCAATGAGATGTGGCAGAAGATGGAAGTGAAGACAGTGCTTTGAATATTAATTTTGAAGACTCGAAAAATGATATAGGTATTGATGGAGAGATAGCAATTGATGAGGATGAAGTGAATACAAAATGTAGGGGGAAAGGAAAAAGTAAGTCAAAAGGCAAGGTAAAAGGCGGAGGGAAAGGAAAAAGTAAGGCAAAAGGCAATGGGAAAGATAAGGAAAAGGTCCTTGTTATGAATGAATAATGATGGTGAGGTATTTGTGGGAAATTTGAGAGGTTTAAGTGACATTCAGGAGTATGATAAGGATGAATTGCCTAATGAGTATGATAGTGAGAATGATGAGGTTGTAAAGGATGACTTTGTAACATTTAAGCTTCAAAATGAATGAAAGAATACAAATGGAAACTTGGTACATATTTTTCTACAAAGGATGTATTTCAAGAGGAAATAAGAACATATGATATACATTTAGGAAGGAAATTGAAATTTTCTAAAAATGATAAAGAAAGGGTGAAAATAAAATGCAAGGCAGGTTGTCAGTGGGAGGCTTACTGTGCAAATATAAAAGGTGAATAGACTTGGAAATTGAGGATAGTTATGGATAAGAATGCATGTAGAAAGGATTATGAGATTAGGTTCCTGAATTTAAAATGGTTGGGCAAGAATATTCAAACAAGTGTTAGAGAGAATCCATCTTTGAATTTGACTGATATTATGAAGAAGACACATGAAAAGTGGAATGTTGGGATTAACAAGACATTAGAATATACAGCAAAGACACTAGCCGTTGATATTGTGGATGGTTCATTTAGAGAGCGGTATAGAAGAATCCATGATTATGGCCATGAACTTTTAAGGGCAAACCCAGAATCAACTGTTAAGATTACAAGTCAACCAGTTCAAGGGGAGAGCAGTGAAAACCATGGTCAAACGAATCCTCACTTCGAGAGGATGTATGTATATCTCAAAGCTTGCAAGGGTGTTTTTTTAAGTGCATACCTATTATTGGATTAGATGGGTGTTTCCTAAAGGGATATTATAGTGGATAAATACTAGTTGTTATTGGGAGGGACCCAAATGCCCAAATGCTACCAATTGCATATGTTGTTGTTGAGGGTGAAACTAAAGACTCATGGAGCTGGTTTTTAGAATTATTGATAACTGATTTGGGAGGAGTCATATTGTTTAAAACATATACCTTCATTAATGATCCACAAAAGGTTAAATCTCACCTTGAATTTTACCTGTTAGCCAATTGTTTAAATATCACCATCAATTTTACTTATTTTTGATCACAAGGTTTGCTGCCAACTATTGATGAATTACTTGATAATGTTGACCAGAGATTCTGTGTTAGATCTGCTTACTTAAACTATGCATTGCGGGATTTTATATAGTATGTTTACTTAAGTAGTGCATAGGATTTTAGTTAAGACTAATTACTTAAATTATGCATTGCAGACATTCATATAACAACTTCAGGAAGAAGTTCCCTGGCCTAAAACTGAAGGAATTGATGTTGAGGGCTGCACGTGCTAGTTATGTAAATGCTTGGGAGAAAATAATGCTTGAAATCAAGGGAGTTAATGAAGAGGCATTCAAACATCTCATTAAAATTCCACCAATATTCTGGAGCAAATCAAGGTTCATGCCAAGTATAAGATGTGACACTTTAGTTAATAATATGTCTGGGGCCTTCAACTCTGTGTTTGTAGCTGCTAGATTCAAGCCTATTGTAACAATGCTTAAAGAAATTAGAGTGTATCTAATGTAGAGATGGGAATCCAATAGGTAAAAGATTTCCAAATATGAGGGCATCATACTACCAAACATCAAGAAGAGGATGGAAAGGGAGTCACAGAAAACCAATCATTGGATTGTGAGGTAACATGGTTAATTTGTTGTCCTTTTACTCTATTAAATGCATATGTTGAATATTACATTGGCTAATATTAAAATGGATACTTTTTTTACAGGCGTGCAAGTGAATAAGACTATGAGGTAAGACATATTTCACTCAATGGAGAAAAATATGTTGTCAACCTTTACAAGAAGGAATGCTCGTGTAGAATATGGATATTGACTGGGTTTCCATGTTATCATGCAATGTTTTGCATGAAGGATCAACATTTTCAAATTGATGACTTTGTACCTGAGTGTTACAAGAAGGAACACTATTCAGCTTGCTATGCACCTGTTATTTATCCAGTTAATGGGGAAGCCTTGTGGGCCAAAACTAGTGTTGTTGATCTTCATCCACCATTAATAAAGAGGTAGCTTGGAAGGCCAAAGAAAAATAATGGTGAGGAGTGAGACAAAAATGAAACAGGAAAAACATGGTATTAAGTGTTGTCGTTGCCACAAGGATGGTCACAACAAGGCTACTTGTAAACTACCATAACCACAAGCTCCTCCAAGTCAGGTACAAGAAGGAACAAACCAGCCTCCCCTACCAATTTTTTCAAGTCAGGTACAAGAAGGAACAACTCAGCCACCACCACCAATTTTTACAAGTCAGCCACCACCCAAAGAAAACTTTATAAGGGTGGTAACCCTGTTTCAAGTCAACCGACATTTTGTTATGCCTTTTAATGGCTTATTGACAATGGCCTATCTACTTTGTTTTTGTATCACATTTTGGAATGTCATTTTATTATGCCTTTTAATGGCTTATTAACAATGACCTATCTATTTTGTTTTTGTATCACATTTTTCGAATGTTATATTAATACCTTATAATGGCATTTTGTTATTGAACCAGTTATGTCTCAGACTTTAAACCTGTTAATGAAAGTTGAAATGACTTATAATGCCAAATTATCTCACTGTATGGTTTTCATAAAGTCCCTTAATTTTATAATTTGTTGCAAATCGGTCTACTTACTATTTTAATTCGTACTAATAAGGTCCTTAAGATGCATTTTTAACAAGTTAAGTTTTGAGACAAATTTATACCATTTATGTATCACAAATAAAACAGAGAATAATGAAGAAACATTGGTAATGTGTTGAAATAGACACTAACATTATTCATTAAACCAACTTAAGAATGCGTTGAAAATGTGAAAACATAACCTTGAACTACCCTAATTCTAATTGAAATACATTGTTACAAACATAATGTTCAACTCTAAGCTCAACATCCCAACTACAATGGAAATTTTTAGTCATCCTCTAGTGAAGATAACATCATTCTTCAATTTGTTAATTTTCTTCTTTTGTCTTTCAAGCTTCAAATCCCTTTCATCAACAAATCTGTCACCTAACCACTTGAAGAAATTACAACCCTTATCCATGTGATTTTTGTAAGTTCTACAACCCTATAATTTTCTCCCATAGTTAACACTCTTCACAATATTCACAGTTCGAAGAACACTTTCATCTTGGAAAAAACACTTCATTCTCTTGTTTCTACGAAATAGAGATCTAGAAGTACCATAGTTTTGGTTGTTTGATTTTGAAGCATTGCTTGAAATCTTTGACATTGAACCCTAATTTGGAGAAGAAAATGGAAGATGGAAGAAAGAAGATGGTGATTTAATCCTAATTTGGAGAAGAAAATGGAAGATGGAGGAAATATGGAAGAACAGTGTAAATGGAAGATGAAATCCACGAACCCTAGAGTGTTTATTGAAGGTGAGAAAATACTTAGAAGGGGGGTTGAATAAGTATGAAGATAAAAACTTAGAAGTAAAAACTCAAATATTTTTATCCTGGTTCGTTAAACTCAACTACTCCAGTCCACCCTATTTAGAGTGATTTGCCTTTCTCAAACAAGGACTTAATCCACTATTTAATCAACTGATTACAATAGTAAGCACTAAGAACAATTGTTCAAAGTCTTCTCAAGAACTACTGATCCTAACTGGATCTTCTTAAGGTTTTCTTACAATCAAATGTAATAATAAATACAAGTGTTAGAATGCTTCTAATAAAGCTTTATCACAACTGTGATTTTTCACTTAAGATTAAGAACAATGAAATAATTCTAGCAAGAATATATGAGTTGTATGAGAGCTTTTCAATGAATTCTTTTCAAGTGTTTCGTCAACTGAAGAAGATGAGTGAAGACTTGCTTTTATAGGCACAGTGATCCAAGAGCTTTTCACGTTGAGAAGAGTGTACCAAAAAGGTCTGAGCCTTTTTGTCTTCACATCAAGTGACCTTTCCTAGAAGAAGAATGCACAGAGAAATCCTTTTTGTCTGTGTTCTTGTGTCTAGCATAAATAAGGAAAGAGTCGTTTGGATACTCCAACGGACATAATCTTTGAATTCTTCTTCAACAATTTTCAGCAGGAATCATCAGAGTCTAATTTGGTCAGAGCCTTCTGATGTTCATCAGAGTTTTGCTGAATCAGAGTCTTTGCAGCAAGTGTGCTTTCAGCGTGTATAAGTTCAGAGCAGAGTTTTGGGTCAGATCCTCAGTACTGGCAGCGTTAGTACTATCAGAGTCTTCTGAAGTAACTGTGCTTGAAAACTCTTCATACATAATTCTTCATTGCTTCAGATGCTTCTGGCTTTCTTCAGATTCTTTTGTAGCTTCTGCTTCAGATCCTTCTGGAGGCAGCGCTCAGAATCTTCTGATGGCAGCGTTCAGAGTCTTCTAAGAGATGCTTTTGACGCTTCAGAGCCTTGCATTTTTCTTATGTTCAGATCTAATTTTCTTCTGGAGTGATATTTACTTTAACATCTGCAGCAAACATTCTCAAGTAAATTTTAGAGTATATAATTCTTAAGTACAAAATTTCATAATAGTTATCATCAAAACATAGAGATATTATTAAGAACCAATCTGTGTTCTAACAATCTCCCCCTTTTTTATGATGATAAAAACATCAGAAATTTTGTTTAATAGAAAAGAAAATAATTATAACTCCCCCTGAGATGATGAATCTCCCCCTGAATTGAATACTAAGAAGGAATAGAAACTTCCCTTTTTGCATGAGTATTCTTTTTAAGATCAGAGCCTGAATGTTCTAAACATTTAATCTTGCTTGTTTCAGAGTCAGAGTCTGATAAGTTAAATATGATATGGGAGTCTCAGAGTTTCTTTTAACGAGTATATCAGATTTATCAAATGTTCTGAAACACTCCGATTTTATGTTAGATAAAATTGATATGTCTGAAGTTTCACGTTGGTAGAGTTTATTTAAACAGTCAGATCTATTTTCTCCCCCTTTTTTGTCATAGTCAAAAAGTAAGAATTTTTAAAAGACAAAGAAAAGGAAACACAGAAAAGATAAATCATATAGGAGAAAAACACATAGTCATTCATTCATATAGGTTAAGAGATACAAAACATCAGAAAAGATTCAAGTACATGTGCAAACATTAGAAAAAAAATCAACTAAGTGTGTTTAGACAAAATCATCTTCAACATATCAGTGATCTCAGAGGAGGACTGTTCTTGCTTTGACATCCACTTAGCCATGATTTCATTCTTCTGATCTTGTTTGGACATCCATTGAGCCATGTCTTCAGACTTCTTATCTTGCTTAGCCATCCATGACTTAATCTCTGATTGACCAGCTTCCAGAACTGCAATCTTATCTTCAAGATCTGGATACTCTTTCTTGATCTCAGATGAAGAAGGTAGGACAGATTCTGAAGCAGGAGCAGAGTCAATTTCCATAGGGGATTCAGAGTCAGGAGCAACAGATCCAGAGGGATGTTCTACAAGAGTCATAGCCAGAGGGTTGTCTTTCGATGCAGATTCAACATTCACTTCTGTATCACATACTTCAGATGATGAAGGAGCATCTTTAAGAAGCAATGGTACAGATCTTTTAACAGTCTAGAACACACTTCTAGCAGTTTCAGCAAATCTGAGCTTCGCATCATCAGAACATACGTTCTTCAGATTTGATGCTACAGTATTGAATATGTTGATGAAGCTATTCTAAATAGCATCAGATTCATTTGCATCCATTGTTAATAAACACTTCCTCTGTACAGAGCCTAAATACATCTCTATTTCTTTCAAAAAACTTGTAAATAAATGATCAACATTCAGCCTAGGTTTTGTTTTTAGAAGAGTTTCCAATGTAATTGGCTTGGGTTGAGGTGAAGGTGGAAGGGTGAATTTTGGAATGGTGATCAGAGGACGAGGGTAGAAAGGTATGGATGGAGGATCAGATGAAATGACAGTTTTTGATCTGGTTAAAGCATTCAACAGATATGGTTTTGCATTTGATGCATAGGAAACAACATCAAATATGGTATCAGAGTAAGGAATGAATGCAGATTTATCAGATAAAAGAGGTTCTGATGAAATCATTTCTGGCAGTTCTTTTATATATGTTTGAAGAATAGATGGTAGAATAATGGAAAGCTTGGGTTTAAGAGGGGTGATAGTGTCAGATGGTTCAATTCTGGTGTAGAAATTTTTGAATTTGAAACCAGAGGGAAGTTTGTCAGAGGAAAATGGTTTACACGAGGCAAAGGATACACACTCAGATGTCCTTGGCTTAGGTGTTGGGATGGGATTGGGAATGAGAATTTCATAAGAAATAGATGGTTGTGGTTGGTTAACTACAAGATTTCTGAGAGAGGGAGGTGATAGAATATCTGGGTGTATATCAGATTCTGATGAGTTTGAGGATGTGGTTGGAGTACAAGACGTAGAGGACACTTCAAGAACAGTTTTGAGAGGTGTAACGTTTAGAACCTCTGTCTCAGGGATATTTGGTTCAGATGGGTTGGTTGGTTCTGATTGATTCTCAGAAGGTTTTGATGGAGGTTCAGATGCAGGTGGTTCAAATGTAGGTGGTTCAGACGTAGGTGGTTCAGATGAAGGTGGTTCAGAAATAACTTGTGCAGATGCAATGGGATCAGATACCTTTGGAGTAGAGTGTATGGGTTCAGATGTGTTTGATTGTTGTTTTTCTGGTTGTTGTTGTTCTGATTGTTGTTGTGGTGCAGATTGTTCTGTTTGTTTTGTTATAGATGGTGGAGTTTGATTGGCTGGTGTTGTTATTGTTGTTGTTGGTTCAGATGATGAAATAACAGAGGATTTTAATGGAGTGGTGGAAACAGGATCAGATGATTTTTGTGGGGAAGGAATTTTTAATGGTTCAGATTTTTGAGATGGAGCAGGAACAAATTGTTTTAGAGTAGGAGGTGGTTTTGGAATAGAATTGAATGTTGATTCATTTAAAACAATGTTAGAGAAAGAAGATATAGAAGATTTAATACCTTTAATCTTGATACGCTTTGTGGGAACAAAGGGGGCGTCTCCAGATGCTTTCCTCTTGATCAGCTTCTGAGGCTTGTCAGCAACTTTTGGCTTCTTCTGCTTCTGATTGACCTCTTTTCCTTGTGTTCTCATTGCCTCCATCAGGCATTGGTTCTCTTGCTCTTTTCAGAATATCTGCAGGAATGGGCGTTCCATCTGCTTTGCATGCATCAATATATCTCACAATTATTTCCATTGGTTCTTCAGCACAAAACAGTGGATAGTTTTCAACTGGAATTTGCTTCTGACTGAGTTCAGAAATATTCAGATTCTTGGGTGCAGATGTGAGTTCCTCTATAATTTTTAGTCTCTGAAGACTCTTTGCATTCAGAGGTTTTCCAACAATGGATTCAAGTTCATCCTTGACTCCAGCTGCATACAAAGCAGTCACAAGACCATTCTCTGTCAGAATATCTAAAATTAACCTTCCAAAGGGAATCCATGTTCTGATCTTCTGACCCTTATCCTTTATAGATTCTCTTGAAGCATTGATATGATTCCATAAATGCATGAACAGAATGTAAGGGAGATCTACCTTAGTGCTCTGACTTAAACAGTACATGAAGTAGAGTTGTTCATTGTTCACATAATCTGGAGAATTTGTAGATTTTCTGTGATGAATGCATCCCATAAAAATCTTTGCCCAGATTTTGTAGTCAGGCTTTAGATCTTTAAATTTGTTAGAGGCCTATCCAGAAGTGATGACTTCCTCATATACTTCTTCCATGTCTACACGCCCAGCTGGCAGATGGCATATTCCATCAGTCTCCTCATACCCTATGAGTTTCCTAATTATATCTTCAATAATTATAATCTCCTTACCCAGAACAGAAGACAAGATGAATTTGGGATAAACAGAAGCATGTATCCAGAATTCTTTCACCAGATGAGGGTAAACTGGTCCAAATAATCTGTCAAAGTATTTGACCCAGCCTTGAGCATCAATTATTGAACGAAATTCAAATCCATTTTCAGCTAATGAATCAAATTCCACCATTGATTCACAGAGAACTTCAAGTTTATCAACAGGAGTTAACAAAGTCCTTTTAGGTATCGTGAATGGAGTCACACCCATATTGGCAGAAGTAACTGCAGCCATGGTTGATTGAAACTGAGCTGCTGTAGAAGATGAGGTTGCCATTGACGATGATGAAGATGATTTTGACGATGGTTTAGGGTTTTTGTGAAGAAAGAATAGAAGACAGAAATGCATAAACTTTCTTGTGTTGTGAAAAGTGTGAAATGGGTGTGAGATGTGGTATTTATAGAAAACAATTAAGGCACTCAACAGACATACAAAGCACTTTTTCACATAGCAATTAATGACAATTAATGAAAAAGAATAAAAATCATTTCAAGCATTAATTGATTCTGACAAATTGGGGGGAAAATCAAGATTTTCACTATTTAAACCATACCTCAAACGTCTCTTCAGTAGTGTACACGCTATCTTTTCAGATTTAGAGTGACACGTGTTTGCTTGCATGTGCTTCTGAATTCTCTTGAGAAATGAAACGTTAGCCAACGTTCAGATCCTCTGAGATTGGTTAGTGTAGATACACACAAATAAACATAAATCTAAAAAGCAACAGATGAAATACTTCAGAGTGATAAACATTTTTCATCTGAAAATTTTGCTTCTGACAAATATTATTCTGGACACAAATCCATACCAATATTTTTCAGAATAAATTTGAATCTATCTTCAACAAGGGGTTTTGTGAAAATATCTGCCCATTGAAGATCTGTATCAACAAAGGCTAAGTTTATAATTCCCTTCTGAACATAGTCTCTGATGAAATTATGTTTAATTTCTATATGTTTTGCCTTAGAGTGTAAAATGGGGTTCTTAGACAAACATATAGTAGAAGTATTATCACAGAATATAGAAATGTTACTTTCAAATATCTGATAGTCTTCTAGCTGACTTTTCATCCAGAGCATCTGCGTGCTACATCCAGCAGCAGCAATATATTCTGCCTCTGTAGTTGATAGTGCAATTGTGGGTTGCTTCTTGCTGTACCAAGAGATTAGATTTCTTCCTAGAAATTGACAACTTCCAGAAGTACTTTTTCTTTCCACTCTGTCTCCAGCGTAATCAGCATGAAAGAATCCAACTAATTTGAAATCACCAGATTTTCTGTAACACAAACCCACATTAGCAGTACCTTTCAGATACCTTAGAATCCTCTTAACAGCTGTTAAGTGTGATTCTCTAGGATCTGATTGGAATCTTGCAAATAAGCATACACTGAACAAAATGTCAGGTCTAGAAGCAGTTAAGTAGAGAAGAGATCCTATCATACCTCTGTAGAGTTTCTGATCTACTTTCTTACTTACCTCTTCCTTGCCTAGTGTACTAGTTGGATGCATGGGAGTCTTTGCCATCTTACTATCAGTCATGTTAAATTTCTTCAGAAGTTCTTTAACATATTTGGTCTTATGAATGTAAGTGCACTCTGGAGTTTGGTTGACTTGAATTCCCAGAAAGAATCTCAATTATCCCATCATGCTCATTTCAAATTCTGCCTGCATACATTGAGCAAACTCCTTTCCCAGCATAGTATTAGTAGATACAAATATAATATCATCCACATATATTTGACAAATTAGAAGATCTTTCTTAAATGTTTTACAAAAGAGTGTTGTGTCCACCTTGCCTTTGATGAAAATTTTCTCCAGAAGAAAATTGCTTAATCTCTCATACCAAGCTCTGGGAGCTTGTTTTAAGCCATACAGAGATTTCTTTAGTTTGAAAACATGTTCTGGGAATTTTTCACTCTCAAAACCAGGAGGCTGGTGAACATAAACTTCTTCTTCTATAATACCATTTAGAAAGTCACTTTTAACATCCATCTGATATAGAGTGATGTTATATTGTGCAGCAAAAGAAATGAGTAAACGAATAGACTCTAACCTTGCAACAGGAGCATAAGTCTCTGTATAATTAATTCTTTCTTGCTGGCTGTAACCTTGAGCAACTAGCCTTGCCTTTTTTCTTTCAACTTCTCCTTTCTCATTAAGCTTGTTTCTGAAGACCTATTTAGTTCCAATTATGTTGAATCCTTTTGGTCTTGGAACTAAGTCCCACACATCATTTCTAGTGAATTGATTTAACTCTTCTTGCATGGAAATAATCCAGTCATTGTCTTGCAGAGCTTCATCTACAGAGGTTGGTTCAATTACTGACACCAATCCAAATAATGATGCTTCAGATGATCTGAGGAAGGATCTTGTTCTGATAGGGTCATCCTTCTTTCCAATGATCACATTCTCTGGATGAGAAGCTTTGATTCTGGAAGATGATCCTCTAACAGTTGATTCTTCAGAAATGTTTAAGTTATTCATCTGAGAAGTCAAAGGAATTGCATCTGGCGTTGCTTCTGGTTCCTTCACTTGAGCTTTGTCTGCCTCTGAGTCTGTGAGAATTACTTCTCTATCTGCAGAACTTTCAAACTGCTTTGGCTTTTCAATGCCAAGATTATCATCAAATCTAACATGAATAGATTCTTCCACAATCTGTGTTTCAGTATTGTATACCCAAGCATGAAACACTTCTGTGCTTTAGAATCAAACTTGTTCAGATTTTCTTTAGTATTCAACATGTAGCAAATACATCCAAAAGGATGAAAATATGAAATGTTGGGCTTTCTGTTCCTCCACAATTCATAGGGAGTCTTTTCCAGAAGAGGTCTTATAGACACTCTGTTCTGAATGTAACAGGCTGTGTTGATTGCTTCTGCCCAAAAGTGCTTTCCCAGATTAGTCTCATTGATCATGGTTCTGGCCATTTCTTGCAGAGTTCTATTTTTCCTCTCTACAACCCCATTCTGTTATGGAGTTCTAGGACAGAAAAAATCATGAGCAATGCCATTTTTATTAAAATATTTTTCAAAATATTTGTTTTCAAATTCACCACCATGATCACTTCTGACTTTTATAATTTTGAAATCTTTTTCATTCTGGACTTGTTTGCAGAAGTCAAAGAACACAGAATGTGACTCATCCTTGTGTTTTAGGAACTTTACCCATGTCCATCTACTATAGTCATCAACAATGACTAATCCATACTTCTTGCCTCTGATGGATGCAGTTTTCACTGGTCCAAACAGATCAATATGAAGTAATTCTAATGGTCTGGAAGTAGAAACAACATTTTTTGATTTAAAAGAGGATTTTGAAAACTTCCCTTTTTGACATGCTTCACAAAGAGCATCTGAGGTGAACTTCAAATTAGGAAGTCCTCTGACAATATTAAGTTTATTAATCTGAGATATACGTCTCATATTAATATGCCTCAATCTTCTGTGCCAGACCCATTGCTCCTCATTAACAGACAAGAGGCATTTAACATTCTGAACCTTAAGTTCTGAAAGGTTTATTTTATAAATGTTGTTCTTCCTCTTTCCACTAAATAGGATTGAGCCATCCTTTTGACTAATAGCTTTACAACATTTTTTATTAAAGGTTATGTCATAACCATTGTCACTTAATTGACTTATGGACAATAGGTTATGCTTTAATCCTTCTACAAGTAAAACATTAGTAATAGAGGGAAGGTTACCATTTCCAATAGTGCCAGATCCAATGATCTTGCCCTTCTGATTCCCTACAAATTTCACATCACCTCCAGATCTAAGCTCCAGACTTTGGAACATAGACCTTTCTCCTGTCATATGTCGCGAGCATCCAGAGTCCAGGTACCATGACTAGCGTCCTGACCTTGCTGCTAAGAACATCTGCAACAGGAATTATTTTACTCTTAGGTACCCAGATCTTCTTGGGTCCTTTTGGGTTAGTTGTTCTGAAGGTTCGTCTAAATTTCTGTTTTTCAACATAAGGTTTATTCTGACTAGCCTTAGATTTAAACACATGACTGATCTTTTCAGAACGAGTATGTTCAATATCATTCAAGTGACCAAATTTAAAATGGGAATATAAAGGAGTCTTCTTGATGATAATTTTATCAACAGGTTTTGGATTTAAATCCTTTCCAGAGGAAGATTTATATCCAATTCCTTTTCTGTTATTTCTGCTAACTCCATAGATCATAGAAGCCATTTTGCTTCTATCTATGCTTTTAGCAAGGAACTTCTGAAAGTTGTAGTCATATTTTTCTAAAATATTTTTGCATTCAGACTCAGTTTCAGAATCAGAGTCTTGTTGAGCTAATTCAAAATCATTTTTCATTTTTAAATTCTTTTCATTTAGCTCAGCCACTTCTGATTTGAGAATATTATTCTCAGATACAAGATTGCTTTGACGCTCTTTGTATTTGAGCTTAATATTGTTATAGCTCTTCAGAACCTCTGATAACACTTTGATAAGTTCATCTTTAATGAGTTTAGCCATTACCTCTTCAGCGTCAGAGTCAGATTCAGAGTCAGATTCAGATCCTGAAATTTCTTCCTCCTAAGCTTCTATGTCTGCTATCAATGCTACGTTGGCACATTCCTCTTCTGACTCAGATTCAGATTCAGATGTATCTGAATCATCCCAGGTTGCCATTAGAACCTTCTTCTTCTTATCAGATTTTCTTTTAGGCTTTTCTTTCAACAACTTTGGACATTCATTTTTGTAATGCCCAGGTTCTTTACATTCGTAGCAGACAACCTCCTTTTTGCCAGATCTTCTGTGTCCAGAAGATTCTTTTCTTTGGTCAAGCTTCCTGAAGTTTCTAAACTTCTTTCCTTTATGCTTCCAGAGTTTGTTTATTCTTCTGGACAGCATGGATAATTCATCTTCATCTTCAGATGAGGATTCTTCAGAGCTTTCCTCTATTACCTGCAATGCTTTAGCAGATTTATTATATTTTAAGGCAATTGAGTTACCTTTCTTTTGAGGCTCATCTTCCTCAAGTTCAATTTCATGACTCCTTAGTGAGCTGATTAGTTCCTCCAAGTTGATCTTGTTCAAATCTTTAGCCATTTTCAGCGCAGTCACCATAGGTCTCCATCTGGTGGGTAAGCTTCTAATGATCTTCTTCACATGATCAGCAGTATAGTAACCTTTATCCAGAACCTTTAGTCCAGCTTTAAGTATTTGAAATCTGGAGAACATGGCTTCAACAGATTCAGCTTCTTCCATCTTGAAGGCTTCATACTTCTGAATTAGAGCCAGAGCCTTGGTCTCTTTTACTTGAAGGTTTCCTTCATAAATCATTTTCAAGGAGTCAAACATATCAAATGTAGTTTCTCTATTTGTGATCTTTTCATGCTCAGTGTGAGATATTGCATTTAACAATTTTGTTCTAGCCTTGTGGTGATTTCTAAATTCCTTCTTTTGGGCTTCTGTCATAGATTTTCTATCTACTTTCTTGCCATTCCCATCAATGGGATGAACATATCCATCTATGACCAAATCCCATAAATCAGCATCATAACCAAGGAAAAAACTTTCAATCCTGTCTTTCCAAAAATCAAATTTCTCTCCATCAAACATAGGGGGTTTAGTGCTGATTCTGTCCCTTTCTTCATATTTGTTGTTAATGTTAGATATTGAAGTATCAGCCATAGTAACAACCAAATATATATCAAATTTTTTCTCACTGGATCTTTTCTGTCACTGTGAAGTGGTAGCACACACAGAACCGGAGCTCTGATGCCAACTGAATGTGAGAAAATACTTAGAAGGGGGGTTGAATAAGTATGAAGATAAAAACTTAGAAGTAAAAACTCAAATATTTTTATCCTGGTTCGTTGAACTCAACTACTCCAGTCCACCCTATCTAGAGTGATTTGCCTTTCTCAAACAAGGACTTAATCCACTATTTAATCAACTGATTACAATAATAAGCACTAAGAACAACTGTTCAAAGTCTTCTCAAGAACTATTGATCCTAACTGGATCTTCTTAAGGTTTTCTTACAATCAAATGTAATAATAAATACAAGTGTTAGAATGCTTCTAATAAAGCTTTATCACAACTGTGATTTTTCACTTAAGATTAAGAACAATGAAATAATTCTAGCAAGAATATATGAGTTGTATGAGAGCTTTTCAATGAATTCTTTTCAAGTGTTTCATCAACTGAAGAAGATGAGTGGAGACTTGCTTTTATAGGCACAGTGATCCAAGAGCTTTTCACGTTGAGAAGAGTGTACCAAAAAGGTTTGAGCCTTTTTGTCTTCACATCAAGTGACCTTTCCTAGAAGAAGAATGCACAGAGAAATCCTTTTTGTCTGTGTTCTTGTGTCTAGCATAAATAAGGAAAGAGTCGTTTGGATACTCCAACGGACATAATCTTTGAATTCTTCTTCAACAATTTTCAGCAGGAATCATCAGAGTCTAATTTGGTCAGAGCCTTCTGATGTTCATCAGAGTTTTGCTGAATCAGAGTCTTTGCAGCAAGTGTGCTTTCAGCGTGTATAAGTTCAGAGCAGAGTTTTGGGTCAGATCCTCAGTACTGGCAGCGTTAGTACTATCAGAGTCTTCTGAAGTAACTGTGCTTGAAAACTCTTCATACATAATTCTTCATTGCTTCAGATGCTTCTGGCTTTCTTCAGATTCTTCTGTAGCTTTTGCTTCAGATCCTTCTGGAGGCAGCGCTCAGAATCTTCTGATGGCAGCGTTCAGAGTCTTCTAAAAGATGCTTTTGACGCTTCAGAGCCTTGCATTTTTCTTATGTTCATATCTAATTTGCTTCTGGAGTGATATTTACTTTAACATCTGCAGCAAACATTCTCAAGCAAATTTTAGAGTATATAATTCTTAAGTACAAAATTTCATAATAGTTATCATCAAAACATAGAGATATTATTAAGAACCAATCTGTGTTCTAACATTTATAACACAGAAGCTAGATGTTCAATTTACCATTTGTTTACCTAGCATGCCACCTCAACCATAATTAACGCTTTTTCACGCAAACTAACGGTAGGGACCAAATGGTTTAACGGAAGTGAAGTTAAGAGATCATTATGTAACATTTTTTAGTTCGAGGACCAATGCAAAATTTCGCTCAAAGTTAAGGGACCTAAGGACTAATTATACCTATTGTGAAACAGTTTCTTTATTTATAAAAAATTCGTGCAATTATATAGACTAACATTCGAGTTGAGTGGACCATAATGAATAGCAATGTCATCATACCTTTAAAAAGAATTTAACATTATTGCGGGCGTATTTAAGATTGATTTCGAACCTAAAATCTCTCATTTAATTGAAAGTAACCCATTATCATCTCATCTAAGTAATGTACATTCAATTTGTCAAACCATGCCAACTAAATATTTATAGAAATATTTTGTAAACTACTTTGAAAAAGCTATATTTTGAAGTGGTATTTATTTTTATAAAAAAACTAGTAAATAATTTGTGTCTATCTACGGATACTGATACAGTACAGGCATTTGTTTTTAAAATATAATAAAAGTAAAATAAAATTGTTTAACAAAAAGAGTTTATTATTTTTAAAAGAGATAACAAATCAGTGTCTATAAATTTTTCATATATAAAAATATTTAAATCAACAATATTTTTTTCATATATAAATATTATTATTTTTTTGACATTTTTTATAAAAATATTTCAATTATTAGCAAATTTGTTTCCGTTATTATCCGATATTTTGATTTGTAGCTTCATTTTCCACTTTTCATGTGATTTTCATAATAAGAAAAAACAAAATTTATTAAAATTTTAAATAAATATATATTTTCTAACATTTATATTGAATTATTTATACGAAAAATATGAATAAAAAATAATTGTTTTAATTTGATGTTTAAAAAATGATAAGTTATGAGTTGGTCAAAATTTGTTTTCTATAGTAGATCAACATCATCAAAGATATTAATAACAATAAAAAATTTTGAATTAACAAATAAAAATTATATATTAAATAATTAAAATCCTCATAGAATTATAATATTGTGTCATTAAAAAAATATAGTTATTTGATTAAGATTTTCTTTTAATAAAAACATTATTTCTTAATGATTTGTTGATATTTTCAAGAAAGAAAGTCATAAGGTTCTTTGTGTGATGAGTGTTAGAATGGTGCTTATTCAGAATATATATTTATAAGTATCATGTTTCTTTATCAAATGAGCACAAACGAGACATTTATGTTTGCTCATGTCTCTGAAATGCTTAAGTAATTAGTCTAAAGTATGATCAGACTTTGTAAATAATCTATGTAACAGTTACTTGAAAAGAGAAACTAAGTTACAGTGGCATTTGGCATATGGTTCTGCATCAGAAAAATTGAAAAGTAACCTTTTAGTAGGATTTGATGATCTAACAACAACATGTTATATATACCTTTTAATAACTATGGTACCGTCTATGAGTCGACTGGTTAGACAATTTTCTACTATCATTAAATAGAAGAAGTTGTTGCTAATAGTCTTTTTCGCCAATATCCCACAAATATTATACATTAGTTATATTGGTATTATTTTTCTAGATTTATTTAAAGAAACATAAAATTAACAACAAAATACTTGTTGGCTTTTGCACGCACAAGCCTAATGAAATGTCCTGGATGGATATCCAATTTGCTTTTATCAGTCAAAGTCTCAAAATTAGTTTCATTCAAAGCTTGTTGCACCAAATATCAGATCCAAATGATGTTATCGTAAATACGACACTAAATCAAATGATGAAGGAAAATGCTTCGACAGACTTCTAAATTCATTAGCAAAGAGCAACAAATTTTTTAGATATAATTATACATCAACGCCAACAAACACTATGTCAAAATTGCTTTTTGACAGCACTACAAAGACAGCGCTTTTTTCCAAAAGCGTTGCTAAAAGTTAAAAAAAAACAAAGAAAAAAAGTGCTGCTAAACTATGCCTTTAGAAAGCGCTTCTGAAAAGTGCTGCTAAAGATTATACCTAGAGTAAACAATAGAAAGCACTTTCTAGAAAGCGCTGCTAAAGGCCTACATTAGAAAGCGCTTTTCAAAAGTGCTGTTATAGGGGGTGTCTAGGTCACACCTTAGACAACGCTTTTTAAAAGCGTTGCTAAAGGTCTAGGATATGAAAGCGCTTTGTAAGGAAAAGCGCTACTATAGGTATAGGAAAAGAAAGTGCTGCTATGGGTCATTAAGTTCTAATATTAGAACATAATTTTTATGTTTTTAAAACCATTATGCCTCTCTCACTCTCAGACGTACATTTATAACCCTATCAGACGTCCTCCACCGTATCTTCCTCCAATCGGCCGTGTTTCAGTCGCGACTACTCCCTCCGCCGTAGCACCCTCTGTCTTCAGTTCTGTCCTTTTCCCTTTGTTCGCCTTCGGCCGCGCTCCACCATTTTTAAAGGTATTTCTTCATTTTCTTCATTTTCAAGGTTATTTGCATGATATTTCTTTATTTTATTTTTTGGATTCCCAAACCATGAAATACATTGTGATGTTGTTATTTGAATTCAATAGAAGTTTGAATGATATTGTTGTAGTAAGGTTCAAGATGATGAATAATGATATTTATGGTGAATTTCTTTTGAGTTTTGGTGTCAATTTTGTAAGTTAATGTTGAATGTTAGTGATGAAGTTGTTCAAAATAATTGACGATAATAACATTATTGATGGATAATTGTTGAATGTTAGTGATTACTTTGTTTTGATCTAAATAAATGTTGATTGAAAATATTAATTAGTGATAATTACTTTGTTTTGATCGAAATGTTGATTGAAAATGATAATGAAATTAATTGTTAATTGTTAAGGTTGAAGATGGTGAATAGTGATGACATTGTGAACTTATTTTTGATAATCATTGGTGATGTTGTTGATTGAAACTTGAATGACATTTGTGAATTAATTGTTGAATATTGTGATGTTGTTGATTGTTTGAACTTAAGTGATGAAGTTGTTATACTTGGTAATTTAAATGTGGATTTGATAATTTTGGTGATTGATTTATGCTCGAATTGATGATTTTTTGTGACTTACTTGAGTTGAAACATTAAGTGTGATTGAATTTGCGTGTTTGCTATAGTTGTTCATTTGCTATAGTTGCATGAATAATTAGTGTTTTTGTTTAGCTTACTTAGTCAAAACCATGGATAAAAAATGGATGTCTTTCAATCGATTGTCAAAAGAGTATGAGAATGGGGTATCAGAATTCGTTAAGTTTGTTGTTGAACACACCAAAGACCCCAGTTGGATCACATGTCCTTGCTTAGGTTGCTGTTATGGGCGTCGGATTGACGCAGTTCAGTTGGAATCACATTTAAAGAGGCGTGAAGTTGATCGAAGTTATACATGTTTGATATTACATGGTGAGATAAGTAACGAGAATGTTGAACCAGGGGATAATACGACCTATACTTCAAAGGACAATGGCACATATACATACGATTGTGATCGAGTCGAAGAGATTGCAGAAGCACTTGAAGAAGATCTTCAGGATTATCCCAAAATGTTTGAGAGGTTGGTAAGCGATGTAGAGAAACTGTTGTATAAAGGTTGCACTAAATTCACAAGATTTTCTGCGGTATTAAAGTTGTACAACTTAAAGGCGGGCAATGGATGGTCGAATAAAAGTTTCACAAAGTTATTAGCCCTTATGAAAGAGATGCTTCTAGATGATAATGTTCTTCCCAATCGAACCTATGAGGCCAAAAAAATGTTGTGCTATATTGGCATGAGTTATGATAAGATACATGCTTGTCCAAATGATTGCATTTTGTTTTGAAATGAATATGCATCGTTAAATGAGTGTCCAAAATGCGGTGTCTCACGATATAAGAAAACATTGTCTCCTGCAAAAGTCTTATGGTGTTTTCCTATAATTCTGATATTTAGACACATGTTTCATAGTGAAACATATGCAAAATACTTGACTTGGCATGCAGATGAAAGAATTATATATGGAAAGTTTCAACATCCAGCAAATTTGCCACAGTGGATGAAAATTGATAATGATTATCCTGATTTTGGAGAAGAAGCAAGAAACCTTTGCTTGGCATTATCTACTGATAGAATGAACCCACATGGTCTCCAAAGTATCTCACATTCCACATGGCCTATGATTATTATGATTTATAACCTACCTTTATGGCTATGTATGAAGCGTAATCACATGATGTTTTCTATGTTAGTTTATGAGCCTAAACAACCAGGGAATGACATAGATGTATACTTGACACCTTTAATCGAAGACTTAAAGATTTTGTGGGAGAATGGTGTGGAGGTTTATGATGGATACTGGAAAGAAAGTTTCAATTTGAGGGTGATGTTGTTTGGCACAATTAAGGATTTTCCAACATACGGAAACCTATCAGGGTATAACATTAAAGGTCAATGTGCATGTCCTATTTGTAAGAAAACACATATTAGACACGGTTGGAATTTTGTCATAAGAATATCTTTCTCGGTCATCGTAGATTCTTACATTCTAATCATCACTACTGTGGGTGTAGAAAAGCATTCAATGGAAATCTAGAACAAGGTAGAGCTCCACCTATATTGATAGGTGACCAAATTTTTGAAAAGGTGAAAGATGTTAGTACTCAGTTTGGCAAGCCTTTTGCATATACTATTGTCACACGTGGGTGGAAGAAGAGGTCAATTTTTTTTGAATTTTCATATTGGAATTCGTTGTATGTAAGACATTTTCTTGATGTTATGCATATTGAAAAAAAAAATGTATTTGAAAGTGTTATTGGTACGTTACTCAATATACAAGGAAATTCTAAGGATGACCTTAAAGCAAGAAAGAACTTGATAGCGATGAGAATAAGAAATGAATTAGGACCCTTGAAGAAAGGAAAATGAACATATCTACCACCTACTGCTTATACTCATCTAGAAAGAACAAAAAGATATTGTGTAAGTTTCTAAGTGAAGTTAAAGTTCCAAAAGGATACTCTTCAGATATTAGAAGACTAATGTCTATGAAAGACCTCAAGTTAAAAAGTTTAAAGACACGTGATTGCCATGTTATAATGGAACATTTTCTACCAATAGGTATACATTCTATTTTTCCAAAAAAAGTAAGAATCACAATAACTAAATTGTGTTTTTTCTTCAGGTCAATTTGTAGTAAGGTGACCGATCCTGCGATCTTACCATCATTGCAAAAAGAAATAGTTATTACTTTGTGTCAGCTTGAAATGTATTTTCCTCCCTCATTTTTTGACATAATGGTACATCTAGTTGTTCATCTTGTGAAAGAGACACAACTGTGTGGACCAACTTATATGAGATGGATGTACCCTATTAAACATTATATGAAAATATTAAAAGGGTATGTTAAACATTGAAGTCGACTAGAGGGATCTATTGTTGAACTATACATTGTTGAAGAAATGATTGAGTTTTGTACTGAACGTTTGTCCAATGTTCAATCCATTGGACTCCCCAAATCTCATATTGTCGAAAGAAAAGAAGGAAAATAGTTAATTGGAAATAAAATTGTGACAGTATCAAGGGTTGAACGGGAGCAAGTGAATTTGTATGTTCTGCACAATGACAACGAGGTTGAGTCGTATGTTGAAATACACAAGGATGAACTCAGAGGTTTAAATTTGAATAGAAAAGAAAACTAGATAGCACGAGAGCACAATCGAAGTTTTATAACATGGTTCAAGGATCATATTTATTCAAGTTTTATTCAGATCCAGCTTCAATAACAGAAAGGTTGAGATGTTTAGCATATGGTCCAAGTTTGAATGTGTTTTCTTATAGCGCATACGAAATTAACGGATACATATTTTATACCAAAGAACAAGATGATAAAAGTACTATGCAAAATAGTGGTGTCACCGTGGTATCTGAAGCAATGCACATTTCAAGTGTGAAGGATTTAAACCCCAAATATGAAAATCTGTCATATTTTGGGGTTATCGAGCACATTTGGGTGAGAAGTTTCAAATTCCTATATTTGGTTGCAAGTGGGCTGAAAATAATAGTGGCATACGAATGGATAAGTCAGGATTTTCACAAGTGGATCTTAATAGGATGGGGTACAAATATGAGTCTTTTATTCTAGCCACGCAAGATAAACAAGTGTTCTATGTCACTGATCCGACAAGTACGAAATGGTCTATAGTGCTTTTATCTAACAAAGTAATTGATGATAACATTGGAGATCAAGGTGATATTGATGTTGAGAATGAATCGTATATTATAAATGATCAAGATGAGAATATTAGAGCGAATGAATCATATATTAGAAATGATCATAATGAGGGAATTTGGATCAAACCATCCGTCCGTGTTGTTAAGAGACAAGTAAACCATATTTCAACCAAGAAAAGAAAGAGATGTTACTGAAAAAGGTACTAGTAAAAATGATATATTTTTCATTCAATTAATTTTTATATATTCGTCATTCAATAAAATTATATATTTGTCATTTTATATATTCAATGGATTATGGATTATGGATGTTGATATTTGTCATTTCATATTTATTTTTTTCTTTATTACAGGTTAAATGGCTAGCAACGAGGAAAATGCACATGACACTTCTAAAAATGATGGAAACGAATAAGTACATGATGTGGAAGGAGATATTAAACGAGGAATAACGATTATGAATGGAATAATTCGTGTAAGAGATAAAGGTATAAAATATGACGTACATTGGAATAAAACTGACCAATTAGTTGAGCCTAACAGTGCGATATTGACAAGTTACATTGGGGTACTTAGTCATTCGCAAATTCCAATCACTTGTGATAATTGGATAACTCCATCGTTGAAACCCGCTAAAGAAAAAATATGGAGTGAGATACAGGTATCATATGCGATGTTATTTGTTTTCGTTGATGATTATGTCTTTAAATTACTTATACTAACACACTTTATGTATGTTAATTTGTTCGCAGAGGTCTTTTAACATTGGTGACGAGCAAAACAAATATTGTCTTCAATTGGCCGGAAAAAGACTCAGAGTGTTTCGAGCATTTTTAACGAATAAGTTTCTTAAGGATTCTAATGAAAATTTTGTTGAATCAAAACGTCCAAAGAAGTATGCAAATTTGATTTCACCTGAAGAATGAAAAACCTTTTTTGCCAAACGAAGAACCCAAGAATTCCATGTAATTTTAACTTATCATGAACATTATAATATTTATACTTGTTCCACATGTGTTCTGATATGACTTAAACTTTGTTATCTAGGCTGTGAGTGACATAAATAGCCAATGAGCATCAAAATCCATGTACCCATACAAAAAAAGGCGTTTGGGATATGCATGCTTACAACAAAGAATAGTAAGTATATATAAATGCTTTACAATGATATAGTTAGAAGAGGAGAAAAGTGAACATCTCTTCCGAAACATGTACATTATAATTAATCTTATTATTTTTCTTAATGTGTAGTTAGAAGAGTAGAAAAGTGAAGAAACATATCTTCCGGAACATGTTTTGTGGAAGGCTGCTCGTGTGGGTAAGGATGGAGTTGTTCAAGAAGATGTTCAACAAGTTTTTGAGCAATGTGTAAGTATAACATTATTTTTTTTTTAATAAAATCAAAAGTTCATTAACATATAATATTTATGTTTTTTAATTCCCACTAATATTTTTCTATATGCATATGAATTTCAGGAGAATCTATTTCAGTCATTAACTCCAGATGAAGACCATGATTGCAGGAGCGTACTAAGTCGCATATTAAATGTTCATGAGTATTCTGGTCGTGTGAGGGGTAAGGGATTTGGGGTCACTTAAACAACATTGTATAGCACCCAAAGAGTAAAAGTCCTAGCAATAAAAAAGTTATGGAATCGTTGGAAGAATTAAAATCTCAAATTCGTGAATTGCAAAAGGATAAAGAAATATATATGTCAGGAATGCGCGGTTTAGAATTTAAAGATACTAGTGACAAAGATAGTATCAATTGTAATTTTCAACAGAAACTTCCCGAGGTAATTATATATATTACCTTGAAATTAATTTAGCACAATTTTTTTAATTTCCATATTTACACTTAATCATATTTATTATTGGTTTAGGGCATTTCACCTTGTCAGCTCTACTTATCGTCACTGACTTATCGCATTGTTGGCAAGGGAAAAGTGCATAACACTTTGGGAGACTTACTTCACCATAAACCGCTCCCTGCTGGATTTTTGAAAGTATCGATTGATATTGCTTTAAAGGGGGTGTTTTATTACCTATACCAGACGATGTTTCAGATGCAACATTGGTGGGAGACGCAATAGGATTGTATGTTGCATGGTCGTTATTGAAAGAAATAGATAAAAGTTGTTGTTATTTTATTCCTCAGCCAAAAGCTGGTTTATATAATGAGAATACAATAAAAATACTTAATTCTCTCATTAATGGAGAATAAAAGAAAATAAATGACAATAAACGTAAATAATTAAATATGGAAATAAAATATTTTCCAACACTCCCCTCAAGTTGGTGCATAGATATCTATCATGCCCAACTTATCTATCAAATGCTCAATAGATATCTATCATGCCCAACTTATCTATCAAATGCTCAAAGGTAGGTTTTGCCAAACTTTTGGTCAAGATATCCGCAGTTTACTGACTTGAAGTCACGAAAGGTAGACATATGATTCCAGCATCTAACTTCTCCTTTATGAAGTGTCGATCAATCTCAATATGTTTGGTTCTATCATGTTGAACTGGATTATGAGCTATGCTAATAGTAACTTTACTGTTAGATTACAGTTTCAATGGAAGTTCAACTTTCATCTTAAGTTCTTTTAAAACTCTAAGGATCCATAATCCTTCACAAATACATTGAGACATGGCTCTAAACTCGGCTTCTGCACTACTCCTTGCTACAACACCTTGTTTCTTGCTCCTCCATGTCACAAGATTACCCCAAACATAGGTACAGTATCCAGAGGTTGATCTTCTATCGGTGACTAAACCTGCCCAATCAGTATCGGTGAAGATAAACACATTCCTTTCACTAGTCTTCTTTAAAAATAATCCTTTTCGAGGATTTCTCTTCAGATATCTCAGTATCCTATAGACTACCCCAAGATGTTCTTCGAAAGGAGAATGCATAAACTGACTCACTACAATGACTGAGAAAGCAATATAAGGTCGGGTGTGTGATAAATAAATCAGTTTCCCAACCAATCTCTGATATCTTCTAGTATCAACAGGAACATTACCTTCTCCCTAAAGTTTAGCATTAGGATCCATAGGGGTATCTGTAGGACGACATCCACTCATCCCTAAAGTCTAGAATGTATTTCTGCTGTGAAACCACAATACCATTCTTTGATCGAGCAACCTCCATGCCTGAAAAATATCTCATGAATCCCAAGTCCTTGATTTCAAAGTCTACTGCCAATTTCTCTTTTAGCCTTGCCATTTCCACTGTATCATCTCCAGTAAGGACAATATCATCAACATAAACAATCAGAATAACAACTTTCCCATCGTTGGAGAATTTTGTGAACAATGTGTGGTCATCCTGTCCTTGAATGTACCCTTGATTCTTCATAGACAGAGTGAATTTTTCAAACCAAGCTCTGGGAGACTGCTTTAATCCATACAAAGACTTGTTTGGTTTGGATACATTTGATCCAAATTTGTTTTCAAAACCAGGAGGAATGTCCATATATACTTCTTATTCTAGATCACCATTAAGAAAGGCATTCTTAACATCTAACTGATGTAGGGGTCAATCCAGGTTAGCAGTAAGAGATAAAAGAATTCTTATAGTGTTCAATTTTGCAACAGGAGCAAATGTCTCTGAGTAGTCTATACCATAGGTCTGAGTGAAGCCTTTAGCCAGCAAGCGTGCCTTGTATCTTTCAACTGACCCATCTGAATTATACTTCACAGTAAACACCCATTTGCATCCAACTATCTTCTTGCCATCTGGTAGCGACGTAACACTCCAAGTTTTGTTCTTTTCAAGAGCTTTCATCTCCTCAAGTACAACTCCCCCCCCCCCCACTTTAGAATTTCTAGAGCAACCTGTACACTTTTTGGAATTTCTACACTAGACAATTTTGAGGTGAAGACAGACATAGATGAAGACAAATTTGAATATGAAATAAAATTGGACATGGGGTGTTTAGTGCAAGATCTGACAGGTTTTTTAATGGCAACAGGATCATCTATATCAGGATATAAATACGACTCTCAGAAAAAAAAATAGACTTACCTTTCCTTTTGTTAGGAGGTTGGTCATTTCCAAGTTCAGATTCCTAGCAGTGTTGAGATGTGGACTCGTCCCTTCATTTATGGTGCTTTTTCATAAAAACCTTCCCTTTCCAAGTCCTATTTCCTAATTCGAATCTATTTTCTTGAAGTGACTCATTACTTTGTGGCATTTCAAATAGGTCATCATTATCATCATTTTCAGGATTCTCATTGTTTTCTACAAGAGAAAATGTAGGCTCGGATTCACAAGACTCTTTACTCATAACAGGAGTAGGATCAGACACAGAATCATGGCCATTTTTTGTTGGTGCAAATGTAAAAGTCTCAGAATTTTGTGGTACATGCTAAGATAAATTTTTCAAAAAAATCATGTCCTAAATTTGAAATGAGTCTTCCTTTATCTCCCCCCTTAAAGATGAGTGTCATCAAAGAAAGGTTTATTTTCAAAAAATATAACATCCATAGTGACAAACATTTTCTTGTTTTTTTGGATCAAAATATTTATATCCTTTTTGGGTTGAGGAGTACCCAACAAAGACACATTTTATAGCACGTGGCTCAAATTTTCCAACATTTTTATGTTCATGAACAAAAGTTGTGCAACCAAAGATTTTTAAAGTCAAATCAATTAAAATACGAGTACTAGGAAAACATTATTTGAAGATATTAATTGGAGTTTGAAAATTGAGAATTTTGGAGGGTATTCTGTTAATTAAATACGCAGTTGTTAAAATAGCTTCACCCCACAACTAATTTGGTACTTTATTCGAAAAAAGTATAGCTCTAACAACCTCCAATAAATGTCTATTTTTCCTTTCGGCCACTCCGTTTTGTTGAGGAGTATTAGGACATGAACTTTGATGTACAATCCCATATTTTAGAAAAAAAATCATCCAGGATAGTATTAAAGTATTCTTTGCCATTATCACTTCTAAAAACTTGGATATTTGTTTGAATTGGTTTTGCACCATTGAAAAAAAAATTCTTTACAGCATGACAAACATTTGATTTCCCCTTTAACAAGTACACCCAACATACTCTTGTATGGTCATCTATAAATGTGATAAACCATATCTTGAGAGAGTGTGTACTAGTACGGTTTGGGCCCCAAACATCACTGTGAATAATTGAAAACGGTTTTGATGGTTTATAAGGCTGTATTGAAAAGTGGGAACGGTGATGCTTTGCAAACTCACATGCTTCACATTTAAACGAAGAAAAATTCTTATTGTGAAATAACTTAGGAAACAAGTGTTTTAAATAACAAAAACTAGGATGACATAGTCTTAAATTCCATACCATAATGTTGTCATCTATATTATTCAAAATAGAAAAAGACTCAAAGCAGGAACTTATTGTTAAAGGTAATTTGGTGCAGATCCAATGTCAAGGTAGTAGAGTCCTCCACTCTTCTTAGCACTGCCAATCATCTTCCCCGAGTTCAAATCCTGAAAGATACAATGAGATCAAAAAAAATTAGTTTGACAATTTATATCTTGGGCTAATTTACTGACGGACATTAAGTTACACGATAAGTTTGGAACATGAAGGACATTTTTAAGATTTAATATTAGAGACAACACAACTAACCCTTTACCTACAATGGCTGAAAAAGAGCCATCTGCAATTTTTATTTTTTGATTACTTGCACATGGACTATATGAAGAGAACAAAGTAGATTCACCTGTCATGTGACCAGAGGCACCTGAATCTACTATCCAAGTATGACTGGGACTGACACTAAGAAGTGCAGAATTACCTTTTGTTGCTATAGAGCAAGAAGGGGTTGGAGACTCGAGGAGTTTGTACAGTATGTCTAGTTGTTGCGTAGTAAATGGAAGCTGAGTTGTAGGGGATTGCTGCCCTTGATCAGAATTACTAGCTTGAAATGAACGACCACCTTTCTTCTTCCAGTTCAGAGGTTTGCCTTTGAGCTTGGAACAACTTTCACGTGTATGCCATTCGCGCTTGCAGTGATCACACCAAGGAACTTTATTTGACCTTCTTCCCTCGTTAAGGTTCCTAGTAGCCAGAGCTGAACCTTCAGATTCAGAGCTTCGTGGTGTCTTGCCCATCATAATTCCTTGTCGTTCCTCCTCCCTTCTTATTTCTGCAAAAGTTTCACAAAGAGTTGGAAATGGTATTTTTCCTAAAACTCTACCTCTTACCTCATCAAGGTCTTTATTGAGCCAAGCGAGAAACATGAATACACAGTCACTTTCTTGCCTCTTGAGAAATAAAACAGTATCTTTTGTACACCATCAATTGTCATCATAACAAAGATCCAACTCTTGCCACAGTGTCAATAACTCATTATAATAAACAGTTACACTTATGTCACCTTGTTTCGCATGTCATAACTTTGATTTTAAACCAAATATTTGGGAGGAGTTTAGAAAATCATGGTTTATTTCCTTAACAGCTTCCCACACATCCCTTGCGGAAGGAAAAAACATGTAGGGCATATCTATTATAGTTTCCATGGAGCTTACCAGCCATGCAATAATCAAAGAGTTTTCATATTTTCATTGTTTGTAACGAGGATCTCCTGATGCCAATTCAGCTACTACTCCTGTTAAGAAACCAAGTTTCCCTTTGATATCCAACACCAACCGAATGCATATAAAGTGTCAATTTTATATATATATATATATATATATATATATATATATATATATATATATATATATATATATATATATATATATATATATATATATATATATATATATATATATATATATATATATATATATATATATATATATATATATATATATATATATATGCATATGCATATAAAGTGTCAATTATATTATATCCTCTGAATTCAAAAGCTTCATGATCTTATACATTAATTACCTAACTTATATGATTTTTAGATTCATGCTCAAGAGTTGCAACAAGTCAGCAAGAATGTCATGCATGAATTTAGCAATGTGTCCAAAAAAAAGGATCTTGCAAAGACCGAGCCTAAAAAAGCATATGTTCCTTGATTTAGGTTGTGCCTTGAAACATATGTAGGAATAACAGTTGTGATGGAAGGTGGTATTCGTGAAATACCTATGGAGGAAGGTATTTTCGATTTTGCTTATACCGAAACAATTGCTAAAGAGGATTTGGATCAGATTTTTCAACATTCTGAATTAGGCATCGGTGTTATAAATTCATACATCAGGTACTCCGATCAATTTTATTTAAATAATTAAACAATTTATTTACTCATTTCAATGAATATTCTAATATGTTAATTATGTTTTTATTTAAGGTTCTTGTATGACAAATTAATGCTCCCGCGTCAATTGACAGAAAGACTCTCATTCTTATCTTCCAGTTGTATCAACGCATGGATCAAAGACCAAATGTATCAAAAATCACTTAGTCGATGCATTTATGGCCAACAGAGATACAGAAAAGTTGTATTTTTTGCCATATAATACTGACCATGGGTTAGATTTCATTTTAATTTCATTTATTATAATTATTCGTTTTTTGACGTTGTATAGAAAATTTCCATCTAAACTTTTGTATTATTTTGCAGTGGACACTAATTGTTGGTTGCAATTAATTCGATAAGAGAAATAATATATTATCGAATTCGTTAGATGGTGATCAAACAAAATACCCAGATATGAAGAAGATGGTCGATACGTAAGTGATGAGATTGTTTTGAATATTCGTGTGTATATTTATTTATTATGTGAGATTGTTCTAAATATTCATTTATATTATGTTAGATCTATACAAATATTCTAATCACAGAGACAAGCTCGAGTACCAAAGAGTAAAGCAAACAATATTACATGGATCAGAGAGCAAATATATTTTCACAATTTTGATTATAATAGTGATGCTACTTGATAAAACAAATTAAACTATATATCCTGATATATATTTGTATTTTGTTTCTATGTGTAGTGTCCTCATCAGTGTAATGGTATAGATTGCAGTTATTTTGTATTGAGGTTTATGAAGGAAACTCTTCATTTGGGTCAAATAGAGATTTCAAACACGGTATGGATTTATAAGTTAGGATTTATTTTAATATTTAACGAATATTTCATCTAATTAATTAGTTTTAACTAAATCATGCATATTATGTTATATTATGTAGTACTTTGATAAACTCAAGTGTGCTACTTACTCGAAAGATAAATTGGAAGAAATTAATGAGGATTGGTGTCAATACATTCTTGAGATGAGAATTATATAAGGTATATTGTCTTTCTTTCTTTTGTGTGAAGTTTATGGTCTTTAGAAATTTTTGTTGTTGTGATATTCTATACTACTAGATAGGAATAGTTATGGAAGTTGTTGTATAGTTTTACAAGTTGTTGTATATATACTTCTAGAAGTTGTTGTGAGGATTGATGGAATTTGTAATTATGTATAATGAATATTCAGAAGTTAAAGGTTTTGGAAGTGGATATGTTTTATTAGAATTATGGAGGTTTGTGTTGAATTATAATGGTTATGAGGTTTGTGTTGAATTAAGCAGGTTTATGTGTTGAATTATAATGGTTATAAGCAGGTTTATGTGTTGAGTTATAATGGTATATAGCCTATGTGTTGAAATAAAGACTTGTGTTGAATTGTAATGGTTATAAGTAGGTTTATGTGTTGAATTATAATAATATATAAGGCTTATATATGTTGAAATAAAGGTTTGTGTTGAAATATTATAAAGGCTTAATGGTTTGTGGTTCCATTTTATAAGTAAAAAATAAGACTTATGTCAACGCTTTTAACAAAAAATGCTTCTTAAAAAAATGCAAAATAGATAGTGCTTATAACAAAAAAAATGTTTCTTAAAAAAATGCTTTCGAAAACATCCAATGACGTGAAGAAAAGAAAGCGCTTTCTAAGAAAAGCGCTGCCAAAAGTGGACTTAAGACAACGCTTTTACAGAAAGTGCTGCCTAAAACCTCAGTAAAATATACATTAGAAAGCGCTGCCAAAAGGGGGTGAAAAGAGAGCGCTTTTCATGAAAAAACACTGCCAAAAATCTGAAGAAACAATACATTAGAAAGCGATTTCAAAAGCGCTGTCTAAAGGAGGAGAAAAGAGAGCGCTTTTCATGAAAAAGCGCTGCCAAAAGTCTGAAGAAAATATACATAAGAAAGCGCTTACAAAAGCGCTGCCTAAAGGGGGGAAGAGAGCGTTTTTCATGAAAAAGCGCTGCCTAAAGGGGACATTAGAGAGCGCTTTTATAAAGAAGCGCTGCCTAAAGGGGACCTTTAGCAGCGCTTTTGCCTTTAAAAAAAGATTGTCTTTACCTACACCAGCGCCACTTTAGGCAGCGCTTTTAAGCGCTAATAAAGGCCAAAAAAAGCACTGCTAAAGGTCTTTTATGACATAGTGAAATTTATCATGACGATCTAGTTTGCCAAATGTAAAGCACCAATGTTTATTATATTTGCATTTATTACAATAGAAATTTTGGATCTCCTACCAAAGAGAAATACATAAAAGCAATCAAATTTTTATGTAACTATACAATGAAAAATAAAATGAAAGATGACAATCAAGAGAAATGTAAAGTGAATATAAAATTAGCTTACTCAACTTCCTTCCAGCTAAATCCAAGAGAGGCACAGGAAGAATCTTCACCATCCTTCTTATTAGCATGAAATGACTTCATGCACTTTCCATCACAACTGCATTTATCATTTTATAACATATATTTTGAAAAAGAAATAATCAACTACAATTCTAAAATTAAAAGACAACCAATAGTATGTTGAATACTCTTGAAAAATAATGAACGGTCACATAAATATACATGAGAAAGAATTATTTACATTCAATTTTATAACACATTTACATCCAAGACTATTTTATGCAGTAATACCTTATTATAATCGGAAGTAAAGACGTATTTATTTTTCATATATAAAAGCACTTATTGGAAAGAGTCCAAGGTTCAGAGCATCTAAGTATACCATATGCATAAATAAACATTTGAAAATTGCCGACCATTACAACTTTCACCAACAATGTATAATTTGTCATCAAATACTGTTGTTGCATGCTACAATGAAAAGAAAACAATTGGAAGAAGAGGATTAGGAATTGGTTTCTCGAAAAGGATTCTACCTCTATCGAGTTTTCCTCCTTCGATAGGTAACTTCTATTTTTGCCTCAGCCAAGACAGGATTAGGCATAGGTTTCTCGACAAAGTTTCACCTCTATCGAGTTTCCCTAGAAGAAAAGCATTCAAAAAATCTATAGGAGAAGTATCATATAAAAGTCATTCTCCAAATTACCCTTTCATTTTTGAATTATCACTCAAAGGGACAATTTTCAGTTTGAAATCCCTGCTAAAAGAGGAAAGGGAATGTGATTCAAATTCCATCCATCTTCTTGAAGGAAAAGAAACACTACCCTTTGAATCAGTATCGATGACAGTAGGCTTATTATCCATCGTAACGAAGGCACTGTAAAATAGTGAAATGAAAAAGCTGAAAGAGAGAAAGGTACCTCAAAATGTAAGGTTGAATGTGATAAAGTAAGAAGATGGTCGAAGATTCAAATCTTTAAAGCTTTGAAAATTTTGAATGTGTAATGAATGTTACTCCTGAAGAGAATGCTCTCAGAGAAGAAGAAAATATAGGAAGAGACAAGGGAAACTTAGTCTACACTATAGCATAAAAGTTTCTCCACTATCTCCCTCTATCATTATATAGGCAGAGGAAATCAAACGAGTCAGATTAAAAGTAACAAGCAAGTACAAATCAACGGTCGAATTTCATCTTGGAAACTTACCCAGACTTAAATGCACTCAAATATACAACACGATATGTCACACCACTCCGCACCTTTTTAGGTCACACGTTAAGAACAAAAACGGTGAAATGCTTCAATGATGAAACTGTATTTAACGCTCATGTTCCCCATTACTCTTTGGCAAAACTAAAATAGTACATGTTAGCTTACACATGTGCAACTATTCTCAAGGACCGGCCACGACTACTAAAGACTCTCCCGATATCCAGACTTCCAAGCAAGTCTTATGGCCAAAGGCTTAAGAGTTAATGACACGCGCCTACTAAAAGCCCAATAACACGAAGCCTGTTATCTAATTTTCAGGTACACAATTTTTAATCACCACTTCCATTGCGGTCATCAAAACCCTAAACTGACTTGGGCTCTGGAGTACTAACTATGCATGTAGCTCCCCTCCCCCCCCCCCCCCTTTTTCACGGCATCGAAATTCAAAATGACTTACGAAGCTCTGTCTCATTGTAGCTTCTGCAATCTTCTCCATTTTGGGTTCCCTCAAGAAGAGTTTCTCAAAAGACCACAAAAGTAGGATGATCCTGAATTACCAATGAAATTACCATATAAATTGACCTTTATCACATTCTTTGGGGCAGGGTGCCAAGACACGAGTCTAGTGACTGATATCTTATTTGAACCACCAAAAGCCTATTTGGTATAGTGTAAAGAGTAATTATTTGAATAAGAATATTCTAGAGAGTAACTGTTGTCTTTGAAGGATTCTTCGTTACGAGATTTCTAAATCATCCCACAAGAAATAAAAAATAAAGAGTTGTGATTGGCGACTGCATATATATATATATATATATATATATATATATATATATATATATATATATATATATATATATATATATATATATATATATATATATATATATATATATATATATATATATATATATATATATATATATATATATATATATATATATATATATATATATATATATTCTACTTACTCAAAGAGTAAGTTTTTTTAAATTACTCCAAATCATAGCTTTTGATTTGAATTCAATCTAATGGTTAAATTAACTTTTTTACTTAATTAACCATTATATTATATATATATATATATATATATATATATATATATATATATATATATATATATATATATATATATATATATATATATATATATATATATATATATATATATATATATATATATATATATATATATATATATATATATATATATATATATATATATATATATATATATATATATATATATAAGATTTGTAATATGAATACCTTTACATTTTGTCAATATAAAAGGTGTCATTTGAGGATTCAAGTTCCTAGTATCATGGCCAATTTGAACCCCAACTTCCATTATCTCTTCAAAAATTATGTTCCAATATCTTTCTGTCATTTATCCCCCACACTTTAAATTTTAAAAATAATTGGAAAAAAAAAAGAGAGACCGAGTACCCTAAAATAGCAATAAATAATTGTTTCGATGGAACCTTCTCTTTTATAGACGATCGGTCGTAAATATAGAATCAGGCCATTCTTTGATTTCTATTTCTTATTATTTGTTATTATACTTTAATTATTGAATCAATTGACTACATTTAAAGATTTTAGGGGATGAGTCGAATTTACTTTTAGGAAGCATTTAATCCTATATTTCTATAATATCACATAAGTTCTTTGAAATGAGAAAAATCAAATTATATATATATATATATATATATATATATATATATATATATATATATATATATATATATATATATATATATATATATATATATATATATATATATATATATATATATATATATATATATATATATATATATATATATATATATATATATATAGTAATGTACGAAAGCATATGCAAAGAGAATCAGTCGGTTAGTTGTTGGTAAGCCCCGAACAAAAGCCAGATCCTCATTTACTACGGCAGTACAAAATTCTTCTGAAGTGATAGGAACCCTAGAGGGAAGAATAGCAGGAAGCCAGAAGAAAGAAGTGAGATCATATTTCTCACTACCCTCCGACAAGCGAGCCCGCTTAAAAAAACCTTCTTCAATATGAGTTAATGATTTATTGTCCCAAGTTCTTTTGACAAGAGTAGGGCTGACAATGAACCGAACCAACTCGAAAATAGTTTGGAATTCGATTCGACAATTAAATCGTTGAACTAGGTTCATGAACCAAATGAGTTGAGTATGAGCGAAAAATTAAGTTCGTTAACTAAATGAGCTGAACTTGAACTATACATAGTTCGACTCGTTAGGTTCATGAGTCAACTCGATTGCATATGAGAAGAATTATACTGTCTTTAAGATTAGGTTTAAATATTTACTCCAAATCTTAGACAAATTTAATCTTCAATTTAGTAGTTTTTGAATTAGACTCTCAAATGTATCTCTTGAAAGTTGTGTAGGCTTTGAATTAGTAGATTTCGAAGATAAAGTTAAATTTTAATATGATAACTTTTATTTTATTTTAATATTTTGTTTTAAAAATATATATTTATTTAAAATGTCAAATATACTAATATATATATATATATATATATATATATATATATATATATATATATAAAATAGTTTTTAAGTCCGTGAATCATGTGAGCTGAACCTAATGAGATGAATCTAACGAGTTGAACGGAACTGTTCGTGAACTTATAATGAGTTGAGTTTGAAATTAAAAAAAAGTCCGTGTCAAACTCGAACCAATTCTTAACGAGTTGAGTCGAGCTGAGGTGAGTTCGACTCGACTCGACTCATTTCCAGCCCTAGGCAAAAGTATGGGATGGTGAGGACTCATGGATAGTGAAATCGGACGCTAAAGTTGTCATCTTTTCCACCTCGGGAGTTGTATCCGGGGTAATAATCGTCATTGTCAAAGCAAGAACCTCGACCACCGGGCCAAAAGAAATAGCCTCAATAGGAGCCACTGACATCATGAGAGACAAATCGGTCGTTAAACCCTAGTCCTTAGCAAATGCTAGATCCTTATTCAATTGTTCAATTTTTTTCTATAAGGCACGAGTAGAATGTTAAAAAAAAGGTTCCCTGGACCCTTAGGCTATCCTCACCAAAAAAAATTGTGTCTCTCAAAATGATCAAACGCATTAATAATGACACAAGTATCTATCTGCCTCTTCTTTTGTTGAAAAGACAGTAATTCATCAGGACCAAATCCTTTTTCATATTCGAGCCCCTGGTACCAGGCGTATAAATCCTCTTTCATCTTTACTTCTTCGTGGGATAAAGAAGTTAGCATAGAACAGTAAGAAGAAATAGGTTGGTGAAAATGCATCCTAGACCAATACTTACGAAAACCCCCTATACTAAAGCGGACACATCCCACTAGGGCCGAAGATGAGCAGAAAGCCAGATAAGCCTTAGTGATAATAAGTATCACCAATGTGAAACGCTCTAGGAAATTACCCCATTTAGTAGTAAAATAGTTAAACCATGACTCTTGGGAATGAAAGGAGACTAGTCACTAGTCTCGGTACTATCCTGAGAAGTATGAGCCATATAGAAAAGATTGGAGAAGAGCCTCAGGGAAGGCTTCCAAGTTTTATATTGGGTGCAAATTTAGAACACCTTTATAAAATCCCATGCTCTGGGATGACGTTGTGAGGGGGAAACCTTCAAATAGTCCATGCTCTGGGTTAGTTGTTCTGAAGGTTCGTCTAAACTTCTGTTTTTCAACATAAGGTTTATTCTGACTAGCCTTAGATTTAAACACATGAATGTTCTTTTCAGAACGAGTGTGTTTAATATCATTCAAGTGACCAAATTTAAAATGGGAATATAAAGGAGTCTTCTTGATGATAATTTTATCAACAAGTTTTGGCTTTAAATCAGAGGAAGATTTATATCAAATTCCTTTTCTGTTATTTCTGCTAACTCCATAGATCATAGAAGCCATTTCGCTTCTGTCTATGCTTTTAGCAAGAAACTTATGAAAGCTGTAGTCATATTTTTCCAAAATAATTTTGCATTCAGACTCAGTTTCAGAATCAGAGTCTTGTTGAGATAATTCAAAATCATTTTTCATTATTAAGTTCTTTTCATTTAGCTCAGCCACTTCTGATTTGAGAATATTATTCTCAGATGCAAGATTGCTTTGACGCTCCTTGTATTTGAGCTTAATATTGTTATAGCTCTTCAGAACCTCTGATAACACTTTGATAAGTTCATCTTTAGTGAGTTTAGCCATTACCTCTTCAGCGTCAGAGTCAGATTCAGATCCTGAAATTCCTTCCTCCTGATCTTCTATGTCTGCCATCAATGCTACGTTGGCACATTCCTCTTCTGACTCAGATTCAGATTCAGATGTATCTGAATCATCCCAGGTTGCCATTAGAACCTTCTTCTTCTTATCAGATTTTCTTTTAGGCTTTTCTTTCAACAACTTTGGACATTCATTTTTGTAATGCCCAGGGTCTTTACATTCGTAGCAGACAACCTCCTTTTTGCCAGATCTTCTGTGTCCAGAAGATTCTTTTCTTTGGTCAGGCTTCCTGAAGTTTCTGAACTTCTTTCCTTTATGCTTCCAGAGTTTGTTTATTCTTCTGGACAACATGGATAATTCATCTTCATCTTCAGATGAGGATTCTTCAGAGCTTTCCTCTATTACCTGCAACGCTTTAGCAGATTTATTAGATTTTAAGGCAATTGACTTACCTTTCTTTTGAGGTTCATCTTCCTCAAGTTCAATTTCATGACTCCTTAGTGAACTGATTAGTTCCTCCAAGGAGATCTTGTTCAGATCTTTAGCCATTTTCAGCGCAGTCACCATAGGTCTCCATCTGGTGCGTAAGCTTCTGATGATCTTCTTCACATGATCAGCAGTAGAGTAACCTTTATCCAGAACCTTTAGTCCAGCTGTAAGTATTTGAAATCTGGAGAACATGGCTTCAACAGATTCAGATTCTTCCATCTTGAAGGCTTCATACTTCTGAATTAGAGCCAGAGCCTTTGTCTCTTTTACTTGAAGGTTTCCTTCATGAGTCATTTTCAAGGACTCAAACATGTCAAATGCAGTTTCTCTATTTGTGATCTTTTCATACTCAGTGTGAGATATTGCATTTAACAATATTGTTCTAGCCTTGTGGTGATTTCTAAATTCCTTCTTTTGGGCTTCTGTCATAGATTTTCTATCTACTTTCTTGCCATTCCCATCAATGGGATGAACATATCCATCTATGACCAAATCCCATAAATCAGCATCATATCCAAGGAAAAAACTTTCAATCCTGTCTTTCCAATAATCAAATTTCTCCCCATCAAACATAGGGGGTTTAGTGTTGATTCTATCCCTTTCTTCATATTTGTTGTTGATGTTAGATATTGAAGTATCAGCCATAGTAACAACCAAATATATATCAAAGTTTTTCTCATTGGATCTTTTCTGTCACTGTGAAGTGGTAGCACACACAGAACCGGAGCTCTGATACCAACTGAAGGTGAGAAAATACTTAGAAGGGGGGTTGAATAAGTATGAAGATAAAAACTTAGAAGTAAAAAAAACTCAAGTATTTTTATCCTGGTTCGTTGAACTCAACTACTCCAGTCCACCCTATCTAGAGTGATTTGCCTTTCTCAAACAAGGACTTAATCCACTATTTAATCAACTGATTACAATAGTAAGCACTAAGAACAACTGTTCAAAGTCTTCTCAAGAACTACTGATCCTAACTGGATCTTCTTAAGGTTCTCTTACAATCAAATGTAATAATAAATACAAGTGTTAAAATGCTTCTAATAAAGCTTTATCACAACTGTGATTTTTCACTTAAGATTGAGAACAATGAAATAATTCTAGCAAGAATATATGAGTTGTATGAGAGCTTTGTAATGAATTATTTTCAAGTATATTCGTCAACTGAAGAAGATGAGTGGAGACTTGCTTTTATAGGTACAGTGATCCAAGAGCTTTTCACGTTGAGAATAGTGTACCAAAAGGTCTGAGCCTTTTTATCTTCACATCAAGTGACCTTTCCTAGAAGAAGAATGCACAGAGAAATCCTTTTTGTCTGTGTTCTTGTGTCTAGCATAAATAAGGAAAGAGTCGTTTGGATATTCCAACGGACATAATCTTTGAATTCTTCTTCAACAATTTTCAGCAAGAATCATCAGAGTCTAAGTTAGTCAGAGCCTTCTGATATTCATCAGAGTTTTGCTGAATCAGAGTCTTTGCAGCAAGTGTGCTTTCAGCGTGTATAAGTTCAGAGCAGAGTTTTTGGGTCAGATCCTCAGTACTGTCAGCGTTAGTACTATCCGAGTCTTCTGAAGTAACTGTGCTTGAATAACTCTTCATACAGACTTCTTCATTTCTTCAGATGCTTCTGGCTTGCTTCAGATTCTTCTGTAGCTTCTGCTTCAGATCCATCTGGAGGCAGCGCTCAGAATCTTCTGGTGACAGTGTCGCTACTGCGAAAATCGGCGCCGGCTGACAGAAGAGTCGCCACCGTGCGTTATTTATCCCTCAGAGCGGGAAAGGAAACGCTCGAAGTAAACCTCGCAAAAAACGGGGAAAGGTATGGTCATCGCAACCAAAACCTGGGTTCGGGAGTCGGTTACGCAAGGGGAAGGTATTAGCACCCCTCACGTCCGTCGTACTCGACGGGATCCACGCTTGCTTGGGTTGTCTACTGGATGCAAAACAATCTATCTACGGCTGCTAAATCTAAACGGAGGGGAATTGACTCGATAGAGCGTCGCACTCTATGCCTACGTATTCTCAAGAGAGAAAGTCAGAGTCAACGTAGTTCGAGACTACAGGGAAAATTGGCTCGCCAAGACGTCGCGTCTTGTGCCTACGTACTTCCACACTGCATGGAAGATCAGAGCTTTACGTAGTTCAGGCTAACTACGGCTAAACAAAGGTATTCTCACACAGCAGTGAGAAAAACAACTGGTTGCAAAGGGTCGGGAACCTATGGGCAAAACTACGGCTTGGTCTCAAATGCACTTGGGCAAGAGAGAAAAAGGGTTACAGTTAGTCGTCAGCGGGAAAGTCTCGATCGCACAGCAGCGAGAGAACAACAGGTTAGTCGTTAGTGTGCTCGCTAGGACATCGCATCCTATGCCTACATATCTTCGTCTGGTACGAAGAATCAGAGCAGCTGTAGTTCGGCTACTACGGGACCACAGCTCAAATCTCGTTTTATTAATCTCTGAAAAATGATTACAATGCTTGAATACTGGAAAATAAATCTCCTAGGAAATACTATCCTATTCTATCCTAAAAAATCGAATGGAAAATAGCCCCCTAACAAGTGGGCTTCTAAACTATCCTAAAATCGTAAAATAATTTCTATGAAAATATCCTAAAAGAAAATGTACTTTAAAAAATATTAAGTCTACACTAATATTTTTTCTCTTTTTTCTTCTTTTCTCTTCAACATATTTTCCATATTTTTTCTATGTTTTTTCTCACAATATTTTTCTCTATTTATTTCTTTTTCTTTTAATATTTCTTTTTCTATCAATATTTTCTCCTTCTTTTTTCTAAAATATTTTTTTATAATATTTCTTTTCTTTTCTTTTCTCCTTTCTTCACAATATTATTTTTCTTTTATTGTTTTGTATTTTTCTAAAAACTTTAAACAAAAGAAAAAAATGAAAAGAATACAAAAAAATGGGAGGGGGATACACTGCTATTACAGGGGGATTTAACAGAAAATAAAATAAAAACTGAATGGGCCCAGCCCAGCAAACAAACCAGTCCACACGCAGGGGGGGTGCTGGATGGAAATTGTAGGGTGTGTAAGCAGAACACCCGTTGGGCCCAGGCCCACTTCTCGTCAGAAAAAATGAGGGAAGGCGTCCCAAAAAAAACTGTTGGGCCTGGCCCAATCCACCCTTCTCCTCTCTCTTCCCTTTCTGTTTCTGAAACCCTAGAATCTCTTTCCCCTTTGCTCATGGCGCCGCCGTAAACCCTCCGTTTCCCCATCATCCACCTCCGTTCTCCTCTCAAATCACCACCTCTATTCTATCATCTTCAAACACAACCTGTAAAACGAAAGCATAAACAAACAGAAACCACTCGCTATCTAGGTCCGTTCTCGACGTTCGTGAAGCAAGTCTTTGAAGGTTCTTGAGGTTTCTGGAGGTGCATTGATGAACAATTAGGTTTCTGGAAAACCAATGAAGATCCTGATGATGGTTCTTGCATGAAGATCTGGGTACTCTTTCCGGTGATGAACGCTACGCAGAGGATGATGGTGTTGTCTCTCCAAGAACTTCAGGAAAGACTAAGAGATCGCGCGAGGATCTTCTACGCAAAATCTGGAATAGTGTTGATGAATGTTTGAGCGTGGTTGCAAGTTCTTGATGAGTTGAATCGCTGGAGATCTGGAGTGTTGGTGGAGATCCTGAAAGAAGTTGCGAACATCTTGCTGAATGCTGATGATTTCTGGAAATGAGGAAAACTGATGGTTGTTGGGGATCGTTGATGGTGGTTTCATGTTGGAGGAGGTCGAAGGTTGAGTTGCTGGAAATGAAGGTTGATTAGGAGGATGAAGGATAATCGGATTTCTGGGTTTGTTGGTTCTCCGGCGAAGCTATGATGGTCGACGGGAGGAGGCAGATGAAGATATGAGGAGAAAAGATGAAGAGGATGAATATTGGCCGGAGATCTGGGTTTGTTGGTTCTCCGGTGGGATTGGTGGCGGCCGCCGGCCATGCATGCCGGCCGGTGGGGTGCTTCAGGCGAGGGTTATGGGGATGACGCGTGGTGGAGTAGTGGTGAGGGGGGATGCATGTGGGACGCGTGTCCCCATGCGTGGCAGAGAGAGAGAGGTGATGAACTTGTGAGGTGGCGTGTGTGGGGTGATGAAGCGTGGGGCCAGCCTCCTCATTACACGTGTACTGCTGGTTTTATACACTGAGAGATCCTGGGTCGTTCTGGAAGCTTCCAGAACCTGCTCGAATGATCTGGCAATTACTGGACCTTTTGCTGAACTTTGAATTGGACAAAAACCTCTGAACAAAAACGCATTGGGCTGCGAATTGAATGGGCTTACCAAAGAAAACTCACAAAAAAGCTGAATGGATTAATGAAAAACTAATTAAATCATGATTAAATGGATCAAAGACTAATCAACTAAACCTAATTAACTATTAAAACTCAATTAACCTAATTAACTCCTAAACTAATAATACTCTAAAAAATCCTAACTATATTATTTCTTATGAAAAAAAACTATATTATTTATATCTAAAATTAAATTCAAAACTCAATTAATATTCTAGAAAAATCTATATTATCCTAAAAAACTATTAAATCCTAAAATGATTAAAACCTATTTAAAAAGAATTAAAACTATAAAAAAAATCCTATTAATGTTCTAAAAAATCTATATTATCTTAAAAAATCTATTAATTCCTATAAAATGCTAAAAATTATTAAAATCTATTTAAAAAGAATTAAAACTATTAAAAATCCTATTAAATCCTAAAAATGGCCAATAAAATCCAGAAAAATCACAATAATTCCCAGAGGAACAAAATGAGCACCGAACGACACATAAAACCGCGAGAGCGCAACAAAATAGCCGGTAAAAATAAACGGGCACCGAAATATCCCAAAAATACGATTCTACCTATTTAAACTGATAAAAAACACCTGAAACACGAGACGAGAGCTGTGATCCCAATAAAATCAAAACAAATGAAAAATGCACTGTATGCAATATGCAGATGCGAATGCGGTTATGCGTCGAAACATCGAGCCAGATACGAGACCCGGTTGGTCAAATTTTAGGGTGCAACAGCTGCCCCTATTCAAGCGACTTGGACCTGAATGGTTGAAGAGCGCTCAGCCTTCAAACATTCAAGGTAGATGACGGTTGAATACAAATGGAACCCTGAAATTTGCCAACCGCAAGAATATACTGCAAAGCTGCTTGAGGAATAGCTTCCAATAACTGAAGTTTGGTTGTCACGGCAACAACTGGTCAATTTTCTGATAAATTTTCTTCTCCTTTTCAACACCTGTGTGACGCCACAAGTATTGAAATAATGCTTCGCAAAGCAAACACCTCGATTCCCATCTCTCTCATGGGATCAAATCTGGTCAACTCACAGTTCACTGCGAACTTGAGGACAATTCTCCTGGGGAATTCTGAATGGAACTGCCTGGCACCTATTTTGACAAAGGGGGCGGCTTCAGAAGTTTGATATATGTCAATCTTCGTTGTTGTTGTTGTTGTTTTTTTCCGATGCTGACGTAACAACCAAATGAAGAATCACTCCGCTGGGGGAGAAGGTAAGCTGAACCACACAACTCTGCAGGTGAACAAATTCGAAATCCAATAGGTAACCCTCCTGGTCTATGTTTCGACATGCGTATGCTTGAGAATGATGCAATGCCCTATATGACATGTAAATGCTGTACATTCTGTTTGAAGATGCGATGCCCAGACGGCATGGATATGTTATATGTTTGTATAAATGCTATGACTATATATGCAAATGCTAATGCAGGCTCTAGCTGCCAGAGAACACCAGATCTGAAAACCGCTTGGCAAAATAAATGTCGAAGGTAACGCCAACTCTACTGGGGATGACCTGAAGTCACAGAATCGTCTCAGCAAAATAAACGCAAGAAACGGGAAACCAAATCCACTGGGGATAATTGTTCTGCTGGAGAAATGAAAAGGCAACCCTGCTTGGCGACTTCACTGGGGAAAGAAAACAACTCTGCTCGGGGATGCTTTATTCAAACCATTGGCAACTGATTGTATTCTGCGGGGATTGACCCAAACTGGGATTGATTGCGCGCGGCACACTGCTGGAAATGCCCCTACTATCAAGGATGTCGATCTTAATCTGCTGAGGGTACTCCTGATCCTACTCTGATACGGGGTAAAAGACAATCTCGACTCTTCCGGGGATAATAAGCAACTTTCATCTGCTGAAGAGTGGTAATTCTGATTTAACAACATCCACGAGGAATTCAAACATTAATCGGAGCACTGGCACCCGTCGAGCTTCGTATCAGGGAACATGACAACATGCGGGTCATTGGGAATTACTGTGTCAGATACCTTTAGGTTTTTCTGTTTTTCTGGTTTAGGATAAACAGGGACTGTGTACACAGTGGAAGATATAGAAATACTAGACGAGAACTAGCATTCAAAGGTAGACTACCAGGCAAGAACTGATAGGAAAATAGGTTATCAGACGAGAATTGATTTGGTTTTTGACCATCAGACGGGCTGACTGGATAACAGACTGAGGTATAGACAACCAGGCGAGAACTGGCTGGAAGCTGACGTACACCAGATGAGAACTGGTATAACACATAGGTTAAAACACACGATGACCAGGCGAGAACTGGTTATGCAACGATATGTACCAGGCGAGAACTGATACAACACTTGAAGAAACAGTGACCAGGCGAGAACTGGTTACAATAAACTGCACCAGACGAGAACTGATACTTACAATAAACTGCATCAGACGAGAACTGATACTTACAATAAACTGCATCAGACGAGAACTGATACTTACGGAAGGGTGGGCCAGACGAGAACTGGTTACCAATTTGCCAGGCGAGAACTGGACTTTGGAAACGACTGGTTACTGACACGCAACAGGTTTAAACTGCAGGATAATGATCCAATGACAACAAGACCTTTGAAAGGCCCAGGTTTTTGATAAGGGTATTGACATGATTCCCCGATACTCAACTCCGGCTGGGGATAAACAGACTGGTTTGAACAACTTGCCCCAGTACACTCAGCTGGGGATAGAAAGACTGGCGTGCACAACTTGCCCCAGTACAATTCAACTTGCCCCAATCTAACTCTTGGGAATATTGCTCTGAACAGCTTGCTACGAGACGACTTCGAGAATATTTGCCCCGGTATCTGTATGATAACAGAATTCAATCTCCATTAGACTCCTGACAATCCAGTTGATTTCAACACTTTCTGCGGTGACTTGCCCCTGAATGAGCGTTCTAGCGACTTAACCCGCTCTGATTATCCACTGGAAGTATCTGCTTTCAAATCTCAGCATTCTGCATAATTGCCCCTGATTGGCTCTCGAGAAGACTCACTTCTGATCAACTGCTTCTCAAATAAACTGCTCCTGATCAACTGAAACTTCGGGCCTTATCCTCAGACTAGCTGATTCCGAACTTACTGGAAGTCAATGCCCCTGATTCGCAAGGCTTCACAACATTCATCATTCTGGTTCAGACTGCTGAATTACTCAGTCCTGCTCGATTATTCCCTGTTGGAATTTCTTTCATGCCAACTACTAACCTGCAATTAAAATTGTCTGTCTACGAATGGTAATCTTAATGCAGTGGTTATGCAGATTTTGAAAAAATTTGAGCTGTCACTCATTTACATGCAATGATTATGAGTGACGAATGAACCAAAGTTCAAACGTAGTGCTTACGTGGTCAGTGAAAAATACAACAAGGATGTGACTAGCAAGTCAAGAAGGAGTCAGGTTACTCAACCTTATCGTAATGCGCTTCAGACTAACCCTGCCTCAATTAGGTCTTTTAAGGGTTGTATCGTGGTCGGGTTCACGGTTCGTGAAACAAAGGATATTTGGCTCAAATTTTGATTTGTACCCACCCCTTCTACGTGATGATCTCCGATCCTAAGGTTCAGTTAACCTGGCACAAGCGCTCGCCTCTTCGAGAGGTATGCTGAATGGTAAGAACCTACAGTTAAGGAATTCACAAGCTTTTCTTCTAGAGTGATAGTTACTCCTTCTTCGCTTTCGGTGTCTGTGTACACGACTTTGTGATTTGTTGGGGAAAAAAATTTCTTTTTAATCCCTCTTTTTCATTCTTTTGATTCCCTAACTTTTGCCTGGACTGACTCATTTTGAGTTCTTTTCGATTTTTCGATTTCTTTTGAAGTCCAGCGGGATGCCCTGATTTTTGCCTAAGTATTAGCTTCCTCGGCTTTTTCTTTCTTTTTACTTAGCGGGCTTTCTTTCTTCTTTCTTTTGGAACAAAGTCGTGTGACACTGGTTGTCTTGATTGCTCCGAAAGGATTGTAACTGTCTCACTCCTGATTGGTGAGGTTTGACCTCTTGAAAGGTGTAAACTGATTGGTCCTTGAAAGACAACACTCCTCTGTAAGACTTGAACGCTCGGTCAAGCTAACTGACAACTACCCTGCCCCGGGTTAAGATGTGAGGGTTTAACAGTCCGAAAAAACTTCTACTTCCTGGCTCGAAGTGGTTAACAAGGGACTAACTCCTTATATCTCCAGTGTTTGGGGAATTTGAAACAATGCCTTGTACGTCATCGGTACGGTCTTATCTGAAAGCATACGATCATCGGTTATGAGTTTCAGTTTCATCATCCTCCCTCCAATCTTTGCTAGTCACAATGATAAAGTGGAGTGAAAAAAATGCAAGTGTCAGTGCAATGCAATAAATGAGCGACAGCGACATGACTAATTCAGAAAAATGCATAGTCACATTATTATTATCACCATTCGAAACATACAACGCTTAAAAGCAGGTAGTAACTAACAGAAAAGAAAACTACAGATGCAAATGATGAAAAGTCCGAGGACTGCCAAAGCTGAGGCGCCCGCCTATCTGAACCACTGGCTTTTGCTGGGGAATCCTTTCCGAGTCTGCGAGCTTAGACAGCTGAGGGGTTAGGATGAACAAACAGAAATCCTTCTCGAAAGGAAATGCGATCCTGGTCAATCAACTGCTGTACCTTCGCCTGAAATGCTTTACAATCTTCCGTCGAATGCCCCGGTGAGCCACCATGATAACCACACTGAACGTGGGGATTATACCCAGGAGGGTAGGGTTCTGGCACGGGTTTAAGAGCTTTCGGCTCCACCAAAGACTTCTGGATCAAAGATGGTAGCAACTGGCTATACGACATCGGCACTGGGTGAAAAGGAGCATTCCTTCGTTCCAAGTTGTTACGAGGTCGGTTCTGATTCTGACGCTGATTCTGATAACCTCGGCCACGGGCTCGCTGCTTTGCAATGGAAGCGACATAAGATTCCTGATAGGGTGCCCCAGGCACGACTGTCTGTTCAATATAACAAGCCACAGGAGGTACTGACCGCTGAGAAGACGGAGAACCATCAGATTTCACCGATTCGACTTGAGGATATCCAACATCTGTCAGGACCGCATTGACCATAGCTTCATCTTCAGATTGAGAGCCATAGAGGGATTCAGTTTCACTGGCCTGACCTCTTGGAACATACGGGATTCTTCCAGTCCTTACACCATACTCGATGTGCTCTCCCGTCCTTACCAACTCAGAGAAATTTGGTGCGGTTCCAAGCATTCTTTCGAAGTACGGGCTCTGCAAGGAGTTTACGAACATGCCTTTCAGCTCTTGGTCTAGGAGCGGTGGTTGCACTCTACCAGCAAACTCTCTCCATCTCTGAACATACTTTCTGAAAGATTCATTGTTCCCTTGAGACAATTCTTGCAGTTGCATGCGAATAGGAGCTTCGTCAAGATTATAGTCGTACTGCTTCAGAAAAGCTCTGGCTAAATCCATCCATGATCGGATCTGATCACGCTCTAACTGCATATACCAACTCAGAGGTGCCCCAGTTAGACTATCTTGAAAGCAATGAATCATCAGCTTGTCGTTGTGCACAAATGAAGTCATTCTTCGGCAGAACATCACCAAATGTTGCTTCGGGCAACTATCTCCTTTGTACCTTTCAAACCTCGGCATTCTGAACTTCGGAGGTAACACTAGGCCAGGAACCAGACACATATCTGCAGCACTAGGAGTAACAGCGTCTTTACCTTTCAAGGCTTTGAATCTCTCATCTAATGCACGAAACCTTTCAGCATACACGGGAGCTAATGGGTCTTCATTCTTTGCTGTTGGGACCTCTCTTCGGGGCTTTGGCACAGGGAAGGCAAAACCCTGGTAGTCTGAGACATCAACAGAAGGAGAACGTTCACCTCGGACAACAAACTGCTCACGCAGACCTTGGTCTTCAACAGATGGTTGCACAAGCTGAGCTGCAGTAAGGTTGTTTACTTGCGGAAAGTCTTCGTCGTGCGGAGATCCATATAGAGGATTGGACGCCACGGTGAAACCTGACAAGGTATCAACAAACTGGAAGCCGCTCTCTGACATGGCTACCAATGGTCTTCAGCTGACTTCACTGCTTGACTCTGATCAAATCTGCTTTAAATCTGCTTCAACCCCTTGGTCGTCTTCACTATTCACCTTCAGAATCAAAATAACGGCTGGATAAGAGCTCTGACTAGCTGGCGAATGATATGCAATATGATGCGAAGATGCCTATGCAAATGCAATGCAATGCAACAAACACGGGATCACAACCCCCACACAATCTAAATATTGTCGCACTGCTGACAGAGTACGGTTGCTCTGAAGAGAAGACCAGAATAACGGGTAGGTTGGAAGTCAAGTTTCCTGCACAAAAAAAAACCCCCCACTCACAGGTGTGGACCTATATCAGACAAGGTACGGCATCCTATGCGGTCGTCAGCGTCACAGACTTTCATGAGGAATGATACGATTCCCAGAAGGAGTGGCATCGTCATCTCATGAAGAGGCCTCACTTAGCTAACTTCCAATTGATCGGTTCCCAGAGTCGACAATCCTCACGTCTGGACTCCCCTCAGATCCTCAGGACCGGAAAGGAGCACCTCTGCGAGAACCTCGTCCGAGCGCGAATTTTCGTAGGGAACTGTGCCTGCTCAGCAGACAGGTTCGTCTACTACTTCTCCGCAACTATATCTAGGTGCATACTCATACTCAAGCCCAGGTCCGGCTTATCTCAATATCATAGAATACCCGTAACACCCCAACAGCGATAGATAATATTGATAAATAAACACCTAATAGACAAGCAAACAAACGCTAGGATTGACTCTCTTAGGGGACGTTGGATCCCACATGCATGGGGAACTATCGCAGTCCCCAGCAGAGTCGCCAGCTGTCGCTACTGCGAAAATCGGCGCCGGCTGACAGAAGAGTCGCCACTGTGCGTTATTTATCCCTCAGAGCGGGAAAGGAAACGCTCGAAGTAAACCTCGCAAAAAACGGGGAAAGGTATGGTCATCGCAACCAAAACCTGGGTTCGGGAGTCGGTTACGCAAGGGGAAGGTATTAGCACCCCTCACGTCCGTCGTACTCGACGGGATCCACGCTTGCTTGGGTTGTCTACTGGATGCAAAACAATCTATCTACGGCTGCTAAATCTAAACGGAGGGGAATTGACTCGATAGAGCGTCGCACTCTATGCCTACGTATTCTCAAGAGAGAAAGTCAGAGTCAACGTAGTTCGGGACTACAGGGAAAATTGGCTCGCCAAGACGTCGCGTCTTGTGCCTACGTACTTCCACACTGCATGGAAGATCAGAGCTTTACGTAGTTCAGGCTAACTACGGCTAAACAAAGGTATTCTCACACAGCAGTGAGAAAAACAACTGGTTGCAAAGGGTCGGGAACCTATGGGCAAAACTACGGCTTGGTCTCAAATGCACTTGGGCAAGAGAGAAAAAGGGTTACAGTTAGTCGTCAGCGGGAAAGTCTCGATCGCACAGCAGCGAGAGAACAACAGGTTAGTCGTTAGTGTGCTCGCTAGGACATCGCATCCTATGCCTACATATCTTCGTCTGGTACGAAGAATCAGAGCAGCTGTAGTTCGGCTACTACGGGACCACAGCTCAAATCTCGTTTTATTAATCTCTGAAAAATGATTACAATGCTTGAATACTGGAAAATAAATCTCCTAGGAAATACTATCCTATTCTATCCTAAAAAATCGAATGGAAAATAGCCCCCTAACAAGTGGGCTTCTAAACTATCCTAAAATCGTAAAATAATTTCTATGAAAATATCCTAAAAGAAAATGTACTTTAAAAAATATTAAGTCTACACTAATATTTTTTCTCTTTTTTCTTCTTTTCTCTTCAACATATTTTCCATATTTTTTCTATGTTTTTTCTCACAATATTTTTCTCTATTTATTTCTTTTTCTTTTAATATTTCTTTTTCTATCAATATTTTCTCCTTTTTTCTAAAATATTTTTTTATAATATTTCTTTTCTTTTCTTTTCTCCTTTCTTCACAATATTATTTTTCTTTTATTGTTTTGTATTTTTCTAAAAACTTTAAACAAAAGAAAAAAATGAAAAGAATACAAAAAAATGGGAGGGGGATACACTGCTATTACAGGGGGATTTAACAGAAAATAAAATAAAAACTGAATGGGCCCAGCCCAACAAACAAACCAGTCCACACGCAGGGGGGTGCTGGATGGAAATTGTAGGGTGTGTAAGCAGAACACCCGTTGGGCCCAGGCCCACTTCTCGTCAGAAAAAATGAGGGAAGGCGTCCCAAAAAAAACTGTTGGGCCTGGCCCAATCCACCCTTCTCCTCTCTCTTCCCTTTCTGTTTCTGAAACCCTAGAATCTCTTTCCCCTTTGCTCATGGCGCCGCCGTAAACCCTCCGTTTCCCCATCATCCACCTCCGTTCTCCTCTCAAATCACCACCTCTATTCTATCATCTTCAAACACAACCTGCAAAACGAAAGCATAAACAAACAGAAACCACTCGCTATCTAGGTCCGTTCTTGACGTTCGTGAAGCAAGTCTTTGAAGGTTCTTGAGGTTTCTGGAGGTGCATTGATGAACAATTAGGTTTCTGGAAAACCAATGAAGATCCTGATGATGGTTCTTGCGTGAAGATCTGGGTACTCTTTCCGGTGATGAACGCTACGCAGAGGATGATGGTGTTGTCTCTCCAAGAACTTCAGGAAAGACTAAGAGATCGCGCGAGGATCTTCTACGCAAAATCTGGAATAGTGTTGATGAATGTTTGAGCATGGTTGCAAGTTCTTGATGAGTTGAATCGCTGGAGATCTGGAGTGTTGGTGGAGATCCTGAAAGAAGTTGCGAACATCTTGCTGAATGCTGATGATTTCTGGAAATGAGGAAAACTGATGGTTGTTGGGGATCGTTGATGGTGGTTTCATGTTGGAGGAGGTCAAAGGTTGAGTTGCTGGAAATAAAGGTTGATTAGGAGGATGAAGGATAATCGGATTTCTGGGTTTGTTGGTTCTCCGGCGAAGCTATGGTGGTCGACGGGAGGAGGCAGATGAAGATAGGAGGAGAAAAGATGAAGAGGATGAATATTGGCCGGAGATCTGGGTTTGTTGGTTCTCCGGTGGGATTGGTGGCGGCCGCCGGCCATGCATGCCGGCCGGTGGGGTGCTTCAGGCGAGGGTTATGGGGATGACGCGTGGTGGAGTAGTGGTGAGGGGGGATGCATGTGGGACGCGTGTCCCCATGCGTGGCAGAGAGAGAGGTGATGAACTTGTGAGGTGGCGTGTGTGGGGTGATGAAGCGTGGGGCCAGCCTCCTCATTACACGTGTACTGCTGGTTTTATACACTGAGAGATCCTGGGTCGTTCTGGAAGCTTCCAGAACCTGCTCGAATGATCTGGCAATTACTGGACCTTTTGCTGAACTTTGAATTGGACAAAAACCTCTGGACAAAAACGCATTGGGCTGCGAATTGAATGGGCTTACCAAAGAAAACTCACAAAAAAGTTGAATGGATTAATGAAAAACTAATTAAATCATGATTAAATGGATCAAAGACTAATCAACTAAACCTAATTAACTATTAAAACTCAATTAACCTAATTAACTCCTAAACTAATAATACTCTAAAAAATCCTAACTATATTATTTCTTATGAAAAAAAACTATATTATTTATATCTAAAATTAAATTCAAAACTCAATTAATATTCTAGAAAAATCTATATTATCCTAAAAAACTATTAAATCCTAAAATGATTAAAACCTATTTAAAAAGAATTAAAACTATAAAAAAAATCCTATTAATGTTCTAAAAAATCTATATTATCTTAAAAAATCTATTAATTCCTATAAAATGCTAAAAATTATTAAAATCTATTTAAAAAGAATTAAAACTATTAAAAATCCTATTAAATCCTAAAAATGGCCAATAAAATCCAGAAAAATCACAATAATTCCCAGAGGAACAAAATGAGCACCGAACGACACATAAAACCGCGAGAGCGCAACAAAATAGCCGGTAAAAATAAACGGGCACCGAAATATCCCAAAAATACGATTCTACCTATTTAAACTGATAAAAAACACCTGAAACACGAGACGAGAGTTGTGATCCCAATAAAATCAAAACAAATGAAAAATGCACTGTATGCAATATGCAGATGCGAATGCGGTTATGCGTCGAAACATCGAGCCAGATACGAGACCCGGTTGGTCAAATTTTAGGGTGCAACAGACAGCGTTCAGAATCTTCTAAGAGATGCTTCTGACGCTTCAGAGCCTTACATATTTCTTATGTTCAGATCTAATTTGCTTCTGGAGTGATATTTACTTTAACATCTGCAGCAAACATTCTCAAGCAAATTTTAGAGTATATAATTCTTCAATACAAAATTTCATAATAGTTATCATCAAAACGTAGAGATATTATTAAGAACCAATCTGTGTTCTAACAATCTCCCCCTTTTTTATGATGACAAAAACATCAGAAATTTTATTCAGTTAGAAAAGAAAATAATTATAACTCCCCCTGAGATGATGAATCTCCCCCTGAATTGAATATTAATAAGGAATAAAAACTTCCCTTTTTGTCTTGAGTATTCTTTTCAGAATTAGAGCTTGAATGTTCTAAACATTAGATCTTGCATGTTTCAAAGTCAGAGTCTGATAAGTTAAATATGATCTGGGAGTCTCAGAGTTTCTTCTAAAGAATAAGTCAGATTTATCAAGTGTTCTGAAACACTAAGAGTTTACGTTAGTTAGAATTGATATGTCTGAAGTCTCATTTAGGTAGAGTTTATTTAAACAGTCAGATCTATTTTTTCCCCCTTTTTTGTCATAATCAAAAAGTAAAAACTTTTAAAAGACAAATAAAAGGAAACACAGAAAAGATAAATCATGTTGAGAAAACATTGAGTCATTCATTCATTCAGAGAAAATAATACAAACATCAGAAAAGATTCAAGTACATGTGCAAACATCAGACAAAAATAAACTAAGTTTGTTTGGACAAAATCATCTTCAACAGATCAGTGATCTCAGAGGAGGATTGTTCTTGCTTAGACATCCACTTAGCCATGGTTTCATTCTTCTGGTCTTGTTTGGACATCCACTGAGCCATGTCTTCAGACTTCTTATCTTGCTTAGCCATCCATGACTTAATCTCTGATTGACCAGCTTCCAGAACTGCAATCTTATCTTCAAGATCTGGATACTCTTTCTTGATCTCAGATGAAGAAGGTGGGACAGATTCTGAAGCAGGAACAGAGTCAATTTCCATAGGGGATTCAGAGTCAGGAGCAGTAGATCCAGAGGGATTTTCTACAAGAGTCATAGCCAAAGGGTTGTCTTCAGATGCAGATTCAGTATTCACTTCTGTATTACATACTTCAGATGATGAAGGAGCATCTTTAAGAAGCAATGGTGCAAATCTTTTAACAGTCTAGAACAAACTTCTAGCAGTTTCAGCAAATTTGAGCTTCGCATCATCAGAACATACGTTCTTTAGATTTGATGCTACAGTATTGAATCTGTTGATGAAGCTATTCCAAATAGCATCAGATTCATTTGCATCCATTGTGGATAAGCACTTCCTCTGTACAGAGCCTAAATGCATCTCTATTTCTTTCAAAAAAACTTGTAAATAAATGATCAACATTCAGCCTAGGTTTTGGTTTTAGAAGTGTTTCCAATGTGATTGGCTTGGGTTGAGGTGAAGGTGGAATGGTGAATTTTGGAATGGTGATCAGAGGGCAAGGGTAGAAGGGTATGGATGGAGGATCAGATGAAATGACAGTTTTTGATCTGATTAACACATTCAACAGATATGGTTTTGCATCTGATGCATAGGAAACAACATCAAATGTGGTAGAAGAGTAAGGAATGAATGCAGATTTATCAAATAAAAGAGGTTCTGATGAAGTCATTTCTGGCAGTTCTTTTATATAGGTTTGAAGAACAGATGGTAGAATGATGGAAAGCTTGGGTTTAAGAGGGGTGATAGTGTCAGATGGTTCAATTCTGTCATAGAAATTTTTAACTTTCAAAACATAAGAAAGTGGATCAGTGGGGAGTGGTTTAAAGGAAGCAAAGGATACAAATTCAGATCTCCTTGGCTTAGGTTTTGGAATGGGATTGGGAATGAGAGAGTCTGATGAAACAGGTGGTTCTAGTTGGTTAACTGCAAGATTTCTGAGAGAGGGAGGTGACAGAATATCTGGGTGTATATCAGATTCTGATGAGTTTGAGGATGTGGTTGGAGTACAAGACGTAGAAGACACTTCAAAAACAGTTTTAAGAGGTGTAACTTCTAGAACCTCTATCTCAGGTATATTTGTTTCAGATGGGTTGGTTGGTTCTGATTGATGCTCAGAAGGTTTTGATGGAGGTTCAGATGCAGGTTGTTCAAATGTAGGTGGTTCAGAAGTAGGTTGTTCAGATATAAGTGGTTCAGAAATAACTTGTGCAGATGCAATAGGTTCAGATGTGTTTGATTGTTGTTTTTCTGGTTGTTGTTGTTTTTCTGGTTGTTGTTGTTGTTCTGGTTGTTGTTGTTGTTCTGGTTGTTGTTGTGGTGTAGATTGTTCTGTTGGTTTTGTTATAGGTGGTGGAGTTTGATTGGTTGGTGTTGTTGTTGTTGTTGGTTCAGATGATGGAATAACAGAAGGTTTTACTGGAGTAGTGGAAATGAGATCAGATGATTTTTGTGGGGAAGGAATTTTTAATGGTTCAGGTTTTTGAGATGGAGCAGGAACAGATTGTTTTTGAGTAGGAGGGGGTTTTGGAATAGAATTGAATGTTGATTCATTTAAAATAATGTTATTGAAAGAAGATACAGAAGATTTGGTACCTTTAATCTTAATACGCTTTGTGGGAACAGAGGGGGCGTCTCCAGATGCTTTCCTCTTGATCAGCTTTTGAGGCTTGTCAGCAACTTTTGGCTTCTTCTTAGCAGCAACTTCTTCTGCTTCTGATTGACCTCTTTTCCTTTGATAACGCGAAATCGTATATATATAATGACGTACTTTTCTACTAATCAGCGACCGTTTTCACTCCGATTTCGGATATTTCCACACTATTTGTCCAGTATTTTGCAAGTATCCAAAGTCCGTGCTCAAATGGAGCAAGATGAAGAAAACAAGCATTTACAGGTGAAAACCAGGTGAAAAACAGGCCAAAAACAGCAAAAACGAGTTCTGCTGATGTGACGACCGTCATACGTGTTACGACCGTCACAGGTCCATGACGACCGTCATGGAATTAAAATGCAGAAATTTTGCACATGTTGTGAAGTTCTTGAAAATGCCAAAGAGGAGTGGACCACTAACTCCTATATTTTCTGATATCAATCCCACTTCCTGAGGAAATAAACCGTTAGAAATCTCATCTATAAAAGGAGGGAGCTGGTACTAGAAAAGGGGAGCCACATTGAAGAGACGAAGTGCTGCCAATATACTTTCAGAGCAATTTTCAGTTTCCCATTTTCTTATCGTTATATTGTTTCCTTTTTCTTTCTTTCCTTGCAATTGTTGTTTTACTTTCCAAATTTTATTCTGTACGAGTAATTGGCATAAAGACTAAATCCTGCCGTCATTTCGGAGGATTTCCCAAAAGCCAATCGAATTGTTTACAGGTTCTTATTTTAATCGTTAATTGATTTCCATTTCCCATTATAATGCATATTATTATTTTCTGCCATTATTTACGTGTTGTTAATATACATTCCATGTCCGGCTAAATCTTAAGTAATCGGTATGTAATAAGTAATCAGATGGGATTCGATAATTAACCGGTGTATACCTTCCTTTTCAAAACTTATTTATGGCTTCAGTTTTTAAATCGATTTTTCTAAAATAAATGTTCGTCGCGACAGCGAGAACTTATTTAAAAGCAGTTTTGCCACGACAGTGGGAAATTCATAAAGGTACAAACCAACAAGCGACAACTGAGGTTAAGTCCGGATAGTAAAAACTAAGCATTCATTTTAAAAACAGCGACAGCGCTTTAAAAGGAATTAGAACTTAATGGTTTTCAAAAAGTAATTTTAACCCCGAACGGGATAGCGACAGCATACGTTCCGCCTTAGAGTTGCGACTAGCGTCAACAACCATCGTGAGACAAAGGTCTTTAAACCGTCATTTTCTTCTTAAACTATTTTTGAAAACATAAAAACACTGGTAACTTGTCGAATCCTTGAAGAACTAACATATTACATACAGATTCAAGCATTTATACCTTAAGTAACGCTTTAGTTCCCTTATAGTTTACGCACTTATTTTGCTTTTATTCCCCTAAAACATTACCAAACTAGCTAAACACAGTAACACCCGAAAATACTAGCTTGATTACGAGTCCCTGTGGGATCGATATCTATTATTACTACACGATAGACTGTGCACTTGCAGTTAATTCAGTTAGACATAGAAAGTCGCGATCATCCTTGTGTTCTCATTGCATACATCAGGCATTGGTTCTCTTGCTCTTTTCAGAATATTTGTAGGAATGGGTGTTCCATCTGCTTTGTATGCATCAATATATCTCACAATTATTTCCCTTGGTTCTTCAGCACAGAACAGTGGATAGTTTTCAACTGGAATTCGCTTCTGACTTATTTCAGAAATATTCAGCTTCTTGGGTGCAGATGAGAATTCCTCTATAATTTTTAGTCTCTGAAGACTCTTTGCATTCAGAGGTTTTCCAACAATAGATTCAAGTTCATCTTTGACTTCAGCTTCATACAGAGCAGTCACCAGACCATTGTCTGTCAGAATGTCTGAAATTAATCTTCCAAAGGGAATCCATGTTCTGATCTTCTGACCCTTATCCTTTACAGATTCTCTTGAAGCATTGATATGATTCCATAAATGCATAAATAGAATGTAAGGGAGATCTACCTTAGTGCTCTGACTTAAATAGTACATGAAGTAGAGCTATTCATTGTTCACATAATCTGGAGAATTTGTAGATTTTCTGTGATGAGTGCATCCCAGAAAAATCTTTGCCCAGATTTTGTAGTCAGGCTTCAGATCTTTAAATTTGTTGGAGGCCTGTCCAGAAGTGATGACTTCCTCATAAACTTCTTCCATGTCTACACGCCCAGCTGGCAGATGACATACTCCATCAGTCTCCTCATACCCTATGAGTTTCCTGATTAGATCTTCAGTAATTATAATCTCCTTACCCAGAACAGAAGACAAGATGAATTTGGGATAAACAGAAGCATGTATCCAGAATTCTTTCACCAGATGAGGGTAAACTGGTCCAAATAATCTATCAAAGCATTTGACCCAGCCTTGAGCATCAATTATTGAATGAAATTCAAATCCATTTTCAGCTAATGAATCAAATTCCACCATTGATTCTCAGAGAACTTCAAGTTTGTCAACAGGAGTTAACAAAGTCCTTTTAGGTATCATGAATGGAGTCACACCCATATTGGCAGAAGTAACTGCAGCCATGGTTGATTGAAACTGAGCTGCTGTAGAAGATGAGGTTGCCATTGACGATGATGAAGATGATTTTGATGAGGGTTTAGGGTTTTTGTGAAGAGAGAATAGAAGACAGAAATGCATAAACTTGCTTGTGTTGTGAAAAGTGTGAAATGGGTGTGAGATGTGGTATTTATAGAAAACAATTAAGGCACTCAACAGACATACAAAGCACGTTTTTACATAGCATTTAATGACAATTAATGAAAGAGAATAAAAATCATTTCAAGCATTAATTGATTCTGACAAATTGGGGGGGAAATCAAGATTTTCACTATTCAACCATACCTCAAACGTCTCTTCAGTAGTGTACACGCTATCTTTTCAGATTTATAGTGACACGTGTTTGCTTGCATGTGCTTCTGAATTCTCTTGAGAAATGAAACGTTAGCCAATGTTCAGATCCTCTAAGATTGGTTAGTTCAGATACACACAAATGAACATAAATCTAATAAGCAACAGATGAAATACTTCAGAGTTATAAACATTTTACATCTGAAAAAATTTGCTTTTGACAAATATTATTCTGGACACAAATGCATACCAATATTTTTCAGAATGAATTTGAACCTATCTTCAGTAAGGGGTTTTGTGAAAATATCTGCCTATTGATGATCTGTATCAACAAGGCTAAGTTTATAATTCCCCTCTGTAGTTGATAGTGCAATTGTGGGTTGCTTCTTGCTGTACCAAGAGATTAGATTTCTTCCTAGAAATTGACAACTTCCAGAAGTACTTTTTCTTTCCACTCTGTCTCCAGCGTAATCAGCATCACATAATCCAACTAATTTGAAATCATCAGATTTTCTGTAACACAAACCCACATTAGAAGTACCTTTCAGATACCTTAGAATCCTCTTAACAGCTGTTAAGTGTGATTCTCTAGGATCTGATTGGAATCTTGCACATAAGCATACACTGAGCAGAATGTCAGGTCTAGAAGCAGTTAAGTAGAGAAGAGATCCTATCATACCTCTGTAGAGATTCTGATCTACTTTCTTACTTACCTCTTCCTTGTCTAGTGTACTAGTTGGATGCATGAGAGTCTTTGCCATCTTACTATCAGTCATGTTAAATTTCTTCAGAAGTTCTTTAACATATTTGGTCTGATGAATGTAAGTGCACTCTGAAGTTTGGTTGACTTGAATTCCCAGAAAGAATCTCAATTCTCCCATCATGCTCATTTCAAATTCTGCCTGCATACATTGAGCAAACTCCTTTCCCAGCATAGTATTGGTAGATCCAAATATAATATCATCCACATATATTTGGCAAATTAGAAGATCTTTCTTAAATGTTTTACAAAAGAGTGTTGTGTCCATTTTGCCTCTGATGAAATTTTTCTTCAGAAGAAAATTGCTTAATCTCTCATACCAAGCTCTGGGAGCTTGTTTTAAACCATACAGAGATTTCTTTAGTTTGAAAACATGTTCTGGAAATTTTTCACTCTCAAAACCAGGAGGTTGGTGGACATAAACTTCTTCTATAATACCATTTAGAAAGGCACTTTTAACATCCATCTGGTATAGAGTGATGTTATATTGTGCAGCAAAAGAAATGAATAAACGAATAGACTCTAACCTTGCAACAGGAGCATAAGTCTCTGTATAATCAATTCCTTCTTGTTGACTGTACCCTTGAGCAACTAGCCTTGCCTTATTTCTTTCAACTTCTCCTTTCTTATTAAGCTTGTTTCTGAAGACCCATTTAGTTCCAATTATGTTGAATCCTTTTGGTCTTGGAACTAAGTCCCACACATCATTTCTAGTAAACTGATTTAGCTCTTCTTGCATGGCAATAATCCAGTCATTGTCTTGCAGAGCTTCATCCACAGAGGTTGGTTCAATTATTGACACCAATCCAAATAATGATGCTTCAGAAGATCTGAGGAAGGATCTTGTTCTGATAGGGTCATCCTTCTTTCCAATGATCACATTCTCTGGATGAGAAGCTTTGATTCTGGAAGATGATCCTCTAACAGTTGATTCTTCAGAAATGTTTAAGTTGTTCATCTGAGAAGTCAAAGGAATTGCATCTAGCGTTGCTTCTGGTTCCTTCACTTGAGCTTTGTCTGCCTCTGAGTCTTCAGAGTCTGTGAGAATTACTTCTCTATCTCCAGAACTTTCAAACTGCTTTGGCTTTTCAATGCCAAGCTTATCATCAAATCTAACATGAATAGATTCTTCCACAATCTGTGTTTCAGTATTGTATACTCTATAGCCTTTAGAGCGTTCAGAATACCCAAGCATGAAACACTTATGTGCTTTAGAATCAAACTTGTTCAGATTCTCTTTAGTATTTAACATATAGCAAATACATCCAAAAGGATGAAAATATGAAATGTTGGGCTTTCTGTTCCTCCACAATTCATAGGGAGTCTTTTCCAGAAGAGGTCTTACAGACACTCTGTTCTGAATGTAACAGGCTGTGTTGATTGCTTCTGCCCAAAAGTGCTTTGCCAGATTAGTCTCATTGATCATGGTTCTGGCCATTTCTTGCAGAGTTCTATTTTTCCTCTCTACAACTCCATTCTGTTGTGGAGTTCTAGGACAGGAAAAATCATGAGCAATGCCATTTTCATTAAAATATTTTTCAAAATATTTGTTTTCAAATTCACCACCATGATCACTTCTGACTTTTATGATTTTGAAATCTTTTTCATTCTGGACTTGTTTGCAGAAGTCAAAGAACACAGAATGTGACTCATCCTTGTGTTTTAAGAACTTTACCCATGTCCATCTACTATAGTCATCAACAATGACTAATCCATACTTCTTGCCTCTGATGGATGCAGTTTTCACTGGTCCAAACAGATCAATATGAAGTAATTCTAATGGTCTAGAAGTAGAAACAACATTTTTTGATTTAAAAGAGGATTTTGAAAACTTTCCTTTTTGACATGCTTCACAAAGAGCATCTGAGGTGAACTTCAACTTAGGAAGTCCTCTGACAAGATTAAATTTATTAATCTGAGATATACGTCTCATATTAATATGCCTCAATCTTCTGTGCCAGACCCATTGCTCCTCATGAACAGACAAGAGGCATTTAACATTCTGAACCTTAAGTTCTGAAAGATTTATTTTATAAATGTTGTTCTTCCTCTTTCCACTAAATAGGATTGAGCCATCCTTTTGACTAATAGCTTTACAACATTTTTGATTAAAGACTATGTCATAACCATTGTCACTTAATTGACTTATGGACAATAGATTATGCTTTAATCCTTCTACAAGTAAAACATTAGTAATAGAGGGAAGTTTACCATTTCCAATAGTGCCAGATCCAATGATCTTGCCCTTCTGATTCCCTCCAAATTTTACGTCACCTCCAGATCTAAGCTCCAGACTTTGGAACATAGACCTTTCTCCCGTCATATGTCGCGAGCATCCAGAGTCCAGGTACCATGACTGGCGTCCTGACCTTGCTGCTAAGAACATCTGCAACAGGAATTATTTTACTCTTAGGTACCCAGATCTTCTTGGGTCCTTTTGGGTTAGTTGTTCTGAAGGTTCGTCTAAACTTCTGTTTTTTAACATAAGGTTTATTCTGACTAGCTTTAAATTTAAACACATGAATGTTCTTTTCAGAACGAATGTGTTTAATATCATTCAAGTGACCAAATTTAAAATGGGAATATAAAGGAGTCTTCTTGATGATAATTTTATCAACAGGTTTTGGCTTTAAATCAGAGGAAGATTTATATCCAATTCCTTTTCTGTTATTTCTGCTAACTCCATAGATCATAGAAGTCATTTCGCTTCTGTCTATGCTTTTAGCAAGAAACTTCTGAAAGCTGTAGTCATATTTTTCCAAAATATTTTTGCATTCAGACTCAGTTTCAGAATCAGAGTCTTGTTGAGCTAATTCAAAATCATTTTTCATTATTAAGTTCTTTTCATTTAGCTCAGCCACTTCTGATTTGAGAATATTATTCTCAGATACAAGATTGCTTTGACGCTCCTTGTATTTGAGCTTAATATTGTTATAGCTCTTCAGAACCTCTGATAACACTTTGATAAGTTCATCTTTAGTGAGTTTAGCCATTACCTCTTCAGCGTCAGAGTCAGATTCAGATCCTGAAATTCCTTCCTCCTGATCTTCTATGTCTGCCATCAATGCTACGTTGGCACATTCCTCTTCTGACTCAGATTCAGATTCAGATGTATCTGAATCATCCCAGATTGCCATTAGAACCTTCTTCTTCTTATCAGATTTTCTTTTAGGCTTTTCTTTCAACAGCTTTGGACATTCATTTTTGTAATGCCCAGGTTCTTTACATTCTTAGCAGACAGCCTCTTTTTTGCCAGATCTTCTGTGTCCAGAAGACTCTTTTCTTTGGTCAAGCTTCCTGAAGTTTCTGAACTTCTTTCCTTTATGATTCTAGAGTTTGTTTATTCTTCTGGACAGCATGGATAATTCATCTTCATCTTCAGATGAGGATTCTTCAGAGCTTTCCTCTATTACCTGCAACGCTTTAGCAGATTTATTAGATTTTAAGGCAATTGACTTACCTTTCTTTTGAGGCTCATCTTCCTCAAGTTCAATTTCATGACTCCTTAGTGAACTGATTAGTTCCTCCAAGGAGATCTTGTTCAGATCTTTAGCCATTTTCAGCGCAGTCACCATAGGTCTCCATCTGGTGGGTAAGCTTCTGATGATCTTCTTCACATGATCAGCAGTAGAGTAACCTTTATCCAGAACCTTTAGTCCAGCTGTAAGTATTTGAAATCTGGAGAACATGGCTTCAACAGATTCAGATTCTTCCATCTTGAAGGCTTTGTACTTCTGAATTAGAGTCAGAGCCTTTGTGTCTTTTACTTGAAGGTTTCCTTCATGAGTCATTTTCAAGGACTCAAACATGTCAATTGCAGTTTCTCTATTTGTGATCTTTTCATACTCAGTGTGAGATATTGCATTTAACAATATTGTTCTAGCCTTGTGGTGATTTCTAAATTCCTTCTTTTGGGCTTCTGTCATAGATTTTCTATCTACTTTCTTGCCATTCCCATCAATGGGATGAACATATCCATCTATGACCAAATCCCATAAATCAGCATCATATCCAAGGAAAAAACTTTCAATCCTGTCTTTCCAATAATCAAATTTCTCCCCATCAAACATAGGGGGTTTAGTGTTGATTTTATTCCTTTCTTCATATTTGTTGTTGATGTTAGATTTTGAAGTATCAGCCATAGTAACAACCAAATATATATCAAAGTTTTTCTCACTGGATCTTTTCTGTCACTGTGAAGTGGTAGCACACACAGAACCGGAGCTCTGATACCAACTGAAGGTGAGAAAATACTTAGAAGGGGGGTTGAATAAGTATGAAGATAAAAACTTAGAAGTAAAAAAAACTCAAGTATTTTTATCCTGGTTCGTTGAACTCAACTACTCCAGTCCACCCTATCTAGAGTGATTTGCCTTTCTCAAACAAGGACTTAATCCACTATTTAATCAACTGATTACAATAGTAAGCACTAAGAACAACTGTTCAAAGTCTTCTCAAGAACTACTGATCCTAACTGGATCTTCTTAAGGTTCTCTTACAATCAAATGTAATAATAAATACAAGTATTAAAATGCTTCTAATAAAGCTTTATCACAACTGTGATTTTTCACTTAAGATTGAGAACAATGAAATAATTCTAGCAAGAATATATGAGTTGTATGAGAGATTTGTAATGAATTCTTTTCAAGTATATTCGTCAACTGAAGAAGATGAGTGGAGACTTGCTTTTATAGGCACAATGATCCAAGAGCTTTTCACGTTGAGAATAGTGTACCAAAAGGTCTGAGCCTTTTTATCTTCACATCAAGTGACCTTTCCTAGAAGAAGAATGCACAGAGAAATCCTTTTTGTCTATGTTCTTGTGTCTAGCATAAATAAGGAAAGAGTCGTTTGGATATTCCAACGGACATAATCTTTGAATTCTTCTTCAACAATTTTCAACAAGAATCATCAGAGTCTAAGTTAGTCAGAGCCTTCTGATGTTCATCAAAGTTTTGCTGAATCAGAGTCTTTGCAGCAAGTGTGCTTTCAGCATGTATAAGTTCAGAGCAGAGTTTTTGGGTCGGATCCTCAGTACTGGCAGCGTTAGTACTATCAGAGTCTTCTGAAGTAACTGTGCTTGAATAACTCTTCATACATACTTCTTCATTTCTTCAGATGCTTCTGGCTTGCTTTAGATTCTTCTGTAGCTTCTGTTTCAGATCCATCTGGAGGCAACGCTCAGAATCTTCTGGTGGCAGCGTTCAGAATCTTCTAAGAGATGCTTCTGACGCTTCAGAGCCTTGCATATTTCTTATGTTCGGATCTAATTTGCTTCTGGAGTGATATTTACTTTAACATCTGCAGCAAACATTCTCAAGCAAATTTTAGAGTATATAATTCTTCAATACAAAATTTCATAATAGTTATCATCAAAACATAGAGATATTATTAAGAACCAATTTGTGTTCTAACAGAATTGACCAATCCTAGGGATTGTCAACCGTGATGTCAAATTTTACGACAGCCTCGGCAGTATTCAAGATAGAAGGAGTCCTAACTACTTCAGTGGTTACCCAATGATATATGTTGGCGTTAGCCTACTTAATTAATTGAAGATCCTACGTGCCAGTACGTCAGCTTTATAACGGTCTTCGGGGCTGACCCAAAACACAACATTAGACTACCCCTAGAAATCCAAATGACGAGTGATCTTAGCATTATTAGGCTCATGACAACCAATTACTCTCCGATATGTTTTAACAAAACTTTTGGCATTTTCTTTCCTTCGACTGGCAACTTCTATTTCTACCTCAATCAAGACATGATTAGGCATTGGTTTCTCGACAAGGTTTCCACCTCTATCGAGTTTCCCCGAAAGAAAAGCCTCTGAAAAATTTATAGAAGAAGTCTCATATGAAAGAAATTCTCCAGACGACCCTTCCGTTTTTGAATCACCACTCAAAGGGACAATTTCCAATTTGAAAATCTCGCTAAAAGAGGAAAGGGAATGCAATTCAAATTCCATTACTCTTCTCGAAGGTGAAAAAACACTACCCTCTGAATCACTCTCGATTATAATATGGCTATTATCCATCGTAACGAAGGCATAGTAAAATACTGAAACGAAAAAGTTAAAAAGGAGAAAGGTACCTCGAAATGTAAGGCTTAATGTAATAAATCAAGGAGATGATTAAAGATTCGAAGCTTTAAAGCTTTGAAAATTTTGAATGTGTAATGACAGTTACTCCTGCAGAGAATGCTCTCATAGAAGAAGGAAAGACTAGAAGAAATAAGGGAAACTCGGTCTACACAATAGCAAAAAAAAATTATCCACTATCTCCTTCTATCCTTATATAGGCAAACACAATCAAACGAATCGGATTGAAAGTAATAAGCAAGTGCAAATTAACGGTCATATTTCATCTTGGGGACTCACCCAGACTCAAGTACACTCAAGTGTAGAGTAAGTTGTGTCACGCCGCTCCGCACCTTTTTAGATCAAACGTCAAGAGAAAAACGGTGAAACGCTTCAATGATGGGACTGCATTTAATGCTCACATTCCTAATTACTCTTTGGCAAAACCAAAGTAGTAGATGTCAGCCGACACATGTGCAACTATTCTCAAGGACCGACAAGTATTGTGTGGGCAACTGCTCTGTGTTGGACAAAGGTCTGGGACATTAACGCCTTGTGCCGATCAAAGGCACAATAAGACGAGGCCCGATATCTAACATGTTCCGCCAAGCCCAAGGTATAAATACCTTCACAAAGGGTTTTAAGGTACACAATTTTTAATTTCCACTTCCATTACGATCATCAAAACCTTAAACTGACTTGCGCGTTAGAGTGTTAATCATTCAGGTACATACCCCCACTGTGAACCACCGTACCAAAGATTAGCAATGCATATTCATGATCGACACCAATCAATGACGTTGATACAAGATCAACTTTCACAATCCAAGAAGCATTGTGATCGTAAGATATCGTCTACAGACTACGATATCACATTGTAAAATCACTTACAAAACTCTTCTCGCCGTAACTTCTGCAATCTCCTCCTTTTTTAGTTTCACAACGGAACACCTATGATCCAGCCTCTAGAAGAGTTTCTCAAAAGACCACCAAAGTCGGATTTTGCAAACAAGCCCAAATACCACTAAAGATGTCTAAATTTTGACTAAACTAAAAAACTAATTTAATCCTAGATCCCAAAATAAAATAAGTTGATTTTTGACATTGTAACTTTCATTCTCTCCAACTTGTCAGAAGAAAAACACATGGCGTAGTGATTTATTCACAAAACTCAAAAATGACAAGATAGAGTCAACTATATAAACACAAATAAATAAATCACACCAAATGAAGAAAGCTGGCATTCATGATTCATGCACAAAACCACCTACCAATAGTACCATCCCTATTTCTCTATCCGATAACAACAATATGCATTAATTAAATTTCCATGATTGCATGGGTTGGATCAACCTATACAGCTTGATAATATAATTGCAAGTTAGTTGCTTCAATCTTAATAAAATAAAAACTTTCATACTCTCTTGCATTGCTCCCTATAATGGATCCCCATGTGACCATTTTCACCCAATAAATCGATATATGAAGAAAGTACTCTAGTGAAATGGTATTGTGGTGGATGCTCATTTATTTTCATCATTAATGAACCATTACTGCTATGTAGAGGAATCCTAAACTCAAATATATTAAATATCTTATTTTTAAAAAGGAAAATACATTAAATATTTAAATGTGTAGTATGAACACTAGTATTAGTAGGAAAGGAACATGCAAAAAGTACAAAAGCCAGCATATAAGGTACTACGGAAAATCAGATCTGTGATTATATTTTATAGGGTCCTTTTGGGAGGTGTAGCACATGGATATTTACTAAATTCTGTGTTCAAACCAATTTCTCAACTTTCCACCATCACGGTCGCCTCATAATGCAATGAAAAAATATTTATTAAATTAAACTTGAGCTTCTGAAAAGTTAATGACATTTCTTACAGTATTATGCAATAGTTTTTTTATTTCAAAATTGAATTAGCTATTCCAAGCATAAAATCAAATTCAAATTCAAGGCATTGAAAATCTCTCAAAAAGTCATAGAAACATGAAATACAATTAATAAGTCAAACGAGTGGGCAAGATTTTCTTATAGTCAAAAGCAAGCTAGCAACATGAAAAACAATTAATAAGTCAAGCAAGTGAACAACAAGCAAGTGAACCAAGTCTTTATTAATGTTGAACCTAGAGTGTAAACTCTGTTTGGGGTTTCTCCTTCCCTTACCTAAGTATTTAAACTCACTATCTAACATATATCAAATTATCAAGTCAATGTCATATAGTTGATGAACAGGAATTTTAATTTAATTTTCCAATTTACATTTTATAATTGCTTCCAAGTTGAATAGCTTGGATTTTTAAGAAACTTAACTTGCATGTCGCATTTTCCTGACGACTTTATGATTCATGTCATATGGCGCCTATACCCGCTTGCATTCAATGCATTACAAAGACAATATCCAAATTAAAACAAGTCGAGATGGGGAAAAAAGTTACTAAAAACACTTGAAAAGCTACATAACATACATGGTTGAAGAATGTTTTCAAAATTCAGCCCCTTTTTTCCTTACGTTTTACACATCAATACACACCCGAGTAATCTATATAAACCTAAAAGCGAGGAACTAAACTAACCATACTTATTACTCAACTTGCCATCATGGAATCCTACCAAACTGGTAATGTCTGTACTCGTAAGTGCTTATATTTCTGGTCTTTGTTGAACCTTTTTGCACTCACTTCCAAACCTTTAGATAGAAGGAGCTTCAAGGCATCTACCCCCTCGTGCAAAGCCTCGTCAATCTGTCCAACAAGAATGATAAGAGAAGAAACACTGAACAACTTTAGATTTTTGTAACTTGGCTAGTTTCGATATAGTGGATTTAGCCTGATGTGAGAAAATGAAATAGCAACAGCCACAAGCTTTACCGCGTGAAAGCTGCTATACTAATGACTATGCCTCTCATTTACCCAAATGTTTTCCAATTCACCTAATATTCAATTTCTAAAGAGCCGCTCAATGCAGACAATCATTTCATATGTTTTTATGACATTGCATTAACATGATAAGTTACAATAGAGGAACCAAAAGTGCATTGTCAACATTAAACCTAGAACTTACTCGTTGCCTAGCTGCTACATTAAACTTTTGAAGCAAAAATGCTTTAGGATCCATCTGTCCAGGAGGCTTCCCAATCCCTATCAGCAAAACAAATTGAAAATACAATAACTAATTATCTAAAAAGCAGGGGAGGGTGGAGGGAGTAAACAGTCTAATAAAAAATACTAACCAATTCTTAGACGAGGAAATTCTCTATTATCTCTGAAGTGGTAAATAACACTCTTCAGCCTGGATCATTAAAAAGCAAGAACAGGGTACAATATGAGTGGTAGGGCATGAGAGAAGCACTTGATTAGGAAAAAAAAAACTCAGATAAGATTTCATGAACTCATTTTCTAGCACAATTCATCCCATAAACAATATTATTGAATCATAAACACCTGCTTCCAACTTCAACTCAAAAAATTAATTTTCTTTTTCTCCTAAAATAATGCAGTGTGGATATAACAATTTATGGCCCTTTGACAAACAAAAATGTTAGATGGTGAACCATGCCGGCAAGCCAAAAATACACGGCAGATGGCTATGTGGCCTATTTGAAGCATCAGGGATATTTATGAGTGTGTACATGTACAAAAATACTACAGAGAATATAATTAAAAAACTAACATACACAGATTAAACTAAATTGTTCATAATAGCATATCATAAACAACTAACATGTCTCATGGCCATCAGATTCAAGACGCCAACTAACAACAACATGATAAAACTCAACACAAACATAACATAAGCCCAAGTCATTTTCTTTGTTATCTAGTGAGGCACACTCTTCTCCCTTTTCCCGTTTAAGGGGGAAGAACCAAGCCACTTAAGTACTCCACCAGCATCCCTATATATATATCCTAATCAACCCCGCTAATTAAGAAGATATATTTATAGAGAAAAGATTTGATACAATAATATCTTAATTGATACTACTAATAAAAACAATAGATACTAAATAATAAAACAATATCTCAACATTCCCCCTCAAGGTGGTGCATATACATCATAAGCATCCATCTTGTCACATGTAAGTAAGCTGATGTCTCCGAAGAGTTTTTGTCAAGAGGTCAGCAAGTTGATCCTTGAAATCAACAAAGGAGGTTATGATAGTCCCGATGATGATCTTTTCTCTAAGAAAGTGACCGTTGACTTCTATATGCTTTGTCCTCTCATGAAAAACTGAATTGGAGGAGAGGTACAAAGCTGACTGGTTATCACATACAAGTTCCATAGGATCGACTTTACAAAAATTAAGTTCATGTAGTAAATGTTTTAACCACAAGAGCTCACATGTGACATGGGCCATGGCTCGATACTCAGCTTCTGTACTTGATTGAGCAACGACCGTTTGCTTTTTGATTTTCCATGAGATCAAATTTCCACCAATAAAAACACAATAACTTGATGTAGAGCATCTATCACTTGCATCTCCTGCCCAATCAACATCTGAATATCCAATGATATCAGTATTGCCTCTATCACAAAAAACAAGTCTTTTTCCTGGTGATCCTTTGATATACTTAAGGATTTGAATAACTGCATGCCAATGGTTGTCACAAGGAGAGGTGATCCTTTGATATACTTAAGGATTCGAATAACTTCCCAAAGGTTTTCACAAGGAGAGTTCAGAACGGGCTTAATACACTGACGGGAAAAGATATATCAGGTCTAGTCAAGGTAAGATAATTCAACTTTCCTACAAGTCATTGATATCTTTCTGGATCAGTATATGGCTCCCCGTGATTAGGAAGAATCTTTACATTAAGATCCATAGCAGTGTCAACCGGTTTGCAATTTGTTAGGCCCGTTTCTTCAAGAATAGCAAGAGCATACTTACTTTGAGAGATAATACATGACTTTGATTGAGTTACCTCAATTTCTAGAAAGTAACGAAGAGGACCCAAGTCCTTAGTCTGAAAGTTCTGAAATAAGTGTTGTTTTAAAGCCTTGATACCCTCAGAATCATCACCTATAAATTACAATGTCGTCAACATAAGCCACTAGATAAACATATTTATTAGATGAGGAGCATTTGGTGAAAACAGAGTGATCTGATTCACAACAGTTCATCCCAGAGTGTTGCACCACTTTACTAAATCTTCCAAACCATGCCCGAGGTGATTGTTTCAAACCATACAAGACTTGTGCAATTTACATACTCGATCACACTCCCCTTGAGCAACAAACCCAAGAGATTGCTCCATGTAAATTTCCTCTTCTCCATGTAAGAATGCATTCTTGATATCCAATTGAAATAGAGGCCATTGTTTCATGGCAGCCATGGACAGAAAGAGACGAACAGATGTCATCTTTGCAACAGGAGAAAAAGCATCCCTATTTTTAACAGATGCGCAGCGGAAGTGTGGTGGGCTCACAACCCACAGGTCTTGGGATTGGAACCAGACTTTAATACAAACTTAAGTTTGAATTTCTCATCTTATTATGTGGAATATACTAAAAGAGAAAAGATATACTACATATCTTAATAAAGAGAAAAGATATACTACATATCTCCTAATCAACTTCACTAATTAAGGAGAAGATATACTACAAGAGAAAAGATTTAATACATATACAATAATATCTTTATTGATACTACTGATAAAAACAATATATACTAAATAATAATAACACAATATCTCAACACTACTCAATGGAGATGATCTAAGGAAAAAAAGGAGGATAAAAAGTAATGGAAACAGAGAATACGATGGAGATATCAGAATGAGGTTGATGGAACTCACAGAATATAAGAAGAATGAGATAGTATTATTGATGAAAATGGGGAAGCCAAAGGTTCACAAGGTAACCCAGAGCTAGAAGTTCCTACCAGAGAAGATACTTCTCCTAACAAACTCTTTACAAAATATCAGAAGGAACCCCTTCTTCTCCCACCTCACAAGATCTTCCTCAATCCCTAACCAACTTCCTACATTTATGGCCCACGTCATTAACTCCCACTCCTCCTAGATCCTTCTTTCCCCTTCATGTGTAAACTCTACAAACACGTGGTTTGGACCTTGCCTCAACAGCCCCATAGTCATTGGGCCCATGTGCTCTATCAATGCATCCCGCTGCAAGTCCAGCCTTGTCCTTGCTGAACGAAGGAAACCGGCTCTTTAGCAGATTCTGCCCTTCAACTTCACTAGCCATTGCTTGACCACCTACCCTCCTGCCTGGAATTCTCTCACACCCAGCAACTCTTCTGGTTCCAATACATCACCAATCTCTACATCCAACTCTTCTGTTAATGTAGGCTCAGCTTTGTAATTCCCAATGGTCACTTCAGCTGTGATATACTAATATACGAAAAATTGAGTACTCTAGCATCTTCAGTTTGTATGACACAGCCCCCACCTTCTTTACTGTGGCAAAACGCCCAGAGTATCTTCGAGCCAAAATTTGGTTGATCCTCCTAGCCAGCGTGCTTTGCTCTTAACACTCCCCAACCTCAAAAGCACAGTCTCGCCGTTTCTTTTCTGCACATCTTTTCATTTTAACTGTCTCAATTTCTCAAAGCTTTGACTGTCCACCAGCTCAGCCGGTACTGCTCACCTTAGTCCCTCATTGCAGAAACCGAACTAGAGTAAGGGGTTCCCTTTCCTGCACAGCACCAAAGAGAGTTGTACCTGTGGTCAAATCAAACATGGTATTATACACAGTTCTTCCCAGTGCAGCCAATAAGACCAATAGGCAGAGGTTGTTCTGACGCGAAACAGCGTAAATGAGCCTCCAAACATCCATTCACCCCCTATGTTTGACCATCTGTCTCTAGATGACAGGATGAGCTTGTCTTCAAAACGGTTCCCTACAAAAGGAACAGCTCTTTCCAAAATAAATTGACAAACACTGGATCAGTCACTCGCTATAAATTGACAAACAATGGATCACAGTCACTCACTATAAATTGAGGGACTCTCTTAAAGGATATTATCTCTTCGCCGAATACCTCAGCCACTTTTCTTACCGTGTACGGATGCTTAAAGGAAAAGAAGTGACTATACTTTGACAATCAGTCCCCCATCACAAAAATAGCTTTGACTCCTTTGGACTTGAGGAGTCCAGTGATGAAATCCGAAGGATGTGCCGTCCAAAATTCAATCCAGAATTGGGAAGTGCTGCAGCAAGCCCGTTAATGAAGACGCGGCATACTTCTGTCTTTGACATATGTCACAGGCCTTACAAATTGTTGCATTGTGTTCTTCATACCACTATCCAATATAAGTTTCCCGCAATCTTGTGATATGTTTGCACAAATCCAGAATGACTTCCACTTGGAGATGCATGGAACGCGTGTAGTATGATGGCAGCACCAACCGGTCCTGATAAAATAGGATACCCTGCTTCAAATTGAAACCGAGTCTGGCAGCTGGATTTTGCTGCAGCAGCTATTTCCTCCAATATTGGATCCTCAAGTACCTTTTGCTGCACCAGTGGGGCCTGCAACCAAGCTGGGACAGATGTCACTGCAGTAAATTTCATATCTTCATACAGTTTGGAAATCCAATTCTGCTGGTCAGCAGTTGTGATTCTTTGCTGCAACATGTGGCGGAGGCTCTTCCGATTCAAGGACACTACAAAATTCCTACCCAAAACATAAGCCCGTAAATGGTGAACCGCCAACACAAAAGCCATCAACTCTTTTTCATATGCCGATTGCGGCATTTGGCTTGCCTTCATTGCATCCTCCAACACCTTCATTGTGTTGGGGTTAAAAAGGTGGATTTAGACATTGCTTAAAGATATGGCATGTGTAGTGTTTAAAATTTATAAAGCTTGGCCAACCCTCACCTTACCAGGCACCGGCCGGTTTTGTAAAAAATGTAATATTTTTTCGTATCCCACAATAAATGTAATATTCATCTCTCTGCTCAGGTTCGACTGGCTTCTCATCTTATCTATTTCGGTTTCACCCAAAATTTATCTTCTATCTCCTCTGATTATGTTTCGTCTCCTTCTTCTTCTATTTCCATGATTCTGAGTGAGTTTGAAATTTGTTGAAGATTTAATGAAAAGGGAGGAAGATCTAAGGTGTCTTGAAGCAACTTGATGGTTGAGAGAATGGTAAAAAGGTTCCGATAGAAGGTGTTATGGTTTAGGAATTGAAGAATGGTTGAGGAGGTTTTGTTGTTACGGGTCACGGTTTTGTGATGCGTAAAGGGTGCGTTAATGTTGTGGTTGAGAGGTTTACGGGTCTGAGGTTGAAGAAGGAAATATTGAGAGGATATCAAAGGAAGAAGGTGGTTATGTTGTTTATGGTTGAAGCTGAAATTGATGAAGAGTGAGGGGAGCCAGTTATAGGAGAGGGTGGAGAGTGTTTGTGAGACTTTTCTGGCGAGGAAAGATTAGTCCATTTTTATGCTAAAAGGTTTTTCAATTTGTTTTTCTCATGAGGTGTTGTATTTACTGATGTAGTGCGGGACATTTTTGCAATTTTCGTGGAAAGGTTTCACGTCGAATGTTTTGCCGCGTGACGTTATTTTACTTATGTGTGCACATTTATTGGGACTAACAAGTGTTTGCAGACGCAGTAATTTCAAGTGTGTATCCTCCATTATTACTTCAAGACGTGACGGGTTGATTTTGATTCAGATTTGGCTACAGGGTTTTCTACGGGGTTAATTTGGCTACTGGGTTAATTTGCACAAGGCTACCAGTTTCTTCTTCTTCAAAAAAGAAAATATGATAAGTTCATGAACATGTTGTGATCAAAGAAACCTAATCTGCATATGAGCATTCATGATGTTTCAAACATTATCTCAGGCCACCATACTATTGTTTATTGAGGGGAAACACCACCCTCCTTTCAAATCGATTTATGTTGGCACTACAGGTATTACAATAACAATTGCACAATTAAGAGAATGTTTGGAATCTGTTAAGAGAATGTGGGAAGCCAAGGGTATCACCACAAGAGAGACAACAGTCCTCATTACACTATTATATTCAGTAATTGAGACTTACACGCTAAGTGCATAAATTTTAAATACAGAGATGATAACATGTCAAATACAAAGCTCCGTATTTCTTCCAGTTGGAATAATATGTGCTATCATTAACATGTTCTCGCGCCGTCATCCAAGCGTAGGCTTTTTCGGTAAATTATCAAATTAGGGACGATGGTGTTGTTGCTGCCACTCACAACAGTTGCGTATGGATTATATGGATTCTCGACAACTTCCTCAGGAGTTGGGATTTGTCTGGTACGGTGTTCAATTCGGCCCAGAGGAGGGACTTGTTCTCGCTCACAAGACAGTCTTAACTGCTCTGGGAAACTTCAAGCTTATGCTCCTCCTTCATCATTGCAGCACCCACAGTTTCTTATCCACTTCTCCAATCTACCCCTCCAAGAGCCTGCCATAAGCAGAACTGAGTCATAAAGGTGTTGAGCATCAGGAACAAAATTTACAAAAGGGGGCAAAACAAAAGGGAAACTGAAGACGGCAAAGCTCTTGGCTACTCACCAGCTAGGACGCTACGGCTCCGTTGACTTTTTCTTCGTATCCTCCTTTCCATCTTTAAGAGAAAACAGCAGAAGATGCCGTCAACGCCAAGCTACAGCTCATTGTCACGACCCCGCTACGACCTGTTAAGGAAACGATTGGAACCAATAAGCAATTAGGTCAATTCACTCAATGGAGTGGAAAGCATCTTGATTTACAGTTCTGTTGCATCCACAACTGGGAGATAACAGACTTCCAAGCTTCAAGATGGCAGAAAGAAATTGCTACATTTGATTAGTCTGCACGGTTGAGCAGGCATTAAAATGCCATAATTGGGCAATGGTGAACTTGTTAACAACACAAAGAACCTGCCAACAGAAACTCAGTAGAATTGCAAAGGAGAAGATACCAATTCTTAACATAAAAGAGAGGGCCAAGAACACCATACCACTTTGCTCAGGTATCCCCACCAAGTGCAGGTCTGTTACGATGCTGGAATCAGTCTCGCAGCTTCCTTCCTTACCGTAAGAGCAAGCCCTGTGGCAGCTAGATTCGTTCTCAAGGAAATTCATTTGGATATGATACTAACAATGAGATTACTCAGCAGGGAAGTTTTAAATACCTAAATCATTGGGCGTAGCTATTGATCTTGTTTTGGTTGTAACATTCTTGTTTCAGTTTTTTTCAACTTCACAGCAGATTCAGATTGGTTTATTAAGTGCAAGACTGCTTTAGCACGCATCTGTTTCATAGCGTATGCTGGACACAACTGCAGTTACACCAAATTGCTTGCACCGCGCATTGGCATAGAGGCTTTGGACCTTGGGGGACGCACAAGCTGCACATGGGGCTATTGTCTGCTTTCTGCACAAATTCGATCAACAGACGATGGATTAAATGACCTGGAAGTTGGACAGATGATGATTATTTCCTATGCTATTCTGAGTCACAACTTTACCAAACCAAGAGCATCCCTAAACGCTCGCGACACGGCTCACTGAAGATCGGTCTTGAGATGGATTGGCAGGTCATGACCTCCCTGCATCAGTAGGATGCGTATTCAATCTTACTGGTAAGTATATACAAGTCATTCTTGGGGAACCATAGTGGATGTTGTCAACTTACCTCCAGGGAAACTTCTGAACGTGTCAAGATCAGTTGCATTACTAAGTCCTATTTGCCCTTGTGAACCAACTCGCCTCTTCAGCAACCAATTCCTGTTTCTCCTCAGACTGTGAACACTTTACTGCCATGGTAATACGCCACCCTGTGCCAAGAGGTTAAAACCTGAAGCGCTAACTGCAATTGCCAATGAAGCTAACACCTGCAAGATGACAACAGAATTATGTGAATATGCTGCAGCAGTATGGTGTCATTGCTATTTATTGACCAGCTCCTACAAGAAGTTGAAAAGGGATTAAGATACCTCTGAAACTCTGATGCGTGTAAGATTTCCTAGGCAATACCCTCATTGGAGGCAAGATTGTAGTGTTGTTGCTGGAAATATTGGTAGCAGCAATGTTCAAGAACTTGAGGCTAAGGCAAACCTCATATGGATAACACTCCTAGGAGACGTTTGGCGCTCTATCTGTCCTGAAGCTCTGATTGAAGGGGTTGTGTTAGAATAAGAATGAAATTTCAAGCAAATGATAAGCTGGAAGTGTTACAGAGATTGATCATTTCTACATCATTGGATGCTCCCATGGATACATTGCTCTACCTGCTTCCACGGTTATCAGTTCCTACGCAGTCTGATACGAATCAGGTGTTCAAATATTCTGCAGGGATATCACTAATGCTGGGCTGGTGCGAATGTTGCGTGTCATAGAGAATTTCGAAGCCTGCAAAGACACCCTGTTGTGGTTAATACAGATGAAGATATCAAGGAAGAGGGCGATAACTTGTGCAATACCTTACTCCAGCTCCCCAAGTGCCATCACCAAGTACACAAAAAAAAAAAAAACAGTGTTAGAGATGTATCAATTTGACCTGAAAACAAGAATGGAGATTGAAATGGAAAGAGAAAACAATAACCTCGCTCTTCTTCTTGTCTTCTACTCACTCATGTTATGTTCTTTTGTTCGCAAGAGAGGAATTTAAGTTGATACTCACCATCACCAGCATCTTCACGTGAGCCTTCACCAAAGAATATTAAGATTGATTGAAGTTCATTACAAAGCGTATTGGCTGAAGCTCATTGTAAAGCGTATCAAATGTCAAAAAGTCAAGTTGGTGCTACTCTGGGCTGTTAATCTTCCTTGGCCCAAAATCCTCGCTATCCACACCTGCCAAATCACAAATCCGAAGTCAGAAGCCCATTAGAATATACCTGTTTGAAAAGAGATTCGATTCAGACAGCTAGCAAATTCAGAATATTGAATCGTCCATAGGTCAAATCGGATATGTAATTATTGGAATAATTGTTGGAGATTCAAATGGTGGATATGCAAGCATGATAACTTATATGTTGTTCTATATCTCCATGATCTAGGAACTTTTGCTTGCATTGTGTTATTTAGTCTACGTACCGGAACTGATAACATTCGAGATTATGCAGGATTATACACAAAGAATCCTTTTTTGGCTCTCTCTTTAGCCCTATGTCTCTTATCCTTAGCAGGTCTTCCTCCACTAGCTGGTTTTTTCGGAAACCCACCACCTCATGATCATTAGTTCAAAATCTGGCCAAACCAACTAGAGGCGCGCGCATGTTAGAATAAGGAACAAAAGGCAGAAAATGTTAAAACATGGAAAATATGAAAAAAAACCAAAAGGGTTGATCTCCACACAGATCGAACCCAGGTTCAAGCAGTGCAAGGCGTAGGACAGAGTGAAGGAACGAACATCAAATCTTTTACTTTTACGTAAGAATTATTGAAAATTTTAATATTAGAATAATTCAACAGTGTTTTTGTGTCATTGTTCAGATGGTCATAAAAAAATTCAAAATTTATACCATATGTGGCAAGTTCTTCTTCAAGATGTATGTATTCATCAAGTTCTTCTTCAAGATGTATACGTGTTAGAGTGTGTTTAAATACGAAGAAGGTGCTGATTACATATGAATGCAAATCGAAATTAAAAACTCCAAGTATTCGTTCAATATCATTTATGGCCTCTTTTTGATGTTGGGCAAACAATTTTATCTTATCCTCGTGTGGTATTGAAATAATTTTCACAAACATGGTAAATTCAAGATAAATTCAATTATATTTTTATATAATATAATTTTGGAATATATTGTAGAATTTGGTAGAACACATTTTAAAATTATTTGAGTTCATTATTTAAAAATAAAGTTGAGTTGTTTAAATAATTTAAAATTTTAAAATAATATAAAAATTAAGTGAAAATCATTCAATAAACTCAGATAAATATAATGGACAAGGATTCTCTTAAGGATCTCCTTAACAAAGTTTGATGCCTAGGGGATTGTTTAATTTCCAATTCTTTCCACCCTTTGTTGGCTCTGTTAAGGCTAGCTCTACCAGGCTTATCTCCCTCCCCCGCTTGTTATATAAAATGATAAAGATGTCTAATATATAAAGATCGTCCATTGTTCCCACTTTCATCTTTATTAGTGTTAGGAACCCTCATCTTTGAGGGTTTAGAGAATTTGCTTAATTTGATCACCTTCCAAAGGTTATTAAACTGAATAAATTAGGTGTTGGTTCTGACATGAATTGTGATAAGTCCATACTATCCATCCCTAACCCATACATTTCAGTTCTGTCAGAATGTTCACGAGGGCTATGAAAGTAATAAACTGTCCATAGAAAATAAAGGCGAGACAAAAGCATGCCCGGCGGCCTTTGTTCCGCTGATGTTAAGAAGCTTGTGCAAGTAAACAGGAAACAGAGTCTCAGACAGAAGATAATATCCTATTGGTAAGAATTTAATAGCACCAATGCAATTTGCATCAACGGAAGAATTCAAGCTACTCATGTACAACGCAGACTCAAATAAGATCATTATTCTCGTTATTGCAAAGTAGCATCAGGTGAACCAAATCAAGTAATCAAGCATTCAACATTTAACTAACATAAACTTGTGATAACTGTGAAGTTCCTAAAAGGTACAGATCATAAAATTATTGCAAATAGAAACCCTAAAAACAGATCAACAATGTTCTCAACCAACGAACAATCTAGATCTCCGCATACCAAAACCTAATTTTCTATTAGAGTTTTAAGAAAATAAATAAATAACAAATACTTAATTGAACAGAAGTATGCACTTTTTAGTAACTGGCTGTCACATTATTTGCTCAAGAGGCAAAGATTCAATATAAAAATCACCAATCACCTCTTCCGAATCTCTGCATCGATTCCTCTTTCTTTTGTTTCACAATTTCGAGTATCTTGGGATTGAAGAAACGATCGCGAACGTATTTCTTCTCCTCAGCTTGGATCTCCTTGATAGGACAAGGATATGGGTTTGGAGGCAATCTCTTTCCTTGGAGGCGCGCAATTTGCTTCAGACGAGCATATGCTTTCTTCTTTGCCTTTTTCTCTGCTAGATATTCCATCTACGAAGCAAAAATAAAATGGCAAAAAGTGATTGTTAGACAGCAAAAGGGTAGATCAAATTGCGAAGAGAAAATATTCAGTAACCAAATTTAGGTTATGTACATCTGCTACTTCCATTGCTTCTTCCTCAACAATGCCTTGCTCTTTCAACTCGAGAACCCTCAAGGCAAATAAACGAGATGGAGGGGGATCAATAGCATTAAACCTGTTGTTGAACTTGAAACATTAATCATACATATTAATAGGAAAATAATGCATTTATACTTCAATTTTACTATCACCACAGACAAGTTTAAAAGGAATACGAAAAATGTATGAGATTTCTCAAGCGGATTGAAACATCTTCAAAGAAAAAACAACCACCAGTCTGCAATCTTTAGAGTGTGTGTGTGTGTGTTATTAATATATCATATTCTATTTTGTGGAAAAATAACTTGAGAACCACACATCCATCGACATAATATACAAGTAAGCTAAGAATTGACGATAGCAAAGGAAACAGATTCGCAAGACATACATTCTTTTCATACAAACGAGAAGTTGTGAAACAGGGAACTAGGAATTCATAACACGAGTAGTTCGATACTTAAGAACTCAGTTCAGCCGCTAAAAGTGCAAGTCCACAAGATTGAAGGAAGTAGAATGAGAGAAATTATAGTTATTTATATTTTTAACCCTAACTTGACAGAAATAAACTCACATTATAAACTCAAATCCAATAAGAAAGTAGCTCTGTATGAGAGAAATGTTCATTACAACTAGATTGAAGGAAGTGTTGTCCATGGCAGAGTCAAACTCCAACCATACCGGGCACTTTGCGGTATTGTTATAGCGGATTATGGTAGAAAAACCTGCAATGCCGGCCGATATTTACCATTGCGGCAAGGGCAAACACCGCCATGTATATCCGTCAGGGCACATATTTGATAACACGGATTAGATGTTAAAGTCCAACATTTCCCCGTTCATGAATTCCAATTTCAGAATACCAACTACAAATTTCCTTAATGATCATGTCATATTACTATAGAGAAACCGAACTCATAAAAATCAACAAGACAGCAGAGTTCACAGCAATAGAAAAACAGGATAACATGCTTGAAGATTGTATAAAAAAACAAGAGATGAGAAAAAGGACATACTTGATCGGATCATGGTATTTTGATTCTGGATATTTTTTATAAAATCTCTTTACATAAACATCTTCAGGAAGCGTGATGGTCGGAATTTTCCCCTCAGGTCGCGGAAATGTTGCTGGCGGTGCCCTGGAATTCACAATAAAACCAAAATATTACACAAATTTCACCCCATCATGAAATAATAAAAAGGACATAGAAAGATTAATGCTGCTTAAATAATTGTTGAAAAACAAAATGCAGTGGCAAACACATGACATCACAAGAACCATTAGTGAATTCAGGAAAAAAGAGTAAGATAAAATTTGAAAATGAAAAAAACCAGAAAGGGAAACACATTGAAAAAAAAGTAACACTGTGCACCAAAGAGTATAAGGCCTTCAATTTTGTCCTTAAAACTACCACTCTCCTATTTGTTCCCTGAACTATCACTCTCCCCCACTAGGTTTCAGAACTATAATAATGTAACAGTAGTCTCTAAACTATTTTCAATCTATAATATTAGTCATTGAATTATCACACTCTCTTCTAAGTTAGATACCACATAGGTGAGAGAGCGATCAATTATGGACGGAATTGAAGGTTTTCTCATGCAGAAAAAGAGCTGTCAGTGATAAAAAGTAAAAACCTAGATAGAAATTCCCAAATAACACTAAAAAAACTATAACTAACATTAACAGGAACCAATTTAACACATTGAAAAATGAAAGAGCAGAAGATTAACTGTTCCATAGCTTTGAGCCACACAGGTTCCGCCTTGGCTAAACCCTTGACGAGCTTTCTTGTTCGAGAAAGCAAATTCCCTTTCATAAACGACATTGTCCGTCCTTCTTTGTTTTTCCTTCTCCTAGTTTCTAGAATACACCCCTTACTGTTGCAGACAACAAGAACCAAAATTAGAATAGCAATTATAATAAAACTTAAAAAAAAAAAAACAGCATAATAAAGTTGAGCCACACAAATTGGTCGATTTCAGGCTCAGAGGAGAGACTCGAATAAAAACGGTGTATTTATCATTGTATTTATCATTGTTAAAACGGATGGTACAGATTTGAAGTTGTATATTCTTTTACTTATAAAAAAGGTTTAAATTTGTATTAAAATCTGAACTATCCCATATCAAGCAACCTCAATCCAATGACGAGATAAACCTAATGCTTAAAAAGTTAAACTTTCGAAAAACTAATCATCAGCAAAGTTAGAAGAGAATTCACAGAAGAATTAACCAAAAAATTGAGCTGAATAGTTCTAAGTAAACTAATTTTGAAATAATTAATTAACCCTAATATCTATCAATTAACAATTCAATTAACCCTAATGTCTATCAATTAACCCTAATGTCTATCAATTAACAGCAACATACAAGGATTTAGGGAAAAACGAAGAATCTGAACAAGATAAAAACGAAGAAATGAAACAAGAAGCAGAATAGCGACGAATGGGTTTGAGAATTGAGATGCAGACGAGTGGAGAGTGAAGGTACCTTGAGTTTTGCGATGAAGATGCCAATGTTATGCGTCTTTTGTTCGTCTTTTTTTTTTCTGTTGATTACGCTGGCGGTGGTGATGACGATACTTCGTCGTTTTCCCCAAACCGTGTCCTTGGCTTGCTCTCCTTCTTATTTTTTTTCTTTTATCTTTTTTTTTTTACCATTTCTTTTAAATTATACTCTTTAAAGAAACAGCTTGAATAATTATGGGATGAAGTTGCAACATTTCACTTTATCACCTTTAATAAGGTAGAGTCATTAGACTACTTAATTAATATATATATATATATATATATATATATATATATATATATATATATATATATATATATATATATATATATATATATATATATATATATATATATATATATATATATATATATATATATATATATATATATATATATATATATATATATATATATATATATATATATATTAATATATATATATATATATATATATATATATATATATATATATATATATATATGTGTGTGTGTCATTTTAAAATAATACTTGTCATATGTATTTTTGGTGGTAATGATATTTCTCAAGTTTTATAGAAGTTTTATACATCAAGGTAATTAAAATTAGACCCACATTAAATTAATGTATTTATGGATTTAATATGGGTTTAAAGTTTTAAAGTTAGATCAGAGTTGGACTCTGAAGAATCATTTTGAATAAATAAATAAATATTTTTTACTTATATAAGAATAATAATTTATAAAAATAAAAATGGTATATAAAATGTATTAATAATCTTATAATAATTAATATTTAATAATTTATTTAATTTTTATAATGTTTTATATTTCTTTTATATTTATTTGTTTCTGATATAAAAAAAAGTTAGATAAATAAAATAAATATTTAATTATATAATTATTTAAAAACACAAATCATGAACTCATGATAATTTTCTGCTCTTGGAATTCACTACATAAATCTTTGACAAAGTAAATATAATTTCTCCAACCACATATTAAATGAATCTAAATTTTTTCTACTCTTTCAATCTATCACATCGATAATTTTACTTTATAAAATTGCATGACGGTTTAATTAAACATAGAGAGTTTCACAACAACGTTTGGGGTTTAATTAAACATAGGGGTTTAATTAAACATAGAGAGTTTCACAATAACGTTTGGGTTTTTACGAGCTGATCAGTGTGGTGAGCTCCCTTTCAAAAGGAAATGCTAGTAGTCACTTTTGTGTGAAGTTTTCACCCCTACGAATTTACAAACTGGCGATTGTCCATATCACATAACCTGCAAGGAAGGAGAGAAAAGAAATCGAAAACAACACAACAAACAACTAGTCGTTTTTTTTAAAAAAAGAAATATATAATAAGAGAGGACAAGTTTATCAGGACCGGTGATGCCAATTTGAACACAACTGCTTATTGACCAACCATTCACGCATAACACTAATTCTTGCTGCTATTCATTCACAACTAGCCTCCAATTTGGTCCCACGATATCACGTGGTAACACAAATGACACAGCGCCATATAGAAAAAGCAGTACAACAAGTCATTTTGTTTGAAGGAATTCCCAGCTGCTGCTGTGTCCACAACCAGACAAGACCAATACGCCCTGCACAACGGTACAACCCAAAACCGTTTTCAAAAATGATGCCAAAAACTTGCTGTGATTTTTCCGTAACGCTTGTACGAAAATACCCACTCGGCAGCTGAGCTGATGTTCATAGAGACCAGTACGAATTTTGGAAAATTTTTCTGCACTGCCATTTTATTACCTAGTAATAACCAAAATGTCACACATTTCAGACTTAATACCAAAATGTCATGTTTTCAAACAAAGTTAAAGCATTGTCGCCCTTTCAATGGGCGGTCATGTTGTTTTTTAAAGGCACCCGCCCTTTCAATGGGCGGTCATGTTGTTTTTTAAAGGCACCCGCCCTTTCAATGGGCGGTTGAGGGCATTGTTGTTTGTTTGTTTTTTTCGTTTTATGTTATTTAATTTATTTAGTATAATAATAATAATTAATAATAATTATTATTATTATTATTATTATTATTATTATTATTATTATTAACAATAATTATTATTATTATTATACTATAATAATTATTAATAATAATAATTGAATTAGAAATAATGTATTTTAAAATACTTAGTTTTAATTATTTTTAATTTAATTAGTAATAATAATAATTGATGTGGAAATAATGTATTTAGTTTTAATTAATTTAAATTAATTAGTAATAATTATAACTGAATTAGAAATATATAATAATATTTATAAAATAAATAACAATAAAAGAACTAAAATAAATATTTATTAATTTTTGAAATTTAATATGTACATTACAATTCCTATTGACCCTTAACTAATTTCGACCCGGTCGACGTAAGCGTTGGTGGGTTCCACAGGCAGGAGCTTGTACATTTCTGGTGGACCTTCTACGATCAACCTCAGCGTTTTGGGTCTGCGTAGATGGTCCTGCATCATTGTTAGGGTTCATGAATTGAGCGACCAAATCATCATTGAAATCGTCATCAGCTGGTATCGCTGCCGCACTTCCATAACTTAATCTCGTACCCTCGTTACTCCAAGTTGGTGGATTTATAGGTGGCGCCGCGTTAGTCATGTAGGGGGTGTATGGATGTTGGTCTTGAGAAAGGGTGAAGTTTTGTGAAGGGTAAAAAGGAACTTGTGGTTGGGGTGTTTGGTAGTTATGTTCTTGTTGGGTAGGTTGAGAGAATGAGAATTGGTTATATTGGGTGTATGATGAGGTTGGGTTTTGTTGTTGGATGTTGAAGGGGTTTGGGTTAAATGATGTGTAAGGTTGATTGTAGTGTTGGTTTGGGGTATAAGGTGGTTGTGTTGGGTTTGGGTTGAATGGGGTGTTAAATATTTGTTGTGGGGTGTTAAATATTGGTGGTTGGGTGTCATAAGTCATGGAGGGGGTGTTTTGGAAGTTTGATGAAGTTGGTTGGTTTCGAGGGTCCCACAAGTATCTATTTTGTGATAGATACAAATTGGTCACAGATCTATACCAACTCATGTATTCTCTACTTGGTTTACATTCGGCATCCATGACATTTCCTCGTAGAACAGTGCGGCGACGATCCATCCATTGTTGTCGTTCTTGTCTGTTATGGTCTCTCCAATCATCGAATTTCCATTGGTCGTTCGCTGCACTTTTGTGGTACGTATCCATGCATGTAGGTGGACCAGGAATGTCTTGTTTAATTCCGAATTGGAGTTTCACCCTATCTGAATGATGCATTTCAACAATAATGAAAGAAATTATGAATGTTGTAGAACTCCACATATCGCTTTCAGTTGGATCCTCGTCTTCAAGTTCAAGATAGGGTCTCCATAGAAACTATAATATAATTAAAAAGGGATTAGAGGAAAAAATATGGAAAGTGCTAGCAAGAAAATAAGGGACTAGAAACAATACATCATCTTCCTCAAAATGATCGAAGAACGTCCGATACCCAGGAGCACAATGATGCGGAGTTTTTTCGTAATTCATCCCATACGCGGACCACCTATAAAAGAAACAGTTAGTAAAAATTATAGAAGAAAATAATATATACACAAACTTTGTATACTCACTTGGTTACGTATGGAAAGTGAAATGGATTGGGGTTGATCGGTGACAGTCTGGGCATTCTGGACCATCCCCAGGCTTGAATCAAAACACCACAACCAGCAAAATTATGCACATTTTTCATTGCGCATCTACACAAATTTCTGTATAGATGCGCTAATGTAGCGGCGCCCCAACTATAATTACTCACTTCTCTGAAATCTTCTAATAATGGTAAATACTGAAGATGTATAGTATTACCATTAGTATCCGGAAATAAAAAACACCCAAAAAGCAAAAGTAAATAAATTCTAGTCTTATAAATTTTTTGTTCCTCGGGAGACTCATTGGTTATGGTCAAGTTGCCATAAATTCTTTTTAGCCAAGTGATTTTAAGGCTTTGGCCCTTCCTATCACCTCGTTCTAAAGGCACCCCCAATAGTTGTTCCACTAATTCATAGTTAACGTTGGTGCAACCCACAACCGCTGAGCCATTGACACGGAGACCCAACAACATATGGACATCCTCAAGTGTCACTGTGCATTCCCCAGTGGGAAGATGAAAAGTGTGGGTTTCGGGTCGCCATCTTTCGCACAACGCGAGAAGAAATTTGCGATCAATCCCGTATGATGTTATCTTGATGACGTGACCGAAACCCGCTTGAATCAAATACGGTAGGATAACCTCATCAGGTTGTATAAACTTATGAGACCGTGGTTTGAAATTTTTTTCATCCTACAAAATAAAAATTAAGTAACACCATAAGTAACAGTTTATAGAATATAGTAACAGTTATAACATAACTAATGGTGTGTAACATTATTAGAGTATAGCATAAGTAACTTACAATAATAGAATATAACAAAACTATTAGAATATAACATAACTAAGTTTAAATAAATAGAAGCTAACTTACATAATTTGCAATGTTTTCAATGGTACCACGGTGATCATCTCCTAAGGTTAGTAAAACCATTTTTGAGAAATAATAGTGGAAGTTGTAGGAGAGTATGATAATTGTAAAAAATAATAGTGTTTGAAGTTGTAGGAGAGTATGATAATTGTAAGAGATATTTGTGTTTGAAGTTGTAGGAGAGTATGATAATTGTAAGAGATATTTGTGTTTGAAGTTGTAGGAGAGTATGAAAATTGTAAGAGATAAATAGGAGGTAATTAATTTTGGGTTGGTGTAAAATTAATTTTGGGATGGTGTAAAATTAATTTTCTGCATGCATAGGACTTAATTTTTTGCATGCATAGACGTGTAGGCTGCATGGGTGCAGAGTCTTAAAGACTTTGACCACCGCCTATGGATTGGGCGGCTGTGTCTCTTTTACGCTGACACCCGCTTTTGGAATGGGCGGCTGTGCTTAAGATTCCCTGACACCCGCATTTGGAATGGGCGGCTATCTTCAGACAGAATAAATGCTTTTCAGACATCCGTTTTTGGAATAGGTGGTTGAGTGTTAAATACTTTGACCAACGCCTATTCAATGGGCGGCTGGGTTTATTTGGATTTCACGTGACTGCATGGCATGGCTGGTTCTACTATATTACTACAATTCTACTATCTCAATTCCTACTCAAACAATTCCAAATAATTCTACTCAAACAATATTTTTCTTCTACCTCTATTACTCCAATTCTACTATCTCAAATTCTACTCAAACAATTCCAAATAATTCTACTCAAACAATATTTTTCTTCTACCTCTATTACTCCAATTCTACTATCTCAAATTCTACTCAAACAATTCCAAATAATTCTACTAAAACAATATTTTTCTTCTACCTCTATTACATAATGTCTAGTGCTCAACAACATATTGTTAATGCCCATTTTAATGGAAGTGTTGTTGTATCAGACGAAGTGGGTTTGATATTTGAAAACACTGACGTAATTCGTTTCGCTGTTAATAGAAGATCATCATTCCAACATTTCAAAGAAAGGGTACAGATGAAGTTGCAAGCTGGATCAGTGTCACAGATGACGTACAAAAATGCCGTCCGTTTCGGCGACAATCGCTTTAAATTTGTTCCACTGAAGATTCGTGACGACGAGGATGTTGAAACGATGTTCTCGAATCATGAATGTTGTGGGTTTCAGTACATTGATTTATATATAACATTCGCACAAGTTCAAGAAACGCAGACTTCTCAGGTGATCAATCCATCCATAATTCCATACGAAGATGTTGAAGACGGAGACGGCGAAGAAGAAAACGAGGCACAAGTTGATGATTTATATACTACCTTGTTTGAGGAAGTGATCGAAGTCAACATAGATGATCAATGTGTTCCACTTCAAAATGTATTCATCCCACCAGCGCATATGACAACCCTGCCACTAAGCGTAGAAGGAACATCATTTGATTGGCCACGGAATCCTCGTTTTCCCGCGGAAGGTGACATAGAAGTCGGTTACCAATTTAAAAATAAAGCTGACTGTGTCGCTGCCATTAAGCAATACCACATGAAACACTGTGTGGATTACAAAGTGATAGATTCCGACAAGAAGGGATACATAATTTGTTGCAGGAATGATTCCTGCAAGTTCCGTCTCGTGGCGTCCTACCGAAAAAGAAGTGAGTTGTGGGAGATAGGCATTATGAACCCACCCCATAGTTGTTCAACAACTTTGTTCAATCAGGATCATCAAAAACTAACCTCGCAGTTAATGTCTCAAAAATTAATGCCTTTTGTAGACAGAGATCCTTCTATTAAGGTTAGTGTTTGCATAAGTAAAATTGTTTCCGAATTCCATTTTACTCTGTCTTACAGAAAGACATGGATAGCAAGAAATAAGGCAATTGAACAAGTCTACGGTAACTGGGAAAGCTCGTACAATGAACTTCCACATTTTCTGTTAGCACTTAAAAAATATGTTCCGGGCACTGTGATGGAAATAGAAACACTACCCATGCATACATCTGACGGAACTATTGTTGAAGGGAAACACATCTTCCACCGGCTATTCTGGGCATTCCAACCATGCATCAGAGGTTTTGCGTATTGCAAACCTATACTTCAAATTGATGGAACCTGGTTATACGGTAAGTACAAGGGTACACTGCTTATCGCAGTTGCACAAGATGGGAACAACAACATATTTCCGGTTGCTTTTGCCCTTGTGGAAGGTGAAACCGCTGAAGCCTGGGGTTTTTTTCTGAGAAACTTAAGGAGGCATGTCGCCCCACAACCAGATCTATGTTTAATTTCAGACCGACATGCCTCAATTGAAAGTGCATACAACAATGTGGAAAATGGTTGGCACGATCCCCCTTCAGTGCATGTTTATTGTATCTGACACATTGCACAAAACTTTATGAGAGAAATCAAGGACAGGAACCTACGGAAAAAAATAATTAACATGGGTAACTATATTTCTTAATATTCATTAAATTTTGTCAATAACATATATTATTTTGTCAATATTTTAATTTGATGTTTTAATTATTCAGGATACGCTTTAAACCAGCCAACATTTCATTACTATCGGTCAGAGATTAGCATGGCAAATGCGGTGGATTGACAATATTCCAGCCGAAAAATGGACAAGGGCATTTGACGGCGGTCGACGTTGGGGTCACATGACTACCAACTTTGTCGAGTCAATGAATGCCGTCTTTAAGGGCACACGTAATTTGCCCATTACGGCATTGGTAAGGGCAATGTATTATAGACTAGGATCTTTATTTGCTGAAAGGGGTGGAAAGTGGAGTGATGTGTTGAATTCTGGCTAAGCATTTACAGACAACTGCCTCAAGGTTATGAAAGAAGAAACAACAAAATCCAGCACGCATCAAGTAAGAATTTTTGACTACAGGAACAATGTTTTCAGTGTGCAAGAGACAATGGACCATGGTGAGGGGAAACCTATGGGACATTATAAGGTCGACCTCTTGAACGGGTGGTGTGACTGCGGAAAGTTTCAAGCATTTCGTGTCCCTTGCTCACATGTTATCGCTGCATGTTCGAATGTGCGCCACGACGCTTACACTCTTTTGTCCGACGTTTATAGGGTTACAAACCTATTTGGGGTTTACAGCGCAAGTTTTCCAGTGATGCCATGCGATGAATATTGGCCTGTTTATGAAGGAGATCAAATTTGCCATAACCCAAGAATGCGGAGGAACAAAAAAGGTCGCCCTGTAATCACACGTATTACAACAGAAATGGATAACTTTGATAAGCTTGAGAGAAAATGTTCCATGTGTCGTCAAACGGGACACAATCGCACCCGGTGTCCCAATGTGGGAACAAGTAGTCGTTAGTCCTTTTATTAATCATCATGTATTAATTAATATTAGTTAATAATTTCAATCAATATAAATTATATCTTCAATATATAAATTTAAATTAATATTAATAATAGTGTCACATAATACATATACTAATAAATACTAATATTATTAATATTAATGTATATTAATATTATAAATATTATTAATATTAATTTTAAAATATATTAATAATATTAATATAAATATATATTATTATTAATATTATTAATACTTATATTATTAATGACATAAATATTAATATATATTAATATTAGTAATATTAATATATATTAAAATTAGTATTATTAATATATTTTAATAATAATATATATTAATAATAATACATATTAATATTTAAAAATATATATTAAGATATATTTATAATAATATATATTAATACTTATATTATTACTAATATAAATATTAATATATATTAATATTATTAATATTAACATATATTAAAATTTATATTATTATTCTATTTTTATAATAATATATATTAATAATTATATATATTAATATTTAAAAATATATTTTAAGACAAAAAAATTAGGTGTGGTCACTGCCGCCCTTCCAATGGGCGGTTGCCTTTAAATTTACACATTTCCGCCCAATGAATGGGCGGTTGCCTACAACCAAAAAAATTTTCGTTTTTGAAAGTATGACATTTCAGTATATGTTTGTATAAGTGTGGCATTTTGGGGTATATGTTCCAATACTAGGGCACAAATGTAAAAAATTCCGAATTTTGCCTTCAAATTACAAAACCAACATAATTTCGTGAGAGGACAAAACGAGAAACCGAGAAAGGAGCCAATGGACACAACAAAAAAACGTACCATTGAGTGTCACGCACCTCCATTAGCAGACAGCGGAAACTCGTACGTACCTCAATTGCTACAAAAATTCTAATTCCTCAATAAAAACCATAACCTCACAATATGATAAAGGGGCCACACAATCTACAAAAATTCTAATTCCTCAATAAAAACCATAACCTCACAATATGATAAAGGGGCCACACAACCACAAGATTCAGAAAAATTCTGTGAAGCATATCCTTCAAACTTCAAATACAAAAACCAACAGCAACCTTCAGATTCGAAAAAATCCTCTTTTCTTCTCATAACAAATTTTTTATCAACAACGACCCTCAACTCTATTTCTCTGGACCAGTTCAAACCGCAACCCCAATAACTCAACCTCATTCTTCTTCCTCAAGAACAACAACAAACCTTCAAATGAGAAAATCACTCATTCGTAAGTACCCCCACCTCCAATCTTTCCCCTTTGTGTTAAATCACCATTAACCAACTCTCACGAAAAAAAACTTCAATATTCCTCTCTCCTTCAAACTACGATTCCTCCAATCATCTAACTCCAAAATAAACAGAACCATCATCCCTCAACCCTCCATTTTCGAAATCCTTAATACCCTTCTGTCAAACCCATTTGTAAGCCTCCATTAAAATACCTCAAAACCCACTAAATTTTCGGAACCCATTCAACCCCAACAACAATAAACTTCTTCAACATCAACAATAGCAAACCCAAATCCACCGAAACCTAATCATGAACAGAAAATCATGACAAAGAATAGAAACCCATAATAGAATATTAAGATGAGATGAAGATGGGAGTATTTCAAGCAAATCTAAATCAGAATCAACGAAGAAGGTTGAATACTCTTCATCGCCGTTTTTTTTCCGCTTTTGTTATGTTGGTTTTTTCGAGTACCCTTTCTTCTGAATTGCTTCTTATGTTGGAATTTGGAGAGAGTAGCGAGAAAAGTGGAGAGAGTTGGAGATTGACGGTGAACGGTTGTGGAAGCAGATGAGGATTTTTGTTTTTTTTAATGTTATTTTGCTGTTTTAATTGATGACCTGGGCTTGCAAAGCTTTGAAAGCCCACTGTAGCTCTCTTTTAATTCCACCCCTTTCCTACTTTATGGAAACCCCCTCTTCTTTTAAATAAATGTAACTATTCTAGTTGTAAAAAAAAATATTTTACTATACTTTTGGGTCTATATATTATTTATTTTTAAAAAAACGATTTGTATATTATTTTTTAGTTTTTTTTAGAAGTAAATATATTTGTATAATTTCAATATGTTTATATTTAACTTTTAGAGTTTTTATATATTAACTTTTTAAAACTTTTATACTTTTTTTTTCTAGAAGTTAGTTTCTAATATTTTCATTTATCATTGAGCATCCTATTTCATTTTGATCGTTTTTTTAAGGGTCGATGACGAGACCTCAAAATTGTTTTTCCGTCAAATTATTGATGAAAAACAATAAACCCGAGACCAACTTCTTTTTAACTTTTCATTTTTGATTTTTATCCTTTTTTTATTCATTTTATTTCTTTTTATCGTTTTTTGGTCAATGATGAATTTTAAGAATTATTATCGGTCAAACTATTGATATATGATAATTTGTTCGAGAATATTTCATTTTCCATTTCAATTTCCTCTTCATTTCCATTTTATTCTTTTTTCCGATTTATGATGTCTTCTGATTCGTAAGCGTCGTGTATCGAAGTCGATAACCTTCTCGATTTCAAATATATGGAGAATGACCATTTGGGTCATTTTCTCTACTTTTGGATCGTGATAGACTACCTTCGATTAATCAACATTTTGTTTGCGATTTAAACGAGAATGGTCTTTTGTTTGCGACACGATTAAATTAGAGAATGATCTTCAATACCATTTTTCTATCTTTTAGCACAGAAATCGATTTACACGACCTCCTATAGTTCGAATTTCATCATAAGTCGAGCTACGACGGTTTAGCGTTACATTTGTCTCGACTTAATTCCTGACCAAACTAACCATTAACTTTAATTTCTGTCAGATATTAATTGCTTTATAATTCCGTCAAATATTATTATGGATATTATTGTATATTATTCATTGTCATATCATATTCATCATTCTAATTCACCCATAATTGAAAACACATACTAAACTATCGAAATCCTAAAAGGAAAATTGATGAACTGTTGGATTATTGGTCATTTGCAGGAACCCTAATATCGAGTTTGTGCCCGACTTTGCTCAAGGCGTAGTTTAGGACACAATGCACACACACAGCTTTCTCATGGGCTACGTGACAATGAGACCCCTTTATTTTGTGCAATCCCGTGTAAATTACGTGTACCCCTCTCCCATTCTGATGTATGTTTCGCATTTCTTTGATTATCGGTTTATCTTCTAGGAGCACCCATAGGGACTAGCGTAGATCAAACTATTTTCAAACTAATTCTCGATTCGTCATCGAGCCACTTTCAAACACCCTCGTAAGTCGACGTGGTTTCGATATTGGGGGCACCCTCAGGGACTAGTATCGTTTCTCATAACTCGGCCCTTGATGTGTAAGTCAAGTCGGTTCCGTTTTTTTTCAAACCATTTCCATTTCCACCGCATGTTTTGCAGGCAATAATAAGTCGAACCCTTGATCCAACGTCAAGCGGATTTTCATAACAAACTATCAATCAATTAACAACTATTTAATTCTTTTCAAGGTGTAAAGAGTGAGTTCAAGTCTTTGATCTCGCTTTCGGTTGTTTGGATGTGAGTTATCTTATTCGCGTGTGAGCAATTGACGCCTTTAAATAGCATTAACAACTCGAAAATGTTCAATCATCCTTCAACTACTCATCATTCCAAACACCATTTCAAACTTAAACAACTTTCTTTTCGTGATGAACAAGAGAGAGTTCCAAGTCTTTGGTTTGCACTTCTCGATTACTTGGGTCCGAGAAGTCTTTCTTAAGCTTCGAGTAATTGTCATCTGATTCCCACCACTTATTCAAACACCATTCAAACACAACTTCTTTTGCGATGAAAAAGAGAGAGTTCCAAGTCTTTGGTTCGCTCTCCCGATTACTTGAGTCCGAGAAGTCTTTCTTAAGCTTCGAGTAATCGTCATCCGTACCCACCTCCAAACTCTCTTCAATCCCGTTTCTCTTCGTGGTTTTTACCACGAACTACGACTGCTCTGATTCTTCATTCTCGTCTGAATGTAAGATACGTAGGCACAAGATTGCAATGATCTTGGCGAGCTACCTTCTATCCATCCTCCTGCTTCCCGTTTCTTTTCGTGGTTGTTACCACGAACTACAGATGCTCTAATTCTTCATTCATTTTTGAATGTAAGATACGTAGGCACAAGATTGCGATGATCTTGGCGAGCATACTTCTATCTTCCTCCGTTATTCCATCACATTTCCATCCATCTTCCGTTTCCCCCATCCTTTCCCGTAGTTGAACTACGACGCTCTGATTTCTCATTCTCGTCCGAATGAGCATACGTAGGCACAAGGGCCCCAATCCTTGGCGAGCACCCTATCTTCTAACCATCCCCTTTCCCCTTATCGTTTATCCCTTTATCGTATCGTTTTAGTATTTTAGTATTGAGAAGAGAAGAACTAAGCGTACCTAAAACTCATCACAACTCAAATTAAGAGGTTCCTGTTGAGTACAACGGACGTGAGGGGTGCTAATACCTTCCCCTTGTGTAACCGACTCCCGAACCCAGGAACATTTGGTTGCGATGGTCGTGTTCCTTCCGTTTTAAGATGTTTTCTCGATGTTTTCCTCTCCCGTTCATTTGGGATAAATAAAGTTTGGTGGCGACTCTGTCGAACCGCAATTCCGCGCCTTTAGCGCGAGGGTCGTTTCTCTGAAATGTCTCCGTGATTTTTTTAGGTGTGACACTATGTTCAAAGTTCATTTTTTGGAAAAGTACTTTCATGAGGATGTGCACAGTAAGAAGGAAATTGAGTTACTCAAGCTAAAGCATTGTAATATGACATTTGTTGAATATGATGCTAAGATTGAAGAGCTGGTGAAGTTTTGTCCGTACTACAATGGTATAACTGATGAGGGGTTGAAGTGTATCAAGTTTTAAAATGGACTGCATCTTAAGATCAAATCGGGTATTGTATACCAGGAGATTCTCCAATTTCCCATGCTGGTGAATAAGTGTTGGATATATGATAAGGATAACAGGGCTTGTTCTGCTCACTATTAGAGCCTTAGTGAGAAGAGAGGTAAGAATTAGTATTGTGGGAATCTGTATAGTGCTCCATTTGACAAAGGGAAGCAGAGGGTTTCAGATGAGAAAAAGCCAAGTGGGGGAGAAACTCTAGCTTCTATCAAGTGTTTCAAGTATGGAGAGTCGGGCCATTGTGCTAGTGAATGTGTGAATAAAGTTTTGAGGTGCTTCAAATATGGAAGATAGGTCAGCGTGTTGCAAATTGCAAGAGTGGTGGGTTGAATTGTTATAACTGCGGAAAACAGCATCACAATAGTACTATCTGTCACAAACTAAAGAAGGTTCAGTATGGAGGGAAAGTTTTTGCTTTGACTGGATCAGAGACTACTAGCTTAGACATATTGATTTAAGGTACATGTTTATTAATAGTATTCTGTTGTTTGCTATTATTGACACATTTTCAATGCATTATTTTATTTTTCTTGATTGTTCTGAGAGGTTGGGTTTGAAATTGACTGTTGTGGTTGGGAGGATGGTTATCGATACCCCAACTAATGGTTCGGTGACTACTTCACGGGTGTGTTTGAGTTGTTTTGGGATGTACTTAGTATGTCTACTGTTGAATCAAACTGATTTATCTTCGGAATAAACTTATTGGAGTTCAATCATGTTCATATAAACTATTTCGACAAGTTATTATCATTTCTAGAGTTTGATGCAAGTGATGAGTTATTTGTATTTGCCAAGTAATTGGATGAGTTCATGAAGGATGAGCCTGAGGTGTTTATGATATTAGCTTCCATGAAGGCTGAAAGTAAAGCTGCAATTGGTGATCTGCATGTGGTGTGCAACTTTCTAGAAGTGTTTCTTGATGATATCAGTGATTTTCCATCAGAACGTGAGGTGGAGTTTGCTATAGACTTAGTACCTGGTACTAGTTCGGTGTCGATGGATCCTTATAGGATGTCTGCTTCAGGGCCGAGTGTGAAGGTGAGAAAAACACAGGAAGGGGGTTGAATTGTGTTTGATTTTCTCAAGCTTTTTATTCTTTTACATTTGACTGATCTCGATCAGAGGCTGAACCTTCAGTTCAAAGTTTGAACACTTGAATATCTGTATCATATTTTGTAACAGAATCTGACACAGAGGTAAACAATAGATAGCAGCAGAAAATTATTAAGAAGAAAGTAAAGTTAAAGCACAAGAGACATAAGCAGTTATCCTGGCTCTTCTCACAACCTGAAAGTAGTCTAATCCCCTTATATTTCCAAGGGATTTCCACTATAACCAAGCTAATTACAAATGCTCAAGCACACAAGCAAAAGACTTCATTTTCTTATACACAAAAGTATAAGACTTCCTTGCTCAAACGCACAAGTATGAAACTTCCTTGCTCAAGCACACAAGCTCAAGGCTTCTTTGCTCTAACAGACAAGCTAAATATTTCCTTTGCTCAAACACACAAGTAAGAGACTTCAAATAATTTAAGCACCAGAGAAAGAGACTTTAAATAATTTAAGCACCAGAGAAAGAGACTTCTGACTCTAAACAAATTGTTAAGAGATTTGGGTAATAACTACACTTGATATGCAATCAGAGGTGTAGAAAAAATACAACTTAGAAAGATTATAAGACTTAAGAACTTATAAAATATGCAAGTGTTAAGATGTTATAAGTCTAACAAATTTTATATGGTATATTCTCTTTGAATGTAAATGTTCAGAGTCTGTAGCAGTGTGTTGCATTGAGGCTTGGTAGTTTTCTTCTTCAGATCTGCAACTTCTTTCGTAGAGAGGAGAAAAAGATATGTTGAAGAGTTTCACCAAAAATTTTGGTCTAACTTTTTACTTGATTAGACACATCAACGAAGTAATTTTCTGCTAGAGGAATCATCCGTTGAAGCTCAGGCACCCAAGAGGGGAATTTTTCCTTAAGTCTTCATATGATCAAAAGTTTTGAGTCTGTCAGAGTTGCCTAGTTTAAGAGCTTATACTTCAGAGGTTGACTTTCTTCAGACTTCATGCTTTAGAGGCCAATCACTTCAGGGTTTTCTTCTTTACTTCGGAAGCATCAAAGTTTGGGTCACCAGAGGTTGAATTTCTTTAGAGTTGACTTCTTTGGAGTCCAGATCTTCAATTAGATCCAAAGTCTTCAGAAGTGATCTTCAGAGCCAGAGTCTGATCTTCAAATGCATATTCCTTAAGCATCTCTTTGTTTATTCTTAATGATTATACTTCTGCAAACTTGAATAGATGTTAGAAAGTTAAATTGTTATTTAATTACTTTGTTATCATAAAAACCCAAGGGATATGGTATAAACTAATTTTTTTCATAACAGAGCAAGCTGAAGAAGAAGTTAGATGAGTTGTTTGAGAAGAAGTTTGTTCGACTGAGTGTTTCGTCGTTGGGAGTGCATATGTTACTAGTCAAGAAGAAAGATCGTATCATGAGTGTTGCACCCCAAATTTTGACCCCTTAGATCTTCATCACCATTTTAGGATCATATTCATTTGATTATTTAACCTTAACCTGTTTCAAGTTTGTCTTTGTTAAGATACGGGAATCAGGGTTCCGTGCAGCCGAGAATCGAGGTTTCAATGGTTGATCAGTCAACGTATTGGATTGATTATCCATGAAGAATGTCTCTACACAATCAATAATACTCCATTGGGTCAGGAATGAGTCCAATTTGAGGTTGTCACACAAAGATCAGGGGCAGTGCAGTTCAAGATCCCCGATTAGGGTTTTTGATCAGGAAAGTCAACTGTGGTTTGACTTTTGATTTTAAAGGTGTTCCAATGATGGAATTATGGTCCATGAATCTCATATTTCTTAAGGAAGTCCACTCAAGAAGTTTCAAAGCTCCAGAATACTCAGAACGTCAACAGTCGACTCAGTAGTCACCGATCGATCGTTCGGTTGACCAAAAAGTCAACTCTTCAACCATAAGGAATTTGACCTCAAGATCTGAATAAAAAATGTTCCTAATGACATATTGCACCTACCCATAAAATTTCATGATCATTGGATCAAGGATTAAGGAGTAATCGCAAAAGTCGGGAATTAGGGTTTTGAAAGGGGCAAGACCATAACTCCTTAACCACACGTCCAATTGAGTTGGTTCAAAGCTCATTGGAAAGCTCTTGAAAAATCCTACAAAAGTCCCAAAGTGGTCCATGAGCAAAAAATGCATAGATTTGGAGTTATGACCAATTTCATTACAAGAAGGGAAAACACTTAGAAAAATTTCCAAGTTTCTGGTTGTACAAATCATGGTTCCAGCCAACTTTGAAGACATTTTTGACCTAGTTCCACTTGGAATCTAAAGTTCATGTAAACATGAAAGTTGTAGAGCTACATGAGGGCTTTCCAAAAAGTACTAGAACTCCTCCCTATCCCTTGTGAGCTGAGAGTTATGAGTACAGAAAGTTGGGGTCTCAACACTTGAGCGCACCGTTTCGACTTTTTCGCAAGTTCACTTTTTGGCCATTTGAGCTATTCTCAGCCCTTGGATAATATTTATATCTGATATTTAGAGGATATGAGAAGAAGAAATGCAGAAAATGAGAAGGTTTAATGAATCTTGCAACTTGGATGCAAGTTGCCATTTTTTTAATCATATAAAGAGAAGAAAGAGAAACTTTATGGCAACTTGCAGCAAACAGCCCCCTATTTGCCTAGCCATTCTGATCACCATTATGCCATCTATGCCACTTGCTTTGTGCAGTAATTAAGGCCAAGAATCTGAATTACAGCTGCAACAAAACCTCAAGCAAGGGGTTTACTTTACAAATCCCTCCAAAAGCCAAAGTTACCAATCTGGCCCAAGACTTGCTTTTCCTATAAATAGAGGCTCCCTCTATGTCATTCAAGGACCAAAGAGCCATTCAAAACACAAAGAACACACAGCTCTCACTTCTTTCTCCCTTTACTTAAAATTGAAGAAATCTCACAAAACCACCAATTTCACCACTTTACACTTTTCACACCAGATCATGTTCCAAACATCCCACCACTTCAAAAACCATATACACACTCTTAAAATGACCCTCTGAAGCTGTTCCAACCATTAGTTTCATCAAAAAAGCCATGAATCAAAAAGTCAACTTCTCTCACACCATAGTTTGACTTTTGTGCTTGAAATGAGCCAAATCACTACTTATGTCCATTCCTACCATTTTAACACTTTAGACACCTCATATTAATGATATTCAAGCTGTTAAAAGTCTCAAAAAGCATCTGGAAGTCCATTTGGTCCAACTTTCCTAAAAGGTTCCTTTGTTTCTTCAAGAGAAACTAACTTCAAAGCTTGCACTCAAAGGTAGGTGTATATATATATATATATATATATATATATATATATATATATATATATATATATATATATATATATATATATATATATATATATATATATATATATATATATATATATATATATATATATATATATATATATATATATATATATATATATATTAAGATTTGTAATATGTATACCTTTACATTTTGCCAATATAAAAGGTGTCATTTGAGGATTCAAGTTCCTAGTATCATGGCCAAATTGAACCCCAACTTCCATTATCTCTTCAAAAATTATGTTCCAATATCTTTCTGTCATTTATCCCTCACACTAAATTTTAAAAATAATTGAAAAAAAAAGAGAGACCGAGTACCCTAAAATAGCAATAAATAATTGTTCCGATGGAACCTTTTCTTTTATAGACGATCGATCGTAAATATAGAATCAGGCCGTTCTTTGATTTCTATTTCTTATTATTTGTTATTATACTTTAATTATTGAATCAATTGACTACATTTAAAGATTTTAGGGGATGAGTCGAATTTACTTTTAGGAAGCATTTAATCCTATATTTCTAAAATATCACATAAGTTCTTTGAAATGAGAAAAATCAAATAATATAAATTCAAATAATTTCTAATATATATATATATATATATATATATATATATATATATATATATATATATATATATATATATATATATATATATATATATATATATATAGTAAATGTACGAAAGCATATGCAAAGAGAATCAGTCGGTTAGTTGTTGGTAAGCCCCGAACAAAAGCCAGATCCTCATTTACTACGGCAGTACAAAATTCTTCCGAAGTGATAGGAACCCTAGAGGGAAGAATAGAAGGAAGCCAGAAGAAAGAAGTGAGATCATATTTCTCACTACCCTCCGACAAGCGAGCCCGCTTAAAAAAAACCTTCTTCAATATGAGTTAATGATTTATTGTCCCAAGTTCTTTTGACAAGAGTAGGGCTAGCAATGAATCGAACCAACTCGAAAATAGTTTGGAATTCGATTCGACAATTAAATCGTTGAACTAGGTTCATGAACCAAATGAGTTGAGTATGAGCGAAAAATTAAGTCCGTTAACTAAATGAGTTGAACTTGAACTATGCATAGTTCGACTCGTTAGATTCATGAGTCAACTCGATTACATATGAGAAGAATTATACTGCATTTAAGATTAGGTTTAAATATTTACTCCAAATCTTAGACAAATTTAATCTTCAATTTAGTAGTTTTTGAATTAGACTCTCAAATGTATCTCTTGAAAGTTGTGTAGGTTTTGAATTAGTAGATTTCGAAGATAAAGTTAAATTTTAATATGATAACTTTTATTTTATTTTAATATTTTATTTTTAAAAAATATATTTATTTAAAATGTGAAATATATATATATATATATATATATATATATATATATATATATATATATATATATATATATATATATATATATATATATATATATATATATATAAAATAGTTTTTAAGTTCGTGAATCGTCATTGTCAAAGCAAGAACCTCGACCACCGGGCCAAAAGAAATAGCCTCAATAGGAGCCACTGGCATCATGAGAGACAAATCGGTCGTCAAACCCTAGTCCTTAGCAAATGCTAGATCCTTATTCAATTGTTCAATTTTTTTCTATAAGGCACGAGTAGAATGTTAAAAAAAGGTTCCCTGGACCCTTAGGCTATCCTCACCAAAAAAAATTGTGTCACTCAAAATGATCAAACGCATTAATAATGACACAAGTATCTATCTGCCTCTTCTTTTGTTGAAAAGACAGTAATTCATCAGGACCAAATCCTTTTTCATATTCGAGCCCCTGGTACCAGGCGTATAAATCCTCTTTCATCTTTACTTCTTCGTGGGATAAAGAAGTTAGCATAGAACAGTAAGAAGAAATAGGTTGGTGAAAATGCATCCTAGACCAATACTTACGAAAGCCCCCTATACTAAAACGGACACATCCCACTAGGGCCGAAGATGAGCAGAAAGCCAGATAAGCCTCAGTGATAATAAGTCTCACCAATATGAAACGCTCTAGGAAATTACCCCATTTAGTAGTAAAATAGTTAAACCATGACTCTTGGGGACGAAAGGAGACTAGTCACTAGTCTCGGTACTATCCTGAAAAGTATGAGCCATATAGAAAAGATTGGAGAAGAGCCTTAGGGAAGGCTTCCAAGTTTTATATTGGGTGCAAATTTAGAACACCTTCATAAAATCCCATGCTCTGGGATGACATTGTGAGGGGGCAACCTTCAAATAGCCCATGACGGCCACCTCAAAGTAAGAAGGGAAAGTGTACCCCTAACTCGGTGAAAAGGCATTCATACAGAGGAATCGACTAACCTTCAAAAGAGTTGTATATCCTTTCATTCTAGCCCACTAGAAGAATTGACCAATCCTAGGGATTGTCAACCGTGATGTCAAATTTTACGACAGCCTCGGTAGTATTCAAGATAGAATGAGTCCTAACTACTTCAGTGGTTACCCAATGATATATGTTGGCGTTAGCCTACTTAATTAATTGAAGATCCTACGTGCCAGTACGTCAGCTTTATAATGGTCTTCGGGGCTGACCTAAAACACAACATTAGACTACCCCTAGAAATCCAAATGACGAGTGATCTTAGCATTATTAGGCTCATGACAACCAATTACTCTCTGATATGTTTTAACAAAACTTTTGGCATTTTCTTTCCTTCGACTGACAGCTTCTATTTCTACCTCAATCAAGACATGATTAGGCATTGGTTTCTCGACAAGGTTTCCACCTCTATCGAGTTTCCCCGAAAGAAAAGCCTCTGAAAAATTTATAGAAGAAGTCTCATATGAAAGAAATTCTCTAGACGACCCTTCCGTTTTTGAATCACCACTCAAAGGGACAATTTCCAATTTGAAAATCCCGCTAAAAGAGGAAAGGGAATGCAATTCAGATTCCGTTACTCTTCTCGAAGGTGAAAAAACACTACCCTCTGAATCACTCTCGATTATAATATGGCTATTATCCATCGTAACGAAGGCATAGTAAAATACTGAAATGAAAAAGTTAAAAAGGATAAAGGTACCTCGAAATGTAAGGCTGAATGTAATAAATCAAGGAGATGATTAAAGATTCGAAGCTTTAAAGCTTTGAAAAATTTGAATGTGTAATGACAGTTACTCCTGCAGAGAATGCTCTCATAGAAGAAGGAAAGACTAGAAGAAATAAGGGAAACACAATCTACACAATAGCAAAAAAAAATTATCCACTATCTCCTTCTATCCTTATATAGGCAAACACAATCAAACGAATCGGATTGAAAGTAATAAGCAAGTGCAAATTAACGGTCATATTTCATCTTGGGAACTCACCCAGACTCAAGTACACTCAAGTGTAGAGTAAGTTGTGTCACGCCACTCCGCACCTATTTAGATCAAACGTCAAGAGAAAAACGGTGAAACGCTTCAATGATGGGACTGCATTTAATGCTCACATTCCTAATTACTCTTTGGCAAAACCAAAGTAGTAGATGTCAGCCGACACATGTGCAACTATTCTCAAGGACCGACAAGTATTATGTGGGCAACTGCTCTGTGCTGGGCAAAGGTCTGGGACATAACGCCTTGTGTCGATCAAAGGCACAATAAGACGAGGCCCGATATCTAACATGTTCCGCCAAGCCCAAGGTATAAATACCTTCACAAAGGGTTTTAAGGTACATAATTTTTAATTTCCACTTCCATTACGATCATCAAAACCTTAAACTGACTTGCGCGTTAGAGTGTTAATCATTAAGGTACATACCCCCTGTGAACCACCGTACCAAAGATTAGCAATGCATATTCATGATCGACACCAATCAATGACGTTGATACAAGATCAACTTTCACAATCCAAGAAGCATTGTGATCGTAAGATATCGTCTACAGACTACGATATCACATTGTAAAATCACTTACAAAACTCTTCTCACCGTAACTTCTGCAATCTCCTCCTTTTTTAGTTTCACAACGGAACACCTATGATCCAGCCTCTAGAAGAGTTTCTCAAAAGACCACCAAAGTCGGATGGTCCTAAATTACCAATGAAACTACCATATACATTGACCTTTATTATATTCTTTAGGGGAAGGTGTCAAGACACAAGTCTAGTGACTAAGATCTTATTCGAACCATCTACCAATAGTACCATCCCTATTTCTCTATCCGATAACAACAATATGCATTAATTAAATTTCCATGATTGCATGGGTTGGATCAACCTATACAGCTTGATAATATAATTGCAAGTTAGTTGCTTCAATCTTAATAAAATAAAAACTTTCATACTCTCTTGCATTGCTCCCTATAATGGATCCCCATGTGACCATTTTCACCCAATAAATCGATATATGAAGAAAGTACTCTAGTGAAATGGTATTGTGGTGGATGCTCATTTATTTTCATCATTAATGAACCATTACTGCTATGTAGAGGAATCCTAAACTCAAATATATTAAATATCTTATTTTTAAAAAGGAAAAGACATTAACTATTTAGATGTGTAGTATGAACACTAGTATTAGTAGGAAAGGAACATGCAAAAAGTACAAAAGCCAGCATATAAGGTACTACGGAAATTCAGATCTGTGATTATATTTTATAGGGTCCTTTTGGGAGGTGTAGCACATGGATATTTACTAAATTCTGTGTTCAAACCAATTTCTCAACTTTCCACCATCACGGTCGCCTCATAATGCAATGAAAAAATATTTATTAAATTAAACTTGAGCTTCTGAAAAGTTAATGACATTTGTTACAGTATTATGCAATAGTTTTTTTATTTCAAAATTGAATTAGCTATTCCAAGCATAAAATCAAATTCAAATTCAAGGCATAATACTAAGGATTGAAAATCTCTCAAAAAGTCATAGAAACATGAAATACAATTAATAAGTCAAACGAGTGAGCAAGATTTTCTTATAGCCAAAAGCAAGCTAGCAACATGAAAAACAATTAATAAGTCAAGCAAGTGAACAACATGAGTGATATTTTACCAAATAACATTGACCCAAGTCTTTATTAATGTTGAACCTAGAGTGTGAACTCTGTTTGGGGTTTCTCCTTTCCTTACCTAAGTATTTAAACTCACTATCTAACATATATCAAATTATCAAGTCAATGTCATATAGTTGATGAACAGGAATTTTAATTTAATTTTCCAATTTACATTTTATAATTGCTTCCAAGTTGAATAGCTTGGATTTTTAAGAAACTTAACTTGCATGTCGCATTTTCCTAACGACTTTATGATTCATGCCATATGGCGCCTATACCCGCTTGCATTCAATGCATTACAAAGACAATATCCAAATTAAAACAAGTCGAGATGGGGAAAAAAGTTACTAAAAACACTTGAAAAGCTACATAATATTACATGGTTGAAGAATGTTTTCAAAATTCAGCCCCTTTTTTCCTTACGGTTTATAAATCATTACACACCCGAGCAATCTATATAAACCTAAAAGCGAGGAACTAAACTAACCATACTTATTACTCAACTTGCCATCATGGAATCCTACCAAACTGGTAATGTCTGTACTCGTAAGTGCTTATATTTCTGGTCTTTGTTGAACCTTTTTGCACTCACTTCCAAACCTTTAGATAGAAGGAGCTTCAAGGCATCTACCCCCTCGTGCAAAGCCTCGTCAATCTGTCCAACAAGAATGATAAGAGAAGAAACGCTGAACAACTTTAGATTTTTCTAACTTGGCTAGTTTCGATATAGTGGATTTAGCCTGATGTGAGAAAATGAAATAGCAACAGCCACAAGCTTTACCGCGTGAAAGCTGCTATACTAATGACTATGCCTCTCGTTTACCCAAATGTTTTCCAATTCACCTAATATTCAATTTCTAAAGAGCCACTCAATGCAGACAATCATTTCATATGTTTTTATGACATTGCATTAACATGATAAGTTACAATAGAGGAACCAAAAGTGCATTGTCAACATTAAACCTAGAACTTACTCGTTGCCTAGCTGCTACATTAAACTTTTGAAGCAAAAATGCTTTAGGATCCATCTGTCCAGGAGGCTTCCCAATCCCTATCAGCAAAACAAATTGAAAATACAATAACTAATTATCTAAAAAGCAGGGGAGGGTGGAGGGAGTAAACAGTCTAATAAAAAATACTAACCAATTCTTAGACGAGGAAATTCTCTATTATCTCTGAAGTGGTAAATAACACTCTTCAGCCTGGATCATTAAAAAGCAAGAACAGGGTACAATATGAGTGGTAGGGCATGAGAGAAGCACTTGATTAGGAAAAAAAAAACTCAGATAAGATTTCATGAACTCATTTTCTAGCACAATTCATCCCATAAACAATATTATTGAATCATAAACACCTGCTTCCAACTTCAACTCAAAAAATTAATTTTCTTTTTCTCCTAAAATAGTGCAGTGTGCATATAACAATTTATGGCCCTTTGACAAACAAAAATGTTAGATGGTGAACCATGCCGGCAAACCAAAAATACACGGCAGATGGCAATGTGGCCTATTTGAAGCATCAGGGATATTTATGTGTGTGTACATGTACAAAAATACTACAGAGAATATAATTAAAAAACTAACATACACAGATTAAACTAAATTGTTCATAATAGCATATCATAAACAACTAACATGTCTCATGGCCATCAAATTCAAGACGCCAACTAACAACAACATGATAAAACTCAACACAAACATAACATAAGCCCAAGTCATTTTCTTTGTTATCTAGTGAGGCACACTCTTCTGCCTTTTCCCGTTTAAGGGGGAAGAACCAAGCCACTTAAGTACTCCACCAGCATCCCTATATATATATATCCTAATCAACCCCACTAATTAAGAAGATATATTTATAGAGAAAAGATTTGATACAATAATATCTTAATTGATACTACTAATAAAAACAATAGATACTAAATAATAAAACAATATCTCAACATTCCCCCTCAAGGTGGTGCATATACATCATAAGCATCCATCTTGTCACATGTAAGTAAGCTGATGTCTCCGAAGAGTTTTTGTCAAGAGGTCAGCAAGTTGATCCTTGAAATCAACAAAGGAGGTTATGATGGTCCCGATGATGATCTTTTCTCTAAGAAAGTGACCGTTGACTTCTATATGCTTTGTCCTCTCATGAAAAACTGAATTGGAGGAGAGGTACAAAGCTGACTGGTTATCACATACAAGTTCCATAGGATCGACTTTACAAAATTAAGTTCATGTAGTAAATGTTTTAACCACAAGAGCTCACATGTGACATGGGCCATGGCTCGATACTCAGCTTCTGTACTTGATTGAGCAACGACCATTTGCTTTTTGATTTTCCATGAGATCAAATTTCCACCAATAAAAACACAATAACTTGATGTAGAGCATCTATCACTTGCATCTCTTGCCCAATCAACATCTGAATATCCAATGATATCAGTATTGCCTCTATCACAAAAAACAAGTCTTTTTCCTGGTGATCCTTTGATATACTTAAGGATTTGAATAACTGCATGCCAATGGTTGTCACAAGGAGAGGTGATCCTTTGATATACTTAAGGATTCGAATAACTTCCCAAAGGTTTTCACAAGGAGAGTTCAGAACGGGCTTAATACACTGACGGGAAAAGATATATCAGGTCTAGTCAAGGTAAGATAATTCAACTTTCCTACAAGTCATTGATATCTTCCTGGATCAGTATATGGCTCCCCGTGATTAGGAAGAATCTTTACATTAAGATCCATAGCAGTGTCAACCGGTTTGCAATTTGTTAGGCCCGTTTCTTCAAGAATAGCAAGAGCATACTTACTTTGAGAGATAATACATGACTTTGATTGAGTTACCTCAATTTCTAGAAAGTAACGAAGAGGACCCAAGTCCTTAGTCTGAAAGTTCTAAAATAAGTGTTGTTTTAAAGCCTTGATACCCTCAGAATCATCACCTATAAATTACAATGTCGTCAACATAAGCCACTAGATAAATATATTTATTAGATGAGGAGCATTTGGTGAAAACAGAGTGATCTGATTCACAACAGTTCATCCCAGAGTGTTGCACCACTTTACTAAATCTTCCAAACCATGCCCGAGGTGATTGTTTCAAACCATACAAGACTTGTGCAATTTACATACTCGATCACACTCCCCTTGTGCAACAAACCCAAGAGATTGCTCCATGTAAATTTCCTCTTCTCCATGTAAGAATGCATTCTTGATATCCAATTGAAATAGAGGCCATTGTTTCATGGCAGCCATGGACAGAAAGAGACGAACAGATGTCATCTTTGCAACAGGAGAAAAAGCATCCCTATTTTTAACAGATGCGCAGCGGAAGAGTGGTGGGCTCACAACCCACAGGTCTTGGGATTGGAACCAGACTTTAATACAAACTTAAGTTTGAATTTCTCATCTTATTATGTGGAATATACTAAAAGAGAAAAGATATACTACATATCTCCTAATCAACTTCACTAATTAAGGAGAAGATATACTACAAGAGAAAAGATTTAATACATATACAATAATATCTTTATTGATACTACTGATAAAAACAATATATACTAAATAATAATAACACAATATCTCAACACTACTCAATGGAGATGATCTAAGGAAAAAAAGGAGGATAAAAAGTAATGGAAACAGAGAATACGATGGAGATATCAGAATGAGGTTGATGGAACTCACAGAATATAAGAAGAATGAGATAGTATTATTGATGAAAATGGGGAAGCCAAAGGTTCACAAGGTAACCCAGAGCTAGAAGTTCCTACCAGAGAAGATACTTCTCCTAACAAACTCTTTACAAAATATCAGAAGGAACCCCTTCTTCTCCCACCTCACAAGATCTTCCTCAATCCCTAACCAACTTCCTACATTTATGGCCCACGTCATTAACTCCCACTCCTCCTAGATCCTTCTTTCCCCTTCATGTGTAAACTCTACAAACACGTGGTTTGGACCTTGCCTCAACAGCCCCATAGTCATTGGGCCCATGTGCTCTATCAATGCATCCCGCTGCAAGTCCAGCCTTGTCCTTGCTGAACGAAGGAAACCGGCTCTTTAGCAGATTCTGCCCTTCAACTTCACTAGCCATTGCTTGACCACCTACCCTCCTGCCTGGAATTCTCTCACACCCAGCAACTCTTCTGGTTCCAATACATCACCAATCTCTACATCCAACTGTTCTGTTAATGTAGGCTCAGCTTTGTAATTCCCAATGGTCACTTCAGTTGTGATATACTGATATACGAAAAATTGAGTACTCTAGCATCTTCAGTTTGTATGACACAGCCCCCACCTTCTTTACTGTGGCAAAACGCCCAGAGTATCTTCGAGCCAAAATTTGGTTGATCCTCCTAGCCAGCGTGCTTTGCTCTTAACACTCCCCAACCTCAAAAGCACAGTCTCGCCGTTTCTTTTCTGCACATCTTTTCATTTTAACTGTCTCAATTTCTCAAAGCTTCGACTGTCCACCAGCTCAGCCGGTACTGCTCACCTTAGTCCCTCATTGCAGAAACCGAACTAGAGTAAGGGGTTCCCTTTCCTGCACAGCACCAAAGAGAGTTGTACCTGTGGTCAAATCAAACATGGTATTATACACAGTTCTTCCCAGTGCAGCCAATAAGACCAATAGACAGAGGTTGTTCTGACGCGAAACAGCGTAAATGAGCCTCCAAACATCCATTCACCCCCTATGTTTGACCATCTGTCTCTAGATGACAGGATGAGCTTGTCTTCAAAACGGTTCCCTACAAAAGGAACAGCTCTTTCCAAAATAAATTGACAAACACTGGATCAGTCACTCGCTATAAATTGACAAACAATGGATCACAGTCACTCACTATAAATTGAGGGACTCTCTTAAAGGATATTATCTCTTCGCCGAATACCTCAGCCACTTTTCTTACCGTGTACGGATGCTTAAAGGAAAAGAAGTGACTATACTTTGACAATCAGTCCCCCACCACAAAAATAGCTTTGACTCCTTTGGACTTGAGGAGTCCAGTGATGAAATCCGAAGGATGTGCCGTCCAAAATTCAATCCAGAATTGGGAAGTGCTGCAGCAAGCCCGTTAATGAAGACGCGGCATACTTCTGTCTTTGACATATGTCACAGGCCTTACAAATTGTTGCATTGTGTTCTTCATACCACTATCCAATATAAGTTTCCCGCAATCTTGTGATATGTTTGCACAAATCCAGAATGACTTCCACTTGGAGATGCATGGAACGCCTCCAACAATGACAGAATGCAAGTGTAGTATGATGGCAGCACCAACCGGTCCTGATAAAATAGGATACCCTGCTTCAAATTGAAACCGAGTCTGGCAGCTGGATTTTGCTGCAGCAGTTATTTCCTCCAATATTGGATCCTCAAGTACCTTTTGCTGCACCAGTGGGGCCTGCAACCAAGCTGGGACAGATGTCACTGCAGTAAATTTCATATCTTCATACAGTTTGGAAATCCAATTCTGCTGGTCAGCAGTTGTGATTCTTTGCTGCAACAGGTGGCGGAGGCTCTTCCGATTCAAGGACACTACAAAATTCCTACCCAAAACATAAGCCCGTAAATGGTGAACCGCCAACACAAAAGCCATCAACTCTTTTTCATATGCCGATTGCGGCATTTGGCTTGCCTTCATTGCATCCTCCAACACCTTCATTGTGTTGGGGTTAAAAAGGTGGATTTAGACATTGCTTAAAGATATGGCATGTGTAGTGTTTAAAATTTATAAAGCTTGGGCAGCCCTCACCTTACCAGGCACCAGCCGGTTTTGTAGGGATGAGTTAAGTCCAACCCAAATTTTTAAAAAATGTAATATTTTTTCGTATCCCACAATAAATGTTTGGTAGTAACCTGTTAACCCCAAGACAACCCTCAATCCTTTAGCATTTTGAAGGATTGGCCAATCCACCACACTCTTGACCTTCGCAGGATCCACTATCATGCCTTGTTCAGAGATCATGTGGCCCAAATATCCTACTTGTCTAGCACCAAACGTACATTTCTTTCAATTTATCACAAAGCAATTGTCTCTCAACAGAGTCAAAACTTATGACAAATGATTCATATACTGCTGCCACCCTTTGCCGTACACAAAAGTATTGTCAAAAAAGATTAACAAGTGTTATTGAAAGTAAGGCTTAAAGATTTCCTCCATGGTGGATTGGAAGGTGGTGGTGCACTAGTCAAATCGAAAGGCATCACCGAGAACTCAAAGTGACCTTCATGCATCCGGAAAGTTGTTTTTGTGCATATCCTCCTCCTTCCACTGTATTTGGTGAAACCCAGTCTTCCAGTCAAGTTTCGAAAAGGAAGTTGTCCCATGGAGTTCATCCAACAATTCTTACACTACCAGTTTGGGTTACTTTTCTCCCACTGTCACCTTATTCAACTCCCTATAATCAATGCGCATTCACCACAATGCATCTTTTTTTTTAACCAAGATAACCGGACTAGAAAAAGCACTTGAAATATTTCTAGTAATACGTTGGTGTAAGATGCTCTTCGTTTTCCTTTTCGATTTCTTCTTGTTGATGATGGGGGTAATGGTACGAACAACATCAACCCCTCCAGCATCCTTGAGAAACTCAGTTGTATGTACCGTGTCTTGCTTAGGCGACAGTTCTAAAACTCTATTGAAAGACTCCAGCAAATTTGTCAAGCACCTTATGGTGGTCTTCCTACTATTTAGGCAATAATTCATGTGCCTTCTCACACTCCATCCTCATCCCTTCCTCCTCCTCCACCAAACTAGCTCGTGGTTGACCCCTTTCACCATACTGGGGTTCACCTTGGTGAAGAATTGTCCCTGTAACTCCAATCTCTCTCCTTTCCATTAAAAGTTGATAGTCATGTGCTCCCAACACCTTGCCAAACCTCTACAATTACTCCACTCCAAATATAATGTCTAATAACTCCAACCTCTCTCCTTTCCATTAGAAGGTGATACTTGTTGTGATTGTATTTCTGTGTGTCGAATATGATCACACATGCTATATATTTATATGCAAAATAGATATATACAATAGGTAATAACATAATTTACACTTATGATTAATTAAATGCAAATCAATGCTAATTGATTTGTAACTGATTTTCAACACTCCCCCTCAAGCCGGATCGTATATATTGTATGATCTGAGCTTGTTACAGATATAATTCACTTAAGAACCCTTAAGAGACTTGGTAAACATATCAGCCAATTGATCTTCAAATTTGACGAACTTTGTGGTTATTTCTCCTGACAGTACTTTTTCTCTTACATAGTTGTTAGATGCCAAACATTGCTTTATTTCTCTATCAAATGTTGGCATCTTACATTCTTTTTGTGGATAAATTGATTAGAATCACTTATGTTTTGGATGATATGCTTCATTGCTTGAAAATGCCTTGGTTACTTTGATTTGTGTGCTATTGTGCAGGAATTAGGCACAAAACAAGTGAAGAGTAAGACACAAGAATATTGGCAAGGAAACCAAGAAAGCAGAAATACATCATGAAGTTCGTCGTGCGAAGCTCCTAGCGAACTTCCCTAGAAAATTCATCAACAAGTTCGCTGTGCGAACTTGCCAGCAAAGACCCCTGGGAGCTTGGTACTGTTCACACAAAGGAGAAAGGGACCAAAACTCGCTGCGCGAAGAAGCTAGCGAATGGTTCGCTGGAGTAAAGAAGTAGCGAAGTGCTAAAGAATGGTCCCAGACTTGAGACAGTAGGTATTTGGATAGAAACTCGTTGTGCAAAGTTGCTGGCGAAGGCTTCGCAGTGCGAAGGATTGTTCGCACAGCAAACATGAGAAAATGTCTCAGGGCGGTTTAACTGTACAAAGGCACTTTCAGTGACACATTTGGCTGTTCGCTAAGCGAACAGAATGTTCGCAGTGCGAACGTGGCAGAGCAGCAGCATGGGTATAAATACTTGAGACCACTTTTTAGCCCATACCACTTTTTGATACCTTTTTATAACTTCATATTTTTCAGCAAGAAAACCTGAGTTCTCCCATTTTCATCATCTTTTAGCCATCTTTCACCAAAAGAAGGTGGATTCCCATCCAATCTCGATTTTTCGACTTGGATGTTGATTAACCTTCTTCCGAAACTTGTTGCTCAAGCTACCTGGAAATGGGTGGCTAAACCCCTTTTGTGTCAAGATTAGAGGTAGCTAATTCTGGTTTTATGTATTTCTGTTAATCTTTTGTATGTGAACAAAGTTTTGATCAATATAGATGAAGTTATTTGCTATATTTTGTTGTATTTATGGTTTGGATTGCTTTAGACATTAACTTTTCAAGTCTTGACCTAATTTCTTCATCTATCAACTAACAAACTCTAGACATAGATTTGGAAGTTGATATTTGCATTGTATTGATCTTAATAATTATTGTTTCGGGTGTTATTTCGAGAGATCATTTAACGGTCGAAACAATAATATTCACGAAATTGTTTTAGAGATAAACGGTTTTGCGAGGATACGCGATTATATTAGTTGAAACTAAGTTCAAATATTCGATTGATTGGATACGTTTAAGACGCATTAGTGAAACCTAATCTTGGCATGCTTTTTATCAAAGAAGAACCAACTTTTACCTTGTTTTACTTCTTGCAAACTTATGTTACCAAATAGAAACCATTTGAAAACCCCTTTACTTAAGTCAGTAAAATATTGAACGGCAAGCATCAAATATTCTCGTACAACCCCTGCGGATAAGATAAAACACTCCCGACCATACTTTTTAACAATAGTGACAATCTATTTCTATGTGCTTGGTCCGTTCATGGAATACCGGATTGGATACAATGTGAAGTGCCGCTTGATTGTCGCATATGAGTCTTGTGTCCTGAAGGTCTCCCAACCTAAGTTCTGAGAGTAAATTCTTAAGCCACGCAAGTTCTTTTGATGCAGCTGCCATAACACGATATTCAGCTTCAGCACTATTTCCTCCATGAGATTATATTTCCTCCAATAAGAAGACAATATCCGGAAGTGGATCTCCTATCCGACAGTGATCCTACCCAATCTGCATCTGAATAACACGTGATTTTAACATCACCCTTATCTTCATATAATAGGCCTCTTCCTGGTGCATTCTTTATATATCTAAGAATCCGAATAACTGCATTCCAATGAGTATCACAAGGAGCATTCAGAAATTGACTCACAATGCTCACTGCAACTGTAATATCCGATTTAGTGACGATAAGATAATTAAGTCTACCTACTAGACATCAATATCTTCCCGGGTCTTTCAACAGCTCCTCCTGACCCGGAAGAAGCTTGACGTTAGGATCTATAGGAGTATCAATTGGACGACAATCAAGCATACAAGTTTCATTGAGGGTGTCTAATGCATACTTACGTTGGTTAATTGCAATGCTGATGAGGACTGAGCAACTTCAATACCTAAGAAGTATCTGAGTGGACCCAAGTCTTTTGTCTGAAAGTTGTTGAAAAGATGAGTTTTGAGTCGTTGGATACCCTTTGTATCATCTCCAGTGATAACAATGTCATCAACATAGACCACAAGAAAGATGTGTTGACCGGTGGAGGAACGAAGGAAGAAAACCGAGTAATCTGATTCACATCTAGTCATACCAAATTGTATCAAGGCAGAGTTGAAGCAACCAAACAAGCACGTGGAGAATGTTTCAACCCATAAAGAGACCGGCGAAGCCGACAAACAAGTCTAGAATTGTCAGGAACGATAAAATCTGGAGGTTGGTCCATATATACTTCATCCTCCAATTCTCCATGTAAAAAGGAGTGTTTAATGTCTAATTGATGAAGCGGCCAATGATTAATAGCAGCTATTGCAAGGAAGAGACGGACTGAACTAATCTTGACCACTGGAGAAAAAGTGTCACCATAATCAAGGCCAAATATATGTGTATATCCTTTGACTACCAAACGAGCTTTGAAACGATCGATCTGACCATCTGGTCTAACCTTCACTGTATAAAACCATCGACATCCTACTGTAGTTTTGTCGGAAGGTAAAGTAACAATATCCCAAGTGTTATTTGAATGCAATGCAGCCATTTCTTCCACCATCACCTGACGCCAATTGGGATCACTCATAAACTCACATGTAGACTTAGGAATAGACATTGAATCCAAAGCACACAAAAGACAGATAGGAAGTAGAAAGACGGTCATAATTTAAAACACAGACATATTTACCATTTGGAGTATGAGATTGAATACCTTTTCGTAATGCTATTGGGAGGTCAAGTTCAGGTGACGTAGTTGGAGGAACATTTGGAGTAGGAGGTGGTGTTGGTGGATTAATATCATCTCTAACTTTCGATGGACGGAGTGTCCTTCGCTGGTAGACCTGCAATGGATGTTTAATTGGTGTGGGGATGACAGAAGGGGCATTTTGAGCATCTAAGTTATAAGTCTCATCAGGTGACATAGAGGCAGAGAAAAATAGGGAACCTTCAAAGAATGTAACATCAAAGAAAACAATGTACCCTTGAAGTTGAGAACAAAAACAACGATTCCTTTTTGTAGAGGTCATGTTGTGGATTCAAGAGAGAGTATGAAATCTGATCTTGAAGGACCGGTGAAGGCATTCAATTAATAAGGTGACAGACTGTGAGGAGAGCGTCACCCCAAAAACGAGAAGGTACATTGTGGTGAAGTAAAAGAGTCTGTGCGGTTTCAACTAAATGATGATTCTTCCATTCAGCAATATTGTTCTGTTGTGGTGTATCAACACATGATGATTGGTGAGTAATTCTCTGGGATGTTAAAAAAGATTGAAACTGAGATGACATATATTCACGAGCATTATTAGTGCGTAAAATTTTAATGGAAGTGTTAAACTGGTTTTTAATTTCAGCATGAAACTCTTGGAATATAAGGAAAACATCTGAACGATTTTTCATTAGAAATAACCAAGTTCATCGTGAGAAATCATCGAGGAAAGTTACAAAATAGCAATATCCCAAGATAGACTTCACACGACTAGGACCCCGAATATCAGAATGAACTAAAGCAAAAGGTGGTGTAACACTTTTATTTACTAGTTGACAGTAAGTATTACGAGTATGTTTGCCTAATTGACACGACTGACACTCAAAAGTTGAAAGCTTAGAAAAACCAGAAACTAAAAGACGCATTTTATTAAGACTAGGGTGACCCAAACATTGATGTGTAATATCTTAAGAAGCAATCGAACCACATGCCACCGATGGAGAAAGATGATATAATCCTCCAAATTCACTCCCTGCTCCAATCGTCTGCCTCATACATCGATCCTGGATATAAACAGAATTATCATTCAAAATGACTGAACAGTCAAGAGTACGAGTAAGCTTGTGAACAAATATCAGATTAAAAGGACAACCAGGAACGTAAAGAACAGACTCTAAAGACAGGTTTGGAAGTGGATGTGTCTGACCAAGACACTGAACTTTGATTTTAGAACCATCAGTCACAGTGACAGAAGACAAAGAATCAGAATAAAACAAGTGAGATAAAAGAGATTTATTACCAGTCATATGATCAGAGGCACCAGAGTCAAGAACCCAAGGACCAAGAGAAGATGTAGATACAAAGGCTACAAGATTACCCGACTGAGCAACAGCGACAAATGATAATGGTTGATGGGTTGCTTTGAATTGGAGGAAATCATTGTAATCAGCGGCGGAAATAGTAATGTCTTTAGTGTTGTCCGGCGACAGCGACGCGTGGTTGTCGTTGTTCTCTTGCCTTTGTACAGCAATTAGCTTCAATGTGACCGTAACGATTGCAATAGTTACAACGAATACCATGACGTTGTCCACCCCGTCCTCCGGTTCGTCCACCACGACCATGATAGTGGGAAGCAAGAGCAGATGATTCAGTGGGAGATAGAGTGGAGACCGGTCCAAAGGCGTGAGATGTACCCAAACGCAGCAGTTGTTCACTAACTGCTTCATCGTTAGGAACATTGAATCCTGATAAAATCTGATTCCGGAAGGAATCAAGCTCTGATGGTAGTCCGGCAAGTGCCACGATCATGAAATACATATTTTTTTGTTCAGCATAAGTTGTTGGATCTTTGGTAAAGGGCATTAGGGTTGTGAAATTTGCCTTTAACACATCAAGCTTACTCAGATAGGCTTGCATATCCATATTCTCCAATTTCAAAGAGTTGAGTTTGGTGATGACACTGTAAAGATTGTGGACATCATTAGAGAACATTTTCTTAACTTTTTCCCAAACCTCATAACAAGTGGTAAAGGCTTGGTATTGTGCTTAGAGATTAGTTGCTATGGAAACCATAACACAGTGCATAGAGAAGCATCCGTTTGTTTCCACTTATCGCATTTGGCGGCGGAAATATTTTCTAATTTTGTAATTAAGTGATCTTTCATGTCCTTGACCATGAAACCACATTTTGACAGCACCAGCCTATATATTATAGTTGGTTGTTCCGGTGAGTTTCTCACACGGGATAAGTAGAAACTTCGTAAAAGTGGCGGAATTGGTATCTCCCATGATTTTTGGTTGTTTGGATGAAAAAACCGATAGCAGATCTGGAAAGAGTACAAGAAGATGGTGCCGGCGACGAAAACGGCGGCAGCAGGGACGGCATGACGCACTTTCTCAGTGTCCAATCACTAGATCAAAGACAATTGCATGGAAGAAGAAATGCGAAAAAACAAAAACTTCAACTATGACAAGAAACAAGAGACTAAGATGTGAAACACAGTCTGCAATATGTAAGATCGAAGGGAAAAAGATACATGAATAATGATACTTTATCCCTAAGACCACAATGCAACACAAGTGGAGGACTCTAATAAATACGCAAATAATTATGTTGACAATGGCTATCTGTCTCAGAACATATCTCTAATTTGATTTACTACTCAATCCTAGACTGCCTTCTAGATCATCATCATAACAAAAGCTATAATTGTTTTCAAAAGTGATGGTTGTGGATTATGACTCCAATAACGTATACATGACTTCATTTAGATTTTGAAACGTATTTATTGGGTCTTGTAATAAGTGAATTACATAATCTAATGTGTAATAAACATCATAATATCAGCATCTACTTGGGGTCGGCAACAAGTTTATCATGTTCAGTGTAAACTACAGCTATCATATAGTGAAGTACCCTTTGTGGCTTCCATGACCCCCTTTGTCGTGAAGACGAAGCACCCCACATGGCAGGTTCATGTCATCATGGAACTGCATCCGAAAAAAGGATATTGAATAAAGAAGAACAAACCTATGACCAATTAGAATATTTGAGACAATATCGAATAACCTACCACAAGCACCTGATTAAGGGGCAACTTGTAATAAGCAGCCAGTGGTCCTGCCTGCAGTAAAATAAAGAGTCATGACGTATAACATAATTGATAATCAACACAAGACTTCACACATAGCCAAACATAAAATCTAAAGCAAATGAAACCAGTTCTATGCTACTTCAAAAGCTGAAACCTCATATGGAATCAATGTCAGTACACTACCTAGTACCTTACCACAGCTAGAAGTCGGCACTTCAAATACAGACAAAACAGTAAAAGCAGACAAAAATGATGTTAACAATTAGCCATGAGGACTATTTTCAACCTATGGAGCACGGATACGCCGAACACGAAACCGACACTGACACAGCGACATTGGTAATAATTTTAAAAATGTAATCACAAGTGTCGGTGCCAGTGTCCATCGACACGGACACAGACACGCCTTTTTTTCAGAGGTGTCTGTGCTACAGTGTTTTCAACCCTTAAGTATTTTTATAGAACTGTCTTCTCTTTTTTATTTCCCTCAGTCGGTCAACAATCTGGCATCAAATCATCATTGATCACCTAGAAGCACATTTCGTTGGAATCCAACATTGTCCACTCTATATCAGCAATGGAAATCTGATGCAAACACCTCATTCCTATAGCTGTTGTTTTCAATTTCAATGTTTTCTTATTAAAGTGACCATAACAAAATCTCACGAACTTCCAATTTTTAGCAGCAGTTGAAACTTGCAATCATACAGAGTATGTTTAACCTCTCACCAATACTACAAACAACAAAAATAAATTTCAATATTATAACCAGAACAGCCACCCCTCATATTCAATTATTATTAACTTGAGCAACCAATATACAATCAAATGAATTCATAGGTTAAACCATTTTCGCAAGTGGCAACTGACAAATGCTTTAAACGACTAAAAATAACTAGTAGAAACTAAACTAAAAAGTACTAGAGTATTTCAATTCCTTACTGATTCACCACTGAGATTCATGTAAGTTTGAGGTTTTGCAAGGAAAACTGGAACTTCATCAACAAAACCTGTAACAAATTACTATGCCTAAATATTAAGGATTACAACAACAAATAGCGAAAGAGATATAAAAGAGGAATATCAATTTATCAAATGAAGCAGACAAACCTTTTCCAAAAATGGCTTTGCAATGAACCGTATTCATGGCAATCCCCTGTGATTCGGCAAATGCGTCAATCATTTCAAATCCAACCTGATTCAAATGAAAACATCTTCAAATTTCATCAACAAAAATTCATACAAATTGATAGTTTGTGGTAACCTATGAAGCACCCCCTAAAAACCACTCTGAGACTGATACGTCGTCGACACTCATAATAATTTTAAAAAATGAATAAATTAAATGTAATTCAAAGGAGACGCCTAGAAATAAAAGAAAAGCTAGCTCCAAACAAACTTGTAACTGAATTTGAAAATTTCTGACAGAAACTGAAATAAAGATGATAAGTGAAATTTTAACAAAATAAAATGAAGTACATTGTGTCGAGTTCCTTTGTACTTGTCGCCAGGGTTACCCAAACCAACAAAAAGCCAAGGGCGAGGAGCGACGGTGCAAAAGCAACGCTTGGTCAATGTACTGAGCATATCCTCCACTGAAGTGGAACAGTGAAACGAAGAAGAAAATTGAAGATTCTTCGATTCAGTTAGTGGTGGTGTTGTCAGCAGAGAAAATTAAGGAGAGGATTAAATTAATTGAATATATTGGTGATTAGTAGTTGTCTGTTCAAAGTTAGCGGTGGCGGAGGTGGAGGCGCTCGCCGCGACACAACTAACTCGGTTTTCCGATCGTAAGCTTAGCCGGTTCGGTCCCGGTTTCATAGACTCGGGTCTGGTATGTGCATTTTTATATGGGTCGTAACACTCCGATTCGTATCCAAGTCCAACGGATTCAACCAGTTAAAGCTAGAAATAATAGATTTACAAATAAATAATATAATCAAATGATAAAACCGTACGAGCTCTTCGAAATAACTCTTCTATGATATTATAATGTTTGTTATAAAAATTAAAATTAAAATTAAAATGATATACAAAAAGTAACTATGACATTCAATAATTTAATTTTATAAGTTTTTTAATATAATTGAAATTAAAAAAATCAACAGAATATTTAAAATGTTTTTTTTTGAGAAATTATTTAAATCAATTATTATAAAAAAATTAACCAAAATATGTAATAATATAAAATTTTAAAAATAATAGAGAAATGAAAATTAACCTTAGATTTTTAAGAAAATCTCTAAAAAAAACTCTAAATATTTTATAAATATTTTAAATAATCTTGTCCAATATAATACAAAGGCTTTCAAAACATATTAATTAAATATAAATATCATTTTTGGTTGACTAAAATAGTTTCGCATTGCTTGAAAATCATGACTAAGGGTTGTTTGCATATAACACTTGTACACATCAATTAAACAATATGTTTTTTCTGAAAGACAAAGTCGTGAGGCTTACACCCAGGCGGACAATACATTATAGTTGTAGTGGTGCGGACTTGAGATCAACTGGAACATTGGCGCTAGAATGAGGGGTCGGGCCCACGTGCTCACACCTTGCCCCTTAGCTTCAACGGGGGCCAATTGTTCTATGATGGCCAAAATAATCCACGGTGTTTGAAAGTCGAGGCTAATAGTTGTTTACATACAACACTCATATACCTCAATCCAACGATACGTCTTTTCTAAACAACAGAGTCGTGAGGATTCTCACACTCAAAGCGGACAATATCGCGTAGCTGCAGTGGTGCGGACTTGAGATCAATCAGAACAAATAATGTCAATCTCAATAACTTACAATACTTTTGAAATAACTTAAATCCAAATAAGGGGATTTATCTTCTACGATGACTTTAAATTTATTTGAAATTAATTATAGATTAATAGTATATCAAATAAATGTATATAAATTATAATTTGTGCTTCAAGAGTTCATGTTAGATAATTCAAAATCGAAATATTTTCTTTAACATTCATGTATTCAATTGTTCAAAAGTATTAACATTGTTATTTTCAATGCAAATTTTATACTTTTAAGTTCTTCAACATGCGCGTTTAAGGCACGAGTTAAATATGTCCATGAATATACAATATGCATGTTTGTGTTGAGGATTCATTTTCTTTAAAATTCTTTTAGATATGATTTATACATGCAACCCTGTATTGGTTGGAAGTTAGATAATATGTAGTAGAGAATATTGTATATGTTGAAATATGACTTAAAATTTTAAGTGATGTAGAGAAAAAAAAACATATTTCAAGATTGCAGAAACCAAAAAGGCGAAAAGTGACTAGGAACTTGTTAGAAGGTGTTGAAACTATAGGTGGGCATTCTGGTGGAGATGGTCAGCAGTGGTGGACAGTAATTGGCAGGCATCAGGTGACAGCGGCAATTTGGGTCTATTTGCAGCGGTTCGAGATTTTGGTCATCTTGTCTAGTTTTCTCGGTTTATGTGTTTTGGGTTTCTCTAATTTGGTATGTGGTTTTGTTTGTTAATGGATTGTGTTTTAGATTTTTTATGGATATGTTGGGTTTCAGCAGTTATAATTATGTATCTCTGTCATTCTTGCATTCATAACCTTTAAAATTTTATAGATGAAGACAGAGCGAAGAGGTAACAATCCTAGTAAGGGAAATTGTAAAGGCAAAGCTTGAGAGAAATATTTGGGATATATAATAGAATTGGGAAATACTTTTAAACACCTCTTAGTGATATATATATATATATATATATATATACATATATATATATATATATATATATATATATATATATATATATATATATATATATATATATATATATATATATATATATATATATATATATAGAGAGAGAGAGAGAGAGAGAGGTGGCTTTTATTGAATTTAATAATTTACTCTGATATATGTGAATAAATGTGCCTTTTAATTGTGGGGTAGAAAAGGGTGTTACACAACACATCAAATAAGATATATTAAACAATCTATGGTTGTAACCTTTGAGCACTCGGAGAGAAGATAAAAACTAAACATCGAACATACGCATATTCCAACTAAACATACTTTCATACAATAATCACATATTCACAACTCTCAATTACACAAGTAATGCACATACGCATATTCCACAATTCTCACCATACTTCATCATATACTTCACAAAGCTTACATATATATAGGCAAAGATGGACAATCATCAAACATATCCATAATTCTCAATTACACAAGTAATGTACATACGCATATGCATAACTTCATACAACAATCATATATTCATTCCATGAGACTCAATGCAACTCATGCCATGTGGTACCAACACTTGTTATCATTTTTCGGTTTTTACGCTTAAACCGGGTCCACCCTTCTAGACCGATAACAACAAAAGCCTGTTCCCTAAGCTTTCAAACCCCGCTCTAGGTTTGGGACAAGTCACTAGTCTCCACGAAACTAGCAAACATTGCCTTTTGACTAAATGCTGCATATGCAATCAACCATCAAATGCACTTAAGACCGTTTTCGCATCTTAATCTCATGCATTCAAATAATTCATCACTCAAGAATTATAACATGATTGCACAAACAACATATTCATATTCAATAACATTATATTCATCGAGCAATGCACACATATTTACAATATGTTCCCATGCATTCTTCACAACATCGCATACAAACAATATGCATTCATAATTCAATATCATCACCACATTATCAAGCAATGCACACATATTCACAATATGTTCCCATGCATTCTTCACATACTATAACATATAATCGATATATATATATATATATATATATATATATATATATATATATATATATATATATATATATATATATATATATATATATATATATATATATATATATATATTCACAACATTGTGGCAAACGGCAACAAACCTCATCACAATTCATCATGCATTTTTAATCAAATTAAAACAATGCATTATATATGCCAAAAGGCCACATTTCATAATCAATTCCACAGTCTAGGATTCACGTCTTACGGCTACCCACAGCATATGTTTCACAACATACAATTACTTATTTCTAACAAGGATCGAACACAATCGAACTAAGGAATCCACATTGGATGGAATCTCAAAGAAAACAAAAATGCTGCCACGCTCGCTGTCCTTCGCCTGGCGAATGCTCGCTGTCCTTCGCCTGGCGAAGCATCTGGCGAATGCTCGCTGCCCCACTCGCCTGGCGAACATGCTGGCGAAGGCAGACAGTAGCTACTGGAAGTGTTCGCTACTACTCGCTGCCATACTCGCCTGGAGAAACCTCTCGCCACCTCTTTCGCCTGGCGAACACGCCAGCGAAGGCTGATTTTGGCTACTGTAATGGTTCGCTACCCACTCGCTGGGATTCGCCTGGCGAACCTTCGCTTATGCTCGCCCAGCAAACGTTAGCGAATCTGCGAACTCAGAATCCCTAAATGTCCAAAATCATCCAATCCTCACAAAACTGACCGATTCAATTCCAATCAGTTCCAATAGTCTTAGCCCAACATTACCCGACTAAACTACACTGTTTATTCTCGATTTTAACCGCTAAAACTTAGATTTTATCGATTAAACTCATTATGCCCTAGAATGGAAAATGGAGAAAAAACCCAAACAATCCATACAATCCATAAATAATCATAAACATTGATAGAATAATAACAGTTCACACCCTTATCTTGATTAATCAGAAGCTAGAAGTCGTTCTTGAGCTTTCCAAGCTTTTCCCCTTTTCTCCTTTTTTCTCTTCTTCCTCTTTCTTTCTCTTATGTTTCTATCTTTTTTTCTTTTCTCTCCAATTTCCCTTATATATCCTTCTCTTCTATTTTCTTTCCATCATAATTCTTCTCTCAAAAATATATATCAATTCATTTAATTAATCATCCAATAATTCCAATAATTAAAATAATCCAAATAAATCAATTAATTAATATGAATAATTAATTATTGAAAATTGGGTTGTTACAACCCTCCCCCACTTTAGGAATTTTCGTCCTCGAAAATGTTACCTGATCCCAATGACTCCGGATACGACTCTCGCATCCTAATCTTCCAAACTACTTCCACCAAAGGAATCTCTATACCTCGAAGTTGCTTCTCGTTCATTAACCTGAACTAGCAATGTCTCAACAATCAAATCCTCTCTCACTCGTACACCATCCAACTGAATGAATGCACTTCCTCAACTTAGACACATGAACACATCATGCAATTCCCACAAGTAACAACGGTAAAATAGACTAACATGCTATTTTCTCCATGCTTCCGCTGCGCCACTCTGATATAGATCAGCAAAACACAGTGTGCTTCCGAGACCTAAAGCTCAACCAACACCAGTTACCTTCGTAACTCTCAAAACACGTCCTTTCTTGGATCCTTTTGATCTTTCTAGTCGTCTCTTGCACAATCTCAAGTCCAAGTACAACACTCTCGCCTGACACACATCAACACAACGAATTCCTACACCTCTTACCGTACAAGCCTCATACGATGTCATTCCGATACTAGAATGATCATTGTCATTGTAGGTAATCCAATCAACGATAATTAACTATCCTACGATCCACCTTGATCCAACACACAAGCTCTCCACAAATCCTCTACATGCTGGATAGTTCTCTTTGTCTGCCCATCCGTCCACGGATGCTAGACAGAGTTCAACATCAACATGGCACCCAAAGTGTCTGCAACTCTCCCAAAATCTCAATGAAAACTCATATTCCCATCTGACACAATATTCGACGGTATTTCATACAACTTCGCAACTTCCTCACTATACCTCTTAGCTAGCTTCAGCATAGAATGATTCATCCTCATTGGTAAGAATGAGTTAATCTTGTCAATCCATTCATAACCACCCAAATCGAATCATATCCCATCAAATTCTTCTGAAAACCTGTCACAAAATCCATGGAAATACTACCCCATACTACTCAGAAATATTCAACAGTTGTATCAGGCCCAACATTCTCTGATGTTCACACTTCGACTTTCAATAAGTCTAATCAGCATATACAACCTCAATCACTTCTTTCTCCATCTATGGCCACCAAAACAATTTCTTCTAATTCGGTCACATCTTCATAGTACCTGGATGAATACTCAATCTATATCAATGCCCTTCTTCCATAGTACTCTTATCCAACTCACACTATTTGGAACACACACTCCATCACGATACCTCATAGTACCATTCCCATCAATCCGAAAATCAACTATTTGACTTTAATTCATTAAATTAAATCAGTCTATTAACTCAAACTAGAACTCCGACTTCTTCGAATCTTATCGAGAATACCTATAGTCAGTCTCAACATACAAAGCTCAACTCCATAAGAAATTTCTTCACAGACCAAACTCATATCTCGAATTTGCTCCCTCAGTTCTAACTCAATACCATCATCATCAGTATATACAGAAATTTCCCATTTCATACCTCAGCTACCACGTCGTCTCACCCAAATGGTAATTCAACCAAAACCATATTCCTTCAGAAGTCCTAATTATTTCCTCTACCTCATATTCAACTTTTCCAAATCAAACAAACACCTTAAGCTCTTAAGGTCACCAATCATCTCAAATCTCAACTAAACAAACAACCAACTCTAAATCACTTGTCAGATAATTCCCTTATGTATTTTAAGTTGCCTTAAAGCATAACTAAATCTCGCTGATGTTGCACTTAACGTATCTCCCAATCATATCAATAAAGCATCACAAAATACAACAAATAGTTATGTCGGATTCGGCGAAACCAACGCACGAGCTGTTGACAGTTCTCCCAAAAACTCTTTGAACTTTCTTCACAGTGGCATATCACTACTTCTTTTCCAGCACTGATAACTTAAGTCTCTGATGCTCAACATGGTCCTCTATACTCTTAGAATATATCTAAATATCATTGGTTACACAACCATTGACTTACTCAATTAATTATGGAAAATTCCATGCCAAACGGACACTCAATTTGTGGGTTATGGCGAAAACACGAATCACACTTTCCGCACTTACTACAACATCCACATATATTCCATCAATAAATAACTTAATTCCATGTCACCACTTCACCATCACATAGAGCATTGTAATAGCTTCCAACGCTTCTAATCTTGCGTTATTCCGAATTGCAGTTCTCCCGTTACGATAAAATACGAAAACAACATCTTCACGCTTAGAAGGTCATTCAACACATCTTCAACTCTTGAAATGTTTAAAGGTCGAATTATACCAATATTGTATTCCACCTCTTACTTTATTTAATAATCACCAGAAGTCACTATCTGCCCTTTATATACTCGACCTCACAATTTATTGTCGTAGCACACACACCAGACACTAGTCTCAAAACTACTCAATCAATTTAATTCCTTGACTATCCAAACAGACATATAATATGGAGCTTTCAACATCAGACTAGTTCCCGTAACTAATTCGATCACAACTCCACTTCACGTCTTAGTTGTATGTCACTATTCTGTCAGGATAACTTCTAGACAACCACAATTAATCGGCAAACCACCAACTTCCCACTTTCATTAATACTCAAAATCCCCATCAAAATTAAACATCTCATCATTGTCCTGCACCGACTCATCAAAACAATTCTTCAGCACTTGGCTTAACTCCAAATAATTCACTGCTCACGCCATCTAAGCTTGCAAGACACATTTATTCCATCCAACACAATCCCAACTACTATCAATAAGAGATTAAGGGTGATCAGTTCCTCAATTTGTTAACAGACAGTCGACAATCATAATGGGGCATAAACCATCTTTACCAAACTATAAGAGCGTTTAACCACACATTAAGCTACAACTCCATACTTGCAGCAACCTGGAGAAGCACAAGTTTCTCCCCCACTTTAATCATTCCCACTTCCTGCAGACAAAGGTTAGGCAACAAACACGTACCGACAGTGTTTTCACACACATGTCGCATACAAGAGAACAAACAACATTAGACAACTTGGTCGGACGGACTGACCTGCTCTGATACCACTAATGTAACACCCTTCTAAACCCCACGGAAAATATATGAATAATCAGAGTAAATTATCATGCATTCACAAAAGGGCGTCACACATAACTTTCAAAACATCAAAATCACCTGTCATGCTCATTAACACTTATAATAAATAATCATGCTTCTCACAATTTCACTTTGCATGTAGCAGCGGATTCATTTTATAACATAATTCTCTTAACAGAATATACGGATTCATCACATACTTCAACATTATTTAGGCACCAAAGCCAACATCATAATATTCCAATGAATATAAAAACATAACATAGAATACATAATGTATCTCTAAAATATAAATCAAACGATCCCAGTGTTACATGACCAGAGCATGACTCGACCCAATATAACTAAATTACTAAATGGCTACACCAACAACGACCATGCAACTACGAGCAGCTCTATTCTCGATATCTGCACGATGTCAGATAGGACATCATTCTAGCAGAAGGGTGAGAAATATTATCATAATAGCAATGCATATAATCATATATGCACGTTAACATAAAAATATGCATACACTACGATCTCACCACATTTAATCATAATCCACTCATATACATCCCAATGTACATTTCACAATTCACATCATTACACGTAAACATACACATTCATGTTACTTCACCATAATTCGTCATATAGTATATATATACACATACATATCTATAACACCAAGCAGATTTATCATGCATATATCCATAGTTCACATCATTCCACATAAACATACACATATTATGTTTACTCACCAATTAACAATTACACATTCACAATTCTCAAATCAATAATTCATGCTCATAGACATACTTTCATACAATAATCACATATTCACAACTCTCAATTACACAAGTAATGCACATACGCATATTCCACAATTCTCACCATACTTCATCATATACTTCACAAAGCTTACATATATATAGGAAAATATGGACAATCATCAAACATATCCATAATTCTCAATTACACAAGTAATGTACATACGCATATGCATAACTTCATACAACAATCATATATTCATTCCATGAGACTCAATGCAACTCATGCCATGTGGTACCAACACTTGTTATCATTTTTCGGTTTTTACGCTTAAATCGGGTCCACCCTTCTAGACCGATAACAACAAAAGCCTGTTCCCTAAGCTTTCAAACCCCGCTCTAGGTTTGGGACAAGTCACTAGTCTCCACAAAACTAGCAAACATTGCCTCTTGACTAAATGATGCATATGCAATCAACCACCAAATGCACTTAAGTCCGTTCCCGCATCTTAATCCCATGCATTCAAATAATTCATCACTCAAGAATTATAACATGATTGCACACACAATATATTCATATTCAATAACATCATATTCATCGAGCAATGCACATATATTCACGATATGTTCCCATGCATTCTTCACAACATCGCATACAAACAATATGCATTCATAATTCAATATCATCACCACATTATCAAGCAATGCACACATATTCACAATATATTCTCATGCATTCTTCACATACTATAACATATAATCGATATATATATATATATATATATATATATATATATATATATATATATATATATATATATATATATATATATATATATATTCACAACATCGTGCCAAACGGCAACAAACCTCATCAAATTAAAACAATGCATTATATACGCCAAAAAGCCACATTTCATAATCAATTCCACAATCTAGGATTCACGCCTTACGGCTACCCACAACATATGTTTCACAACATACAATTACTTATTTCTAACAAGGATCGAACACAATCGAACCAAGGAATCCATATTGGATGGAATCTCAAAGAAAACAAAAATGTTGCCACGCTCGCTGTCCTTCGCCTGGCGAAGCATCTGGCGAATGCTCGTTGCCCCACTCGCCTGGCGAACATGTTGGCGAAGGCAGACAGTAGCTACTGGAAGTGTTCGCTACTACTTGCTGCCATACTCGCCTGGCGAAACCTCTCGCCACCTCCTTCGCTGGCGTGTCACGCCAGTGAAGGATGATTTTGGATACTGTAATGGTTCTCTATCCACTCGCTGGGATTCGCCTGGAGAACCTTCTCTTATGCTCGCCTAGCGAACGTTAGCGAATCTGCGAACTCAGAATCCCTAACTGTCCAAAATCATCCAATCCTCACAAAACTGACCGATTCAATTCCAATCAATTCCAATAGTCTTAGCCCAACATTACCCGACTAAAATACACCGTTTATTCTTGATTTTAATCGCTAAAACTTCGATTCTATCGATTAAACTCATTATGCCCTAGAATGGAAAATGGAGAAAACACCCAAACAATCCATACAATCCAAACATAATCATAAACATTGATAGAATAACAATATGTCACACCCTTACCTTGATTAATCAGAAGCTAGAAGTCGTTCTTGAGCTTTCCAAGTTTTTCCCTTTTTCTCCTCTTTTCTCTTCTTCCTCTTTCTTTCTCTTATGTTTCTATCTTTTTTTCTTTTCTCTCCAATTCCCCTTATATATCCTTCTCTTCTACTTTCTTTCCATCATATTTCTTCTCTCAAAAATATCTATCAATTCATTTAATTAATCATCCAATAATTCCAATAATTAAAATAATCCAAATAAATCAATTAATTAATATGAATAATTAATTATTGAAAATTGGGCTGTTACAGTATAAGGGTTTGTCGACAGAAGCTTTGAAGAGGAGGAGTTATGAGGTTTCAATGGTCGTGGAAGAAGACAAAGATAATAGGGGCCAGGGTTTCTCTTTTGGGGAAGAAGAAGGGTTCGGTTTACAGTGATAAAGAGAAGGAGACAATGTTTTGAGGTGTCGGCGGAAATAAGGGTTGAAGGCGGAGGATTAGGGTTAAGGGTTCTCCAGAAGAAGAAACGATCCTCGGGTCCCCCCTTTTCCACGAAGAAGATGAATCCCTTTTATCCACCTCCTTTTCTTTTTTAATTCTTTTTCTTTTTTAATTAATAATTAATATTATTATATTATAATAAAACAATATAAAATAAAGATATAAGAAATAAAAATAATAAAATAAAACAAAAACCCATAAAATGCCACGTGTCATGATCCTGTTGGACAGAAAGACAAGATTTTGAAAATCACTCAATTGTGGATGGACAAGTGTCTAAATGACATGAAAAAGAGTTATACACAAAATTCTGATTTTATTATTACTTAATTCAAAATAAAACAAAATGCTAAAATGTGATTGGTTGATAGCAAAAAATGAGGATCACACATGTACACTCTTGATTAAATTTCAATCTGACGATCCACATTTAATCAAAGAAGCACGCATATTTAAAAATTCCAAAATTGCCCTTTCTAGACTCTTTAATTAATTTAATAGGATTAAATCAATTAAAAACCACTAGAAAATTTGCAACTTATTAAATAAATATGCTAAAAATGAAATGCAAGCATGAAAAATTCAAATTAATTATTCTAGACATTTTGATGAAAATATAAAAATAAATCGAATGAAAATAAACAAAAAAACGGGCGACAGAGATGCCTGAAAAATTAAATTGACTGTACATAAAAGATTAACGTGAAATAAATAAGCTGGAAAGACGTAACACTTAGTCAACTTTGAGAATCGACCGGGACTGGTGAAAAGGCTCATACTGATCAAAAGTGATTAAAAATTCGTTGAGAGATAAGATGAGCGCGCTAGGTGAGGTTTTAAAGGAAAGTAGGTCAAAAACTAGCGTTTGCAAGCTTAAATTCGGAAAAAAATTTAATCGTTGATTTTTCTCGTATATTCGAGGTACAACTCGGCCATTCCGTTTGTATATCCAAGAAATTTGTTCTGGATAATCATTTTGTGAATTATTTACGGTAAAATGCACATTATGTTGTACAAGCGATGCAAATTGAAAATTAAAGTCAGGCGAGTGAAAATTTAAAACAGGTAGGACAAATTTGGGGTATGACTCCCGTGTGGGGGACACGTGGAGGACGTGGGGGACGTGCGTGAGCTTCCCCGTCAGGAACGTCTTCTGCTCGACGCATGTGTCTGGTTGAGGCCTATGCCCGACAGAAGAGGATTGGGCCCTATTGGGCCTCATCAACATATCATTGGGTTGGGCCTGCCCGACTGAGGGACAGGTTCCGGGATCTTTACCTTGTCCCTGCTTGCCGGAGAAATGGATGTCGAGGTCAACAAAGTTGATATGCGGGAGGGGCTTTGGTTCCTCAGTTTGGGCTGGTCGGTTGGCCGGCTTGGGGGCGACGTTGATGGAGCTGAGTCCTTTGAGTGCCGTCTCGAAGCATCTTCTAGTTGCCTCAATGTCTCCGTGGAGGGTGACGACCCGTCCTCTGGTCGTGTAGTGCTTCATCTTCAGGTGGAATGTCGACAGTATTACGGTCAGTTCGACTAAGGTTGGCCATCCCAGGACGCACTGGTACAATGAGGGACACTCAATCACCAAAAAGCGAACTTTCACATGTCTGACTGTCTCCTCGGCTTCGAAGGTGACGAGCAGTTCCACATACCCCCACGACTTGGTGGTCGTGTCGTTGAAGCCTTAGAGGTCAGAGCCCACGTACGGGGTCAAGTGGCTTTCATCCAGCTGCAGGATGGTGAATAGATGAGCGTATATGATGTTCACCGAACTTCCTTGGTCGACCAGGATTCGGCAGACATCGGAATTCGCCATCTGTGCTCTTATCAGGAGGGGAATGCTGGCATTGGGTGATCCCCCGGGAAATTCATTGAGGTAAAAGGTGATCGGGTTCGATTGGCCTTTGAACTTGTCGAGGGTAGCGTTCGTCTGGAGCTCTTGTCGATGAGCTCCTTGAATTTCCTCTTGACCGACCCGATCGACAGCTGGTTGGGCCCCCCACTAGATATCACTATTGTGGTTGGGAAGTTCTCCCACGGGATGAGGGCGGTCAGCGGTCTGGCGGGCTCGCTGAAGAAGAAACCCTCTGGTCGGGAGATGCAAAGGGCCACCTGTAGTCCCGCTTCATCGGAGGGGATTGATGCTTCTTCGACCTTCTTCGCCTCGCGGGTCTCAGGTCAGGGGGCTTTTCCTCTCCAGGTGTATTATATTAGATGCCCTTCTTGGATTAAAATCTCGATTACATCTTTGAGGTGAATGCAATATTCGGTCACGTGTCCTTGACTCTGGTAGAACCGACAGTATTTGGACTTGTCCACGCTGGGCTTCGGGGGTGTTGGTTTCAGGAATTAGAAATCGCCCCTCTGAAACTCCGAATTGATACATTCAGTCAGAATGCTCTCGCGAGAGCTATGAGTAGCGTGTACTCAGTGAACCGACTTATTGGTCCTATCTGCTCGCGGGGACGATCTTCACGCCTTCTCTGTTTGTTTCATCGAGGAGGAGCAAGAGGGGTTTCTTCATGCCTCGCGCCTTTTGGGGCTTCCTGGTTATGTCTGGCCCGGGCGGTATTCGCAGCCTCTATCTCCTCATACTCGATGTGTGACTGAGCCATGTGGAGAAGGGCGTTCAAGGCGCGGGGATGCATGAGGCCGATGGCTTTGGCGAAGTCAGAGTGTGGTCTTATGCGCCTCTAGAACAGGAATTTCTTCATGTCGTCCGTCGTGGACACTTGGACAGCCTCATGATTGAACCTCTCAATGTAATATCTGATAGGCTCGTTCTTCCCATAGATAATGGCCTCTAGAGCCGCCTTTCTCTTCGGTTGGCGTCGAGAAGCTGTGAAATGCCTGGAAAACTAACGCTTCAGTTCACCCCATGAGGTGATGGAGTCGAGAGAAAGGTGTTTGTACCACGTCATGGCCCCTTCCTCAAGGTGGTGGGGAACAGTCTGCACTTGATGGCTCCCTGGACGTTTCTGTAATTCAGCATCGCGTCTATGCTTTCGATGTGGTTATCTGGGTCGGTCGTTCTATCGTAGGTTGCCAAGATCGGGGGCTTTTCCATCCCAATGGGTAATGGCGCCTCCCTGATGGCCCTGCACAATGGTGAGCGTCTGTATCTTCGTCGCTTCATACAGGTGATAGCGAGGGGGGCTGATTCTATGTGGTTTTTGTGCCGGCGTGGACTCTTCAACCGGGCCCTTGGTTTGGAGGTGGCTGCAGTGGCTTTGGTATTCTTTTGAGCCAGGGAGCATCGTTCCTCTCAGGGAGGTGACCTATCCTTCTTGTAAAAAATTGTCGGTTAGGGTTGTTCCAATTGGGGGCGGCGCCCTACCGATCGGGGAGATGGGCTCCTGGAATCTTCTATGTATCGTGTCCTCCATAGGGGAGGAAAAAGGCTGGTGGAATCCAGTCGACAGTGTCTCCGTGGGGGAGAGAGGCTGACAGAGGGTTGTCGACGGTGTCTCCGTGAGGGAGGAGAAGGACTGGGAGAAACCGAACGACGGTGTCTCCACGAGGAAGAGCGTGACAGTTGTTCCCTCTCGAGCATCCCTATCCGTTTGTTCCGCCTGAAGATCATCAAGTTGGTTTGATTAATCACCGCAAATAGAGCCGTGACAGTAGGATCGGCGCCCGCCAGAACTGGAATGGGCTGGTAGACAGTCGGGCTGTCAAAGTGTTGGGCGACATTGAAGGTCGCGTCCTCAGAGGATAGGGAAGCAGTGCGCCCGTCCCTCTAGCGATCTTCTTCATTATGGGCAGTCGTGTTGGGGTCGCGACTGTCCTTGTTGGAGAAGGGGGTAAAGGCGGATCCTGACGAGTTGTCGTTACGTGGGATGGCCATGATTAAGATGAAAGTGTTGGAAGTTGCTTTGGTCCCTGGGCTGTTATGCTGAGATAAGAGAAGGAACGGGGAAACAAAAGATTCCCACAGACGGCGTCACTGATCTCACCTAATCAAAAAGAATCAATGGACTGCCACGCGTCATTGGATTGTTGTTTTCACCGAAGTTGTGGAGAGAAATGGGGTGTACCTACAAGGCACTCTGATGCTTAAGTGAGTAAAAGATCAGAGTGAAAGAAAGCACAAAGGTTAGGTGTGGAAAAGAAGTTACCTGACCCTCTAGTGAAAGAGGATATTTATAGTGTGTCATCAGCGTAGGGCCAATAGTTATATTGTATTGGGTCAGACTGTCAGGCCTAACCCACGTAACTGTCAGGGCTTACGTGGCGTAGTGAAGACCAGCACGTGGTCTTCGCCCTTGATCAATTGCCCCGTGATCTTCGGAAAGTGGGTTGACCGACTCTTTCGGAGGTGGATAGTTTCCTGATGATGTGTCCCCGTGTGGGGGACACGTGGAGGACGTGGGGGACGTGTGTGAGCTTCCCCGTCAGGAAGGTCTTATGCTCGACGCATGTGTCTAGTTGAGACTTGTGTCCGACGGAGGAGGATTGAGCCTTGTTGGGCCTCATCAACATAGCATTGGGTTGGGCCTGCCCGGCTGAGGGGCAGGTCCTGGCCCAGTCCATAACACAAACTAAAAAAATTAGCGTTATGTTACGCAATCATAAAACGATTCAGGTAGGAATCACTATATCTGAGTCCGGTCAACAAAACTCTATGCGTTTAAGCAATTTCTAAAGTTAAATTGAATTTTAACTCTGAAATTGCAACGCATAAGTGAAAAATCTATGGGACCAAAAAATCAAATTTTCTATTTAACAAATTAAAGTATCAATTTAATCAATAAATGAATATAACAACACCAATAATAATAATAATAATAATAATAATAATAATAATAATAATAATAATAATAATAATAATAATGAGAATTAGTAAAGACAATAATAATCAATAATAATTTTTAACAATAATAATCAACACAAATAAATAATAAATAATAATAGTAATAATAATGACAACAATAATAATATTTAATTAATGATAATAATAAAAATAAAAATAATTACAATTGTTAATAATAATAATAATAATAATAATAATAATAGTAATAATAATAATAATAACAATAATAATAGAGTCGAGATATTCTTACTCCAAGAGTAAGTTATTAAAGTTTACTATGCATCTTGATCATTGATTCATTTTTAATCCATAATTAAAAATAATCAGTAATTATTTATCATGTGATCAATTTGTTTTTTTTTTCCTCTCCATATTTAATTACTGATTATTTTTAGCCCTTGATTAAAAATGATTTAATGGTTAAGACGTGGATTAAGAATATCCTTATTTTATTATTATTATTATTATTATTATTATTATTATTATTATTATTATTATTAATGGGGATCGTCTTACTGATTAAATATAGAGAGAAAAATAAATTGATCACATGACAAATAATTACTGATTATATATCATTATTGTCTATTATTATTTTTATTGTTTATTATTATTTTTGTTATTGATTATTATTATTATTATTATCATTATTATTATTATTAAAGTGGGGATCAATTTACTCCATGTCATAGCCTTTGAATTGAATATAATCTAATGGTTAAATTAACATTTTTACTTATATTATTATTATTATTATTATTATTATTATTATTATTATTATTATTATTATTATTATTATTATTATTATTATTATTATTATTATTATTATCACATGTTTGAAGGATTTAAATGAATTTAATAGATACAAATTATAGCATATTGTTTAATCTAACAATAATCAAGAATAATTAAAACGGTGTACCTTATTGTCCCGTGATCTTCGGAAAGTGGGTTGACCGACTCTTGTCGGAAGAGTGTGAGTATGAGAAAATTACTACCCTCATTGTCGTTTAGGATTTTTAGAGTAGTTTAATTGTCTAATGGGGAGACACTTAAATAGTTAAACGGATGAGGGCATGGACCCCTCATTGGGCTTAACTGAATGGTTCAACCTATTACGATCCATTTAGGCACAAAACTCAATCAAACAATTGATCTATTTAGTGTTTAATAACCATAGACCATAATATAATTAATAAATAATTAATTATGTCAATCCATATTTGATTAATTAAATAATTAATCAAACAATCTCCTACTTGAATGATAATAATTAATTATTAAAAATATTGATTCTAGTAATAGAATATCAATAATGGTCAAAACATCAATAAATCAAAAGAAGTAAATTTCAACGTTGTAGAAATTGTATCTGATAGAGAAGACAAATCATACATGTTAAAACTCACAACTTTATATAAAAAATGATGACTTTAGAGTAACATATTTAACTTCAGAGTAATATGTTATAAAGAATTACCCAAGCATATGAAAATGCTATTGATAAACTCCCACTAACCCAAAGTATCATAAGACTTACTCATGTGTATGAGTCTATGGTTAGTGATTGTACTAATGAGTTTTAAATTATAGGTCATAGAATATCCAAATAGGTCTAAGAATAGTAATTACATTTAATTATAAGTACCTTCATAACATAATATCATATTTGATAGGAGTATTGATATTTATTTGTACTTTCATATTATGATCTGACAAATGTGGACTATTGAAGATATAATAACACAATATTATTGCACGATAAAGAATTATTGTGTTTTTTCAATATCAACCTAAACATCAAATTATGATGTTTCCTGAGATTAAGAGAATAATATATATCTCAGTATAACAGAATAAGACTTCTTATAATTATTTTATATTTTGAAGTCCTTTTAGAATATGTCATATTTACAGTGCACGCAAAAATATATGACACTATGAGAATAATAATCCAAAATTTTAGATTATATGATTGTGTTCACATGCAATCCACACCCACTAATCCAATATGATAAGGATTTATCAGAGGCCACTAATATTAAATACTATGATTGAACAACGGGGATGCTAATGTTATTTTTAGTGTAAAATTATACAGAGAAGTGGTTCTATAATATATCATCAAACTCAACCACATATTTTGCACGTCAATAGAATATATCTTTATTTAGATAATTTACATGAAAGAATATGATGGTCCTATAAAAGATTTACCATCTTTTGAGTGAGATCAAATTACTAACTCGCTCAAAACTCAAATGCTATAAGTATAACTACACACATTTGAGAAACATATTTCGTTATACGCAGCGGAAAAATATGAGACTTTTTATCAAATTTAATATTGAGGATATATCATAAGACTAAAATGTTCTCAATATAAGTCTTTATAAAATAATATTATATATTAAACAAATAATATTTGTTTCTGAAACCTATATAATTGACCTGTTAAATTCTCTCACTTGATAGAGAATAATAGCTGAATTATTAATATTAGAATTTTAAAATATTTAAACAAATATTCAACTATTTTCTGTATCACACAATAATCATTCAGGTAACGTCACACCGATAGAGTATGTCCATCACTCATATTATACATAGAGAATTGAAATCCATTTTAATAAAAAAAATTATTGGATTTCATAAAGTATTACATGTCTTCAAAAAATATATTTTTTTCTTAAATAATACTTTCAACCATATGAAATAAGAAATATAACAATGTATAAATATTATGTCATCAAAAATTCTAATACCAATAGAGTACTTGAACTATAATTTACACAATCATAAATCATAAGTGCATTAAACAAAACAAATTATACTAATAATAATATACCGATAGAGTATAATTATTATCAATATAATATTTATTATAACTAAAATTAATTTAACAAAATTTGAATAACTGTACCACGATAGGTGAGTTACAATCATGCAAATTAAGATTAATTATATTTTATTCAAAATAGGAAAATTTATATAATTGTATCCACGATAGGTGAAATTACAATTATACCAATTAATATTGATTACTTAATTTTCCATAATAAAAGTCATAAATTAATATTGATTGCATAATTTTAATTTCAAAAGGAAGTGAATAATATTTTAAGAAATTCCTCCTTATATGCAATTATTATATAATAGTCACAAGAGATTCAAAATTAATAAATAATCAAATATAACTAATCTCGAAGAGAATGTGACATTTATCCTTGTGAATAGAGATATTAAACTTTAATGACTTTTAGAATATTATAGTATCATCTTAAAATGATTCATAAACAAAGAATAAATCGTTATATTAAAATATAAAACTCTATTTATAAATAATCATAATTCAAGGATAATGCAATTTAATTTTATTAAAGAATATCTCAAAATCATTATATATGAAAATTTTAAATATATTTAAAATTTGAATTAAATCAATCATTTTATAACATATTATATTTAAATATTGAAATATACCAAAACATCACAATAAATAGAATATCTAATACTATTTATTTGGCATCAACTTAGGAGAGAGTTGTTGAAGCTTATATAGAAACAAGATTATAGGTCAATATGATATTCACTAACATAAAAGAACATAAAAAAAGAATTTTATATTAAAATAAAAAACAATTCTTTACGTCTTTATTAATTAATTAATTATTAAAATTAATATAAATATAGAATTATGTCAGTATAAATTTATCCATCAAAGTGACTAATTTCTTTTATCACAATATAATACGTTTTAAAACTTCCCAAAAATCATGTTATGTATTGGCACATACTTTTGAAAATGCACGTTCAATTTGGTGAGCATTAGCAATATACTATGCACGTGTGGTTAGAAAACAAATTGTTCAGTTCATCAACTATATTTACTGATAATTTCAAAACATATTTACTTTGAATTAACTCTCTTATATAATTTCAAAAAAAACTTGGATCATAGAGAGTAGCATGATATACATAGATATTACAACCAAAATTTATTATATTATTAACTAATATCAAACAAAAGTATTTAAAAATATATTGAATAAAATAACTAATTTGTTATTCAAAATTCATTTTTGCAACGAAATATCTAAAATATGTTCCGTTCATAATCTTTTAATCAACATAATAAATGTATCATAATTTTCAAAGTCAACAAAATAATTGAAGAGATCATACAAATCTACCACTTTTGTAGGTTAGAGATTATAAATAAATCAATTAAGTAATATTCTGCAAAAACAAATAAAATATTTGATATTAATTATTAAGCTAAAAAATAGGATCACCTTTTCAAACTCTTCTAAATAATTTTCATTCCACCCACAATAAAATGCAATTATTTAGAAATCAAACCTTAAAAATAGGCGAGACATAACAACCTTTTACTAATATACACCTAAAATATAATATACCTTGATTCTAAATATGAAATTTAGATGTCAATAAATTTCTAAAATCTTTACATCAAATTATTTAAATATTAGATCTAAAATTTTTCTAATTTTAAGAAAACCCGCCATTTACATTCAATATGAATTATATAAAATTAGTGTATCAGGTTTAATTATTTAACTTGCCTAACTCAAAACAAATAGAAACCATACACTAATTCAAATCATATAATTCAAGTGATATGATATTGACCTATAATCTTGCTTCTATGTTAGTGAATATGATATTGACCTATAATCTTGTTTCTATTTCATCATCTTAAAACTAACAATCTAATATTTACACCATAACATCTCATATCATTATTCATTTCAATCCATCTATTTCATCATCTTAAAACTAACAATCTTCCATAACCATCCAACACTTCATCATTTCCTTTTCCCTAAAAAAATCAACAACCTCAACAACCACTCTCCAAAAAATAGGGTTAAACATGCAACACCCACTGCAATGTAGGCGAGTTTTTCTTTACCCTCTGTAATAATTTTTTTTTGGATTCTCCCCTTGTAATATTTTTTTTCCGATTTACCCTCAGATTTAGTGTTCAAATTGCACGCATAGGTGGGTAAAACAAAAAATATATATTACAAGGGGAGAATCCAAAAAAAAATTATTACAGAGGGTAAAGAAAAACTCGCCTACATTGCAGTGGGTGTTGCATGTTTAACCCTATTTTTTGGAGAGTGGTTGTTGAGGTTGTTGATTTTTTTAGGGAAGAGGAAATGATGAAGTGTTGGATGGTTATGGAAGATTGTTAGTTTTAAGATGATGAAATAGATGGATCGAAATGAATAATGATATGAGATGTTATGGTGTGTTGGAAGGTGAAGTTATGTTGTTGTTTTTTTCGTGTAGTGGTTTGTGTGGTTTGTAGAGATTTTATGAGTGAAGTAGCAGTAGACATGGGAGTGAATTGATGTTATGTAGTGTAAAAAGTATATAAGTTACTAGCATTGTTCAAAAAGTATGGGATGCAATGTAAAACAAATACAAGTTTATCTTGAAGAGCATTTACATTTAGATGAGATCTGAGTTGCCTAAAGTACCTTGGTGCAGGTTATTTCATGGGAACATTGTGAAGCCCAAAGCGGTGATGACTATATGGCTTGCGTGCCATGGACGTTTGGCCATGAAAAACCAACTCTGTAAGTTTAGTTTGTTGGATAACAATAAATTTTATTTTTATACCAATGAGGAAACTTTTAACCACTTGCTTTATGGTTGTCGGAAGCTCAAAAATATTTGTCTCATGTACTTGAATGAATACATGTGAAGCATATCCCCCTTTGTTGAGATGGTGAGCTTGATTCGCTGATTCGTAATATGAAAGGGAAAGGTTGGAGAGCCTCTTTGTTAAAGCTTGTTGAAACAAAGGCCCTTTATGGTGTTTGGAAATACCATAACGACATTAGTTGCGACAATAGTGTAGATAATACTAAGATAGGTGGGAACGTTTTGGATATAATAGTTTATAGGAGGTGGTATAAAGGGAGTCTTAGAACTCATATTGTTAAGTTAATGATGTTCTAATTTCCCATTTTTGTTTTCCTTCATCCTTTTTGTTGGCTAGATCCGAGCGATCATCGTGTACTTCTGACTTTCTTTGAGTTAATACAAATTTTGTTGATTAAAAAAAGAGTGAAGAGAAGAAAGAAAAAAAAAGAAAAAATTTGAGAGAGAGAAAAAGAAAATGTGGGAGGAAGGAAAGAAAAGAGAAGAAAATATCCAAACAAAAGCCAAGTGGTGCTCTCTCATTGGTCCATATTTTTTAATATTTTCAAATAAGAAAAAACAAGTAGTTTATGGTGATTGGTACATTTTAATTCAAAAATAAATAATCTTTTTATTTTTACTAATTAAATTAAATTACACAAACATGAATTAAAATAGAATTTGAAAACACATAAAATTCTAAATAAATCTCCCAATTATTTTGGCAAAATACAAACAATAATCAGATAAAGAATAAAGAACTGGCGCAAAAATGTCCAAAAAATTGACCGGTTAAAAGGCTCAGGCAGATAAAAACGTGACCAAGTAAGTAGTCGAAAAAATAAAATGAGTATGTCATGTTAAATTACGCGAATTGTAGGTTAAGAATACTAACGTCTGCAAGCTCGATTTTAAAATTTTTTGCTCGCTAATTCGACGTACGGTTGAGAAATGATTCAACCGGTCTGTCTGTAGAATTGAAAAATTATTATGGTTGATATTTTAAGCATTATACAGAACAAAACGCATGCTATGATAATTAAAAAATGTGGATGTCTTATGACTGCATTGGTTTACTGATCGAATAATCATGAATAGATAATCATATGCAAATGAATTGCTCTTGGACCATTTACTTCTAATTCTCCATTACAATTAAACCTTGCAGAGATTCAGATGATGAAAATGCTCTTGATTCTCACCCTCTAGACATATGAAACAAGATGAAAATGGAATGAACGATGCACTGAGATTGAGAAATCAAGTCTCTTGACTTGTTAATCAACATATGACTGAATGAACATCATCAAGACTAGATATAAATTCAAAACTCGTGATATTTCGTCTAAACCCTTGATGAATGCTTTTGATAGGAAGAATGCATGATAAAAATAAGTGAACATGCTATGTTGTTGCATGTGAAAAACTCAGGGTAAAATTTAGGATATGATAGCTTTTATGAAACAACTTCAATGTGCATACCAGATGATGTCACGGAAGACCAAGTCAAGCTATGGTTGTCTGGTTTCTCACTAATTTGAAGGGCTAAGGATTGGTTGCTTTGCCTTCCAATGGAACAATTCAAAAATGGAAGGAGCCAGAGGATAAATTCTTAGAAAGATTCTTCACCACTACTCAGTTTGCTGAGCATAGAGCAAAAATTATAAATTTTGACCAGCAGGACACTGAATCATTATATGACTCATGGGAAAGGTTTAAAATTTTATCACGCATGTGCCCAAATCATAATATGAACAATATGGAGAAAATGTAGAATTTTGTCAAAGGCCTCAAGAGTCAGCATACATGTTGTTGGATGCTTCCACGAAAGGCACAATCCGAACTATGACCGGACCATAAGTCAAAGACCTGATTAAAAAGATCTGCTTGAATGAATATCATTCAAAGAGCAAAAGGTTAATAAAAATTTAAATTGTAGGCACAACCAAAGGTCTGTTGGTTGTTAATACTCATACTACACCTTTAGCACAAATTAAATTATTGAATAAATAGCTAGGTGAAAGTAGATTAAGTAGAGCTAATGTGATTCATGTGCAAGCATTTAGGTGTGATTTCTGTGGAGGAAGACATGCAAACGGAAGGTGCTCTTTGGAAGAGTCAACTGAAGAAGCTAAATTTTACAATTTCCAGAATAATAACCCTTCTTCCAACACCTATAATTCGAGATGGAAGGATCACCCGAATTTCTGATGGAGCAATAACCAAAATATAAGTGATAATCAAGGTATACAACAAAACCAACAAACTCCAGTCCAATGGAAACCTTCAAAACTATAAAGACTCTGAAAAAATTTATTAAGGTCACTTAGAGTAGTTTTGATCGGGTGAATAAAAACCACGAGACAATGAGTAAGAACCATGATGCGTCTATAAAAAACTTGGAGATGCAAATTGGTCAATTATCTAGGAAAATAGTTATTTTACCTAGCTCGAGTGGAGGATTTACATGTAATATTGTAGACAATCCTAAGAATGAGTCTTGCACGGCTGGGGAAACAAGTTTTGAGGTGATTGACAATCAGGGTGAAGATGAAATAATGGGAGAGGATGTGATAAAAAAATAAGGAGTGGGGACTGAAAAAAAGGAGAGTGAAAATCAAGGTGACTAAGAGGAGTCATGGTTGAGCAATTAATAGATAAAAACTCCCCTTAGAGAAAAAATAAGAAACAAATCCTTAATGATCCTAATCCATAATTACCTGACTACATCAGACCGTTGTATCCATAATTAATAAGAAACCAATTCATGAAATGAGGTAGGAATGTTCGCAAATTTTAAAGAGATGTCGTCTGCACTTTAAGTAAGTATTTTGTTCCATGAGGTTTTAGAACTAATGTTTAAGTTTGCTAAATTTATGAAGGCATTTCTAAAGGGTATGAAGCAAAAAGTGGTCAAGGAAGAGTAAACATGAGTGAGAAGGATGAGACGTCGGTGCCTCAAACATTGCCACCAAAGCTAAAGGATTCAGATAAGTTTTATATCTATAGTAATATTGGTGGAGTAAATATCCCACATGGTTTATGTGATTTATGGTCTAGTATAAATATTATGCCACTGAATAAAGTTAAAGAATTTAACTTGGGAGATATTATACCGAGTAATATGACTCTTACTTTAATTGTTTCATCTGTTACTCATCCGCTTGGTATCTTAAAATACGTGTTAGTGCAAGTCGAGGGTTTAGTTTTTCCTACAGATCTTGTGGTATATGATTTGAAAGGAGATTCAGGATGGTCGGTTATTCTCGGACGCCCATTCTTAGGAATTGTGAAAGCTTTGATAGATGTGGAGACTAGTGAACTTGTCTTGAAGTTCAACAAAGAAAAAACAGTTTTCAATGTGTATGACTAGACACTGTATGTGGAGAACTTATATATAAGCTACTATCTAGAGGAAAAAGGTAGTAAGGTTGACAAAGGAATGAACACAAGTGAATTGACCAGTGTGAGGGTATCCCTTGCGCCTGATGTGCCTTAGGTATAGACTGTCAAGCTAATGATGGAAAAGAAGCGTTTGATGAGAGGTAACTCATCAGGAGGTATCTAGTTTATTTTTGCGTTGAATTTTAATTTTTTAACATGTTCAAGTTGTGTGTTATGTTGCTATAAGAGAAAATGGGTAAAAGAATAGAAGAAAGAAAAAACATAGAAGAAGAAAAGAAGAATAAGAAGAATAAGAAGAAAAGAGAAAGGAAAAAGCTGAAGCCCCTAAAATAATCTTGCAGGCTATCATGCGCGTGATAGGACTCCATCGCGCGCGTGATATGTGCATAATGTGCATGATAGAGACATTGGGGAGAATTTGAGTAGAATTAACATCGTGCGCACATGATATAAACATTACAGAGAGACGTTGGGGAAAACTATTACCATTACGCGCACGGTGGGTGTATAATGTGGGTGATGGCCAACGGCTAGTTGGCCAATAAATAGTGATTTTTCAAATCACTTTCTCCATGATTCTTTTTCCTCTCATTCTGCTTTCACAAATTCATCTGAGCATACTCTTTGTGTAATTCTTTTCTTTTTCTCTATGCAATATTGTGTTGTTGTTGTAGGTACAAAATGGCTTCAAAGAGAAGAAGACTGACAAGAGGTTCATCCATAAGAGCTGCACATACTCCTAATGCTCCTACCTTCCCCAATCTCAAATTTCTCTATGAGGCTTATGCTGAAAAATACCTCAAATTGGTGGATTACCATATTGTGAGGGAGAGAGCATCAACTTGTAAAGATTTGCAAGGTTTTGGAGAGGTGGTCGAGATTCTACAACAAAGGCATTTGGTGAGTTTCAATAATTTGATTTATGAAGCAAACAAAACCATGGGCCTAGAATTTTATGCAAACACAATATTTAGTGAGGTAGGCACCTACACTTCTTATGTGCGAGGTAAGTATATTGACTATTCTCATAATGCTATTAATTCTCTTTTTATTTTGCAACCTCCACCTATATGTACTCTAAGGAACTATAGACACAAGCACAAAGTAATAAACAAGCTAATGTCCCAATAGATTGTGAGGGCATTCCTATTCTAGTAGTATGTTTTAATTGATGTCAAAACTATGCACTTAGTATTTATGCATTGGACGGTATCCTATCAATCTTGCATTTTCATGATTAGGAGTGCATAATAGTAATCACCATCATTATTTGTTTAAAATCATTTACTAAATCAAAAACTAGGTTTTGGGTGAAAAATGTGTTTTATGCATCAACTCAAAAAATGCTACAGGTAGGTGCATAGAATTTTCCACTCAGCATGCATCAACTCATAGGTAGGTTCATGAAAGTGTTCATTCAGTATGCATTGACTCATACAGCTACGAGTCGACGCATAAGACTTACAGGTCGACGTATAGGACTCTTTTTTTAACCCATTTGCTTGCTGCCTCTTATGAGTCAACGCATAGAATGCTATGAGTCAAATCATAATTGTTTTCTTTGAAAATTTGGTTGTGAATCTTGCACAAATTTTCTGTTACTTTACCACTTTCACACTCACTTATAAATACATTCATGCATCTTATTTTAAAGCATTTAAACCAAAAAAATATACAAAGAATTTTCACCATCTTCAACCTTTCTTTGACGCATTCATCAACTACACATAATAGTTTTTGTTGTTTGTTATCAAGACAAGTTTGATAATGTTCAATTTAAGTTTGTCTAATCAAATTGGGTTGAGCTTTTCTTTGGGGGTTTCAAGGAGAAAACCTCAGGGGTTCTTACTTCAAGATCAATGGTTGATTTAGAGATTTTGCATAAGTCTTGTCAACATGGATTCAGTCGAGCGAAGGCTTTGAATAACGACGGTTCTTAGAAAGGAGTAGCGGTAATCGGAGGATCAATTGAAAGGTTTGAGGCAAGATTTCCCAATTTAGATTCAGCCGACTGAAAGCTTTAATAAACGGAAGGTTCGGTCAAAGGAGTAGTGATAACTAGAGGAAAAATTGATGATATTGTGTGACTTAATCTAGCTAAGATCAAGGGGAGAGAGTGAGCTTGGATCAACATCGAACATATGGGTTGGGGTTTGAATTTATACTACTTCTCTTGTAAACTGATATTGCGAAGGTTAATTATAATATCTCAATTTGATTTCGAATTGAGGGCTGACGTACCCATAGTTATGACAATTGGGGAACTGCCTAAACAAATCTTGGTGTTCTTTCTCTCTCTCTCTCTCTATCAATCTCTCTCTCTCTCTCTCTAAATTTGACTTGTTGAAAATTATGGTTGTGTTTCAGTGTTAATGTTTTTTTCTGAAACTGTTACAATTGATTTTTCATAACTTCAACACAAAGAGAGTCAAGCTTGGTGTATTGCACACCAAATGTTTGACAAAATTACTGCACACCAAGTGTTTGACAAAATTCCGTAGTCAAGTTTAATTTTACTTTTCATTTGAAAACTCTTATCTTAAATGTGGTTTATATTTAAACAAATTACATTGAACTTGTTGATTGGTTTTTTTATCCTTAGCATACTTTATACTACCTTTTAAACGCATATATGATCCTACCAATAACGGTTCGGATAGACGATAGTCGATCCAAATTCGTTTTCGCTTGCTATAGAAAAATACTTTCCAAAACAGAATTTTAATTTCTCAATTTTTATTTGGCGGTCTGTTCAACCCCCTTTTAGATTTTAGCCTTCATCTAACAAGTGGTATCACTAGCACCGGTTTATCTTATGCTTTAAAATCCCTTATTAGATTATGGCTTCTAAACCAAAAAGGGTGTATAATAAAGCTCTAGTTTTCAATGGTGAGAGCTATGGTTATTGGAAGGACTGTATGCGTATTCATATCAATTCTATTCATAGGAATGTATGGAAGGCCATCTAAAATGGTCTATTTGAAATAACAATGACCAATGTGGATGGTGCTACCATACCTAAAGCAAAAGCACAATGGAATGCGGAAGACGATAAAAAGTGGTCTTGTGACTGGAGGGCGAGGAATATTCTAATATCCAATTTAGGAGTTGAGGAATATTATCGCATCTCTTGTTGAAAATTTGCTAAAGCTATGTGGGAATCACTACAAGTTGCCCATGAGGGAACTAATGAAGTCAAACAAGCTCAAATCAACACTTTAAATCAAGAGTTTGAACTTTTTCACATGAAGCATGGTGAAACCATTGCGCAAATGAAAAAGAGATTCGTTCATCTTGTAAATCATTTGAATGCGCTTGGTAAGCCGGTTTCCAATGATATTGCTACTTACAAAATTTTGAGTCGTCTTAATAGGGAATGACAACCTAAGGTGACATCCATTAAGGAAGCTAACAACCTATTGACATTGGATATAACGACTTTGTTTGGTAAGTTTGAAGAACATGAGAAAAAGCTCATTTGCTTATAGAAGCATGCAAAGAAAGTTAAGAAAGAAAAGAACAAAGAAAAAGAAGTCAATTGCTCTTATGGCTTCTAACTCCAAGTCTTCAACAAAAAAGCATGATGAAAGTGGAACTAGTGATAATGAGAAGTCGGATGATGAAGAAATTAGGATTTTTGTTAGAAGGCACTATAAGTACATTAAGAAACATGGAATAAAGCATTCCAACAAGAATCTCATCAAATATAGAAGGCATTCAAATACCTCAAGGGAATATGGGAAAAAAGAAGGAAACATATAAAGGTTCATGCTATAATTGTGCAAGAGTTTATCATTACAGGTCGAATTGTCCATTTCTTATGAAGGATAAAGGAAGGGTTAACAAAAAAATCATAGCAAGTCTAGAAGAGTATACATTACATGGGATAGTGATAGTGAATCCTCCAAGGCGGGTAGATCAATTGAAACTGATGATATGGCAAATCTTTGCTTCATAACCAAACAAAAGAAGAAGAATGTAAGTCATTCCAAGCATAAGAACAAGAATGTAAGTCATTCTAAATATGAACCTATTGATGAAATGTATTATTCTTAATTACAAATCGCTTTTGAAAATCTATACGGTGAAGCGGTAAATGCTTTTAAAAGGTTGGCATCAAACAAAAGAATATTTTCACATTACAAAGCTAAAATTTTAGAAATGGGAAAACAATTGGAAGCTCTTAAGTAAACCATGTTAGATGTTCAAAAAGATAAAGATTGAGTATGAGAAACTTTCTTGGTTTGGTTGTGAAACTCGTCACATTTGAAGAAAAAAAAGGCTAATACTCTATAAGCCAAATTAGACAAGGCATTAGAACTAGAATTCACCTTCGTTGTTAATCTTACAAAATTCAAAATATCTTTAAAATATGTCATAGAAGAAGTACAATTATATGGAAAAATAATCTAATAGTGAAAGTCACTCTCGTTTTCACTTGACTTGTCACTATTATTTTATGAAAGGCCACATCATTGCTAAATGCAAATTTAAGAAATACTTGGTTCCTAAAGGTGTATTTCAATGGTTGCCCTAATGCAACGATGTTTCCACTCACCCTCAAGGACCCAATAAAAATTGGGTACCTAGCTTTATTTATTGACTTTGTAGGGAAAATGTCTTGACTTATTGAAGAGAGTATGTGATCTTAACAAGGGAAGCTTAAGGCATATAAAAGGTAACATATCCTTATTCATTGACTTTGTGGCAAAGAAGAAGGATGTTGTGATCTATGAAGTTAACATATATAAGTGTTAAATCATGAAATAGGTAATGTAGATAAATCCCCCTTTCACTACTATCTTTGATATTATAATTGCTTAGGAATACTTACTATTATTAAGATTGAATACATCACTTGTGATGTATCATATCTAAGAAATGTCGAGAAATGTTTTTTTTCATGATGCAAATGAATCTTTAGACGACATACTCAAAGTCACTAAAGATGGATTGATCCCCATAAATGGTAAAACTTGAGGAGGAGAAAATATGACCATTGAGTAAAAAGAAGACAAGTCTTTTACAATGTCTTGGAAACTTTACCAAAAGTGTGACTATACATTTTTATATAAGTATTTTATGTTATATCTTAAATTGTGTTTCAATTCTTATCTCAAATCACTTATTTGTCCTCTTTGACGAGCATTGGCCTGGGGGCGTGTTACTTGAGTTAAAATCATTGTGTGGGACTTTGTCCTACATTCGCAAGATCATCAATATAAAGGTACCAAGTGTATTTATGAAAATGAATAGGACAAAATCAAACTGATAACAAAGGTATTCCATCATTGGCTATATAAGTAAAAGAAGTGTAAGTGATTACTTCCTTTGTCTTTCATTCGTGATACTTCAAATCAAGCAGCTCAATAAAGGGACATTTGTATGTCAAATAAAGTATTGTCATGAGTTTCTTAAACACTTCGAAATTGCTGATGCTAAATTATTTGACACTCTAATGACCACAAATGGTATATTAGATAAAGATGAAAATGGTAAGGATGTTGTCGTCAAAATGTATAGAGGCCTGATTGATCTCTTCTATACCTTACCGCATCTAGGATTGATATAATGTTTAGTGTGTGCATGTGTATTTGATATTAATCCATTCCTAAGGAATCACATTTAAAAGTTGTAGAGCACATTCTTTGGCATCTTCATGGTACTTCTAAGTATGGACTTTAGTTTTCCAAGTGTAGCGGTTATAGTTTAGTTGGTTACTCTGATTCTGATTTTGTCGGTTGCAAATCAGATATGAAAGGTATTAGTGGAACTTGCCATTTATTTTCAATATTCACCGAGAATTTAGCATTCTTGATATCTCTAGTATTTCCTAATCTATATTATCACGTGCACTTGTTTATATCGGTTCAACTTTCGTTCGAAAGTTTATTGTCTTGTGAAGTGCATTATCTGACTCATCCTATGAGGTAATATCATTCTCAATTTATCTCATTATCTTTCAAGTTTCCATGAAATATGTTTCTTATCTATGACTCTAATGATTGCATGTTTATGTTCCAAGAACATGTGATTTATTTGATGTATGAAGAATTTAATATGCGTTCACTTCCAAAAATTTCAATTGATTGCACATGAGTTGGTCAACTTATGTGTTTATAGAGACATTGTATTTAAATCTCTTTGTTATCCATGTCTCATATCAAAATACGTTTTGCACTTGAAGTAAGTTTAATGATATTTGCAGTTGAGTGTGCTATTTATCCTATTCTTCATGAAACGTGCATTTATGCCTTCATGTCCTTTTGTTTATTATGATATTGTGTTGCGACCTTTTATATCGAATGTGTAATGTATATTATACCCTTTTGGTTATAATTGGTTATGTATTTATGTTTAAGCTTCGTTTTCAATTTACGTAATTCTGTGTGAGTGTGTTATTGTTGACGCGTTTAGTTTTTGCAATGCCTCTGAGTGACTTATATGTTGTTGTGCAATTTTCGTGATACTTCTCGCGTTTTTTTGTCATTGTCTCTTTTTGATGATGTCAAAGGGGGAAAATTAAACAAAAACGAATTCATCTAGTTGTGGTGCATATATTTAGGGGGAACGTCATCTAGTTGTGGTGCATATATTCAAGGGGAGCTTTCTATACTCATCAACTCAAATACTTCATTAAGTTTTGCCATCATCAAAATGGTGGAGTATGTGAGTGCATTCCTCTTCTAGTAGTATGTTTTGATTGATGTCTAAACTATGACACTTAGTATTTTTGTGTTGGACGGTATCCTCTCAATTTTGCATTTTCATGACTAAAAGTGCATAATCATAATCATCATTATTTGTTTAAAATCATTTAATAAGTTAAAATCTAGGTTTTGGGTCAAAAATGAGATTTATGCATCAACTCATAAAATGCCACGGTAGGTGCATAGAATTTTCTAGTTAGCATGCATCAACTCATAGGTAGGTGCATAAAAGTGTTAATTCAGTATGCATTGACTCATACAGCTACAAGTTGACTCATGGGTAGGTGCATAAAAACAAAAATTTGGAAGAAAGCTCATTGGTTAGTATGTATCGACCTCTAGAAGCTACAGGTCGATGCATGAGACTTACAGGTTGACGCATAAGACTCATTTTTAACCCCTTTGCTCACTACCTCTTATGAGTCAAGGCATAAAATGCTATGAGTCAACTGATAGCTGTTTTGTTTGAAAAGTTGGTTATGATTCTTGCACGAATTTTCTACTATTCCACCATTTTCACACTCACTTATAAATACATTCATGTATCATATTTCAAAGCATTAAAACCTGAAAATATACAAAGAATTTTCATCATCTTCAACTATTCTTTGACGCATTCATCAACTACACATAATCATTTTTGTTGTTTGTTGTCAAGACAAGTTTGATAACGTCCAATTTAGGTATGTGATATCAAATTGGGTCGAGGTTTTCTTTGGGGGTTTCAAGGAGAAATCCTCTAGGATTTTTACTTTAAGATCAAGGGTTGATTTGGAGGTTTTTTCATAATTCTTATCAACTTAGATTCAGTCGAACAAAGGCTTTGAAGAATTGGGCTTCTTGTAAAGAAGTAGTGGTAACCAGAGGGTCAATTGAAAGGCTTATGGCAAGATTTTGCAATTTGGATTTAGCCGATTGGAAGCTTTGAAGAACAGAAGGTTTGATCAAAGGAATAGCAGTAAAAGGAGGATCGAATTAGTTATCTTGTGTGACTTGATCTAGATAATATCAAAGGGAGAGAATGAGCTACGATCAAAATCAAACATAGGGTTTGAGGGTTTGAATTTCTATTACTTCTCTTGTAAACTGATATTGCAAAGGTTAATTACAATATCTCAATTTGATTTCGAATTAAGGGCAGATGTACCCATAGTGAGGACAATTGGAGAACTGCCTAAATAAATATTGGTGTTCTCTCTCTCTCTCTCTCTCTCTCTCTCTCTCTCTCTCTATATATATATATATATATATATATATATATATATATATATATATATATATATATATATATATATATATATATATATATATATATATATATATATATATATATATATATATTGATAACACTTAGTGTGTAATTTGACTTGTTAAAAATTCTTGGTTGGGTTGGAGTGTTAAATTTGTTTTTGTAAAACCATTGCAATTGATTTGTCATAACTTTAACATAAAAAGAATCAAGCTTGGTGTGTTGCACACCAAGTGTTTGACAAAATTACTGCACACCAATTGTTTGACAAAATTCTTTAGTCAAGTTTAATTTTACTTCTCATTGGAAATCTCTTATCATAAGTGTGGTTTATATTCAAACAAATTACATTGAACTTGTTATTTGGTTTTCCTTATCTTTAGCATAATATATATTATGGTTTGGATAAATGAGAGTCGATCCAAATTTGTTTCCGCTTGCCATATAAAAATACTTTTCAAAACATAATTTTAATTTCTCAATTTTTATTTGTCTATCTATTCAACCCTCCTTCTAGATCGTAGCCCTTGCCTAAAAGAGATTATATTAGCTTTTTGTAGGTCTGAGGCAAAATCATTGGTGGATCGTGGCTTAGTGTTGTGACTTAAAATTGCTGAGTTCTGTCAAATTTCGAGAGCTTGGGCCTCAGTTTTTGATGAGTCTTTAAAAGTCGTGTTTATCAAATCACAATTTATTGTGAAGCGATGTTTATGAATCTTAGCTCTTTTAAGGGGGGTCATATTGATTTGGGGCGTTTATTTGATGAAAATATAAAATATATGACTAACGTTGCACAAAGAGCTTGTAAGAACTTTGATATTATTGATGAACTATGCATGAGAGTAGGTGTACCCGTTTACCCCGATGATCAGTCAAAAGGCACCTCTAAGCACTTCAGCTATAAGGAAGTCGCAACATATGCACCAAGCAGAAGATTCTCCAAATGGTCAAGAGGACAATTAAGCGGAAAATGATAAAGGATTTTACCAACCATAAATGTAAAACCAACCAGGGAAAATTCATGGTCAACAGGCTTCAGAGTTTCAAAGAAGAATGGAAGCTCACGCAGTGGGGGTTACAAGGTGGATTACGAAAGTTTCACCCAATTTGTATGTTAAACCATATATATTCTCTTCTATGTTCCAAGACTTCTATAATCAACATGAAGACCATTTGCTGGCTCAGAGCTTAAGAGCCCGATTTGCAATAGCTGAAGAAATGGAGAATTACTTCATCAACTAAGATCAAGAGCAAGCAAGAAAGAAATACCATATGCCTGCATAATGGACTAGGCCGAATAATGAGTTCAACAACACATGCATGATGTTTTTCGTAATGATAACATATGAAAAGACATTTAGTTTTTCTTCTTAGAAGATTTCCTTTTTATTTTCAAATGTATACCTAGAGAAGAGTAATAACTACTATAAGTACTCTTATCCCATTGTATTATTCAATATATTATCTTTAATGAAAAAGTTTGGAGCTGTGTTTCTTTGAGATTTACAAGTTTACCACTTTAGCATTGAACAAATAACCCAAAAGAGCTTAATCATCAGGAAAGTAACTTACAACTTGAAGGTAAAGGTTAAGAAAATAATCAAAGGACTTGTACTCAACCTTCAGATACCTCAACTAGTAATATTTGAGCCAAATAAATTCCATTGCTCACTATTCTTTCTTATTGAGTGTATCTGTGCATTATTATTTTATCAGGTTTGATTTACTTCTGATTAAATTTGTCTAGTTTAATTGACACACACTAAGGTAGATGTTCGTTTATAACTTTGAGCTTTTTTAATCAACCTGTAGTAATAGGTATATCCATTTCTAACCACTATGAGCTTAGCCTTTCTTTCAGTGACTTAGCCTTAAAATTTAGCCGTATGACTTAAAAGATCTTATCTTTCCACCCACTCTTTGGAGTTAGGTAGAATTGTATTTCTTAAGTGATATAAAAAAAAATTAAGTTTGAGGTTAGGGTACTAGAGAAAAATTGTCAAAAATTCAATTTTTTTTATAAAATAAGAAGTGGAGTATGAAACTTCTTCAAGAAAAAGGATTAAAAGAATCAAAGTGAATAAGAAGGACCACAATAGATAAATCTCTAGTACCATCAAGAAGGAACAAATGGGCGTGATGATAGCAGGAGAGCTAGGCACCTAACTCTAAAGGTTTAAACCTATTTTCCCAAAAATATCCTACCCAAACATAAGCCATGATACAACCGAAAAAGCCCTCAAATGTATGTGTTTTGATTTCTTTAATGAATTATATTAGAACATGATCAAGCTAAGTATACATTATTTTGTGTGTTGATTAAGAAATTACCTTATCCTTTGAGTGAGTCAAGGTGAGCTGAGAGACAAATCGAGTACTCGTCAAAGTTTGAGGATATTTTTCGAATTTACCAGATGGAAGTTGGAATCTAGAATGATGATCAGGCAAAACAAAAATTATATGGTGGTGTTCAATTGTTATTGTGCAACTTATTTTCTGTTGAAATGTGCAGTTGCAGGTGAGTTACTTGAGGACAAATAACGATTCAAGTTTAGGATTGTGATGACATTTTGTCTTTGCATGAATTCGGTCAAATAAACGAATTAAAACAAGTTAAAAAGGAGCAAAAATGAAGAATAAAGACCAAAGAATGAGGGGAAATAACTAAGTGTAAAGAAATAAGACTTAAGGAAAAATCAAGTTAAAAGGGGAGCAAAAGCGTGCAACTATTAGAATAATCACGCGCAACATCGCGCATCCGATAAAGATGTATATGTTGCATTGCGTGTGATGCAGGTCATCACACGCACAATGACCACCTTTTCTGACGCGTTCTGATCCATTCAGAAGGCTTTTTAAAGGGGATTTTGACACTTTTTTAAGGGTTGCGAATTTTGGCATAACAAGTATGAGTTTTACATCACCAGGAGTGATATTGGAGAGCATTTAAAGTCATTTAAGGCCAATACTTCAAGGGATCTCTTATGCAAACCGTCTTGATTAATTTTGGCATTATAATTTGAATTATGAGTGGCTGAATCTCTCTAGGCTAGTTTGTGTTTGATGAACCTATTTTTATATTGTTGAGACATATGATTGATTTGATATTGCATGAGCATTTTGACCTATAATTCTATTCAATTGCTTCCTATTTTTTATGTTTTTTATATGAGATGTTATTTTAATCTGATTTTCGGCACATAGAGAACATTGACCATTAGCCTATGTGTTGAACCTAGGGTAATTGTTGTGCTTACGATGGTTGAACACGGATAGTAGACCCTGAGTAGTGGCTAGTGAATTAACGCTATGTTGCATTGCTTAATCCTGCTTACGCTGGTGGAGTAGGGATAGAAAACTATGAGTAGTGATTAGTGAGCTATATTGCAAAGGATTGGTTATAGCAATTTTGTTAATTCGTCGTGGGATTATAATGACAATATCATTCATGTAATGCATCGAACATCAATAATAAAGAAATAAGGGATTATATACACAACCTGACCGCTTTCTTGTTATTGTATGAACACTTCTTTTATTTTCACACTCCAAACTCGAAATCCCCCTAATTTACTATTTTTTATGCATTGCACAATTTTGTCTTGTTAAATAGTAGTTGTTAAATGGTAAATTGTTGTTATTTATAGTATGAATAACTAGGACACAACGAATTTATTCGTTTGTTTTCCATTAATAATGCCCCATTTTTGTATACATTTTGTATAATTTACATATCGTGGTATATTTTGTGTTTTAGTGTATATTTTGTTGAGTGTTGATAGTTTTTCATTTATTGTCGTAGGTAATAATGCATGGTTAAAGTATGGACCCATTTAAGTCAAGAGGGATGCTTTAAAGTGCAATTTTGACCAACAAAATGTTGGCATTCGTGCTTAGTACAATTTTTAGTGCACTAGGATCTGCATTAACAGTGGCTGAAGTGTTTTTGTTTTCCTGATCACGCTTAGTGAGCAGAACCAAACTTAGCGCGGTTTAAGGCAGTTTGCTAGTACTTTAAGTGAGATTGTGTTTATCGCGATATAAGGGGGCTTAGTGCGATTATAATTTTGAGTTTTGTATAAATACCCTTCATTCAGATTTTTATGGTTTTGGGATTTTTTTTTGCTCCCAACTCCATCAAACCCATTCTTTGTGGAAATAAGCTCAGAAACAACAAATAGAGGTTGCATCTTGACAATCCGGAGTTGAATCTACTTCAAACGGAGTTGACAAACTATGAGATGTTTGTTCTTCTTCCTTCTTATCTATGTATTTTACATTTGTTAGGATTGTTGTATGTATGCTTACTTGGATTGTATGTGTATTTATTGATCTTTGTATAAAATCTATTTTATAACTCTTTATCAGTGTCACCTTTGATTTACTATCTATTTTAGTTGATTTGGATTGCTATAGACATATGCGTTTAGAACTCGACCTAAGATGAATATCGGTTAGATTTAGGTTTAACATCCACGTGAGTATTGGATCATAATGCTCAGTGTTGTCGAGTTGCGCGAGACATCGTCGATGAGGCGATGTGGTTGTTGTCTCAACTTTGCTTTAGACACAACCTTTGTGGTGAACGACACGTGGGGGTATTGACGAGTTATTTAGGTTTTGTACATTTGATTGGTAGATTGTTTTAGTACTTGATGGATAAAATGAAATACAACTCTTGAAGAGTTATTTCCTGTATTTTATTTACTTGTCATATGTTTTTCTTTTTGAATTTTTATCTCAAACCATTCACACCAAGCTTAGAAGCATAGATATTGTCAAACAACATTTTTTCCCTTGCACTGAGCCCTATGGAGACGATATAAATCCTGAAGGAAATTCTTCCAAATCTTTTGCTTCTTGCCTCTATGTTGCTGCTCAAACAAAATGATGTCGTTGTTGGGGATTGGTTTTGATATTGAATCACATTGCGATAGTTTTGATGTTTTTGAGCTTTGTACATAATTGTATATATGCTTGTTTTACTTTTGTTTCCCATCCTTGTATATAAGTGTTGTCCATCATGTGTGTGTGTGTCTGTGTGTGTTTGTGCATAATTTTGTTTTTCATGTATGTTTGCTCAAGTGTTGTAGGTTTATTTGGTATCTACCGGTGAACAGAGCAACATGGAGGAGCTTGTACGTAAATAAGGCGTCGAGCTTACGACGTGAAACGAACGCTGGTTGGGAGGCAACCCAATGATTTTTGAGTTTGTACAATTTTGTATTTAGTAGTATAGTTAGTATATAGTGAGAATGAATGGAGTGAATGAGAGAAAGAACCAAATTTGGAAAATTAAATTTTCCTGTTCACGCTTAGCGCGATCAGAGGATGCTTAACGCAATTTTCTTTTCTTGCCAATGATTTTATGTCCCTATTCCATTTTCACCAGGTCAATTGCTTTTACTTTTTACCCATTTTGACTTATGTTGTTTTATGTTTAGTTAGTTTTATTTGATTTTGTTAGGTTGTTAGAAAAATTTTGTGCTTGTTCTCAAGTTTTGTTTTTGATTAGCTTGAGGAGACATGTTATGATTGTTCAAGTTTGAATGTTCAACAAGGAAATTTTATGGTAGTGTGAAAAGTTTAAAGAGAGTTACATTGTCAAGGTATGTGTTTATTGCTTTCTATAACATACACATTTATGAACCTTAGGCTTTGTACAAATTACATGACATTTATTATTTTGCAATTTTTGTTCAATTTTGAATCACTTAATTCATTTCCCAATATTAGAAACCTTTCCATTGTTTACTAAATTGTATGGAGACCAACTTTCTTATTTAACTTGTTCGAATTATGTTTAATCTTGTATTTGTGTTGTTTGTATGATAGCACTAAAATAATCAAGGCATTTTGTTTGATGTTGAGCACAACCACTTGACCAAATAGTCAATCTTGTGAGTGAGTGAGAATTTACTTACCCCTTTGAGCCTTTGTTAGAATTCATGTTGGTGTTAAGTTCAATTTTTGTATGGATTATAATATTTTTTCTTGAACCATAACCATGACTTGTCATTTGAGTTTTTTCCCTAGTCTGATAAATTTAGGAGCATTCACTTTACACATTTAGTTGTATTCAAGTTGGGGGGAAGAAAGGTTGGTTACTATGAGGTTGAGAAAAAGAAAAAGTTTGAAAAAGAAAGAAAAAAGTGAAAAAGAAAAGAAAAGAAAAAAAGGAAAAAACATTGAAAAAAGTTTGTTTCTTTAAGTTGATCGATTCTTTTTTGAGGAAAAACAAGTTTAAGTTGCGGAGAGTTTGTTAAGTGTTATATTATTGTTATTTTTAGTATGAATAATTAGCACTCAACGACTTTATTTGTTTGTTTTCTGTTAATAATGCTTTGTTTTTGTCTACATCTTGTATAATTTATATAGTGTTGTATATTTTGCGTTTTTGTGTATATTTGATTGAGTTTTTATAGTTTTTCCTATGTTGTTGTAGGTAATAATTTATGGATGAAGTATGGACCCATTTGAGCCAAGAGGGATGCTTCAAAATGCAGTTTTGATCAACAAAATGCTGGCATACGCGCTTAGTGTGATTTTTAGCGCCCTGGTAGCTGCATTAGCAGTGGCTGGGGTGTTTTTGTTTTCATGATCGCACTTAGCAAGCAAGACCGCGTTTAGCATGGTTTAAGGCAGTTGCTAGTACTTTAAGTGAGATTGCGCTTAGCGCAATATGAGGGCGCTTAGCGTGGTTGTAATTTTGAGTTTTGTATAAATACCCCTCATTCAGACTTTTAGGGCATGGTTTTGAGGATTTTTTGCTCCCAACTCCATCAAACCCATTCGTTGTGGAAATAAGCTCAGAAGCAACAAATGAAGGTTGCATCTTGACGATCCGGAGTTAAATCTACTTCAATCAGAGTTGACGAGCCGTGATATGTTTGTTCTTCTTCCTTCTTCTCTATGTATTTTACATTTGTTAGAGTTGTTGTATGTATGTTTACTTGGATTGTATGTGTATTTATTGATCTTTGTATAAAATATTTTACAACTTTTTATCGGTGTCATCTTTGATTTACTATCTATCTTAATGGGTTTGGATCACTATAGACATATACGTTTCGAACTCGACCTAAGATGAATATCAATTAGATTTTGGTTTAACATTGACGTGAGTATCGGATCTTAATGCTCCATGTTTCCGAGTTGCATGAGACATCATCGATGAGGCGATGCGGTTGTTCTCTCAACTTTGTGTTAGACATAACCTTTTTGTAAGCGATACACGGGGGTATTGGCGAGTGATTTAGGTTGCGTACATTTGATTGGTAAATTTTTTAGTACTTGATGGCTAAAATGAAATACAACTCCTGAAGAGTTATTTCCAGTACTTTATTTACTTGTCATATGTTTTTCTTTTTGAATTTTTATCTTAAACCATTCAAACCAAGTTTAGAGGCGTAGATATTTTCGAACGATATTCTTTCCATCACAGCAATTCCTGTGGAGATGATACAAAATCTAGATGGAATTCTTCCAAATCTTTTGCTTCTTGCCGCTATGTTGTTGCTCGAACAGTAGTCCATGTGAATTCAATTTTTATTGTTACTACGAAATTATCAGTACACTTACTAGGAAATCATCACCTTATAAAGGGGGGAAAGTGGTAACCCTCAAGAGGGGCGGCATCAATATGACGCCCACCTATTATACCCAAAACATTTCCCTTAGATTTTTTGATTTATCGCATATCATCTTAGGACAATCATCCATACATGGCTAACCAATTTATCAGGTTTTGTTTGTTATTTTCATAGGGTTGCTGTTGAAAAAGGTTCAGATGGTATGAAACTTTTATATATGCTCTTGGTCCATTGAGGCTCAGAAATCTCCCAAGGAAGACTGAGGTTTCCTACCCTTCTGGTTGCAAGGAAAGTTGTTTGAGAACGGGATATAGTCTTGTGATCTATCAAGAAGAATGAGATTGATATGTGGTTTAAACTGAAGGGATCTTGGTTATAGCATGTACTAATGAACCAATTCAAAGAAAATGTTAAAGTACAAACTCAATGTTTATATGTATATTAAAGCTCTAAATCTCAAATCCATTTGAAGTTCAAACTTGGAGGGTCAAGTTACAGAAAGCCTTTCAATTGGTATATCTTTGTTTAAAATACAATCATTGAGTTCTATATTATAGGTGTAGGCATGTGACTAAAGTTCAAGACTTATGCCACAATTAATTTGTGCTTACTAAATGTAAAATCAAAGTTAAGCCTTGGTTCAGTTTGAAATATCTGCGAAGTCACGACAAGGATAAATCCAAATTTTTATCATGACGAATTCACTAGTTTGGGCGTTCAAAATTAAGATTGAAATCCTTGAATTAATGACGTTTTCAAGCATATTAAAGGAGTTAACTGTAATACCCCAAATTTTACCCTTACATTTAGTCAGTCATGACGCATGACATTTCATTTTTTGCATCCATTAATCGCTAACCAGTCCTAGAGTTGATTTGTTTTGCAGGAATCCAGTTCAAGGGCGTTTTGGTCATTTTGAAGCATAATTCGTAATTTTTGGGCCTGATGAGGTTTTATTCCGAGTCATTTATTTACGTGGGTTGATTGTGTTAAGATATCAATTTGGTTTGGTTCAAGGCGATGCGAGAATTTGATCTGTGGAACAGGGTTTCAACAAGAATTCATTCTTCTATCTTCCAGTTCATTTTAGAGGGAAAACAGTGAAAACTTCGACTGATTAATGGAACTTATTCATGTTGAAGGTATTAAGCTTAGTATGCAAGATTGGATCGAATTAATTTCAACCTTTATTCAGGGATGTTTGACTGGTGAGGTTTTATCGGATGTTGAGGTGTTTGCAAATTAAATCATGGAAAAGAAATTGGAAAATGATTTTAATAGAATATGTGAAGTTCATTCATAATATTTTATTATTATTATTACAAATTGTAAAGTAAATTTGGATAGAAATTTGAAGTTTATTCATATCATGATTTACAAAGAGGAAGTAATTTGGGTAAAGAATATTATTGAATTTATTCATAATATTTTTTTTATTACAAGTTACAAAAGAGAAATGAAATTGTATTTCCTAAAGAGTCCTAAATCCTAAAGATTTCTAAGTGTTCTTCGTGATGTCCCTCGATCTTCACCGCAAATCTCCGATTAACCTGCACAAAGGGAAACAAAACAAAACAGAAGCAGGAAAATGTTAGAAGTTATCTTCGACACTCTCAGAACATCGTCATCATTGAGTGTCGGGAGTGGCACAACCGAAGCTGCGTCCTACCCCCGTTACCGATCCGCGCCGTTGGCGTCAGATCAAGTGGTCATCTGTTCTTATCATACGGGACAACCGAGAGATAAAAGAGATAAAAGAAGCGGGACTGATTCGCTTTTGCCGCAATTGGATTTCCAAACTGATACAAGGGTAAAGCAGCACAATCAAATTGGTCATAAACCCGGATGCCGACGGGTATGAACCACTTTGTGTTCAAGTTTTTCCAACACCTGAAAATTCACAAAAACAGCACCAAGAATCAGGTTCGAACCAAACAAGAGAAACAACTTAGGTTCATAAGAAGGAAAGAATTCAACCAAGTTCAGAATGCATCAAAGGAAACCATAACAGCAACCCGATAGGAAATCCCGCACCAGTTCAATCATGAAAAGACACAAAGAAACAAATCTGCCACAAAAGGCTCAGAATGCAAACCAAACTGCATCAGAACAACACTCGTAACAGCACCATCGAAATCACAACAGCAGCCATGTAACGAACCAAATGCAAACTCAGCTCATGAATCATCATGGAAGCGCATCAGCAACATTAATATCTGCAAGTCCCACAAGAGGTTAAGAACAATCTCAATATCAAGCATCACAAAAAACACAAGAACAGGACTACTGCTAAAATGTCACAGAAAGATCCAATTGCTGGAAATCTAAACTAAGGCACCAATATGGGTCATAAGCACCATAGAAAAACAGACATTTGCAAACCATATCAAAGGGGACAAGAATATCAGCTCAGACCCGAAGGTCATCATCGCTAAGGCAACGCAACCAAAACCGAAAGGTCGAAGGGCATCCCTCAAAGGTTCAGACCTAAGGTCATCATCACCGAAATCAAAAGCGACATAATCGAAGACAGCATAATCAAAAGCAAGGATTGTAGTATCTTGTTCCGACGGTTCAGACCAAGTGTCATCATCGCCGTATACCCTCCTCGGCAGCGTTTGACTCGACCGAAGCCATAGTACCAATCCTGAAAGAAGAAGAGGAAAAGTTAATTCACAGTGGAAAAAGACCGAAGGTACGGGACATGAGCTCGGTGCAAACGTCATCGCCCAACACAAGCTGAATTCAGGTTTGAAAGGAAAGACAGAATTAAGCTCGTGTGCAAGAGGACCAACTCCGATTACAAGAGAGAAGCAGAGTCCTGTTCAGAGACATAAGATCTCATCAGAAAGATCAGGGAAATCCATCAGAAAAAAATAGGGCATCAGCAATCCATATCCAGTCCATCAAAACCAAACCAGTTCAGATATCAAACAAATCAAATGAAATCCGAGCGAATCCATATCCGAAAATAGGGGCAAGTAACATTCAATCAAGGAGTTCTGAAAATGGAAAGCTTCGAATCAGATCAGAAAAAAATTATATCAGAAGCTGGTGCTAAAAACCCCAACAAAATCAAATTGGATCCATCAAAATCAATGAGAAAATAACACAAATCAGATATGGTCCAAGCCCATTCAACAAAGAAATGAAGAGTATATAATGAGAACAAGTTCACCTGGTAAACCCTAGACAAAAAACGGCAAAGCGAAACATCAAAAACAACAATCACATATCGCAGCGGAAGAATATAAGCGAGAGAACCAGAACGAAGTCACCTTTGTTCAGATCCTAACGTTGCGTGGACGACAAAACCTCAGATCGTTCAAACGGAAGACCACCGGCGCCGTTTTAACCAAACGACGGGCAATCAACCGTTTCGGGCCTCAGCTCACTTCATCATCGGCCGCCGGAAACCACCAACAATCGCCGTTTCCAACCCTTAAACGTAAGCACGGGATTTATCATTGTCGTATATTTAACGGTTTGAAGTTGAATCTCTTTCAGGTTTCTCAGTACGAGAGAGATTCATCATGAAGTGGATCGAAGAGAATCGAGAGAGAAGAAGAAGAATGCAAACGGCGCCGCGGGGATAACAGGGTTATGAAACCCTAATTGTAGCTTTTGTTAATCATCAACCGGGTTGGGTCCGGAAGTAAGTACCGGCCCAACCCCTTTTATTTTTATAAACTGTTTTTTTAAAATTTTTTATTTTATTTTGATTTTTATAATTAAAAACTGTTTTTAAAAAACCTTTCTTTGTATAAATTTTGAATTTGTTTTTTTTTAAAATAAAAAAAAAAAAAAAACTTTCCTTTATCATAAATAAAAAACCTCTTTTTTTCATATAATAAAATAAAAAACCTTTTTAAAAATAATAACTAAAAATGTCTTTTTTTTTTAAAAATAATAATAATAATAAATAATAACATCAAATCTTTTCAATTTGTAGATAATTAAATTAAAACCATTTTTTCGAAAATTAAAATTAATCTTTTTTATGTTAACATCTCTTCACTTAATCAAATTTCTTTCTTTAAAAATAACAAAAATCTCCAATATTGCATTTTTTTCTCCTGACCCGTCCCCTTACTGTCTAACTTTGTTTACTAACGGTGTTCATCATTTGCAGCTCATGTTTACTACTATTGCGTGTCTGGTTTATTTAAATTTCATCATTATTGTAACGGCTTCTCGGTTGTAACCTCGCGAACCCTAACAATCGCGCTTTAATTACTGCCTTTAAATTTCTGCTTGCATGGTTAAATTAGGACATTATTCTTTGTTTGCATAGTTCAATTATTTCACACATTTATCAATTATTCTGTCACATTATACACATCCGAAGGTTAGGTCTAGCTTTTGGTCGCCGCGCCAATAGTCCTCAACTTCAAACCCCTACAAATTACAAACCCTAATTTGCACAAATGCCTCGTCGCAGGCAAAGTTACAATTTTACCCCTAGCATTAGGTCAAAGAGCCGCCGTGCTCATTTTAGGGTTTCCCGCCGTGGAATCCCTAATTTAACCCTATTACAACTTAACAATTCAACGTAGAGATTCGGAGTTTCTACACTCCACGTAAGCCTGTCCTTAAGACATGTTTATTCCCCTTGAGACCTTGGCCACAGTCAAGAAGTCTCTAACCTCCCTTTTGAGGGGAACTACGATTACTCTGATTCCACTCCCGTAAGGATACGTAGGCACAAGATGCGATGTCTTGCCGAGTAAACTTAGAATTAACCCCTTAGGTCTCCTTTCTCACTTTTAATCCCTTTGTGCATATACCTTAAGCAAATGAATAAAGCAAATAGTAAATATTTGAACAAAAGGTTCCCGTAGAGTACTACGGAAGTTTAGGGTGGTAATACCTTCCCTAATCTTAACCAACCCCCGAACCCTAGAATTTCCCCGCATTGTGTTTACGATGCAAAAATAGGTTTTCCCTTTTTGACCTTTTCCCTCGGATAAATCAAAGAGCGGTTGTGAATTGAATTGCGATTCAAACTAATTAATAGTTTGTGATCCTATTTCCACCGCAACAGAAAATGGCGACTTCACTGGGGAGTCCTAAACTTTTGAGGGTTATCCCTAACTTGTTCACATTTATTACTATCTGTTTTACTATTCATTTGCATGTATATATTTGTGCTTTGATTTGGGGACTGTTCCTTGTGTTGTGAGATAAGTCCTACGCCCGGACTAGTGACATTATTATAGGATGGGGATATATTCGATGAAGCTTATAGGGAGTCGAATCCCGACCAAGCTGATTCGAGAATCACCGCTCAGTTGAGACCTTTTCGAAAATGGTTCGGTTGATCGAGTATAATCGTGAAAACTTTTTCCATGGTCGATGAGAGTCTGTGACATTGAGGACCGTAGTACCTTAACACCACCTTGGCCTTATTTAGGACGTAGTGCGGGAGCTATGTGGGAGTAATCCTACAACGGTTGCTACGCGATACTACACTCAAAAGAGGTTCTCTTGAGAATATTATTAACCCCCGAGTCAATCGGAAGGTCGATAATATCCGAAAGATGGGCTGATGACTTTGGGCACTTTTTAGAACCTTGTTCGGCAGGTACAACTAACCTATAGTACACTCCTTTTGGGGATGGGTAGACCTTAACTCCACTCATGACTTTTAACCTAGGGTTTTGTGTATCCATGTGCATGGCATCCATAAAGCATCCCATTGCATTGTATTTCATGGAATTCAAACATCATTTATATCGCGGGATAAAATAAAAATGGAAAAAACAAGGAAAATTTTTTTTGGTACCCCACGACATTCGTAAATGTTTGAATTCCATGAAATCTTCATTCGCATTTGCATCATAGCATCATATACTTTCTTGCATTGCATGTGTCTTCCGTTTTCTCATGTTCGGTTCTCTCGCCTTCCAGTTTCGTCACCCTGAGTCCTCGGCACCAGTACAACACCAGAGCTCAAACTCGGAAGAGAATGGAGGATCAGACAAAAGAGATTGATCGCCTTAGCAACGAACTTGAAGACCTTCGAGGGGGTATGGGGCGCATGATGGAATTGTTACATGTCATGAATGCTAAGATGGATACCCAGCCCACTGTTGTTTCCGAGATCACTGGCGTTACTGTGGACCCTCCACCAAATGCGACCGTAGCAAGGGACCCACCTTATGATCTTGCTCCAGGTTTTGTGCCTCCTCAAGCCACTGTTCCGATTAATCAGCCTGTTCAGCAAGCCGTGCCTTTATTTTCCGAAGTTTCTAGGGGGGCTCCTATCTTTGCACCACTTGTTGTACACACCCGTGCGCAACCGTATTTCAATGAGACAGTCTTTGATAATCTTGATGAGAATGTTGAAGGTTATGAGAAGCATGACAAGCTTCGTGAGGAAGTAGACACTATCACCTAGAGATTGAAAAAGGTATAGGGCGATCAAATTTTTGGGACTGCTGCAAGGGACGTTTGTTTGGTCTCAGGTTTGGTTATTCCCCCGAAGTTCAAAACTCCGAACTTCGATCGTTATGAAGGTGCCACTTGTCCTAAGAGTCATCTGATCATGTACTATCGCAAAATGGCTGCCCATGTTGAGAATGATAAACTGATGATTCATTGCTTCCAAGATAGTTTGAAGGGTGCTTCTTCCAAGTGGTACTTAACTTTGGACCAGTCCCGCATTAAGAGTTTCCAAGATTTACCTGACGCTTTCATAAAACATTACAAGTACAATATGGATCTGGCTCCTGACAGAAGACAGTTGTTGAGTATGTCACAAAAGGGTTCTGAGTCATTCAAAGAGTACGCTCAAAGGTGGAGAGAGATTGCTTCGCAAGTAGAACCTCCTTTGACCGAGAGAGAGTTAGCTGATTGGTTCGTCGACACGGTCCGTCCAGAATTTTACGAGAGGATGGTGGGTAGTGTGACTTCAAATTTCTCTGACATCGTTGTTGTGGGTGTCAAGATTGAATTGGGTATGAAAAGCGGTAAAATGACAAGTAATCATGGTGTTTCAAAGGATCAGCCGAAGAAACCTTCGTACAGCTCTCAGAAGAAGAAAGAAGGTGAGACTAATGCTATATCCTCTGGTAGACGAAGAGACCGATTTTATCAATATCCGCAAGGTTATGCTCAACCTCAAGGGTACCTAATCCAATATGCTCAACAACCCTATGTGGCAGCTGTTGCACATTCTTTCAATCAACAGATTCCTATGTATCAACCTATGCAACAATCTCCTGTTTACCCGCCTCCTATCAGCTATCAACAGGCACCCAACGCTCCTGCCCATCAACAGCCAAAGAATCCGGCTCCTCGCCAGAATGTTCCTAACAAGAGACCGTATAAACCTTGTCCGCCGATTCCAATGACTTTCACCGAGTTGTATCCCTCATTAGTCAAGCAAGGTCTAATCACTACTCGAGCTTTGGGTCCGCCTCCTAATCCTCTGCCCGCCAATTACAACGCCGCCGCTCATTGTTTATTTCATGAGGGTGCGCCTGGTCATGACCTGGAGAACTGTTATGCTCTCAAAAATCTTGTCAGGGATTTATTGGAAAAGAAGATTTTGTCATTTGAAGAGCCTCAACCGAATGTTAAGAAGAACCCTTTTCCTAACCATGAGAGTGTTAATGCCATTAGTGCCGATTCTGAGGATGGTTATGTCCGTGATGTTGTTCAGATTAAGACTCCTCTTAAGATATTCCATTCGAAGCTGTTTGAAGTCGGCCTGGTAGATACTTCCCATGTTGCATGCGCAAGTTGTGAAGCCAGTATTAAGGGTTGTGTGTTGGTTCAGAATGATGTTCAGAGGTTGATTAACGAGGGTGTTTTACAAGTGACAAGCCAAGCCAAGAAGGATGAAGTCGTTGTGGTTGAGCCTGTCTTCCATCAGCCTGAATCAAAGGGTAAGGTACCAGTGTTTAATCTGTCAGGGGCAAGTTCTGCCAGTCCCGTGTTCGATACACCAAAGTCGTCTATCCCTGAGGCGAATCAGCCTAAGCCTATAATTATTCGAAGACCAAGTCCGTTTCCTTTCAGCGATCCTAAAGCTGTACCTTGGAAATATGACGTGACGATGATTGACAAGGAGTCTGGGAAGATTATTCCAAATGAAGAGGTTAAGGACACTGTGACCAATATCGCGGAGGCAAGCAGGATGACTCGCAGTGGCCGTGTGTATACTCCCCGTTTCAATGAGGTCCCACCTAAGGAAACCACTAGTATCCCAGTGCCTGCCAAAGACAAAGGTAAGGGAGCCGTTACGAATGATGAAGATGCTGAGTTTTTGAGGATCATCAAGAAAAGTGACTATAAAGTTATCGATCAACTTCATCAAACTCCCTCAAAGATTTCGATTTTATCTCTGTTGATGAGTTCACCCGCTCATAGGATGGCCTTGCAGAAAGTTTTGACTCAAGCACATGTGGATCAAGATATCAGCACCAGTCGGTTTGATAGTGTGATTGCCAATTTGACCGCATGTAACACTCTCAGTTTCAGCAACGAAGAGTTACCAAAGGAAGGTCTGAATCATAATCGTGCTTTACATATATCAGTGAAATCTCAGGAGGACAATTTAGCAAGAGTGCTAGTGGACACCGGCTCTTCTCTGAATGTTCTACCCAAGAGGGTTCTTGATAAGTTGGTTTTCAAAGAGACTGTATTGAAACCTACTCCTTTGATCGTCAAGGCTTTCGATGGTTCTCGCCGGTCGGTAATGGGGGAGGTTGAGCTTCCTATCCTAATTGGTCCACAAGTCTTTAATATCACGTTCCAGGTCATGGACATTAATCCCAATTACAGCTGCTTACTTGGAAGGCCGTGGATTCATGCCGCTGGGGCAGTAACCTCAACGTTACATCAAAAGATGAAGTTCGCGATCGATGAAAAGTTGGTTATTATACACGGTGAGGAGGATCTGATGGTCAGTAACCTGTCTTCTTTCCGTTACATCGAGGCCGATGATAATGCTTTGGAAATCTCCTTTCAAGCACTCGAGATCGCCAATGCTGTTCTATTAGAAGTCGAAGAGACAGTGGGTCAGGGTAATCCATCTTTTGCATCTCTGAAGAGTACCAAATCGACAATTGACAGGGGCATTCCGGAAGGTTGGGGAGAGGTAATTGATGTCAAGACCAAGACTGATCGCTTTGGGTTGGGTTACAAACCAACTCAGAATAGAGCTGCCACAACTATCGAAGGGCGTCCGAAGGTTATCCAAGAGGTATTTGTCAGCGGAGGTTTCCAAGTCAATGCCGTCAGTGACTGTGAGGAAGATGAAGATCTGAGCAACCTGGTGTTTAAGGGTGATGCAACTTTGAACAACTGGGAGGCCGTAGAGATCCCTGTTATCTTTCCATTGTCAAAGTAATTTTAGCATTTTTCATTTACGTTTTCAAATAAAAATCCGTAGCTCTGCCCAAGGCTATAGGGTCGTTTTTGTTGGGCCACCTTTCATTTTTAAAAGGATATTAATAAAGGCATTTTGTTCAATTCCACTTTGGTTCATTTGCGTTTTTCGTTTCCACTTTTAAAAATGAAGTTGGCAACCTTTTTCAAAAATAAAACAAAAAATAGCATTTCATTTCTTATCTTACATATCTTCGAGCATTTTAATTAAGTAAGCCTTCTATCATGCAGAGACATCGCAAACCTCGTTGGATCCAATGACTTTATTGACACTCATAACTGGGATGCACCCATCAATCAAGCTGAAGACGAGGGTGAAGAAGATTTTGAAGTACCCGCTGAACTGACAAAATTGATTGAGTACGAGTACACAGAGCTTCAACCGCATAAAGAGCAGGTGGACTTGATTAACCTTAGTACAGATGAAAACAAGAAAGAGGTCAAGATTGGTGCATTGCTTAGGACAGAGGTTAAGCAGGGGCTGATTGAGTTGTTAAAAGAATATATTGATGTGTTTGCATGGTCGTATCAAGATATGCCTGGCCTAGACACAGGCATTGTTGTCCACAAGTTGCCACTTAAGCCGGATTGTCCACCTATCAAACAAAAGCTTCGAAGAACGAGACCCGACATGGCTTTGAAAATTCGAGATGAGGTTAAAAAACAGTTGGATGCAGGTTTCTTGGCAGTGGCAAAATATCCAGATTGGGTTGCCAACATTGTGCCAGTGCCCAAGAAAGATGGTAAAGTTAGGATGTGTGTGGATTACAGGGATCTGAACAAAGCAAGTCCGAAAGACGACTTCCCTCTGCCACATATTGATACACTTGTAGACAATACAGCCAGTTTTGCGTTGTTCTCATTTATGGATGGTTTCTCTGGGTATAATCAGATCAAGATGGACCCCGATGATCGAGAGAAGACTACTTTCATTACTCCTTGGGGGACCTTTTGCTACAAAGTCATGCCCTTCGGTTTGAAGAACGCAGGGGCAACTTACCAACGCGCTATGACCACTCTTTTTCATGATATGATGCACAAAGAGATCGAGGTGTATGTGGACGATATGATAGCCAAATCTCAGAATGAAGAAGAACACCTAGACCATTTGGTAAAGTTGTTTGAACGACTCAGGAAATATCAGTTGAAGTTGAATCCTGCTAAATGTACCTTCGGTGTCAGATCTGGAAAATTGCTTGGTTTTATTGTTAGCCAACGAGGCATTGAGGTAGATCCTGACAAAGTTCGAGCCATTCAAGATATGCCAGCTCCGCAAACCGAGACGCAAGTTAGAGGTTTTCTGGGACGCTTGAATTATATTTCCAGGTTTATCTCTAACATGACCGCTACTTGTGAGCCTATATTCAAGTTGCTCTGTAAGGGGCAGACGGTTGAGTGGAACCCTGATTTTCAGAAAGCGTTTGAGAAAATTAAGAGTTATTTGCAAGAACCCCCTATTCTGATTCCTCCCGTACCTGGAAGACCGTTGTTTATGTACCTTACTGTTCTTGAGAAGTCTATGGGTTGTGTGCTTGGGCAACATGATGAGACTGGAAGAAAGGAACATGCGATTTATTATCTGAGCAAGAAGTTTACCGATTGTGAAAACAGATACTCACCATTGGAGAAAACTTGTTGTGCGTTGGCATGGGCCGCTAGGCGCCTCCGGCAATACATGGTCTGTCATACCATTTTGTTAATTTCTAAAATGGATTCGATCAAGTATATTCTTGAAAAACCTGCTCAAACCGGGAGGCTAGCCCGTTGGCACATGTTGTTATCCGAATATGACATCCAGTATGTACCCCAGAAGGCAATTAAGGGTAGTATTTTATCGGATTATCTTGCAGATCAGCCAGTAGAAGACTATGAACCTCTTAAGTTTGACTTTCCTGATGAGGATATTTTGTTGATCAAGAGAGATTGTGAAGAGCCAGATCCGAGCGAAGGTCCAGAGCCAGGTCTTTGGTGGAGGATGATGTTTGATGGTTCATCGAATTTCAATGGGCATGGTATAGGCGCCGTTTTGATGAACCCAAAGGGTGGATTCACTCCTTTTACAGCCAGGTTAGACTTTGAGTGTACTAATAATGTCGCGGAGTATGAAGCATGTATTCTCGGCCTCGAGGCAGCAATTCACCTCCGAATCAAACTTCTTAAAGTAAGTGGTGACTCAGCCTTGGTTATTTACCAAGTACAAGGCAAATGGGAAACGAAGAATGAGAAGTTAATCCCTTATAAGGACTACATTGTCGAGCTGATCAAGTATTTCGACGAGATAGAGTTCGAGCATGTTCCTAGATCTGAGAATCACGTTGCTGATGCTTTAGCCATGTTAGCATCCATGTGGAAAGTTAAATTCGTTAATGAAGCACCTCTTATCCATATTGAACGCAAGGTTGAGCCCGCTTATTGTCAAGTAGTCGAAGAGGATGAGGTGGATGAAAGGCCTTGGTTTCATGACATCAAGAACTATCTCGTCAAGCAAGAGTATCCCGATGGTGCTACCGGTCTGGACAAGAAAACGTTGAGAAGACTGGCTTCAAAATTCTTTATCAGTAATGGTGTGTTATACAAAAGAAATTACGACATGGTTTTGCTCAGATGTGTTGATAAACGGGAAGCGGACTTGTTGCTGCAAGAGATCCACGAGGGGACCTTCGGAACTCATGCCAATGGTTATGCTATGTCTAAGAAGATGTTAAGGGCCGGATATTACTGGTTAACCATGGAAGCTGACTGTATCCAATACGCTAGGAAATGCCATAAGTGCCAAATTTACGCTGATAAAATGCATGTACCTCCCTCGCCGTTGAATGTTTTGTCTTCACCATGGCCGTTCTCAATGTGGGGCATTGACATGATTGGGGAAATTGAGCCGAAGGCTTCTAATGGTCATCGTTTTATCCTTGTCGCTATTGATTATTTCACCAAGTGGGTAGAGGCTGCCTCCTACACCAACGTGACTAAGCAAGTGGTTGCCCGCTTCATCAGGAAAGAAATTATATGCCGTTATGGAATTCCAAGTCGGATAATAACTGACAATGGCACCAATCTGAATAACAAGACTATGAAAGAGCTGTGTGACGGTTTCAAGATCACTCATCACAATTCTTCTCCGTACCGTCCTAAGATGAATGGGGCCGTTGAAGCTGCGAATAAGAATATCAAGAAAATCCTGCAAAAGATGGTCGTGACTTACAAAGATTGGCATGAGATGTTACCGTTTGCTTTGCATGGATACAGGACCTCAGTGCGAACTTCGACAGGGGCAACACCTTTCTCATTGGTGTATGGAATGGACGTTGTACTCCCCATTGAAGTAGAGATACCTTCTTTAAGAGTGTTGATGGAAGCTGAACTTGAGGAAGCTGAATGGGTTCAAGACAGACTGGATCAGTTGAATCTCATTGACGAGAAACGCATGACAGCTATGTGCCATGGGCAATTATATCAGAAACGGATGAAAAGAGCGTTTGATAAGAAGATTCGTATCCGTGAGTTCCGTCAAGGAGAGCTCGTACTCAAAAAGATCTTGCCAGTGCATAAAGATATGCGTGGAAAGTGGATGCCCAATTATGAAGGCCCATTTGTTGTAAAGACTGTTTTCTCCGGAGGGTCTCTGATACTTACAACAATGGATGGTGAAGAGCTTGCACATCCCGTGAATTCTGATGCAGTCCGAAAATATTATGCCTAAAAATCCGCTAAGTCGAAAACCTGCAAAAGGCGATTTAGGCAAAAGTAAGGGTTGAAAAAGAAATAATAATAAAAAGCTCGCTAAGTTGAAAACCCGAAAGGGCGGCTTAGGCAAAAAGGAACGTCCCGGTGGATTGAAAACCCGAAAGGGCGGTCCAGGCAAAAGTTAGGGACAAAGGCATTTCATTGCATCAGAAAACACCGATCATCGCAAACACACTTTCCACGTGATAGCCATTTTCCAGTTCGTTCATCCTCGTCCAAAGCAAGGTTCTGGATTAGTCTTAGTATTAGTGTCAGTAGGTGTCGTTGGATTCAATGTAACCTTTTCCTATGTTGCCAATTTCAAAACATAATCATCTGTGGAGCTATGCCTTCAGCAAGCTGCCATCCTTTAATAAAAGATACCATTTTGTTACTTACATTCCTTGGTGCATTACTCTTGTTTTCTATTGTTATGCAAAATGCATTTATTCTTAAAGATTTTGAAAATGAAAGGTGCTTTGAAAATTTTTAAAAAAATTGTTCTTCGAAAACGCGATCGAAATATAAGAAATTACTTTGACTAGTGGAAATTTCGGAAGGATCTCTTCACTCCTCGAAAAATCTCATTGTTGCAGAAACACTTTTAAATCATTGCTCTGACACAATCCCCAGAGAGACTATAAGCTGACAACCTTTTCTTGGGTAACTCGAAAGTGTCCCTCAGGTTTTCTTCTCCCCATGTGAAGACGTGATACTGTGCACCCAAGCAGATTACCTTCTCCCCCAGAGAATTCAGAACTTTAAAACCAGATTTGGTTCTACCATTGATTTTTCTTACCTATGATTGACGTATTGGTTGCAGAGAATGCAGGGTATCTCCGTCGAGATGTTTATTTCATCTCTCGTCCCGTCTCTAGTCTGTTTCGTCAGCATACGCAAGGGCATAAGCATCACCTGCCTATTTCATACATTCCTTTCACATATTCATTACATACTCATTTCATAACATTTTGCATATTTAACTACATAGACATTGACATACATTCACATTAACATATGCATTAGCATTCACAGGTTCATGATGTTTCACCATCATTGGTTGTTACCGCCGAGTAACTGGGTTCGTCCATTCTCTCCAAATAGATTGTCAGCCCTAAGCATAAAATACTTACTTGTTTCCAGTTTCCCCACAGAGCTCGATCCTCGTGGATGACGGTTACTTCAGCTATCTTTCCTCGCCAGGATAAGATATTTACCCTTCGAGATCATTCCCTCGATGGAGTCTTGATTACCAGTCTTCTTTCTAGCTCGATCCTAGATTGAATCTCAGTCTTGTCGGTAGTCAAGCCCAACCGGACGTGCATTTATTTTGCACCATCTAAAGATGTTCACCATATCATGACAGATACGCGACTGTTCTCGCCCGAGAAGTTTATCACTGTACACGGATGTGCATTTATTTTGCACTATCTTTCAAGAAAATCAACCACAATCCTTTACATATACATGCCAGTTCACGCCTGGAAAATCTATCGGCACAACACCTTACATCTTACAACATCGGTAAGCGACATTTCTCGCATTGAGAAGCCAATCCTATCTTCGTTATGACTCGCAGCAAATGGCCATCTCCATTGAGCAGTTGGGCTTCCATTTTCCCTGTCGTCTTGAAGTATGGGGAGGTTTGAGCGGAATCATATTCAGGAGAGCACGATCTTGAAGTATGAAGAAGTTCATTTACCCTTTAGTAAAAGAAGGAGCGGAATCATATTCAGGAGAGCACGATCTTGAAGTATGAAGAAGTTCATTTACCCTTTAGTAAAAGAAGGAGCGGAATCATATTCAGGAGAGCACGATCTTGAAGTATGAAGAAGTTCATTTACCCTTTAGTAAAAGAAGGAGCGGAATCATATTCAGGAGAGCACGATCTTGAAGTATGAAGAAGTTCATTTACCCTTTAGTAAAAGAAGGAGCGGAATCATATTCAGGAGAGCACGATCTTGAAGTATGAAGAAGTTCATCTACCCTTTAGTAAAAGAAGAACCAGAATCGTATTCCAGGCGCCGACCTTAAATATGAGAAAATTCATATATCAGATAAGCAGCAGTCTCTTTATTTGAGTGCTTATCCGTTTTGGCATGTAAGTCCCTTCCAACGATAAAGGACGGTTTATCCCCCGAGAAGATTATCAGGGCATTTCCCATTAAAGTCCATTTATTTTGGCATACAGTCGGTCTTTACCCTGTATTTGCTACGGATTTCCGAAAAGTCCGTCTGATCTTATCACGAAGGATAGTTTATAGAAGCTTGGATGTTATTCTTTGCTCAATGCTCCAGCGTTCTGTAATCGATCTTGCGACCGTGTAGATCCAGTTTTATTATTAGGCATTCCCTAGTGGAGGTCATCTCATAGGTGCCATCTCCATTTAAGGATCTTATTCTTAAAAGTCCATTTATTTTGGCATACAGCCGGTTCTTACCCTGTATATTTGCTACGGATTCCCGAAAAGTCCATTTGATCCTATCACGAGGGATAGGTTACAGAAGCTTGGATGTTATTCTTTGCTCAATGCTCCATGCATCCTGTGATCGATCTTGCAATCGTACTTGATCCAGTTTTACTTTTAGATTCCCAGTGGAGGCCGTCTCACAGGTGTCATCTCCATTTGAGAATCTCGTTCCCAAAATGACAATTGGTCGTGTTCGCACCAGTGGGCCATCATTTTAGAATTCCCCAGGGTTGTACTGTGTCCCAGCGCGTCGTTCTCCCCAGTGTGTTTCTTCTCGTAGCGTCTGTCCCTGTGTCGTGGCATTCGTCAGCATTTTCGCATTCATCATTCCAGCATACGCATCGTATCATATTCACGGCATCATTTGCATTAATTTGTTCTCGCTTTGCCCATAGCATTGCATATCGCCGCATATAAGGGAAAAATTTCCGGTTATCTATATTTAAATCTCTCCACCACGATTCCTCGAGTCTCTGTCACTCAAATCATCTGGTGTAGCTATTTAAATAGGGGCAACTGTAATACCCCAAATTTTACCCTTACATTTAGTCAGTCATGACGCATGACATTTCATTTTTTGCATCCATTAATCGCTAACCAGTCCTAGAGTTGATTTGTTTTGCAGGAATCCAGTTCAAGGGCGTTTTGGTTATTTTGAAGCATAATTCGTAATTTTTGGGCCTGATGAGGTTTTATTCTGAGTCATTTATTTACGTGGGTTGATTGTGTTAAGATATCAATTTGGTTTGGTTCAAGGCGATGCGAGAATTTGATCTGTGGAACAGGGTTTCAACAAGAATTCATTCTTCTATCTTCCAGTTCATTTTAGAGGGAAAACAGTGAAAACTTCGACTGATTAATGGAACTTATTCATGTTGAAGGTATTAAGCTTAGTATGCAAGATTGGATCAAATTAATTTCAACCTTTATTCAGGGATGTTTGACTGGTGAGGTTTAATCGGATGTTGAGGTGTTTGCAAATTAAATCATGGAAAAGAAATTGGAAAATGATTTTAATAGAATATGTGAAGTTCATTCATAATATTTTATTATTATTATTACAAATTGTAAAGTAAATTTGGATAGAAATTTGAAGTTTATTCATATCATGATTTACAAAGAGGAAGTAATTTGGGTAAAGAATATTATTGAATTTATTCATAATATTTTTTTTATTACAAGTTACAAAAGAGAAATGAAATTGTATTTCCTAAAGAGTCCTAAATCCTAAAGATTTCTAAGTGTTCTTCGTGATGTCCCTCGATCTTCACCGCAAATCTCCGATTAACCTGCACAAAGGGAAACAAAACAAAACAGAAGCAGGAAAATGTTAGAAGTTATCTTCGACACTCTCAGAACATCGTCATCATCGAGTGCCGGGAGTGGCACAACCGAAGCTGCGTCCTACCCCCGTTACCGATCCGCGCCGTTGGCGTCAGATCAAGTGGTCATCTGTTCTTATCATACGGGACAACCGAGAGATAAAAGAGATAAAAGAAGCGGGACTGATTCGCTTTTGCCGCAATTGGATTTCCAAACTGATACAAGGGTAAAGCAGCACAATCAAATTGGTCATAAACCCGGATGCCGACGGGTATGAACCACTTTGTGTTCAAGTTTTTCCAACACCTGAAAATTCACAAAAACAGCACCAAGAATCAGGTTCGAACCAAACAAGAGAAACAACTTAGGTTCATAAGAAGGAAAGAATTCAGCCAAGTTCAGAATGCATCAAAGGAAACCATAACAGCAACCCGATAGGAAATCCCGCACCAGTTCAATCATGAAAAGACACAAAGAAACAAATCTGCCACAAAAGGCTCAGAATGCAAACCAAACTGCATCAGAACAGCACTCGTAACAGCACCATCGAAATCACAACAGCAGCCATGTAACGAACCAAATGCAAACTCAGCTCATGAATCATCATGGAAGCGCATCAGCAACATTAATATCTGCAAGTCCCACAAGAGGTTAAGAACAATCTCAATATCAAGCATCACAAAAAACACAAGAACAAGACTACTGCTAAAATGTCACAGAAAGATCCAATTGCTGGAAATCTAAACTAAGGCACCAATATGGGTCATAAGCACCATAGAAAAACAGACATTTGCAAACCATATCAAAGGGGACAAGAATATCAGCTCAGACCCGAAGGTCATCATCGCTAAGGCAACACAACCAAAACCGAAAGGTCGAAGGGCATCCCTCAAAGGTTCAGACCTAAGGTCATCATCACCGAAATCAAAAGCGACATAATCGAAGATAGCATAATCAAAAGCAAGGATTGTAGTATCTTGTTCCGACGGTTCAGACCAAGTGTCATCATCGCCGTATACCCTCCTCGGCAGCGTTTGACTCGACCGAAGCCATAGTACCAATCCTGAAAGAAGAAGAGGAAAAGTTAATTCACAGTGGAAAAAGACCAAAGGTACGGGACATGATGTAACATCCTAATTTTTCCATACACTAAATAATATATCTAGTTAGATTTGAGATTTTAACAATGCTAGTTATTAAAAATTAAATGTTGAAACTAACACTTATAATAATTAATTTATTAATTAATTACTTTTTATATTTATTACTTTTATTCTTCAATTTGAATATCATCGTTTCATTTTATAAACTAAACTTTGAAATTTAAATTGGTACTTAAAACCCTTAACTTTAAGTTAATTAATTATTCATATTATTATTATCATTATTGTTGTTCTTGTTTTGTTATTATTAATTGATTTTATTTTATTTGAATATTATCATTTTACTCTATAAACCAATTAATAAATAAAATAATCTTAAGACAATAAAAATATCAAATAACTATCCTTTTTACTATTTTTATTATTATTAATATTATTAACATTTTACTTTTTATAAAAGAAATATATATCTCATTTTCTATTAATATCCTACATAATATTATGTCATGAAATCAAGCTCCCATACCTTTGTCATAAATTATTTTCACAAAGTCATACTAGAACACCTAAAGCACTATTGATGAAAGATTAGTAAATATTTGATAGAGACATATTTACTAGCAAGAGTTGAAAAGTTGGAAGGTATGGGCAAAAGATGATAAATTATGTTATTTTAATATTTTACAACTAGTATAAATAGGGGTCTCTTCCACCCCATTTTCATTCATTCAATCACAAATCATCTTTCTTACTTCTTTACTTCTTTCCTTCTCTAATTTCTTCATATAGCAATATTAGTTTTAGTTATCGAAGTTCCCACGATATCGGTTCGTAACCTTTAGAGTATTTTGTGGTAAAAGTTCTTCTAAAGTTTCAAGGGAGTTTTATACGTCAAAGTTCTGCCCAAATCATTTTCATAAGTAATCGGTTCTTGGCAAAGATCGAAGACAACACTTGTGGACTTTCAACAACACTCAACAAAAGGTGGGGGCAAGATTTCGTATACGATTGGGACGGTTAGCGTAAAATAACTTAATATATATGTGTGTAGTGGTGACCTAAGCCCTACTAGCGATAAATAATTAAGGAGAGCCTATTCTCAAATAATGATTTTCACAAATCACTAGGCGAGGTTACGCCGGCCTTAATTAATTATCATAGGAATAATCTTTGACAATTTGGTATTGTATTGTGCTTGCATTATTCGGTTAATTTTATAATTGTTTATTTTATTTATACTTGAATGATTGTGATTGATAGATTAAGGAAATAATCGGTTAATGAGAGAAAAACATTGCTAGATATTAAGTAATTGATCCCCATTAACATAAGGAAAGTTGGATACAATGAGTAGTTATATTTGGTTGGGTTCTGGCTAAGGAAAGACTTGGTCGACTATGCCGTTTACAGTCCACCTCTCTTACCTGGGAAGTTAACCATACAATTACCCATTATACAAACTGAACTTATTATGTAAGGACAAAGATCAAATATGGCAAGACATTGAATGGATTTGGTACTCAACCTAAGTATCTAGATAATAAGTATAACTTGAAAAGTTGATACGATAATTCCCCATTATTAACTTAATACTTATGGCTAAGAGTTGCCACAAGATGAGTGAGTGATCATATAGACTTGCATTAAGGAATGTGTAAGTCCACCGCCGTGCGGTATGGGACGCACGAGGTTGATCAGTCGCCTGCAATCCCGACGGGGATTATTATCTATGCATGCTAGGCAAGACAAGGTTCTTGGCCTGAATTCTCAGGGACGATCGACTTATAACACCTAGGCTCCATGTGAAGTTAGGTGGCGTAGCTCTTGGTAATTGGGAGTACGTTGGTGGCATGTGGTCTAGTGATATCTGATCTTGGTAAATGGGATAGATATCATTGACAGCGTTTAGTGGCCTGAGTCAGCATATAGTTCAGGGATGCATTAGAATAAATAAAGTATATGTAATTGTGGGTATAAGATACGCTTGTTTGTATAAATATGGTTTCCATATATATTATTATTTTACACATTCATTCCCACTTTTAAACTTGTACATGAATCTTAGCCCTGTGTCATTTTTGTTTTGCATTTTGGATTATTTTATGACGATCAGACGATGAGCTCGAATCTTGCGTACTTCCCGACAACTCAGAAGGAAAGGATATGAAGTGACGTGGAGATGTGTTACTATAACATCTAGATTGGGAGCTGTTAGTGTTTTGTCAAACGCTAATCACATCCCTACTACTACAGTCAGTATAAGTGTCAGTCTTGTTGGACTTAGGAGGTCCCTTTTGGTATGCTTTCTTTTTGGTTTCCTTTCTGTACTTTTATTTTATGTTTTATCTATGTGGCAAGGCCGCTAGTCTTAACGGTGTCAAACTCTGTAAAATATATTTGAAGCATATGTATGTGAAACAGTATGTTTTTAAATAATTAAGTATTGTCCTTTAAAAATTTCAAATTTTTCTGTATTTTTATAAGGTTTCATTAGAATTCCACTAATGGGACATAGGCTGTCTCATTTAATGGTATCAGAGCTGGTCGATTCAGCTCGGACCGTAAGTGTCTAGAATTATACTGACTGTATCAAGTTGGATTCCAAACTGGATGATAACTTTTCTTCTGTGCATTGAGTCTTCATCTTGAGAGCCTTCTAGTATAATGGTCTAGGAAACTTATTTAGCACACTTTATTTTTCCTCCCCAACGGTCACAAACCCAACGGTAACGTAACGGACACTTCACAAAATTCACTTTATAAATACTTCACACCCATCCATTATTTTCATATCAATTCCTAAATATTTATCTATACCTTTCAAATGGCTAAATCCTTTCTTTTATTCATCACTCTTCTTGTCATTATTTTGTTTGTTATTGGTATCATCAAGCATGAAGAATTAGGTAAAGATTTCGTAGCAATAATGATAATTATAGTTTTACCACTATTAGTCTTAGCTTGGTTTACAAGTAGAGGTTTTTGAATGAGACATGGTCACGATTTTTGTAATCGTTGTTATTAAATAAATTGATACATTTTTGTTTATACATTAAATGTTGATTATGTTTTCCTGAATTCTAGTTATATTTAAGATATTAATTCAACATTTTAGACACAATTATCCCTTGCCTGTGGGAGACTTGATAAAAATCCTTATCGATGAATCATTCATTGGGATATAAATATACATAATTGTTATGTTCTTTATGTCTTGTGAATGATTGAACCTAATAACTATTCCTTTTCAGGAAGTTATGGTTCAGAACGTCAGAGGTGCGAGGCGTGGTAGGAGTGCTGCTAGAGGCACTACTAGAGGTATACGTAGGAATGCGAGTGATGAAGTTACTCCTGAAGGAGCACCTACCATTCCCATTGGACGAGAAGATCATTCCCAAACTGGAACGAACTCTCAAGCTGACACTCGAGATGTTCGTGAACTTGCTGCAGCTGTGTTAGTTCAAACACAACAAAATGCTCAAATCCTGCAAATCACTCGAGATCATCAACTCTTTCAGCAACAACAAAGGGAAATGGTGCATGAGGATACAGGATTGAACTCGTTTCTGAAAGGAAAACCACCACAGTTTGGTGGTGACTTTAATCCGGAGGGTGCTGAGAAATGGTTGCAAGAAATGGAGAAGATATTTTCTTTCACTCACTGTAGAGAGAATAGAAGGGTTGGTTATGCAACATTCATGCTGACAGGCGATGCTGAAGCTTGGTGGAGAGGAAAGTATAGATTATTGGAAGAGGAAGGAAGAGAAATCAATTGGACCTTGTTCAAAGAAGAATTTTTGGGGAAGTATTTTCCAAAGTTATGTAGGAAAGAGAAGGAGAGAGAATTTCAGAATCTACGTCAAGGTGTGATGACGGTGGGAGAATATACTAGGAAGTTTGAATCCTTGCTAAAGTATTCTGAGTTTTACCGCTTGCATCCAAGGGAAGAATGGATGTGTGAAAAGTATCAAGATGGATTGAAATATGATATCCAGAGGGCAGTTTTACCTCTGCATATTATGCGCTTTGGTGAGCTAGTAGAAAGGTGTCTGGAGTTGGAAGGGATTGACAATAGGAAGAATCAATATGGATCAGGAGGATCAACCCAAAACAACAATCACAAGGGCCACTTTAACCGAGGCCACGGAGGAAGAATCCAACGAGGGGGTAGGCCATATCAAAGGCCTACACCTTATCATAACCAGGATTCTAGAAGGTTAATGTTCAAGTGTTACAGCTGTGGAGGGGCACATCTTAACAAAGATTGTCCAAATAGAAATATTGGAACTTGTTTTCGCTGTGGTCAGAAAGGCCACTTTCTCAAAGATTGTCCCCAAGGACAAAGTCAACCAACAGGCCAGAGGAGCGGCCTAATAAACAATAACAACATAGGGAGAGCAAGAAATGGAGGCCCAAGTGTTGGTCAGAGACCTCAGAATCAAAATAAGCCAACCACAGGAAGAGTATTTACAATTAGAGGAGCTGAGATCTCAAAGTCAGCTGGGTTAATTCAAGGTATGTGTTTAATTGGAGATAAGTTGGTATCAGTTTTATTCGATTCAGGAGCTACACATTCTTTTATATCTACCTCTTGTGCTGAATTTTTGGGATTCGAAATTGTTGATCACGATTATAAGTTGACTATCACAACTCCCTCGGGAGAAAGAATGGTAACTTATTCAGTCTGTGTAGACTGTCCAATAATCTTAGAAAATAGAAGATTCTTAGTAGATCTTGTGGTACTCCCGCTACAAGACCTAGATGTCATCTTAGGAATGGATTGGTTATCAGCCAACGATGTCAACTTGAGATGCAAGGAGAAAATTTTTACATTTGGAGAAGATAGTGGAGAAATCAGCAAAGCTGAAACCCTCACTCAAAGTTTTATGATGCTATTCTCCATGTCAGTAGGAGAAACCCCTAGTGTGGAAAATTTTCCCGTAGTCTGTGAATTCCCGGAAGTCTTTCCAGAAGAAGTTCCAGGTTTACCACCGGTTAGGGAAGTGGAATTTTCTATAGACTTGGTTCCAGGAACTGGACCAATTTCTATATCTCCTTATCGAATGTCACCCTCAGAGCTTGCGGAGTTAAAGAAACAATTAGACGAGATGTTAGAGAAAGAATTTATTAGACCAAGTGTATCGCCATGGGGAGCTCCAATCTTGTTTGTGAAGAAGAAGGATGGTTCTTCTAGACTTTGTGTGGATTACAGACAACTCAATAAAGCCACTGTGAAAAACAAGTATCCTTTGCCTAGAATCGACGACTTGATGGATCAGTTAAAAGGAGCATCAGTATTCTCAAAGATTGACTTGAAGTCTGGATATCATCAGATCAGGGTGAAGGAAGATGATATTCCAAAAACAGCTTTTAGATCCCGTTATGGACACTATGAGTACTTAGTTATGCCATTTGGTTTGACTAATGCTCCAGCAGTATTCATGGATTACATGAATAGGATCTTTAGGTCATACTTAGATCAATTTGTTGTAGTTTTCATTGATGACATTCTGATTTATTCCAAGAATGAGGTAGAGCACAGAGAACATTTGAGAATTGTGCTACAGATATTAAAGGACCTTCAATTGTACGCGAAATTCTCGAAATGTGAATTTTGGTTGAAGGAGGTACAATTTCTTGGTCATGTAATTAGTAAAGAAGGTATTGCAGTAGACCCAAGTAAAGTCGAAGCAATAACAAAGTGGGAGAGTCCAAAGAATGTTGGCGAGATTCGAAGTTTTCTTGGACTAGCTGGATATTATCGGAGGTTCATTGAAGGATTTTCAAAGATCGCTTTGCCCATGACTCAGTTAACGAGGAAAGGTAAAAACTTTGAATGGACTAAAGAGTGTGAAGAAAGTTTTCAGAAGCTAAAGGAAAGATTGACTTCATCACCAATACTCATCTTACCAGACCCATTAGGAAATTTTGATGTGTATTGTGATGCGTCATATCAAGGTCTTGGGTGTGTGTTGATGCAAGAAAGGAAAGTGATAGCTTATGCATCAAGACAATTGAAGGTGCATGAGAGGAACTACCCAACTCACGACCTAGAGTTAGCGGCAATTGTGTTTGCCTTAAAGATTTGGAGGCATTATCTTTATGGATCAAAGTTCACTGTGTTAAGTGATCACAAAAGCCTGAAGCATTTATTTGATCAGAAAGATTTAAACATGAGACAAAGGCGCTGGATGGAATTCTTGAAGGACTATGATTTTGAGTTGCAATATCATCCCGGAAAGGCCAATGTTGTAGCAGACGCTTTGAGTCGAAAGAAACTTCATGTATCTGCAATGATGTTGAAGGAAGAAGAGTTGATTGACAAATTCGTGGATTTAAACTTAGGAGTACATCACAATGAAGGAAGTATATTCATAGGCGCTATTGTCGTGTCTAATGAATTTCTGAAATGGATCAAAGATGAACAACAACTTGATGACCGTCTAGTGAGCATAAAGGAAAATATAAGAAATGGTCAAAATGGAGAGTTTAACATAAGGAGTGATGGAATCCTAAGGTTTAAAGAAAGGTTGTGTGTACCTCAAAATCAGGATATTCAAAAGTTGATTTTGGAAGAGGGCCACAAAAGTAAGTTGAGTTTTCATCCAGGAGCCACAAAGATGTATCAAGACTTGAAGAAAATGTTTTGGTGGGTTGGAATGAAGAGACATATAGCAGAATATGTTCAAAGTTGCTTGGTATGTCAGAAGGCAAAGATTGAACATCAGAAGCCAGCCGGATTGCTACAACCTTTAGATATTCCAGAGTGGAAGTGGGACGGAATAGCCATGGATTTTGTAACCGCTTTGCCTAAGACTCAGAAACAACATGATGCAATTTGGGTGATCATTGATAGGTTGACAAAGAGTGCACATTTCATTCCCATCAACCAGACGTTTAAATTAGAGAGACTAGCTCAGGTATATGTAAAGGAGATTGTTAGATTGCATGGAATACCTTCAAGTATAGTCAGTGATAGAGATCCCAGATTCACATCAAATTTTTGGCATCAGTTGCATTTAGAGTTAGGAACAAAACTGAGGTTAAGTTCAGCTTATCATCCCCAAACGGATGGCCAGTCTGAGAGGACGATTCAATCGTTAGAGGATTTGTTGAGAGCTTGTGCTCTTGAACACAAAGGAAGTTGGGACGAGTTCTTACCATTGATTGAGTTTACTTACAACAATAGTTTTCACTCAAGTATCGGCATGGCTCCATATGAAGCATTATACGGAAGAAAGTGTCGTACACCTTTATGTTGGTATGAGGTTGGAGAAAATAAAATATTGGGTTCAGAATTCGTGCAACAAACGACAGATCAGGTTAAACTTATTAGAGAAAAAATGAAGGCAGCACAGGACCGTCAAAAGAGTTATAATGATAAGAGGAGAAGACCTTTGGAGTTCGAGGCAGGAGATCACGTGTTCATTAGGGTAACTCCTAGGGCGGGAATTGCACGAGCAATCAAAACTAGGAAGTTAACACCAAGGTTTATCGGGCCTTTTCAAATTCTACGGCGGATTGGACCTGTAGCGTATCACATTGCTTTGCCGCCAAACTTGTCTAATCTTCATGATGTATTTCATGTATCACAACTGAGGAAGTATTATCCGGACCCTTCACATGTCATTGAGCCTGAAACTGTGGAACTTAGAGATAATTTGGAATATGAGGCTATACCTGTCAAGATCTTAGATCATCGTATTAAAGAACTTCGTGGAAAGCAAATACCATTGGTTAGAGTCGTGTGGGATGATGTAACTGGTGATTCTACTTGGGAAAGAGAAGAAGACATGCGTCAGAAGTATCCACATATGTTTTAGGTACGCTAAATTTCGAGGACGAAATTTCTTTTAAGGGGGGTGGTAATGTAACATCCTAATTTTTCCATACACTAAATAATATATCTAGTTAGATTTGAGATTTTAACAATGCTAGTTATTAAAAATTAAATGTTGAAACTAACACTTATAATAATTAATTTATTAATTAATTACTTTTTATATTTATTACTTTTATTCTTCAATTTGAATATCATCGTTTCATTTTATAAACTAAACTTTGAAATTTAAATTGGTACTTAAAACCCTTAACTTTAAGTTAATTAATTATTCATATTATTATTATCATTATTGTTGTTCTTGTTTTGTTATTATTAATTGATTTTATTTTATTTGAATATTATCATTTTACTCTATAAACCAATTAATAAATAAAATAATCTTAAGACAATAAAAATATCAAATAACTATCCTTTTTACTATTTTTATTATTATTAATATTATTAACATTTTACTTTTTATAAAAGAAATATATATCTCATTTTCTATTAATATCCTACATAATATTATGTCATGAAATCAAGCTCCCATACCTTTGTCATAAATTATTTTCACAAAGTCATACTAGAACACCTAAAGCACTATTGATGAAAGATTAGTAAATATTTGATAGAGACATATTTACTAGCAAGAGTTGAAAAGTTGGAAGGTATGGGCAAAAGATGATAAATTATGTTATTTTAATATTTTACAACTAGTATAAATAGGGGTCTCTTCCACCCCATTTTCATTCATTCAATCACAAATCATCTTTCTTACTTCTTTACTTCTTTCCTTCTCTAATTTCTTCATATAGCAATATTAGTTTTAGTTATCGAAGTTCCCACGATATCGGTTCGTAACCTTTAGAGTATTTTGTGGTAAAAGTTCTTCTAAAGTTTCAAGGGAGTTTTATACGTCAAAGTTCTGCCCAAATCATTTTCATAAGTAATCGGTTCTTGGCAAAGATCGAAGACAACACTTGTGGACTTTCAACAACACTCAACAAAAGGTGGGGGCAAGATTTCGTATACGATTGGGACGGTTAGCGTAAAATAACTTAATATATATGTGTGTAGTGGTGACCTAAGCCCTACTAGCGATAAATAATTAAGGAGAGCCTATTCTCAAATAATGATTTTCACAAATCACTAGGCGAGGTTACGCCGGCCTTAATTAATTATCATAGGAATAATCTTTGACAATTTGGTATTGTATTGTGCTTGCATTATTCGGTTAATTTTATAATTGTTTATTTTATTTATACTTGAATGATTGTGATTGATAGATTAAGGAAATAATCGGTTAATGAGAGAAAAACATTGCTAGATATTAAGTAATTGATCCCCATTAACATAAGGAAAGTTGGATACAATGAGTAGTTATATTTGGTTGGGTTCTGGCTAAGGAAAGACTTGGTCGACTATGCCGTTTACAGTCCACCTCTCTTACCTGGGAAGTTAACCATACAATTACCCATTATACAAACTGAACTTATTATGTAAGGACAAAGATCAAATATGGCAAGACATTGAATGGATTTGGTACTCAACCTAAGTATCTAGATAATAAGTATAACTTGAAAAGTTGATACGATAATTCCCCATTATTAACTTAATACTTATGGCTAAGAGTTGCCACAAGATGAGTGAGTGATCATATAGACTTGCATTAAGGAATGTGTAAGTCCACCGCCGTGCGGTATGGGACGCACGAGGTTGATCAGTCGCCTGCAATCCCGACGGGGATTATTATCTATGCATGCTAGGCAAGACAAGGTTCTTGGCCTGAATTCTCAGGGACGATCGACTTATAACACCTAGGCTCCATGTGAAGTTAGGTGGCGTAGCTCTTGGTAATTGGGAGTACGTTGGTGGCATGTGGTCTAGTGATATCTGATCTTGGTAAATGGGATAGATATCATTGACAGCGTTTAGTGGCCTGAGTCAGCATATAGTTCAGGGATGCATTAGAATAAATAAAGTATATGTAATTGTGGGTATAAGATACGCTTGTTTGTATAAATATGGTTTCCATATATATTATTATTTTACACATTCATTCCCACTTTTAAACTTGTACATGAATCTTAGCCCTGTGTCATTTTTGTTTTGCATTTTGGATTATTTTATGACGATCAGACGATGAGCTCGAATCTTGCGTACTTCCCGACAACTCAGAAGGAAAGGATATGAAGTGACGTGGAGATGTGTTACTATAACATCTAGATTGGGAGCTGTTAGTGTTTTGTCAAACGCTAATCACATCCCTACTACTACAGTCAGTATAAGTGTCAGTCTTGTTGGACTTAGGAGGTCCCTTTTGGTATGCTTTCTTTTTGGTTTCCTTTCTGTACTTTTATTTTATGTTTTATCTATGTGGCAAGGCCGCTAGTCTTAACGGTGTCAAACTCTGTAAAATATATTTGAAGCATATGTATGTGAAACAGTATGTTTTTAAATAATTAAGTATTGTCCTTTAAAAATTTCAAATTTTTCTGTATTTTTATAAGGTTTCATTAGAATTCCACTAATGGGACATAGGCTGTCTCACATGAGCTCGGTGCAAACGTCATCGCCCAACACAAGCTGAATTCAGGTTTGAAAGGAAAGACAGAATTAAGCTCGTGTGCAAGAGGACCAACTCCGATTACAAGAGAGAAGCAGAGTCCTGTTCAGAGACATAAGATCTCATCAGAAAGATCAGGGAAATCCATCAGAAAAAACAGGGCATCAGCAATCCATATCCAGTCCATCAAAACCAAACCAGTTCAGATATCAAACAAATCAAATGAAATCCGAGCGAATCCATATCCGAAAATAGGGGCAAGTAACATTCAATCAAGGAGTTCTGAAAATGGAAAGCTTCGAATCAGATCAGAAAAAAAATCATATCAGAAGCTGGTGCTAAAAACCCCAACAAAATCAAATCGGATCCATCAAAATCAATGAGAAAATAACACAAATCAGATATGGTCCAAGCCCATTCAACAAAGAAATGAAGATTATATAATGAGAACAAGTTCACCTGGTAAACCCTAGACAAAAAACGGCAAAGCGAAACATCAAAAACAACAATCACATATCGCAGCGGAAGAATATAAGCGAGAGAACCAGAACGAAGTCACCTTTGTTCAGATCCTAACGTTGCGTGGACGACAAAACCTCAGATCGTTCAAACGGAAGACCACCGGCGCCGTTTTAACCAAACGACGGGCAATCAACCGTTTCGGGCCTCAGCTCACTTCATCATCGGCCGCCGGAAACCACCAACAATCGCCGTTTCCAACCCTTAAACGTAAGCACGGGATTTATCATTGTCGTATATTTAACGGTTTGAAGTTGAATCTCTTTCAGGTTTCTCAGTATGAGAGAGATTCATCATGAAGTGGATCGAAGAGAATCGAGAGAGAAGAAGAAGAATGCAAACGGCGCCGCGAGGATAACAGGGTTATGAAACCCTAATTGTAGCTTTTGTTAATCATCAACCGGGTTGGGTCCGGAAGTAAGTACCGGCCCAACCCCTTTTATTTTTATAAACTGTTTTTTTAAAATTTTTTATTTTATTTTGATTTTTATAATTAAAAACTATTTTTAAAAAACCTTTCTTTGTATAAAATTTGAATTTGTTTTTTTAAAAAAAAAAAAAAACTTTCCTTTATCATAAATAAAAAACCTCTTTTTTTCATATAATAAAATAAAAAACCTTTTTAAAAATAATAACTAAAAATGTCTTTTTTTTTTTTTAAAAAAAATAATAATAAATAATAACATCAAATCTTTTCAATTTGTAGATAATTAAATTAAAACCATTTTTTCGAAAATTAAAATTAATCTTTTTTATGTTAACATCTCTTCACTTAATCAAATTTCTTTCTTTAAAAATAACAAAAATCTCCAATATTGCATTTTTTTCTCCTGACCCGTTCCCTTACTGTCTAACTTTGTTTACTAACGGTGTTCATCATTTGCAGCTCATGTTTACTACTATTGCGTGTCTGGTTTATTTAAATTTCATCATTATTGTAACTGCTTCTCGGTTGTAACCTCGCGAACCCTAACAATCGCGCTTTAATTACTTCCTTTAAATTTCTGCTTGCATGGTTAAATTAGGACATTATTCTCTGTTTGCATAGTTCAATTATTTCACACATTTATCAATTATTCTGTCACATTATACACATCCGAAGGTTAGGTCTAGCTTTTGGTCGCCGCACCAATAGTCCTCAACTTCAAACCCCTACAAATTACAAACCCTAATTTGCACAAATGCCTCGCCGCAGGCAAAGTTACAATTTTACCCCTAGCATTAGGTCAAAGAGTCGCCGTGCTCATTTTAGGGTTTCCCGCCGTGGAATCCCTAATTTAACCCTATTACAACTTAACAATTCAACGTAGAGATTCAGAGTTTCTACACTCCACGTAAGCCTGTCCTTAAGACATGTTTATTCCCCTTGAGACCTTGGCCACAGTCAAAAAGTCTCTAACCTCCCTTTTGAGGGGAACTACGATTACTCTGATTCCACTCCCGTAAGGATACGTAGGCACAAGATGCGATGTCTTGCCGAGTAAACTTAGAATTAACCCCTTAGGTCTCCTTTCTCACTTTTAATCCCTTTGTGCATATACCTTAAGCAAATGAAAAAAGCAAATAGTAAATATCTGAACAAAAGGTTCCCGTAGAGTACTACGGAAGTTTAGGGTGCTAATACCTCCCCTAATCTTAACCAACCACCGAACCCTAGAATTTCCCCGCATTGTGTTTACGATGCAAAAATAGGTTTTCCCTTTTTGACCTTTTCCCTCGGATAAATCAAAGAGCGGTTGTGAATTGAATTGCGATTCAAACTAATTAATAGTTTGTGATCCTATTTCCACCGCAACATTAACAATCCATCTTTTGTCTCTCTTTCAAAAGTGAAATTCATTGATCAAGAGTTGAGCATAGGATTCATGCTTCACTTCCAAGAGATTATCGTGGCAAGATTCATTCAGGATAAGTTCCCAATAGTGAATTCAAGTTTCAATTAATTTATTCAATATTCAATAGTGATCCTCAAAGTTCAAGGTAATCGAAAAGTTGGAAAGCCTATACCCATTACAAATCCAAAGGGTGTTACTACAATTTCACAGTGAAAATCTGTCACTTAAGCATTAAGCAAGAATTGAAGATTTGTTTTAACTTATCTAAATCCAAAGAGTTTCAAAGCATGATTGTGAGTTCAACGACTCAACATGGTCTTCGCGCACCGTCAAAGACATCTTCGAAGCCAACATACCCCAACCACGTACGTCGTGAAGCCGTTAGAACATCTTTTACTTTTGCCATTCTAAGAACTCATTGAGTCTCCTTCATTTCAAGTTATACGATTGTGTATTATTGTAAATTTTGATTTTGTTTGCTTTATGTTTATCTGAGAAAGATTGAAAGGGAGGAAGAGTGAAAGGGAGGAAGAGTCGAATGGAGGAGAAGAAGAATGAAGGAGAGGTCGAGAACGAGAGCGATGTTTGAAGGAGAGAAGAGAGAGTGGCCGCGAGAGGAAGGGATTAGGGTTCCAGGATTTGTGACTCTGTTTTTGTGCGAGTGGGTCGGGTAACCCAAGTTGATTCCTGACCTAGCCCATCATTTGGGTTTTTCTTTGTTTGTTTTTTTTTTCTTCGTTTTTTGTTGTGTGTGGGCCTTGGGCCCATTATTTTTCAAAGAGAAATTAGGATGTTTATTCTTTTAAGTTTTTACTAAAATATTTAATTTTCAAACTATTTTTTTCTTAATTAATTTATTTAATTTCAAATCTAAATATTAATTAAATTAGTTAACTACTAATAAAGTTTGTTTAATTTCAAATAAAATTTAATTTTTACTTATTCAATCATTTAGTTGGTTAAACTATTAATTAGTAAATTAATTTTGATAGAATTCCAATTTAATTAACTATTTAGTCTAGTTAATCTAAATTTTGGTTTAGACATTTTGCTATAAATTAATCAGGAATTATAGGTCTTAGTTTAACTAATTTACGTTATTCTTTTAATGTAATCCTTGATGTATATGTTTGGGATCAAATCTTGATTTTGGTATCTTATATTTTGAGTTCTTGATTTACATATTCACATGTTGTTATCCATTCTGTAGCATTTGAGGATCATCACTTTAATTTTCTGTTACTAAGCATATATTCCAAAGAAAATAATTATTCCATTGACTGCCAGGTCAACCTTAACGTTTCAAGTCCTAGGATTAGGATTGGAGTCGCCACACTCCACTTAATATCCTTCCATGGACACTCTTTTACAATTTCATCCTAGCCCTAGGGTCGGAGTCACCGTACTCCACGTAAGTTCCCGTCGTGGATACTTACCCTTCTTTTTCAACTTAACTTCAAACTTAGAATCGGAGTCGCCGCACTCCACGTAAGTGTCTCACTATGAACACTTACCTCCCCTTGGAACCTTAACCACAGTCAAGAAGTTCCTCACCCTCTTTGAGGGGAACTACGAATACTCTGATTCCATTTCCGTCAGGATACGTAGGCACAAGATGTGATTTCTTGGCGAGTATACTTAGGACTAACCCCTTAGGTCTCCCTTCAACCCTTTGGCATACCTTATAATAGATAGATACCAAATAACATATTAAACAAGAGGTTCCTGTAGAATACTACAGATGCTTAGGATGCTGACACCTTCCCTATGTATAACCAACCCCCGAACCCTAGATCTCCCCGCATTGTGTTTACGATGCAAATTAGGTTTTTCTTTCTTTAACCTTTCCTTAGGATAAATCAAAGACCGGTTGTGAATTTAAAGATTTGCAATTCAAGTTAATTTGATAGCTTGATATCTTATTCTCACCGCAACAGAAAATGGCGACTTCACTAGGGAACAACTATACCATTCGAGGGTTACCCCTAACTTGTTCATTTATGTTATTTGTTGAATATATATATATATATATATATATATATATATATATATATATATATATATATATATATATATATATATATATATATATATATATATATATATATATATATATATATATATATATATATATATATATATATATATATATATATATATATATATATATATATATATATATATATATATATATATATATATATATATATATATATATGACTGTACCTGCTTGGGTTATATGTTGTTGTGAGATAAGTCTTACACCCGGACTTGAGCATACTTATGATAGGAAGGTGATATATTCGACGAGGCTTATAGGGAGTGATTCCCGACCAAGATGACTTGAGAATCACCGCTCAGTTGATGCCTCTTGAGAATAGTGTTGTTGAACGAATATTCGTGAAGACATCATTACTATCAACCTAGGAGTCTGTGATACTGGGAACCTTTAGTTACCTTTTTACACAACTTTGGTCTTTCTTAGGATGTAGTGCGATGACTATGAGGGAGTAGTCCCAAAGTAGTTTATACACGATACTACACTCAAAAGAGGTTCTCTTGTGAATATTGTTAACCATCGAGTATTAGGGAAATTGATAATATCAGAAATATGGACTGATGACTTTGGGAACCTTTTAGAACCCTTGTTTTGCATGTACAATTAACCCTTAATACATACCTTTCGGGATGGGTAGACCATGACCCCATGCTTATGACCCTCTAACCTAGGACTTTGTTTGCTTATCTGCATATGTGTGTTTATTCATCCATACATTCAAGCATTCATAACATTTTGGCTTCAAGGAATTTAATTGCTCTCCCTTTGCAAATTCAATAAAAATCTAAACTTTTTCAGCCTTTCCAAAATCATTCGCAACTTGCTTTGGATTCCTTGAAATCACTGCATTGCATTACATTCATTTTTTTGCATGTGCATGTTCCTTCTGTTTTTTCTCATTTTGTTTTCTCGCCTTCAGTTCTTTCACCCTGAGTCCTCTGCACTAGTACAACACAAGAGCTCGAGCTCGTAAAAAGATGGTGGAACAAAATCAAAAACTTGAGTGTGTCAGCAATGAATTAGAAGACCTTCGGGGAAGTATGGGGCAGATTATGGAGATGTTACTACCAATACTGTTGTGGACCCTCAGCCATCTATTGTTATTACTGCAAGTGTACCTCCATTGTGTACCTCAAATGCAAGTGTACCTCCATTCGAAAAATACGATTCTCGCGATGGACGCGGAAAAAACATTCGAACAGAGTCGCCACCGAACTTTATTCATTCTAATGGAGGAATAGGAAAATATTGATAAAACCTTTAAAGAGATAAGAACATGGTCATCGCAACCAAATTCTAGGTTCGGGAGTCGATTATGCAAAGGGAAGGTATTATCACCCTCTACGCCCGTTGTACTCAATGGGAACCTCTTGATTCAATTCGAGAGAAAGATTAGCTAGGTCGTTTATCTTCTAAAGGGTTTGCTTACTTAGGGGAAAATGAGTGGTTTCATATTAGGGTGCTCGCCAAGGATTGGGGCCCTTGTGCCTACATACTCCCTTGTGAAATGGGAAAGTCAGAGCATCGTAGTTTGTGGGGCTACGGGAAAAGGAGAGAATTATGGTAAAAATAAAAAGGTAGCTCGCTAGGATCTCGCAATCCTATGCCTACGTATTCTCATTGATAAATGAGAAATCAGAGCATTCGTAGTTTGGACTATGGTTGGTTGGTTTTACGTGAACGAGTGTTTAAGTCACATTCTAACTGCTAAACATTGGCTTATCTACTCACTAGGGGAGGATGAAGCACTAGTTCATATGCGCGGAAGAAGGGAATAAACAATGTTCTTTGGGAAAGGTTGTTTGAGTTGTGGGTCGCACGGTGGCGAGAAATTAGTGTTTGGAAAAGTTTCAATCGCACAGGGGCGAAAAAAGAGAGTTTGTCATATTGGACGTTTTGCTCGAGGTGACGATTACCTGAAGCTTAAGAAAGGCTCCTCGGATCCAAATAATCGGGAGAGTGAGTCAAAGACTTGACACTCTCTCTTTTTCAACCTTAATTGTGAAGGAATTGGATATGGTTTGAGTAAGTTGATCGGATGACGATTACTCAAAGCTTAAGAAAGGCTCCTCGGGCCCAAGTAATCGAGAGGGTGAGTCAAAAACTTGACTCTCTCTCTCTTTTCCATCTCGACAAGAGGTTGTGTTTAGAAAACATTTGAACAATGGGAGATAGTTAAAGTATTTTAAACGGATGAGGATTACTTAAAGCTTAAGAAAGGTTTCTCGGGCCCAAGTAATCAGAAGAGTGAGTTAAAGGCTTGACTCCCTCTCTTTTCATCTTATATTATGAAAGATTTTTGATATAATTAGAGTAAATTAATCGGATGATGATTACTCAAAACTTAAGAAAGGCTCTTCGGGCCCAAGTAATTGGGAGAAAGAGTCAAAGGCTCAATTCTATCTCTTTTTCATCTAAGTGTTTAGGAAAATAGATTTGAATTCGTTTATCGGATTATAATGCAATTGTACGAGCTTAAGAAAGGCTCTTCGGGCCCAAACAATTGAGGATAGGAATTGAAGGCTCCATTCCAACTCCATTTTCATCTCTTATTGAAATTATGTTTAAGTATGGTTAAGTATATTAATTTTAATTTAAGAAAAAAGCTCGATGGGGGATCGAGGTTTAAGAGTGCAAGGGCAAGAAAGAAAATAGTCAGGGGGAACAAACTCCTAATATTGCCACACGAAGGATTGAAAACCTAATGCTTCGCCTACTTCAGAAATTAAATCGAGTTCGGAATCTTGAAAGATCAAGTGAGTACACACAAGTAAACAATTATCAACAGAACAATGTTGTGATCTCAGTTAGGGAGCAAAACTGAGTGACTCTTTGTTCTCAACCAAAAGAACGATGTCGTGATCTCAGCCAAAAGGCAAGACTGAGTGACTTTTCGTTCATCACAAAGCATGATAAAATGGTAATAAACAAAACCAAAGTATAAATTGAATTGGCATACAATCCAAACACACAACTAGGAGTGAAGAATCCTCGATCAACAACAAGCAAAGACAGTAGCAACGACAACACTTCAGCACAACACCATCGTAATTTCCAGCAAGCACATAACTCCTATCTTCACAGCAAAAGTGTATTCATCAGCATCTTTTCCTACATCCAAGCAACTTATGCACAAGGAAAGTTTAACAACATCAACCAACTAGAATTCGTACGCAATTCCAAACATCAACAAGATCGAGCAGGCACAAACACCTCGAGTATCAAAGCACAAATCTCATCAAGAAGAAAAGCCAAAGTTAATTTCCAAGATTCTGAAAGAACTTAACAAGAAAATCAATCTAAGATTCCACAAGAATTTATACGAGACTTAAAACTCCATGAAATTCAATTGAAAACAAAACTAACATTCAAACAATATTCAATAGGGAGCTCAAATAAAATCAACTAGGACAATAATTACAAGATTCAACTAAAAATGAAGGATTTAATCATAAAAATCTAATCAAGTTAAAACTAGTTTCTAAACAATCTCAAAATGATCCAAAATTGGATTTACAATTAAAATATCAAATTAAAACTTATCAAAATCTAGTTAGTAAAAAATCTAATAACAAAATCATAATAATCCAAGATCGAGATAATTAAAATCTAGCGAATTAAATACATTAACCAAAATCTAAATTAACATTAATTAAGGCTTAAATAAAAAATAACAAGAATTAAAATACTAACAACAATGATCAGTAGGGTGTAGCAGACTGGGGAGGAGTATGAATCTTTATGGGCTTTGAGCCCACCCATCCTCTTCCAAAACAAATGATAAAAAAAACAGCAGGCCTTTAAGCAAAGCCCACAAATCCTCTTCCATGTTGTTTACCGCGTCCATAGCTACTTGAGAGAAGACATAAAGATAAACAAAAAAATAAGAACCATTATCTACATGATAGAGGCACCATGACATGTCAGGTTAAAATAAAAGCAAGCCCAAAAAATCAAAAAGGAAAGAAGGAAATCACGCTCAGACGACTTCATCAACATCGCGAGGTACACAATTAAAAAAAACGCGACAAATATATTCATGACTAGCTCAAAATTTCTTCAATTCGTCATCACTTGTGCACCTTAATGGCGACGAACAAATCCAGGTCATAAAATGGTTTTGCTCCAACCTTAAAGTGTGATACCCTTCCGTCTTGACGTCATCTTCCTCCGTGTATAATGACCGCTTCAGATCGTCTTCACCTTCGCGTTTTCGTCCGTCTTTGGTTCGAGTCCCAGATTCAGACTCTTTTCAGGTTTGTATGGGATTTACATGATTTCATTTTTTCTTCTTCCTTTCTGATCCATTGCGAGTTTGTTCTACTCTTCTTCTTCTACCTCTATGTGTATGTGTTTGGGGATTCGGAGGTTGTTGTGGTTTGGTTGAAGATGTGAAGGACTTGTGGGTTTTAGAATATTTGAAGGTTCTGGGGATTGAAGGAGATTCGAAGAAGGGTAGCGAATTGATGAATTTTGGGGTTGTTACAGTGAGGAAAAGTTGTGAAGGAGAGTTGAAGGTTGTTGAATCGACGTGATACGACGAGATTGATGGCGAACGTGAGGTTATATGTTATTCTGTTGAGTTTGAGATATGGAGGGTGAGTTTTGTTTGGTGGTTTATTACGGTGAGGAGTTTCACGATTTGTATCCGTTGAATCGTAAAACCATGGTGGTGATGTATACTTTATACAATGGAAATGAAGAAGAGTTTTTTTTTGTTATTGGTGATAGGGTAGAAATGTGTGTTGTATTTTTTGTTGATGAAATGAACAAAGGTCCACCCAAAAGAAAAGTTGGTGTCCATTCTTAAGAGAAAGCCCCCCTTTTTTGTCGTTGGGATTCTCTATCCATTGCTGAAGGTGTGGCTTGATATCCTCCTTAATTTTCGTTGTGTGGTTTTGCAGGTAGTGCCCGTTTTTTGCAGGTTGTACAAATTGTCATTTGCATGGAAACATGAGTATAGGTCGTACGAATTATGGTTACCAATTGTAGCCATATGGTGAATTCTGAAGGTTTTTGTAGAGTGCACGAATTTCGGTTCTGTGCTCCAGGATCGTGGAGCTTGAGTTGCTGTCGGTTTTGTCGTTTTTGTCCCTGCACCTTCATTGCAGCGGATTCCTCTTGTATAATTTGGGCCTTAATTGTAATGTGACATGGTCTCTTGATTTGTAGCCTCAATCAACTGTTAACTCCATGAACTTTTAATTTTATTTTATTTTATTTTTCCTAGTTTTCTTGTGACCAAAGTTGGAATATGGGCCTTTACTTTTTGTGTAACATGTATGCGTTTCTTTATTATGAGACTTTTATTTTTGAATGAAAGGGATCCTTTTATTTTGTAGAACTTTGGTATATTCTTTTTGGAATTTTTGTGAAATAACGTGAAATGAACTTGGTAAAATTGGGACTATAACATAGACCTTTGAATAAAATTGAATTTGGATGGATATTTGGATAATGGTTTCAACATTGGACTTTGAAATGTGAAAACTTGTAATGAATTCGAGATTGATACGAAATTTGAAAGGTGAAACCAACATGAACTATATTTAAATTTTTTACTAAATCACGACATTCTAGATTCTTCTTTGTACATGGAGCAATAGCGGGATCTTGAGAAATAGTTATCTTGCATCGAACTTAAACCACGAGGCCAAACTCACCAAACTTGGATATCTTGCAATTTCACCCCACTCCACGAATCTTGTTCATCCCCTGAATGGTGATACGAAGGAGAGACATTCAGACCAAGAAAAGCCTCACTTGATGACATCTAACATACCCTTGATAACTTGATTCCATGCATGATCTACTCTTCAAATCAACTGCGTAAATTATTTTAACACCCGCAACCAATTATCCATGTGAAGAGCTGGAGTGAGGTCACACACTCTTATTCCCATCTTCATGACCTATATCCTAGAGAATCATGGCCAAAGGCCAAATAATCATCTAAGGGAAGATCGAAGAAGCAACACAAAGTTGGATTCAAGAAAAACAAGGTAGGACAAATTTAGGGTATGACAAGCACCTGCTGCAGTTCCCATTGCTCAACAAGTCCAACAAGTTGTTCCTTTGGTTATTGAAACTCCTCATGTGATTCCAAATTTTGCGCCATTTGTTGTTCATACTCATGTGCAACCATATTTCAATGAGCATCAACCGGTATATAATGTCCCTGACATGAAAGAAGATGAAGATGAATGTCATGAAAAACTCAGAGAAAATGTGGAAACTATTGACAAAAGGTTGAGAATGATGGAAGGAGATCAAATCTTTGGTGTTGCTGCTAGAGAAGTGTGTCTTGTATCTGGTCTGGTTTCCCCTCCAAAGTTTAATACTCCTATATTTGATCACTATGAAGAAGCTACATGCCCAAAAATTCATTTGATCATGTACTATCGAAAAATGGCCGCTCATGTTAAAAATGATAAACTGATGATTCATTGTTTCCAAGACAGTTTGAAGGGTGCTTCATTGAAGTGGTATTTAAGTCTAGATCAGTCTTGCATTAAGAGTTTCCAAGATCTATCTGATGCTTTTATCAAACATTACAAATACAATATGGATATGACTCTTGATCAAAGACAACCATTGACTATGTCCCAGAAGAGTTCTGAGTCATTCAAGGAATATGCCCAGAGATGGAGAGAGATTGCTTCGCAAGTAGAACCTCCTTTGGCTGAAAAAGAACTTGTTGATTGGTTCGTTGATATTGTTCGTTCTAAATTCTATGAAAGAATGGTTGATAGTATGATTGCTAACTTTTCTGATATTGTTGATGTTGGTGTGAAGGTATAATTGAGTCTGAAAAATGGAAAGATGTCAAGTACTGCTGGTAGTTCAAGCTCCAACAAAGACCATGCCAAGAAGCCTTCATTTAGTTCTCATAAGAAGAAATAGGTTGAAACTAATGCTGTGATATCAGGTAGAAGAAGAAATCAACCTTGGCAACATCAGCAAAACTATGTTCAATAAGGTTACCCTGTTCAATTTGCTCAACAACCGTATGTAGTTGTTGTTACACCTGCTTTCAATCAACAAGTTCCTGCATATCAGCCTGTGCAATCGACTCCTGCTTATCAACCACATGTTTATCAACCTCCTCCTGGTTATCAGCCTGCACAAGTTATCAACAAGCGCCCAACGCCCCTGCCTATCAACAACCGAAGAATCAGGCACCTCACCAGAATGTTCCTAACAGAAGACAGTACAAGCCATGTCCTCCTATTCGGATGACTTATACCAAGTTGCACCCTTCATTAGTACAACAAGGTTTGATAACTACAAGAGCTTTGGGTCCACCCCCTAATTCGCTGCCAGTTAATTACAATCATAATGCTCATTATTTATTTCATGAAGGGGCACCTGACCATGATCTAGAAAGTTGTTACGCTCTCAAGCACCTTGTAAGATAGTTAATAGAGAAGAAAATGATGTCATTTGATGATCCTCAACCTAATGTTAAAAGCTTGCCTACTCATGGGTCTGTTAATGCCATTGACGAGGTATCTGACGAGAGCCTAATTCTTGATGTTTCCCAGATTAAAACTCCTCTCCGAGTCTTCCATTCAAAGTTGTTTGGGGCAGGTTTAGTAAATGTTGGCCATGATGATTGTACAAATTGTGATGTCAGTGCCAAGGGTTGTATGTTGGTTCAGAATGATATTCAAAGCTTGATCAATGATGGTTTCCTACAAGTGAGTAGCAAAGCGAAGAAGGACGAAGTTGCTGCGATTGAACCCATCTTCAACTTACCGGAACCAAGTGCTAAAATACCTGTTTTCAAATTGCCAAAATCAAGTTCTACAGTACCTATTTTCAGTACACCAAAACATATGTTCAACGTGTCAGAATCCGTTGTTGCTTCTGCAATTAATCAGCCAAAGCCGGTGATTATTCAAAAACCCAGTCCTTTTCATTTCAGAGACTCTAAAGTTGTACCTTGGAAGTATGATATGACCATGATTGACAAAGAATCTATGAAGGTTATTCTGAGGGAAGAATTGAAAGGTGTTGGTGAAGATGTGACTAATATAGTTTAGGCAAGCAATATGACAAGAAGTGGTCGTATTTATACTCCCTGTTTCAATGAGGCCCCATTTAAGGAAATTGTTACCACTGTGCCTGCCAAAGACAGAGGGAAAGAAGCAATTGCAAATGATGAAGATGACGAGTTCCTGAGGATCCTCAGAAAAAGTGATTACAAAGTCATTGACCAGCTTCACCAGACTCCTTCTAAGATCTCAATCTTACCACTGTTGGTGAATTCACCTGCTCACCGAGCTACATTACATAAGTTGTTGGCTCAAGCTCGTGTTGCCCAAGACATTAATACTGGTCAGTTTGATAGTGTGATTGCAAATATTACTGCCTGCAATACTCTTAGCTTCAGCAATGAGGAGTTGCCAATGGAAGGTCAGAATCACAACCTTGCTTTACACGTGTCTGTGAAATGTCAGGAAGATAATTTATCAAGGGTACTTGTGGATACCGATTCCTCTTTAAATGTTTTACCTAAGAGGGTTCTTACTAAGTTGGCTTACAAAGAAAAGGAGATGAGACCTACTTCTTTAATAATCAAGGCTTTTGATGGTTCCCGCAGGACTGTAATTAGAGAAGTGGAGCTACCGATCTTAATTGGACCGCATGTATTCAACATCACATTCCAAGTGCTGGATATAAATCCTAACTATAATTGTGTACTTGGAAGTCCATGGATCCATACTATTGGCGCTGTAACTTCAACACTACATCAGAAGATGAAGTTTGTGATTGATGATAAGTTGGTCATTGTACATGGTTAGGAAGATTTGATGGTAAGTAATTTGTCTTTGTTCCGTTATATAGAAACTAAGGAAGATGCTTTAGAAACTTCTTTCCAAGCACTTGAGATCGCTAATGTTGTCATGTTGAAAGTTGAAGAATCAGTGGGCAAGAGTAATCCATCTTTCACATATTTCAAGAGTACCAGATCAACAATTGAAGGAGGCATACCTGAAGGTTGGGGAGAGGTAATAGATGTCAAGACCAAGATGAATTGCCATGGGTTGGGTTACAAACCAACTAATGATGGAGCTTCTGCCAAAGATCGTCTGAAGACTGTCCAAGAAATGTTTGTCAATGGAGGTTTCCAGGTCACTGCTATAGAAGATGATAATGAGGACGCAGACTTGAGCAATCTGGTATTCAAGTGTGATACAACTCTAGACAATTGAGAAACAGTAGAGATCCCCGTGATTTTTCCTTTGTCAAAGTAATTTATTTTTCTTTTATTTGTTGTTTTCAAAAATTCCATAGCTATGGCCAAAGCTACTGGATTATTTTGTAGGGCCACCTTTTCACTTTTAAATAATTATCAGTAAATGCATTTTGTTAAATTCTTGTTTGTTTCGTTTACCATTTTTTTTCGCTTTTACCATTAAAAGAAATTGGCAATCTTTCAAAACTAGAAAAAATAATATTTCTTCCTCTTGCATTTGTCTTTGCACATTTAATAAGATAAGCCTTCCAAAAATGCAGAATAATCCCAAACCCTGTTGAATTCAATGACCCTGCTCTCACTCCTAACTTTGATTCGCCCATTTATCAAGCTGAAGATGAAGGTGAGGAAGATTTTGAAATTCCCATTGAACTAGCAAGGTTGCTTGAGTATGAGTACACTAAACCTCAACTGCACAAAGAGCAGGTAGATCCGATTAATCTTGGCACCGGTGAAGAAAAGAAAGAGGTCAAGATTGGTACAACACTTGGGGCTGATGTCAAGCAGAGATTGGTTAAGCTTCTATAGGAATATGTCAATGTGTTTGCATGGTCGTATCAAGATATGCTCGGTCTAGACACTGATATTGTTGTTCATAAGTTGCCACTTAAGCCAGAATGCCCGCCTATCAAGCAAAAACTTCAAAGAACTAGACCTGACATGGATTTGAAGATTCGAGATGAGGTTAAGAAACAACTTGACGCAGGTTTTCTAACAGTTGTAAAGTATCCTGAATGGTTAGCCAACATTGTACCAGTGCCCCAAAAGGAGGATAAAGTCAGAATATGCGTAGACTACAGGGATTTGAACAAAGCAAGCCCAAAAGATGATTTTCCTCTACCACATATTGATACACTTATGGATAATATAGTCAGTTTTGCAGTTTTCTCTTTTATGGATGGTTTCTCCAGTTATAATCAGATCAAGATGGACCCTGCTGATAGAGAAAAAACTACATTCGTTACTCCTTGGGGAACCTATTGCTACAAAGTTATGCTCTTCAGTTTGAAGAACGCAGGGGGGACATATCAAAGAGCGATGGTCACTCTCTTTCATGACATGATGCATAAAGAGATCGAAGTATATGTGGATGATATTATTGCCAAATCCCAAAATGAGGAGGACCATTTGGATCATTTGCTGAAATTGTTTGAACGACTCAGGAAGTACCAGTTGAAACTAAATCCTGCTAAATGTATGTTTGGTGTTAGATCTGGAAAATTACTTTGATTTATCGTCAGCTAACAAGGAATTGAAGTAGATCCTGATAAAGTCTGAGCCATTCAGGACATGCCAGCTCCACAAACTGAAACACAAGTCAGATGTTTTCTTGGACGCCTGAACTATATCTCCATATTCATTTCCAATATGACTGCTACCTGTGAGCCAATATTCAAGTTACTGTGCAAGGGTCAGATTATTGACTGGAACTCTGATTGTCAGCAAGCATTTGAGAAGATAAAGGGTTATTTGCAAGAACCTCCTATCTTGATTCCTTATGTTTCTAGAAGACCACTTTTCATGTATTTGTCTGTTCTTGAGAAGTCTATAGGTTGCGTACTGGGTCAACACGATGAGATTGGACGAAAAGAGCATGCCATCTACTATTTGAGCAAGAAGTTTACTGATTGTGAAGGTCGATATTCACTTTTGGAAAAGACTTGTTGTGCGCTAGCATGGGCTGCTAGGTGTCTCAGGCAATATATGATTTGTCACACTACTTTGTTGATTTCAAAAATGGATCCAATAAAGTATATCTTTGAAAAGCCTGCTCAAACTGGAAGACTTGCTCGTTGGCATATGTTGTTATTCCAATACGATATCCAGTATGTGACTCAGAGAGCTATTAAATGAAGTATCTTGTCAGATTATCTTGCAGACCAGCCGGTTGAAGATTATGAGCCTTTAAAGTTTAACTTTCCTGATGAAGATATTATGTTGGTAAAAAAGGATTATGAAGAGCCAGGGCCAGATGAGAGCCCCGAGCCTGGTTCCTGTTGGAAGATGATGTTCGATGGTTCCTCCAATTACAGTGGGCATGGCATTGGTGTCATTTTGATGAATCCAAACGGTGGTTATACCCCATTTACAGAAAGGTTAGATTTTGAATGTACAAATAACATTGCCGAGTATAAAGCTTGTATCTTAGGCCTTGAAGCAGCTATAGACCTCCGAATCAAAATTCTTGAAGTGAGTGGAGATTCAACTTTGGTGATTTATCAGGTCAAAGGTGAATGGGAGGCCAGAGATGAAAAACGGATCCCATATAAAGCTTACATTATTAAAATGATGGAGTACTTTGACGAGATCACTTTTAAACATGTTTTGAGGACTGAAAATCATGTAGCCGATGCTTTAGCCATGTTAGCCTCAATGTGGAAAGTCATATTCGTTAATGAAGCTACACTTATCAGGATTGAAAGGAAGACTGAGCCAGCCTACTGCCAAGTGGTCGAAGTAGAAATTGATGGCAAGCCATGGTTCAAGGACATTAAGAATTATCTGCAAAACCAAGAGTATTCAACCGATGCTACAACTCTTGACAAAAAGACTCTGAGAAGATTAGCATCCAAGTTCTTCCTCAACAATGATGTGTTGTATAAAAGGAACCATGACATGGTTCTGCTTATATGTGTTGACAGACATGAAGCAGACATGTTACTTCAGGAAATTCATGAAGGAGCCTTTGGAACTCACACCAACGATTATGCTATGTCAAAGAAAATTCTGAGAGTTGGGTATTACTGGTTAACCATGAAATCAAGTTGCGTCTAATATGTCAGAAAATGCCATAAGTGCCAAATTTATACCAATAAGGTACACGTGCCTCCAACAATGTTAAATGTATTATCATCACTATGACCTTTTTCAATGTGGGGCAATTGAACCTAAAGCTTCCAACGGTCACCGATTCATCTTAGTTGCCATCGACTATTTCACAAAATGGATAGAAACTGCTTCTTATACCAATGTAACAAAGCAAGTGGTTGCCCGCTTCATCAAGAAAGAGATTATCTGCCGTTATGGAATTCCAAGCCGAATCATAACAGATAACGAGACCAACTTGAACAATAAAACCATGAAGGAGTTGTGTGAATGTTTGAAGATTGAGCACCAATTTTCTTCTCCTTATCGTCCTAAAATGAATGGAGTTATTGAAGCTGCAAACAAAAACATCAAGAAAATCCTGCAAAAGATGGTAAAGACTTACAAAGATTGACATGAAATGCTACCATTTGCTTTGCACGGATACGGAACTTCAGTACGAACTTCAACAGGGTCAACTCCTTTCTCATTAGTATATGGAATGGATGAAGTCCACCCCATTGAAGTAGAGATACCGTCTTTAAGGGTGTTGATGGAAACCAAGCTTGATGAGGTAGAATGGGTCCAAGAAAGATTTGACCAGCTGAACCACATCGACGAAAAACGCATGATGTAACATCCCCTTTCTATACCCCCAAATAAACAATTAAATCATTTAGGCACTTACTAAAATTTTCATCAGAGTATAAATTAACACATGGTATAAAAGAGGCACGTCACATTATCCAGGAATTCAAAACACATACAATACCTGCTCATAAGGATATGCAACAAAGGGTAAATCACAACAAAGGAGCTTAGCCCTTAAAACCCACATATCAATATTTAGAATAAAAGCAGAAACATCTAAGCATTGAATCACTTCATTCATATAAACATTATATACATCAACAGTTTAATTCAAGTCATAAGTCATGTTTACAAAACATACGCCAACAGATACATATACAGATGTATCACAAAAGAATCAAAATAATTCCTAACTACCCGGTGCTACATATCAGAGCCAACCGACCAAAAAGAATGAAGCGACGCTTCACAAAAGACCTCCAGCAAACCTACTCTACAATGCCTCATAGAGCATCATAAAACAGCAGAAGGGCGAGAAACATTATCATAACAAACAATGCATATAATTATATATCTATATACACCAACATAGAATACACATAACACATTTCTCACCATAATTCATCACATACCTCACAATGTATATCTACACAACTAAGCATATTCACCAATCATGCTTCACAACTCACAACATTTGCACACAAACACTTACACTTATGCTTACTTCAACAATCCACATAAACATACACGATTATGTTCATTACACCAATACATCATATGAAGATGATAATGCAACTCATAGAGACCGACTCACGACTCTATGCAGATGCAAATGCGATACTGACTCATTCAGCAGGTTCAATTGAAGAACCAAATGGAACCATCGCTCGTTACCGAAGTAACTCCCCGTCGGGCCTACGATGTTCACCCATCGCTCACACCCCACATGGGCACACGATGTCTCAGGATTTCTCACACCCCACACGGGCACACAATCCGATTGCTCACACCCCACAAGGGCACACAATCGTTCTGCAGATTCTCCACGGAATCAAATATAAACCATCGCTCACACCCTACAAGGGCACACGATTGCTTCTGCAGATCCTCCTAGGGATCAAAAATAAACCATCGCTCACACCCCACAAGGGCACACGAGGTTTATGTAGATCCTACGCAGGATCAGACACATAAGAATGCAATCATGATGCTTCACATGCAAAACGACTCCATACACTCTTGAAATGCATACATATTCACAAATATATAATCATGCATTCTTCACATCATACAAGTACATACAATTATGCACGTTCACATCAATCTCATCATGCATCTTCATTCAATTCAAACAAATGCACAAAATTGCCAAACGGACACATTTCACACTCCGCGATTCACAATCTAGGATTCACGCCTTACGACTACCCACAACACATCATATTACAACAACACACAAACTATCCATTCAGATAAGGGTTAAACATCATTAAACCAAAAAAATCGACAATTGGATAGAAAGCACAGGAAATCAAAGAAAATGTTGTCACATTCGCCGACCTTCGCCTGGCGAATGCTCGCCACCACACTCGCCTGGCGAACTCGCTGGCGAAGCCAGACAGTAATACTGACTTGGTTCGCTACCACTCGCTACCACACTCGCCTGACGAAGCCTCTCGCCGCCACCTTCGCCTGGCGAATACAGAGTTGGGCTACTGACTTGGTTCGCTACCCACTCGCTGGGATTCGCCTGGCGAATCTGCGAACTCAGAAATCCCTAACTGTCAAAATCACCCAATCCTTCCAAAATTAACCGATTCTCACCAAACCAGTTTCAACCACCTTAGTCTAACATTCACCGACTAAACTTTACCACTTATTCTCATTTTTAACCGTTAAAACTCGGTTTCTACCAATTAAATCAAATTCAACCTAAAAATGGAAAATGAGCAAAACTCTCCCCAATCCAAAATCAAACCAATAGAAACATACATAATCATACACATCGAAAGAATAATAAAGTTTCACACCCTTACCCGATTAATCGAAAGCTTAGAAGTATATTCTTGATGATTCTAGGTTTTTCTCCTCTTCCTCCTCTTTTCTCTTCTTTCCTTTCTATTTCTTTCTATCTCTTTTCTTCTCTCTCTATTTCCACTTATACTCTTTCTATTCTATTTCTCTCAAATAACAACTAATTAAGGATTATCTAAAACACCCTCTAATTAATTCCCAAAACTCTCAGAATAATAAAATAACATAACATGCACACATATCATATTAATATTCAAATTTCACAAATATAATAATAATCAATCAAAATAAATCAAAAGACTCAACAAGATGGGAAATTCAGAATCGGGGCGTTACAACTCTCCCCCACTTTAGAAACTTTCATCCTCGAAAATATTACCTGATCCAAACAATTTCGGATGCGACTCTCACATCTTACTCTCCAATTCCCAAGTCATGTTGCCTTCCGCAGCACCTCCTCATGCTACTTTCACAAGCACAATATCCTTGCCTTTTAGCTTTTTAATTTCACGATCTAAAATCCTAATCGATAAAACTTCAACCATTAGGTTATATCTCACTTCAACCTCGTCCATAGGAATAACATGTGACGGATCCGGAACATACTTCCGAAGTTGCGAAACATGGAACACATCATGCAAATTCGAAAGATTCGGAGGCAACGCCACACGATACGCCACAACACCCACTCGTGCAATAATCTGATATGGACCAATAAAACAAGAAGTCAACTTCTTCGAATTCAAGGCACAACCCACACTCGTAACCGGTGTAACTCTCAAGAACACATGGTCACCCTCTTGAAACTCAAGATCTTTCCTTCTCTTTTCATGATAACTCTTCTACCTAATCTGAGAAGCTCTAATCTTTTCCCGAATAAACTTCACCTTCTCCGTCGTTTGTTGTACCATCTCCGGTCCAACAACCGACTTCACACCGGTTTCATGCCAACACAAAGGTGTTCGACATCTCCAACCATACAAAGCCTCAAATGGCATCATACCAATACTTAAGTGAAAACTGTTATTGTAGGTGAACTCAATCAACGCTAAATAACTATCCCAAGCACCACCTTGCTCTAGTACATAAGCACACAACAAATCCTCTAACGACTGAATCGTCCTCTCAGTTTGACCATCTGTTTGCGGATGATAAGCCGAACTCAATCTTAGCTTAGAACCCAAAGCCCTTTGCAAACTCTCCCAAAACCTTGAAGTAAATCTAAGATCTCTATCCGATACAATACTCTTAGGAACTCCATGCAACTTCACAACCACACAAACATAAATCTCGGCTAACTTCTCTAAAGGATAACTAATATCAATCGGAACGAAATGAGCAGATTTAGTAAGCCTATCAACAATCACCCAAATAGCATTATGACCTATTTGCATATTCGGCAATCCCGTAACGAAATCCATCGATATGCTATCCCATTTCCATTTTGGAATATCCAACGGTTGCATCAATCCACTAGGTTTCTGATGTTCCGTCTTAGACTTCTGACAAGTCAAACATGCATACACAAACTGAGCTACATCTCTCTTCAATCTGGACCACCAAAAGATTTTCTTCAAATCTTGATACATCTTATTCGCTCCCGGATGAATACTTAAGTTACTCCGACGTCCTTCCTCCAATATCATTCTTTTCAACTACACATCATCGGGAATACAAATACGACCACGAAATTTCAAAACTCCAAAATCATCAACCTTGAAATCCTCATTCTCATTTGTCATCAAATCAACGAACTTCAGATCCAACTTCTGCTTTTCACATACGGTTGCAAGAAAATCATTCGTGATATGAAGCATACCAAGTCTCACACTTCTCGGCGTCATTTTACAAACCAAACTCAAATCTCTAAAGTTCTCCAAAAGTTCTCATTCTTTCATCATCAATATAGACATGTGCAACGACTTCCGACTTAAGGCATCAGCCACCATATTTGCCTTACCCGGATGGTAATTCAAACCAAAATCATAGTCTTTCAAAAGCTCTAATCACCTCCTTTGCCTCATATTCAATTCCTTTTGATCAAATAAATACTTCAAACTCTTGTGATCACTAAAAACTTCAAATCTTGCACCATAAAGATAATGCATCCAAATTTTCAAAACAAACACCACGGCCGCTAATTCCAAATCATGCGTAGGGTAATTCTTTTCATACACTCTCAAGTGTCTCGAAGCATAAGCCACAACTTTTCCATCTTGCATCAACACACCACCCAAACCTGTCAAGGAAGCATCACAATAAGCCACAAAAGGTTCTGTAGGATTCGGAAAAATCAAGACTGGCGCTGTTGTCAATCTTCTCTTTAATTCAATGAAACTCTTTTCACAATCAGCATTGTTGCACCCTAAAATTTGCTCAACCTACTTCACTTGGTTTATGTTTCAATTGCATTAGCATTTGCATATAGAGTCATGTACATAGTCTAATCATCTGCATAGCATAGCATAGCAAGTCATCCAACAAGGGACCAAGTACTATTCTCATCTCTATGAGCCTATCAGGAGGTTATTGTTCAAAGTCAATCTTATCCAAGTCATCAGGAGGAAATTGAAACACAGAGAAGTCAATGGGTCAAGCAGTGAATCTATCTCCTATCTGAGGGTATCTGAAGATCATCAAAGAAGTTGTGAGCTGTGAATTGAGCATGGAGAGTATATAGACATCATGGAAGACTTAGAAAGTCATTTGGAGAAGGAGGCAAGTCATTGATATGATAACAAGAGTTGCAGTTGAAGACAGTCAACTAGGGTTTCATCTGGGTCAACCCTAGGTCAACTCTAGTTCAATTGATTGATTGAAGGGCATTAAGGTCTATTGGAGAGATGTGGGGTTCATCATTTGACATGTAGGTAAGGACATGGTGTTGTGCCAAGAAGAAATCAAGAGAATTCAAGAAGAAGAGGAGTTTCTAAATTAGGGTTTCTGTGTAAAATCCCCTGATTTAGGTCAAACTTCCTAGCAAGATGAGTCAAAATGCAAGCTTCAAATGGATCCTTGGCCAACATGAGACTTATAGAGGATATCAAGACCTTTAATTTGAGTGGTGGAAGACATCAAGGAGATTTATAGAACTCAAGTTATGGTCCTTGCAAGTTACAGGTCATCTGAGGTATCTGAAATTTTGTCTGTGAAAGTTACTTGTCTTCCAAGCAACTTTTACCCCTCAAGGAGATTTCAAATGAATTTCTGGTCAACATAAGAGTTGTTCCTCATTGTCTTAGATTTCTATAATGGTATGGTATGCCTTCATATGATTTGTGGAACTCTACTTATGGTCTTGGCAAGCAAAGGGTATTTTGGTCATTTGAGAATTACAGGTCATTTCAAGCCTATGCCCAAAACTCATACAAGGAAGCTTCAAATGGAAAACTTCACAACATCAAACTTGCTCCAAATGACATTTTGAGTCTAGAAAAGTGGTCATGAAAGATTGGAAAGGCTCATAGCTCAAGGTTTTAAAATTGGTGAATTTAATGAATAAAAAGTGACCTAAAATGGAGATTTTTCATAATTTGGCCAAATGGGATGAAATTATAGGTCATTTTGATTGGAAAAAATGTTTTAAGAACATTGGAAAAAGTGGATTTTTGAGTTTGGTTCAAGATTTGAAAGATATGCTTGGTTACTTACAAAAGAAGTTACATAATCAAAATCCAAAGGAAAGTGTGCATGGGAAGTTTCCACAAAGTTCTAGAGGTTTCTATTTCCATCTATATATTGAATTGAATAGCTTCATGCATTGGTTGGTGAATCATTTTGCTCATAACACAAGTTACACATCATTCTTCCATCTTTGCAAAACCATCTCAAACTTCATCAAATCTCCATCAATTTCCAAATTTCTTAATTTGATCATCATCAACATCTTTCATAGATCACAATTCCATCAGAGTTTGGTTGAATTGAAGAAGAACTCGTGCTGTTCAATCGCATCATCCAAGGAGCAAGAACTTTGTGATTACAAGATTCAAGAGGCTTGAACAAGAACTTTTGCATACAGAACAAAGAATTGAGTGTGTGGATCAAATCCAGATCATTGCAAGCATTGGATTTGAAGAATTCAGCACCTGTTTTCATCATTTACACCAGGTTGGTTTTCTCATCGAATTGCTTGAATCAGTTAGCATGTTAGAGAATTCTAGGGTTAGAACTGTTACGATAGGTTAGATGATGGATTCCACAAAGTTTGAGGAAGTTTCATGAGGTTTGCCATTGGTGCACCAAAGCTGTTAGGGTTTAGAACTCATGGTTTATGGCACTATAATCTTGGATATGTAGCTTAAAATGATCAGTGTAAGGTGTAGATCATGCTAGGGTAAAGATTAGCAAGAATTGTCATGGTTGATAGCAGGGGAAAATGATGGATTCAGGATGTTCTACCTATCGGGTTTGATTGTTGGTTGAGTTTTAGAGGGATCTATTGCTATGGTTGTGTAGAGGGGAAAAAGTAGAGCAACTATGCTCTTTACAGAAATGATTTTCATGGAGAATTGAGGTTGTATGAATGGGTGGAAAAACTGGTTCATAAGCTCGTGCATGGAGCTTCCATGGCTGAAACCCTAACATTTGGAGAAGATGCATGAGGTCCGTTGGATGGAGTCTGGTTGGTTGACTAAGTAATGGATCTAATGGTCACGATTTAAAACGAATGTGGAGGGAACCCTGGGTGCACAGAACGCACCGTTTCATTAAAACCTTTTTGACTGGGCTTTGCAATTGTTACTAATCCCACCCCCGAACGCAGGCCCAAACCAAAATGAACTAAATCCTTGCTATATGCACCGTCTCAGTTTTTTTATTTTTTTAATTGAGTTTTCTGAGTCATTGGGCCCAGACGCGCATTGCTAGGCGCGCCCCCCAGTCTGGGCCCATCTTGTTTTTTTAACTGATTTTATTACTAGATGCACCCCTCAGCCAAATTAATTCATTTTAATTTTTCTCAACTCATTTCATTTCTTTAAAAAATCATAAATAATTGAAAATTGCATGTTTTTAATTGGTTGTTTTTGCATATTGTTCATATTTTTGTCAAGAAAATTGTCATATAAAAAAATTGGTATTTCATTTTATTTTTATATTTTTAGTATATTTTTCTTTTAAATAGTTTTTTTAAATGTTTAGTTTAATGCATGAATTTGGTGATTTTAGTTTGATTAGATGCTTTTATATTTTTGATCCATTCTTTTTAGGTTGATTAGCTTAGACCTTTAGCTTGCACATAATATTTAATTCACAATTTTAGAACTTAATTGGAGATGATTTGTTTAGGTGTGATTAGTGTGCTCAAAACTAGGGTTTAGGAGATAACATAGGTGTAGTGAATCCTTTCTTTTAGGAGTTGTAGTTTGAATCTTTGGGGTATGGGAATATAGGGGTTATGGGTAGATAATAGATCCCTTAGAAAATATTAGGATTCCCCTACTGCTATTAGTATACTACTTATATTTGTTTGACTGTGTGGTGTGCCCTCTCTAGGGTTATTTCATTTGTCTGTGTGGGGTATTGGGTTTGCTTGGGGATTGGGAGAGCTGAAGATTTGGATGATGAAGGCCATTGGAGATAAAGAGAATGAGGTCCAACTTCCAGAGTTGATGAGGAGTATCCTTTGCTGGCAGCTGTTGAGGAGTGTAGGGTTTAGGAGCTAGGCAGAGCTCTAGAGTAGAAAACTTGATTCACAAACATGGAAGGCTTTGTCTGCCTCCATCCCTTCTCTATGATTCAAAGTCTCTTTCAAATATCCACCTCCTTCCTTTGGAAGGATTAGTGAATAGTGGAAAGATAGAACTTTTGAGGGAAAATCGTCTGTATAATGTTAACAGTTAATGAGCCACCCTTGGTAGGCAATTGACTGTTTAACATTCATTCCATCTTGTTGACTGATATTCCTCTTGGAGATTGAGACTTGAAGAAAAGCCATTGCAGATTGAAGACTAATCACAAAGACCTTGCTTGAAGGCTGTGAAGATAAAGACTGAGGCTTGCTTGAAGCTGGAGGACAGATGGTGATGACTTGAAGACAGATGCAGAGCTGTTGTGGCTGTTTATTTTTTGCTGTTTAATTTCTGATATATTGATTGTTTTTCCCTGACTGTATTGTTTGTTGTTTAACCTGTTAGGTTGAAAGTGAATGTTGTTCACTTTTGCCTGTTGTTTTCTAGGTTCGAGGTTGAGTGGGAGTCCCTTGCCTCGCTTGTATTGCTGCATCCATGCATTTTACTGCTTTATTGTATATATGCTATTGTTTCTGTTTCCGTCTATTCCCTTAGGATCTCTGTTTCTCTATGTGCCAGAGAGGAGCATGATTGACACCAGGTCTTAACCCATGCATGATAACATTAGGTTAGTTTGATTCCCTTCGCAACCGTAGGTTAGAGTTCTGTCTCTTCTTTCTCAAAACAAACAGAAAAACACAATAAATATTTCAAACACAATAAAAGACACTTCTTCCGTAAAAGAATGTGAACTCATCAAAACGTCATTTTTGTCCGCTTGGACCAGTAATCGGGAAAACCTTTTTCAGAAGGAATAAAAACAATCAAGACAGACTGGTGTCATACGTGGCCCGAACTACGTTTGCTCTGATCTTTCATGATGTATGAAAGTACGTAGGCATAGGGTGCGATATCCTAGCGAGCAACCTTCCCCTCCTTTCCCGTAGGTAGGCGAACTACGTTGACTCTGATTTCTCGTTCCAGACGGGAATACGTAGGCATAAAGTGCGATACTTTGCCGAGTCATTTTCTTTTCTTTTAACCCCTGACCTGTAGAGTAGATAGAATAACAATCCATACCCGAAAACAAGCGTGGATCTCGTCGAGTACGACGGACGTGAGGGGTGCTAATACCTTCCCCTTGCGTAACCGACTCCCGAATCCAGGTTTTGGTTGCGATGACCACACCTTTCCCGTCTTTGCGGTAGGTTTACTCTGAGCGTTTCCTTTCCCTCCTGTGGGATAAATAACGCACGGTGGCGACTCTTCTGTTCATCCGGCGCCGATTTTCGCGGTAGCGACAGCTGGCGACTCTGCTGGGGATCCAACGTTCCCTGGCTGCTAAGGACTGCGATAGTTCCTTATGCATTTGGGATCCAACGTCCCTTGAGCGAGTCAATCCTAGCGCTTGTTTTCCCGTCGAGGATTTTGTATGGATTTATATTTCTGACCTTTATTTTCAGCATTATATATATTGTTATTATTGCTGTATTGGGGTGTGACGGGTGATTTTATGATTGAGAGATAAGCCGGACCTGGGCTTGAGTGCACCTAGAATTAGAGTAGAAAGTAGTGGGCGCGTGCCGGCTTTGCTTGCATTAGTGTCTCACGAAATCTACACTCGGACGAGGTTCTTCTGGTTGACTTCTTTTTCTACCCTTTGGGTCGAAGGGGTTGTTGGTTAGCTGAATTGTCGACTCCGGGAACCGATCATTTGGAAGTTGGCTAAGTGAGGCCTCTTCAGGATTTGATGATGCCACTCCTTCTGGGAATCGTATCATCAACCCTGAAAGTCTGTGACGCCGACGACCGCATAGGATGCCATACCTTTGTTAGTTACTAGGACATCCACCTGTGAGAGGGTTTGGGGTTATGCAGGTAACTAGACCTTCAGATACCGGTTATTTCTTGATTTGAGATCCTGGGTATTTATGGAGAGTTATGAGGTCTGTCAGAGACCAGTTGGAGTTTTGATATGGGGTCTGTCAGAGACCAGTTGGAGTTAGGATATGGGGTCTATCAGAGACCATTCAGAGTTATGTTGTGGGGTCTATCAGAGACCAGGGTTGGAGCATTGTTTTAGGTCTATCTGAGACCAGGGTTTGAGGAATTCCGGAGGGTCTATCTGAGACTTTTTGATATGTTTCAGGCTTCTCAGCCACGGCATTTGGTCCCTGTTGCATGTTACTTGCATTGCATTGTCTGCATAATCATTACTATTGCATCCCATTAACGTGTGTCTGTGCTGCAGGTGCATTTGCATATTCCCTGGTTCTAGTGCCCGGACTTCTGAGTATTGATCATGGCTGGTTTGAGGAAGACAGTTGCGTACAAGCTACCTACACCTAACCTTACCCCTTTACTTGGTTTGATGTCTCTTGCTGATGAGGAGGTTAGGAGAAGTTTCAGGATGAGTCATGGAAGATTGTTGAGACTAGTCTGCAAGCCAACTGCTGTTGAGATGAATGGGCTGTACACCTTGATGCAATTCTATGACCCGGCATTGAGATGTTTCACGTTTGCTGACTTTATTCTTGGGCCTACCATTGAAGAGTATGTAGAGTTTACTGAGCTACCAGTACAGAACAAGGTTCCCTTTATTCATTCTGCCGCTGAGCCCAAGTTGGAGGATTTAGCTAAGGCCTTGCACATGAACGCTGCTGAGTTACTAGTGACTTCTTGGCTTGGGGTTCCAGGTTTCTCCCTTGATTTCCTGGTTGGAAAAGCTCAAGAGTATGCCAAGAACGGGTGCTGGATAGTCTTCAATGCTATCTTGGCTCTATGCATTTACGGAATAGTGTTGTTCCCCAACTTACCCAATTTTGTGGACTTGGACGCTTTCCATCTGTTTGCTGCTGGCAACCCGGTGCCCACTTTGATCGGAGACCTCTATCATTCACTGCACTACAAAAATGAAAATAGAAGGGGAAAGACTGTTTACTCTTGTGCGCCGCTGTTGAACATGTGGTTTAAGAGCCATCTTCCCTTGAAGGGACCTTTTGTGGAGAGTGCAACTTCAGCTAGCTGGCCAGAGCGCCTGATGAGGCTATCTTCTAAAGACATTGAGTGGTTTGACCGAGACTTGTTGGGGTCTGAGCTTATTTTCAGTTGTTCCGGATACCCTAATGTTCCGTTGATAGGAAGAAAAAGGTGTATCAATTACAACCCATCTCTGTTTGTCCGCCAGTTTGGATACGCGCTGAAGAACCCACCAAAGGAGGAAGAAGTACAGGAATCTCTGTACTTCACCGGTGACTTAAAGGGAGAGTTACTAGCGAAGCTTCAGCACGCCTGGACGCGTATTAACAGAAGAGGGAAGCCACTGTTAGGGAAGAATGATTGTCAGGCTTATGCACCCTATAGAGTTTGGATCCAAGAGAGAGCAAGACAATTAATGATGCCATTTCCAGCTGCACCAGTCCCTGTTCATATTCTGGTGGAAGAGTCAACCACTGTTACTATGGAGGCCTACGAGCAAGTGGTGAAAGAAAAAGAAGCCTTGATGAAGATCAATGAGGGGTTAGAAAAGGAGCTGGCTCAGATGCGTAGGGAGAAGAACCAGGCTGTGCATGCTTTCCAACAGCAGATTGAGCTAGTAAACAGGCTAGGCGCTGAGTTGACTGAGGAGAAAAAGAAGCACGAACGTCTGGGTCAAGAGTTCAGGAGCTCCCATGACATGTTGGAATCCAAAAAGAAAGCACTCGACGCCGCACACCGAGAAATCTCTTCTTGTAACAAGACTTGGAGTGCTACGCTGACCAACAACAAAAAGAGGGAAGATAAGTTGAAGCAGCAAATTTCCGACCTCGAAGAGCAGTTGAAGGCCAGCATTAAGAAGTACGAAGAAGAGGTGATGACCAGGTATAGTCTCCAGAATGCGTTGAATAAGGCCATCGAAGGCAGGAACGAAGCTGTGTCTCAGAAGCGGAAGCTGGAGGATCGCTTCGGAGAAGGGGCATGGGAGGAAACCACTAGTGACGTGCGACGTGTTCTCAAGAGAAGAAACCAACTTGTTGAGGGTCTGCTTACCCGACCAAGTCATCCAGAGACCAAGAAGTTACTAGAGGAGTACCGGGCTTATGAGTGTACTTGACTGTTGCATGTATTAACTTGTATGCTTTATTTGCATAGCGCTGACCATCACCAGGATTGTTGGTTGAGGTCATGCCTTCTTATTGTACTCAATGATGTTGTATTCTTGGCTTATTGGATTTCTCTGCAATATATGAGGCGTTTTCTGTGATTCGGCTCCGATCTTCGTACTGCTCGCACTGTCACTGCACTGGCACATTCGCACTAGAATCGGGGAATGATATTCCCTAATGCACAGACACACACATTGCATTGCATTCATATTCATATTGCATTACAGGTGATTATTGGATGATATCTTATTTTTTGCACTGTACCAGGTCTTTTCAGGATTGAAGATCAGCGCCCACACCGATACTCCACTCGCACCAACTGCCGAAGGATCATGGATCAAATGCAGAACAAAATGCAAGACATGCGGGAGAAGCTGGCGCTCTTCATGCAGACAATGGAGACTATTGCGAAAGGTCAGGAGAATTTGCAAGCTCTGGTGCAGCCTCTGTTGGTCAGAAATGCTGGACATGGAAATGAGGATCATCAGTCTGTGCGAATCGACACTGTTCACGGGGATAGTACTCCCACACCAGTGGCCCCACCTGTAGTCAACATACCTGCTGTTAATGTCAACAACGGTACTGCTGCTGGGAACGGTAACGTTGGAATTGGGAACGAGACTATCGTTAACAATGTTGGGCTTGGAGATGTTAACCTGGGTGATAATATGGGAGGCAATGGCTTCGGTAATGCTGGATTCGGGTTCAATGACCAGGGGTTCGATAATACTGGGAAATATGGTTTCAATACTCAAGGCTTCGGGCAGGACGGATATGGTATGACTAATCAGGGTTATGGAGGATTCGGAAATGGAAATGGCGCTGGGTTAATGGCTTTTGGACCTGCTGGAGTTGTTCCGGGATACGGTAACAGGGGGCGAGGCCCGGTCATGAATCAGATTAGAGCTGGCCGTAACAACGGATACGATGGGTATGGAGTTGGGAATGGTAACTGGCAGGAAGACCAGCAAGAGGACGCTTTCTCCGGTGGAGGTTTCGAGGGGCCTATGGATGACTCCCAGAGGATCAGAATGCTAGAAGAGCAAATGAGGGGGGTCGTGAACCAAAGTGTTGTGGGCTTAGATATGTCAACAATGGGTCTAGTGCCTGGCTTGAGGGTGCCAATCAAATTCAAAGCTCCTACGTTCGACAAGTATAAAGGGGACACCTATCCGAAGGTGCACGTGCGGTCATATTACAGAAGGATGTCGGCGTATTCAACTGATGAGAGGATGCTAATGCATTTCTTTCAAGATAGCTTGTCTGGTCCTTCCCTCGAGTGGTATATGGGATTGGAACCAACTCATATAAAGACATGGAAGCAGCTGGCAGAGGCATTTGTAGCTCACTATAAGTATAACAGCGACTTGGCACCCAACCGGGTCCAATTGCAGGGGCTGTCCCAGAAGAAGGGTGAGAGCTTTAAAGAGTATGCGTAGAGATGGCGCGACATGGCTGCTAGAGTCCATCCTCCTCTAGAGGACAAGGAAATGAATGACATGTTCATAGGAACATTCACCGGCATGTTTTATGACAAGTTGTTTCACACATCTTTGGGCAGTTTCTCATACTTAATTCTGATGGGAGAAAAGATTGAAAGTAACATTAAACAGGGAAGATTCCAAGTTGAGGAATCTACTGCATCTGGAAGTAACAGAAAGGCTTTTGGTGGGCGCCGTCAGGGCGATGCAAGCGCAGTGTTTGGGGGCCGAGGTCGAGGCCGGGGCAGAGGTCGAAACCAGTATAATCAACCGCATCAGGTGGCGAGTGTTACTATTCCGTTTCAGTAACAACCATTTCAACAACAACAACAACAGCAACAGCAGCCACAACAGGGGGCACAACCTGCCCAGCGCAGATTCCAGGGGGGTAAACCAAGGAGGGTGTTTGAGAAGCCTCCTTCAACGTATGCAGATTTGCTACAGACATTGTTGGGTTTGAACTTGGTAGAAAAGAGAACTCTGGCACCAATAACAGGCACTCCTCCGTATGGTTATGATGCAAGCAGGCACTGTGAATTCCACTCTGGGGCTCCGGGCCACGATGTAGAAGGTTGCCATGCATTCAAGCACGTCGTGCAGGATCTATTGGATAGTAAGGCTATCAATTTTGGAACGGCGGGTCCGAACATAGTGCAAAAGCCCATGCCCAACCATGGGACAAACGCCATTTTAACGGAGGAGGGTTTGAATTTGATTATGAATGTCGACGACTTAAAGACACTGTTGTGCGAGATAAAGAGCAGATTATTGCGAGGGGGTGTCTATCCAGGATGTGAGGAGTATTGTTTAGAGTGCTGGATCCGAGCTGGGGGTTGTGACGACTTAAAGAAAGGTATTCAGGCTTTAATCAATGGCGGCACATTGCAGTTTGACCGAGCAGCAATTGAAGAACCTGCAGGGGCATTAACAGACAAGCAAAGTGATGTGGCTACTGTGACGATTCCTCATAAAACGATCACCATAACGGCACCAGCCCAACGACCACCGATCACTATCACTAAGGCCGGACCAATCCCGTACGAGAACACAAAGGCAGTCCCATGGTCCTATGGGTTGGAAGTGTATTGTGACGGAGTAAAAATTGATGTTAATAAGCAGCCAGCTGAGACTGTAGACAACGTTGTTGGTACCGGAGGTATGACAAGGAGTGGGAGAATCTTCATATCGCCTGAGGTAGAGGCTGAAAGACTGGCGAAGGGAAAGGGAAAGATGAATGAAACTGTCCCAGCACAGGGGAATGAAAAAGAAGCGGCATCGAAAGATGTGGAAGAGTTCATGCGTTTGATTCGCAAAAGTGATTATAAAATTGTTGAGCATTTGCAACAGACGCCGTCAAAGATATCTATACTATCGTTGCTATTGTGCTCTGAAGCTCACAGAAACGCGTTGCTGAAAGTCCTGGATACTTCCTTCGTACCCCAAGATGTTTCCGTAAATCAGCTGGAGGGAGTGTTGGCACATGTGAATGCGGGCCATAGCTTGGGCTTTACCGACTTTGATTTGACCCCGAAGGGGAGAGAGCATAATATGGCACTGCACGTCTCTGTCGAGTGTAGAGGATCAGTCATGTCGCATGTACTGGTAGACACCGGGTCGTCTTTGAATGTGCTGCCCAAGAAGGCGATGATGAAACTAGATGTCAGAGGAATATTGTGCACGCCCAGTGACTTGGTGGTTAGGGCGTTTAATGGTACACGAAGAACAGTTTTTGGATCCATAACACTACCTCTACAGGTGGGGCCGGAGTTTTTCGTAACTGAATTTTATATCATGGACATCCAGCCTGCATATAGCTGCCTTCTCGGACGACCCTGGATCCATGGGGCTGGGGCAGTCACGTCTACCTTGCATCAAAAGTTGAAATATATGGTGGGGGACAGTGTGGTCACTGTATGTGGAGAAGAAGACATCCTGGTCAGCCATCTGTCATCATTTAAGTATGTGGAGGTCGATGGAGAGATTCACGAAACACCCTGTCAGGCATTTGAAGGGTTGCGCATCAAAGACAAAGGTCCCGGGCCGAGCAAAGCGTCGGAGATAGCCGTCTCGTCATACAAGGAAGCTCAAGCTCTAGTAGAGACTGGCGAGACCAAGGGCTGGGGAAAAGTGCTTGATATTCCCGTGAAGACGGACCGGTTTGGGCTAAGATATCAACCGTCGTCATCAACACCTGCTGTGGGGGCACCCCGTTTCAGAGGGCCAATAACCATTACTGCCAATGGAGTATGTCATGAGACCATCAACGCTGCTTCAGAGTCTGACGAAGGAGACAGCGACTGCGATATGGACGCCTGGATTCAGCCGAGCGTGCCAGGGCAAGGATTGTGCAACTGGTCTATTCAGGAGATTGTTCTTGTGACTCTTAAACAGTAATGCTTTGTTTTTTGATTGTTGAACAATCTGGTGTCTTGCCCGGGGCATCATGATTTGCTTAGGGCTGTGCTGTTATGAACATTGCGTGTTTATCATTAAATAAAAGGCGTTTTTTTTTCATGTGCAAATATTGCGATCTCTGTTTTTCTTGTTTTGTATTTTACAATAAAATGGCAACGTGGTTATTCACTTTATACACATTTTGAAGCATTTAACCATTCCTTTTGCAGGATAACATTTTCAGATGACATCCTTGAACCACCTATGACTCGTCCCAACTTTGAGCACCCGGTATTTCAGGCCGAAGAAGAGATTGTTGAAGATGGTGACGTTCCCGAAGAATTGTCTTGGTTGGTGAAGCAAGAAGAAAGAGTCATTCTGCCTCATGAGGAGGTCATCAAAATTATTAACCTGGGGTCGGAAGGGGTTGAAAAGAATATTCGTATAGGAGCCGCGCTGCAGAGCGACGTCAAGCGAAGACTGGTTGAAATGCTCAGAGAGTATAGTGATGTGTTCGCTTGGTCGTATGAAGACATGCCTGGGCTCAATACAGATATGGTTGTGCACCGTCTGCCGTTGAAAGAAGAATGCCCGCTGGTCAAGCAAAAGCTTTGCAGAACTAGACCAGATATGGCGATGAAAATTAAAGAGGAGGTTCAAAAACAGTGGGATGCTGGTTTCCTGGTTGTGACAAAATATCCCTCATGGGTCACTAACATTGTACCAGTACCAAAGAAAGACGGTAAAGTGAGAATGTGCGTAGATTACCGTGATTTGAATAAAGCGAGCCCAAAAGACGATTTTCCACTTCCTCATATCGATGTGCTAGTTGACAACACTGCTCAATACTCCGTATTCTCCTTCATGGATGGCTTCTCAGGCTATAATCAGATTAAAATGGCGCCAGAGGACATGGAGAAGACTACTTTCATTACGCATTAGGGAACATTTTGTTACAAAGTGATGCCCTTCGGATTGAAGAATGTTGGGGCAACGTATCAGCGTGCAATGACGACTCTTTTTCATGATATGATGCATAAGGAGATCGAAGTTTATGTTGACGATATGATTGCTAAATCCCAGACGGAGGAAGAGCATCTGGTGAATCTGCTGAAGTTATTCAAAAGGCTTAGGAAGTTCAGGCTGAGACTGAACCCTAACAAGTGCACCTTCGGGGTGAGATCGGGTAAGTTGTTGGGGTTTATCGTAAGCGAAAGAGGAATAGAGGTCGATCCTGCTAAAATAAAAGCAATACAAGAGATGTCGACGCCTAAAACAGAGAAAGAGGTGCGCGGGTTTTTAGGGAGGTTGAACTACATCGCTCGGTTCATATCTCACCTAACGGCTACGTGTGAACCATTGTTCAAGCTGTTAAAGAAAGATCAGGCGGTAATGTGGAACGAAAATTGTCAAAAGGCGTTCGATAAAATAAAGCAGTATTTGTAGGAGCCTCCTATTTTGATACCCCCAGTGGCAGGGAGACCCTTGATCATGTATTTGACAGTTCTTGAGGGAAGTATGGGTTATGTTCTCGGTCAGCACGACGAGACAGGAAGAAAAGAGCATGCGATTTACTACTTGAGTAAGAAATTTACTGAATGTGAATCTCGATATTCAATGCTTGAGAAAACTTGTTGCGCGCTAGCCTAGGCCGCCAAGCGTTTGAGGCAATACATGCTGAATCATACAACCATGCTCATCTCGAAGATGGATCCTATCAAATATGTATTCGAAAAGCAAGCATTATCAGGGAGAATTGCCCGTTGGCAAATGGTCTTGACTGAATATGACATCCAGTATGTCTCGCAAAAGGCTATAAAGGGGAGTGTGGTGTCTGAGTATCTGGCAGAGCAGCCTATTGAAGATTACCAATCGATGAGGTTTGATTTTCCTGACGAGGATATCATGTACCTGAAGATGAAAGATTGCGAAGAACCGTTGCCAGACGAAGGACCAGAATTGGGGTCCAAATGGAAGTTGATCTTTGACGGAGCTGTAAACGCTTACGGTAGCGGAATAGGGGCAATCATCACTACTCCACACGGGTCGCACATCCCGTTTACTGCTCGATTGACCTTTCCGGTTACCAATAATGAAGCCGAATACGAAGCTTGTATCATGGGGCTTAAAGAAGCCATTGATTTGCAGATCAAAAATCTGGACGTATACGGAGACTCAGCTCTGGTGGTGAATCAAATCAAAGGAGAATGGGAGACACGCCAGCCCAATTTGATACCGTACATGAATTACGCAAGGAGATTGTTGCCTTTCTTTGACAAGGTTGAATTGCATCATGTACCGCGAGCGGGGAATCAGATGGCTGACGCCCTGGCCACTTTGTCTTCTATGTACAAAGTCAACTTCTGGAACGAGGCTCCCAGAATCATTATCTCTCGACTTGACAGACCTGCTTTCGTATTTGCAATTGACGAAGCATCCGACGATAAACCATGGTATTTTGATATCCTTAATTTCCTGAAGAACAAAGAGTATCTGGCTGGGGCATCCAGTCAAGATCAGAAGACTCTCAGGAGATTAGCGGGTAACTTCTATTTGAATCCGGATGGTGTCTTGTACAGAAGAAACCACGACTTGGTGCTGCTGCGTTGCGTAGATGAAAAAGAGGCAAAGTTGCTCATGGAGGAAATACATGAAGGTACCTTTGGTACGCATGCTGGTGGGCATGCTATGACGAGGAAGCTGCTGCGGGCAGGTTATTTTTGGCTGACTATGGAAACTGATTGTTTCAAGTTTGCGAGGAAGTGCCACAAGTGCCAAATCTATGCTGATAAGATCCATGTGCCTCCGAGTCCTCTGAATGTGATGTCATCGCCATGGCCATTCTCGATGTGGAGAATCAATATGATTGGAAAGATCGAGCCGACAGCTTCTAACGGGCACCGGTTCATTCTAGTAGCAATCGATTATTTCACCAAGTGGGTAGAAGCGGCGTCTTACGCAAATGTAACTAAGCAAGTGGTGGTCAGGTTCATCAAGAGAGATATCATTTGCAGATATGGGATCCCCGAGCGGATAATCACGGACAACGGTTCAAACCTGAACAACAAAATGATGAAGGAGCTCTGTCAGAATTTCAAGATCGAACATCACAACTCCTCCCCTTACCGACCCAAGATGAATGGCGCTGTTGAAGCGACCAACAAGAATATAAAGAAGATCGTTCAGAAGATGGTGGTGACCTATAAGGATTGGCATGAGATGCTACCTTTCGCTTTGCACGGTTATCGTACGACGGTACGCACATCAACCGGGGCAACCCCGTTCTCATTGGTATATGGAATGGAAGCAGTGCTACCACTGGAGGTCGAGATTCCTTCGCTGAGAGTACTACGAGACGTCCAACTAGATGAGGCAGAATGGGTGAAAGACAGGTTGAACCAGCTGAGTTTAATGGATGAGAAGAGGCTAGCTTCTCTAGCATACGGTCGTTTGTACCAGAGCCGAATGAAGAAAGCGTATGATAAGAAGATACATCCGCGGAGCTTTCAGACGGGCGACCTTGTGCTGAAAAGGATTCTCCCGCCACAGGCAGATCACAGGGGCAAGTGGACCCCTAACTATGAAGGGCCATACGTTGTCAGAAAAGTCTTTTCAGGAGGAGCGTTGTTGTTGTCCACCATGGACGGTGAAGACTTTACGTCGCCTGTGAATTCGGACGCAGTTAAAGAATACTTTGCTTAAAATTGACCTGCTGGACAGAAAAAAGAGAGTCCAGGCAAAAATGGGGCATCCTGGCGAACCAAAAACAGAATGAAAGGTTCGGGCAAAAGTTAGGGATAAAATTGAAAAAATTGTACACCCGCGAAGTTGAAAACCTACACTGGGCGGCTTCGGCAAAAAAGGGTATCCCGGTGAACTGAAAACCCGTAAAGGGCGGTTCACGCAAAAGTTAGGGATTTGAAAAGCAAATGACTGCGGTCCGAATTTGATACTGCATTGAGCTTTGGTGCGGGAGAATATACTCGAGGGGTCGATTATCAGATACAATCTCTTCGAAAGTGTGAATACCGGGAAAGCATTAGAGTCGGGCGAGTCATAGGAGGATCAGTTCGTGATGTTTGTCTGCATCCCGTTGCCGACATGTGTACAAATTTAATTTGTCAATGTATTTATGCTTCTTGTGCATATTTGTATATTTGCTGTGCGTAACTTCCTCTTTTCAGGAGTTACATCCCGTGTACAAAACTCCGCCCATTCAGGGGCCCAATCAATAAAATATGTTATTCAGTATTTGATGCTGGTTCTTTACTGTTTTGTGCATGATAAACGCCTAAGTTTAATGAAACTAGCATGTACATAACGTCGTTGGCCCTTGCCAATAATTGCTAAAACTTTGAATTAACTGAAAATGATGTCACTAACATTAACCTGAATAGATTTGGTTGCGTAGACTTGTCTTGTCTTGTTTGTGGTGTTGCAGGGTTCGTAGCCGTATGAAGAAGACGATCAAAAGAATACAGTATAGACCAGAAGCTCGTCACGAAAGACTCGATCCCCACGCAGGTCGCGTTTCCAAAATAGCAATGTTCCTTACTGAAGAAGGATCAAGTTCCCCAGCTAGTCGTAGCTTATCCAAAGGACATTCTCCAGCCAAGCCGTTTATCCTCAGCAGAATTGGCAATTCGCAGATCAAAAGCTGTATTCAGACAGTGTGGTGTCCCCCAGAAGGATTCCCCCATCTCAAGCAAAGCGGTTTAGCCTCAGAAGATTAATATTTCCAAGTTGTGAGCTATACTTAGACAGTTTACCCTTCCCAGTAGGGTCCTTTACGCTCCTCCAGCGGAGCCAGGTTGATTTTCCCCAAGAGAATCGTTTTGTCCCCAGCGGAGTTCTCTTTTCAGCAAGTGTTCTCTTTCCTCCCAGTGGAACTCGAAGATTATGACTCTCCCCGGCAGAGTTGGTTGGGCACCCTGGCCTTTATTTTGTCAGAATACCGTGTGGCATCCGTTCATTCCCCAACAGAAGTCCAATCATACCGGGTTCATCTGCTATTCCCCAGCAGAGTTATATTCCCCAGCAGGGTTGACTTCACTCTTCCAGCATTTATTTTGCTGGAATAATTTTGTAGCACCTGGCTATCCCCAGCAGCGTCGGCATCGTCTTCAGCATTTATTTTGCTGAAGCGGTTTCCTGTATCCCAGCAGTTCAAGTCTGCATTTGCATTGGCATATAGTGTCATAATTGCATCCACCAAATAAAAGCACGTAGCATTTCCATGTCGAATGGAGCATTGCGTCATTGTCAAACATATGCATTTTGAAACATAAACTAGGTTGGCTAACTGTTTGTTTCAAGTATTGTTTCCCATGCAGGTGGAAGGAGCTCTTGCTCAAATGAATTACCAAACATTCAAGATCTCGGCGTGAGATACTCAACGAAAATGTCAGTTTCGGCAATATTCCCCACAGAGTTATCATGATAAATTTCTCCTTGTCCCCAAGAAAAGTTATTTATCATCAGAGGGTTTCATGAATCAGAATTGTAGAGGCTGCCGCCGGTTATCAGAATAGGCGTCCGGGAGTTTGGTTTCCAAATATCCCCAGTAGAGTCCGCCCCAAAGTTGCTGTCACGTCAGTATTAAGAAGTGTGTAGTTTGGGACCAATGGAGAAATGAGTCCTGACGTGGACAATCTATTCCTATATTGACGGGATTGCTCCGTGCTAGAGAAGTGGGTGTCCTAACGTGGACAGATTTATTCCCTCGGGTTGATGAGATATGCCAGTCCTAACGTGGACAGATTTGATTCCTCCGTATTGATTGAATGTGAAGTCCTGACGTGGACAAAGTTGATTACTCTTCGTGTTGGTATCCGGACGTGGACCATTTATTCCCAGCAGACATCTTTCTTCGTAATGGTGAAATGTGCGTCCTGACGTGGACAAGTTTATAGTTCTTCGTGATAACAAGAGGCGCGAGTCCTGACGTGGACGAATTTATCCTTCTTCGTGCTGGCGTGTGTGTCCTGACGTGGACAAGTTTTATTTCCCCAGCGGGTCGAAGGTGCGCAAGTCCTGACGTGGACAGATTTGTTTTCCTTCGTGTTGACGCAGCATGAGTCCTGACGTGGACAAGTTTTATTTTCCCCAGCGAGTCGAAGATGCACAAGTCTTGACGTGGACAAGTTTATCTCTATTTGTGTGGGCGAGATGTAAGTCCTGACGTGGACAAGTTTTATTTCCTCAGTAGAGAAGATGGAAGTCCTGACGTGGGCAAATCAAGACGAGATGGGAGTCCTGACATGGACAAATCAAGATGAGATTCCTTACGTGGAAAGATGTATTCCTAACATGGAAAGAAGTTGATTCCTTACGTGGAAAAGCGATATATTCCTTACGTGGAAAAATTATGTTCCTTACGTGGACGATGTATTCCTTACGTGGAAAGAAGATGTATTCCTTACGTGGAAATTGGGTTCCTTACATGGACGAAGATGCATTCCTTACGTGGAAAGATGTTATTCGCAAGATGGAAAGAAGTTTATTCCTAACGTGGAAGGGTGAGTCCTAACGTGGACGATGTATTCATAACCTAGAGAGTTTAGTCCTGACGTGGACAGATCCGGACGAAGTCTTAGTTCTAACGTGGACGGTGTTATTCCTAATGTGGAAGAGTTTATTCCTAACGTGGACGATTTATTTCTGATGAAATGCAGACGAATTATCCCCAGCGAAGTCGCCGAGATTTTTCCGGGTTGACAGCAGGCGTCCTGACGTGGACAAGTTTTAGTTGGGGTTTCTTTGTGTTGACGAAACAGGCGTCCTAACGTGGACAAAATTCTATCTTTGTTATGATATAATCTTTTTCAGGCTGATGAAAATAATCCCCAGCACGGTCGCTAATGGATCAATGGGTTGCTGTAACAGTTGGATTCAGTTGATGAATGTCGTTCCCCAAGCAGTGGGGCAGTTTATTTCTGCAGTTGGCAAATTTCCGGGTTCTTAATATTCAACCGTCTCGTACCTCGAATGTTTGAAGGTCGTTCGCTCTTCACCCAATCGGGTCCAAGTCGCTTGAATAGGGGCAGCTATTGCACCCTAAAATTTGCTCAACCTACTTCACTTGGTTTATGTTTCAATTGCATTAGCATTTGCATATAGAGTCATGTACATAGTCTAATCATCTGCATAGCATAGCATAGCAAGTCATCCAACAAGGGACCAAGTACTATTCTCATCTCTATGAGCCTATCAGGAGGTTATTGTTCAAAGTCAATCTTATCCAAGTCATCAGGAGGAAATTGAAACACAGAGAAGTCAGTGGGTCAAGCAGTGAATCTATCTCCTATCTGAGGGTATCTGAAGATCATCAAAGAAGTTGTGAGCTGTGAATTGAGCATGGAGAGTATATAGACATCATGGAAGACTTAGAAAGTCATTTGGAGAAGGAGGCAAGTCATTGATATGATCACAAGAGTTGCAGTTGAAGACAGTCAACTAGGGTTTCATCTGGGTCAACCCTGGGTCAACTCTAGTTCAATTGATTGATTGAAGGGCATTAAGGTCTATTGGAGAGATGTGGGGTTCATCATTTGACATGTAGGTAAGGACATGGTGTTGTGCCAAGAAGAAATCAAGAGAATTCAAGAAGAAGAGGAGTTTCTAAATTAGGGTTTCTGTGTAAAATCCCCTGATTTAGGTCAAACTTCCTAGCAATATGAGTCAAAATGCAAGCTTCAAATGGATCCTTGGCCAACATGAGACTTGTAGAGGATATCAAGACCTTTAATTTGAGTGGTGGAATACATCAAGGAGATTTATAGAACTCAAGTTATGGTCCTTGCAAGTTACAGGTCATCTGAGGTATCTGAAATTTTGTCTGTGAAAGTTACTTATCTTCCAAGCAACTTTTACCACTCAAGGAGATTTCAAATTAATTTCTGGTCAACATAAGAGTTGTTCCTCATTGTCTTAGCTTTCTAGAATGGTATGGTATGCCTTCATATGATTTGTGGAACTCTACTTATGGTCTTGGCAAGCAAAGGGTATTTTGGTCATTTGAGAATTACAGGTCATTTCAAGCCTATGCCCAAAACTCATACAAGGAAGCTTCAAATGGAAAACTTCACAACATCAAACTTGCTCCAAATGACATTTTGAGTCTAAAAAAGTGGTCATGAAAGATTGGAAAGGCTCATAGCTCAAGGTTTCAAAATTGGTGAATTTAATGAATAAAAAGTGACCTAAAATGGAGATTTTTCATAATTTGGCCAAATGGGATGAAATTATAGGTCATTTTGATTGGAAAAAATGTTTTAAGAACATTGGCAAAAGTGGATTTTTGAGTTTGGTTCAAGATTTGAAAGATATGCTTGGTTACTTACAAAAGAAGTTACATAATCAAAATCCAAAGGAAAGTGTGCATGGGAAGTTTCCACAAAGTTCTAGAGGTTTCTATTTCCATCTATATATTGAACTGAATAGCTTCATGCATTGGTTGGTGAATCATTTTGCTCATAACACAAGTTACACATCATTCTTCCATCTTTGCAAAACCATCTCAAACTTCATCAAATCTCCATCAATTTCCAAATTTCTTGATTTGATCATCATCAATATCTTTCATAGATCACAATTCCATCAGAGTTTGGTTGAATTGAAGAAGAACTCGTGCTGTTCAATCGCATCATCCAAGGAGCAAGAACTTTGTGATTACAAGATTCAAGAGGCTTGAACAAGAACTTTTGCATACAGAACAAAGAATTGAGTGTGTGGATCAAATCCAGATCATTGCAAGCATTGGATTTGAAGAATTCAGCACCTGTTTTCATCATTTACACCAGGTTGGTTTTCTCATCGAATTGCTTGAATCAGTTAGCATGTTAGAGAATTCTAGGGTTAGAACTGTTAGGATAGGTTAGATGATGGATTCCACAAAGTTTGAGGAAGTTTCATGAGGTTTGCCATTGGTGCACCAAAGCTGTTAGGGTTTAGAACTCATGGTTTATGGCACTATAATCTTGGATATGTAGCTTAAAATGATCAGTGTAAGGTGTAGATCATGCTAGGGTAAAGATTAGCAAGAATTGTCATGGTTGATAGCAGGGGAAATGATGGATTCAGGATGTTCTACCTATCGGGTTTGATTGTTGGTTGAGTTTTAGAGGGATCTATTGCTATGGTTGTGTAGAGGGGAAAGAGTAGAGCAACTATGCTCTTTACATAAATGATTTTCATGGAGAATTGAGGTTGTATGAATGGGTGGAAGAACTGGTTCATAAGCTCGTGCATGGAGCTTCCATGGCTGAAACCCTAACATTTGGAGAAGATGCATGAGGTCCGTTGGATGGAGTCTAGTTGGTTGACTAAGTAATGGATCTAATGGTCACGATTTAAAACGAATGTGGAGGGAACCCTGGGTGCATAGAACGCACCGTTTCATTAAAACCTTTCTGACTGGGCTTTGCAATTGTTACTAATCCCACCCCCGAACGCAGGCCCAAACCAAAATGAACTAAATCCTTGCTATATGCACCGTCTCAGTTTTTTTATTTTTTTAATTGAGTTTTCTGAGTCATTGGGCCCAGACGCGCATTGCTAGGCGCGCCCCCCAGTCTGGGCCCATCTTGTTTTTTTAACTGATTTTATTACTAGATGCACCCCTCAGCCAAATTAATTCATTTTAATTTTTCTCAATTCATTTCATTTCTTTAAAAAAACCATAAATAATTGAAAATTGCATGTTTTTAATTGGTTGTTTTTGCATATTGTTCATATTTTTGTCAAGAAAATTGTCATATAAAAAAATTGGTATTTCATTTTATTTTTATATTTTTAGTATATTTTTCTTTTAAATAGTTTTTTTAAATGTTTAGTTTAATGCATGAATTTGGTGATTTTAGTTTGATTAGATGCTTTTATATTTTTGATCCATTCTTTTTAGGTTGATTAGCTTAGACCTTTAGCTTGCACATAAAATTTAATTCACAATTTTAGAACTTAATTGGATTTGATTTGTTTAGGTGTGATTAGTGTGCTCAAAACTAGGGTTTAGGAGATAACATAGGTGTAGTGAATCCTTTCTTTTAGGAGTTGTAGTTTGAATCTTTGGGGTATGGGAATATAGGGGTTATGGGTAGATAATATATCCCTTAGAAAATATTAGGATTCCCCTACTGCTATTAGTATACTGCTTATATTTGTTTGACTGTGTGGTGTGCCCTCTCTAGGGTTATTTCATTTGTCTGTGTGGGGTATTGGGTTTGCTTGGGGATTGGGAGAGATGAAGACTTGGATGATGAAGGCCATTGGAGATCAAGAGAATGAGGTCCAACTTCCAGAGTTGATGAGGAGTATCCTTTGCTGGCAGCTGTTGAGGAGTGTAGGGTTTAGGAGCTAGGCAGAGCTCTAGAGTAGAAAACATGATTCACAAACATGGAAGGCTTTGTCTGCCTCCATCCCTTCTCTATGATTCAAAGTCTCTTTCAAATATCCACCTCCTTCCTTTGGAAGGATTAGTGAATAGTGGAAAGATAGAACTTTTGAGGGAAAATCGTCTGTATAATGTTAACAGTTAATGAGCCACCCTTGGTAGGCAATTGACTGTTTAACATTCATTCCATCTTGTTGACTGATATTCCTCTTGGAGATTGAGACTTGAAGAAAAGCCATTGCAGATTGAAGACTAATCACAAAGACCTTGCTTGAAGGCTGTGAAGATAAAGACTGAGGCTTGCTTGAAGCTGGAGGACAGATGGTGATGACTTGAAGACAGATGCAGAGCTGTTGTGGCTGTTTATTTTTTGCTGTTTAATTTCTGATATATTGATTGTTTTTCCCTGACTGTATTGTTTGCTGTTTAACCTGTTAGGTTGAAAGTGAATGTTGTTCACTTTTGCCTGTTGTTTTCTAGGTTCGAGGTTGAGTGAGACTCCCTTGCCTCGCTTGTATTGCTGCATCCATGCATTTTACTGCTTTATTGTATATATGCTATTGTTTCTGTTTCGGTCTATTCCCTTAGGATCTCTGTTTCTCTCTGTGCAAGAGAGGAGCATGATAGACACTAGGTCTTAACCCATGCATGATAACATTAGGTTAGTTTGATTCCCTTCGCAACCGTAGGTTAGAGTTCTGTCTCTTCTTTCTCAAAACAAACAGAAAAACACAATAAATATTTCAAACACAATAAAAGACACTTCTTCCGTAAAAGAATGTGAACTCATCAAAACGTCATTTTTGTCCGCTTGGACCAGTAATCGGAAAAACCTTTTTCAGAAGGAATAAAAACAATTAAGACAGACTGGTGTCATACGTGGCCCGAACTACGTTTGCTCTGATCTTTCATGATGTATGAAAGTACGTAGGCATAGGGTGCGATATCCTAGCGAGCAACCTTCCCCTCCTTTCCCGTAGGTAGGCGAACTACGTTGACTCTGATTTCTCGTTCTAGACGGGAATACGTAGGCATAAAGTGCGATACTTTGCCGAGTCATTTTCTTTTCTTTTAACCCCTGACCTGTAGAGTAGATAGAATAACAATCCATACCCGAAAACAAGCGTGGATCCCGTAGAGTACGACGGACGTGAGGGGTGCTAATACCTTCCCCTTGCGTAACCGACTCCCGAATCCAGGTTTTGGTTGCGATGACCACACCTTTCCCGTCTTTGCGGTAGGTTTACTCTGAGCGTTTCCTTTCCCTCCTGTGGGATAAATAACGCACGGTGGCGACTCTTCTGTTCAGCTGGCGCCGATTTTCGCGGTAGCGACAAGCATCCCAAATAAAAGCCTTTCCCTTACAAGTCAATTGCGTTAACGAAAGTGCCAACTTCGAAAATCCTTCAATAAACCTCCGATAATAACCTGCCAAGCCCAAAAAGCTTCGAATCTCCGTAACCGATCTAGGAGTCTCCCATTGCATTACTGTATCAATCTTGGATGGATCCACACTAATGCCATCATCAGAAATAATATGCCCGAGAAAACTCACTTCCGACAACCAAAATTCACACTTTGACAACTTAGCATACAATTGCTTCTCTTTCAAAATTTGTAACACAATCCTCAAATGCTCTTCATGCTCCTCTTGAGACTTAGAGTAAATCAAAATGTCGTCGATGAACACAACCACAAAATGATCCAACTGCTCATGAAAAATACGATTCATGTATTCCATAAACACACCCGGCGCATTAGAAACTCCGAATGGCATCACAAAATATTCGTAATGACCATACCGTGTCCTAAAATCCGTCTTTGGAATATCCTCCTCCTTAACCCAAATCTGGTGATAACCCGATCTCAGATCAATCTTGCTGAAAACACGCACTCCAACTAATTGGTCCATCAAATCATCGATTCTTAGAAGCGGATACTTATTCTTAATTGTCACCTTATTCAACTGCCGATAATCAATACATAACCGCATACTCCCATCCTTCTTCTTTACCAACAATACCGACGCACCCCAAGGAGAAACACTTGGTCTTACAAATCTCTTATCCAACAAATCATTCAACTGCTCCTTCAGTTCTACCAACTCCGATGCTGACATACGATACGATGCCATCGAAATCGGTCTAGTACCGGGAACTAGATCAATAGAAAACTCAACTTCCCTTTCTAGCGGTACATCTGTAATCTCCTCCAGAAACACTTCTGGAAAATCACACACCACTAGAAACACATCAAGCTCAACTTTGCTCTCCCCAGACAACGATGCAAACAAGCCGAACAACTGAGCTTCGTCCGCTAAAAGTTTCTTCAACTCTTTAGTGGATAGAAAACTCTCACCTTCATCATCTTCCAAATAAGGAAACCTTACTAACTTGTGATAGCAATCTAAATGAACTCTGTTAAATTGTAACCAGTTCATACCCAAGATCACGTCCAAACCTTCCAATGGCAAACACACTAAATCCATAATGAAGTCTTTACCATACATGGTCAAAGAACAACTTACACACATACACACACACCAAAGAAGTAGTTACCGACCCCGAAGCGGGAGTCTCAATAACCATGTCTCCACTCAAAGAAATCATGCACAAGCCCAAACGCTTATCACACTCAAGATAAATGAACTAATGAGTCACTCCAGTATCAATAATAGCAACTAAAGTCATATTATTAATAAAGCATATACCTTTAATCAAGCGATTCGCATTAGTAGTGTCTGAACCTGCTAATGCAAATACTTTTCCATCCGATTGAGCTTGCTTTGGTTTGGTACACTTGGTACTAATATGACCAACTTCCCCATAATTAAAACACTTTACCACATTCCTTCTACAACCAGAAGTGGAATGTCCAAGACTTCCATAATAAGTACACTTCTCCACAGACTTCCCACATTCAAAAGATTTGTGGCCTAGCACGCCACACTTGTAACATTTGACCGCACCAGAACTTCCTCCTCCGGGTCTCCTGTCAAAGTTTCCCTTATACTTGCCCTTATCAACAGGCGTCACATAAGGTCCACTCCTTACTTGTTGCTTGCCTTTCTTCTCACTTAAACTCTTATAATAAGTAGATCGAGCTCTACTGTCCTCTTCAAAAATCCTACAACATTCGGTTAAGTCCGAAAATCTTCGTATTCTTTGGTATCCCACCGCTTGCTTTATCTCAGGACGCAAGCAATTCTCATACTTAATGCACTTAGAGAACTCCGTCGTAACTGCCGCATAATGAGGATGAAACTGAACTAATTCCACAAATTTAGCCGTGTAGTCCACCACGGACATATTGCCTTGCTTCAGCTCAAGAAATTCCATTTCCTTTTTCCCCTTTACACTCTCAGGATAATACTTTCTCAAGAATTCGGTGCGAAATAAATCCCAGGTTATTTCTTCGTCATCTACCTCAAGAACTTGTCTCATACCGACCCACCAGTCGTCGGCCTCTTCTCTCAACATGTGAGTTCCAAGTCTCACCTTGTTTCCTTCAGCACATCCCATTACTCTAAAGATTCTCTCAACCTCCTTCAACCAGATCTGAGCACCGTTCGGATCAAACCTCCCATTGAATATCGGCGGCTGATTCTTTTTAAACTCATCATTAGCATTCGCATTTGGTGCACCTTGCACCGCCCTAGCCATAGCCTCCAACGCCGCAGCCATAGCATTGTCATTACGACCAACCATATTCTGATGATTCCCAAAAATAACAACAAGGTTAAACAACCGTTCAACCAACACAACAACAAGATAGACACAATTGACTCAACACTGGCTCTGATACCACTTATTGTAACACCCCCTTTCTATACCCCCGAATAAACAATTAAATCATTTAGGCACTTACTAAAATTTTCATCAGAGTATAAATTAACACATGGTATAAAAGAGGCACGTCACATTATCCAGGAAATTCAAAACACATACAACACCTGCTCATAAGGATATGCAACAAAGGGTAAATCACAACAAAGGAGCTTAGTCCTTAAAACCCACATATCAATATTTAGAATAAAAGTGGAAAGATCTAAATATTGAATCACTTTATTCATATAAACATTATATACATCAACAGTTTAATTCAAGTCATAAGTCATGTTTACAAAACATACGCCAGCAGATACATACACAGATGTATCACAAAATAATCAAAATAATTCCTAACTATCCGGTGCTACATATCAGAGCCAACCGACCAAAAAGAATGAAGTCGCGCTTCACAAAAGACCTCCAGCAAACCTACTATGCAATGCCTCATAGAGCATCATAAAACAGCAGAAAGGTGAGAAACATTATCATAACAAATAATGCATATAATTATATATCTATATACACCAACATGGAATACACATAACACATTTCTCACCATAATTCATCACATACCTCACAATGTATATCTACACAACTAAGCATATTCACCAATCATGCTTCACAACTCACAACATTTGCACACAAACACTTACACTTATGCTTACTTCAACAATCCACATAAACATACACGATTATGTTCATTACACCAATACATCATATGAAGATGATAATGCAACTCATAGAGACCGACTCACGACTCTATGCAGATGCAAATGCGGTACCGACTCATTCAGCAGGTTCAATTGAAGAACCAAATGGAACCATCGCTCGTTACCGAAGTAACTCCCCGTCGGGCCTACGATGTTCACCCATCGCTCACACCCCACATGGGCACATGATGTTTCAGGATTGCTCACACCCCACACGGGTACACAATCCGATTGCTCACACCCCACAAGGGCACACAATCGTTCTGCATATTCTCCACGGAATCAAATATAAACCATCGCTCACACCCCACAAGGGCACACGATCGTTTCTGCAGATCCTCCTAGGGATAAAAAATAAACCATCGCTCATACCCCACAAGGGCACACGAGGTTTCTGCAGATCCTACGCAGGATCAGACACACAAGAATGCAATCATGATGCTTCACATGCAAAACGACTCCATACACTCTTGAAATGCATACATATTCACAAATATATAATCATGCATTCTTCACATCATACAAGTACATACAATTATGCACGTTCACATCAATCTCATCATGCATCTTCATTCAATTCAAACAAATGCTCAAAATTGCCAAACGGCCACATTTCACACTCCACGATTCACAATCTAGGATTCACACCTTACAGCTACCCACATCACATCATATTACAACAGCACACAAACTATCCATTCAGATAAGGGTTAAACATCATTAAACCAAACAATCGACAATTGGATAGAAAGCACAGGAAATCAAAGAAAATGTTGTCACATTCGTCGACCTTCGCCTGGCGAATGCTCGCCACCACACTCGCCTGGCGAACTCGCTGGCGAAGCCAGATAGTAGCTACTGACTTGGTTCGCTACCACTCGCTACCACACTCGCCTGGCGAAGCCTCTCGCCGCCACCTTCGCCTGGCGAACTCACTGGCGAATACAGAGTTGGGCTATTGACTTGGTTCGCTACCCACTCGCTGGGATTTTCCTGGCGAACCTTCGCTCCCATTCGCCTAGCGAATGCTGGCGAATCTGCGTGTCACACCCTAATTTTTGACCACAAGATCCCACCTCCTTGTTTTTTCTTGCTTACTTTTGTGTGTATGTTTATTATAGCTAACCAGTTTATGTAGGTACATGAATGGCAAGATATAAACTCTTACAGCCGAGCATCAGAGGAACATAACCAGTATATTCGAGTCCAAAGTTCACCAATCAAGAATTCAAGCTGCCATGAGAGCGCTAAGTCTTAATTTTTTTGAAATGCAAGCTACGAGATTGAGTTCCTCCTAAGGCTTATGTTGAAGTAGACAAGGTCTGAGTACGAGTTCATATCATTTGTTAAGCAGTTACATCTCAAGAATTCGCATGATACAATTGAAAGAATTGGAAACGCATTTCAAGTTGGTTTTTACATTGAATACAATTGGAATTATTTGACGACAACATACGATTAGATAATGCAGTCTCGCAACGCATTATGTCCATTCATCTAAACTAGCTTTGTATTAGAGTAATCATTATGCGAGGTTATCGGTAAAGCATTGGATTTCTACAGCTCTTGACACTAAAAATTATCATTGTTATTATTATCGTAATCTTCAACAAAGCTTAAAAGTCGGGATTCTATAGGACTAAACATGAGATTATTGTCATAACAATACAAGAATACTATAACTAAGATGCCTACTAGAAAAGACAGCAAATCCTCCAAATTGATGTGTTCGAGTGACAGCAATGAGCATCCCACTTTGTTTTGCCCTTCAGGACATCCACGAAGGGGGAAGTGTTAGAAGCCGAAGGAAATCTCAAGCCGTCAACAACTCCACCAGAATTCAAGGGCTCTTGAGCGTTTGAAATAGACAGTATGGAGATGGCTTGCACAAGCTTCCGTCATTTCTAGAGATACCAATTCATTGCCGGCGGGATTTTGTGATGTGCAACAGCAAGAAGATAATCTCACGACAGGTCTCACAAGCTCCCTCATCAACCCTTGCAACAATAAAAGATTTGATTAGAAAGGTACAAGAAGATAACAATTCAGTATCAATCAAGCTCTAATTATGAAAGGAAAGCATCCATTAATATAAAACAGATTGATGCCCAAAGGAAGAGATGCCGGTTCTGTCACGAAGAGAGAAGGATTTGCCTCATAGGACATTGGAAATCAGGATGCAACCCTTGGTCAAGAACTTACAAGTACTTATAATGATCATACTTTCACAGCTCCTAGAACCTCTACCAGGCGTAATAGTCAACTAACAAACAACTATGATGCTCCTAATTTTGTACCAGCGAACGGACTGCGAGTAAATAACCAGATGCTAACTTCACTTCTGCAAATTCTCCTGCGAAGCTCTTCTTTTTCTCCTGTAGCCTTCAAAGATGTTGATTGGATGCTGGCAACCAGAACTAGCAGTGGACGTTTGGCTCTCTATGATGCCTGTGGAAAACCACAACCAGTTGGTGTTCTTCACGCATATGGTGGCTCAGAGGTTGTTACAATCTTATGTTGGCAAAGATCAAAAACTAGTTGTCTAGAATTCACTCATCTGAAGTGCACTAAATTTTCGATTACTACAGATGATATTATAAACGTTACCAAAGCTCAGTTTGAAGACAAACGTGGAAGAACTTGCTGAGGAGTTTCATCCTGCTCGCAGACAAGTTAATGTACTTTATGAAAAATCTTGACATAGAATCTGAATTGAACACCTGTTGCTGAAGAGAGTTGAATTGCCTGGAAGAAGATATGACATTGTCCACAGGCCTTGACTACCTGAGGTCTGAATTAGCAGTGTACCTGCATTTAAGCCACAACAATTGTTAAGTGTCACGAGACGCAGACATTACCAAGAAACTACGCTCACACAGGAAACATAACAGACCTTTGAATATAAATTGAAGCTCACATCAGTTGCTTGAAGTTTTGGCAGCAATCTCAGTAAAATGGAGCTCGCAGCAAGTGTAGAGCGATACCACGCCTTTGTCAACATGAAACACTCCACTCAACCCTGTTAAGAGAAGTGGATGAGGTCAGTAAATCTGTGAAGTAACTCCAAACAGCAGGCAAATCATTAATCAAGTTGATTGAAGAAAACACGAGAATAGCAAAACAGAGCAAGACTTAACTTCAGCACTAAGCAACACTACTAACACCATCTTCTGATAGCTCTCATGTCAACAATGCCCAAAATCCTCGTGTTGATGTCTTTGTGCCAAACCAGAGTTACAATTTTGCAACTGATAACACATTTACGCCAAGACTTGTGAACTCTCCCAAGACACTCATTGAATGCCATACGCCAGCCCTCTTCAAGAAGTTCCAAGTACAACCTCTTCTTCAAGCCAAAACCAATGTCTTCACCAAAAGTGTTCTCATCAGGATTCGCAACAAATCAGTTTCAACCACCAAGACGAAGACACAACCTAGACTTAAACCTCTTGGAGATGCTCAATTTAAATGTTCCTGAAAAGGTTCACACATACAAAGTTAGTTCCAATAAAGCATGTCCAAAGGTTGTTTCAAGAATGCTCATACCTTTCCATCTAGTAGGCGCGATCCACCATCCTAGCACAAAGAGGAACAGAGTTAGCAAGATTTGACTTCAACGTGGAAAGGTTTGCGTATTCAAGGATGTCACCAACAGTTGAGTTTTTGGACTGACCAATTTCTTTACACCAGCAATTCATCCTGGGTTGTCCGTCTTCTGGCCCAACTCGTTCGCTTTCTACACCCATCAGATATCAAGCACAAATTAGTAAATCCAAAAGAATATTCCCATAAGAGGATTCAAAATATCCAATCCAAATCCAAATGTTGAACCTGGACAGATGAGTTTTAACGAAATTGATACGGTATCAGAGATTGAATTCCCATTTAACAAGCATTAAACAGATTGGAGCGAGAAAGGAAAGTTTTCAAATTGGTTTGTACCGAAATAGAAAATCCAATCAAGCCTTCAAAGTGTTTTAAATCAGTTTTTCAAGACAATTAATTCTCAAAGGCCTATATAAGATGAAGAGGAAGAGGAATTCAAGGGGACCGAGAACTACCGCAAAAAACTCTAACATTCGTAACCTAAGGAGTTGAGCAAAATAGAACTTATCTATTCAGCTGATGTGATCATCTTTGGCCGCCGCAAGCACAGATTGACGAAGCATCGTCTCCGCGCCACCACCATCGACCTTCGGTAAAATCCCTTTCCTTGTGAAGCTATCGAACATACTGATTTGCTTTCGTTGTGTTTCAGGTCGAATAGGTAATGAAAGCCAGGGAGAAGCGTGGAATGGTGGATCTAAGAGAGAGGTAGGCGAGAGAGACCAAGCGAGTTTGGGGGGGGGGAAGACGAAGGATTTGGGAGCTAGGGTTCACTGTCGCCATTTCTTTTGTTTTTTTCCTGTGTTTTGTTGCTTTGTCTTCAATTATGATTAATTGTATCTGCTGCACACACACTCACCACACGTTAATCACCGATATTCTCCTCTAATCAACCCTTTAATCCTTTTTCTTTCTTTCTCTTTATTTAATTAACAAATGAATTGATCTTTTTTAAAATAAACTAATAACCTTGTATTAATCAGTTTTATCTTTTAATCCATTTATTTAGTTAACTCAATTTTAATAATTCATCATATTTAATAAATATTTGTTTTATCCTTTAATTCCAATTTAATCAATCCTTTTATCTTAACAACTCTTTTAAAATCTTATTAATTCATATTAATATTTTGCTAATTAATTAATTTACCCTTTTATAACATCTTATTTAAATAAGTATTTATTCATTAATAAAGTTTTTGCACCATTTTGTTAATTTAAATCAATAATAAAATTCTTAGTATTTAATTAACTTTTAGAAATAAATAATAAAAACACCTTTTTATTCCATAATCAATATTAATAACAGCCATAATAAAAATAATTATCTCACCTAAAATCAACTCATCTTAAAATTAATCTCTCGTTTAAATCAATCCCAACTAAAATCCACTCACATCGTAAAATACAACATAACCGTGCACTTCACGACACATTCACTCTCACACACTTTAGCGCTTTCATGCGTATGTGTATGCTTTACTTATTTGCCCTTTACTTTCCACAATTTACCTCCAGCAATTTATATTATCGCAATTTATATTCTCGCATCGCATTCCGTCCAAAGGAAAAACCTACACATAATTCAACAATTGTGTGTAGTGCACATCATTTGCATCATTTTCCCACGATCCTTGATCCCATTCAAGTCGATCTTTTAAGATAGATCCTACCCCATAGGAAGGACCGTTATCTTTACAACATAGAAACAAACAATCAATTCAAATCAAACTTATTCAAATACATTAGAGAAAGATGCCAAATCATCTTAAGCGAGATAGAATCTCCACCCCACATCAATTACAATCAATACCGTAGGGACTTTGCCTTAAGAGAGATAGAGGCGTACCTCGTCGATCTATATCCGAGTACTTGAGCCCTTCTCTTAAGATGATGCAAAGACTATTTTCATATAACTTGTGGCGGTTAAATCTCTCTTAAAATGACAACTCATCTTTTCTCCTAAAATCAATCAATCAACTACCCTAAACCCGTAGGAACTTTGACCACAGTCAAAGAATTCCTCCTACCCTTTAGGAGAACTACAAGTACTCTGATTCCACTCCCGTAAGGATATGTAGGCATAAGATGCGATATCTTATCGAGTATACTTAGATATAAACCACTAGGTCTTTAACCTTAAGCAGATAAACACTTAGCAATAAACAAACATAAAACAAGAGGTTCCTGTAGAGTACTACAAAAACTTAGGATGCTAGCACCTTCCCTAAGTTTAACCAACCCCCGAACCTATAAATCTCTATCCTTGCATTTGCATTGCATTGTGGGAATTTCGATCTTTATCCCTTCCTTTGGACAAATCAAAGTTCGGTTGCAAAATTAATTAAAGATTCAAACTAATCAATAGTTTGGTATCCAATTTTCACCGCGACAGAAATGGCGACTTCACTGGGGACACTAAGTGGGTTTCCCTACCTTGCTTTACTTGTTTATTGCTTTATATATTTGCTTACTTGTTTATTTGTTTGTATCCTTTATTTCTTTTGGGCTATTATCTTTGAGTGGTGAGACAAAGTCCTACACCGGGACTTGAGAGAAATTTTGATAGGATGGTGATATATTCGATGAGGCTTATAAGGAGTGAGTCCCGACTAAGTTGACTCGATAATCCCGCTTAGTTGAGACCCTTTTGAAAATAGTTCGGTTGATCGAGTTTAGTCGTGAAAACTTTTACTACTTTCAATTGGAGTCCATGATACTAAGGACCGTAGTTACCTTTAACCCCACTTTGGCCTTTATTAGAACGTAGTGCGAGGCTATGAGGGAGTAAGTCCCGAAATAGTGCTACGCAATGCTACACTCAAAAGAAGTTCTCTTGAGAATATTATTAATCCCCGAGTTAGTTGGGAAATTGATAATATCCGATAGATGGACTAATGACTTTGGGACCTCCTTAGAACCTTGTTCTGCAGGTACCATCCGCCTCTAGTCCTTATCCTTTGGGAATGGGTATACCCTTGGCTCCATGCTCGTTGCAAACCTAGGACCTTTGTTTGTTTATCTTTGTGTGCCCTTATATGCTTACTTGTGTTTGTTGCATTCATATAGCATCATACTACATTGGACTTCATGGGATTTCCCCTTTATTTATGAACATTATAGGACATTATGGATTCCAATAGACAAAATACTTTAAAATATACTTTTAAGAGTCCTAAATTAGATGACCTAAGGGAATTGGGAGCTTTGATTGAAGACCAAGAGAAGTTCAAGGGTAAATATGGGAAGTTACTATCTTTGTTGAGACGTAAGGCAAATGAAGACCTCCTTTCCGCTCTATTACAATTTTATGATCCGATGTATCACTGCTTTACGTTTCCAGATTATCAGTTGTTGCCAACTTTAGAAGGATACTCCTTTTTGTTAGATCTGCCTATTCTAGAAGAATCTCCTTTTCCTTTCTTGGAAAAGGACCCCGAAGAAAGAGACATCGCTAAGGCCCTTTATCTCAAGGTATCTGACGTTAAGGCCAATATGGTTGTTAAAAGCGGGACTTTTGGTTTGACTATAGATTTTTTATTCGAGAAGGCTTCATTTTATACTGATTTTACTAACAAAGCTCCATTCGAGGCAATCTTCGCCTTACTTGTCTATGGGGTGTTTCTATTTCCAAGTTTTGAGGGGTTTGTTGACCTTAACGCAATTAAGATCTTCATGAAGAACAATCCAGTGCCGACTCTATTGGGTAATACCTATCATTCTATACATCTCTGAAACCTCTGTGGTGGAGGGATGATTACATGTTGTGTGCCCTTATTATACAAATGGTTCCGTACCCACTTGCCCAAGTGTGTTTCCTTTTGGCATCTTAATGATAAGCGTTGGTCAGAAAGGATTATGGCTTTGACCCATTCTGACATAGATTGGTATAGTCGTGAGTATGATGGGATTCTAATCATTGATGGATGTAGAGATTTTTCTAATATACCGTTGCTCATCTTTGGAGGGGGAATCAGTTATAATCCGGTTTTAGCTCGCCGACAGTTGGGATATCCGTTGAAGGGACCCCCTAAGAGCATACAAGTTGAGAGTGTTTTCTTCGAGGATAATCAAGAGCTCTGAGAGAAGATTGTGGAAGCTTAGAAACATTTGCATAAGAAAGATATGAATAGTTTGGGAAGGCCCAACTGCGTGTCTTTGGAACCGTATCTTCAGTGGGTAAGGAATAGGGCGATCAAGCTAAGGATGCCTTACTCTCGTCAAGATCCTATACCTCCGAGAAATGAGCCCATTTATGTCTTTATGTCCGAAACTGAGAAGTTAGAGGTTGCTTTAAAGAAGTCGCAACATGAGTTAGAGTCATGGAAGAACAAGTATCTAGTGTCTGTTGCAGAGATTGATGAACTTCAAAAGGAGAAAGATGAACTCCAGAAGCAGCTACAGTTGAAGGATGAAGAGTTACTCCCCTGCAAGAAGAGGAAAGTCATGGAGGATTTATTTTTCTCCGACCCATAATGCACTATTTGGAAGTTGATTGTAGACAACCTTATCCGTGAGAAGACGCAAGTAGAAGAGCAGCTCAAGCAGCAGAATTCAAAACTTCCTTAGTGTCTTTACTAGCTTTTATTTAGCTTTTATTTGGGACTTTTAAAAGAAATTATTTGTATTCCGTTTCAAAATTAATGAAAACATTTTCTTTTATCGTAATGTATATAAATAGTTGGGATCCCATGAAGTCCTACTCATCTTGCATTGCATTCTTTCTTTATTCATTTCAAGAAACTCAATTTTATTTCTCAGGTATTGTAACCATGGATTTCAAAAGAGAAGCATTGGAGTACACTTTCCAGAGTCCTAACATTGAAAGCTTGAGAGGACTAGCAGATCTCATCGAGAACCGCCACGCCTTCGCAACAGAATATGGAGAAGTCTTATGTTTTCTTGAACTCACGATGAAAGGAGGGTTGTTGGAGACCCTTGTTCAGTTTTATGACCCGTTGTACCATTGTTTCACTTTTCCGGATTACCAGTTGATGCCGACTCTAGAAGAGTATTCTGATTTCTTGAGGATGCCTATGATGGCCCGACCTATATTCACCGTCCAGGAGGACGTACCCAATCACTAAGAGATTGCAAACGCTACTCATCTCAGCTTAGCAGATGTTCAAGCGCACTTAACCACCAAGGAAGGAGTCCTTGGATTCCCAGCTGACTTCTTGATTGAAAAAGTTTGTTACCATGCTGAAAGAAAAGAAGTACTTATCTTGGAACCCATCTTTGGTCTATGGGATCTTTTGGTTCCCTAAGGTTGATGATTTCGTTGATATGGATGCAATTAAACTATTCATACTCAAGAATCTGGTTCCCACTTTGTTAGCTGACACATACTATTCAATCCACTCGTAGAATGCTGAAGGAGGAGGACATATCGTTTGTTGTACCACTCTGTTGTATTCATGGTTCATTGCTCGCCTGACTCGGCATCCGTCTATTTGGGAAGAGGTAGAATCACCCCATTGGTCTGAGATAGTTATGGCCCTTACTCACTCTGACATTGTGTGGTACGACTCTACCTATGGAGGTATATGTATGATCCCTGGCATCAGAGGATTTACTAACATACCGCTCATTGGGAGAGAAGGATGCATAAGTTACAACCCTGCTCTAGCCCGCCTCCAATTCGGGCATCCCATGACCGAAGTACCTGACCAAGCTCTATTGGAAGGGATCTTTTTCAAGGAAGGGGAAGATCCAGACCTGAAGATCGTCATAATTTATGCATGGAGATACATCAATAAGGCAGGAGTGACTGCTTTAGGATACCCCAACTGTGCCGTCTCTGAAGAATATCTACATTGGGTGCGAGAGAGAGCTCTCGACCTCAAGATGTCGTTTCCTTTCCATGAACCTGTAGTTTTGGCTTTTCATGATCCTGATTGGTTCGATATGAGTGAAGTAGATCAATTGAAGGCCGCTTTGGATGAGGCTCGAAAACTGAAAGTCGCTTGGAAGAACAAGTTTTTCACCCTCAAGGTAGAGAAAGAAAGGTCCCAGAAGCTGCCAGAGATAGAATTTGCAAAGAAAAGGAAAGTGCGAGAGGATTTATTTTCCTCCCACGCCTCTTCAAAGGTTGTCGCCAGAGATGATCTTCCCCCAGATATTGTGGCTTGGAAAGAATGTGTAGATCGACTCATCAGTGAGGATCTTTTGTTGTCTTTCTTTCTAAAGTGTCAATTGGTCATGCCTGAACTTGTTGATCTATCACTTTAGATTTCCCCAATTTTGTTTCTGTTCCCTAGTGTGTTGTCTCCCCAGTGAGTGGTTACTCGTTGCCTTTGTCTTTACTCCTGTTCGCCTTTATTTGCGTCTGCATTTTTCATTTATCATTCCATCATTTTCATCATATTAGAGTTCATAGTATGTCAGCATTCGTAGGCTAGTTTCGTTCGTCCATAACATTGCATATCATTGCATCTAAGGGCAAAATTTTCGGTTATCTGTATTTAAATACCTTTCACCATGATTTCGCAAAGATTTTCATCGCTCATAACATCCGGTGAAGATATTTAAATAGGGGAGACTGTTATACCCCAAAATTTTCCCTTAGATTCTTTGATCTGTCACATATCATCCATACATGGCTAACCAATTTATCAAGTTTTGTTTGTTATTTTCATAGGGTTGCTGCTGAAGAAGGGTCAGATGGTATGAAACTTTATATATGCTCTTGGTCCGTTGAGGCTCAGAAATCTCCCAACGAAGACTGAGGTTTCCTACCCTTTTGGTTGCAAGGAAAGTTGTTTGAGAACGGGATGTTGTCTTGTGATCTATCGAGAAAAATGAGATTGACATGTGGTTTAAACTGAAGGGATCTTGGTTATAGTATGTATTGATGAACCAATTCAAAGAAGATAGTAAAGTACAAACTCAATGTTAATATGTATATTAAAGCTCTAAATCTCAAATCCATTTGAAGTTCAAACTCGAAGGGTCAAGTTACAGGAAGCCTTTCAAGTGGTATATCTTTGTTTAAAATACAATCATTGAGTTCTATATTATAGGTGTAGGTATGTGACTAAAGTTCAATACTTATGCCACAATTAATTTATGCTTACGAAATGTAAAATCAAAGTTAAGCCTTGGTTCAGTTTGAAATATTCGCGAAATCACGACAAGGATAAATCCAAATTTTTATCATGACGAATTCACCAGTTTGGACGTTCAAAATTAAGATTGAAATCCTTAAATTAATGGCATTTTCAAACATATTAAAGGAGTTAACAATCCATATTTTGTCTCTCTTTCAAAAGTGAAATTCATTGATCATGAGTTGAGCATAGGATTCATGCTTCACTCCAAGAGATTATCGTGGCAAGATTCATTCAGGATAAGTTCCCGATAGTGATTTCAAGTTTCAATTCATTTATTCATTATTCAATATTGATCCTCAAAGTTCAAGGGAATCTAAAAGTTGGAAAGCCTATACCAATTACAAATCCAAAGGGTGTTACTACAATTTCACCGTGAAAATCTGTCACTTAAGTGTTAAGCAAGAATTGAAGATTTGTTTTAACTTATCTAAATCCAAAGAGTTTCAAAGCATGATTGTGAGTTCAAAGACTCAACGTGGTCTTAGGCCAAAGGTCAATTAAAAAAAACCTTTCAAAGCTACTTTCAAGTTTTAATAGTTATCTAAAGATAAACACGCCTTGGCTAAATCCATTCAAATTTGCAAGATTCAAACATAAGAATTCAGTACAAAGTTCAAGAACGTCCAAGGTGGAAGAATAATAGTGTTGTTTTCTTTTAAGAATTCAGGACGCATGATAACATTCCTACAGATTCCTAAGCACATCATTCTATCTAGTTTCAAAGAAAAAGTGGGAGCATATGAAAAGTAGATTGTAAATCTCATAAGTTCGCTTAGGCCTAGGAAATTGTTGAAGCGGTAAAGCAGCAAGCAAAAATATTATTTTCGGAAGAATTTCCTCCGGGATTTATCGTCTCCACAGGGATCAGTGTGAGGGAAAGAATGTCGTTCGACAATCTCTACGTCTCTAAGCTTGGGTTTGAATGGTTTGGGATAAAAATTCAAAAGGAAAAACATAAAACAAGAAAATAAGTACATTCTTAAGAAATGAGAAAACTCGTTAGGAGTTGTATTTCATTCTACCCATCATGTACTAAAAAAATATATGGATCAAATGCATGCAACCTAATTCGCTCGTCAATATTATCATGTATCACTCACAATAGAGGTTATCTCTAACTCAAAGTCGAGAGATCAACCGTATCGTCTCATTGCTGATCTCTCACACAACTCGACAACACAGAGCATTAAGAATCAATACCCACGTGAATTTTAGTCCTAAATCTATCTCTAGCATTTAGAATCTAATAGATGTTCATCTTAGATTGAGTTCGAACAGTATATGTCTATAGCAATCCAAACCCATTAAGTAAAAAATCAAGATAACCATCGATAAAGAGTTGTAAAAGAGATTTTATACAAAGATCCATAAATATACATACAATCAAGATAAACTTACATACAAAACCCCAACAAATGAAAAATACATAGAGAGGAAGGAAGAAGAACACAAATCTCACGGTCTGTCAACTCCGATTGAAGTGGATTCGACTCCGGATCGTTAAAATGCACCCTCCAATGTTGTTTGTAAGTTAAATCTACTCAAGAATGTGTTTGATGAAGTTAGGGTAAAAAGCTCCCAAACAACATAACTTAAAAAATGCGGGAAAATCACTTAAATAGATAAAAATGGGTCCCAGCATTTTCCTAGCAAAGTCCTGTTTGCCTAGCGAACTTATGCATCTTTCGCTACTACCAAAACAGTGTTTTTCACGCGTTTTAGAACTTTCTGTTCGCCTAGCGAACATGACAGAAAACCAATACTTGTTTCAACCATAACTCTATTTTACGCGCGGTCGGAAGCGTTGGAAAGCTTATTCAATGCTCTATAAGACAATGACAAAATATCATTGCTTATATAACTACAAAAAATGAGAAAAAAATCAATTAAACTCAATGAAATTTACGCGACACACAATATATACACCATAATGTAAACTATACAACATATGCACAAAAGTTGAGGTTTATTGATTGAATTAAGTCAATAAGTGCCAATTATTTACACTCAAAATCAATATATTTTAGCACTTATCAACTCTCCCCAACTTAAACTTGTTTGTCCTTAAATAAGAAATGATCAGCTCAAGGAAACAAAAGTAACAATCAAGCAATCACGACTCAACAAGTTTCGAAAAACAAAAAAACAAATGTATGGTTCAACACAAAAACGTACATGCAAAGCAAAACATACCACTAAACTACAACGATAACATGAAAACGAAACAACTTCTAAATACAAAACACATGTCAAAAATTCTAAAAGAATACAATGTTCAAAAATGAATCACACCTGACACACACTTCATAGGTAGATGAATAAAAAAACACGAGGGACTTAACTCTCACCCAACACTCAAGCTAACAACAAGTTAAATTATGCACTCATCAAGAAAAAACTCATATTGAACAGTATAAAAGCAAAAATCACAAGGGCTTTAAGGGTTGTATTGTGGCTTGGGTAACAAACAATTGTTTTTCTCAAGGTAAAAGAAACAAAAACTTGCCTAATCAAATGAGAGTGATCATTTCTAACAATCTCAAACACTCAATAATTCCAATCACCTTTTCCTCTTTTCCAAATTGTTACACAATTCCACACAACTTATTAGCATAACGTTATTCTCTTTTTTTTTTCTTTTTCTTTTCAATTTTTTCCCTTTTTTTTTTCTTTTTCTTTTTCATTTTTTCTTTTCTTTCTTTTTCAACCTTTTTCTTTTTCTCAACCTCTTAGCAACCAACCTCTTCTCCCCAACTTGAATACAACCATACATAGTGACATGAATGCTCCCAAACTTATTAGGCAAGGGTAAAAATTCAAATAACAAGTCATGATTATAGTTCAAGAAAAAGTATTAGAATCCATACAAAAATGAACTTAACACCAATATGGATTCTAACAAAGGCTCAAAGGGGGTAAGCAAATTCTCACTCACTCACAAGGTAGATTGACTATTTGGTCAAGTGGGTATGCTCAAAATTGAACAAAACGCCTTGATCATTTTAGTGTTATCATACAAATCAACACAAATACAAGATTAAACATAATAAAATCGAGTTAAACAAGAATGTTGGTCTCCTGCATATAGTAAACAATGGAAAGCTCCTCACAAAAAGGTTTAGTTCTAAAGTGATTCAAAATTGAACAAGTATGGCAAAAGAATGAATGACATGAAAATTGTACAAATGAAAAGTCTCATAATCATGCTATGTTCTAGAAAGCGATAAACAAGTACCTTGCAAACTACCAACTTCAAACAATATCAAAATCATACATTCGCAAGTTGAAACGATCAAACTTGGAAAATCACAAAATACATCCTCAAGCTAATCAAAAACAAACTTGAGAGCAAACACAAACATTATTCTAACAACCTAACAAAAAGAAATTCAATCAAACTAAATAAACATAAAGCTATACAAACTCAAAAACTGTTGGGTTGCCTCACAACAAGCGCTTGTTTCATGTTGTTAGCTCGACACCTTTATTGTTCTTTGCTGGTAACTTCCTCACATATACGCCGATGCTTTGTCAAAGCGCTAACCTAAAGAAAGTGTCATAACCAAACACTTGAACAAACATTACGAGAACAAAATATATACAACACTTGAACAAACATAATGGAAGGCAAAAGCAAAACAAGTATCTATACAAGCATATATACAATTATGTGCAAAGCTTAGAAATATAGAAACTATCGCAATGCGACTCAATATCAAAACCAATCCCCGACAACGACGCTATTTTGTTGAAGCGGTAAAGCAGCAAGCCAAAATATTATTTTCAGAAGAATTTCCTCCGGGATTTATCGTCTCTACAAGGATCAGTGTGAGGGAAAGAATGTTGTTTGACAATCTTTACGTCTCTAAGCTTGGGTTTGAATGGTTTGGGATAAAAATTCAAAAGGAAAAACATAAAACAAGAAAATAAGTACATTCTTGAGAAACGAGAAAACTCGTCAGAAGTTGTATTTTGTTCTGCCCATCATGTACTAAAAAATATATATGGATCAAATGCACGCAATCTAATTCGCTCGTCAATATCATCACGTATCACTCGCAACAGAGGTTATCTCTAACGCAAAGTCGAGAGATCAACTGTATCGTCTCATTGTTGATCTCTCATACAACTTGACAACACGGAGCATTAAGAATCGATACCCACGTGAATATTAGTCCTAAATCTATCTCTAGCATTTAGAATCTAATAGATGTTCATCTTAGATCGAGTTCGAACAATATATGTCTATAGCAATCCAAACCCATTAAGTAAAAAATTAAGATAACCATCGATAAAGAGTGGTAAAAGAGATTTAATACAAAGATCCATAAATATACATACAATCAAGATAAACTTACATACAAAACCCCAACAAATGAAAAATACATAGAGAGGAAGGAAGAAGAACATAAATCTCACGGTCTGTCAACTCCGATTGAAGTGGATTCGACTCCGGATCGTCAAGATGCACCCTTCAATGTTGTTTATAAGCTAAATCTACTCAAGAATGTGTTTGATGAAGTTGGGGTAAAAAGCTCCCAAACAACATAACCTAAAAAATGCTGAAAAATCACTTAAATAGACAAAAATGGGTCACAATACTCGCCTAGCGAAGTCCTGTTCGCCTAGCGAACTTATGCATCTTTCGCTACTGCCAAAACAGTGTTTTTCACGTATTTTAGAATTTTCTGTTCGCCTAGCAAACATGACACCAAACCAATACTTGTTTCGACCATAACTTTTGAACCGTAACTCCGTTTTACCCGCGGTCGGAAGCGTTGAAAAGCTTATTCAATGTTCTATAAGACAATGACAAAATATCATTGCTTATATACCTATGAAAAATGAGAAAAAATCAATTAAACTCAATAAAATTTACGCGACATACAATATATACACTATATTGTAAACTATACAACATATGCACAAAAGTTGAGGTTTATTGGTTGAATTAAGCCAATAAGTGTCAATTATTTACACTCAAAATCAGTACATTTTAGCGCTTATAAGAAACCCATCTCAACCTTGCAACCATGATAGTTTCCCCCAACTAAAATATCAGGAACATCAGATACTGCTAATATGCAACAACAACAGCAACATTTTGGATTTTATCCTCAACATCAGCAGATCCCTTTTCATCATGCAATGCAGCAACAACTGCATCACCAATCACCAACCTTCACGTAGTCGGCAAAACCACATCAATCACCTAATACCTGCAGCAATAACACAGAGTGAAAGAACAAGATTGTGTTCATAGAAATATTTAAATGCAATTTTCACACTTGACATACATCATACACGAAAGGTTTCGGTAAAACCATCGTAAAGAATTTCAAAAACACGATTAACCAAGAAATTAAAGGAGACGTTTAGTCGTTATTATTTCCAAATTAAGCTCTAAATAATTTTCAGATTATAAGACACAATGAGACATAATTAAAGCATAACATCATTCTTTTTTAGTTTCTTTCCAAAATAATTCATAAACAATCTCTAACATAATCAGTCCAGAAATCAGACACGTTGAAACCATAACAGACCTATTGTTTAAAGCAATAAAAGTTATTCAAAGCTTTGTTTGAGCATGTTGAAATCAAAATAGCAATAATGTTGGTTATAAGATTATGATTCCTGAGATAATTGATTTTCAAAACAAGTATCAAACACATCAAGTTAAAGATGGGAATTTATTATCAGATAATTAAACTCTCGTTGAAACATAGAGACAAGAATCTTGTTTTCTTTCCAAAAGGGTACAGACATGTCGAAGCAGATTCATAGCATATTAAGTCATGTATTTAATTCTTTAGATGACTATAAATCAGCGGTAAGAGAAATCTCAAAAGCGGGGAGAATAACGGTAAGCCACAAAAAACACATACACAAAATCAAAACCCAAGCATTCATAAAAAGAAGAAGAAGAAAATCATCACAAAAGCATCAAAAGCAATCATAGTATCAAAACCCTAAATCACATACACACGGGGTAAGAGGAAGTAAGACTTGTCTTTGAACATCGACGTCGTCAATATCGTGATCGTTCTGTTTCCGATCGCGAAAGTCTTCGTGCACTGTCAAAGACATCTTCGAATCCATCATACCTCAACCTCGTATGTCGTGAAGCCGTTAGAACATCTTCTACTTTCGCCATTCTAAGAACTTGTTGAGTCACCTTCATTTCATGTTATATGATTGTGTATTGTTGTAAATTTTGATTTTGTTTGCTTTATGTTTATCTGAGAAAGATTGAAAGGGAGGAAGAGTGAAAGGGAGAAAGAGTCGAATGGAGGAGAGGTCGAGAACGAGAGATATGTTTGAAGGAGATAAGAGAGAGTGGCCACGAGAGGAAGAGATTAGGGTTCCAGGATTCGTGACTCAGTTTTTGTGTGAGTGGATCGGGTAACCCAAGTTGATTCCTGACCCGACCCATCATTTGTTTTTTTTTTATTTTGTTTGGTTTTTTTTCGTTTTTTGTTGTGAGTGGGCCTTGGGCCAATTATTTTTCAAAGAGAAATTAGGATGTTTATTCTTTTAAGTTTTAACTAAAATATTTAATTTTCAAACTATTTTTTTCTTAATTAATTTATTTAATTTCAAATCTAAATATTAATTAAATTAGTTAACTACTAATAAAGTTTTTTTAATTTCAAATAAAATTTAGTTTTTACTTATTCAACCATTTAGTCGGTGAAACTATTAATTAGTAAATTAATTTTGATTGAATTCCAGTTTAATAAACTATTTAGTCTAGTTAATCTAAAATTTGGTTTAGACATTTTGCTATAAACTAATCGGGAGTCATAGGTTTTAGTTTAACTAATTTACGTTATTCTTTTAATGTAATCCTTGATGTATCTATTTGGGATCAAATCTTGATTTTGGTATACTATATTTTGAGTTCTTGATTTACATATTCACATGTTGTTATCCATTCTGTAGCATTTGAGGATCATCACTTTAATTTTCTGTTACTAAGTCTATATTCCAAAGGAAATAATTATTCCATTGACTGCTAGATCAACCTTAACGTTTCAAGTCCTAGCCATAGGATTGAAGTCGCTGCACTCCACTTAATATCCTGCCATGGACACTCTTTTACAATTTAATCCTAGCCCTAGGATCAGAGTCAACGTACTCCACGTATGTTCCCGTCATGGATACTTACCCTTCTTTTTCAACTTAACTTCAAACTTAGACTCGGAGTCGCCACACTCCACGTAAGTGTCTCGCTATGAACACTTACCTCCCCTTGGAACCTTGACCACAGTCAAGAAGTTCCTCACCCTCTTTGAGGGGAACTACAAATACTCTGATTCCATTCCCGTCAGGATACGTAGGCACAAGATGCGATTTCTTGGCGAGTATACTTATGACTAACCCCTTAGGTCTCCCTTCAACCCTTTGGTATACCTTATAACAGATAGATACCAAATAACATATTAAACAAGAGGTTCCTGTAGAATACTACAGATGCTTAGGATGCTAATACCTTCCCTAGCTATAACCAACCCCCGAACCCTAGATCTCGCCGCATTGTGTTTACGATGTAAATTAGGTTTTTCTTTCTTTAACCTTTCTTTCGGATAAATCAAAGACCGGTTCTGAATTTAAAGATTTGTGATTCAAGTTAATTTGATAGCTTGATATCCTATGCTCACCGCAACACCACCATTAAGAATTGTCTCACCCTAAATACCTTCTACTTGTCTAGTCATATGAAGTCATGGTCAACAGATAGACCCGTATCTCCCTAGAAAATAGGAATTTAATAGTCTACTATTGACTCAGTAGGCAATGCCAAGTACATAGAAAATCTTATACCTAAGAGCCTCTATAATAATTAGCCCTCGGGGTAAAAGATAGAACACAACTTACATGACACAAAGCATAAACACAAAGGCTTTCAATTCACATGAGTTAACATATCTTACCACTGTAAACATCGCCAAACAGGGTTTATCGCCTTCGTGAGAAAACCCTAATCATCCTTAACTACAAAGGCATTTAGTTATCCAATACACGTGTAGGGATACAACACACTTATGTACTTTTTGACAAATATATATATATATCATTAGTACTTTGTTCGATAAACAAAGTTTGTATTATGCGTAAAGTATAGAGTGACTACTATGTCTTTTTAGTGACACTATGTAATGTTGTGGCATCGCTATGTTTTAAGTGGAATAAAATATTCAATTAATGGTTAAAATAAAATTCAGAGTGTGGGGTCACTTGCCCCTATTTTATAGTATGTGGATTCGTCCCTGGTTGGAACATTTTATTTTCTAAACCTGATAACTATAAGGATGTATTAATGAATATTTATGACTCAGATTAATATTTATACCTATATATAAAGGGAAAACATGATTTTGGTGTAGTTTTTTTCCTTTCAAATATACCCTTTTCAGTTTTTATTTTAATTTTAACTTCTTTTTTTTTAACAAATGGTGGTTGTGTGATAGTTTATTATCTTTTATACCATTATCTACTACTATTATTTTAAAAATAATAAATAATAAAATGAAAATTAATTAAAAATAATAATATAATTTATATTTTACACGCATGAGTATTATAAAAAGCGGACAGACGGGCACGTGAGTATAGATAAATTAAAAAGAAGAAGCACAATGGGATATGTGTTTAAGTTGGTAAATCCTCCACTTTCATGGTGCATCGAGAAGTAAACATTCATGTCTCTATCTCCTAGTGAAGATAAGTATATTTTAGCATGCAATGCAACTTTTTAAACAGTGTGTTATTGATCTTTTTGATTGAGATGAAGGTAAGCAAAAAGGAATTAAAACTAATGATAGACAAAAATTAAGAATTAACTTTGCAAATGATCCTATAGCTCATTGAAGGAACAACCATGTTGAAATCAAATTCCACTTTCTTATAGATCAATAAAGTAAGGGAAACATTGTTTTAGAGCATCTTTAGTGCATGTTCTGTAGTATTAAATTCTTTAATAGTAACGGTAGTTATAAGCAATTTGCATTGGAATAAGAATGACATGGCAGTAAGTGAACTAACCATTAATGGAAGTAAACTATATAACCAACGCACATTATTCATTCTCAATGCTCTTATTATTATTTTATTATTATTTTATTATTGTTTTATATTATTAAAATATCAATAAAGCTCCAACAACTATAAAAATGTGGGCTCAAGTTTTGGTTTCTTACAAGCAACCATCATTAAAGTAAAAATAACTCAAATCAACTATAAATATTTTAAATCCTACAAATCACTTTGGGCTCACAAAAAGTATCTTAGTTTATCTATTTAGTTTACTCCCATTAAAGATGCTCTTAACATATTGCAGAACAAACAATCACCTAATAAATGTTCTTACCAAACCATTCGAGATTGAAAAATAAGTGTATAAACTTTAAATAGGGAGTGTTAAAGTGCAATTCATGTCCCGTTGTTAGTTGAGTTATTTATGTAACAAGTAGCTAACTAACTAAATTGGTTGGGTTGTTGGGCCTGAATATTGGTTGTAAGTCCAACTAATAGTGTATAAATAATTGTTTTGTGATCATTATCAATATAAACTAATGTGAAGTGAATATACAAAAAATGTTTGTTTTCTCTCTTTCTCTCATATGTGGATGTGCTAATATAGTTCTGACATAGCAGACATAAACCATTACGTAAATGCACAATACACCATTACGTAAATGCACAAGTGTATTGAGTTATTAGTAATATATTCTAAATTTGAAATTTATTTCTTAAATGTATACTTTGAATATGCATTTTTAAAATCATGGAGAATAATTAATAGTACAAAAAGAAAAGAATTAAATATATATTTGGCCCCTCTAAATATATTAACTTTCCCTTTTAATCACTTAAAAAAGTTTACGGTGCATGTTTCAATGACTTTTATTAATGATATGTCATTGATAAAATTTTAAAATATCATTAGTTTAATAATTTATCCATTTAATCTTTAATTTTTATTAAATTTATCTAGAGTAAATTATACTTCTCTCTCTCTAGAGAGAGATACTTAAATTACATTAGTCTCTCATTTTATGTTAAGATATACACTCTCCTCCCTTTTTTATTAAAAAAATTTAGAAAAAATCCCACTATCCTTCCCTCAAAGTTAATTGAATCACATTCTTCTCCGCCTTATATTAAAATATGCATTCCCTGTTGGGGAGCCCATGAGAGTCAGGAGCACCAATGAGGACCACAAGAGAGAGATGTCACATCTCACCCCAAAACCTTAAGGTGTTAAGTAAATGAGTCATTTCTCTTGTAAATCCAACATTCCACCATTTATAGACAATATGGGACTTTGATACTATCAAGGGGAGTCAGAGAGGAGGAAGGAAGGGGAGAAAATTTAATTACATATATGTTTGGTTCAAAATATGAAAGGGGAAGGGAGGAGAGATATTTTATTTACAAATATGTTTGATTCACATGGGGAGGGGTGGTATTTTAAAATTAATTTATATTTGTATCCTTCTAATTTTACCATAAGACTCATGATATTCACCGTTTATAATTCAAATATAATTTCATTGACGAAATATAAATATTTAATCAAAGAACATCATGAAAGATATTATAAAAACATAACGATTGTAATATATCCTTTTAAAAAGATTATCGAATACAATAAAGTCTAACAAAAATTATTATAAACAAAACATTACGGTAATTAAAATATATAAAATAAAATAAAAAATTTAAATACATATAATAATAATAATAATAATAATAATAATAATAATAATAATAATAATAATAATAATAATAATAATAATAATAATAATAAGATGAAGATATGAAAATATAAGAAATATAAAAGAAATATAAAATTTGTTCAAAATATAAATTTTAAAATTTTAATCAGTTAAATTTATATCTAAATAAAGAAATAAGGGTAAATATGTAAATATAATTATAATTAAACTAAATCACCTCCCTTCGCCTCCAAATTCTCCCAAATTGGGGGAAGCAAAAAATGGTTCAGGAGGAATTTTGATTCCCTCCATCTATCTCCCTTTCTCCTCTTAAAATTTGAACCAAACACATAAATTATTAAATATGCCCTCTCATCCCCTCCCTCTATTTACCCTCATCCAAACAGACCCTAAGGGTATGTTTGGTTCAAATGAGGGGGAGGGGAGGGGAGGGATTTTAATGAAGGGGAGGGGAGGGGAGGGGAGGTGAGGGATTTTTTTTAATCAAATAAGTGTTTGGTTCAAAATAGAGGAGGGGAGGGGAGGGGAGGGATTTTAATTAAAAATGTGTTTGGTTCAGAAGGGGATGGGAGGAGTTTTATTAATAATTTACAATTTTATCCTTATGATCTTATATAAGTCATATGATATTAAAATGTGAAAAATTCATCCGCATTTTTGTTGGTAATAAAATTTCTAATATTGAATGATTAAAAAAGTATTTATTTGTCACAAAAGAAAATATGATAGAATACCTAACAAAATAAGTATTTATTTTGTTGGTTTACAATTTGATATAAAAGAAAATATTATAGAATACCTAACAAAATAAAAAGAAAAAAACGAATATAACTAAACATAATTTTTTTTTATAAAAAAAGGACAATGATAATTTATATTAAGTATAAAAATTATAAAATAATTTGAAGGTGGAGAATTATAATAAGTTGGTGGAAACAATTGAGAAAAAACAGTCACACGAAAGAAAACAAATAGTTTTGAAATACTGAAATTAAATTGAGGATATTTTAGTAAATATAATAATTTTTAAATATTAAAACTCATATTCCCTCCCCTCCCCTCCAAATCCCCCCAATTCGGAGGGAACCAAAAAGTGTGTTTTGGAGGGATTTTGCTCCCCTCCCCTCCCCTCCCCTCCCCTCCTAAAATTTGAACCAAACATATTTAATTAAAAATTTCTCCTCCCCTCCCCTCCATCTACCCCGAACCAAACACACCCTAATGCTCCAGGACCACAAGAGAGACGTCACATCTTATTCCAAAACCTTAAGGAGTTGAATAAATGAGTTCTCTCTCTTAATAACTTCAACATTCCACCCACTCATAGGCATAGTGGAATTTTAACCACTCTCACACTTGCACCAATATTTCCTTCCCCATAACTTTTTTAATACAAATATATTTCTAATGCGTGTTATTTTTATATTTTTTTATTGATCATCATTTTATAAATTACGAAATAAATTAAAATTTATAACGTTTTCACCAAACACATGATAAGTTATGTGTCTAGCATATCACTATCATATCATATCATCATCCAACTCTTTAAAATGAAACTACACCCTTGACATTTACATTATTTTTCCATAATGAAACCATATATTTTCTTAATTTAGCTGCAATCTTTCTTTTCAGAATATGGTTGATAACATGACCATCCATAAAAAAATCATAAAATGATTTTATATTAAATGTTTTGCTTTGGAATAACTTCATAGTTTTATTCATCAACCTTGCTTCTTTCTTTTATGTAAAGAAGAGATGGATAATAAAATTAATTTTATCAGTGAAATTATTATAATATATTTCTTTAAAAGGTTGTCTATTCCCTGTATGATCCATGTTAATGACTTTAAAGTCATTTTTCTTTGTTGCACAACAAGGATTATTTCCCCCTTGGTGTCCCACAGTCAATGTTAACCCATTAATAAGTTTTTCATTTCAGGTATGACATGATTTTATAGCAAATTAACTCTCATAATGCATTCCTTTCATTTATAGGAAGTTTGTTATTAAGGATATAATACGATTTATAGTAAACCATAATCCCTATAACATAAACCTATAATCCCTATAATATTAACCTATTTCTTAGTTGGTTGATTCCATATTTCTTTGATTACATTTCTCCTTTATAAATTGTTTCCTTTTCCATTGACATTAATTATGTGTCTTTTATTAACCTTTAGTACTACGGATTATGAGATAGAGAGATTAGACAATATCAACCAAAAATAAACAATCTCAAACAAAGTTAATCAACAAACTACAACAAACAATACTACAAGAACAAGAACACATACAATTTATTTATCCAGTTTGATAAAAAATTAACATATATTTCGGGGAGATAACAACTCACATGTCCATCACTTTAACAAGATATTAACATGAATTTTAAGAAATTAGATCGACAAATTTGTTAAGAATTAATTATTAATATTTGTGTATAGAATATTCTTTAGCCTATTTAGAGTAAAATATAATATACTGCAATATATTTTACATGTAATAGAATATACCGTAGCATGTTTCCTATGTAAGTAATTCAATAAGTTGCAAATCTCATTGTATAATACAGTTTCCATAGTGTTATTCAGACAAATAATTTTATATAAATGTCTCTCACTTTTTTTCCAACATGGTATTTAGAGCCTGTTGAGAGACAACCTTTCATCATACTTTTACCAGGTTAACCCACTGTCTTTCAATGATAATTTTTTCCAATGGTTTGCCTTCCTTTCATTGTTGTGAATCTGTATGGCACCGATTCTTCTATCACCATTACACTACCGCATCCGCTACTATTTTCGGTGACCTTCTGACAAAATAATGTTAGAACACAAATTGATGTTTAATTATATCTCTATATTTTGATGATAACTATAATGAAATTTTGTATTAAGAAAATATATACTCTAATTTTGTTCAAGTGTCTTTGTTTCAGATATTAAATTAAATATTCTTATGGAAGCAAAAATGCATCTGAATAGTAGTCTACGCAAAGCTCAGAAGCAAGTCATTAGAAGACTCTGAGCGCTGCCAGAAGAAACTCTGAAGCAGAAGCTGTAGAAGTTGCTGAAGCATCTGAAGCATAGTTGGAGATTTTGTATGAAGAGTTTAAAGCACTGTTTCAGAAGACTCTGAATGTACTTCTCGCTGCAAGTACAAAGGCTATGATAAACAAGTATGCTCTGATCAGATCACTCACGTTGAAGCACTGTTGCTGCAACTCTGATATCATTGAATTTGATCTGAAGAACAAGAAGCACATCAGATGATCTGATGTTATTTACGTTTGAAAAGATGTCAACACGTGAATAGACTTGGTACTATTCTCAACGTCCTCTCCAACGAAACTATTCCTTATTTGTGATAGACACAAGGATTCAGGCAAAAGGCATTTCTCTAAACATTCTACTTCTGAGAAAGGAAAAGTCATGTGAAGACAAAAGGCTACAGCTACTCTACTTGCACAGTCTTCAAGCATTAGACTTTCAGCACTATAAAAGGACGTCTTCAACATCTCTTCAAGGTTAACGAACATATAACGAATCTACAACAAATTATTCATCATCTCTCATACAATCTTTCTTACTCAAAGCTGAATAGTTTTTATTTGTTCTTAATCTAAGTGTAAAAATCACAGTTTGTGATATAGCTTTTTAAAAGCATCTTAAACACTTGTTAGTTTATATTAATTTGTAAAAGGTTCCTTAAGAAGACCAAGTTGCAGTCAGGATTTCTTGAGAAGACTAAGACAGTTGTTCTTAGTGGTTGACACTGTAATCTGTTTGAATATAGTGGATTAAGTCCTTGTGGAGAAAGGCAAATCACCTTGATAGGGTGGACTGGATTAGTTGAGTTCAACGAACCAGGATAACAATATTGTGTTGTTTTTATTGCCATATTTATTTCTAAACCCTTATTCAACCCCCCTTCTAAGTGTTTTTCTCACCTTCAGTTGGCATCAGAGCTCCGGTTCTGTTAGTGTTCTCACTTCACCGTGAACAGAAAAGATCTAGTTGAGAAAACTCTTGATATATTTTGGTTGATACATTATGACCGAAGCTTAAACATCCAACAACAACAGATATGAGGACAGAGATAGAATCAGCACTAAACCCCATATGTTTGATGGAGAAAAGTTTGACTACTAGAAAGATAGAATTGAAAGCTTCTTTCTAGGATATGATGTTGACCTTTGGGATTTAGTCATTGATGGTTATGTTCACCCCACTGATGGGGATGGCAAAAAGATAGATAGAAAATCTATGACTGAAGCTCAGAAGAAAGAATTCAGGAATCATCATAAAGCAAGAATCATACTACTAAATGCTATATCTCATACTGAGTATGAGAAAATTACTAACAAAGAAACAACATTTGGTATGTTTGAATCTTTGAAGATGACTCATGAAGGGAATTCTCAAGTCAAGGAGACCAAGGCTCTGGCGCTGATCTAGAAATATGAAGCCTTCAAAATGTAGGAATCTGAATCTGTATAAGTTATGTTTTCTAGATTCCAGATTCTCACAGCTGGCTTGAAAGTTATGGACAAGGGTTACTCCACTGCTGATCATGTTAAGAAGATCATCAGAAGTTTGCCAATCAAATGGAGATCAATGGTCACTACTCTGAAGCTAGCAAAGGATTTGAACAAGATCACGCTGGAGGAACTGATCAGCTCTCTGAGGAGTCATGAGATTGAACTAGAGGAAGACGAGCCTCAAAATAAAGGTAAGTCAGTTGCTTTAAAGTCTAAAAAATCTGTTAAAGCGTTGCATGTTATAGAATAAAGTTCTGAAGAATCTTCTTCTGAAGAAGATGATGAATTGTCCCTGTTGTCCAGAAGGATCAACAAACTCTGGAAGCATAAACAGAGGAAGTTCAAGAACTTCAAGAAACCATATCAATGTAAAGAGTCTTCTGGACACAGAAGATCTGGAAAGAAAGATGTTGTCTGCTATGAATGCAAGGAACCTGGGCACTACAAGAATGAATGCCCAAAGCTTCAGAAGGAGAAGCTAAGAAGGAAGTCTGATCATAAAAAGAAAGTTCTGATGGCAACTTGGGATGATTCAGATGCATCTGAATCTTCATCAGACTCGGATGAGGAATGTGCAAACATGGCACTCATGGCTGACGTAGAAGACCATGCAGAAACATCTGGATCAGAATCATAATCAGAATCAGATTCTGAGGAGGTATTTTCTGAACTTTCTAGAGCAGAGCTTATTAAGAGTTTATCTGAAAAGTTGGAAAACTACAGTAAGATTAAGCTCAAATACAAGAAGAGTGAAAAAATCTTGTATCTGAGAATGATCTTCTGAAATCAGAAATTGTTGAGCTAAAAGCAAACAATTTGAAAATTAAAAATGAATTAGAAAAAGCTCAACAAGATTTTGAAGTTGAAACTAAGTCAAAATTTAAAAATATTTTAGAAGAATATGACTATAGTTTTATGAAGTTTATGTCAAAAAGCCTAGAGAGAAGCAAGATGGTTTCAATGATCTATGGTGTTAGCAGAAATAACAGAAAGGGTATTGGATATGAATCTTCTTATGAGAAGGATTTAAATCCAACATTTGTTGATAAACTAATCATTAAGCATACTCCTTTGTATTCTACTTTTAAGTATGGTCATCTTAATGATATTAAACACACACGTTCTGGTCAGAACATTCATGTGTTTAAACCTAAAGTTAGTCAGAACAAACCTGTTATCAGAAGACAGAAGTTCAGACAAAACTTTAAGGCAACTAACCCTAAAGGACCCAAAAAGATCTGGGTACCTAAAGACAAAATAATACTTGTTGCAGATATCTTTAGCAGTAAAGTCAAAACACCAATCTTGGTACCTGGACTCTGGCTGCTCGCGTCACATGACGGGAAAAAGGTCTATGTTCCAAAGCTTGGAACTTAGATCTGGAGGAGACGTAAAGTTTGGAGGGGACCAGAGAGGCAAGATAGTTGGCTCTGGAACTATTGGCAATGGTAATCTTCCTTCCATTTCTAATATCTTACTCGTTGAAGGATTAACATATAACTTATTGTCCATAAGTCAATTAAGTGGCAATGGTTATGACATAATCTTCAATCAAAAATGTTGCAAGGCTGTCAGTTAAAAGGATGGCTCAATCCTATTTAATGGAAAAAGGAAGAACAACATTTATAAAATCAATCTTTCAGAACTTAAGGTTCAGAATGTAAAATGCATTCTGTCTGTTAATGATGAGCAATGGATCTGACACAGAAGATTGGGGCATATTAGTATGAGATGTATATCTCAGATTAATAAACTCAATCTGGTCAGAGGACTTCCTCAGTTAAAGTTCAACTCAGATGCTCTTTGTGAAGCATGTCAAAAAGGAAAATTTTCAAAATCTTCTTTTAAAACTAAAAATGTTGTTTCAACCTCAAGACCATTAGAATTACTTCATATTGATCTGTTTGGACCAGTGAAAATTGCATCCATCAGAGGAAAGAAATATGGATTAGTCATTGTTGATGACTACAGCAGATGGACATGGGTGAAATTCCTAAAACACAAGGATGAGTCACATTCTGTGTTCTTTGACTTCTACAAACAAGTCCAGAATGAAAAAGATTTTAAAATTGTTAAAGTCAGAAGTGATCATGGAGGTGAATTTGAAAAAAAATATTTTGAAAAATATTTTAATGAAAATGACATTGCACATGATTTCTCCTGCCCTAGAACTCCACAACAAAATGGAGTTGTAGAGAGGAAAAATAGAACATTGCAAGAAATGGCCAGAACCATGATCAACGAGACTAATCTGGCAAAACATTTTTGGGCAGAAGCAATTAACACAACTTGCTATATTCAGAACAAAGTGTCTGTAAGACCTCTTATGGAGAAGACTCCCTATGAATTGTGGAGGAATAGAAAGCCCAACATTTCTTATTTCCATCCTTTTTGATGTGTATGTTTTATGTTGAATACTAAAGAGAATCTAAACAAGTTTGATTCTAAAGCATAGAAGTGTTTCATGCTTGGGTATTCTGAACGCTCTAAAGGTTACAGAGTATACAATACTAAGACACAGATTGTGGAGGAATCTATACATGTTAGATTTGATGATAAGTTTGGCAATCAAAAGCCAAAGCAACTTGTTAATTCTGCAGATAGAGAAGTAATTCTCACAGACTCTGAAGACTCAGAGGCAGAAAAGACTCAAGTGAAAAAACCAGAAGCAACGCCAAATGCAACTCCATTGGCTGCTCAGATGAACAATTTGAATATTTATGAAGAACCAAATGTTAAGGGATCATCATCCAGAATCAAAGCCTCTCACCCAGAGGATGTGATAATTGGGAAGAAGGATGACCCTATCAGAACAAGGTATTTCCTCAGATCGTCAGCAACGTCACTTTTTGGGTTAGTGTCTATCATTGAACCAACTTATGTAGATGAAGCTCTGAATGATAATGAGTGGATACTTTCTATGCAAGAAGAGCTAAATTAATTCACCAGAAACGACGTTTGGGATCTAGTTCCAAGACCAAAAGGGTTCAATATTATTGGAAATAAATGGGTCTTCAGAAACAAATTGAATGAGCATGGAGAAGTTGTAAGAAACAAAGCAAGGCTAGTTGCTCAAGGATATAGTCAGCAAGAAGGAATTGATTACACAAAGACTTATGCTCCTGTGGCCAGGTTAGAGTCTATACGCCTACTCATTTCTTTTGCTGCACAAAATAACATTACTGTTTATCAGATGGATGTTAAGAGTGCCTTCTTAAATGGTATTATAGAAGAGGAAGTTTATGTTCACCAACCTCCTGGATTTGAAAATGATAAATTTCCAGAACATGTTTTTAAACTTAAAAAATCACTATATGGTTTAAAACAAGCTCCCAGAGCTTGATATGAGAGATTAAGTAATTATCTTCTGGAAAAGAATTTTATCAGAGGCAAAGTGGATACAACTCTCTTCTGTAAATCATTTAACACAGATTTGTTAATTTGTCAAATTTACGTAGATGATATTATATTTGGATCTACCAATGTTACGCTGGGAAAGGAGTTTGCTTTTTCTATGCAGGCTGAATTTGAGATGAGCATGATGGGAGAACTCAGATTATTTATGGGAATCCAAGTCAATCAAACTCTAGAAGGCACCTACATACATCAGACTAAGTATGTGAAGGAGCTTCTGAAAAAGTTTAATATGACTGAAAGCAAGTTGGCCAAAACTTCAATGCATCCTACAAGCACTCTTTGTAAGGAAGAGGTGAGTAAGAAGGTAGACTAGAAGCTCTACAAAGGTATGATTGGTTCTCTTCTGTATTTGACTGCTTCTAGACCTGATATTTTATTCAGTGTTTATCTGTGTACCAAATTCCAATCAGATCCTAGAGAATCACACTTAACAGTTGTTAAGAGGATTCTAAGGTATCTGAAAGGTACTACTAATGTGGGTTTGTGTTACAGAAGATCTGATGATTATAAATTAGTTGGATTCTGTGATGCTGATTACTCTGGAGACAAAGTTGAAAGAAAAAGTACTTCTGGAAGCTGCCAGTTTCTTGGAAGTCATCTGATATCTTGGTTCAGCAAGAAGTAACCCACTATTGCGCTTTCAACAACAGAAGCAGAATACACTGTTGCTGTTGGTTGTAGCACTCAGATGCTCTGGATGAAGAGTCAGCTAAAAGACTATCAGTTCCATGAGAGTAACATTTCAATCTTCTATGATAATACTTCTGCTATATGTTTGTCTAAAAACCCTATTTTACACTTTAAGGCAAAGCATATAGAGATAAAACATCATTTCATCAGAGACTATTTTCAGAAGGGAATCATCAGTTTAAACTTTGTTGATACATATCATCAATGTGCTGATATTTTTACAAAACCCCTTGCTAAAGATAGATTTAAATTTATTCTGAAAAATATGAGCATGAATTTCTGTTCAGAATAAAATGTTAATCAGAAGAAAATTTTTTCAGATGAAAATGTTTTAACTCTGAAGTATTACATCTATTCATTTATTATTTATTATTTTATTCTTTGTGTGCAAATCTGAACTAACAAGCCTCAGAGGATCTGAGTGTTGACTAACATTTCATTTCTCAAAGAAGTTTCAGAAGCACATGCAAGCAAACACGTGTAACTCTGAATCTGAAAAGGTGGAGTGCACGTTACTGAATTGACGTTTGAGGTACTGTTTTTGAATATTCAGTTTCTCGTTTCCCCCCCAATTGTCAGAATCATTAATTGCTTGAAATGATTATATTCTTTTTATTATATGATATGTGTAACCGTGCTAAACGTGTGACTCTTGTGTGCCCTAATTTCTTCTATAAATGCCATAAATTTTCACTCTCACAAACACCCTTGTATGCATTTCTTCTTGTTTCATTGCTTTCATCTCTCCTCCAAACCCAAAATTGTTCGTAACCCTAAAACTTTCTCAAGAACATCCATGACTACTTCATCATCAACTTCTGCTCAGTTTCAATCATCAATGGTTGTTGTTTCATCTTCAAATATGGGTGTTGTTGCCTTCAAGGAACCCATTAGAACTTTACTCACACCAGTTGATAAACTTGAGGTACTGTGTGAATCCATTGTAAACTTTGAATCTTTTGCTGAAAATGGGTATGATCTTCGTCCCATTGTTGATGCTTAATGCTGGACCAAGTTCTTTGATAGGCTGATGGGACCAATTTATCCTTGTCTGGTAAAAGAATTTGGGATCCATGCTTCTACTTGCCCTAAGTTTATAGTTTCATATGTTCTGGGTAAAGAAATTGTTATAACTGAGGATCTAATAAGGAAACTCATAGGATATGAGGAAACTGATGGAGTCACTAATCTGCCAGCTGGGCGTGTGGATATGACTGATGTGTATAGAGAAGTTTGCTCATCTGGAGAAACTTCTAACAAGGTAAAGGATTTGAAGCCAGTTTACAAGATTTGGGCTAAGATTTTCATGGGTTGCATTCATCATAGAAAATCTTCTAATTCTCCAGACTATGTTAACATTAATCAGCTATACTTCATGTATTGTCTGAGTCAGAGCACAAAGGTGGATCTGGCGTATCTTCTGTTTAATCATCTGTGGACACGCGTTAAACAGTCAAGGGAAGAGGCCAGAACCAAACATCAGAAGATAAGGAACTGGATTCTAATGGGAAGACTTATCTCAGACATTCTAACTGAGAATGGTCTTGTTGGACATTTGGTAGAAGTTGGAATGGAGGAAGAGTTAGCTTCTGCAATAGGAAAACCTCTGAATGGGAAAAGTGTTCAGAGGATGAAAGTTGTTGAAGAACTCACTTCTACACCAAATCAGATAAGTTCTGAAGAGGTCACTAAAAGAAGAATTCCAGTGGATAATTTTCCTATGTTATTTGCTAATGAACCAAGGAAGATTATTCTGAAGTACATTGCAGAGTGTCTAAAGGATGGAACTCCTCTACCAACAATTCTAGTTCAGAAAGCAGGCGAACCTGCACCAGATCTTTATGAGGCCAGACACAAGAAGAAGAGAAAGGTTGCTGAAGAAGGATCTTCAAAACCCAAAAGGAAGGCTACTGGTGAAGCTGCTGTTGTCAAACCTAAGAGGGTCAAGAAGCAAAAGGTTAATCCTCCTGAGGCAAGTTTAGATTCTATTATGGAAACTGTCAAAGAGGTATTAACATCTAATCAAACTCTTCATGAACCTATACCATCACCTTCACCTTTTCCTCCTCGTGTTTCTAAACCTAAGAGACCTTTTGTAACAGTTCCTTATGTACCCCAAACTCAAGCAACTCCATTTGAAAAGTATAACACTGAACCAACTCTTTCTCAATCATCTGATATTCCCCCACCAGAAACACAAACTTCTAAACCTTCTGAATTAACACCATCAGAACCAAAACCAACAGAACAACGACAACCACAACCAGAACAATCCATTCCTTCTAATCCTGAACCAGAATCTATCCAACCATTTGAACCTTTCATACATGATTCTGATGTTTTAGATATTTAACCTCTGACAACTCTGGTTGATATCTCTTCCACATCCTGTCATTCATCTGAATCATCTGATTCATCTGAATCTGAGTTACCACCAGAAATTAACTCACCCCATCACTCCGTAGCTATGAACCTATAACATATGAGTTTGTATCCTTTGCTTCTTTCAAACCTCATCCTTCTGATCCCCTTCTATATGGTCTAAAACTCAAAAACTTTTTGTTGCACCACAAAATTTGACCAACCGGTTCCCATATCTGGTTTATGTTTCGATGCATTTTGCATTCGCATTCGCATACTGTATGCATTGCATCTTCTCAGTCAGATTGATTTTATCGGGATTATAGCCCCTGGCGTTTCAGGCAGTTCAGGCCGGTTCAAATAAGTGTATTTTGAGAATTTGTGCTCGTCCCGGTATTTCCAGATTGCGCTGTTGTTTTTAAGGACATTTTGGTGTCCGGCTTTTACCGTCTATTTCGTTATGGTTGCGTAATTGTTCTCTAATCGATTTAATCGGCTTCCTGGTTTTTTTAGAATTTTCTCTTTTATTTTCTAGATTTTCAATGCATTTTAATAGATTTTTAATAGATTTACTTGAGTTTGTAGATATTAAATAGGTTAATGTTTTTCTAATAGAATTTAATAGATTTTTTTATAGATATTTTCTTATAGAATTAAATAGATTTTTCTAGATTTTTTAAATAGATATTCTCTTTTTTAAATAGTTTTAATAGATTTTTAGCATATTAGATATTAGTTCTTTTATTATTAAGTAGAATAGTTTTTTTAATATAGATTTTAAATAGTCTTTTTAGATTTTTTTAAAATAGTTTTTTGATATGGTTTTAAAAAAAAGAGTATAATAATGTTAGATTTTAGTTTTAATAAATAGTGATAAAGAATTTTGATATAGAATTTTAATAGGTTTATTATTTTTCTAGGTTTTAAATAGAATTTTAAATAGTTTTTAATTGGTTAGATTTTAATATAGATTTAATAGTTAAATAGTTTTTTAGATTTAATTGAATAGTTTTAATATAATAGATATTAGTTTAGAATATTATTTTTATATTTAATAGATTGTGTTTAGTTAGATAATGTAGGTTTATTAATTAGAACTAGATCATTTTCATTAATCATTTTCGTTTATTAGCCTTTAATTAATTAGTCTGTAGTTAGTTAATGCCAATTAATCCATTTTAATAATTTCATCATTCATCAGAGTAGTGGGCCATTTATCCATTTCAAAGGCCCAAGTCAAAGGTCCAACGCCAGGTGTCCCATATAAAGGTGTGCCACGCGTCCGTCTTTCTCTCCCTTCCTGATCCACGCGTCTCACCCACACCTCATTTCTGCTTGACACCTCACGCCACTCTTTCTCTCTCCCACGTGTCTCTCTTTCTGACTCCACCCTCTCACGCGTGTCTCCCTCTCTCCTTCCCCACCAAGCCACGCGTCTTTCTCTCTTCCACCCTCACTGCATGTGAACCACGTGTAATCCACTAACCGACCCCCACCGCCGGCCATGCAACCACCGCCGGAAAAGCCCTAACCGTCGCCGGAACTCAAACCCACCGGAAACTGCGTTTTTCCAGAATCATCAAGAATCTCTCCCAATCTTCTTCATCAGCCTCCATCAACCCCTCACCGGAAAATACATCCTCGCCGGAATCTGCTACATTCATCAACGATTCTTCATCTCAGCGTCAATCTTCCATCATCAGCGTTCATCAACTATCTTGTTCATCTGCGTTTTCCAGAACACCTTCAAGCGCTCAAGAACCTTCATATCCTTAACCTCCAGATTCCAGAATTTCTCTAGAAATTGCAAGGACTTCAACGACCAAGAACGCCATCAGTTCCTTCATCTTTTGAGATCTTCACTGATCTTCGTCACGAGGACGATAGCGCCGCCGTAGATCTCCGAATCTTCAACAAAGACTCTTCCAGTTCTTCGTAAGCTTCGCCAAGCTTCATCTCAAATCTCCAGAAGCTTCATCGCCTTCGTCAGGTTCTTACTTCGAACTTATTAGCTTAGTGGTTGTTGTTAGCGGAAGAACTTTGTTAGTTTGAATATTAGAGTGTGGGCAAGATTAGGTTATAGAAATTGATTTGAACTGAGGGATTGAAACGGGTTTAGGTTGTGGTGGTTTGTGATGAACAAAGTTGCGAAGAGGTTTATGAGACAGAGAGAGGATACGAGAGAGCGTAGGCGCCGTTATGGTTTGGGGATGATGATGAACAGTAGGTAGAGAGTGAGATAGAATTAGGTTTTGTGTACTGAGGTTGAATGGATTAGACTCGGGCCTTAGGCCCATTGTGTTTTTTGCTAATCATCACCCTGATTTCCCCATTGAACCTCCCCCTCAGTGTGAATTTCGTTTGGGCCTAGACAAGATTGCTAATTACACCCCCGTCTGGGGGCCCAATCAGATTAACACGTGAACTGCTTGCTATTCAACACACACCTTTATCAATTTCCATCCATTTTCCAAGTGTTTTTGGAAGTGGTTTGGGCCTAGAAGCGCGCTTGATAATTGCACCCCCCCTCCTGAGCCCAATATCATTTCTGAACTGCAGAGTATTGCTATTCGCCACGCCTGTTTCTTATTTTTAGTTGATTTTTTTTTATTTTTCATGTTTGCACATAGGTTAGTAAATAATTCATATTAAATTGAAAAATAATCATTTTAGGATGGGGTTTTTTTCCCTAGTTCCCTTAGGACCTCTAGAAAATTGTGAAACAATAAAAATGTTAATTTCTTACATTTCATATTTTTTGGTATATTTTACAATATTATTGATTTTATTTTGCATTTGTTTGATACTTCTTTTTTCTGAATTTAGTATGAGATATTGGTGCATGATTTTTGATTGATTCTTGTGAGGTTGATTAGATTAGGGAAGCATGTACCCTTAGGAATTTTGTCATATTTTTGTGACTAAAACTTAGATTAATTTGAGAGGTAGATAGGAGAGGTGTTAGAATTAGGGTTTCACAACACTTAGGTGTAGTTTAGGGCATAATTTGGAGACTTAAGATTTGATTTAGGCCTTGGGGTTTATGTGGGGTATAGGGTATATAGTTAAGTTCCCTCAGAAATTTAATTAGGATTTTATAGTGAGTTTTACTATTTTACTTGATTTTTGCAATTTGGTTGATATTGGTGTGTTTCCCACTTGGGATGTTGTTTTGTTTGTTGGGTTTTGGGCATTTCAATTGGATGTTGGGCTTGGGATTTGCTTGTTGGAGCTAATGAAGACCTTGGAGATGATTTAGGACAAGGGATAGAGCTTGATACATGAAGATTCCTCTCTTGGAAGATGGTTTGTGAAGACTTAGGAGATAGGAGAAATAGGGAGAGCTTTAGATTAGAATGTTTTCTTCTTCCAAACATAGAAAGCATCTTGTGCTTCTATTCCTCCCTATGGCAAAAAGTCCTTCTAAGATATTCACATCCCTCGTTTGGAGGGATAAGTGGCTTATTTTGGAAGTAGAACTTTGAGGGAACCTTTCTCTTATAATGTTAAACACTTATAGGCTTCCTTTGGTTGTCAATAAGCTGTTTAGTATTTCAACTTAATCTGTTAAGTGATTCTCCTCTGGAGTGGTGGCATTGAAGATAGGAACCTCTTGAAGAATGAAGTTCATGGGAGATTGGTGAAGAGGAAACTTGTGCCTGTCAAAGAGAGTTGTCTGTTGAAGCTAGGGCTTTGCTGCTGTTTGAAGCTGTTTGTTAGGGTTCATTGCTTGCCAGAGCTTGGAGATTTTTGGAGACAAGAGCTTATCTAAAGCTTGGGGATCATTGAAGAGTGAAGATGGGATCTTTCTTGAAGTTGTTACTGTCAACCTTTTTGCTGTTAATCAACTGTAGCTGTCAGGGCTGTTGCTGTTTGAGCTGCTTATTGTAGGAGCTGGTGTTGCTGTCAGAGCTGGTGTTGGGTTTTATTTCTTTTTCTGTATTGTTTGTTGGCTTGTTCAGCTTGCCCCTAGGTTTGAAGTGAAGCTGTTTCACTTTGCCTATTGTTTTCCCGGGTTCGAGGTTGAGTGGGACTCCCTTGCCTCGCTTGTATTGCTGCATCTCATGCATTTTACTGTTTACTGTATATCTGTTTCTTTTCCGTTTATCCCCCAGGATCTCTGTTTTTCTCTGTGCAAGAGAGAAATATGACAAACATTAGGCGTTAACCCATGCATGATAACATTAGGGTAGTTTTGCTTCCCCTTTTTAACCCTAGGTTTTTTAGAGTGTCGTTTCTCTTCTCATCTCGAAACAATCAAAAACACAATAATGTTTCAAACACAATAAAAAACAATTCTTGCGTAAAAGACTGAAAACCAATCAAAACGTCATTTTTGTCCGCTTGGACCCGTAATCAGGAGAAAACCTTTTTCAGAAGGATAAAAGATAAACAGACAGACTTGTGTCGTACGTAGCCCGAACTACGTTTGCTCTGATCTTTCATGTTGTATAAAAGTACGTAGGCATAGGATGTCGTATCCTAGCGAGCAACCTTCCCCTCCTTTCCCGTAGGTAGGCGAACTACGTTAACTCTGATTTCTCGTTCCAAACGGGAATACGTAGGCATAAAGTGCAATACTTTGTCGAGTCATTTTATTTTCTTTTAACCTCAGACCTGTAGAATAGATAGAATAACAATCCGTAATAGAAAACAAGCGTGGATCCCGTCGAGGACGACGGACGTGAAGGGTGCTAATACCTTCCCCTTGCATAATCGACTCCCGAATCTAGGATTTGGTTGCGACGGCCATTCCTTTCCCGTCTTTGCGTTAGGTTTACTTCGAGCGTTTCCTTTCCCTCCGGTGGGATAAATAACGCACGGTGGCGACTCTTCTGTCATAGCCGGCGCCGATTTTCGCAGTAGCACCACTTTTATACTAGAATAGAAGCATCTGACCCTACCATTCCATATAAACCTATTTCTTCAACTATCCTTCCCTCTGTACTTCAAGTCTATCTAACACAACAACCAGATATCTTTTCACATGAACCTCTGCACTCTCATAATTTTGTTTTTACCCCTATACTTCTACACCATTTGATGTCATTCCCTCTAGATCCAATTTCAAACAGTTCTTGTTTCCCAAATCATCTTCATCCAGATCCAAAGCTTTCATTTCATCTGAACATCCTTCATTACCTTCTTATCCTCGTCCTTTGTTCATTATCCTAACCTTTACCATACCACTCCCACCAAAACAACCCAAACCATCACCTCTAGAAGCCTACCTTAAACCTAAATCCAGGCTAGATGTTGATGTTTTGTTTGACAATTTCAAGAAAGAAATAAGGATGAGTTTAGACTCTGTAAAGAAGGAATATCTCTCAAGCATTAATCCAGAAGCTTCTGAAGAATGCTGGATTAAGTTCATTGCCATATTCAACTTTGTGGCTTCTAATCTGAAGACCATTTGCTCTGATGACGCAAAGGTCATATTTGCTGAAGTTGTCAAACATACACTATGGAATGTGAACAGATCTCCAACATTGCTTCTTAAGGATGCACCTTCAACTTCTGGAATAACTGCTACTTCTGAGACTATTGAAGAATCTGCTCCCGAAGTCACTATGGAAACCAACCTTTTAGCTCTGATGATTGTAGACCAACCATCTGAATTTGTGCCTCAATAATCTGCATCTGCAATGATCATTGACTCTGCTCCTACTCCTGCATCTGAATCTGCTCCTCCTACTTCTTCTGAAGTTAAGAAAGAGAATCCAGACCTAGAAGACAAGATTGTTGTATTGGAAGCTGGTCAATCTGAAATTTAATCTTGGATGGCAAAACAAGATTAGAAGACAGACAACATATAGAAGTGGATGGCTAAGCAAGAGGAATATACTTCTAAGATGACCAACATCCTTAAATTTCTTGCATCTCGCTTATCTTAGTTCTTATGTTTGTGCACTTTAAGTGTTATTTTGTTCTGTTTCTGCTTTATCTGTATCATGTTTTGTTCTAGATGTACTTTGATTATCTCTGAATGAATTTGTTTGTTTAATTATCTGTTGATGTTATCAGCTTTATGCTATTTTCTTCTGCTAACCTTTTATTTATCTTTAAAAGTTTTCTTTTTGATTATGACAAAAAGGGGGAGAAAAAGAAATTATGTTTGTTCAAATATAAACAGTTACTAAAATGAAATTCAGACATAACAAACTATATCTAACATTGAATTTTAGTCTTTCAGAACTATAACGTATCATCTAACAAAATTCATTGAAGTTGCCCTGAGAATCCCCAAACCAGACTTTTACTCAAACCAAGTTTACCAGGCTTTGATAATTCAAACCAGGTTCTGATTACCAGGCTCTGATCCTAGAAGTTAACCAGGCTCTGATTATGGAAAATAAACCAGGCTCTGTTCTTGGAAAGAAAATCAGTAAGAGTAAACTAGGCTCTGGTTATGGAAAGCAAATCAAGCTATTACCAAGCTACGATTCTGGAAAGTATATTCTAACCAGGATTATAACCAGAAGTTTTTAACCAGGCTCTTAATTTGAAAAGTATACTCATGCAAAAAGGGAAATATTTTCTTCTATTTAGAGTATTCATTTCAGGGGGAGATTCTTTATGTCAGGGGGAGTTATATATTTATCCTTTTTATTGAACAAAATTTTCTATGTTTTATCATCATAAAAAAAGGGGAGATTGTTAGAACACAGATTGGTGTTTAATTATATCTTTATGTTTTGATGATAACTCTAATGAAATTTTGTTTTAAGAAAATACATACTCTAATTTTGTTCAAGTGTTTTTGTTTCAGATATTAAATTAAATATTCTTATGGAAGCAAAAATGCATCTGAATAGTAGTATACACAAAGCTCTGAAGCATCAGAAGCAAGTCATCAGAAGACTCTAAGCGCTGCCAGAAGAAACTCTGAAGCAGAAGCTGCATAAGACTCTGAACCAGAAGTTGCTGAAGCATCTGAAGCGTAGCTGAAGATTTTGTATGAAGAGTTTAAAACATTGTTTCAAAAGACTCTGAATGTACTTCTCGCTGCAAGTACAGAGGCTCTGATAAACAAGTATGCTCTGATCAGATCACTCACGCTGAAGCACTGTTGCTGCAACTCTGATATCATTGAATCTGATCTGAAGAACAAGAAGCACATTGATAAGTGCTAAAATGTAGTGATTTAGAGTGTAAATAATTGGCACTTATTGGCTTGATTCAACCAATAAACCTCAACTTTTATGCATATGTTGTATAATTTAAATTATAGTGTATACAGTGAGTGTCGCGTAAATTTCATTGAGTTTAATTGATTTTTTCTCATTTTTTGTAGGTATATATATAAGCAATGATATTTTGTCATTATCTTATAGAGTATTGAATAAGCTTTCCAACGCTTCCGACCGCGCGAAAAATGGAGTTACGGTTCAGAAGTTATGGTCGAAACAAGTGTTGGTTTGCTGTCATGTTCGCCAGGCGAACAGAAAGTTCTAAAACGCGTGAAAAACACTGTTTTGACAGTAGCAAAAGTTACATATGTTCGCCAGACGAACAGGACTTCGCTAGGCGAATACTGGGATCCATTTTTGTCTATTTAAGTGATTTTTCAGCATTTTTTAGGTTATGTTGTTTGGGAACTTTTTACTCCAACTTCATCAAACACATTCTTGAGTAGATTTAGCTTAGAAACAACATTGGAGGGTGCATCTTGATGATCCGGAGTCGAATCCACTTCAATCGGAGTTGATAGATCGTGAGATTTGTGTTCTTCTTCCTTCCTCTCTATGTATTTTTCATTTGTTGGGGTTTTGTATGTAAGTTTATCTTGATTGTATGTATATTTATGGATCTTTTTATAAAATTTCTTTTACAACTCTTTATCGATGGTTATCTTGATTTTTTATTTAATGGGTTTGGATTGCTATAGATATATATGGTTCAAACTCGATCTAAGATGAACATCTGTTAGATTCTAAATGCTAGAGATAGCTTTAGCACTAATATTCACGTGAGTATCGATTCTTAATGCTTCGTGTTGTCGAGTTGTGTGAGAGATCAACAATGAGACGATACGGTTGATCTCTCGACTTTGCGTTAGAGATAACCTCTATTGTGAGCGATACATGATGATATTGACGAGCGAATTAGGTTGCGTGCATTTGATCCATATATTTGTTTTAGTACATGATGGGTAGAACAAAATACAACTCCTGACGAGTTTTCTCATTTCTTAAGAATGTACTTATTTTCTTGTTTTATGTTTTTCCTTTTGAATTTTTATCCCAAACCATTCAAACCCAAGCTTAGAGACGTAGAGATTATCGAACGACATTCTTTCCCTCACACTGATCCCTGTGGAGACGATAAATCCCGGAGGAAATTCTTTCGAAAATAATATTTTTGCTTGCTGCTTTACCGCTTCAACACACATCAGAGGATCTGATGTTGTTTACGTTTGAAAAGATGTCAGCACGTGAATAGACTTGGTACTATTCTCAATGTCCTCTCCAACGAAACTATTCCTTATTTGTGATAGACACAAGGATTCAGGCAAAAGGCATTTCTCTGAACATTCTACTTCTGAGAAAGGAAAAGTCATGTGAAGACAAAAGGATACAGCTACTCTACTTGCACAGCCTTCAAGCATTGGACTTTCAACACTATAAAAGGACGTCTTCAACATCTCTTCAAGGCTAATGAACATATAATGAATCTACAACAAATTATTCATCATCTCTCATATAATCCTTCTTACTCAAAGCTGAATAGTTTTTATTCGTTCTTAATCTAAGTGTAAAAATCACAGTTTGTGATTTGGTTTTTTGAAACATCTTAAACACTTGTTAGTTTACATTAATTTGTAAAAGGTTCCTTAAGAAGACCAAGTTGTGGTCATGATTTCTTGAGAAGACTAAGACAGTTTTTCTTAGTGGTTGACACTGTAATCTATTTGAATATAGTGGATTAAGTCCTTGTGGAGAAAGGCAAATCACCTTGATAGGGTGGATTGGATTAGTTGAGTTCAACGAACCAGGATAAAAATATTATGTTGTTTTTATTGCCATATTTATTTCTAAACCCTTATTCAACCCCCCTTCTAAGTGTTTTTCTCACCTTCAAATACCACCACCGGTGGAAATGAATCTTCAAATATGGTTAATCCCCGTAAAAATCACCGCCAAGTGCCTCTATGCGCGCCACCATCTATTTCGCACGTGGGCCGCCTTTCCTATAACACGTCCTGACTCTGATCTTGCCGCCATTTTTACTTACCATAGAGGTACATGTTCTAGCTCATTTTCACCTCATTTCTTCGTTCGTCTGACCACCATTTTGATTCTCACTATCGAATACCATGTGCATATGTTTTCCAACCATCCATTTTAATGGGAGACACCGATTCTATCACGTTTATTAGAGTTTTGCTTATCATGTGCAGAAAACTAACTAAGACATCCATTTAATCATTTGTGCTTTCTTCTCACTGCCATGGTCGTGGTGGACGAAATAGAGGACACGATTGCCAATGCCATGGTATTCGTTGTAACTATTCTAATCGTTACAACCATATTGGAGTTGAATGTCATGCAAAGGCAAGAAAATAACAACGACAACCTAAGGTGGTTGCTTCCGCTCAACTGATTATCACCAAAAAAGTTACGATTTTAGTTGCTAATTACAATGAGTTTATTTAGTTCAAAGCAACTCATCAACCATCATCTTCTGCTATCATTGCTCGATCTGGTTACATTGCATTCAAATAACACTTAGGACATTATTACTTTACCTCTAAATAAAACACAGTGGGATGTCAACGGGTTTATACAATGAAAGTTGGACCAAACAGTCATATCGATATTTTCAAAGCCCATTTAGTAGCCAAAGGACACACACAAATGTTTGGTCTTGTTATGGTAACACTTTTCTTCAGTGGCCAATATCAGTTCAATCTGCCTCTTTCTTGTAATGGTTGTCATTCATCGTTGACTGTTTCACTAGTTGGATATTAAAAAATTCCTCTTTACATATAGAATTGGAGGATGAAGTTTATATGGATCAACCTCTAGGTTTTACTGTTACTGACAATTCTAGACTTATTTGTTGACTTCATCATTATCTTTATGGGCTGAAATAATCCCCACGTGCTTGGCTTCGTCGCTTTAGCTTTGCCTTGATACAATTTGGTATGACTAGATGTGAAACAAATCACTATATTTTCTTCATTCATTCCTCCACCGGTCAACACATATTTCTTGTGGTTTGTGTTGATGACATTGTTTTCACTTGAGACGATACAAAGGGTACCCAACATCTCAAAACCCATCTTTAAAAAAAAATTCATACAAAAGACTTAGGCCCGCTCAAATACTTCTTAGGCATTGAAGTTGCCTAATCTTCATCAGACATTGCAATCAACCAACACAAGTATACATTAGACATTCTTAATGAAAATGACATGCTTGATTGTCGTCCTATTGATACTCATATGGATCTCAATGTCAAGCTTCTTTTGGGTCAGGGGGAGCCATTGAAAGATTCGCTAAGATATTAATGACTTATGGGTAAACTCAACTATCTTACAGTCACCAGTGTAACACCCTAGTTTTTTTATTTATTGAAATCATTTGATTTATTATGATTTTTGTGTATTTATTTAATGATTAGGTAATATTAATTAAATAAATAGGAAGATACGTTAGGGTAACATTGGAAGTTACTAATTGAGAGGGATTAAGTTACTAATAAAAAGGTTAGTAAGGAGTAATGAGAGTTTTTCTAAGTAAAAACATAATTTGGTGGATAAAGGAGTAGACAATGGCTAGGGCATATGAAAAGCATCCATTAAAAGAGCTTTTAATAGTTTTGCTGCAAAATCTAAAGTAAGGGGGGAAGAATATATTCAATAATGGGTATGATGCATGAGGGTAGAATTGAGGATTTCTTAACCTCCAACAGGCTTTGTATGATTATGCATGTTTTGTCGTGTTTATATTGAATTTAAAAATTTGTAATTAATTGGTGTTGTAATATGTTTTTCATGATGAATTTTGTGTACATGTGTGTATGGTAATTTCTGTTTTGATGTGTTAATGTGTTTCACCATTGTTGAGTTTTGAAGGTTTTGGAATCATGATAAAATTGGTGAACAATTGATGATTATGCATGTTAATTGATAGACATAGGTTGTGTGATGTCAATGTATTGATTTTCTGTTGTTTTCTATTTGAGTCGAGTACCTGGAAGTGATTTTGGGAGATCCCATAAGTCTATATCATCAAAATCGCATTTTTGAGGACCTGGAGGTCCATGGCAGGTGCCATATGCCCATGACAGGTAACCTGCCATGAGCCTTGAGTAGGCGTAAATACAGTTTCAGCCATATATGGAGTTTTAGAACTCGGATCGAAGCATTGAAAAGCTAACACACAAAGATACATTACGATAGTGCCTTGTGAGATGATTGCAACGTTTGATTAATGTGTAAGTATATTTTGTGTTGAACGATTATAAGTTGTGGTAAGTATATGCAGGATGACGAATTCTACTGTCTGCAGGTCAATGGCGGACGCCATCGTCATGACGACCAGGTCGCCATGGGTTTCGATGTTGATGGCGAGGGCCATGCTCGTGGCGGGTAACCCGTCATGAGCCTTAATTAGGCGTAAAAACTTATTTGACGATGTTAAGCTGCAGATTTTGAATTTTCGACTTTTATGAATTATTTGAGCACTACTAAGCAATGTTAACTGCTATTTAGCATGATGTTTAGTGTCGTTTATGATTAAATATAATTTTAATCGAATTTATGAAGTATGTGATGGATGTTGGATGTGTGCATAATCAATGATGATATTGTGTTACTTGTTATGAATTATGATGATGATATGCTGTTGTATGAGCCTGATTTATGTTGTTGAATGATGAGTATGCTATTGTGGATAATAATTCGAGTACAAGGAACTATTATCGCTGGGTTAATGCCTGTTTATTTATTGTCGGAAGGGGAATTTAAACATTATGTTGTTGTTGCATTAATGTGTTATGACATGCATTCATTATGTTGTTGTTGTTGATGAAATAGACAAGTTGCAATCCGAGCAGGATGGATTGGTGACTTGTCTCGAATTCGAGCAGGGTGGATTCGAAGTTCGAGTAGGGTGAGCCCGATTCCTAAGTGAACCAATTAATGATAATATGATACCACATGGATATGAGTCTAGTTGACGTTGTTAGCCTCATTGCATAATTTAAATGATGAATATGTGATTGCCTTGTGTATGTTGATGGACTGAGTTGGAGAATGATGTTGTGTGATTGATGTGGATTGTGTAGATGTTTGAATTCTACCTTGCAGATTATGTTGTTAATTTATTGATGTGAATCTTTACCCCTTTGATTGATGTTGTCCACCATGGACGTCTTGCAAATAATCAGGATTAAAAGTTATTGATGCGAGTGGAAGATAGCTTTTGAAGTTATTTCCATTTAGTTTTGTTGCTTATTTAGTGGCTATGCTCTGATCACGTAACATCAGGGTTAGGACGTTTGTTTTAATTGTTGAGTTCAAGTGAATGTCTTTTAAGAGTTTCTATGACGTTATTTTGAAGTTGAGATGTCTTGAAGTTGGTAACACTTTAATCAATGTATAATGCTTGTTATATAAGTTTCGAGGTTAGGGTGTTACATAGTTGTATCAGAGTCTGGTTTTCCGAGAAGATATTGACGACTTACAGGTAGACTCAACTATCTTACATTCACCGGACTGGATATTACATTTGCGGTGAGCATTGTGAGCCAATTTATGGACACTCATTGTGATAGTAATTGGGATGCAGTCATTCAAATATATATATATATATATATATATATATATATATATATATATATATATATATATATATATATATATATATATATATATATATATATATATATAGTGCACATAAAAAGGACTATTATATAAAGATAAGGGTGCTGCTAAAATCATTTGTTATTCAGATGCATATTGGGCCGAATCACCGTCAGATAGGAAAACCATGTATGAATATTGTATTCTTATTAGAGGTAATATGATCTCATGGAGAAGCAAGCAACAAAATACAATTGCACTATCTAGGGTTAAAGTTGAACATCATGTTATGACAACAACCTCAAAGGAGCTTGAATGACAAAAATTTACTCTTAAAGCTTAGGTTGGGAGATCATCCGACCAAAAAACTCATATGCGACAATCATGCGACACTTTAATTGCATCTAATCCGATTTTTCATTAACGGGCCAATCACATAGTAAAATACCATCATTATGTAAGAGACAAGGTACTTTCAGGAGAAATCATCACATATTTCGTCAAAACTGAAGACCAATTAACTGATATGTTCAGTAAGGCTCTTAGGAGTTCTCAAATGGATTAATTTGTAACAAGTTCGACTCATGACATATATGGTTTAACTTGAGGGGAGTGTTAAACATTAATTGTTAATATCTGTATATAGAATATTCCTTAGCCAATATAGAATATACAGTAATATATTCCCTATGTAATAGAATATACCGTAATATATTCCATATGTAATAGAATATATCATATCATATTCCCTATGTAATTATTCCAATAAGTTGTAAATCTCACTATATAATACAATTTTAGTAATGTTATTCAGACACATGATTTTATATAAATGTCTCTTTCTCTCTCCAACAAAATTCACAAGAACACTTTATCATCTATCCATTTGCGACTTAATCTTTATTCCTATCAATACATGAATTGCACAATACTAATGTCTTAAAAGTATTCTTCAACCCTTAGATAACCTAAAAAAATTACCAAACTTTTAGAACAATGAATCATAAGAAGTTTTCTATCCCCTAAAAAACTAGACAACCTTAAATATGACAACTTCTAAGACGAAACACCTAGCACTTCCTTGAAACATCTCATATCACGTCCAAAATGCCATGCTTTTTTCGTAAAATGCATCACGTTAGTGGTATAAACAAATCCTTCACAAATGCTCCCTAAAATGCACATTTTTCAAGACAAAATTCTATTTGACAAAATAGCTAATTATTAAGTTTTCTTGAGACACACTCCATGTTCAGGAAAACCTAAGTGTGGTATCATTAGTTTGTCCCAAATATTATCTTTCCACCATAAGTGCCGTCACATGACCATACTAGCCACAATAGTCTCACGTCTTATGAAATACTAAACTATTAAACTATGATAACATTTTTTTTTCTCTAAAAAGTGACTCAATCATTATATATATTTTTTGTTGCAGACAAAAAAAAAATATTTTATCCAAATTCTCAAAACCTAATCTTTTGATTATTTTTTCTATTTAAAGTTATTTTTTCAATACTACATTGATAGAATTGTTCACCTTTCCTTAATCCATTTTCAAAAATCCCATACATTTCACATCGAAAAACAATTGTAAAATGTATAAATAATACACTATTTTATTGATTAAAATTGTTATAGATCCCATCAAATATATAACCTAAAATTTAATCAATAAAAAAATGTTGAATTTTGTTGGTCGGTTGTGTGTTAGCACTCTTTATTAGCATAGTGATAATAATAACAAGAGATGTTTTTTTGTTGACCGAAGGATATTTCTTTGACCAAAGAATATTTTGTTCTTTAAACCTACTATATGCGTTATGTTTCTCTTGGTGTATATTGTATTTAATTGTTATTCTGTTATGTTTAGATTAAATTGAATTGTACTCTTATACTAACATTGTTATATATATTTACGTTGTTTATATTAGGAGTACACTACATAAGAAGATAAGATAGACAAGGTCGTTGTCTAGTCACATATTTGGCCTTATATATTTTACAATAAAACCAAAGCAAAATCCAAATTCAAAATAAAAATCTCTGAGCCAGTATAAAATTTTAACTTTACAGGTAAATTAAATTTAGCTTTTACTCCTCAATTATAAAAAAGAAAAAGAAAAAAAGAAAGTAAGAAAAGTGTAACCCTAATCATGATACATGACCTACTAAAACAAAACACAGCTAATAAAAATCGTCCATCACGCAACTTGCCCTACCCTAATTAGCCCCACTCCAGGTTATTTCCCTCGCCGAAAACCAAACCCATAGTGAGGCAACATCATTGATCATTCTAAATTCTACTACTCGCATCAATAATCCTAAAACCCGCTAGCGTATATAAAAACTAGCGAGTATTCTATTTCTCACCCATCATAGTTACCTTGATTGTTAGTATTTGATACTGCCTCGTCTCATCATTGATCAAAAGAGGGAACCCTAAAAACTAAACCACTTTCTCTCTCGCCGCCAATCGTCATGGATCCCGAGTCAACTCAGTTGCAGCAATCTCAACTCGCCGCGATTCTCGGCGCCGATCCTTCACCGTTCGAGAGCCTGATCTCGCAGTTGATGTCATCTTCCAACGAGGAACGTTCTCAGGCTGAAGCTCTCTTTAACCTCTGCAAACAAACCGATCCCGATGGTCTCGTTTTGAAGCTAGGTCATCTTCTTCATTCTTCGCCTCACCAGGAGGCTCGTGCTATGTCCGCTATTCTTCTCCGGAAGCAACTCACTCGAGATGATTCATTTCTTTGGCCGCGTCTTTCGCCTCAAACTCATTCTTCTCTTAAATCGCTTCTTCTTTCTTCAATTCAAACCGAAAACTCCAAATCTATTTCTAAGAAGCTTTGTGATACAATCTCTGAACTTGCTTCTAGTATTTTGCCTGATAACGCTTGGCCTGAATTGCTTCCTTTCATGTTTCAGTGCGTTTCTTCTGATTCGCCTAAGCTTCAGGAGTCTGCGTTTTTGATTTTTGCTCAATTGTCTCAGTACATCGGTGATTCTCTCACGCCGCATATCAAACACCTTCACGATATCTTTCTTCAGTGTCTCACTTCCTCTGCTGTTAATCCCGATGTTCGAATTGCTGCTCTCAATGCTGTTATCAATTTCATTCAGTGTCTGTCTGGTTCTGCCGATCGAGATAGGTTTCAGGACTTGCTGCCGGCTATGATGACAACTTTGACTGAGGCGCTTAATTCCGGCCAGGAGGCCACCGCACAGGAGGCTCTTGAGTTGCTTATTGAGCTCGCTGGGACTGAACCTAGGTTTCTCCGGAGGCAGATTGTTGATGTTGTTGGGGCAATGCTTCAAATTGCCGAGGCAGAGTCCTTGGAGGAAGGAACTAGGCATTTGGCTATTGAGTTTGTGATTACTCTTGCTGAAGCTAGGGAGCGAGCTCCTGGTATGATGAGAAAGATGCCACAGTTTATTAGCAGGTTGTTTGCTATCCTTATGAAGATGCTTCTGGATATTGAAGATGATCCAGCTTGGCACACTGCGGAGACTGAAGATGAGGACGCTGGTGAAACTAGCAATTATAGTGTTGGACAGGAATGTTTGGATAGGTTATCTATATCTTTGGGAGGAAATACGATTGTTCCTGTTGCCTCTGAACAATTGCCTGCATACTTGGCTGCACCCGAGTGGCAAAAACGCCATGCTGCATTGATTGCACTTGCACAGATAGCTGAAGGATGCTCTAAGGTAGTCAAGATGTTGAATTGGTTTTTTTTTGTTATCTTATGAGAAAGACAATCAAATTTTATACCTTTAATTATTTATTTATACATGTCTTATTCTGGTAGGTCATGGTAAAAAATTTGGAGCAAGTGGTGGCTATGGTATTGAACTCCTTTCCTGATCAACATCCCCGTGTGAGGTGGGCAGCCATTAATGCAATTGGCCAACTGTCTACTGATTTGGGTCCTGATTTGCAAGTTCAATATCATCAGGGAGTGTTGCCAGCTCTAGCTGCCGCCATGGATGATTTTCAGAACCCTCGTGTACAGGTGAGAGAATTTTTATATGATATTTTGTTGGAATTTTATAAGACCGATTTCAATAAAAATGCAAGCAATATTTGGTATAAAACTCACATATATTAGCTATATGTTCCTTGCATTCGGATTTATCAATTGTTGCACCGTATATTAGTTGGAACTTGGAACCATAACTAGTGTTGTAGTTGGTCGAGGAGGAACTAAAAAGCCCAAGAGTAAAAATTAGCTTAGGGTACCCACACATACGGACATTTTACTTTTAGTTTCACATTATCATAAAATGATGACATTGTAACCTATTAATGGAGTGATTTTTTTTGTCTTTTTTTAAAATATTTTTTTAGTCGGTCTTATTGCAAGCCTTACTTTTCTGAAGTCATAGTTTAATTGCAAATTGTGGTATGAATGCTTTCCTAATATTGTTTACACAGGCTCATGCTGCCTCAGCAGTACTCAACTTCAGTGAGAATTGTACACCTGATATTTTAACGCCATACTTGGATGGAATAGTTAGCAAATTGCTTGTACTTCTTCAGGTATGTTTATAGAAAATTATTATACGCAAGAGTAATGCTACTGTTAAATGTTGTCTAAATTGCGATTTAAATCACAAGATCGTGTGATTCCATGATTTCACTTAAGTCCGGCGATCCAGATTGCATGCAGAATGTGTTCTGATGCGATTGCAGTGTGATTGCGAAAAATCTCAAAAAGAGTGAGATCGCACGCTTGGCCCGCCACCAGAAAACCCATTTGCGAGATGCACGGGGGGCGGTCCTCACAAGTTGACTGAGGAGGGAAGAAAATGCTTCGGCTAATGGAGGTAGACGGCTGGGGAAAAAGAAAGTTAGGGTGTTGTTTCTATCTTGAGAGAAGGATATTGGGCTATTTTAGGCCAAACTCATTACTATTACCATTTTCTTGTGTGACTCCGTTCAAAAACTATATGGATCTTTTATATAACTTTTTATATTTCTTTTATTTTTAACTGCCTTGTTCTGTTCTACATAAAAATTTGTTTGGGCTGTCTTATTCATGAAGTTAATTCATTACTAATTATTTTTAAAATAAATTAAAGGGAATGCTTACTTATTTTTTACTGTCGTGTCTGTTCTAGATTAAAATCTTTTATAAATCAATTCATAAGATATTTCTTTATTTACAAATAATAGTCTTATTTCTTTAAATCAACTATATTTAAATGTAAAAAGGTTAATTTAGTTTATGTGATGTGTGTGTAAATATTTATTTTGGTAAGAAATTGATTGGTTATGATCTTAGTTTCGATTTTAATTTTGCAATCATGCTATACTGTATACCCTCCCGATTCTTGGTACTTAAAGTAGGATCCTACAATCCTAGTAGCGATCTTATATGTTGTGATCTTGCTACCCTCTCCCAATCTTAGTCAAGATCTCAATCTTGACAACATTGACTATTTCTATGGTAATTTGCTGAATCAATGTACATGATTATCATTGTTCTTCACTTAAATTTGGATATTCTGTCTTTCAGAATGGTAAACAAATGGTGCAAGAGGGAGCCTTAACTGCTTTGGCATCAGTTGCTGATTCATCTCAGGTATTTATATGAACTTCATTCTTGTAACATTTATAATTTCACTTCCTTAGATTACTCATTTTATGCTATGATCTTCCTCAGGAACAATTTCAGAAATACTATGATGCTGTAATACCATACCTGAAGGCTATATTGGTCAATGCAACTGATAAGTCTAACCGTATGCTTCGTGCTAAGTCTATGGAATGTATAAGTTTGGTTGGAATGGCTGTCGGGAAGGAGAAGTTTAGGGCTGATGCTAAGCAGGTAAGCAGCTATTGTTTTCTTTATCTATTTCTGTCGAACTCCTTTTATATACATATGCACTTCTTAATCCACTTTACTATAATATGGAAAATAGACTGTATAATGTCAAAAAGGGAAATTAACTACTAAACAAACTAGCACTGAATGCATCTTGTTTTTTTTTTTTTTTGCAAAACACCTCTCTCTCACACACAAACAAACATCAGGTAAATCTTTATGATTTTAAATTTAATTTACTATACTACATATAATGGTTCTTTATTAGGTTATGGAAGTTCTTATGTCCTTGCAAGTATCTCAAATGGAGACAGATGATCCGACAACAAGTTACATGCTACAGGTATGTTTTTTTTTATATTGTTGCTTATACACAGTGAAATTGGACTGTACTAAGTATTAACACCTTTAATTTGTTACAGGCATGGGCTAGACTCTGCAAATGTCTGGGACAAGATTTTCTTCCTTATATGGAATTTGTCATGCCACCATTGCTTCAGTCTGCTTCACTTAAGCCCGACGTAACCATCACATCCGCTGATTCGGACAATGATATAGACGAGTCTGATGATGAAAGGTCTCTCTATTTTAGTCATTTTCATAAATGTTCAAATTATTAGTGCATGCCGTTATCACACACGTTTGTCTCTTTTCGTTTTTATCTTAGATTTCACTAATAGTTAAACAAGCTCTCCCCTACAAATGGTTATGCTCTTCTCAGTTGCCATGCATTTGCACACTTGGGCACAGATAAAATCCTTATTCACATGCTTGTTTGTTTTCACATCACATCAATTGCTTATCATGAGAAAATCAAAAGCATGAATTAGCAATACATTTTTTGTTAGGCTTTGGCAATATAAATCTGATTTTTATTGATATATTATAGTATGGAGACTATCACTCTTGGGGACAAAAGAATTGGAATCAAGACTAGTGTTCTAGAGGAGAAAGCTACGGCATGTAACATGCTCTGTTGCTATGCTGATGAGCTAAAAGAAGGATTCTTTCCATGGATCGACCAGGTTAGACTTAAATCACTGTTGAACGGATATGCGTATTCAGGTTGAAAAGCATTATTCTTACTTTGATTTTCTAACCAATTACTCTCTGATGCAGGTTGCAGGAACTTTGGTTCCACTCCTGAAATTTTATTTCCATGAGGAGGTTAGAAAAGCTGCTGTTTCAGGTATGTGAATGATTGGTTGTATTTGGGTAGTTATTTTCCATTGTTGGATTAATGTGATTTATCTTATTATCCTAACTGTTTTGATGTTCATTATTTACAATATCTTTTTAGCAATGCCGGAGCTATTACGATCTGCAAAGTTAGCTATTGAGAAAGGACAATCTCAAGGTCGGGATGTGAGCTATTTGAAGTTTCTGACTGACAGTATCATCCCAGCTTTGGTGGAAGCATTGCACAAGGTATTTATTGTGGAATTTATTAGTTTTAGTTTTAACAATTTAATAATTATGTCTTATCTTTTGAGACTTTAAAGTATATATATTATTCATATAAATCGAAGCAATCTTTGGTGAGTGCAGAATGTATTTTGTTAATATACTTGTTCTACTCTAGAAATAACTATTTAAGTTTGAGAATCATTATCAATCTATATAATATCCGTGCTGTACTCTGGCTGACTTGGTTGTGTCCCAAATTGGAATTTCTTTTTAAAATTCTCCCACTTCTGTTTGCTTGCAGGAGCCTGACACAGAGATTTGTGCAAGTATGTTGGATTCATTAAACGAGTGCCTACAGGTTCGGATCACAAGATTACTTAAGTTATATGCGTTTTCATGTTTTTTCATTATTCGCATTTCCATTTCTATTTTTCAGAATTTAGATTGTTGAATATATACAATGGTCTAGTTGATGATATTACTCACAATTGAAGAGAATCATATGGGAAAACAGTTCATGTTTTTACCGCATTGGCACTGTTGTTAGTTCATGTTACAGTACATCTGATGCTGTATATGCAAGCTTTTTGATTGTCAGTTGGCATATGAAATCTGAATTTAACCATTTTGTTTTTTCATGTTTTATGATTGGTTTGTTAGATGATTTAAACGGGTTTTCACTTGGGTAGTCACAAACTTTGTTAATTGAGTTGAACAATTCCTGTCTCATTAATACTTGATGTTGGGTACTTCACTTTGTACTTATAATGTATTTCATAGTCTTGTTTATTGGGTGCACATCACTTTGTACTTAAAAATATATTTCGTAGTCTTGTTTATAAGGGAAGAAATATGTTTACATCATTTTGCACATCTCATTCTGTTCAAGCAATATTGCTGTCATTTTCTTCAATTTCTAGTGTATGATTTGAGTTGATTATTGTTCACGAGTAGGTGCTTTCTGAAATGCTTGTTAAACAGTCATAGCTTTTTGTTTGTCTCCCTCCCATCCGGATTTATGTTTTAGTTCATTTAATGTTAAATCCCTTTTGGGGATGCGTTCTGATATGTTTTTCCCCTCTTACAGATCTCTGGGATGCTTTTGGATGAGAAGCAGGTCAGATCAATTGTTGATGAGGTAAAACAGGTGATCACTGCCAGTTCAAGTAGAAAACGAGAGAGATCAGAGAGGGCCCAAGCTGAAGATTTTGATGCTGAAGAGGGAGAGCTGATTAAAGAGGAAAATGAACAAGAGGAAGAAGTTTTTGACCAAGTTAGTACCTCTTAATGACAAGTGAGCTTGGCTACTATCTTTTTTTCTTGGCCATCCTATTATAATATTTACACATTTTCTCAGGTGGGTGAGATATTGGGAACCTTGATCAAAACCTTCAAAGCCTCCTTTTTGCCTTTCTTTGAAGAATTGTCATCTTATTTGACACCTATGTGGGTATGTTCTTCCAGGAAACTACCAAGTCTGTATTTATTTTTTATATTGATACTAAATTTTATTTATTCATCTAAATGTCTTTCAGCATTTATCTAATTGTCTCCTCAGTTTTAGCTTGTAAATTGAAAAGATTATTTACATGCAGAATATGTGAGATGTTGGTCATCCCTGAAGTTGACATGATTGCCCGATTTGAGTCACATCCATGAAAATTTTAGTTGACTTAAATGATGAATTTTAAACTTGTTTAAGTTTTTAAATTATGTGGTGGTTATGTCAACATGGGACAGATTTAGCAAACTTCTAAGTACATTTTGCATTTGTTGCGCCTAACTTTCAGTTCAACTGCCTTGGTGTTAATAAGTAGTTAGGATTTTGAGTTTGATTCATAACAATAAATGTGGCATAATCTGTATAATTCCGTTTTTTCTTTCAGTTAACATTTCTAGTACACAAAGCTCCTCTTATTTTCCGTCTTTCTTTTTCTCGACTTCTATCACTTTCAAGCTTGTTCTTGATTTGTCCTGTGTTTCTATACTCCTAAAACTCATTTTCTTTCATTCAATTGTGAGTGACTTTGTCGTGTTTCATTTTGCTAATTGAATGGTCTAATCTTACTTCAAGCAAATATCATACAGGTCTTTAGCCTGTCTGACTAATCTAAAATCTATATTTTCTTTAAGAATTAAACATTTTGTTGTTTTGACTTTAAATCTATTGTTTTGGATATAGGGAAGGGACAAGACTCCTGAAGAGAGAAGGATTGCAATTTGCATTTTTGACGATGTTGCAGAGCAGTGCCGTGAAGCAGCTATAAAGTGAGTACTACTTTTTGTTAGATTCCCACTTTAATGTGCAGTGTGATATTTATCTAGACGAGTTGTCAATTTCATTGCGTTTCATCGCCAATTGAGCAGGTATTATGACACATATCTTCCATTCCTGTTGGAGGCATGTAATGATGAGACTCCGGATGTCAGACAGGTTAGCATTAGTCATTATCTATTGCCGAACATTTTGAGTAGCATTTTTATTGTTTTAAATGTTTTCATTGGTAATATTGGTCTTCATTGCTCTGCAGGCGGCGGTGTATGGTCTTGGTGTTTGTGCGGAGTATGGGGGTTCTATGTTCAAACCTCTTGTTGGAGGTACTGCTTAATATGCTAATAAATTTTGAAAAACTGTTATATCGAGTAACACGGGTGTCGCTTTTGCAGAGGCTCTATCGAGGTTAAATGCTGTGATCCAGCATCCTAATGCTCTTCATACAGATAATGTAATGGCATATGACAATGCAGTTTCAGCTCTGGGAAAAATCTGCCAATTTCACCGAGACAGTATTGATTCTGCCCAGGTCTTCACCTATTTTCCATGTTTATGACCCGTTTTTATGTCTTTACTCCTCTAACAATGTTTTAACAATACTAATGTATGTGTTTTTTTTGGAAAATGTCTATTTAGTTATTGTTTTTGCTAATCTCCTCTGCATTTACAGGTAGTTCCAGCATGGTTGAACTGTCTGCCAATAAAAGGTGATTTGATTGAGGCCAAAGTTGTTCACGATCAACTTTGTTCAATGGCGGAGAGGTTAGCTGCTCAAACACCTTTAAGTTTGCTGACGTGCTCTGTCAGTTTTTATCATATTGTTCTAGTTCTAATTTTTCCTTATTTCACTGCAGGTCTGATGGAGAGCTGTTAGGCCCAAACAATCAACACCTTCCCAAAATAGTCGCGGTGTTCGCAGAGGTTAGTATAACATCATGAATTTGCTCCTTTGTACTAAAATGATTAAGCTTAGAAGCTAGGGAGTAGGTTATCTAAAAAATGAGCAGAGTTTTGTTTTTGATGAAAGGAATTCTAATGCCAATCTACAAGTGGAAGTATGATGATTGCTTCCTGAAAAAGAACAGAACGAAAATATTAGTGCACAGTTGTTTTTGGCATATGACTAGCATCACATAGGCATCAATTTTTGTTCTGTATATGACATGTTAAACAATCCAGATTTTCCATTAAAAATTTGATGATTTCCCAAAAATGCCAGCATAAATATTTTAAAAGTTTTTTGGAGAATTTGGAAGTCAGTCAAAATATCAATGCCTTTTGATTACACCCTGACAAATTTATTTACACGGAGAAAGACAAACAATGTGAATGAGTTGTTTGCTTGTAATTGTTAACTCAATGAAGCATGTCAGGTTTTTGTCTGAAATTCATAATTTTTTTTTACCGGTGTCATGCTAATTCTTGCCTTTTGAGAAGCTTGTGCTAGTGATTGCTCAAAATTGATTTTGAAAAAAAAAAGAAGTAAAGTTGTTGTATGGATGCAAACAAAATGATTTAAGGAAGATCCTGAGCATCAAGACTGTCTTGGATACGATTAACTTTTATTGGACAATTCAGAATTGCAACTGTCATATAGCCATGAATTTATTGCACAAACTCTTAACTGCTAAAACAGATTAATTCTTGTTTATATGCCTCTTTATTGACACCTTGCACATACAACTAGTTAATGATTAACTTGACAATTCTTGATTTGTCTCATGTAGACATTATCTGTGAGTCAATCCAGGTTTTTCTTATGTAATATATATTTGCTTGGAGCTGATTCTCTTTCTAATAGAATCCATTGTGTGATAACTAGGTTTTATGTGCTGGTAAAGACCTTGCAACAGAACAAACAGCTGGCAGAATGGTTACTTTACTCAGACAGCTCCAGCAAACACTACCACCCGCCACTCTTGCTTCCACTTGGTCATCTTTGCAGCCGCAACAACAGATTGCTTTACAATCCATCCTTTCTTCATAGTTTGCATAGCTTTGCTTATTGCAATTCATCATTTCTCCCTTAGCATCTGGGTTAGCAGTTGGTGTCTCGTGCATTTTGGGAACAAGCTTTTTCCAGTTTGGTGTTCTCTTTTTGTTACCCATTCTTTTTGCCATAAGATGGTTTCCATCATTCATTATTGCATGGTGTTTTTATAGCAGCATGGCTTCAGTTTTGAGAATGCAGAGTCAATTGTGATTGGAAAGGGAACTTTCTGTAGAATGTGTATATTTATGAGTGTTCATGGTGCGATTGAGTCCTAAAGGAGGTTATGCATTTGTGGCTAGGAGCTTCACGTGTCATTCCTCTTTGTTTCTTTCTTACCGTATTGCGTGAGAATACAGGGTTGTCTGTGGGGCAATTCGTGCAGTTTTGGCCTATTGTATTGTTATTTATTCATCCTACCAGAGTCTGAAATGTATCATATGAAGTATCAGTCCTATTTATGCATCAAGGTTGCAGACATTTGTTTATCCAATCTATATAATTCGTCCACAATTAAAAGATTCTGATAAATGTGTTTCTTGTTTACGTCATTGTTTTCTTTAAAATCAGCTTTGTTGACTTTGTATGATAGTTTGCTCTTGTGCTTTACTATTTCGATTTTGTTTAAAATTAAGTAATTATTAGTGTAGATGCAAGAACATTTGACTGGAAGAGAAAATATGTGACACTATTTGTTTTGCATTTAAGGAGATGAAATTTCAACCATCAAACTAAAAACTCAAATATTTTGATCAAAACAAATTAAAATTTCTTGCACTTTTCGTTGCTCCGACTTGTTAGAGCTAAATTAAATGGAACTGGTGATGAGACTGAACATATTTCTGTGATGGGGCAATTTTGAAGTTTCGTATTCGCTAGGTTTTTGGTGATAACACTGTTTAAGGAAACAAACTTCAAAGCGGAGCGCCGTCTATGATGTTCGAACACTGTTGTATGTTTAGTAAACCCATTTTAGGCTTTGAAACATTATGTCATGCCACATTTTACGTTATATTCGAAGTGGTGCAATGTTAAGGTGGAAAATAATGTTTAAATGAATGATCAATCCCGAAAGCATTTTAAAATTTAAGCGTGAAAGCCAACATTCTATGTGGGTGGTCATCACGATTCATAATTTGCTTCATTTGTTTGACCAAACCAGAACCACAATGAAGATGATTAAATCATTAGATGATGCCAACCACTACAGTTATAAGTCAAATACTAACCCCACAATTAGTATAGATATAGGTGACAAGCAACTGAAAACGAGCTCTCCACTACTCTAAACCAACTGAAAAGTGAAAATGAACTAATTATACTTTTTTAGAACACACACACGGGCACACATGTATATATGTGTTTTGGCTATCTTGATTGGCATTTATATTAATGGATATGGAACATCAACAACGAAAGAGCAACGAAGGCAAACACAGAGAGAAACTCATAATGAAGAATAGATCCAAATTTGTTGGAGTAAGACAAAGGGCTTCAGGGAAATGGGCAGCAGAGATAAAAGATACACAGAAGAACATTAGGATGTGGCTTGGTACATATAAAACTGCTGAAGAAGCTGCCCGTGCTTATGATGAAGCTGCTTGTCTCCTTCGAGGTTCAAACACTCGTACAAACTTCTCTACTAATCATTCCATTCCTACTAATTCTCCTATATCTCTTAAACTCAAAAAGCTCCTTCATCGCAAATCCATCTCAAATCAAACTCAAACTCAATCTCAAAACCAGTCCACAATGACGTGTTCTTCTTTTCAAGGTGCACCTATTGATAATAGCATCATGTTACAGGAAAAGGAAAACAACTCTTCATGGAGTAGTGAAGACTCAAAGTCTTTGTTTTGGGTTCAGAACCAAGTTTCTGAATATAGTAATCATTATGGGGTAGATATGAATATGATAAACTGCGAATTGGGTATTTCACCAAATACATTGGAGTTTGATTATTCTTGGTCTTTTCCCCAACAAAGGATTAACGAGTCAACAACATCAAAAGATGATATGAGTGTATATGGTTTGAGTGAGTGCTATGTGGAGGACACGTACGAAGTTAAGCATGAATATGATGTCAATTATCCTCTTTCACACTTGTTTTGTTTTACTTGAGAGTTCCGAGTAATCATGCTTTGTAATACGTGAGAATCAATGGCTTATCACGACCCCCTAAGTATGATATATGCAAGAGTGGAGTGCGTTAGAAAGAGTTTTTGATAACTATGGTGCATAACAATGAAGTTCTTAGTCGTATAAATCCTTAGTTGAAACAATGTGTTTTCTTTCGCGGCCTTATTAATTTCATTTTTTATTGAGTATAATAAACACTGCATTTTTCCTTGTGTAAAAGATTCCCTTGTAAATAATACAAGATGTCATTTTGCATTATGAATGAAAGAAAGGATTCAACTACTATTTCTAGATCTAGGGTTTACCATTAACAAGACACAAGACTAAGAAATAATATAAAAGATAAAAGTAGAAAATTATCTTTCTTCTTGCCTCTCTCAAGGAGGAACCCAGAATAAATATAAAAGAGTCAGGTTAAACTGGACCACAACAAACCGGTCCAACTTGAAAAATTATTAATAAAACTAGTACAACATCCTATTTTAGTTCATAATCCCCCATCCATTTGGGTTGAGTAATAATGCGTTTGAGTCTACTAACAATACTATCTGGCCCACAAACAACCTTGTCCTCAAGGTTGGACTTAGTGTGTGGGCTAAAAGGCTGAAAAGATTTTGTCCAAGGGTTTGTCGTTTTGTTAGGAAGGGTGGAAGTGCAACAATTAGGTGGGAGTAAATGGGGTGCAACTGGGGTCACGCGTGGGTCAGGGAAGTCTGCATGTGGGCCACATGGCTGTTGGGGAAAGTCTTCATCACGTGAAGAGGCAGGTTTGGGCGATGGAAGAGGCAGACTCATATCACGAGAAGGAAAAGCGGACGGTGATGAAGGGGTCTTGGGACACTGTAAAGGGATAAGTGGCATTGGTGCATGTTCCCCGCGTGCGTTGGAAACTGGTGAGTCAGAACCAGCATTAAAGTGGGAAGTAGACGTTTTAATTGGAAAAATAGATTTGCTAGTATCCTTTGAGATCACTTCAGCTTTTTGCTTTTCTCTCTCATTTTCTTTCTTCAAACTTGAGTCATTTCTCTTCTCTTGAACTTGCATGTCAGTTCTCTTTGTCTCTTGAACTTCTGAATCCTTACTGAAAACCGCCATTTGCTTCAAAGTCTTTGGACCAGAAAGATCTTTTGTGAAGGTTGGTTCTTGCATTTCCGTCGCCGAATCCGGTCTTGCATGTGCCTCATTAAGGTTGTCTGCCAGATTTTGAGTACCAGAGTCATAGTCTGTGGTGGTTCTAGGTGGAAAATCTGAGGGCGAAGGTTGTTCGTTGTCATGTTCAAACTCTGGTGGAATGGGAGGGAAGGAAGAAGGAGGATCCAGGCCGTAGAATTTGCGGAGTTGCAAAACGTGAAAAACAGGGTGAGTCCTTGAGGTAGAGGAAAGATCCAAGTGATACGCGACCTCTCCAATTCTACGAAGAATCTTGAAGGGACCGTAAAATCGTTTGGCAAGTTTGTGAGAAACGCGGTGTTGGACCGTAACTTGGCGATAAGGCTGAAGACACAGCAAGACGAAATCTCCTTCAGCAAAGCTAATGTCACTCGTTTCTTGTTACTTTGTATTTGCATAAGTTTTCTGCTATGTTCTAGATTGAGTTTCAACTTATTAATGATGTCATTTCTGTTTTGTAAGGATAGATCCACCGTCGCAAGAGATATATATCCGGAGTGGTAAAGAGGAGGAGAAGGAGGAGTGCGTCCGTAGAGTGCCTTAAAAGGTGACATTTTGATGGAGTTGTGAAAAGCTGTATTGTGCCAGAATTCTGTAAGATGTAAGTACTTAAACCATCGTCTTGGTTGGTCACTTTTGGTACAACGCAAATAAGTTTCTAAGCAACGATTAAACACTTCTGTTTGATTGTCTGTTTCAGGGTGATGCGTTGTGCTATACTTCAGAGTCGTTCCTTGAGCGTGAAAAAGTTCCTTCCAGAATGTACTCAGAAAAAGGGGGTCGCGATCAGAGACGATCGATTTGGGAGTATCGTGTAGTCGAGGGATCTCTACTGCAAAACGTAAAGCCAAGTCTTTTGCTGAGTATTTGGTTGGGAGAGCAATAAAATGGCAGAACTTAGTGAGTCTATCACAGACGACCCATATTACTGTGTGGCCAAAAGAGACTGGTAAGTGTGTTATAAAATCCATGGATAAATCTTCCCAGACTTGGTTCGGAATTGGGATAGGCTGGAGCAGGCCCTGTTTTTTTTTGTTTGATATTTATTTTTCTGACAGATGGAACAATACTGAACAAAATGTTTTGTGTCCGTGTAGATGCCAGGCCATAGGAATGAAGAAGATAAGCGAGCTAGAGTTGGTTAAAGTCCCGAATGGTCGCCTGAAGGTGTTGAATGGAACTCTGTTAAGATGTGATTGCGCAATGTCTCCACTGGGGGTATGTAAAATTTCTCCTTATAGTAGATAAACTCATTTTTTTGTAGAAATATTCCTGTGACTCTTGTGTAGAAAAAATCTTGTGTATGAGGTCCTGACCTTCTTTGTTGGTTTTGTAGTATTGTTGGAGTTGGCTGATGAGGAATGGGACGGGAGAGGAGATAGACAGCAACACAACACCTTCTTTTGTATGAATTCTGCTAAGGGCATCAGCGACCTGATTGGACTTGCCGGGTCTGTAAAAAATTTCGAAATTGAAACCCTGAAGTTTAGCGGCCCATCTCTACTGTTCAGGAGTCTGGATTGTTTGCACTAGTAAACTCTTTAAACTCTTATGATCGGTATAAATGTGAAAATGCCTTCCAATTAAATACTGACGCCACTTCTTGACAGATTCTGTGATTGCATACATCTCTCGGACATACACTGAGGAAGCCTGTAGACGGCTGCAGAGTTTCTTACTGAAGAAGGCCAAAGGGTGCGCTTGTTGAGGTAATACGGCGCCAACTGCTACTGCTGAAGCGTCAGTCTCAAGGACAAAGAGCTGAGAGAAATCCGGAAGACGCAAAATTGGTGTTTCTGTCATGTTTTTCTTAAGTGTTGTAAAAGCTGTCTCAGCAGATGTAGCAATAAATCGGTGAGAGGAGCGGCGAGTGAGGCGTATTGGCGAACAAATCTTCTATAAAATCTGGTGAGGCCTAAAAATCCCCTGAGTGTCGTGAGAGAACGTGGCGTAGGCCAATTGATTATTGCTTGGATCTTTTCCGGATCGGGGGTAACACCATCCCTTGAGATAATATGCCCTAAATAATCCACATACAGAACAACAAAAATACATTTGGATAATTTGGCATAAAATTGGTTAGCTAGCAATAACTCCAAAACTAATTGCAAATGAAAAACATGGTCAGAAATGTAGGAACTGTAAATTAAAATGTCATAAAAAAAACTAAAACGAACCGCCGTAAGTATGGGCGAAGCAAATCATTCATCGCCAACTGAAAAGAACTAGGAGCATTAGTAAGACCGAAAGGCATAACTAAAAACTCATAGTGCCCATCAAACATTTTGAACGCAGTCTTGTGCGTGTCTTCTGGTGCAACCATGATCTGGTGATAACCGGATCATAAGTCAATTTTAGAAAAAATAGTAGCTGAACCCAATTCATCAAAAAGTTCATCAGTTGTGGGTATGGGAAAATGATCTTTAATTGTAACGGCGTTTAAGGCCCTATAGTCAATGCAAAATCGCCAAGAGTCGTCTTTTTTTCTGACTAGGAGTACCGGGGAAGAATAAGGGTTGTAACTTGGTCGAATAATGCCCTCCTGTAGCATGTCATGAATGATTGTTGTCATGGCTTCTTTTTGTGAGTGAGGGTATCTCTAGGGTTTCACGTTGGTGGGATGAGCATTAGGTAGTACATGGATGTGGTGGTCATGTGGTCTAGTTGGGGGTAGGCCTTGTGGGGTCTGGAAAACCGTAGCATAGGATTGTAAAAGGGATGCAACCTGTTTGGGTAAAGAGGGTTGTAGTGACTTAAATGTATTATGGGTGTGAAAATTGTTGAGGTTGGTAAAGTAACAGATGGACGGAAGCAATTGAATCAGTATGGACAAGGTTACAAAGTTGTTGGTATGAAGAGTGAGTAGTAAGTGTTTTTGGATCACCTGTGATTGAGATTTTGTTGTTGTGGTAAGTGAAAGAAATCTTGGGTATTGAGAAATCTGCTAGGAGGGGACCTAGTGTATGTAACCATTCCATGCCGAGGATAACATCGACTCCTTCAATAGGGATTAAGTGGAATGGAATAACGGAGAGGTGATTTTGTAAGGTGATAGGGACTTGCGAGCATAATCCTGCGCATGATAATTTGGAACCATTTCCCACCATCACCGAGAAGTTTGGGATTGGTGTAGTTAGGAGTTTTAAGTGCTGAGTAATACGAGGTTGTAGTATATTGTGGGTGCTACCCGTGTCAATTAGCACCGTCACACCGATGCCATGAAGTGAATCGATAAACTTAAGTGTCTTTGGAGAGAAATGGCTGCTGACGGCCTGTGGGGAAAGTTGGAAGTAAGTATCCTTAGGTTCGTTTACAGGGGATAGGCCCTCAGTATTGTCTAAGGGTTCTTGGGTTGTAGGATCATCCTCATCCACCATTAGCAATAAGAATTTTCCAGTTGCGCATTTATGACTTGGTATGAACTTTTCATCACAGTTAAAACAAAGTCCCTGTGCGCGACGCTCTTGAAGCTGAGCATTAGAAAGGCGTCAGATAGGTAGTTTAATGGGTTGGGGGGCGGTGGAGGGTCTGGTGTGTGTGGAAGTTGGTGTTATGGGTGTTGTATTAGGGTGTGTTTTGTTTGGCGTGTGTGAAAAAGGTTTTTGATATTTGGGTTTAGAGTCCTTGATTTTGGATTCAATTAGTTTAGCTAAGCCAATAGCTTGTGAGGTTGAAACCGGTTTATGAACAGCGATCTCGTTTTGTATGTCGCTTGCCAGCCCTGAAATGAAGCAATTTAGAGTAGCTTCCTGAGATAATCCGATAACTTGGGTGCCCTAACTTTTCAAACATAGCTTGGTATTCTGTGACAGACCCTAATTGTTTTAACTTAAACAGTTCATCCTAGTGATTTGCATAAGTAGATGGTCCGAAATGCAATTCCAGCGCCTTGGTAAATGATGGCCAGTCTATGAGTAGACGGCTTTGATGCATCCATTTAAACCAACATAATACTTCCCCTTTCATATAAAATGACATCATGGATAATCTGTTTTCAATGGGTAATTGGTAAATTTCAAAGAATTGGTCAGCTTGAAATAACCATTCCAAGAGGTTGGAGCCATCAAACATCAGAAGCTCTAATTTGGGGGTACGAAAAGATGGAAGAGGTACAACTTGGTGGGTTGGTGGGTAGGGAATAGATTGGAACATGGGAAAATTAAAATTTGTGCCGTAGGGTGAGGGGTTGGCCTGAGTGACGTATGGTAGGGATTTGATTGGGTGTAGAATGTAATGCAGTAGTGGTCATAGTAGGTAAGTGTGGGTTTTTAGAAAAAGTGCCTGAGTGTAATAAGGGGGTAAAGGGTTGGTGTAAAATGGGAGAGGTTGTTTGTGAAATAATGGGGCTGGAATATGTTGTGGGTATTGGGATCGAGTGAGGAAGGTGAGTGATACCTGAAGATGAAGCTGCTGCTGCTTGAGCAGTAGTAGGTGGTGACTGGTCCTTTTGAATAACCAGTTTGTTGAGCACATCCATGATGTTGTCATACCGAGAATCTGAAATCTGCTTTTCATTATCCATGCGAGTTTGAATGAGTTCCAGATCTGCAGAGGTTTTTTCGAAATGCTCATCCATTTGCTGTTGTGTTTGAGTCATGGCATTGTCAAGATGGATATGAGCTGTTTGGATAGCTTCTTCATTAATGTCTATAGGGTTTTGGATTTTTAAGGGAGGGGCCATGAGGGCAAGAGATGAAAGCACCAAATTGATAGAAAGGATTCAACTACTATTTCTAGATCTAGGATTTACCATTAACAAGACACAAGACTAAAAAATAATATAAAAGATAAAAGTAGAAAATTGTCTTTCTTCTTGCCTCTCTCAAGGAGGAACCCAAAATAAATATAAAAGAGTCAGCTTAAATTGGGCCACAACAAACACGCCCAACTAGGAAAATTATTAATAAAACTAATACAACATCCTATTTTAGTTCATAATCCCCCATCCATTTGGGTTGAGTAATAATGCATTTGGGCCTACTAACACTGAACCTGCACTTAATGACACTTGTCATGTTTGTTTGATAACAAGGCTATGCACCTTATAAGCCAAATATCTTTTCATTAGTTAGGTTGTATCCTTTCGACAATTCAAATATTTTTTCTTCTCCCTTTTTAGTAGACTTGTGAGTGTAGTTTATATATATATATATATATATATATATATATATATATATATATATATATATATATATATATATATATATATATATATATATATATATATATATATATATATATATATATATATATATATATATATATATATATATATATATATATATATATATATATATATATATATAAATTTATCATATTTTCTTTTCTTGATTTGCATTTTTTTTTTTGTTTTTGCAAGAAAAGGATGGTTACCTGTGTTAGAATTAAACCTCAATTTTGGAGATAATTTGAATAAATTTTGATGGACAACAATCAATTTTTTTATATTGATCTCGGCTTTTGTTCTTCACTTTTCGTCTGACTTATTCAACCACACTTTAGTTACAAAATAATTTCGCTGTACAAAAATTTAAAGAGGAGAAAGATTTTGAGAAGAAAAGAGAGAGTGAGTTAGGGTTTTGGGAGAAAAATATTTTTTATTAAATTCTAACTGAATTGCTGTATTTTACAAATAAAGGTATTTCATAGTTGAGATTGCTTGTAAACCAAACAATCTTTTTAACTAACTCTATTTAGTTGAGTACAATATGCATTTCGACTACTTGTCAAATGTCCAACTACTCGACTCCTACTTAATAAATTTGACTTTGTTAAACTATGTCGAAGTAAATCTCTTATACAACTTTAATCTATGCGAACAAAGTTTATGATCAATGTATGATGAATATATTTGCTTTTAATGTTATACATTTGATTTGAATCACTATTGAAAGGTATTTTTCAAACCTTGATCTAAGTTATTCATCTATCAATAAATAAACTCTAGACATAGATTTGTGAGTTGATATTTACTTTGTATCAAGCTTTAAGATTATTGTGTTGATTGTTAGCATGAGACATCATGTAGTAATTAATACGATAATATTTACGGAATTGCTTTAGAGATAAAGGATATTAAGAGGAAACATGATTAAATTGATCGTAACCAAGTTCACATGTTTGATTAATCGAATACATGCAAATAGGTTGATGAAAGTTATTCTTGATATGTCTTGTTAAACAAACATCTTTCAAACTTTACTCTTTGCTACAAAATCTTGTGAAATTTATGATACCAAACAAAAACCTTTTAAAACCCTCACTTAAGACTTCATAAACTTTAGAACGGCGGTGATATCACGATAATCTCTGTGAAGACAATAAAAATATTATCCACCTAATATACTTTCAACACCAATCCTATCAAAAATATGTGGATTGGTTTGGATTGGATTTGCACATTTTTGTGATTAAATCCAAACTGAACTAAACCGAGAAACAACGGGTTGGTTTGGGTTGGATTGATCGAATACATTAGAAATAAACAAATGTGTAAAAATATTTTTAAAAATATATAATATACATTAACAAATTTCGCATAATAATATAAAATCCTTAATTTTTTCGTATCTCTATATTGATTATGAATGTCACAAATGATGTTTCATTTTTTCTTCTTCTCGAAGTTAAATGCTTTATACTAGTTTTCATATTAATGATGATGTAAATTATACAAATTAATTATGGTTGATTCGGGTAGATGGGCTCGCGAGTAGAATTTTAGAAATCCGTTGCATGAACCAATTAATATCAGGATTCATTGGTTTGGTTCGGTTTTTGCCCAAATTAAAAAATATGCTCAACTCAAACACCTTGGTTTGGTTTGGATTTGTCCGAACCAATGAACACCCTTAGTTGCCATAGGTCTGACATATAGGCTACTGGTCAGGAACTATGTATCTTAAATAATAAGCATTAAGCATAAGAAACAACTGAATAAAATTATAATTTAAAGGATTCATGCAAAGTCAAACTACCATATAATGCCAATAAGATTGAATAAGGTTCATCATAACACAACTTAACCTAGAGGAGCTTTAGCTACTCATAATGAAAATTACAATACCAATTGAATAAAGAAGAATATCATATGAAGTTCCTTGAAGGATTGACCTTTAATGACTTTGAATGCTCTCAAAATCACCCTTTGATGTTGTAAAATCGTGCTCCCACTGCCAAATTTTTCAAACCTTGTAAGAATGCAGAAAATTCCATTTAAAGATGTTAGAACGCGTCATAAGAATCCCAGAAAAATCAACCATTGCGCGCGCGATGCAACCTTTTTGCCTGTATTGCACACGTGATGGCGCGCGATGCTCTGTGTGTTTATTCCAATAGTCGCGTGTTTTTGCACCCTTTTTCTCCAAAACTTTCACTAAGTCCCATTCTTCCATACTTGGATATTTTTCACTCCTTCTTGGGTCTTTCTTCATCATTTTGACTTCTCTTTTACTCGATTTTCCTCAATTCTTTGACTGATTATATGTAATGACAGACTGTCATCACAACCCCAAACTTGAATTGTTGCTTGTCTTCAAGCAAATCACTTGCAATTGCAAATTTCAACAGACAACAAGTTGCACAATAACAATTGAACATCATCATACCTTTATAGTTACCTGACCATTATTCTGGCTTCCAACTTCCATTCGACAATTTCGAAAAACATCTTCAACCATGACTAGTCTCAATCTATCTCTCGGCTTACTTAACTCACTCAATGGATAGGGTTAACACTCAATTAACATGCAAAATCAATTAAACTTAGCTTGATTATGTTCTAATAGAGTTAATCATAGACATCAAAACACACACATTTAAATGGCTTTTCCAGTTGTAACTTGGCTTATGTTAGGGTAGTATATATTTAGGAAAGTAGGGTTAAACCTTTGGAGTTAGATTCCTAATTTTCCTTTATTCATCAAACCTTTTTGTTGCTACTAGAGATTTGTGATCCTTCTTACAATGTCATTCTTTTTTCTTTTTGTAATTTATTCATTAATTTTTTTGAAGAAGTGTCTTTTTTCACTTCTTTTTCTCGGCAAAATTTTAAATTTTGGATCAAATTCTCTAGTACCCCCACCCCAAACTTAAAGCGTTGCTCACTTCCAAGAGTAAACCCAAACTTAATATTTTTCATACACTTGAATAACTAAACTTCTACCTAACTCCAAAGAGTTTAAGGCATACGGCTAAGAAAAAATCTTTCAAGATATACGACTAAGAATTTAAGGTTACGTCACCGAAAGAAAGGCTTAGGCTCAAAGTGTTTAGCAAACGATAATCCTACTACTAAAGGGTGGTTTACAAAGGCTTAGAGTTTTATATAAAAAATGCCTTAGTATGTATTGATCAAACTTGATAACTTAATCAGAAATAAATCAAACAATCTAAAAGAATAATGAATGGATACACTCCAAGAAAGAAAAAGTTAACAATGGAAATATTTAGGCTCAAACCTTACCAGATGAGGTACCTGAAGATTGAGTACAAGTCAGATGATTCTTTTCTCTTCTATTTCCTTCAAGTCATCAATTTCTTTCATTATGATCAAGTCACTTTTTTTGTTCTTTTCTTAGATCATTCGTTAAATACTAAAGCTAAACTTTGTAAATCTGAAAAGAAAAAAAAATAAAGCCACACATAAGTCTATTAAGAACATGAGATTTTCTTGACAAGATTCTTCTTTGGTAGCTAATTCTTCTTGTGGTTGGTTTTGAAATAAAATATAATAACATTCTGCAAGACAAAAACTGATTAAAAATTGATGGGTTGCCTCCCATCCAACGCTTCTTTTACGTCAATAGCTTAACGCTCAATCCTCAAAACACGTTAGGCGCAAGGGATACCCTCACGCTGGTCACTTTGCTTCTTCTTTGTCATGTGTCTACCTTGTTACCTTTTGCCTCCAGATGATAGTAAGTATCCAAACTATCAATATATGGTGTCCAATCATACATTTTGAAAATAAATTTCTTTTTATTGAACTTAAATATAAGTTCACCAGTTTCTACATTAATATTTGCTTTCTCGGTTGCCAAGAATGATCGTCCAAGAATAACATATCCTCCTGAAGTTCCCTTTGTATCCAACACTAAAAAATCCACAGGAATACCAGTTCGTCGACATGTACTAACATGTCACACAAAATACCAATCGGTTGAGTAACATATGAGTCAACTAGAGTGAGAGTCATGTTACTCGGTGTGATCTCACCCACATTCCACTCTTTTGTCGTTTTTAGTGGCATGACATTTATGCTAGATCAAAGATCACACATATCATGTGGGATATTCACCTCACCGATATTGCAAGAAATACCAAACTTACCCGAATCTTTTATTTTTTGTGGCAACACTTGAGATCTTACCACTTCCTCTTTTTCGACCATGTTTACATGTTCCTTGCCTACTTTCTCTTTTGTCCACTTTAATAATACCTCCATAAACTTAACACATTTATGCATCAGTTCTAAAATTTCATAGAACTAAATACTTACCTAGAGATTAGCTAGCATTTCCTTAAACTTTCCAAACATCGTCGTTTTATCCTCTTGAACTAGTTTCTTTTTAATTATAGGGAAATATGATTTAATGTAACTCGGTAAGGGGGTTTTGGTTCGGTCAGGATTTTCTTCTTCATTCTTCTCCAAGGAGAATTTTTACCAATGAAGTGATCAAGGGTGACTCCTTTTTCTTCTTCATCACCTTGATTCCCATTCCATTCTCTTTCAACCATACCTTCTTGAACTGTATTTTTGTTACCTTGTTCAAAAAGTACCTTTGAACTTGTATCCACGAACTTGCGTGTTTCATTCTTAGGATTGTAAACAATGTTACCCGTGAATCCTCCAATCGAGCTAGTCAAACATGCTATTTGTCTAGATAGCTGACCAATCTTTATCTCCATATTTTTTATGGACTCATTCTGATTTCTAATTATTTTCTCATGGTTTTAATTTATCTGATCAAAAATAATTTCAGTGACTTTAATAAAATTCCCATGTAATCGATATCTCTTGCTACTCTTGGAGGCATGATGAAATTTGGATGAAATATGGAGATTTGAAAAGAGTGAGTGTGCATGATTTGTGGGAAGAAGAATGATTTGTGAAGTGAGAAGAATGAGAGGTTATGGTGTTATATAATGATTATAAGGAAGTTGTATGGTTGGGGTTTGGAGTAGGAGTTAATGATGATTAATGAGCGTGGTTATGGGAGTAGTTAAAATATTTGAATGAATTTTGGTGGAAAAACGGGCAAAGGCAAATTGGAAACGAAAAAACTTTATGTTTTCATGATATGGCGAACACCATGTGCTTTAAACATTGAATATTTGAATTTTTAAATCAATGGTGAATGCCATGTAACCCCAACAACACAATGGCGAATGCTATTAGGCTAAAATATGCAATTTTTAAGTTTTTGTTCATATTTACTGCAATCTTTGTTCTAAACGAAATAAATACATTAAAGTAAATAAACTTATGATATAAAATGAAAATAAAACAACTGAAAAGGGAAACTATATTAGATTAAACAAATGAAACACATGTTCGCGTCAATGACTCAACGTCAATGTAAATACAAACAATCAGCAAGGGAAAGGAATAAATAATGAAAACCAACAATACAAACTAGGAAATATGGAAATAGCGGTACATCCAATACAACTAGCCATCACGACGCCTAATGTTAGACTCAGTTAAGCGCCTCATAAAATATACTTGCTGGAATATGTGATCAAACTGCTCATTAGCAATGTCCATAAAATTGAGGAGATCAATTAAAATAGAGTTGAGATCTCCTCTAAAGGAATCAACCTCAGACTGTAGAGTAGAGATAGCAGCAGCAACATCAATAGGAGGATTAGTAGCATGAGCACCATAGATGTGAGAAACAACACCATGGAGAATGGCATCCCGAACTTCATAAGCCTGTGGGCTGTAAGGTGGAGTAGGTGACTCGCTTTGGCCCTCTAAATCATAGAGCCAATTATCCCCGTTATGAACATTAGTTTTCTCATGGTTGGGCAATGTGAAGTTATGGATCACTTGGTTGTCAATCAAGTACTCAAACTCAGCAGGTTCTAAATTAGCAATAATGCCATGGTTAAAGCAAAAGTTCAGGTGCACGAAACAGATCCCTCCAAAGGCACGTATACGGTTAAGATGGTATCTCAGGCCAAGGACATTGGCAATCATAGTGACTAAACCTCCTATGATAATGGTACCTTGGGTCTCAAGGGAAATTCTATTTAGGTTGGCTAACATATAGATAGCGAAATTCATGGGTCTTCCCTTAGAGGCACAGTACATTATAAACAACTCATCCTTTAACACAAAAGTAATGTTCTCTTCCTTAACAAACAGTGTATGTGTAACACCTTTTTTTACCCCACGAATATTATGGCAAAATAATTGAATTTATCAGAGTAAAATTTTAAACACTATAAAATCACCTCAAAGGGCGTACATTTCTCAATAAATTCAAATCAAGGTCAATGCTCCGTTATTGTACCCCAAAATTTGACCAACCATTTCTTGTACTTGGCTTATGTTTTATTTCTTTTTCGCATTTCTGCATATCATAACATTTGTTCTTGAGGCATGGGATCAAGGTATTTCTGTGGCTCAGGGTTCTCTTTTAGTGCAAGAGTCTAAACAGCGAGCATCAAGGGCTCCGACATTTATTTTGCCCAGCGATCGAGCAGTCGATTTTATTTTATTCAACAGGATAATTTTCAGCTCAAGAGACAACACCCAGGCTACCTCAGGCATTCTCATAGTTATGATATTCAAGGGCAATTTTCAGAGGCTTAACGGGGCTCAAAACGGGTGAAAACGGGCGAATATGCAAGTTCCCTCGAAATGACGCATTTTCCAAAATTTGTGAGTGGTTAACCGATTAACCAATTTGCACTAGAAAATGGTTAATCGGTTAACCATAGTAAAATCTTCCCATATACGTGCATTTTCAATGCTTCCACTTTTGAGGTCAATTTTGATCACTTGTGAATTGGATTTTACACCAGAAGAAGGATCTAGAATCACTTTAAATTTGGATTAACTTTCAAAATCAATTCAATTTCTCTCCAATTTTCCATTCCTAATCCCATTCCAATTTTCATAACCTCACTCCAAGCCATAATTCTACTCCTAACTAAGAGCCTATTTAAGTGAATTTGCTCCAAACCTCACACAATAATCCTCACAATTACATTTCATTTTCAGATTTCACTCTCACTCTTGAAATTTTCTCTCCACTTTTTCACTCACAAAACCTCCATTAGAGCTCTCACTTGAGTTCTTTGATTCTTCATTAGAATCATAGGATTCTAGAGCTAAACCTCCATCATTCATCTCCATTATTTTCAATTCACCATTCAATTTTCGTTTGGATTTGGATCTGAATTTGGAAGTGCTTATTTGGATCGTTTTTGCTTGATCTTGCTTGATATTCATTTCTACAACAAGAAAGCTCTTGGATCTTGAAGAATCTCTGGGTTTCTTGCTTGGATCTGCTCATTTCAAGTGAACCAACACTCACCAAAGCAAATCTCCGCTTTGTAGGTTGGCCATTCTAGATCTAAATCTGTTTTGAGCTTATTTGGATAATCATAATGTAGATCTTCAAGTTTTGATTGATTTTGTTGATTTTGATCTTTGTGATTTGTGATCTCAATGCTTGATTAAGTTTAATTGATGTTTGATCACTAATTTTTGGTGTTAAATTTGTGCATAATTGATTACATGATCATTTGGATGATTGCACATTGAATTAATTGCTGAAAGTGCTTTTGAATTGCTGTTTTTTTGCTTCTGGTGCAGTGTTAACCGATTAACCAGTTGTAGTACAAAACTTGTTAATCGATTAACCAGTGCAATTTCTAAAATTTTCAAGTGGTTAACCGGTTAACCAATTTGCACTAGCAAAGGGTTAATCAGTTAACACTGGACCAGAATGTAATTTTTGGTTGTTTTCAAGCATGTTTTGATTTCTTCCCACCTTTAACCTTCATGGATTGATATGATGCATTTGTGTGGACTGTTTTTTACTTGTTTCATCATGCTTGATTGTCCGATCTCGTTTCTTCGACACGTAATGCTTGGTTTTCGCTTGAATGCATATCATGTGGTTGTTGTTGATTGGTCATTTGTTTGTCTTGCTTGAGTCTCAAGAATTGTATGGTTGAGATACGCTTGTGGTGGTGGCTGCCCCACACTTTTTCCTCCCTCTTTTCTTTGTGTGTGCTTCTTAGGATAACACCATTCTTTTGTGATGATTAATGGTTGATGGTTGTAGGAGCTTGCTTCTCCCATTTCATCTCATCTCTTGTTGACTTGTTTAAGTCATTCTCTTGTTTCCTTCTTGCATTTGTGTTTGCATATCTTATTGCATTGACTTGTTTAAGTCACTTTCATCTCTCATCTCTTGTTGACTTGTTTAACTTCTTCCCTTTTGCCATGATCCCTTAGGATTCCTAGTCCCTCTATTTAAGATGTGAGTAGGAGAGACATTAGGCTTTCAATCCTTTGTATGATAACATTAGGTAGTTCCCCTTTCAATCCCAACTTTAGGAGTATTTTGCATGATATCATTAGGGTTGATCTACTTTCCCGTTAGAGTTTGTGTCTTCTCTTCTCATCTCCTAACTTTCATAAAACACTTAATAAAGGATAATAAATGTTGTACCTACGAGCCTTAAGTACTTGAGGAATGATAGTTAGGGGGCCTCCTCTCATGCTGTCTAGAGTGTTTAGCATATGCCCTTTGGGCGATATGCGACGCATTCGCTCTCAAGTCATAGTCTTTAGTGCAACATGAGTTACAAACTTAACTCAATTCACTTCTTATTAAAAAACACAAAACAAAACATCAAACCTTTTTATCCTTCGGGATTGTTCGAAAATCATTTTCAGAAAGAGTGTGTTAACTCTTGGTTCTACCACAAACAGTCATCGTCCCTAACTGCTAGAATGAAGGTTTAACCCTACTCAGTTAAAACACTTAACCAACCAGTGGTTGTGTTAGCCCGAACTACGCTTGCTATGATTTCTCATACCAGATGAGGATACGTAGGCACAAGACGGTGATGTCTTGGCGAGAAACCTTCCCCGCCTTCACCCGTAGTTTCCCGAACTACGTTGACTCTGACTTTCCCATTGCATGAGGGAATACGTAGGCATAGAGAGGAAATGCTCTATCGAGTCTCTTTTCTTTTCTTTTGTCCTTGTGAGCCAGCCATTTGGAGGTTGCACTCTGGCAGCTAACTCTCGCCATCTCTGTGCGTACTCCTTGAAGCCCTCAGCACTCTTCTGCGACAGACTCTGCAGTTGTATCATGTTCGGTGTCAGATCACTATTCTACTGATAGTGACGCACGAAAGCTTCATCCAATTCTCTCCAGTTGCGGATATGAGTTCTCTCAAGTCCCATATACCATTCCAAAGATGCCTCAGCCAGACTATCTTGGAAAAAATGCATTAACAACTTTTCATCCTCGGAGTAAGCAGACATCTTCCGGAAGTAGGCTCGGATGTCTACTCTAGGACATGTCGTTCCTTTGTACTTGTCAAACTTCGGTACCTTGAATTTGGGAGGAATCTTGACCCCAGGAACCAGACCAAGATCTGACATGTCGAGACCCAGAGAGTTCTGATTTTCAAGAGATTTCATCTTTTTCTCAATCAGTTTAAACCTCTTATCAGCCTCATTTAGAAAGTCATCCTCCATATCCTTCATGGAAAAGATATCACTCTGGTAATCTTTCCACTGAGGGACAGCAGCCCGGTGCACAGCGCTCATACTTCCACCAGCAACATTACCATTTCCATTCGCAGCACCTCTGCCCGGAGATATGACAACAACAGGAATACCTTGTGGAACAGATCCACCAACTGGAGGAATAACATCAGCTCCTCCGTGCAAGATACCCTCTTCGTCAACGGCTGGACTAAAGTCCTCAGCTGTTCCTGCCCATTGGCAACGTTCTGCATCAACACCATGAACTGGGACATGCGAGCTCTGAATTCCTGCAATTTGGCTTGAACCTGATCCATTGCTTTGGCTGATTCTCTTGAGTCGGATATCCGTGGACACTGAATGCTCAAACCTGTTACTCTAGAACACCAAGCGGAGATAAGAACACGAGGCTACCGAGAACAACCTGCGATTCAAATGAAAATTCCAGATGCAAAATGTGAACACGTTATGACGATGCAGATGCAAATGCAGAGACAAGGGATCAAGACTGATGTGCTGTTGGTCGAGAAAAAATAGCGCTCCGCTTTGACAAGAGCAGTAGCATCACCCTGATAAATAGGAACCTCTGATATCGGGAACAAAGATTCGTGCTATAGAGAAAGACGGGTAATCTGAAGGTAAAAGTTTCCTGCATAACCCCAATCCCACTCACAGGTATGAACCTATTCACTGATACGATATGACATCTTATGCGTTCATCAGTGTCACAGACTTTCGAGAAATGATGATACATTCATCGTTTCTGGTTTGGCATCATCACCTCCCGAAGAGGCCTCACTTAGCTTAATCCCAAATGATCGGTCCCCAGAGTCGACAATCCTCAGATCCAAAATCCCTTCGAGCCCAAAGGGCCAGAAAGAAAATCGTCAAAGAGAATATCATCTGAGCGCGAATTTCATGGCTAGCTAGTGCATACAAAGCATACAGGCTCACCACTAATCTCCACTTCTAATGTTAAGTCTATACTCAAGCCTGGGTTTGGCTTATCTCTCAATGGAACAATCCATCCCCACAACACAGCAATGATGAATCATGCGGAAAGTCAAATGCGGAAAGTAAATAAAGATAAAGCACATATGTACACACCCAAAAATAAACAAACAAGCGCTAGGATTGACTCGCCTAGGCGATATTCCAGTCCCTAGCAGAGTCACCAGTGTAAGAGCACAGATTGTGTCTCAGTAATATCTCTATGTTTTGATGATAACATTAATGATAATTTGTATACAAGAATTATACTCTCTAAATTTGTTCTAAACTGTTTTCTACAGGCACAAAAGATTTTAATCTTAAAGAGCAAATTTGATGTGAACAATGAATTCTGAATGGCTCAAGAGCATCTGAAGATTAGAAGAATCTGAAGTATAAGAGCTTAGTTATCAAGATTCTGAAGATACAACACGCTGCATGTATTATCAAGAATCTGAATAAGAGAAGACTCTGAGTGAAGAGACTCTGAATGAGAGAAGACTCTGATCTGAGTGAAGACTCTGATCTAAGAGCATGTTACGCTTCAAGCACACAGCTGCACCAGACTCTGATTCATCAACATCTGAAGAACATATTAGGCTCTGAAGTTTCCAGAAGGTTCTGAAGACTGAAGACTCTGATATTGATTGTTGATCTGAATTATTTGAAGAAGAATATTTTAATATATCCGTTGGAATATGCCAGCAAATCTTTCCTTAATTGGGATAGACAAAATTCTCTGCAAAGAAGATTATTCCTCTGGTACATTCCTGATATAGTTAAATCACAGCTCAGCAGACAATTGCTACACCCACATTTTGTGCGCCGTCTCTCTGCTGTAATAGTACAAAGGACAGTACTATTTTGATATTGGAAATATTTTCTCTAACGGTAAAATATTCTCTCCAATATTCAAGTGGCTATATAAAGGACATCATAGCTCATTCTTCAAGTGCCAAGAATTACAACAATATTGACAAGAACTCTCTCACGCTCAAAGCTTTCATATTCTTCACTGTTCATACATTGTTCTAAACTTAGAGAAATAACACAGTTGTGTTTATAGCTTTCATAGAAGCAATTCTTACTCTTTCATTGTATTACATTGATTTGTAAAGAAAGTTTTCCTTAAGAGGATCTAGGTTAGATCAGTAGCTCTTAAGAAGACTAAGAACAGTTGTTCTTAGGTGTGCTATTTGTAATCAGTTGATTTGAATAGTGGATTAAGTCCTTGTTGAGAAAGGCAAATCACTCTTGAAAAGGGTGGACTGGAGTAGTTGAGTTCAACGAACCAGGATAAAAATACTTGTGTTTTTATCTTTGATTATTTTCTGTCATACTTATTCAACCCCCCCCTTCTAAGTATTTTCTCACCTTCAGTTGGCATCAGAGCTCCGGTTCTGAGTGTGCATTCGCTTAACCGTGACAGATAAAGATCCAGTGAGAAAAATACTCTGTTATTTATTTGGTTGCTAATATGGGTGATATTCCTACATCAAGCAACAAATATGAAGGAGACAGAATCAGCACCAAACCTCCAATGTTTGATGGAGAAAAATTTGATTATTGGAAGGATAGACTTGAAAGTTTTTTCTTGGGGTATGATGCTGATCTCTGGGATTTAGTCATTGATGGGTATGAACATCCTACTAAGGATGGCAAAAAGATTGATAGAAAATCAATGACTGAGGAGCAGAAGAAAGAATTCAAGAATCATCACAAAGCCAGAACCATACTTCTGAATGCAATCTCGCATACAGAGTATGAGAAAATTACCAACAGAGAAACTGCTCATGATATGTTTGAGTCTCTCAAAATGACTCATGAGGGAAATTCTCAGGTGAAAGAAACAAAGGCTCTGGCGCTGATACAGAAGTATGAAGCGTTCAAAATGGAAGAATCTGAGAACATTGAGACTATGTTTTCCAGATTTCAGATTCTAACAGCTGGGTTGAAAGTTCTGGACAAGGGCTACTCAACATCTGATCATGTCAAGAAAATCATCAGAAGTCTTCCTACCAGATGGAGACCTATGGTGACTGCATTGAAGCTGGCCAAGGATCTGAACAAAATCTCACTAGAAGAACTCATCAGTTCTTTGAGAAGTCATGAGATTGAGCTGGAGGAAGATGAACCCCAGAAGAAAGATAAAGGTAAATCCTTAGCTTTTAAATCTAACAAATCTGTTAAAGCCTTGCAGGTTAATGAAGAAAGCTCTGAGGAATCTTCTTCTGAAGAGGAAGATGAACTTTCTATGCTGTCCAGAAGGATCAACAAACTCTGGAAGCACAAAGGGAAGAAGTTCAACAACTTCAGAAGATCTGATCAAAAGAAAGAATCTTCTGGACACAGAAGATCTGGCAAGAAAGAGATCACTTGTTTTGAATGTAAAGAACCTGGACACTACAAGAGTGAATGTCCCAAACTTCAAAAGGAAAAACCCAAAAGGAAGTTTGACAAAAAGAAAAAGGTTCTGATGGCTACATGGGATGACTCAGATGAATCTGAATCATCTTCTGAATCTGAGGAAGAATGTGCAAATGTTGCGCTGATGGCCAACACAGATGATCAAGATGAAGGAACGTCATCATCTGAATCTGAGTCAGAATCAGACTCTGACTCTGAAGAGGTATTTTCTGAACTCTCCAGAGCTGAACTTGTTGAAAGTTTATCTGACATGATGGAAAGCTACAGCAAGATTAAACTCAAATACAAAAAGCTGAAAAGCAATCTTGAATCTGAGATTAATCTTCTGAGAACAGAACTTGTTGAGCAGAAAGAGATAAATTTAAAACTCAAAAATGATTTAGAAACAACTCAACAAGAATCTGATACTGAAACAGAGTCCAGTGAAAATATTTTAGAAAAATATGACTCCAGTTTTAGAAGATTTCTCACTAAAAGCATAGACAGAAGCAAAATGGCTTCTATGATCTATGGTGTTAGTGGGAACAACAGAAGAGGCATTGGATGTGAATCCTCCTCTGGAAGCAATCCAAAGTCTGTTGATAAACTCTTCATCAAGAAGACTCCTCTGTATTCTCATTTCAAGTTTGGTCATCTGAATGATATTAAACATACAAGCTCTGAAAAGAGTACTTATGTGTTTAAGCCAAGGGTTAGCCAAAATAAACACTATGTTGAAAAACAGAAGTTTAGGCAAAACCGCAGAACATCTAACCCCAAAGGACCCAAAAAGATCTGGGTACCTAAAAGCAAAATAATACCTGTTGCAGATATCCTTAGCAGCAAAATCCAGACACCAATCATGGTACCTGGACTCTGGATGCTCGCGACATATGACGGGCGAAAGGTCTATGTTCCAAAGCCTGGAACTTAGATCTGGAGGGGACGTGAAATTTGGAGGGAACCAGAGGGGCAAGATCATTGGCTCTGGTACGATAGGTAATGGTAACCTACCCTCTATTTCTAATGTTCTGTTAGTTGAAGGATTGAAACATAATCTATTGTCCATAAGCCAATTAAGTGACAATGGTTATGATATCATCTTTAATCAAAAATGTTGCAAAGCTGTTTGTCAAAAGAATGGCTCAACCTTATTCAGTGGAAAGAGGAAAAACAACATTTACAAAATTAACCTTTCAGAACTTAAAGTTCAAAATGTAAAATGCCTTTTATCTGTGAATGATGAGCAATGGGTCTGGCATAGAAGATTGGGACATATTAATATGAGACGTATATCTCAGATTAATAAACTCAATCTGGTCAGAGGACTCCCTAATCTGAAGTTCAATTCAGATGCTCTGTGTGGCGCATGTCAAAAGGGTAAATTTTCAAAATCCCATTTTAAACCAAAAAATGTTGTTTCCACCTCTAGACCATTGGAATTACTTCACATTGATCTGTTTGGACCAGTGAAAACTGCATCCATCAGAGGCAAGAAGTATGGGTTAGTCATTGTAGATGACTACAGCAGATGGACATGGGTAAAGTTTCTAAAACACAAGGATGAGTCTCATTCTGTGTTCATTGACTTCTGCAATCAAGTCCAGACTGAAAAAGAATGCAAAATTATTAAAGTCAGAAGTGATCATGGTGGCGAATTTGAAAACAAATATTTTGAAAAATATTTTTCTGAAAAGGGAATTGCACATGATTTCTCCTGTCCTAGAACTCCACAACAAAATGGAGTTGTAGAGAGGAAAAATAGAACATTGCAAGAAATGGCCAGAACCATGATCAACGAGACAAATCTGGCAAAACATTTTTGGGCAGAAGCAATAAATACAGCATGTTATATTCAGAACAGAGTGTCTGTAAGACCTCTTCTGGAAAAGACTCCCTATGAATTGTGGAGAAACAGAAAGCCCAACATTGCTTATTTTCATCCATTTGGATGTATTTGTTATATGCTTAACACTAAAGATCATCTAAACAAGTTTGATTCCAAAGCACAGAAGTGTTTCATGCTTGGTTATTCTGAACGCTCTAAAGGCTACAGAGTATTCAATACTGAAACACAGATTGTGGAAGAATCTATTCATGTTAGATTTGATGATAAGCTTGGCTCTGAAAAGCCAAAGCAAGTTGAAAGTTTTGCAGATAGAGAAGTTATTCTCACAGACTCTGAAGGCTCAGAGGCAAACAAGACTAAAAACAAAGACTCTGAAGAAAATCCAGATGCTACACCTTTAACTTCCCAACTTGACAATCTGCATATTTCTGAAAGACCAACAGTCAGAGGATCTTCTTCCAGAATGAAAGCTTCTCATCCAGAGGATGTGATAATTGGAAAGAAAGATGATCCAATAAGGACAAGAGCATTTCTCAGAACTTCTGAATCTTCCTTCTGTGGCTTAGTGTCAATTATAGAACCTTCATCTGTTGATGAGGCTCTGGAAGATAATGAATGGATTTTAGCTATGCAAGAGGAGCTGAATCAATTCACAAGGAATGAAGTCTGGGATCTGGTTCCAAGACCTAAAGGTTTCAATGTTATTGGAACAAAATGGGTTTTCAGAAATAAACTGAATGAAAAAGGAGAAGTTGAAAGGAACAAAGCAAGACTGGTTGCTCAAGGCTACAGTCAACAAGAAGGCATAGACTACACAGAAACATATGCTCCTGTTGCAAGGTTAGAGTCTATACGCTTGCTTATTTCATTTGCTGCACAACATAACATCACTCTTTATCAGATGGATGTTAAAAGTGCTTTTCTTAATGGAATTATAGAAGAGGAAGTGTATGTCCACCAACCTCCTGGTTTTGAAAATGAAAATTTTCCAGATCATGTTTACAAACTAAAAAAATCTCTTTATGGACTAAAACAAGCTCCCAGAGCTTGGTATGAGAGGCTGAGTAATTTTCTTCTGAAGAAGGATTTCATCAGAGGAAAAGTGGATACCACACTATTTTGTAAAACCATTAAGAAAGATTTGTTGATTTGTCAAATTTATGTAGATGATATTATTTTTGGATCAACAAATATTATGCTTGGAAAGGAGTTTGCTAAATGTATGCAGGAAGAATTTGAGATGAGCATGATGGGAGAACTGAAATTCTTTCTGGGAATTCAAGTAAATCAGACTCCAGAGTGCACCTACATACATCAGACGAAGTATGTTAAAGAGCTTCTGAAGAAGTTTAACATGCTGGATAGCAAAATGGCAAAGACTCCAATGCATCCTACAAGCACTCTAGGTAAGGAAGAGGTAAGTAAGAAGGTAGATCAGAAACTCTACAGAGGTATGATAGGATCTCTTCTTTATTTGACTGCTTCTAGACCAGACATTCTGTTTAGTGTTTGTTTATGTGCTAGATTCCAATCAGATCCTAGAGAATCACACTTAACTGCTGTTAAGAGGATTCTAAGGTATCTGAAAGGTACTGCTAATGTTGGTTTGTGTTACAGAAGATCTGACAAATATTCACTAGTTGGATTCTGTGATGCTGACTATGCTGGAGATAGAGTTGAGCGCAAAAGTACTTCTGGAAGCTGTCAGTTTCTTGGAAGTCATCTGATCTCATGGTACAGCAAGAAGCAACCAACAATTGCACTATCAACCACAGAGGCAGAATACATTGCTGCTGCTGGGTGTTCCACTCAGATGCTCTGGATGAAGAGTCAACTAGAAGATTATCAAATCTATGAGAGTAATCTTTCTATCTTCTGTGACAATACTTCAGCTATATGTTTATCCAAAAATCCTATTTTACACTCTAAGGCTAAACATATAGAGATTAAACATCACTTCATCAGAGACTATGTTCAGAAGGGTGTAATAAATTTAGCCTTTGTTGATACAGATCATCAATGGGCAGATATTTTCACAAAACCCCTTGCTGAAGATAGGTTTAAGTTTATTCTGAAAAATATTTGTATGGATTTTTGTCCAGAGTAATATTTCTCAGAGTCTACTTCTCAGATGCTAAGTGTTTAACACTCTGAAGTATTTCATCTGTTTTGCTTATTTAATTTATCTGTGATTTATTTTTGTGTGAAACTCTGTACTGACCATCTCAGAGGATCTGAAAGTTGAAAACGTTTCATTTCTTAAGAGTTACAGAATCACATGCAAAGCAAACACGTGTCACTCAGAATCTGAAAAGATGGAGTACACCTACTGACTATGACGTTTAAGGTATTGCTTTGAAAATCTCAATCTGTCTTGATTTTCCCCCCAAATGTCATATCATAATTAAAAATGATTACTTTTCATTAAATGCAAACGTGCGTATGTGTCCTATGTATGTCTGTTGTGTTTCCCATGCGTGTTTTATTTTTCTATATAAACCACTCTCACAACACATTCACACTTTTCACATTCTCAACACATATGCGCTTTTGTCTGCTGTTCTCTCTCTTCTCAAACCCTAAACGAACCCAGAAACCGTCATCTCCTTCTTCTTCATCAACAATGGCATCCACATCAAAAGCAGTTACTACCAAAGATTCTACCACTATCATTGAACCAGTACGCACTCTTCTGACTCCTGTTGATTCTCTAGAAGTGTTATGTGAAAGTTTCGTGGATTTGGAAGACCTTGCTGATAATGGGTTTGATCTGATTCCTTCGATCAAAGAACAAGGTTGGAACGGTTACTTTGATAGACTGATGGGTCCTGTGTATCCAAAGTTAGTGAAGGAGTTTTGGATCCATGCATTCGCTACTCCAAAGTTCGTTCATTCTTCTGTGCTGGGTAAGAAGATTGTTATCACTGAAAATCTGATCAGGAAACTCATAGGTTTCACAGCAACTGATGGAGTAACCTCTCTATCTTCTGCGCGTGAAGACCTGAAGGATGTTTGTCAAGAAATCTGCACTACTGGTGAACCTTGTAAGAAGGTTAAGTTTTTGAAACCCACTTACAAGATTTGGGCTAAGATTTTCTTGAACACCATTTTTCACAGACCCTCCTCAAACTCATCTGACTATGTTAATGCTGAACAACTTTACTTCATGTACTGTTTGCATCAAAACATTCAGATTGATCTTCCTTATCTGTTGTTCAATCATCTGGTTTTATTAATGAATGTTTGAATGATCTCAAACAACCTCGTACTGAGAGTGTTTGGAAACAACTTTTTAAATCTCCCACCTCTGATCATCCACCTTCTCCACAAAATTCCCCCACTCAAACTCTCAATCCACAACATCTTGAAATCCAATCCACTCCACAACCAACATCTGAACCTCAACCAACATCTGAACCACAACCATCATCTGAACCAACCAACCAACAAACTTCTGAACCACAAATTAACCAACAAACATCTGAACCTCAAACATCTGAACATCCATCTCCACAACCTCAACCTTCTAAACAAACACCACAAACACAACCAACCCAACCCAGAATCCCTGATGAAGCAGAATTGGGATCAAGTGTTTATACTATGTTAAGAAATTTTGACAAGGATAATGTCTCAGACTTTGCTGACATTATGGATGTGTGCATGACCACTATGGATAAAGAGGCTGCTAGTGCTGTCTGGAAGAAATATCTTTACAGACTGAATAGGGAGGCTTTGAAAATCAGGACTCAATGTCTTAGATTATCAAAAGTAAGGTTTGCTGCTTATCAGAAAAGGATTAAGAAAAACCCTCCTCCTATTCTTCTTCTAGAAGCTCCTCCACCTCCAGAAATTCCTGCACCCAATGTCACTCAGATTGTTTCAGAATCCACTGTTCCAGAATCTTCTATTTCAGTATCTACAGATCTTCAGAAGGATGTCAAGGAACTAAAGGACTTCATGGTTGATCAAAAGAAGACAAATGAAGAAATGAAAACTTGGATGGCTAAGCAAGATGAGAATTCAGAGAGGATTACAGCACTGCTGCAACTCATCGCTTCTCAACAAGCTTCATCTGCCAAACCCTCTTAATGTTTTTGCACAAGTTTTTCATGCTTTGTTTTGTTTTTGATTGTCTTCTGATATGTTTTGTTTGCTTCTATCTGAATCTGGATGTTATCTTAATGAAAATGATCTTTTGCTTATCTGGATATGTGTTTCTTCTGCATCTTTACTGTCTTTTAAAAATCTTTTTGATTATGACAAAAAGGGGGAGAAACAAAATAGAATCCGATTGTTCAAATCTATAAGCAATTATCTGAACTAAGTCAGACATGTTACTAACATTCTTTGAATCTAATCAGAATCTGACAAATTTATCTAACCAGACTCTGACAAATTTCATTGAAGTTTTTCCTGAGATCTATCTTTTCAGAACCTGATCAAAAATAGCTAAATCTGAGTAAACCAGACTCTGATATCTAAAGACCAGACTCTGATATCTAACCTTGAGTACTATGATCTGAAAGATAACTCAAGACAGGAAATGGCAAGATAAACAACCAAGTGTTCTGAAGTTGTTCATCTGGCATCAAGCTTTAATATGACATCAAGCTTTGGCATCAAGCTTTGACTCTAGAAGTCAAACATATATCAACCAGGATTTGTCAACCAGGCTTCAATCAGGATGTTAATCAGGCTCTGAACCCAAAATGCAATCAGGCTCTGAATCTGAAATGAAATCAGGCTCTGAATCTGAAATATACTCAACCAGAAAGGGAAGTATCTAATTCCATTAGAGTATTCATTTCAGGGGGAGATTGTTAATCTCAGGGGGAGTAATTTTAATTCATTTTTATTGAACAAATTGCTCATGTTTTGTCATCATCAAAAAGGGGGAGATTGTAAGAGCACAGATTGTGTCTCAGTAATATCTCTATGTTTTGATGATAACATTAATGATAATTTGTATACAAGAATTATACTCTCTAAATTTGTTCTAAACTGTTTTCTACAGGCACAAAAGATTTTAATCTTAAAGAGCAAATTTGATGTGAACAATGAATTCTGAATGGCTCAAGAGCATCTGAAGATTAGAAGAATCTGAAGTATAAGAGCTTAGTTATCAAGATTCTGAAGATACAACACGCTGCATGTATTATCAAGAATCTGAATAAGAGAAGACTCTGAGTGAAGAGACTCTGAATGAGAGAAGACTCTGATCTGAGTGAAGACTCTGATCTAAGAGCATGTTACGCTTCAAGCACACAGCTGCACCAGACTCTGATTCATCAACATCTGAAGAACATATTAGGCTCTGAAGTTTCCAGAAGGTTCTGAAGACTGAAGACTCTGATATTGATTGTTGATCTGAATTATTTGAAGAAGAATATTTTAATATATCCGTTGGAATATGCCAGCAAATCTTTCCTTAATTGGGATAGACAAAATTCTCTGCAAAGAAGATTATTCCTCTGGTACATTCCTGATATAGTTAAATCACAGCTCAGCAGACAATTGCTACACCCACATTTTGTGCGCCGTCTCTCTGCTGTAATAGTACAAAGGACAGTACTATTTTGATATTGGAAATATTTTCTCTAACGGTAAAATATTCTCTCCAATATTCAAGTGGCTATATAAAGGACATCATAGCTCATTCTTCAAGTGCCAAGAATTACAACAATATTGACAAGAACTCTCTCACGCTCAAAGCTTTCATATTCTTCACTGTTCATACATTGTTCTAAACTTAGAGAAATAACACAGTTGTGTTTATAGCTTTCATAGAAGCAATTCTTACTCTTTCATTGTATTACATTGATTTGTAAAGAAAGTTTTCCTTAAGAGGATCTAGGTTAGATCAGTAGCTCTTAAGAAGACTAAGAACAGTTGTTCTTAGGTGTGCTATTTGTAATCAGTTGATTTGAATAGTGGATTAAGTCCTTGTTGAGAAAGGCAAATCACTCTTGAAAAGGGTGGACTGGAGTAGTTGAGTTCAACGAACCAGGATAAAAATACTTGTGTTTTTATCTTTGATTATTTTCTGTCATACTTATTCAACCCCCCCCTTCTAAGTATTTTCTCACCTTCAACCAGTTGTCGCTACTGTGAAAATCAAAGCTGACAATGACAGAAGAGTCGCCACCGCGCGTTATTTATCCCAGGAGAGGGAAAGGAAATTCTCAGAGAAAACCTAACGAAAAGAGGGATAAGATCGGTCATCACAACCAAATCTCGGGTTCGGGAGTCGGTTACGCAAGGGGATGGTGTTAGCACCCCTCACGTCCGTTGTACTCGACGGGATCCACGCTTGTTGTCTATCTAAAAGGGTGATTGAAACTATCTAACTACTGGCTGAAGGACAAAAGAAAAAGAAGTGACTCGGCAAAGCAACGGCGCTTTGTGCCTACGTATCTCATCTGGAGTGAGAAGTCAGAGTCAACGTAGTTTGGCTAACTACGGGTGAAAGGGGGGAAGGTTTCTCTCCAAGACATCGCGTCTTGTGCCTACGTACTTTCATCTGGTATGAAAGATCAGAGCAAACGTAGTTCGGGCCAAAAGGGAACACATACTTGTTCAACTGTTTTACCCGAGTAAGGTTAACAATCCGTTCTAGCAGTTTGGTGTATGCAGCTCGACCATTGGAGACTTAGGCGTTACCGTTTGCGATAGAACCAAGAGTTAACAAAACTCTCCTTACGAAAATGATTTTTCAAGATTAAAGGCCCCAAAGGGAAAAAAGAAGTTTGAATGATTTGTTTTTTGTGTTTTTTTAGAGAAGAAGTGTTTTTGAATTATTTGCAATTCATATTGCACTAGAGACTATGACTTAGGAGTGAATGCGTCGCATATCATCCAAAGGGTGCTATACTAAACATCCAAGCCATTGAAGAGAAACTCCTCAACAACCCTTTTCCAAGTGCTTAAGGCTCGTAACGCACAATAATCATTAACCTTTATTAGATGTTTTATGATTGTTTTGAGATGAGAAGAGAAAGAACACTAAAGGGGGACTAAACTCAAACCTAAAGTTATCATGCACAATGCTCCTAAAGTCGGGATGAAAAGGAATGAAACTATCCTAATGTTATCATGCATAGGATTGAACACCCAATGTCTCTCCTACTTCCATCCTAAACGGAGGGACTAGGAATCCTAGGGGGGTCATGGCATAAGGCCAAGTAAACATTAAATAGATTCACTCGCAAATGAAATGAAAAAGAAAAGAAATTGATTGGAATAAGATGATAAACCACAAAGCACATTAATTTGTAAATTCAAAAATAAAATAAAATTAAAATTAAAATTTAGAAGAAGAAAAATAATTAACATAAAAAATATTAAGAAATGATTTTTTTTGGGTTTTATAATATTTAAAACTAATTTTAAATAACTAAAATAAAAAACAAGAAAATAATAAAACAAGAAAGAAATGAAATAAATAAGAAAAACAAATGGCCAAAAATAAGAAAGTGTCTCCCCAAGGCTTGAACCCAAGACCTTGGGGTTGCAAGCTTAAAACTAAGTCAAGCTAACCACTAAACGCGTGTGATAATTGATGGAAACAGAAATTAAAATATCAAAACAAATAAATAGAATGAAAATAACACAAAACGCCCCCACTAGGGGTTGAACAGAGGTTCACGAGGTCAGGAAAGGTCTTAAGGCAAGGCGTCTAACCACTAGGGTGGCGATACATCCGTGTATTGATGCCACCCCATAAACATATAAACCAAAACAAGCAGAATGGCTGGGCAAACTAGGCAAGGTCAAGGCAAGAAATTCAAAAGGCGTTTTCAATCCAATTTCTTCAAATCTCAACCAAATTCAGTGGAATAAAAGCCTATCCTGCTTGAAATTTCCTGAGGATCATGATGGTGCTGACCATTCCTTCAAATAATGCACTCGACTTAAAATTTGAACGCTTACGCCATATGAGTTTTGGAAATGCATTTTTGAAAATCAAAGTTCAGAACAGGTGAAAGTAAAGGTAGGAAATGGTTAGAGCAAGTTCCAAATATGATGTTGGATGAGTCTCAACAGAGAGTTTGTTCAGAATGCATCAGAGCCAAACATTAGTATGTGAGTTGTAAAGGGTGAAGTTTGGAAATGCATTTGAAAACCAATGGATCAAAACAGATGCAGTTACACACAAGTGAGGGTCTGCTCACATTTTAAAAGTATTGCTTATGATGATTTTCAAAGAGATGAGCTTAATCTCTCACTGAATCACAAGGTGACCTTTAAGTTGCAAATTCAAATGAAATAGCTTAAAGCAAACTTGGGTAAAACTGAAAGTTAGCACAAAGGTCTATGGCAGCACAAGCTACAGACCTAAACTACATCATGTCATGAGTTTATACATATCTAGAATGTAAGACACATTAAAGTTGAATTGACAATAACATGAGTTATCAAACAGTGCAGCAGAAAATTGACAGCCGAGGGTTCTAACAACAATCATAGATGAATTCAACATATCATGCCTCTACAAAGATGAATTCTCAACAGAAACTTCAAACCAAGACTTAATCAACATTATTCAAACAAGGTACTTTGTTTACAAATAGCAAAAAGAGCAAAATTGGCATGACTAGCAGCTTGGATTATGGAAACAGTTGTGCATGAACTATGGACAGTCCTAAAAGCATTACTATGAATTCAACATGATTATGCTAGCATTATTCAACAATCCTACACTTTAATCATCTAACAGACTTGCAGACCAAAAGGGGTTTATTCAAGATAAATAAGTTAACAAACTTCTCCTCCCCACCATAACAGCAGAAAAACCTACTAGGTTCTAAAAGCTCCACTAGCCAATGCCTCCTCCAAGGACCTAAACAGACTGAGGCACACCATTTTAAACTCCTGTGACAGTTCTCAATTGGTTATCTAAATTTGTTCTAAACCAAACATCCTTAGACAGCCACCACCAGAAAATCCTACACAGCTGCAAGAATTCCCAAACAACACCTAAATCTCAATGATAGATCTAAATAGGTCCAGACTTGAACCTATTCCTCACCAGGAATCATCCAAAACAGGAATGATGGGAAGCCACATTGGTCTAGCCCTCAACAGATTAGACAGTGCACTGAACCAAATCACAATCACACTAAGTCAAACAAGGCCTGAATCTCCAACTTGTCATGAACTCCAAATGATAACGATTCTTAAACAAAAATCACACCAGCAGGGAGAGCTCATTGAGTCTCTAATCGAAACTCAACCCTACACCAATCAAGCCCTTAATGTCTAACAGCAAACCAAGAGCTCCATACAAATCGTGCTAACAACCAACCAAAACCCAGGAGAACTGCCTTCAAAACAGTCTTAAATCCTCATGACAAATATCTGCCAACCTCTCCTAGACTGTCCCAGATATGCCATCAATAGGTTAACCAAATCTTGATGTACTAAAACACTCAAGACCTTATGACAGTAAGCCCCTCCTATCACACAAAAACAACCCCTTTGGCATAACCAAACCCAGCAACTAAGCAATAGCCCTAGAGCAAAAATTATGAAGACAGCCTAATCTAAACAAACAACAAGCACGACAATTCTAGTGGCATTTTCCACATGATAAACACAAAACCAATCATGCTCTTCTTATGAGTCATAACTCAACATTCAAATATAAGTCAAAATCAAAACAGCCTTGTTTAAAACAGGGAAAACAGCAGGTTCTGACATCACAGTGCCAACATCAAGCAAATGTATATTTCCAACATGAGAGTTTACAATATGCAACCAAAAACCAGTATCAATTAAAGACAGTTTAAAATGACAATGTCAAACATCCAAAGTCAAATCAATACAAGTTTCACATGATGGCCACAACTTCATGACAGTAAACACAAACTACATTCAACATGCTATGATGATTCAAGGTACTCTAAACTCATGCATAATAGGTGAGTTTTAAATCACATACCTCTTGTATACTCCTAAAGTGTGCTATAAGCCTTTAGTTGAGGATCCCTTTTGAGCAAGATATCTCCCTTTGATGCAAGCTTTGATGTTTTTCCTCCTTGAAGCAAAAGTTAATTTTTGAGGACAGTTTGAGAAAAGAGATTCCTAGCTGATTTTTAATGACTTGGACAGTTGGTACACCTCAAACCAAAGGTATTTGGAGTGTTGATATGGTTGAAACAAGCTTGAGCAAAGAGTTATCTAGTTTTGTATGAAAAGTCAAAGTTTCCTAGATTGAAAGTTGACTTTTGGATATATGAAGTTTTGGGCTGGATTAATGGTTGAAACACCTCCTAATCATGATTTTGAGGTTGTATGGATGGTTTTTTAGATGGTTGGATGATTATAAATGATGTTGGTGTGAAGTTTGCATAGGACATATTTTGTGGTTTTGGGAGAATCTGAAAAATGCAAGCTTCGGTTTTTTCTCTCTTGCAACAACGATGGCTGCTGTCTAGGGTTTGTGGTGAATGGTATTTAGCTTAAATATGAAGGAAAAGGGGTAAAATGGAAAGCTTTACCAAGGTGAAAAATGAAGGGGCAGATTTTCATTCTTCATGAATTTTTGAATCAAGGGTGGATGGTGATCAAGGACAAACAGCCCATAGGGCTATGCAGTAGCTGAAATGACAGCTGCTTTTGTGCTTGCTAGCAAGGAGAGAGATATGGGGTTGTGACAGCTTTTGGCAATGTTTGGCATGCTCCCAATGCAAGCTGTAAAATGCAAGATTATGCCAAAATA